>CM045996.1:13524358-15924358 GCA_025175895.1 Wurfbainia villosa | reverse complement strand
GAGATTTAATCTCTACCTTTGAATCTAGAGTTTTGTTTCTATCCTTTGGATCTAAGCTTCATGAGGAGTTAATAGGCAACATTAGGGACCATGAGGAGGAGTTGGATCTTGGCCACCCATGGATCAAGCCCACATAAAGTCCAATCCACTAATGATGATCCAATCCACTAAAGGATCATTATTGATCTACCTAACCAACCCCTATATGATAATATGGGCTCCATATATTATTTGTACATTTTATCCCCATGTTTAAGATCTCAAATGTCCGTCGATTAATTAATTTACTGACCATTAATTAATCAACATCTAACTCCTTGAGTAGTACCACTCAACCTTTTCATCATGCCGGACCAAGTCCACCTGCAGGGTTTAAATGATGAACCTTATGAGCTCCTCAAGGGGACATCATCATCCTAGTGTATAGGACTCAGTTTCCTCCTATAATCAACGACACACCATATAAATAATATCATCTCCCAACTTAACGAGCCTATCGATTTAATCTATAAATCACGTCCATTGGTAAATCAAAGAGATGAATACTAAGTATATGTGCCCGTTATTATATCGGGATTAAGAGCATGTACTAAATAATATCTGAGGTCCAATTCGAATATGTAGTCAGCAATAAATCGAATCACCTCTAAGTCGGTCATGCTCAATACACACAAAGTGCACTAGTGTGATTCTATGGTCAAGACAAACCAATACCAAATCACACTACATCCATTCTGATGGTTTGTCCAAAGTCATCTAGGTTGTGAGCCTTTACTTATACTTTACAAGAAGACGATAACATGATCTCCCATGTAACACCACACACCATGTTATCTACAATGTAATGTATTAAACAATATTGTATAACCATATAATTATGGAAACAATGATAATGTGATTCTTATTTCAAAATAAAGATGTTCATACAAAAGGTAGACTTTTCAGTATACATCCCTACATATTTATGGTGATGCAGATTGTCTAATACATTACATTGTTTATAACATGGTGTGTGGTGTCACACGGGAGATCATGTTATCGGCTCCTTGTAAATTATAAGAATAGGCTCACCACCGAGATGGATTTGGACAAACCATTGGTATGGTTGTAGTGTGATTTGGTATTGGTTTGTCTTGACAATAAAATCACACTAGTACACTTTGTGTGTATTGAGCAGGACTGACTTAGAGGTGATTTGATTTATTGCTAACTACATAATCGAATCGGACCATAGATATTATATTGTACATGCTCTTAATCCCGATATAATAATAGGCACATATACTTAGTATTCATTTCTTTGATTTACCAATGGGCGAGATTTATAGATTAAATCGATAAGCTCGGTAAGTTGGGAAATGATATTATTTATATGGTGTGTCGTTGATTATAGGAGGAAACCGTGTCCTATATATTAGGATGATGATGTCCCCTTGAGGAGCTCATAAGGTTCATCATGTACACACTGCAGGTGGACTTGGTCCGGCATGATGAAAAGGTTGAGTGGTACTACTCATTGAATTAGATGTTGATTAATTAATAGACAATAAATTAATTAATCGATGGACATTCGAGATCTTAAACACGGGTTGAAAATTTACATATAATATATGGAGCCCATATTAACTTATGGGGGTTGGTGAGGTAGATCAATGATAATCCTTTAGTAGATTGGATTATCATTAATGGATCGGACTTTATGTGGGCTTGATCCATTGGGTGGCCAAGATCCAACTCCTCCTCATGGTCCCTATTGTAGCCTATTAAAACCTCATGAAGCCTAGATCCAATGGATGAAAACAAAACTCTAGATCCAAAGGTAGAGATTAAATCTCTAGATCCGACGGTTGTGATTAAATCTCTTGATCCGATGGTTGAGATTAAATCGCTAGAACCAATGGTGGAGATTAAAACAAGGCTTATCCCTAACTTTATAAAAGGAGAGGAGGGGGTGTGCGGCAAGAGGAATCCAATTAGAGATAGGATTAGGGCAAGGGGCGGCAAGCATTGGAGATTAGGGTTAGGGAGTTGGCGGCACCAAATAAGGAAAGCTTTTCCTTATCTTCTTCTTCTTCCTTGGTGGCTGGCGCCCATACAGCCCTTCCCTCCCTTGGCCGGCGTCAAAACCAGCCCTTCTCCTTCTCCTTGGCCGGTGGAAACAAGGCTTAGAGTCCTCCCTTGGAGCTCTTAGTCGGCATCCATCCTTCTCATCCCTTTTCCTTGTTGGCCGGCGGCAAGCATCTAGCTTAGTGCTTGTTGGTTGGCTAAAGGAAGGAGAAGAGTTTTGTTTCTATTCTTCCTCTTGTTCGAAGTGAGCAAGGAAGGAAGATTGGTGATCTAGGATCTTCGACTTTTGGTAGATCGTCGCCCACACGACGTCCAAAAGGAGGAAGGAGATACGATAGAAGATCGAGAGGTATAATACTTGTCTATTTTCTTATGTAACATGTTTATGATTGTTTTCAATTATATATCCATGATATATTCTGTTTTGTGGCTAATATAACTTGGACCCTGAACATAAACATAAAAGTCAGAGATCCGTACATCGTCTATTCCGCGGCTATTCGTTGAATAGAGGTTGGTTGCTTGAACAACAAGTTTGTTCAAGTGACTACTCTAATCGAATAGCACGATGATGAAACGGTTTCTTGGGTATTCCCTCTTGTCAAGGATAAATTTTTTTTATCCGGGGGCGTAGAAGGGATCACCATGAACAAGCGACTGAGTTGAAGTGGGAAGCGAAGTTTCCTACCTTCATTGGATACATGTGCAGTAACTAGAATAGCGAGGATGAGGAAGTAATATTTGGGCTAGGTTAGACATGGTCACCCTAGTGGAAACTGACACAATGGACCATATCCGGAACCAAGTGGGTATAAGATGAGCGAAGGGAATGAGGAATGACTCACTATAGCTGCTAAAAGATTTCAGAAGTTGTTATGGGGTCAATCATTGATTTTTCTATTAATTGGGGGTCATGATGTACTACTAGGTGCCACTCATGATCGTTCTATAATTAATGGTTAATTATAGATGACCAACATAAATCAGGAACCTATTTGGTCACATGCACTATGAGTGTTATCCGAAGGATTTATAATGAGTTTGAGAATGGAATTCTCAAATTGAGAGAGACTTGGTTTGGGTGAACCAAACATGGAGCAAGCATGGATGGGTCGAGTCCTATGAAGACATGATGGATGAACCAAATCAGTTTGGTTCTAATCTAGTGGTGGAAAATAAACCAAAGTGGTTTGGTTTGTTTTAAACGAATGAACCAAAATTAGTTCAGTTCATTTTAAATTAAAATAGACCAATGCGGTTTAGTTTATTTTAACTTAAGTTAATAGAGCGGATTAATGGGTTTTGGTTGTGAACCAATAACCCTTTGAGAAAAGGTTTTCGAGAAAAGGCTTTAGAGAAAAGGTCTTGAGAAAAGGTTTTGAGAAAAAGTCTCTTAATGGTTAAGAGATACGTTCTCTATAAATAACAGGGTTGAGAAATAACCTGTGTTGGATTGATTTCAGTTTTTGAAACCCTAACTGTGTCTCTCCTCTCCTTGCTCCTTGTCGCCCAACCATTTGGTGCCGCCCAACCCTTTGGTGCTGCCACCTCCTCCTTGCCGTCGGCCAACCACCCACCGTCGGCAGTTCTTCGACCATCCTTAGCCGCTGGCCAACCTCTCTTGTCCATCGGTGACCAAGGAGTAGCCGACCACTTATTTGGCCGACCATCACCTCCACCAAGATGCCCTCTTGGACAACTTGTTTCCTTTGCGATGAGAGTGTCATTGTCGACATTTGGAACTCCGACGACGACCACTTTGCTGAGGATTGGATGTCTGGCAATCCTCTTTGGTGGAGGATCGAAGTTTCATCAATTGGTTGACGAAAATCGCTTTTGAGAAGCAAGTTTACGAAACTCGCTTTTGGATTCGAATTGTGATCGTCTCTCGGATCACAATGTCTTCGATACGAGACTAGTATCTCATGTGAAGACGGGGCTCATAGTTTGTTGAAGCTATCCCGACGATACTCAGTGTGGATACGGATATAGGCGAAACTTACGAGGGTCGCTAAGGTTGATGTCATTTCCGCTTCACATAATCTGTCAAGTATACCTAGTATAAGTTTCCTTTTATTGCAAAATTTGAAATGGCAATTATGTCTACACTTGTTGTATCCTTGCATGTGTGTGGTGTGTGTGTTGTAATAAATTAGTTTATTACTTTTTTTTGCTTCTGCTTTGTGCATGTTTACGAAATGTGTTCGAACACACACCCACATCGGTGCCGGGAAAACCCAATAAAATCAAGTCTTGAGATCAAGGCATGAGTTAGAACAATGACAAATTCAATTAATGTGTCTAATGATAAAAAATTAAGATGTAGGAGACAAGAGTCTACTAAGTATAGAAAAGGCTTGTGTCACATGTCTAAGTCCAAGGAGGTTATGCCAACCTACCATAGCGTTCCATTTGACTATGGAACCACCCATAGGTCTTGGAAAAACAAGGTTACTAGGGAAGGCATCCCTAATGCTAACCATGGTTAGTGTCAAGTGACTAAGGCTTTAAAGAAGTATAGGAAAATCATTAGCAAGGTTACAAGGATAGTCACCCCTAGAGTTGTCCTTGACAAGACCCAAATGATCAAAGTTTCAAAACCTAGTAAGGTCATTAAGAAGGTACTACGGGAGGTTATCCCTAGTGAGTAACTAGTAAATACGAGGAGCTCCAATAAGTATTTGGTTCCTAACTAGGAGCATAATTCCCTCACACTAAATTTGATAGGGTGTGTCAACTGTTAGTAATATATGAGAGATATCCTAAGGCAATTGCCTTATGTTTGAACTATTTATATGATAAATGAATATTCACTATTTGAGTATACATATTTTTATGTATTTTATTAGATCTTAAACTCATATACTGAATGTCCGCGATACGATTCACAACATGAGAGAATTTGTGATTGGATCACAACTAGTGAGTATCTCTACATGTGTAATTGTGATGTATCAGCATTATCCCTAGTCAATGAATTGATGGATTTTGACACCATCAATTCTGTCTAGACCAGCATGAGGTATACTCTTTGGTGTATCCAAGCAGCTGATTCTCACTAGCTGGAGACATTGTGATGTCCGGAGTTAATCGTGGATGATAATTATGGTAACTAGTTTATTGGAGTGACTAGCTGTAAGACTTCATATGGTTCTCTGCATGTATAGATATATCAATGAAGTTCTTACTGCAGCTTAAGTGCGATTTTCCTTTGACTTTCGGTATTCAAGTCATCTTAGTCATGAAGACTTATGCTTTGACATCTTAAGCAAGCATCTCTGATGAGATGTGGACCCGGAATGATTGGGCATAAGTTGAAGTGATTGAAGGTGTTTAAATATCCTATAAAGGATTCATCACTCCTTGCGAGGAGATGTATACCCATGGCCTCTCGTCGGATTGTTACTAAAGTCTTTGGCTAAAGCATTACATGTTTAGAGTAAGGTACTCTTGGATACATGTGCAGTAACTAGAATCCGTAGGATGAGAAAATGATACTTGGGCTAGGTGTGACGTAGTCAACCTAGTGGGGACTGACACTATAGACCATGTCCTAAACCAAGTGGCTATAAGATGCGTGAAGAGAACGAGTCACGATTCATTGAAGCTGCTGAAGGGTTTCAGAAATGGTTCTAGATCAACCTTTGATTTTTCGGTTAATTAGGGATCATGATGTACTACTAGGTGTCACTCATGATCGTTCTATAATTAATGGTAAATTATAGATGACTAACATAAATCGGGAACCTATTTAGTCACATGCACAACAAGCGTAATCCAAAGGATTTAAAACAAGCTTGAGAATGAGATTCTCAGACCGAGAGAAACTAGCTAGGTTTGGTTGGACCAAAAAATGATCGAGCATGAAATTATTTCAATCGCAATGGAAGCATGGATGGGCCGAGTCTTATGAAGACATGATGGATGAACCAAATTGGTTTGGTTCTAATCCAATGGTGGAGAATAAACCAAAGGGGTTTGGTTTGTTTTAAACGAATGAACCAAAGTTGGTTCAGTTTGTTTTAACTTAAAATAGACCAACTCGGTTCGGTTTATTTTAACTTAAGTTATTGGAGTGGGTTAATGGGTTTTTGGTTATGAACCAATAACCATTAGGAGAATATGTTCTCTATAAAGGTTTTGTCGGAACCAAAGCTCTGATACCACTTAAAGGTAGGAAACTTCACATCCCACTTCAAGTCGGTTGCTTGTTCATGGCGATCCCTTCGTCATCCCCGGATTAAAAATTTAAGCCATGACAATTAGAGATTACCCAAGATACCGTTTCATCATCGTGCTATTCGATTAGAGTGGTCACTTGAACAAACTTGTTGTTCAAGGAACCAACCTCTATTCTACGATTAGCCGCTGAATTGACTATGTATGGATTGCTGGTTTTTGTGTTTGTATTCGGGGTCCAAGTTAATTTAACCATAAAACAGAACATACAACATGTATATGATTGAAAAACAATTATAGACATGTTACAAAAGAATATAAACAAGCGTTATACCTCTCGATCTTCTATTGTATGTCCTTTCTCCTTTTGGACGTTGTGTGGGCGATGATCTTCCAAAAGTCGAAGCCTCCTAGATCACCAATCTTCCTTTCTTTGCTCGCTCTGAACAAAAGGAAGAATATGAAACAAAGCTCTCCTCTATCTAGGACCAACCAACAAGGTCCCAACTTGAAGCTTGCCGTCGGCCTAAAGAGAGGGGAAGGTGGGCGCCGACCAAGAGCTCCAAGGAATCACCCTAACCCTTGTTTCCACTGGCCAAGGAGAAAAGAAGAAAGAGCTTTGGACGCCGACAAAGGAGAGGATAGGAGAGGATAGGAGAGGATAGGTGCCGGCCACCTTAGGAAGAAGAAGGAAAATATTTCCAAATTTGTGGCCGCCCAAACCTCCAAGCCTCTTGCCGCGCAAACCCTAATTCCTCTTTGCCTCCAATTGCTCTTGCTGCCCACCATAATCCCTCCTTTTATAGAGTTAGGATTAAGCCTTGTTTTAATTTCCACCATCGGTTCTTGGGATTTAATCTCAATCGTCGGATCTAGAGATTTAATCTCAACCGTCAGATCTAGAGATTTAATCTCTACCCTTGGATCTAGAGTTTTATTTTCCATCATCGGATCTAGGCTTCATGAGGTTTTAATAGGCTACAATAGAGACCATGAGGAGGAGTTGGATCTTGTCCACCCAATGGATCAAGCCCACATAAAGTCCAATCCATTAATGATAATCCATTCGACTAGAGGATTATCATTGATCTACCTCACCACCCTCATAAATTAATATGAGATCCATATATTATTTGTACATTTATCTCCCCGTGTTTAAGATCTCGAATGTCCGTCGATTAATTAATTTACTGATAATTAATTAATCAATATCTAACTCCATGAGTAGTACCACTCAACCTTATCATCATGCCGGACCAAGTCCACCTGTAGGGTTTACATGATGAACCTTATGATCTCCTCAAGGGGACATCATCATTCTAATATATAGGACATGGTTTCCTCCTATAATCAATGACACACCATATAAATAATATCATTTTCTAACTTACCGAGCCTATCGATTTACTCTATAAATATCGCCCATTGGTAATCAAAGAAATGAATACTATGTATATGTGCCCGTTATTATATCGGGATTAAGAGCATGTACAACATAATATCTGAGGTCCGATTCGATTATATAGTTAGCAATAAATTGAATCACCTCTAAGTCGGTCCTGCTCAATACACATAAAGTGTACTAGTGTAATTTGTAGGGTCGCGGTTGGCCGGCTAGAGGGGGGTGAATAGCCTAATATGTAGACGGTGGAATTTTCTCGTCGATTGCTCGTCTACAAATTCGTTAGCGCAAGCGGAAGTATAAACAATACAGACAAAGCAATGAATACAAACTCATAACGTGGTTCACAGTTGCGCCGCTAATCCATGGTCTGATTCGTCCACGGTGAATCACTCCGCAAGCGTCCACTATTCTCTCCTTTGCACCAAGCTAGGTGGAGGTAACATCTTTACAAAAATTCACTCCTCTTACAAATATGATGTAAATAAAACCAACTAAGAGGATGGAAAAAACTTTAGGGCACTTTGGGAGAGTTTAGAGCATGAACATTAGCCATCCAAAAGCCCACACCCTCTCTTTTTATAGAGAGGGCTGATTTCTTCCTGTTGGTCTCTATCAGTCGACTGCTGCCTTTGGCAGTCGACTGGCGCCGCTACAACGACCTCTGAACACGTCAGATCTCGACCGTTGTAGTCCAACGGAACCCTTGGCAGTCAACTTATGTATCCATCTGTCGACTGATGTATCCATCAGTCGACTAATGCCTCCGTAGTTGACTGGCCGATCACCACTGGCGGTTCTATGCTCGCGACGCCTTCATCGATCGAATGCCACCCTTAGCGAATGATCGATGGTCGGGCAATGATCGCCATTCCATGGCGATTGGATCGGGCCAAAAACCCATCGGTCGAACACTAGTCGAACCCCGTTCGACTTAGAGTAGTCGACTGCAATTTCATGGCAGTCGACTAATGTCGGGAAAACTCATCCGACACTTAGCCACTCGACCAAGTTCACCTAATGAGCTACTTACATTTCACTCATTCTCTCATCTCACTCGAAGTCCCTCGCCAAAGCTCTCTTCTTTCGCGACCACGTCTCTCAGCAGCATCAAGCGCATGGCTCTGCAATGCTCCTTCGTGTCTCTTGCCTTCGATGTCTGCTTTGTTGGCTTCGCTTTAAGTCATCTTGTCCGGCGGTCCCTCGGCAGCATCAAGCGCACGACTCTGCGCTACTCCTTCTCTGACTCAAGCACGAGGTTGTGAGTGGTGAACTCGCCAAAGCTTTATGTGCGAATTACTAAGTCTTGCATGACTTCAACGCACATATCAAATCATAATGACAACATAACTTAAACCCTTTGGCACACACATCAAAACCATATCACGAGTCGATTGCACTAACAATCTCCCCCTTTTTGATGTGTGACAATCCGTTTAAGTTAGGTAAACATTTGATAAAAAATATTAAGCTAAGAAAGCATGTAAATAACATGATTAGCAACTCTCCCCCTTAATACATGAAACTCCTCCTAAATACATTCCCCCTTAAACATATATCTTTCTCTTCCTTTGATACCATCAAAAAGATTAAACAAAGTTTATATGGCATGGCATCAAGTCTAGAGAGAAACAAAAACCAAAAAAAATAAAAAATTAGGTTACTGTGCTCGTGCACAGTACATTAATCGACTGTTATCAGTATGGTAGTCGACTGGCACAAGTAAATTCAGTTTTTCAGATTTTCTGGATGAGATTCAGAAATGCACTATAAATTTCAAAAAATTTGAAAAATAGTGAAATTTGGAGAACACATTTATTTTAGGGTTCTTTATCAATGAGAAATAATTTTCCATGAAAAATCATTATATTTTTAAGGATTTGCTAAAAATCCAAAAGCTTAAAAAAACAACTAAGTTTTTTTATCATGTTAGTATCAATTTTAACACCTAGTTTTGCTTTCAATTATTTCAAAACATGAACACACAGATTTTAAAGTAAGAAATTGTTTTGAAAACATATAAAATATCCATCTGTGATCTTTAGGCAATATGTCTATGAATTAAACACAAGACTTCTCCATGATTGGTCTATTATTACTATTTTGATACTTTAAAAGACCATCTAAATGTCATAGACATTATTGGACCATTAATATCATCCTATCATCTCACCCATGCTAAGTTTTCAATTAAGGTAGCCTTTGGTGAGTGTGAGATGTATCCTAAAGGTATTTATGTACTTAACCTTCAATTTCATGCAATTCTATACAAGGTTAAGTATCATCCTAACATACCACATGATCATAAAGATATATATGAATTAATTTTACATTATGATCATGAAACAAATGTATTCATCAAATTGTGATCATGCATTAGGTATTACATCATGATAATAAGGAAAATATCACCTAAAGCATGATTTATCTAGTTATGGGTGCATTATCATCACCCAACACTATCTAAAAAACTTAGTCCCTCTATCCTAAGTCAACCAAAAATATGATATAGGTAAATTTCATATGGTTGACTATCCTAGGGTTTTCCTAACCCTTTAGGATGGATTTAGGAACCCAAAACAAATTCTTGCCTATGGGGTTTACTAAATACTCCTTAGGGATCCATTTTTAGCAATTGTCTTCTTTTTATCTTGACTCCTAGCAATTAAGCATTTATAGGCTTTTTCATTTTTCTTTTCCTTATATCCTAGGCCTTTCTTGTTGAAGCTTGCCCTTTGGCTCCCTATAATCATGTTAAGGGTGTTGGAGCCAATGGCAAATTTTTCTAGGGTTTTGGTTAATTGATCTACCTTTTCCCTTAATGCCCTATTTTCATCCATACATGCATCACTAACATTAAAAGGCATATAGTTATCATGTGAGCATGCATCATTGAAACTAGAAGAAATATTATCATTAATATTTAAGCATGCTTTTTCTAGTTTTTTTTATAAATCTTTAATTTGATCTAGCATGCATTTATTTTTCTTCTTTGCCCTAAACAAGTCCTTAGTGAGGCTAGATATCATGGAAACTATTTTCTTGGGTGAGAGATTCGTTACCATAGTTTCCATGTCTTCTTCTTCGGATGAGGAGGATGATGATGAGCCTCCCCCTTCACTAGAGCTCTCCTCACTTGAGCTTGCTTTTTCATTTTCGGAGGAGGAGGAGTCTAGGTCGTCAAATGCCATCAAAGCCAGGTTGGTGACAAATGCGTTTTCTTCCGCCGATGATGATGATGAGGAAGAGGGGTCATCTCAAGTTCTTGCTTTTAGTGCCTTGGCCTTCCCCTTTTCCTTGGCCTTCTTCTCTTCTTCCTTTTTCTTCTTGCTCCCCTTCTTCTTTTCCTCTTTCTTCTTCCTCTCTTCTTTGCTCTTGTTCAAGAGAGGACACTCATCTCTTATATGTCCCTCTTGTTGGCAATTATAGCAAATTATCTTCCTCTTATGCCTTCTCCTATCATAAGATTTGTTAAACTTTAAATTTCTTAAAGCACACCTTACCTTCCTTACCATGTATGCTTCTTCCGTGCTATCCATGGAGGAAGAGGAGGATGCTTCATCGGAGGAGGAGGGAGTCTCCATCTTCTTCTTCCCCTTATTTGCTACTAGGGCTACTCCTCTTGATGGCTTGATACTTGATTCTTCAATTACTCACTCAAGCCTTGTTTCATGGAGCTCCATGGTTGAGAAGAACTCCTCCAAGGTGCTCACTTCTAAATTCTTTGACATGTAGGAGTCCACCATTGAGCTCCATCTTGAGGACCGAGGAAAGGCATCTATTGCCTTCATGAGCATGTCCCGGTTGGAAAGCTTTTCCCCTACACTTGTCAAACCGGTTATAATTTCCTTAAACCTAGAGTGTAGAGATTTTACCTTCTCTCCCTTTTCGAGTTTGATATTGGATAGTTGGGAGTGAAGGACATCTCTCCTTGCTAGCTTGGCCTCGGATGTGTCTTCATGAATTTCTATGAGCTTCTCCCACATCTCCTTGGCGCTAGCACACTCTTCTATCTGTTGGGATGTATACTGAAAGCTTAGCTCTTTTGTATGAACATTTTTATTTTGAAATAAGAATCACATGATCATTGTTTGCACTTTATATTTATTATATGTGTGCATATTTTCTAATACTTTACATTGCAGATAACATGGTGTTTGGTGTGGCACAGAAGATCATGTTATCAGTCCCTTGTAGAATATAAGTAGAGGCTCACAACCAAGATGGTTTTGGACAAACCATTGGCATGGTTGTAGTGTAGTTTGGTATTGTTTTGTCTTGAACATAGAGTTACACTAGTACACTTAGGTGTATTGAGCAGGACCGACATAAAGGTGATTCAATTTATTGCTGACTACATAATTGAATTGGACCTCGGACATTATGTTGTACATGCTCTTAATCCCGATATAATAACGGGCACATGTACTTAGTATTTATTTCTTTGATTTACCAAAGGGTGAGATTTATATGGATTAAATCAATATACCAGGTAAGTTGGGAAATGATATTATTTACATGGTGTGACGTTGATTATAGAAGAAAATTGTGTCCTATATATTAGGTTGATGATGTCCCCTTGAGGAGCTCATAAGGTTCATCATGTAAACCCTGCAGGTTGACTTAGTCAACATGATGATAAGGTTGAGTGGTACTACTCGAGGAGTTAGATGTTAATTGATTGATGGTCAGTAAATAAATTAATTGGCGGACATTCGATATCTTAAACACGGGGAGATGGATGTACGAATAATGTATGGAGCCCATATTAATTTATGGGGGTTGGTGAGGTAATTCATTGATGATCCTCTAGTGGAATGGAACATCATTGATGGATCAATTTTGTGTGGTTCCGATCCATCGGGTGGCCAATATCCAACTCCTCCTCATGGTCCCTATCGTAGCCTAATATAATCCTCATGAAGCATAGATCCAATGATGGAAAACAAATCCCTAGATCCGACGATGGAGATTAAATCTCTAGATCTGACGGTTGAGATTAAATCTCTAGATCCGACGGTGGAGATTAAATCCATAGATCCGACGGTGGAGATTAAATCTCTAGATCCGACGGTCGAGATTAAATCTCTAGATCCGACAGTTGAGATTAAATCCCTAGATCTGATGGTGGAGATTAAATCTCTAGATCCGACGGTTGAGATTAAATCTCTAGAACCGACGGTTTAGATTAAAACCCTAGAATCGACGGTGGAGATTAAAACAAGGCTTAAGCCAAACTCTAAATAAGGTGGCTTAAGGTGGGCGGCAAAAGATGAAGTTGGATGTTTTTGGAGATTAGAACTATAGGAGAGGATCTCTTCTTCTTCCTAGGGTGTGGCCAGCTCCGACCTCTGTTGGTGCAATCGGCCCAGGTCACGATTGACCAGGACTCGAGTTTGACTCGAGTGATGTTTTGATGTTCGACAAAAACATATGACAATGTAATTGTCATAGGGAAGTCCAAGTCTTGAGTACTTGGCATGGAAAGTCCAACATGGGTTGGCAAGAGAAAGTCCAAGGGGATTGATATTGGCAGCGTAAAGTCCAAGCAGGAGTCTTGGCAGCATAAGTCCAATGGTTGGCGGCGTAAAGTCCAAGCGGAGTCTTGGCGGCGTAAGTCCAATGTGCCTTGGCGGTGTAGACACCGTTAGCATGACATAGCCGATGGAAGCATCTGAAGGCTAGTGCGATGGATGAACAAGTCATGGATGACTTGGAGGGATCCGAGAGGCGTGAGGCTGATGGAGGTGGCTAGAAGGCTTAGGTCTAGGCTAAGTGTGGTCTAGCAAGTATGGGGGAACCATACTTGGGTTAAAACCTCATGTTTGAGGTGTGCCAGTCGACTGGTGCCATGTGGCAGTCGACTAGACCGAGTCAACTAGGGTTTGACTGCGGGTTATGGCCTAGCAGTCGACTGCCAAAGGTGGGCAGTTGACTGATGGCTCTAGCAGTCGACTGATCATGTGATCAGTCGACTGGTGCTCGATAAATTGGCCACAGAATGGAGTCGAGACTCGACTGGTCGAGTGAGGACTCCATCAGTCAACTGATGGTCACAATCAGTTGTCTGATGGTAGATCCGTTGGACTTATCCAGCATGGATCTAGCCGTTGTCTCACGACAACAGTGGCATCAGTCGACTGATCGATCTTTTCCAGCACAGGTTAAAGCTATAAAAAGAGCTCGTGATGGAGGAAATTGGCATCGGTTTCTTGAGGGTTTTGGAGCGATTTGCTGTTGCAAATCAGGGTCTCCAAGGTGATTTCAAGCAACCAAGCAATCAAGCAATCCAAAGGCAATTGTAAAGTAGTTTTCTTTACTTTCATTGTATTTCATTATTGTAATTGCTTGTATTAGTATCTTATTGTTGTAAGATTACTTGTAAGGGGTTTCTCCACCTCTGACTTGTGTCGAGAAGGAGTATTTGTGATTAGTGAGTGCGTGTTCATCACTAGAGCTCTTTAGAGCTCGATCCGTGGAGTAGGAACCGTGCGGTTCTGAACCACGTTATATCATCGTGTTCGTGTGTATTTGTCCATTTCGTTATTGTATTATTTCTATTTCCGTTGCGCGCTAACGAAATTGTAGACACGAACGCGAAAGAATTCCATTGATGCTATTCACCCCCCCTCTAGCCGCCTCAAATATTCCTAACAAGTGGTATCAGAGCCCGGGGCTCTTCTACGGATTAACAACCCGGAGTCAAGAAGCTAGAGGGAAGAATATGGAATTTGAGGAAAGATTGGGTGACGACGTCAACATCCCACCTTCCTTCATCCGCGAACATTTTGCGTATTGGAAAGGTAGGATGGAATATTTTCTAATGACGAATATAGAAAATTGGTTTGCCGTGACTATAGGTTTTGATGCTCCAAGAGAAGAAAACGGCGAAATCCTCAAGATGAAGAGATGGACCGAGGAGCAACGGGAAAAATTCAAGACAACCGTTAAGGTAACAAAAATGTTGATTGATTTGATACCTAACGATATTTTGTCAAGATTAGGAAGCTATAGGGATGCCAAGGAGTTGTGGAACAAGTTGATCAAGTTCCATGACAATCCCGAATCGGTCCAAGAAGACTTGGAAGAGGAGGAGACCGAAGAAGAATCATCATCATCCTCACAAGAAAGTGAGGAGTCAACTTCCTGGTCGGAAGAGGTGGAGGAAGTGGAAGAAGCATCCACCTCAAGGATTGAGGGGGAGGAGAGAACCTTCATACCGGAACATCGAGAAGAAGAAGCTTCGACATCCGTTAGAGATGAAGAAGCCCAAAGTCCAATTCCGGTCTCCACCACCATCGGTAACTCAAACACCTCAATTCAAAATAAAAATAACATTATGTGTTTTGAGTGTAGGAAATTTGGGCATTATAAGAGTAAGTGCCCAAAGAAAGTCAAGA
Source organism: Wurfbainia villosa (assembly GCA_025175895.1). Lineage (NCBI taxonomy): Eukaryota > Viridiplantae > Streptophyta > Magnoliopsida > Zingiberales > Zingiberaceae > Wurfbainia > Wurfbainia villosa. The sequence goes on along the minus strand of CM045996.1, from coordinate 15,909,310 downwards.
AAGCTCCTCCGGTGCCTAAAAGTCAACTAATGTCAATGAACGCCGGTTCCCCAAGTATCAAGAGCAAGGAGCACATCATATGCTTCCAATGCAATGCAAAAGGACATTATCGGAGTCAATGTCCAAGGGGAAAGAAGAAAGGGCAAGAAGGAGCAACACAAGTAGGGGGAGCCTCCGAGGCAAACCCTAAGGTAAAATTTATTAATGCACCTTCAATTTCTAGGGATAAGAAGCATGCTAGGAATAATTTTAATAGTCTTGCTATTGTGCATGAAAAGCATGCTAGAAATAATAGATATATTTGCCTAGGAGCTAAGAGTGTTCACTTAGGAAATAAGAAGAAATTTGGGACTAATGTCCCTAAAAATATATTACCTAAGGAAAGCATTAAAAAATATGAGAACATCTAGGCTTTAATGCTAAGAAATCTAGACATATGCCTAGAAATAAAAATATCTCAAGAGAAAATGAAAAATCAAAAATTGAGATATTAGAAAAGGAAAATCAAGCCTTGAGATCAAGGCTTGAAAAGACCCTTAAGGTTATGTAAAATCAAATGCAAGGGTCAATTAGTCAAACTTCTAGGTCAAGAAGTCAAAGTCAACATCTAGGATCTAAAAGTCAAAAGTCAACTAAGGGCAAGCAAGGTTTGGGTCACAAACCTAAGGCTAAGGTGGCTTACCATAGTGTTCCATTTGACTATGGAACACTAACTAGGTCTAGGAAGACCAAGGTCAATAGGGAAGTCATCCCTAGAGTTGACCATGGTGTGTGCCTAGTGGCTAGGGTTTCTAGGAAACCTAGGGAGGCCACTAAGAAGGTTACAAGGGGAGTCACCCCTAGAGTTAACCATGGCAAAACCAAAATGACCAAGGCTTTTAAGCCTAGAAGGGTCATTAGGAAGGTATCTAGGGAGGTTATCCCTAAGAAATACCTAATTAACCCTAGGAGCTCAAATCAGTTTTGGGTTCCTAAGAGCGTGATTGATTCACGCTAGATGGGTTAGGGTGTGCCAACCTTGATTGGATGGGTAGTTAACTCAATCATTGTAAAGGTGGCACTTTAAGATATTTTCAAGGTTATGGTTACCTTGAAAATACATTTGAGCTTTAATCCTAAAAAGATTTTAGGATGTGCCAATATTATGTAAGAAGTTTGATAAAATGATTAAATTGGCACAATTTAGTTTTAGAGGTTAGTGTGTCATTTTGGGTTCTTAGCACACTAGGGAGATTAGGTTAATATGGCAAAATATACTTAATTATATCAAATGGCAATTAATATTAAAATTTAGGTATTACCATACCTATATATTTTATTTGCCATGCCTTGATTGCCATATGCCATGACATCATTTTTTTAATCATTTTTATATGTCATGATTATGCTTAGGGATTAAGGATAAATGTCATGTGTTTTTATATTTCATATTATGCCATGACATCATGATCATTGGCCATGCTTAATTATTGCTATTATTATGCCATGATCATTCATGCATTTAAGACAATTTGGTTGAAATTGAATTAAGGACTATGGCATGACTTGAAGTCCCATTTATAAGGAAATCAAGTAGGGTTGCCTTAGAGAATGCATGAAACCCTAGACTAGGAGAACAAAACCCACATCTCACATCCAATTGACATGTATGTGTATTTATACATCTTAGATACATGTGAGATGCTAGGATATGAGTTAAGTTTAAGGTGCATAGTTTTTGCATCTAGATGAACTAAAACTCATCTAATTCTATTTGTGGATCATTGAGAAAGCTTGTGTACAAGTCATGTGCATAGAGCCCAAGGAGTATGATCCAAAACAAGGTTTTGAAAACATTTTAAAATCATTTTGAAAAACCTTGGTGAAGTCTATCTTTTGATAGCAATCACCATTGATGAAGTTGATACAAAGTAGGACCAAAACATTGAAAATTTCAATGGTTTTGAACTTTGTGCCAATTTCAGTGTTTTATCGGTAAAATAATTTTCAAATATTTTTTCACCCATTGTATTGGTCATAGGTATTATACGTATCAAATTTCGTGATTTTTCGATATATGTAGAATTATTTATGATTTTCTGAAATTCAACTCTGATAACTGAAATTCGGAAATTTGATTATCGATCAGCCATTGGTGGCGGTCGGTGATGGAAGGTGCCGATCGTGATTTCTGAATCACTCGACTGGTAGCCTAATTTTGGGGTAAACAAGGTTGTTTAACCTGATTTCAGCTACGGTTATGGTCCCTAATCACTCCTAACCCTAGGATATGCTTTGGGAAGCATTATAAAGGGTGAAAATCCATTGGATATGGATTAGGAGAAGTATTTACGGTTTGTATCAATTTTAAGGTGTTGGAAAGTTCAATGTTGAATTTCTAACCTTAATTTTGATGGTTTAGAGTTCCTATTGCCTTAGGGACTTCCCAAGGACATTGTTGGTGCAATGGTCAAGGGGGAGCAAGCCTTTAGGGGGAGGTATCCATCTTGGGATGATGGATGTGTTTTTCTTCTTGAAGAGGAGAAGTTATTACGAGAATATGACATCAATTGGGAAATTGATGGGACTTTTGAGAGACCCAATTTGGAAATTGGGAGAGTAAATGGGATTGCCTCTCTTGAGTGATATTGGACTTATCACTAGGAAGATGGTAGGCATCCTAAGTATTGTTGGACCAAGGGGGAGATTGTAAGATCTCATTGGGACATGAGACATTGACCTCCTTGTAGAGGAAACCTTTTTGATGTTAGTCAAAAAAGGGGGAGAATGTTTGGGGGAGAACATTTGGTGAGTGTTTACCAATTTGGGGTAATTGGTAAGGGATTTGAGTTAGTGTTCTAACTCAATAATTTGTTTGGTTTTTGTCAAACATCAAAAAGGGGGAGATTGTTGGTGCAATCGACCCAGGTCACGATTGACCAGGACTCGAGTTTGACTCGAGTGATGTTTTGATGTTCGACAAAAACATATGACAATGTAATTGTCATAGGGAAGTCCAAGTCTTGAGTACTAGGCATGGAAAGTACAACATGGGTTGGCAAGAGAAAGTCCAAGGGGATTGATATTGGCAGCGTAAAGTCCAAGTGGGAGTCTTGGCAACATAAGTCCAATGGTTGGCGGCGTAAAGTCCAAGCGGAGTCTTGGCGGCGTAAGTCCAATGTGCCTTGGCGGTGTAGACACCGTTAGCATGACATAGCCGATGGAAGCACCTGAAGGCTAGCGCGATGGATGAACAAGTCATGGATGACTTGGAGGGATCTGAGAGGCGTGAGGCTGATGGAGGTGGCTAGAAGGCTTAGGTCTAGGCTAAGGGTGGTCTTGCAAGTATGGGGGAACAATACTTGGGTTAAAACCTCATGTTTGAGGTGTGCCAGTCGACTGGTGCCATGTGGCAGTCAACTGGACCGAGTCAACTAGGGTTTGATTTGAGTTATAGCCTGATCGACTACAGAGGTGGGCAAGCGATCGATGGCTCGAGCAATGACGGATCATGTGATCACCGATGCTCGATCGCCCGAGCATGGAGTCGAGACTCAATCGTCGAGTGAGGACTCCATCGATCCGATGGTCACAATCGTGCCGATCGATGGTAGATCCGTTGGACTTATCCAGCGTGGATCTAGCCGTTGTCTCACGACAACAGTGGCATCAGTCGACTGATGGTCCCGATCAGTCGACTGATCAATCTTTTCTAGCATAGGTTGAAGCTATAAAAAGAGCTCGTGATGGAGGAAATTGGCATCAGTTTCTTGAGGGTTTTGGAGCGATTTGCTGTTGCAAATCAGGGTCTCCAAGGTGATTTCAAGCAACCAAGCAATCAAGTAATCCAAAGGCAATTGTAAAGTAGTTTTCTTTACTTGCATTGTATTTCATTATTGTAATTGCTTGTATTAGTATCTTATTGTTGTAAGATTACTTGTAAGGGGTTTCTCCACCTCCGACTTGTGTCGAGAAGGAGTATTTGTGATTAGTGAGTGCGTGTGCATCACTAGAGCTCTTTAGAGCTCGATCCGTGGAGTAGGAACTGTGCGGTTCCGAACCACGTTATATCATCGTGTTCGTGTGTATTTGTCCATTTCGTTATTGTATTATTTCTATTTCCGCTGCGCACTAACGAAATTGTAGACACGAACGCGAAAGAATTGTAACGCCCGTAAAATTCCTAGCAAATTTTACAAGAATTTTTGGCTTGATGATCATGGGCTTTATGTGGGCCTTTTCAAAAATAAAAGAAAATAAGCCAAAAAGGGGTGCAAGGCCTAGGAATTGAACCCCAAACCTCTAGAGATAGCCAAGCCTTATAGATGCACCCACTAACCAGAAGCCCAATAGGATTATATGATTAAGGAGGAGTGGAAACTATAGATAAGTGGGACTAAGGGTAAATGAAGAGGCATAGAAAAGAAAAGAGGAACTTCTCTTCCTCCCCTTTATAAAGAAGAGGGAAGATTGAATTTGGTCACTTCCTCTCTTCTTTCCTTCTTCTCACCGAAATCCTAGAGCTCTCCCTCTCCCTTCCACCCCTTGGCCGAACCTCATCCAAGCAAGAGAAGGCTAGGTGTTGGTCTTCCTTAGGTCATCTTCCCGACCCAAAGCAAAGCGAAGGATGTAAGTATCCCTCACCTGCATACGAGTAGTTTCGATTGAATGTTTGAACAACCTATATGTTAGATCCGGCCAAGCATGTTTTGGTTTATCAATGAAGTGGTAATCTATGTTTGTAATCTATGTTAGGAAGTATATGATGATGCTAAGATGGGTAAAGAGGTTTGGTTAAAAAGCTAGCCCTAATGGCCACCAAGACCCATTCGGCCAAGCTAGGATTGGGGTTTTACATGAAGTTACATGCTATGTTTTATTCACTATATGATGTAGTTAAGATTTAAAAATGGATTAGGACCAAAAGATAACCCTAGTTGAGCCCTTATGTGTTTCGGCCACCCTAGGGAATTAGGGTTAGGGTTGCATGAAAATGTCCCTAATAATGCTATGCTAGGTTATAATGCTCATGAATGAATGTTGGGTAACAAGAACCCTAGTTGAGACCCTTATGTGTTTCGGCCACCCTAGGGAATTAGGGTTAGGGTTGCATGAAAATGTCCCTAATAATGCTATGCTAGGTTATAATGCTAATGAATGAATGTTGGGTGACAAGAACCCTAATAAGCCTAAAAGGGCCATTTGGCCACCCTTGGTTGTTTCTTTTCTTTGTGTGTTTCAATGAAGTTTACACCATGAAGTGTATGCATATGTATGTTAATTGAATTAGTTAAAAGTCTAATCCCTAAAAAGCCTATAAGGGCCATTTGGCCACCCTTGGTTATTATGTTCAATGAAGTTTCATACCATGATTGGTATGCATATAATGTTGTTTAGTATGTAGATAAATTTAGGTTAAAGATTAACCCTAAAAACCCTACAGGGATCATTCGGCCAACCTATGTTTTGGGGAATAGATGAAGTTTAATTCAAACTCTATGTGCTTATGAAGTTGTAGCCAAGCTAAATGAATTAGGTTCACATGTGCCTTGTGTTTGAGTGAATTCATGATGACTTGTGGTCTTAAATAATGCTGCTTATGAAGTTGTAGCCATGCTAAATGAATTAGGTTTACATGTGCTTTGTGTTTGATTGAATTTATGATGACATGTGATCTTAAATAATGCTAGGTGAAGATACCATGCCTTAGTTAGTATTTACTTACTCTTGATGCCATGTCTTATGCCATGCCTTTGTGTATGTGATATCTAATATTACGAAATGGAATACGATAAGACTATGGAATGAAACAAAAGGATATGTTCACAAAAATGAATATGATATGATGATAAAACGAAGTATGATATGTTATGAAATGAAGTATGCTATGTTATGAAATGAAAGAAGATATGTTCATGAAATGAAGCATGATGTGTTATGAAATAAAGTATGCTATGCTATGTTTGTCAAGAAATGAAATAAGCTATGTTATATATTAAGCATATAAGTATTTTACCTTCTGCATGGCATGTACCAAGACCTTAACAAGGTCCAAGAAGGGATGGGCTCCTAAGATGCCCTAGGTCAATGGAATAAGACTCGGGCCTAGGATGGGCTTCTATGTATGATTGCCCCTAGGTCGATGGAATAAGACTCGGGCCTAGTACGGGATGGGCTCCAAGATGCCTTAGGTCGATGGAGTAAGACTCGGGCCTAGGATGGGCTTCTACGCTATGACGATTGCCCTAGGTCGATGGAATAAGACTCGGGCCTAGAAACCTATTAGGTTCGAGACTTGCTACCTCGGGCCTATTTAGGGATGCGCGCTATGATAATGAAGAAGTGGTACAATGCCGGGCCCAAATATGTTGAGATTTATATTTACGTACCTAACATATATCTTTTCAAAAGCATCCTGCATATGTTTACATGTTATGTTTGATGATATGCCATATGTTTACATGTTATGTTTGATGATATGCCATATGTTTACATGTTATGTTTGATGATATGCCATATGTTTACATGTTATGTTTGATGATATGCCATGATGTTTACATGTTATGTTTGATGATATGCCATGATGTTTACATGTTTGTTTGATGATATGCCATGATGTTTACACGTTATGTTTGATGATATGCCATGATGTTTACATGTTTGTTTGATGATATGCCATGATGTTTACACGTTATGTTTGATGATATGCCATGATGTTTACATGTTATGTTTGATGATATGCCATGATGTTTACATGTTTGTTTGATGATATGCCATGATGTTTACACGTTATGTTTGATGATATGCCATGATGTTTACATGTTATGTTTGATGATATGCCATATGTTTACATGTTATGTTTGATAATATGCCATAATATTTAAGTTACATGTTATGTTGAATGATATGTCATGATGTATACGTTACATGTTATGTTCGATGGTACGCTATGATGTCTATGTTACTAAGTTACATATGATGCATATTATGCTGATTAAGTATATATTCATGTTATGCTACTAAGTTAGGGATGATCCATGCTATATTCACTTATGTTACTTATGCTACATGATGAGTTGATGACACCATGTAAGTTACATGTTATATTGATTTTACGTTATAAATGCTACAAGCCATGATTAATAATGATGTATGGTTTTTGTGAGTAGGACAGGATCTTACTAAGCCTATGAGCTTATAGTTTATCTTTCCTCAGATTGCAGATAAGGGTAAGGGATGGGTAAACTAAAGGGAGCAACAGGAGGGGCCAATGTGTGTGGTAGTGGCATGGTGGAGAAGATCCGTTAAGTCTATTTATACATGTTACCTATGATGATGATGTCTATGGATGTCTTTACTTATGTCTCCCTATGACGATGATGTTATGAACCTACTAAGCACTAAGTATCTATATATATATGATGCATGCTTTATGTTGATAAGAAGAAGTAAAGAAGAAGTAAGAAGAAGTATCCATCCATGCATGGTATGAAACATACTCTATGTTAAGAAGAAGCGTTAATGCATGTTTATGTTTAAAAGAAAAAAAAGAAAAGAAAAGTATTTAGGTCTAAAGTCTTCCGCTGTAAGAACTAAGAAGTACATATATAAAGTCTTCCGCTGTATGAAATGTATGTACGGTCACACACGCTACGCCTCCGGACATTTAGGGTCCTCAAAAAGGGCGGGCGTGACAGGTTGGTATCAGAGCGGATCTGCCTTTCCACTACACACACATCAAGCTCCAAATCCTGCTGCTCCAAGTAAGAATTCTATGTCTATACTCTAATTTTGTTAATTTTGATCATGCATGATATAAAAATGTCTTTAGATTATTTAGTTCATGTATAATATAAAATGCCTCTAGCTTATTTATAAAATGTCTTTACCTTATGCTTGTTCATGTATGATGGGAAATGTTTCTGGCTAAATATGCATGAAAATATGTATGATACCCTTATGCTTGTTCATATATGATGTAAAATACCTTAAGCTAAATTATGCCTTAGAACATGAATGATGCTTAAGCTTGAAACGAACTTATGATAGCTTTAGTCTAATTATGCATAAGTAAACGAACAAAAAACTCATACTAGCTTTACTTTAATATATGAAGATAATGTCTGGAAGACGCGGTAGTAGAGCCGATGAGATAGCACCCCCGCATGACCTTACACACGTAGTCACAGAACTCCAAATGACAAGTCACGTAACAACATCAAGTAATAAATACCCTAATGAATCAGTGAGGAAACCCTATCGCTTCACCGACGGCCCCTACGATGGTTCGACAGAAGCTTACCCGATCCAAAGGGCGTAGATCAGTCGAAAACCTCTCCCGCAGCAATATGCAACTGATGCCCAGGCCTGGTTCAAGACGGTGGAAAGCATCGTGGAGCTACTGGACTGGCCCGAATGCGAAAAGATTAAGTGTGCATTGTTCTGCCTTTCGGGAGATGCTCGGATATGGTGGGAACGGGTTAAAGCAAAGAGACAAGTAAATCAGATGAGATGGACAGATTTCGAGTACGAATTTTTAGAGGAATTCTTCCACATGAGGGTAACCAACAAGCATTACGACGAGTTCACTGGGTTCAGACAAGGTGACCTATCGGTCAGTGAAGCCGTGAAGAGATTCAACCGACTCGCACGCCTATGCCCAGAGTTGGTCAACACGGAAAGAGAAAGGGTCAGACTCATGTTGAAGATGCTCCGACCAGAAATAGCTCAAATGTGTGGCGGAGTTCATAGACCGCAGACCGCAGAGGAGATGTTCAGTAGTGCCTTGATTACCGAGCATTACCTGAACAACATTAATCAACAAAAGAAAGCACTGAGTGAAGGCAGGGGTCAGGCCCAGTCAGGAGGTCAGAGGAACCAGAGTGCTTGGAAAGGGAACCCCACTGGCAAGAGAAGACAATGGGAGAATCTTAAAGGAGGTCCAAGAACAAGCACCAGTGTTCCTCTCAGGTGCTACCTGCGGGAAGATACATCCGGGAGTATGCTACCAAGGCACAAATCGATGTTATAACTGTGGACGGACAGGGCATAGAATCAAGGACTGTCCTATCCAGGTTCAGGCACCTCCTCAGCCGTATACTCAGCCCAGGGGTGCCCCTCCACAGTTACATCAGATGCAGGCTGCAATAGAAGGGACCCCAATCCACCAAGGGAGACTAGAAGCCCCACCAGCTATGACAGATGCTAGGGTATTCTCTCTCACCCAAGAAGACGTGGCAAATGCCTCCACAATTGTCACAGGTCAGATATTTATTTTCTTCCAGTATGCTACTGCATTATTTGATACCGGGGCAACACATTCGTTTGTTTCTACACACTTTACCGGAAACATAGACATACCACCACAAGCCCTAGATCACAAGTTCTTAACCACCCTGCCCTCGGGAGAGGTAATTCCCTCCACTCATATGCTGCGAGCCGCACCCATCAGAATTGCAGATAGAGAACTCTACTGCGATATGATAGTGCTCGACATGCAGGATTATGACATTATATTGGGCATGGATTTCTTGAGCAAGTACGATGCTTCGATCGAGTGCCGAAAAGGAAACTGGTTTTCCAGCCCGAAGCGAAACCTAAGTTCGAATTTATTGGAGAACCAAGGAGAGGAGTCAATAAGATTTTATCAGCCCTACAGGCACGTAAGATGCTAGACAGTGGATGCACTGGGTTTCTGGCACACAAAGTTGATACAAGTCAAGATGAGGATCAGAAGCTAGAGAATGTCAGAGTCGTATGCAACTACCCAGAGGTATTCCCAGATGAACTACCAGGGTTAGCCCCAGATAGAGAAATTGAATTTGAGATCGAGTTGATTCCTGGTACTAACCCGATCTCTAAAGCACCTTACCGTATGGCGCCGGCTGAATTGAAGGAACTTCAGGGACAGCTACAGGAATTACTCGACAAGGGACTTATTCGCCCAAGTCGCTCTCCATGGGGAGCTCCAGTGCTGTTGGTGAAGAAGAAAGATGGGTCTGTGCGAATGTGCATAGACTATCGCGCGCTAAATAATGTGACGGTCAAGAACCGGTACCCTTTTCCACGGATTGACGACATGTTCGACCAACTAAAGGGTGCCACCGTTTTCTCAAAGATGGACCTGAGGTCGGCTATCATCAAGTAAAAGTGAAATCAGATGATATACCAAAGACGGCCTTCCAGACCAGATATGGACATTACGAGTTCGTAGTTATGCCCTTCGGAGTGACGAATGCACTTGCTCTGTTCATGGATTTGATGAACCGGGAATTCTCGGCATTCTTCGACAAGTTTGTGATTGTCTTCATTGACGACATACAGATATATTCGAGAACCCCCGAGGAGCACGCAGAACACTTGAATGTGGTATTGCAGATCCTTGGGGAAAAACAGTTATTCACAAAGTTCTCCAAATCCGAGTTCTGGCTCGAGCAAGTATCATTTTTGGGTCACGTGATATCCAAACATGGAGTGATGGTAGATCCAATGAAGATTGAAGTCGTGAGTAATTGGAACAAACCAAGGAATGCCAGCGAGGTCAGAAGCTTTCTCGGGCTAGCAAGCTACTACCGGAAGTTTGTAGAGAACTTCTCCAGGATTGCCGCCCCTATGACAGTCCTCACCAGAAAGGGCAAGAAATATGAGTGGACGGACGCCTGCAAGAGGAGTTTCACAGAATTGAAAAGGAGACTGACCAGCGCTCCAATCCTTGCTCTTCCGGACAATAACGAAAGCTTCGACATGTACAGTGACGCTTCCAAGTTGGGACTCGGAGCTGTACTTATGCAGAATGGCAAGGTCATTGCTTATGCCTCTAGGCAACTCAAGGAACACGAAAGGAATTATCCCACCCATGACTTAGAGCTAGCGGTCGTGGTCTTCGCTCTCAAAACATGGAGGCATTACCTATATGGAGCTCAGTGTAGGATTTATACAGACCATCAGAGTCTGAAATAATTCTTCACACAGAAGGACCTGAATATGAGACAGCGCAGATGGCTCGAGCTCGTCAAGGATTATGACTGCGAGATTCTCTACCATCCGGGGAAAGCTAACAAGGTGGCTGATGCACTCAGCAGGAAGTCCGACGCCACCTTGATGTCCCTATTAGGGCTATCTCGGCCCTTAGAAAAAGAGATTATGCGTTACGGGGTTGAAATCATTTCTGGACAGCTCTCGACCATGACGATAGCACCGACGCTGTTCGATGATATACTGGAAAAACAAGCCCGTGACCCAAGCCTTCAGAGGATCAAGCAAGAGGTCTTAGAAGGAAAGGACGACGGGTTTCGGATCTCTGATAGTGGGGTACTCTACCTCAGGGATCGCTTATGTATTCCCGACGATCCAAAATTGCGGAAGGAGATATTTGAGGAAGCTCACAGAACTCCTTATGCGATGCATCCTGGAACCACCAAGATGTACCAAGACCTAAAACGAAAGTTCTGGTGGTTCGGAATGAAAAGAGATGTGGCTCAGTATGTCAGTACCTGCCTGACCTGCCAGAGGGTTAAGGCAGAACACCAGAGACCTGGAGGAACACTGCAGCCGATCCAGATTCCAGAATGGAAATGGGAAGACATTTCTATGGATTTCATCTCAGGATTGCCCAAGACGACAAACGGTTATGATGCTATATGGGTAATTGTGGATGTGAAAGTCCGCCCATTTCTTAGCAATCAAGATGACCTATTCGACGGAACAATTGGCCCAGTTATATGCTAAGGAAATTATTAGACTACATGGAATTCCTAAGACCATCATTTCTGACAGAGATGGTCGCTTTATTTCCCATTTCTGGGAATGTGTTCAGAAAGCCTTAGGCACGAAGCTATTGTTCAGTACTGCCTTCCATCCCCAGACGGATGGACAGACCGAAAGGGTAAATCAAGTACTGGAGGATATGTTACGAGCCTGCGCCCTGGATTTCAAAGGTAGCTGGTGCCGATACTTATGTTTGGCAGAATTCGCCTACAACAATAGCTATCAAGCTACTATTGGAATGACACCCTACGAGGCGCTATATGGGAGGAAATGTAGATCTCCCATATGCTGGTACGAGGGTGGTGAAAAGAAGAAGATGGGACTCCATACGGACTTCATCGACAACACCACCCGAGCTATACGGAACATCCGTCAAAGAATTGAAACTGCTCAGAGCCGACAAAAGATCTATGCAGATATGCGGCGTAGACCGTTAGAATTCGAAGTTGGGGACCTAGTATTCCTCAAAGTGGCTCCCATGAAGGGAGTGATGAGGTTTGGAAGAAAGGGTAAACTGAGTCCACGTTACGTGGGACCATACCCAATATCACAGAGGATTGGCAAGGTAGCTTATAAGCTAGAGCTGCCTCAGGAGATGTCGGCTATTCACAACGTGTTCCATGTCTCTGTACTCAAGAAATGCATTTCCAGTACGGACCAAGTGATCGAGCCACAAACAGTACAAGTTCAAGAGGACCTGAGTGTTGAAAGTCGGCCAATCCAAATACTAGACCAAGGAGTCAAGAGACTAAGGAACAAAGAGGTGCCCTTAGTGAAGGTCCTGTGGAAGAATCAACGGTACGAGGAAGCTACCTGGGAACGCGAAGAGGACATGAAGCAGAAGTACCCAGAATTGTTCTAAGTTTTGAGGACGAAACTTTTAAAAGGTATGAAGGATTGTAACACCCGTAAAATTCCTAGCAAATTTTACAAGAATTTTTGGCTTGATGATCATGGGTTTTATGTGGGCCTTTCCAAAAATAAAAGAAAATAAGCCAAAAAGGGGTGCAAGGCCTAGGAATTGAACCCCAAACCTCTAGAGATAGCCAAGCCTTATAGATGCACCCACTAACCAGAAGCCCAATAGGATTATATGATTAAGGAAGAGTGGAAACTATAGATAAGTGGGACTAAGGGTAAATGAAGAGGCATAGAAAAGAAAAGAGGAACTTCTCTTCCTCCCCTTTATAAAGAAGAGGGAAGATTGAATTTGGTCACTTCCTCTCTTCTTTCCTTCTTCTCACCGAAATCCTAGAGCTCTCCCTCTCCCTTCCACCCCTTGGCCGAACCTCATCCAAGCAAGAGAAGGCTAGGTGTTGGTCTTCCTTAGGTCATCTTCCCCACCCAAAGCAAATCGAAGGATGTAAGTATCCCTCACCTGCATACGAGTAGTTTCGATTGAATGTTTGAACAACCTATATGTTAGATCCGGCCAAGCATGTTTTGGTTTATCAATGAAGTGGTAATCTATGTTTGTAATCTATGTTAGGAAGTATATGATGATGCTAAGATGGGAAAAGAGGTTTGGTTAAAAAGCTAGCCCTAATGGCCAAGCTAGGATTGGGGTTATACATGAAGTTACATGCTATGTTTTATTCACTATATGATGTAGTTAAGATTTAAAAATGGATTAGGACCAAAAGCTAACCCTAGTTGAGCCCTTATGTGTTTCGGCCACCCTAGGGAATTAGGGTTAGGGTTGCATGAAAATGTCCCTAATAATGCTATGCTAGGTTATAATGCTCATGAATGAATGTTGGGTAACAAGAACCCTAGTTGAGCCCCTTATGTGTTTCGGCCACCCTAGGGAATTAGGGTTAGGGTTGCATGAAAATGTCCCTAATAATGCTATGCTAGGTTATAATGCTCATGAATGAATGTTGGGTGACAAGAACCCTAAGAAGCCTAAAAGGGCCATTCGGCCACCCTTGGTTGTTTCTTTTCTTTGTGTGTTTCAATGAAGTTTACACCATGAAGTGTATGCATATGTATGTTAATTGAATTAGTTAAAAGTCTAATCCCTAAAAAGCCTATAAGGGCCATTTGGCCACCCTTGGTTATTATGTTCAATGAAGTTTCATACCATGATTGGTATGCATATAATGTTGTTTAGTATGTAGATAAATTTAGGTTAAAGATTAACCCTAAAAACCCTACATGGACCATTCGGCCAACCTATGTTTTGGGGAATAGATGAAGTTTAATTCAAACTCTATGTGCTTATGAAGTTGTAGCCATGCTAAATGAATTAGGTTCACATGTGCCTTGTGTTTGAGTGAATTCATGATGACTTGTGGTCTTAAATAATGCTTATGAAGTTGTAGCCATGCTAAATGAATTAGGTTTACATGTGCTTTGTGTTTGAGTGAATTTATGATGACATGTGATCTTAAATAATGCTAGGTGAAGATACCATGCCTTAGTTAGTATTTACTTACTCTTGATGCCATGTCTCATGCCATGCCTTTGTGTATGTGATATCTAATATTACGAAATGGAATACGATAAGACTATGGAATGAAACAAAAGGATATGTTCACAAAAATGAATATGATATGATGATAAAACGAAGTATGATATGTTATGAAATGAAGTATGCTATGTTATGAAATGAAAGAAGATATGTTCATGAAATGAAGCATGATGTGTTATGAAATAAAGTATGCTATGCTATGTTTGTCAAGAAATGAAATAAGCTATGTTATATATTAAGCATATAAGTATTTTACCTTCTGCATGGCTTGTACCAAGACCTTAACAAGGTCCAAGAAGGGATGGGCTCCTAAGATTCCCTAGGTCGATGGAATAAGACTCGGGCCTAGGATGGGCTTCTATGTGTTGGATCGATTTGAGCGCTAGAGGGGGGGGGGTGAATAGCGATAAGAAAAAACTTTTCGTAATCGTTCGAATTGGCACGAGCAAACGCAGCGGAAAGATAGCAATAAATAAATAAAAACACGAGGGGTTTTTACTTGGTTCGTAGCCTACGGATACTACTCCAAGGCCCTAATGGTCCTTGACCACGCACGGAGGGCAAATATTAAACGAACTCCTTCTCGATAGAGATAGGAGTTAAGCGAATACAAAAACTCAATAAAGATTCAAGGTAGAGGGACACTCCCCCTCTCCTTGATATGATTTAAAGCTTGAAAATAAAGACAACTTATACAAAATTAAAGATTATACCGACGACTTCAAGGATTGGAGGTTGAAGCTTTAGTCGTCGTCTCGGCAGCGCTTCATCGTAGGGATGTCGGAGAGTCGGAGCGTATCGGAAGCACTTGGAAGCTTTTGAATTGATGAAAAACCCTAGGTTTGGCCCTCCTTTTATAGCCTTTAAGCCCCTCAACGAATGGGTCTTCAACCAATCACAAATGGGCACAAAACTCCTTGAAAAATGGTGATAAAGCTTGACTCCTCGAGGCTGATTTTTGACCACCGGTTGAACTGGCCGGTTGAACTGTCGTCGGTTGAACTGGCCGGTTGAACTGGCCGGTTGAACTGGCAGCCACGATTTTTGACTAAAAAAGGAGTTTAGCTCAAAATACAAGTGAATTCGACGGCCACTTGCCGTCCGATCTCAACATAGACCTTCCATGGGAAGTCTTGGGTTGGATCGTCGCCTAAGGACGTCCCCGTACAAAGGACACGACCTCACTTACGCTTGCACACACGAGCTTACCTCGATACTTACTTGTCGCTTTTGCTTTCGGCCTTCCACTCGATTCCTTCGGCTCCCTCCGAAGTAACTCTAGTGTCGCCCGACCACCGCGGCTTCCTCCGGGTGTCGCTAGCCTTCAGCTCCAGCATTGAGACTTTTCTGCACACTTGATTTAGCTCGTGAGATAACAATATAAGCTTAACTTTGTATCGTTTGCTATAATCAAAACATAGGTTCGACTTAGGTGCCCACTGTACCAACAATCTCCCCCTTTTTGATTTATGGCAAACCCACATACAAAGTTAAGCAAGAATGAAGAATAATAATGTGCATGAGAGAAAAAAAAATGATGATTAAGTTGGAGTAGTAAGGATTTTCTTCAAGTACTCCCCCTTGAGGAAACCTCCCCCTTGACCGAGGGTGAGTCTTTGAAGAAAGACCTTAATCCACCCCCTTGAGGGTTGCTTTAAGTAATTAACATTACTTAAAATTAGCTTTAGTAAAACGTTTTAAAATTAGCTTTAGTAAAACGTTTTAGTTAAGCCCTTTCTCCCCCTTAAGTAAAACACTAACGACATAAATAAGTTAAGAATTCTCTTAACTTGGCCTTTTGTCAAAAGTTAAATAAGTTCTCAAAACCTAAAGTTAACTTTTGGTTTAAACATGAAGTAAGAGTTAAGTTATCAAAAAATTTGAAAAAATTTGACCCCTTAACTTTGGCCCTTTTCTCCCCCTTTTGCCGTATATCGAAAAGAGTAAGGGGTGTGTGGAAATCAAAATAATTGCTAAATTTAAAGTCCAAGCATGTTCCACATTTTTTTATTAAAAAAATAGTATATTGAAAATAAGCTCATCTATGAAATGTTCGACTCATATTTGGCTTGATTGATATGAAGGATCAACCATCTGGTGAGTCGGTTAGTATGTATGATTATACTCCATGGTTCATAGCGATGCACTAGCTCTACATCTCGAACTGTGAGTAAGGTCCTAACATCTCACGCCCATCTACGTATAAGTACACAAACACATTAGTCCTATGTGTTGTGAGATGTATTGGCTCCTTAAATCTATAGGTGCATGATATCTAAGGTATGACCTATGCTAGTTTCATGAAAAAGTAAGAAATAGTAGTAATATAATTTGCAAAACCTATTCTATTACGCACATGCCTAATTTTCGTCTCAAGAGACTAAATTCGGCTTCGGGGAGTGGTTTAGTAAATATGTCTGCTAGGTTAGACTTCGAGTCAACATATTCGAGTTGTATGGAGCCGTTGGCTACATGTTCTCGAATGAAATGGTGTTTTACCTCTATATGCTTTATTCTTGAATGGCATATAGGGTTCTTAGTTAGATTTATCGAACTTATGTTGTCTACAAAAATTTTAGTTTTGGTGAAGTCCAACCTAAAGTCTCGGAGAGTGTGCTTCATCCAAAGAAGCTGAGTTACACACTCACCCATCGCAACGTATTCGGCTTCGGTGGTAGATAAGGCAACACAATGTTGCTTCCATCGCACCAACTCACTAGACTTGAGCCGAGTAGTTGACAACAACCACTCGTGCTCTTTCTATCGAGTTTACTACCGGCATAATCCGAATCGGAGTAGCCGATTAGTTCGAACTCCGTAGATCTAGGGTACCAAATACCAACGTTAAGTGTACCCTTAAGATATCTAAGGATACGCTTAACTAGGGTTAGGTGAGACTCCTTAGCACAGGTTTGAAACCTGGCGCACATACTTACTGCGAATAGGATATCGGGTCGACTCGCAGTTAAGTATAGGAGACTTCCTATCGCGCTCCTATAATACTTTAAGTCAATGGACTTACTTTCTAGGTCTTCTCCTATGTTAACATTAATCGCCATTGGGGTGTTTATTATCTTAGCGTCTTGCATTCCAAATCTTTTAATTAACTCCTTAGTGTATTTTTGTTGATATAGGTATATACCATCCTTAGTTTGTTTAATTTGTAAACCTAAAAAGAAACTTAACTCGCCTACTAAGTTCATTTCAAACTCACTTTCCATGAGTGAAACGAACTCGTTTAGTAAGGCTGAGTTAGAGGTTCCAAAAATTATATCGTCTACGTAAATTTGAGCTATGAATATTTCTTTACCTAAGGTTTTTACGAAGAGAGTTGGGTCAACTAAGCCTTGGTTAAACCCTTTTGACTTGAGATGGATTGAAAGTCTCTCGTACCAAGCTCGAGGAGCTTGTTTAAGTCCATAGAGAGCTTTCTTAAGTTTTAGAACATGGTCGGGTTTATCTAGATTTTCGAATCCGGGGGGTTGGCTAACATAAACTTCTTCTTTAATGTATCCATTTAGGAATGCCGACTTAACATCCATTTGAAATAGCTTAAATCCTCGATAAAGCGTATAAGCTAGCAACATTCGAATGGATTCGAGTCTAGCCATCCATAGGTTTCGGCTGTAATCTAAGCCTTCGACTTGACTAAACCCTTTGGCGACTAACCTAGCCTTGTTTCTAACTACTTCACCTTTATCATCAAGCTTATTTCAAACACCCACCTTGTTCCAATTATCGCTTTGTCTTTAGGTGGTGGTACTAATTCCCACACTTCATTCCTAGTAAATTGAGCTAGCTCTTCTTGCATTGCAATAATCCAATCGGATCAAGAAGAGCTTGTTCAATTGATTTGGGTTCTATCTTTGAAATTAAGGAAATTTGACTAAGGTTCCTATAGGATGCTCTAGTTCAACTCCTAGATTAGATCTCCTATCACTTGATCGATAGGGTGGTTAGTCCAATCCTAGATTGGGTTGGGTTTGTGTCACCTAATGCTTGATCAATGGGGTGACTTGGTTGAACACTAGTTTGACTCGGATCACTTGTCACTTGGTCAAGAGAAGTTGGTTGATGTGGATTAGACTCGATCTCGTGGTCGAGTTAGGTCTAGTATGAGTAGGCTCGCTAATTGGGGTTGTCGGGGTTTTGTAGGTTCGTGTCCTTCATCAAATACTACATTGATAGTCTCCTCGACTCTAAGGGTGTCGTGGGTTATATACTCTATAAGCTCGGCTTGTAGTCGAGTATCCTAGAAATATTCCTCCGTGGTTTTGGATGTAAATTTCCTAGGTAATCCTTAGTGTTTAGAATATGTACCTTACACCCAAATACCCTAAAGTACTTGATGTTAGGTATTTTATCGTGATAAATCTCACACGAGGTCTTAAGGTGCCTCTTTACCATAAGGATCCTATTCTCGACATAGCAAGTGTGTGCTAATCTGCCCAAAACCTATCGTAGGTTATATTCGATTTAACATGGTCCTAGCGGCTTCTTGTAGAGTTCGGTTTTTCCGCTCCACTAGGCCATTTTGTTGAGGGTCCTAGGGCAAGAGAATTCATGGTGGTATCCGCTTAGGTTACGTAAGTCGGTGAACCTTTGATTTTCAATTCACCACCATGATCGCTTCTAAGTCTTTTAACCTTAAGGTCTTTTTGATTCTCGATTAATTTGAATAGATTGATTAATTGATCTAGGTATCATTTTTATGTTTGATGAACCTAACCTGTGTAAACTCGAGTAGTCGCCAATTATGACTAAGCAATATTGACTTTTATTGAGTGACTTGGCTCCATGTGAATCGAATAGATCCATATGCGGAGCTCAAGTACACTTGAGGTTCTGCTTGGTTAGTTAACTTGTGTTGTGTCCTAGGTTGTTTTCATTTTTGACAAGAATTACATATTATATTAACCAAGTTGTTGAGGTTGGGTAAACCTCGACTAAGCCACTCGACTCATCTTGTGGACGAGTCTTAAAAGAGTGACCAGTCGCTGCACACAAACCATGATTCCTCTTCTGTGTCATAAGACATTTGGCTGAGGATTTGATTAAGTTCATTGTATAAATGTTATTTGTCCTAGTTCCTTTGAGTATTGTTTTAGCTGTTTCATTTGTTTTAATTACACATTCATTTTCTAAAAATACGACCTTATAGTTATTGTCACACAATTGGCTTACGCTAAGCAGGTTATATTCAAAATTCTCTACAAGTAATACATTTTTAATAACAAAATTCGAGTTAAGCTCGATATCACCTGATCCGATGATTTTGAGCTTGCCGTTATTCCCAAAGGCTACCGATCCTTGTCGTTTGAATCGAAGCTTTGTGAATTTGAGTTGATCCCCAGTCATGTGTCGGGAGCAACCACTGTCCAACATCCATTGATCCTACACACAAGGTGGTTGGATTGGATGTTAGATTTATTTTTAAATTGGTTGTAAGTTGTTAAACCTAGGTCATCTCACCCGAGTCTATATGATCAAGCATGTTATACTTATGTGTTTTTTGTGAGATGACTCCCAATTAAATTTATTAAGTGGATTTAGGTTTAAGTGATTTTATGTTGAGATGATTTTCAATTAAATTGATTAAGTGGATTTTGGTTCAAGTAATTAGGATTTAGGTTCAAGTAATTTTATATTGAGATGATTTTCAATTAAGTTGATTAAGTGGATTTAGGTTCTAATTTTATGTTGAGATGATTTTCAATTAAGTTTGATTAAGTGGATTTAGGTTCAAGTTAGATTTGATTTAACCCCAAGGCTTGTCAAGTTTACCTTTCAAGATCATGGCTTCCAGTGTCGGGCGAGGCACAGGGCCTTCTTTTATCGGATCATCGACCACTTCCTTAGACAAAGCCATGTTCAAGAAAATGATGACTTGACTCACCAAAGACTATTTCCTAGTCTAACTAGTTATTTTTGAAAATAGGCTACCCGAGGCTCAATCTTTTCGAAGGATTTTAGTTGGTTATTTGAAAAGAGGCTCCCAAGGCTCAATCTTTCAAGGATTTTTAGTTGGTTATTTGTGTATTCCAAGTGAGTTAAAAAAACAAAAAAAAAACTAAGCATGCAATTTCTAAGTTAAAGCACAAACATGTTTTGTACTGGCTCCCCCTAGACGGTTGAATCGGTTCGGTCTATCCACATAGTGGATTTGGTCCTTGGGAACCCAAAGACGAGTTAGATCCTAGAGTTGAAATCAAAGTGGTCTTAGGGACCCATGCTTGGACACATTTTTATGTCTACTTACGATTGACATATACGACTTATTGGTCGTGGTTTGAGCTAAACCCTAGTCCGCCTTGTTGTACACGGCCCTTTGCGATCCAAGTAGGAGGTCAAGTCCTTGATCCCAAAGTAAACCTTTCCAACGTATTCCTAAGATCTTCGACTTGACTTTTCAAGAGTGAGTTCTCAACTTCGAGTTTTCAACCCGAGTTGAGTCCTTCTCTGAACTCGACTAGTCGAAGAGGTTAGGAGACCTCGTTTGAGGAGTTTAACTTCCTCAACCGTGGTCTCGACCTTGGACTCGGACTTAGCTAACTTCCTAGACAAAAACCTAACCGTATTATGTAAAGTATTAAATAAAGTACGACTCACCTTAAGGGTATCTTTTGAACCGGATGCGTATCCGTGGCTTGACTTGAAGGTTGCTTCGTAGTCCGAATCATCCTCGTGTTTCGACTCAAGTTCGGGTTCGGTCTCCGTGGTCCGACTCAATTGATTTCGCCATGAAGACGTGGTCTTCGCCTTCTTCGGATGACGCTTCTTCCCATGTCGCTGAGGGCCTTCTTGTGCTTAGGTCCTTGGTGGTTGAGCTTGGGGCACTCGGACTTGATATGTCCAAACCTCGTTACACTCATAACACCTAATATTAGAACTTTTAGGTTTACCTTGGTTGGGTCGAGTCGTGGTTCGCCATTCCCTTGGCTATTCTTCGAGCTAGGTTCATTAGTTCGGCAACAATTCCGGTCAACTTCTTCTGGACTCGCTCTTCCTCCTCGGTTGGTGGTGGCTTGCTTGCATTTTCTTCTTCTTTGATCCTCGCAAATAAAGCTATACCCCTCTCGGGTTCCGAAGTTGGATTGTTCATGTAATTCAAATCGGAAAAGAGTTCATCTAACCTAATTTTAGAAAGATCTTGGAGACCTTGTAGGCATCGACCATGGATGCCCACAAGGTAGTCCTCGAAAAGAGTTTAGAACATACCTTATAAGGTCGGTTTTCGACCTTTTGCCCGATATGTAAGTTGTTGACTATGTCCTGGACACGGGCGTGGAGTCGGCGCATGGATTCGTGTTCCTGCATTTTTAGTGTGTACAATTTATTGAATAACAAATCACGCTACATACCTTGGCTTGATCCGATCCTTCGTAACTCGATTAGTTTAGTCCAAAGATCCTTGCGCTATGAAGGGGCCGACGCGATTTAACTCCTCCTTGGATAGGCCGCATTGGAGGATTTGTGTTGCCTTGGCGTCGGCTTCGACTTGTCGTTTTGTTGCAACGGTCCATTGATCATAATCCAAGGAGTCACCCACTTCATTAGTCGGAAGTGTGAAACCCGTTTTCATTATGATCCACATCTCTAGTTGGGTTTTGAGAAAGAATTCCATCCGACCCTTCCAATAAAGGAAGTCATCTCAGTTATAAAACGGAGGTCGGACGGTGCTAAAACCCTCGAGATGGGCCATTGAAACAAAAAGACAAAAGAGACGAAGACCAAAAGCTAGCAAAGACAAAAACTCAAAACAAGTACCAAGACTCGCGTCTTGGATTAGTAGAAAAGGGAGAGAATTTAACAATCAAAATAAATATAAATAAACTTCATTAAAAGAATATAAAAGTGTAAAAAAAAGCTAGATTGGTGGTTTCACCAAATCTTAGCAACCCCAGGCTCTGATACCTATTGTTGGATCTATTTGATCGCTAGAGGTGGGGGTGAATAGCGATAAGAAAAACTTTTCGTAATCGTCAATTGGCACGAGTAAACGCAGCGGAAAGATAGCAATAAATAAATAAAAACACGAGGGGTTTTACTTGGTTCAGTAGCCTACGGCTACTACTCCAAGGCCCTAATGGTCCTTGACCACGCATACGGAGGGCAAATATTAACGAACTCCTTCTCGATAGAGATAGGAGTTAATACAAAAACTCAATAAAGATGCAAGGTAGAGGGACACTCCCCCTCTCCTTGATATGATTTAAAGCTTGAAAATAAAGACAACTTATACAAAATTAAAGATTATACCGACGACTTCAAGGATTGGAGGTTGAAGCTTTAGTCGCCGCTCAGCCAGCTCGTCAGAGGGATGCTCTGAGAGCTGAGCGATCGGAAGCACTTGGAAGCTTTTGAATTGATGAAAAACCCTAGGTTTGGCCCTCCTTTTATAGCCTTTAAGCCCCTCAACGAATGGGTCTTCAACCAATCACAAATGGGCACAAAACTCCTTGAAAATGGTGATAAAGCTTGACTCCTCGAGGCTGATTTTTGACCACCGGTTGAACTGGCCGGTTGAACTGCCGCCGGTTGAACTGGCAGCCACGATTTTTGACTTAAAAAGGAGTTTAGCTCAAAATACAAGTGAATTCGACGGCCACTTGCCGTCCGATCTCAACATAGACCTTCCATGGGAAGTCTTGGGTTGGATCGTCGCCTAAGGACGTCCCCATACAAAGGACACGACCTCACTTACGCTTGCACACACGAGCTTACCTCGATACTTACTTGTCGCTTTTGCTTCCGGCCTTCCACTCGATTCCTTCGGCTCCCTCCGAAGTAACTCGAGTGTCGCCCGACCACCGCGGCTTCCTCCGGGTGTCGCTAGCCTTCAGCTCCAGCATTGAGACTTTTCTGCACACTTGATTTAGCTCATGAGATAACAATATAAGCTTAACTTTGTATCGTTTGCTATAATCAAAACATAGGTTCGACTTAGGTGCCCACTGTACCAACACTATGTATGATTGCCCCTAGGTCGATGGAATAAGACTCGGGCCTAGTACGGGATGGGCTCCAAGATGCCTTAGGTCGATGGAGTAAGACTCGGGCCTAGGATGGGCTTCTACGCTATGACGATTGTCCCTAGGTCGATGGAATAAGACTCGGGCCTAGAAACCTATTAGGTTCGAGACTTGCTACCTCGGGCCTATTTAGGGATGCGCGCTATGATAATGAAGAAGTGGTACAATGCCGGGCCCAAATATGTTGAGATTTATATTTACATACCTAACATATATGTTTTCAAAAGCATCCTGCATATGTTTACATGTTATGTTTGATGATATGCCATATGTTTACATGTTATGTTTGATGATATGCCATATGTTTACATGTTATGTTTGATGATATGCCATATGTTTACATGTTATGTTTGATGATATGCCATGATGTTTACATGATATGTTTGATGATATGCCATGATGTTTACATGTTTGTTTGATGATATGCCATGATGTTTACACGTTATGTTTGATGATATGCCATGATGTTTACATGTTTGTTTGATGATATGCCATGATGTTTACACATTATGTTTGATGATATGCCATGATGTTTACATGTTATATTTGATGATATGCCATGATGTTTACATGTTTGTTTGATGATATGCCATGATGTTTACACGTTATGTTTGATGATATGCCATGATGTTTACATGTTATGTTTGATGATATGTCATATGTTTACATGTTATGTTTGATAATATGCCATAATGTTTAAGTTACATGTTATGTTTAATGATATGTCATGATGTATACGTTACATGTTATGTTCGATGGTACGCTATGATGTCTATGTTACTAAGTTACATATGATACATATTATGCTGATTAAGTATATATTCATGTTATGCTACTAAGTTAGGAATGATCCATGCTATATTCACTTATGTTACTTATGCTACATGATGAGTTGATGACACCATGTAAGTTACATGTTATATTGATTTTACGTTATAAATGCTACAAGCCATGATTAATAATGATGTATGGTTTTTGTGAGTAGGACAGGATCTTACTAAGCCTATGAGCTTATAGTTTATCTTTCCCTCGTATTGCAGATAAGGGTAAGGGATGGGTAAACTAAAGGGAGCGGCGAGGGCCAATGTGTGTGGTAGTGGCACGGTGGAGAAGATCCGTTAAGTCTATTTATACATGTTACCTATGATGATGATGTCTATGGATGTCTTTACTTATGTCTCCCTATGACGATGATGTTATGAACCTACTAAGCACTAAGTATCTATATATATATGATGCATGCTTTATGTTGATAAGAAGAAGTAAAGAAGAAGTAAGAAGAAGTATCCATCCATGCATGGTATGAAACATACTCTATGTTAAGAAGAAGCGTTAATGCATGTTTATGTTTAAAAGAAAAAAAAGAAAAGAAAAGTATTTAGGTATAAAGTCTTCCGCTGTAAGAACTAAGAAGTACATATATAAAGTCTTCCGCTGTATGAAATGTATGTACGGTCGCGTCACGCGCCGCCTCTCCGGACATTTAGGGTCCTCAAAAAGGGCGGGCGTGACAAGAATTCCATTGACGCTATTCACCCCCCCTCTAGCCGTTCCAAATATTCCTAACAACCTCTTCTTCCCTCTACCTTGGTCAGGGCTCAACCGATTCCTCTTCTCCTCTTCTTTTCCTCTTGGCCGGCGGCACAAAGGAGCTAGGGATTGTTCCCTTGTTCGGTTCCTTGGTTGGCCATCTTGTTCTCTCTATTCTTTGGGCCGGCGGCATCAATCCTTTGTGGATTGGTGGTTGGCTCAAGTAAGAAGGGAAGGAGAGTTCTTCTTTCTTTCGATTGAAGAAGATCTAGGATGCTTCGACTTGTGGAGGATCTTTTCCCACATGAAGTCTACAAGAAGGTTAGGACATATGATAGAAGATCAAGAGGTATAAAAGTTTTACAAGTTTTATTATTGATCTTTGCATGTTCTTATTAATATGTCTATATGTGTTGATTATACATGTCTACATCCATATGTATTTGTATAATCATGGACCCCGAAGATAAACACAAAAACCGGCGATCCGTCCGTCGTCTCTTCTGCGGCTAACTGACTAGAAGAGTTTGGTTGCTTGAACAACTAGTTTGTTCAAGCGATCGCTCAAGTCGTTAGCACGACGACGAATTGGTTGTGCTTAGGAAACTCATCCCATCCGGATTAGTTTTCATTAGTGAAAATTTTAATCCGGGGACATGGGAGCCAACGAGCCTCTGAGCAAATGCCATCACTATCCGTTTGACTTCTTGTTGGGGGATTACGTTGTAGAGGTGATGTTTGGCTTTTGAGTTTTCCAAGTACTCTTCCCTTTGCCTCTTGCTCCACCTTGATTTTTCCAATAGTTCCCCTTCTTCATCCCTAGGCATTCGAAACCGTTTTCCATAATTAAAAGAATTTCGAAATCGGTTTAAAAAAAATACCTCCATTCTCTTTTTCCACCAAGAGAATTCTCCTTCAAACTTCGGTGGATGAATGTTCGGGCCAGCCATCTCTTGATATAGTGCTTGTATTGGCGGTTAGTCATCAACAAGCACCTTGGCTTTGATACCACTTGTAGGGTCACGGTTGGCCGACTAGAGGGGGGTGAATAGCCTAATACGTAGACGGTGGAATTTTCTTATTGATTGCTCATCTACAAATTCATTAGCGCAAGCGGAAGTATAAACAATAAAGACAAAGCAATAACAAGAATACAAATGCTAACACAAAGTTGTAACATGGTTCACGGCTACGCCGCTAATCCACGGTCCGATTCGTCCACGGTGAATCACTCCGCAAGCTTCCACTATTCTCTCCTTTGCACCAAGCTAGGTGGAGGTAACCTCTTTACAAGAATTCATTCCTCTTACAAATATGATGTAAATAAAACCAAGTAAGAGGATGGAAAAAACATTAGGGAACTTTGGGAGAGTTTAGAGCATGAACATTAGCCATCCAAAAGCCCACACCCTCTCTTTTTATAGAGAGGGATGATTTCTTCCCGTTGGCCGCTATCAGTCGACTGCTGCCTTTGGCAATCGACAGGTGCCGCTACAATGACCTCTGAACACGTCAGATCCCGGCCGTTGTAGTCCAACGAAGTTCTTGGCAATGATCGATGTATCCATCGGTTCTAAGGATTTAATCTCAACCGTCGGATCTAGATATTTAATCTCAACCGTCGGGTCTAGAGATTTAATCTCTACCGTTGGATCTAGAGTTTTATTTTCCATCATCGGATCTAGGCTCCATGAGGTTTTAATAGGCTACAATAGGGACCATGAGGAGGAGTTGGATCTTGGCCACCCAATGGATAAAGCCCACATAAAGTCCGATCCATTAATGATAATCCATTCCACTAGAGAATTATCATTGATCTACCTCACCAACCCCCATAAGTTAATATTGGCTCCATATATTATTTGTACATTTATCTCCCCGTGTTTAAGATCTCGAATGCCCGTCGATTAATTAATTTCCTGACAATTAATTATTCAACATCTAACTCCATGAGTAGTACCACTTAACCTTATCATCATGCCGAACCAAGTCCACCTGCAGGGTTTACATGATGAACCTTATGAGCTCTTCAAGGGCACATCATCATCCTAATATGTAGGACACGGTTTCCTCCTATAATCAATGACACACCATATAAATAATATCATTTCCTAACTTACCGAGCCTATCGATTTACTCTATAAATCTCACTCATTGGTAAATTAAAGAAATCAATACTAAGTATATGTGCCCATTATTATATCGGGATTAAGAGCATGTACAACATAATATCAGAGATCCAATTCGATTATGTAGTCAGCAATAAATCAAATCACCTCTATGTCGGTCCTTCTCAATACACACAAAGTGTACTAGTGTAATTCTATGGTCAAGACAAACAAATACCAATTCACACTAAAACCATTCAAATGGTTTATCCAAAAACATCTCGGTTCTGATCCTTTACTTATACTTTACAAGGAACTGATAACATGATCTCCTGTGTGACACTACACACCATGTTATCTACAATGTAATGTATTAGACAATATGCATAACCATAAATATGCAAACAATGATCATGTGATTCTTATTTCAAAATAATGATGTTCACACAAAAGATAGACTTTTCAGTATACATCCCTGTTGGATCGAGAAGCGTCGCTAGAGGGGGGTAAATAGCGATCGTAAATCTTTTCGACGTGAACGTTCGAGTAGATAATTAAATGAGTAAGAGCAGCGGAAAATAAAGAGACACATTTATTTTTACTTGGTTCACAACCCAGCGGTTGCTACTTCAAGGCCCTATCGATCCTAGACCGCGTACGGAGGGCAAAGCACTATAATGTCTCCTCCTCGTTGGAGGTAGGAGAAAACGATCTCAAAACCGAATGTACGAGGATGAGGCAACAAGCCTACCTCACCTCGTTACGAATAAAAACAATGAATACAATATCAAAAATATATTACTAGATGCTGCTGCCGACGAAGAAGATATGAACTTGTTGTCGCGTCGGCGTTATGACGGTGTTGGAGCGTTGGCGTTGTAGGAGCACTTGATGAATAAACTTGATGATGATTGAAGTTGGAATCCACCCCTCCTTTTATAGAATTTGGCCTCTAAATATGTATCCTCTTTTTTCGTAATAGATCACGAAGTTGTAATAAATTTTATCGCGAAGTGGTCGCGTCAAACCTTATCCGTTTTGACTAAGCACAAAGACTGATTTGTCGCCATCAGTCGACTGCCCAATGTCCAACAGTCGACTGCCAGCCTGGCCACTTTCCTGCAGTGAGAGGTTAGCTCGGAAAATGATAAATACGACGGTTTCTAACCGTTCGATCTCGACCTAGACCTTCCACAAGAAGTCTTAGTCGGATCGCCGCCTACGGTCGTCCCCGTATAGAGGACACGACCTTACCATCTCTCACTCACACGAGCTTACCTCGATTCTTACTCTGTCGCTTTCGCTTCCGACCTTCCACTCGATTCCTTCGGCTCCATTCGAAGTCACTCGAGTGTCGCCCGACCACCGCGGCTTCCTCCGGGTGTCCCTAGCCTTCAGCTCTAGCTTTAGTACTTTTCTGCACACTCGATTTAGCTCGTGAGATAACGATGTAAACTTAACTTTGTGTCTTTGCCATAATGAAAACACAGGTTCGATTATCTGGTGCCCCTGCACCAACAATCCCAACACTTTATATATAAAAATAAGGCTTAAGTGTTTTGTGAAGACCTAATTATTCTTGTCGCCCCAACCCTTCCTTCTCCTTGCCGCCGTCTCCCAAGCCTTCCACGCCGCTAGCCTTGTTCCATCGTCCACCTTGTTGGCGGCATCCAAGCTCCTGTCGGCGATCCTCCGGAGACCCTCCGGCGACTTCCCTTGGCTTAGGTGACCAAGGTGCAGCCAACAATCCTCTTTGGGCTGGCGTAACCCCTCCATCAAGTTGTCCAGATTTTTCGACAGCTTCCTTCCTTCATGTTAGAGCATCATTTGGAAGACATTTGGAGCTCCGACAGTGGCTGATGGGGATTCGATCTCCGGTAATCCTCATAGGTGGAGGACGAAGGATTCGTCAATCGGTTGACGAATACCTCTCTGGAGAAGCGAGTTTTGGGGACTTATTTTTGAATCCAAATTTTGATTCGGATTGTGATCCTCTCTCGATCACATCATCTTCAACACGAGGCTAGTGACTATTATGAAGACGAGGCTTGTAGCTTGGTGAAACTATCCCAACAATACTCGGCGTGGATACAGATAGAGGCAATTCTAGCGAGAGTTGCTCCGGTTGATGCCTTTCCCACTGCACGTGATACGTCAGGTATACCTAGAGTAATTTCCTTTTATTGCAAAATTTAAAATTGTGATTATGTCTACACATGTTGTACTATGCATGCGTGTGGTGTGTGTGTTGTAATAAATTAGATTTATTGCTTTTTATTTCTTCCGCTGTGCACATGTTTATGAAATATATTCGAGCACACACTCGCCGCGGTGCCGGAAACCCAACATCAACTTGAATTAGTAAGGTAGTTAACCTAACTATTGGGGTCGAGATTTTTAGTCATATTTAGTATATTTTCAGAGGGTGTCAAGCATAGTTTTTGATCAGTTAGTATGTTTCTTGAGAAGTATATAAGGCGCCCAAGCCATATAGGGGCAAGCAGAGTAGTAGTGTGCAAAGCTAAGTGTGGGATTGACAGAGTTGTGTGTGAAATTCTTGAGCAAGTTACGTAATTCCCGAGCAGTATATGTAATTCTCAAGCCGTGTAAGGGGGCAAGTAGAGTAGTAATGTGCAGTGCTAAGTGTGGGGTTGACAAAGCCATGTGTGAAATTCCCGAGCAAGTTATGCAATTTTTGAGTAGTATATGTAATTCCCAAGCTGAGTAAGGGTGAGCAGAATAGTTGTGGTCAGAGCTAAGTGTTGTATGGACCAGGCAGTATATTCATTTTCCGGTTGATATCTCTAATTTTCGACCAGTTAGTATGTTTCCCGAGTAGTATATGTAATTTTTGAGTTAAGTAGGGGTGAGCAGATTAGTCACACTCAAAGATGAGTGTTGTATTGCCAGGGTAGTAAATGTGTTTCCAGATTGATATATATAATTCTTGAGTAAGTGTGAGAAAAATAGTTGTTCTAAGAGCTAAGTGTTATGTTGACAGAGCAGTGTAGGCACTTCCCGATTAATATATGTAGTGACCATGGGGTGTATGTAATTCCCGAGTGATATGTGTATTTCATGTGCCATGTAGGAAGAGCAGTGCATATAGTTCAGATCACATTTGTGAATTGGGTTTTTCTGATCAGTTTACGTATTCCCCGAGCAGTGTGTATCTTTCTCGAGCAGCCATGTATTTCTTGAGAAGTCAATGTATTTCCCAAGAAAATCAATATATTTCCTAAGTAGTCAATGTATTTCTCGAGTAGTCGTGTATTTTTCGAGAAGCCAGTGTATTTCCCGACCAGTCAGTGTATTTCCCGAGCAGTATGTTGATTTTCCGAGTGATGTATATGTAGACTTTGAGTATTTTTTGAATCAAGTAGAAAAGAGGAGATGGGTATTTTTGGGTACATAAAGTGATGGGGGAGTTCTTAAATAAGGAATTTTGTTGACATGAAATGTTCATTTGATTAATGGTTGACAGGAAAAAAAAGGGGCACGTGGAGAGCATACCAAGAGCTATTTTAAAAAGGAACGGGAGAAAAAATTACATCTTGATAGGTTGGCAGGGGCATTAAAGTAAATCCACAAAAAGAAGAGATGGTATTAATCTCCTATAAAAGGGGCAGAAGTGGAAGGAGAAGGGGTTGGGTTTTTATCTTTGCTATTCGGTACTTCAAAGATCTCTTCTCACTTCTTCTACATTCTATTTCTCCATTCTCCCATTTATGACTTGAGTGTCAGAGGGGCTGTGTCGGGAAGCCAGCCCACCCCTAACACTCTCTTGTGAAGTGACAGATCTAGTGCTCAGTTTAGGAATCCAAGGCACTCAGAAGGAGTTCTTGAGGAAGAATGAAGAGATCTAAGCAGGACAAAGAAGAGGAAAACATCAAATTGTTATCGTTTGTGGTAACCTGAACAAAAAGTTGTGATGGTGAATACCAGGAGGACAATGATGGAGCCATTAGAGGCGGAAAAATTTGTATCTAGTACCTCTAAAGGGGGAAGCAGCAGAAGGCATTGCGAGCCCATGTGTAGGGAGGATCTCATGCAAGTGGTAGCTGCTATGATGGATCAGATGTTTCAAAATGCCACGCTTAGAGGGGTAAAAGAAGACAATGCATCTGGGGATGATTTTGAAGAGGAATTAATCAGAGTCTCCCACCCAATAAAGGATTCTTCACGAATCTGTAAACAATCGATGTAACGCCCGTAAAATTCCTAGTAATTTTACAGGAATTTTTGGCTTGATGATCATGGGCCTTGGGTGAGCCTTTTTCCAAAACAAAAGAAAATAAGCCAAAAATGGATGCAAGACCTAGGAATTGAACTCCAAACCTCTAGAGATAGCCAAACCCTATAAGATGCACCCACTAACCAGAAGCCCAATAGGATATTATCATTAGATGAAGGGGGGGGATTATAGATAAGTGAGATAAAGGTAAATGAAGAGGCATGGAAGAAGAGAAGAGAAACTTCTCTTCCTCCCTTTATAAAGAAGAGGGAAAGTCCTAATTTGCCACTTCCTCTCTTCTTCTCCTTCTCACCGAAACCTAGAGCCTCTCCCTCCCCATCTTCCTCTTTTGGCCGAACTCCTCCAAGCAAGAAGAAAGGGCTAGGTTTTGTGTTAGGTTATCTTCTTCACACTACAAGCAAAGCAAAGGATGTAAGTATCCCTCACCTGCATACGAGTAGCTTCGATTGCTATTTTGTAAAAGAAACCCATATGACATATTCGGCCAAAATGAAGTTTGGGTGTTTGATTGAAAGTCTATATCATGTTTGTAAGAAGAAGATGTTGTTAGTGACTAGATGATGATGTTAGGATGGAAAGAGGGTTTAGGTTAAAGGCTAACCCTAATAACCACTAAAGCCTATTCGGCCAAGCCATGATTTAGGGTTCAATGAGGCTCTATGCCATGTTTTTTTTTATATAACTAGATGATGATGCTAGGATTTAAAATGGATTAGGGCCAAAGGTAACCCTAATAGCCACTAAGGTTCATTTGGCCAACCTATGATTTAGGGTTTCCATGAAGTTATATGCTATGTCTAGTAACTAGATGATGATGTTAGGATGGAAAGAGGGTTTGGGTTAAAGGCTAACCCTAGTAACCACTAAAGCCTATTCGGCCAAGCCATGATTTAGGGTTTCCATGAAGTTATATGCTATGTTTAGTAACTAGATGATGATGTTAGGATGGAAAAAGGGTTTAGGTTAAAGGTTAACCCTAGTAACCACTAAAGCCTATTCGGCCAAGCCATGATTTAGGGTTTCCATGAAGTTATATGCTATGTTTTTTTGTAACTATATGATGATGTTAAGGTTTAAAATGGATTAGGTCAAAAGTTAAACCCAAAGGCCAACAAGGACCATTCGGCCACCCCTAGATATTGATGACCCAATGAGGTTTCAATCCATGTTTTGGTAGGGTTATGATGTTGTTGTTATGTTTAATGAATTAGGTGAAAGGCTAACCCTAAAAGCCCTACATGGACCATTCGGCCACCATAAACTTTGGGTGATTAGATGAAGTCTAATTCATGTTCTATATGCATATGAAGTTGTTGTGATGAATTAGGTTAACATGTGTTTTATGTTGGGTGAATTCATGTTGACTTATGATATTAAATGATGCTAAATGAGGATAACATGTTATAGTTTAGCATTTACTTACTTTGATGCCATGCCTTATGCCATGCCTTATGTGTATTGTGATATCTAAGATGTGATATGAAATGAAGTATTCTATGCTATGTTAATGAAATGAAGCATGATGTGTTATGAAATGAAGTATGCTATGCTATGTTAACGCAATGAAGCATGATGTGTTATGAAATGAAGTATGCTATGCTATGTTAAATGCAATGAAGCATGATGTGTTATGAAATGAAGTATGCTATGCTATGTTAATGAAATGAAGCATGATGTGTTATGAAATGAAGTATGCTATGCTATGTTAATGCAATGAAGCATGATGTGTTACGAAATGAAGTATGCCATGCCATGTTAATGAAATAAGCTATGTTGTACAAATAAGCATATAAGTATTTTACCTTCTGCATGGCTTGTACCAAGACCTTAACAAGGTCCAAGAAGGGATGGGCTCCTAAGATGCCCTAGGTCGATGGAATAAGACTCGGGCCTAGGAAGGGCTTCTATGTATGATTTCCCCTAGGTCGATGGAATAAGATTCGGGCCTAGTACGGGATGGGCTCCAAGATGCCTTAGGTCGATGGAGTAAGACTCGGGCCTAGGATGGGCTTGTACGCTATGACGATTGCCCCTAGGTCGATGGAATAAGACTCGGGCCTAGAAACCTATTAGGTTCGAGACTTGCTACCTCGGGCCTATTTAGGGATGCGCGCTATGATAATGAAGAAGTGGTACAATGTCGGGCCCAAATATGTTGCGATTTATGTTTACGTACCTAAAATATATGTTTTCAAAGCATCCTGCATATGTTTACCTGCTGATTGTTATGTCTACATGCTTATGTTATATACGTTACATGTTATGTTTGATGATATGATATGATGCTAAGTTTACATGTTATGTTTGATGATATGTTAGGAATGTTTACATGCTTATGTTATATACGTTACATGTTATGTTTGATGATATGATATGATGCTAAGTTTACATGTTATGTTTGATGATATGTTAGGAATGTTTACAGGCTTATGTTATATGCGTCACATGTTATGTTTGATGATATGATATGATGCTAAGTTTACATGTTATGTTTGATGATATGTTAGGAATGTTTACATGCTTATGTTATATACGTTACCTGTTATGTTTGAGGATATGCTATGATGTTTATGTTACTAAGTTACATACGATCCATGTTATGTTGGTTAAGCATATATTCATGTTATGCCGCTAAGTTATGGATGATACATGTTATATCTACTTATGTTACTTATGCTACATGTTAAGTTGATGATGCCATGTATGTTACACATTATATCGCTTATATGTTATGAATGCTACATGCCATGATTAATGTCGATGTATGGTTTTTGTGAGTAGGACAGGATCTTACTAAGCCTATGTGCTTATAGTTATCTTTCCCTCGTACTGCAGATAAGGGTAAGGGATGGATATACTAATGGGAGCAGCAGGAGGGGCCAAATGTGTGTGGTAGTGGCATGGTGGAGAAGATCCATTAGGTCTACATATATATGTGTTTACCTATGATGATGATGTCTATGGATGTCCTTATTATGCCTGCTTATGAT
This sequence comes from Wurfbainia villosa, assembly GCA_025175895.1. NCBI lineage: Eukaryota > Viridiplantae > Streptophyta > Magnoliopsida > Zingiberales > Zingiberaceae > Wurfbainia > Wurfbainia villosa. The sequence goes on along the minus strand of CM045996.1, from coordinate 15,875,177 downwards.
GGTGTCGTTTAAGAACTTGAACTAAGCACTAAGTACCTATCTATGTTATGATGCATGTTCTATGCTAATAAGAAGAAGTAAAGAAGAAGTAAGAAGAAGTATTTATATATGCTATGATGCATGCTCTATGTGAAGAAGAAGAAGTATATATATATATATATATATATATATATATATATATATATATATATATATATGTCAATGCATGTTTATGTTTTAAAAAGAATAAAAAAATGTCTAAAGTCTTCCGCTGTATATAATGTAAGTATGTACGTCACAGCTACGCCCCCGATCTGTGGTCCGGAAAAGGGCTACATGTGGTATCGAGCGATCCGCTTACCACTACACACACATCAAGCTCCAAATTCTGCCGCTCCAAGTAAGAATTCTACGTCTACTCTAATTTAGCTTATTTTGTTCATGTATGACATAAAATGCCTTTAGCTTATTTTGTTCATGTATGATATGAAATGCCTTTAGCTTATTTTGTTCATGTATGACATAAAATGCCTTTAGCTTATTTTGTTCGTATACGATGTTAATGTTGGGAGTATGGGGAATACAATCAAAGTCCCACATTGGTAAGACATGGAAAAGATCATGTGCTTATAAGAAAAAAGATATCTCCATTGGCATGAGGCCTTTTGGGTAAAGCCCAAAAACAAAACCATGAGGGCTTGGGCCCAAAGTGGACAATATCATACCATTGTGGAGATATGTGGATCTTATATGCACTAACAATTGGTATCAGAGTCATGGTCCATGTCAAGCCATGAACCTCGAACGAAGGAAGTTGAGCTCCCACGTCCAGATCAAGAGAACCAGACATCAGGAAAGAAGTCTAGTTGGGTCGGGGGGACCGAACAACTGGCATGAAGTCCTGGTGGGTTGAAGATCGGACATCAAGCAGAGAAAATCCTTCGAGGAGGGATAGGCTTGAGGGGGGGCCCAATGTGGTCCTTCGTTTGAGGGGGGGATTGTTGGGAGTATGGGGAATACAATCAAAGTCCCACATTGGTAAGACATGGAAAAGATCATGTGCTTATAAGAAAAAAGATATCTCCATTGGTATGAGGCCTTTTGGGTAAAGCCCAAAAATAAAACCATGAGGGCTTAGACCCAAAGTGGACAATATCATGCCATTGTGGAGATATGTGGAGCTTATAAGCACTAACAATTAAATGCCTTAAGATTAAATATGCATGAATTCATGTAGGATAAACTTATGCTAGCCTTATTATAATATATAAAGATAAGTGTATGATAAAGAATGTGTCTAGCTAAATATGCATGAAAATAGGTATGATACCCTTATGCTTGTTCATATAAAATACCTAAAGCTTAAAATTATGCAGGAGAACATGAATGATGCCTTAAGCTTAAAACGACCTTATGCTAGCCTTAGTTTAATTATAAAAAAAAAATCTATATAAATATATATATATATATATAAACAAATAAATAAATAAATAAAATAAATTTTGTTACGAAAATTTAATTTTTCGTAATTAATTGTGTAAGGTCTATGTTCATCTGAATTGAATTGCTTCTGCTTCAGACGGTTGGTCGGTTTTGTATCGACTTCATTTATTTCAATCTCGATGGCACTGACGATGACTACTATGACCCGTCGTGATGTGTCACGAAACCGACATTAAGGGAAGTTATTGAAGAGATAGTCTATAAACCGATGGTGGGGTCATCTGGACACATGAGAAGGCTCGATGGTCTTTTTAGGAGACTCGAGCATGTGAGTTTCCGCATCGACAACTATAAGATATGGGCCTTGGTCCGCTTCCCCGCCAAGTGAGTTCATGGTAGTTTCACACCACGGTGGGGCCGCATGGCGGGCTGATAACCATGCGGAGTCTGAATCGCTGGAGCACAGGGTTCAAGAGAAGCCTGTGGTCGAGAATCCGGTGGTAGCTGGCCTCGAGAGGAAGGAAGAGGGATCTGCAAACAGTCAACTTATTGGCCAGCCGAAGACCACCCTAGTGAGGCCAAGGAAGATGAGACTAAAAATAATTACGACCGCACTAGGGTTTGTCCTAGTGGGAGTCATAATGAACTATCTTCTCAAATAGTTGCTGTGGTTTAATTTGGAAATAAGGAATGTTATATGTTAAAATTTTTCCTTCTGATTGGAAAATATGAATAAGAGATGTGAATAAGAGACGACAAGTCGTTTCTTTTTTTTGAAATTGATGATGAGTTCATTGCATGGGATGTGTATGATATAGTTGAACAATGCTGGGTAGACTGGAACATACGAAAAAAAAAAAAAAAAAAAAAGCAAGCCCGTGACCCAAGCCTTCAGAGGATCAAGCAAGAGGTCTTAGAAGGAAAGGACGACGGGTTTCGGATCTCTGATAGTGGAGTACTCTACCTCGGGGATCACTTGTGTATTCCCAACGATCCAGAATTACGGAAGGAGATATTTGAGGAAGCTCACGAAACTCCTTATACGATGCATCCTGGAACCACCAAGATGTACCAAGACCTGAAACGAAAGTTCTGGTGGTTCGGAATGAAAAGAGATGTGACTCGGTATGTCAGTACTTGCCTGACCTGCTAGAGGGTTAAGGCAGAACACCAGAGACCTGGAGGAACATGGCAGCCGATCCAGATTCCAGAATGGAAATGGGAGGACATTTCTATGGATTTCATCTCAGGATTGCCCAAGACGACAAACAGTTACGATGCTATATGGGTAATTGTGGACAGATTGACGAAGTCCGCCCATTTCTTAGCAATCAAGATAACCTATTCAACGGAGCAACTGGCTCAGTTATATGCTAGGGAAATTATCAGACTACATGGAATTCCTAAGACCATCATTTTTGACAGAGATGGTCGCTTTATTTCCCATTTCTGGGAATGTGTTTAGAAGGCCCTAGGCACGGTTATTGTTCAAGATCGCTTCCATCCCCGCATGACAGACCGAAAAGAGTAAATCAAGCATCGAGGATATGTTACGAGCCCGTACTCGATTTCAAAGGTAGCCGGTGCCGATACTTATGTTTGGCAGACTCGCCACAATAATAGCTACCAGCTACTATTGGAATGGCACCTCTACGAGGCTCTATACGGAGGAAATGTAGATCTCCCATATGTCGTATGAGGGTGGTGAAAAGAAGAGGTTGGGACTCGACGGATTTCATCGATTTACACCACCCGAGCTATACGGAACATCCGCCGAGAATTGAAACCGCCAGAGCCGACAAAAGAGCTATGCGGATATGTGGCGAGACTGCTAGAATTCGGGTTGGGGACCTAGTATTCTCAAAGTGGCTCCTATGAAGGAGTGATGAGATTCGAAGGAAGGGTAACCGAGTCCACGCACGTGGGACCGTATCCGATATTGCAGAGGATTGGCAAGGTAGCTTACAAGCCTAGAGCCGCTCAAGAGATGTCTGGCTTATTCACAACGTGTTCCATGTCTCGTGCTCAAGAAACGATTTCCAAGACGGACCAAGTGATCGAGCCACAAACAGATAAGTTCAAGAGGACTCGAGATTGAAAGTCGGCCTATCCAAATACTAGACCGAGAAATCAAGAGGCTAAGGAACAAAGAGGTGCTCTCGAAAGGTCCCGTGGGCGTAATCAATAAGATAAGGAAGTTACCCGAACGCGAGGAGGACATAGCGTATACCTATTAATTGTTCTAAGTTTCGAGGACGAAACTTTTAAAAGGTATGAAGGATTGTAACGCCCGTAAAATTCCTAGCAATTTTACAGGAATTTTTGGCTTGATGAACATGGGCCTTGGGTGAGCCTTTTTCCAAAACAAAAGAAAATAAGCCAAAAATGGATGCAAGACCTAGGAATTAAACTCCAAACCTCTAGAGATAGCCAAACCCTATAAGATGCACCCACTAACCAGAAGCCCAATAGGATATTATCATTAGATGAAGGGGGGGGGGATTATAGATAAGTGAGATAAAGGTAAATGAAGAGGCATGGAAGAAGAGAAGATAAACTTCTCTTCCTCCCTTTATGAAGAAGAGGGAAAGTCCAAAATTGCCACTTCCTCTCTTCTTCTACTTATCAAAACCTAGAGCCTCTCCTCCCATCTTCCTCTTTTGGCCGAACTCCTCCAAGCAAGAAGAAAGGGCTAGGTTTTGTGTTAGGTTATCTTCTTCACACTACAAGCAAAGCAAAGGATGTAAGTATCCCTCACCTGCATACGAGTAGCTTCGATTGCTATTTTGTAAAAGAAACCCATATGACATATTCGGCCAAAAATGAAGTTTGGGTGTTTGATTGAAAGTCTATATCATGTTTGTAAGAAGAAGATGTTGTTAGTGACTAGATGATGATGTTAGGATGGAAAGAGGGTTTAGGTTAAAGGCTAACCCTAATAACCACTAAAGCCTATTCGGCCAAGCCATGATTTAGGGTTCAATGAGGCTCTATGCCATGTTTTTTTTTATATAACTAGATGATGATGCTAGGATTTAAAATGGATTAGGGCCAAAGTTAACCCTAATAGCCACTAAGGTTCATTCGGCCAACCTATGATTTAGGGTTTCCATGAAGTTATATGCTATGTCTAGTAACTAGATGATGATGTTAGGATGGAAAGAGGGTTTGGGTTAAAGGCTAACCCTAGTAACCACTAAAGCCTATTCGGCCAAGCCATGATTTAGGGTTTCCATGAAGTTATATGCTATGTTTAGTAACTAGATGATGATGTTAGGATGGAAAAAGGGTTTAGGTTAAAGGTTAACCCTAGTAACCACTAAAGCCTATTCGGCCAAGCCATGATTTAGGGTTTCCATGAAGTTATATGCTATGTTTTTTTGTAACTATATGATGATGTTAAGGTTTAAAATGGATTAGGTCAAAAGGTAAACCCAAAGGCCAACAAGGACAATTCGGCCACCCCTAGATATTGATGACCCAATGAGGTTTCAATCCATGTTTTGGTAGGGTTATGATGTTGTTGTTATGTTTAATGAATTAGGTGAAAGGCTAACCCTAAAATCCCTACATGGACCATTCGTCCACCATAAACTTTGGGTGATTAGATGAAGTCTAATTCATGTTCTATATGCATATGAAGTTGTTGTGATGAATTAGGTTAACATGTGTTTTATGTTGGGTGAATTCATGTTGACTTATGATATTAAATGATGCTAAATGAGGATAACATGTTATAGTTTAGCATTTACTTACTTTAATGCCATGCCTTATGCCATGCCTTATGTGTATTGTGATATCTAAGATGTGATATGAAATGAAGTATTCTATGCTATGTTAATGAAATGAAGCATGATGTGTTATGAAATGAAGTATGCTATGCTATGTTAATGCAATGAAGCATGATGTGTTATGAAATGAAGTATGCTATGCTATGTTAAATGCAATGAAGCATGATGTGTTATGAAATGAAGTATGCTATGCTATGTTAATGAAATGAAGCATGATGTGTTATGAAATAAAGTATGCTATGCTATGTTAGTGCAATGAAGCATGATGTGTTACGAAATGAAGTATGTCATGCTATGTTAATGAAATAAGCTATGTTGTACAAATAAGCATATAAGTATTTTACCTTCTGCATGGCTTGTACCAAGACCTTAACAAGGTCCAAGAAGGGATGGGCTCCTAAGATGCCCTAGGTCGATGGAATAAGACTCGGGCCTAGGAAGGGCTTCTATGTATGATTGCCCCTAGGTCGATGGAATAAGATTCGGGCCTAGTACGGGATGGGCTCCAAGATGCCTTAGGTCGATGGAGTAAGACTCGGGCCTAGGATGGGCTTCTACGCTATGACGATTGCCCCTAGGTCGATGGAATAAGACTCGGGCCTAGAAACCTATTAGGTTCGAGACTTGCTACCTCGGGCCTATTTAGGGATGCGCGCTATGATAATGAAGAAGTGGTACAATGCCGGGCCCAAATATGTTGAGATTTATGTTTACGTACCTAAAATATATGTTTTCAAAGCATCCTGCATATGTTTACCTGCTGATTGTTATGTCTACATGCTTATGTTATATACGTTACATGTTATGTTTGATGATATGATATGATGCTAAGTTTACATGTTATGTTTGATGATATGTTAGGAATGTTTACATGCTTATGTTATATACGTTACATGTTATGTTTGATGATATGATATGATGCTAAGTTTACATGTTATGTTTGATGATATGTTAGGAATGTTTACATGCTTATGTTATATGCGTCACATGTTATGTTTGATGATATGATATGATGCTAAGTTTACATGTTATGTTTGATGATATGTTAGGAATGTTTACATGCTTATGTTATATACGTTACCTGTTATGTTTGAGGATATGCTATGATGTTTATGTTACTAAGTTACATACGATGCATGTTATGTTGGTTAAGCATATATTCATGTTATACCGCTAAGTTATGGATGATACATGTTATATCTACTTATGTTACTTATGTTACATGTTAAGTTGATGATGCCATGTATGTTACACATTATATCGCTTATATGTTATGAATGCTACATGCCATGATTAATGTCGATGTATGGTTTTTGTGAGTAGGACAGGATCTTACTAAGCCTATGTGCTTATAGTTATCTTTCCCTCGTACTGCAGATAAGGGTAAGGGATGAATAAACTAATGGGAGCAGCAGGAGGGGCCAAATGTGTGTGGTAGTGGCATGGTGGAGAAGATCCGTTAGGTCTACATATATATGTGTTTACCTATGATGATGATGTCTATGGATGTCCTTATTATGCCTGCTTATGATGGTGTCGTTTAAGAACTTGAACTAAGCACTAAGTACCTATCTATGTTATGATGCTTGTTCTATGCTAATAAGAAGAAGTAAAGAAGAAGTAAGAAGAAGTATTTATATATGCTATGATGCATGCTCTATGTGAAGAAGAAGAAGTATATATATATATATATATATGTCAATGCATGTTTATGTTTTAAAAAGAAAAAAAAATGTCTAAAGTCTTCCGCTGTATGTAATGTAAGTATGTACGGTCGCGTCACGCGCCGCCCCTCCGGACATTCAGGGTCTGGAAAAGGGCGGGCGTTACAATCGAAGGGAAAGAAAGAATATGTAACGCCTCCGGGGGACGAAAGGTTTAATGAAGAAGTTCCTTTTGTGAGTATATCTTAAAGATTGAAGAGCCTAGTCCTTTTATACATAGTATTCTGAATGAAGAGTTTCCTCGACACTTTTGAGTCCCTCATATGGCTGAATATGCTAGCTCTTCTGATCCCAAGGATCATTTGGGTAGATTTGAGAATTCAACATTATTTTTTCGTTATACTGATGGGGTTAAGTGTCAAGTATTTCTTACTACATTAGTCAAACTCGCACAACAATGGTTTAATACTTTAAAATCGCAAAGTATTACTTCATTTAAAGATTTTTAGCATTATTTCTAAGGCATTTTTCTAGTTCTATGAAATATCTTTCTCTACCATTGAGTCTTTTCAATCTTAAGCAGAGAGAACAAGAAACTCTTCGATTATATATGCAGAGATTTACTCAGTCGGCACAAGAAGTTCGTACTGTAGAGCTTGGCATGATAGTAGAAGCCTTTCCTCAAGGCCTAAGGGTGGGAGATTTCTTCAAATCTCTGGATAAGAAGCCTCCTATAGATTTTGATGTCTTATTATCTAGAGATGAAAAGTTTATTAACTTAGAAGATGCTTAAAAGTCCCGGTAGGATTCTTGGGATTATCGATTGGTAGAAATGCCAAAAAGACGAGTTGAATGGGTGACACCAACCCACCCTTTAGGGGAAAGATCTATGTATATTCCTCAGTTAAGGGTTTCTAAGGAATGGGCTATGAATATGTGTGAAGAACAATAATTATTAAGAAGGCCAATTGGAGCTGCTAGGGGACCTAGAAGATTATCATCTTCTATTTTTTGTTCTTATCATCAAGACTATGGGCATAGCACTCAGGATTACCAATAGTTGGATTCTGAGTTACAAAGAATTATGGGGGCTCATCCTCGAATTAGGAATATGGCCATGAATCCAACTCCATTTCCATAAAGACCTTGGGCAAGAAATTATGGTAGAGGAAATTAGTTGAGACCCCCTATTAATCGACCTGTACAGCCTGGTCAACCATGAGAAATAGTCTCTAGTACAATAATGCATGTAGGCCAACCTCATGTGAGGGGCACTATCAACATGATCTTTGGGGGTTCCACTAATGGGGATTCAAATAGGGCTCTAAAAAGACATAGTCGAGAGGAATATATAGCTGTGACAACTCTACCTAGAGTCAGAGGGCCTATCTTGGGTTTTGGTCCCAATGATTTAGAGAGGGTAATAATTCCTCATACTGATGCTTTAGTGATTCGGGTTCTTATTGCCAATTTTGATGTGGAAAGAGTTTTTATGGATCCTAGAAGTTCAGTGGATATCTTATATTGGTCTGCAATGGAACAAATGGGAGTCAGTGTGAATGATTTACAGCCGATCGACACTTCTTTGTTCAGGTTTTCTTACCATGAAGTGCAGCCGATGGGTTAGATTAAGTTTCCATTGTCTTTAGGAGAAGAACCCTGGAGAAAAACAGTGTTAATCAATTTCACAGTGGTAGACATGACCTCTTCTTATAATGCTATTTTGAGTCGACATGTCTTTGGATGTTTGTAGGTAGTGGCTACTCCTTATCATCAAAAAATTAAGTTTCCTATCGGAAGTGAAGTGGAAGAAGTTAGGAGTGATCAACACCTTTCTCGAAGGTGTTATGTAGACGCTATTCCAACAGGCCAAAAAGGGAAGACTATTAGTAAATCTCTTCCAAAATTTAGTCAGTATGGGAGTGAAGTATGTATCATTAAGGAGGGGAGTTCTGGGTCAGATTTTGCAAATAGAGGTTTCTTTGATTAAGTTTGACATATGGTTATCCTGCAGTATTTTTTGAAGTAGTTTTCAGTTTGAATGTTTTTAGAGATAGATATTTACAGTTGTCTCTCCTTGACTCCGAAGTTATTCTAGAGTTAAAGGATGGAGTGTATCGTTGTCTCCTTGATCTCATTGTTATGCTAAGACGAAGTGATTCGATGGTATTTGCTGTTATGTACTTCTCTAGATATATATATGGTTATCTTTGAAGGGAGAAAGGTTGGCTATGGGAATAAAGATGCTTGAGGAATAAAGAGGTCTCAGAGGGATGCTCAAGAAGAGAATACTTTTGATATACACAGGGGGAGGGTTTCAATTTATAGAAGTAGAAGAGGGTAAAAGGTGAAGAGGTTTCTGTAGTTAAGAGGGATCATGGAGAGTTAGAGTTTTTAATGAATGGTGTGTTCTGAGGAGGGGGTTGAGGAGAAACCGCATAGGTAAAGGGGTAATAGAGAAAAAGATATGGAGGTATCATTTGTTACAAATGCCATTTTGATTAAAAAGTTAAGGCAATAATCATTCATAAAATCTTCCGGTGTCAAATTAAGGATTTATAAGTGAGGCAATGACTATTGTAGTTTTGTTGGATATAACTTTCATTTCTATTTTCCAGTCTACAGGGTATGGTCAGCAAAAATGGGGGAAAATGCACGGTCTTTTATATAAACTAAGTAATGGTACAAATGATAAAAGAAAAACATTCTTGTTTACAGAAGACTACAAGAAGAATCTATTGGTGCAATCGGCCAGGTTGACTCGAGTTTGACTTGAACAATATTTTGATGATAGACAAAGCTCATGACATGGGATTGTTATGAGAAAGTCCAACATGGAGTTGGCATGGAAAATCCAAACATGGAGCTTGGTGGGAAAAGTCCAAAGCATTGCGAAGCCGTGCGCTTGGTGGTTGGTGAGAAATGCATTACGAAGTCGTGTGCTTGGTGCATGTGGGAAGTCATGAGGGCTTGGCAAGTTCACTAGGCTCGGGGGTCCTTGAGTCGGTGAAGGATGGCATTGCGAAGCCGTGCGCTTGGTGCATTCGACGGACTGCCGGACGGGGAGCGAATGGAGTGAGACAAAAGGGAAGCATACTTTGAGGGCATGAGACGCGAAGGATGGCATTACGAAGCCGTGCGCTTGGCGCATCTGAGGAACGTAGGCCGAGGGAAGAGAGCTTCGGTGGGGAACTCCATGAGGGATGAGGTGGACTTGGCCAAGTGGCTAAGACTGAGTCTCGGATGCTCAAACAACTTCATGTTTGAGGTTTTACCTGACATTAGTCGACTGACATAGGTGCCAGTCGACCGCTCTAGATCGAATGGTTCGACCAGTGTTCGACTAACCAAGATCTGGCTGACCAGTCGCCTGCCGAGGGAGGGTAGTCGACTGTCGACGCCATCAGTCAACTGATGATGGACATCAATCGACTGATCGTGGCAATTTCAGCCACAGAAGGGTTTCCAGTCGAGTGCTTGCGCCAGCACTCAACTGATGGGATAATCAGTCGACTGATGGGTATCATCAGTCAACTGTTGTGTGATCCATTGGAACTTGACCAACATGGATCTAGCCGTTGTGAGACAACGGCAACAGGACCAGTCAAATGATGGTCACGATTAGTCGACTGATGGGCACGAAATCATCTTGATGTAGGTTATAAATGGAGATCAAGAGAGAGGATTTCGCCAAGACTTTTTTGAAGCTATTGGAGGGGAATTTTTGATGCATTCCAGACCTTCAAAAGCCATCTAAAGCAAGCAACAAGCAAAGGATTCAAAGAAAGCATTGTAAAGTGTTTCTTTACATGTATTTCGTATTTGTCTTTGTATTACTTGTATTTCATATTACTTAGTGTAATTGCTTGTGAGAGGTTTCTCCACCTCCGACGTATTGTCGAGAAGGAGTGTTATAGTTAGTGTCGTGCGCATAACTAGAGCTCGGTGAGCTCGCCCGTGGAGTAGGAACCATTCGGTTCCGAACCATGTATATCTTGTGTATGCTTGTATGTGTTGTTAGTATTTTAATTATTATTGTTATTCCGCTGTGCTAACGAGAATCGTAGACAAGCGACGCAAGAAGAACGATCGTATTCCACCATACAATGATTGAGGTCTATTCAACCCCCTCTAGCCGACCACCATCGACCCTACAAGTGGTATCAGAGCTAGGAGCTTGCTAGGACTAACCGCCAACACAAGCACCGCAAGATGGCCGACAACAACCTCTAACCACCAAAATTCGAAGGAGATTTTCTATGGTGGAGAAGGAAAATGGAGGTATATTTAGAAACCGATTTTGATTTCATGCTAATCTTAGAAAATGGTTTCGAATTGCCTAGGGATGAAAGAAATAGGCAATTTGAGAAGTCAAGGCGGACCCAAGACCAAATCAAGGACTTCAAGACAAATCTCAAGGTAATCAAATTACTTTGTGATTTGATTCCAAACTACATTTGGTCTAGGCAAGGTAATTATAGGGATGCGAGGGAATTATGGAATAAAGTGATCAAATTCCAAGAAAATTCCCATATGGCACAAATAGAGGAGAATGCCGAGGAAGAAGCACCATCCACATTCGAAGATGTGGATGACTTGGAGGAAACCTCCACCTATTGCATTGAGGGGGAGGAAAGGATTTCCATTCCGAAGCAAGATCAAAATAAAGCTTCTACCTCCGGAAGAAGTGAAGAGGCCTCCACCACCTCCCTAGGTAAATCAAGTATTATAAATTTAAATAAAGATCATATAATTTGTTTTGAGTGTAGGGAGAAAAGGCATTACAAGAGTAAATGCCCAAAATTTGCTAAGGAAAAGACATCGACTGTAGGGATGTATACGGAAAAGTCTATCTTTTCTATGAACATCTTTATTTTTGAAATAAGAATCACATGATCATTGTTTGCATATTTTTATGCATATTGTCTAATACGTTACATTGTAGATAACATGGTGTGTGGATAAACACGGGAGATCATGTTATCGGCTCCTTGTAAAGTATAAGTAAAGGCTCACAACCAAGATAACTTTGGAGAAACCATCGGAATGGTTGTAGTGTGATTTGGTGTTGGTTTGTCTTGACCATAGAATCACACTAGTGCACTTTGTGTGTATTGAGCAGGACCGACATAGAGATGATTTGATTTATTGATGACTACATAATCGAATCGGACCTCAGATATTATTTAGTACATGCTCTTAATCCCGATATATTAATGGGCACATATACTTAGTAGTCATCCCTTTGATTTACCAATGGGCGAGATTTATAGATTAAATTGATAGGCTTGGCAAGTTGGGAGATGATATTATTTATATGATGTGCCTTTTATTATAGGAGGAAACCGTGTCCTATATATTAGGATGATGATGTCCCCTTGAGGAGCTCATAAGGTTCATCATGTAAACTCTGCAGGTGGACTTGGTCCGGCATGATGAAAAGGTTGAGTGGTACTACTCAAGGAGTTAGATGTTGATTAATTAATGGTCAGTAAATTAATTAATCGATGGACATTCGAGATCTTAAACACGGGGAGAAAATATACAAATAATATATGGAGCCCATATTATCATATGGGGGTTTGTGAGGTAGATCAATGATGAACCTTTAGTTGATTGGATCATCATTAGTGGATCGAACATTATGTGGGCTTGATCCATGGGTGGCCAAGACCCAACTCCTCCTCATGGTCCCTAATGTAGCCTATTAACACCTCATGAAGCTTAGATCCAATGGATAGAAACAAAACTCTAAGATCCATAGGTAGAGATTAAATCTCTAAGATCCGACGGTTGATATTAAATCTCTAGATCCGACGGTTGAGATTCAATCCCTAGAACCAATGGATGAGATTAATTCATGACTTATCCCTAACTCTATAAAAGGATGTCAAGGGAGTTGGCGTGGGATAATTGATGAGAGCTAGGGTTTTTGGGCGGCAAGGAAGAGGAATCCTAGTTGAGATAGGATTAGGATTAGGGTTTGGAGGCAAGGGTGGCACCAAATAAGGAAGGTATTCTTCTCTTCTTCTTCCTCTTTTGGCAAACGTCCAGCACCTCTCCATCCTCTTTCCCAGCCTTGGCCGGCACCCAAAAGCTCCCTTCTCCTTCTCCTTAGGTGGTGGAAACAAGATATAGCGCTTCCCTTGGTGTCTTGGTTGTTTTCCACCATCTTCTCTTTCACCTAGTTGGCCGGCGGCAAGGATAGTTTTAGTTCCTTGTTGGTTGTTTCTAGAGAGGAGAAAAACCTTGTTTCTATTCTTCCTCTTGCTTTGGAAGAGCAAGGAAGGAAGATTTGCGATCTAGGAGCTTCGACTTTTGGTAGATCGTCGCCAACATGACATCCAAAAGGAGGAAGGTCATACATTAGAAGATCGAGAGGTATACCTATTCTACTTTCTTCTTTTGTTGATTGCTTGTATTTATTTTTCAATTATAAGCATGTTATAAATCTGTAAATGGATAAATAATACTTGGATCCCGAGTATAAACACGAAAATCGGCGATTCGGACATCGTCTATTCCGCGGCTACTCGTAGAATAGAGGATGGTCGCTTGAACAACTAGTTTGTTCAAGTGACCTCTCTAAACGAATATCACGACGATGACTTGGTGGTTTGGGCAATCACTTTTGTCTAGGATTAAATTTTTTTAATCTGGGGACATCGAAGGGATCGCCATGGACAAGCTATCGAGGTGAAGTGGGAAGCGAAGTTTCCCCTCACGGACTCGATAAGCAAAACCCTTCAATTGGTATCAGAGCCAAGGTTTCTGGTTTTTTGTGTTTAAGATTCAGTAAATTTTTATGCACTTTTTCATTTATTATATGTGTCGGATAATAGTAGGATATGCATAGTTTAACTCTTTGGTTGCAAGCATAAGATCCGACTATTATTGCCATATGTGTGTATGTGATTGTATGTGTGTAAATATTTATTTTGTTGAATCCTCGGGGTTGACGAGGCTAGTATTTAGTTTTTGTAAATTAAATACGGCATTGTTTAGCCACTCTTTATTTTATTTTACGTTCGATCTAGATTTCATGTACACTCCCTCCTGGAGTATAGGATCGATGGATGTAAATTAAAATAGGTTTTAGTCTCAGCTCGGATCTCCGGATGGCTCGTACATGGCGTAGGAGGAGCGGACGAGATGGCGATGCGAAGGGAGTCATATTGAAGACAAAAGCCATAATAGATGGAAAATAATTTATTTTTTATATTTATTGCTTTTTGTTTGATATGCATGTCGTAGGCTAGGAAAATTCCTCAATTTCAAATTCCTAAGTGGGAGAGGGATAATTTTATAAATTCCCGCGGCCTCCATTACGATTTGACAAGTGATGCAAACAAACTTGCGCGTCAGCTCTGAGTGCCTTCCTCCCCATCGGATGGGTTTGTTTGTGGATCACAAGTTCGAATATGGTTATAGGAAATTATTAAGGTTCGTGTGTACTTGCCCATCGTAAGGCACATAACCCGAGATAATTACCTTGGTACCGAGTAATGGTAAACACTTAGATACAAATATAAATATCCTCCCCATCGGAGTCACTGCTTTTATTTGTAAGGCCGAAGAGAAACCAACTATTAATTTTACTTGTCAAAAAGTTAGGTTGACAAGATAGTAAAATTAATGGGTAAAACCTCCTCTTACAAATGTAGAATTCGTATACGTCCACACGATCGTGGCATGCGATATTCTCAGTGTTTAGAGGTGTTGGTTGATTTTAAAATTTTATTGTTTGAGGAATCAATAATTTTTTGAAATCTACAATAATGATCTATGTGATTCTTAGGATTTTCAAGAATGACTTTCAGTCCACTTACTATGATACTAAATGAAATAAACTTACTGTACCCAAATTATGATGATTGGAAAAGAATCTAGATATTGTCTGATCTGCTAAGGAGTACAAGTTTGCACTCTTCAAAGAGTGTCCTCAAGCCATAGTTGCTCAAAAAGGTTTCTACTTCTAAGCCGAATGGCAAGAAGAAGGAGAAACAAGGTGGGGCAAAGGTGGTGGGAGGATCTCAGGGAGGAGTGAAGAAGCCGAAAGGCAAGTGCTTAACTTGTAAGCAGACTGGACACTAGAAGAAGGGTTGTCCCAATCCAAAGCAAAAAAAAAGATATATCCTTTGGACTAATCGTTGAAACATGATTAGCGGTGTTATCTATCGGCACCTGGTGTATAGATACGAGAGCCACTAATCATGTCTGCAACACTTTGCAGGGGTTCCAAGAAACCCGACGACGAGCTAAAAAGGGGATTACCATTTACTTGGGCAATGTCATGAAGATGGCGGCTATTGCAGTGGGAGAAGTTTTATTTATCTCTTGAGAAAAATAAAACTTAGGTTCTGGAAAATTCCCTTTATGTACCTTTATTTAGAAAGAATTTAGTTTCAGTTTCTAAATTGTTTATGGATGGATATTCTATTTCTTTTAATGACAAGTTGTTATAAGAAAGGAATAGGGAGAATATCTATTCAGGTACATTGAATCAAAATTTGTATACAAAACCTTCCATGATGCAAATTGAAGTTAATAACTCATCTTCTAATTCCAATAAAAGAAAAGAACCTTTGAAGATGAAACAAACATATCTTTGACATCTTAGACTTGGTCACATTAACCTAAGCAGAATTCAAAGGTTGATAGCTGATGGACCTTTGGGTTCATTAGTGGTGGAGGATCTCCCAACCTGTGAATCTTGCTTGGAGGGTAAGATGACCAAGACGCCTTTTAAGGCCAAGGGGTATAGAGCCAAAGATGTGTTAGAAATGGTTCATTCTGATTTGTGTGGTCCTATGACGATCCGGGCAAGAGGTAGTCTTGAGTATTTCATCTCTTTCATGGACGATTATTCAAGATATGGATGACACTATGATCTGATCTTGGTGGAGAGTACCTCTTGGGAGAGTTTAGAAACTACTTATCAGAGGTTGGGATTCAATCCGAATTGACTTCACCTGGCACAACCCAGCAGAATGGTGTAGTAGAGCGAAGGAAGAGGACTCTTATGGAGATGGTTAGATCGATGATGAGTTATTCTGACTTGCCAGATTCGTTCTAAGGATATTCTCTAGATACGACGGTGCACATTCTGAACTTGGTTGCATCCAAATTGGGGCCTTCTACTCCCATAGAATTATGGACTGGGCGAAAGCCTAGTCTAAGACATATTCGGATATGGGGAGTCTAGCACATGTGCTGAAGGCAGATAGTGATAAGTTGGAACCTCGTACAGAAGTACGCTTGTTCGTTGGCTATCCTAGAGGAACGAAGGGTGGTTTATTTTATAGTCCTAGTGATCTGAGGGTGATCGTTAGCACGAAGGCCAGATTTCTAGAGGAAGACTATGTGATGAGCCACAAGCCCAAGAGTTAAATTGTACTGGAGGAGTTAAAGGGGGAAGTCACTTTTTTAGTACCACCGATACAAGAGGATATACCACATGTCACTGCACCGCGTGTCACAGAGGATACACAGGTGATACCTGGTTGTAGTGGGAGGGTTGTGAGATAGCCTGATAGATTCATGTTCCTGGGTGAATCTTCTGATTTGATCCCTGGTGAACATGAACCTGATCCCTGGACATATGACGAGGCAATCCAAGATAATGATGCAGCATCTTGGCAAAGTGCAATGAATGCTGAGATTGAATCTATGGATTCAAATCTGGTCTGGGAGCTAGTAGAACCACCCGATGGTGTAAAAACCATTGGATGCAAGTGGAACTACAAGAGAAAGAGAGGAATAGATGGGAAGGGGAGAGTTTAGAAACTACTTATCAGAGGTTGGGATTCAATCCGAATTGACTTCACCTGGCACAACCCAGCAGAATGGTGTAGCAGAGCGAAGGAAGAGGACTCTTATGGAGATGGTTAGATCGATGATGAGTTATTCTGACTTGCCAGATTCGTTCTAAGGATATGCTCTAGATACGACGGTGCACATTCTGAACTTGGTTCCATCCAAATTGGGGCCTTCTACTCCCATAGAATTATGGACTGGGCGAAAGCCTAGTCTAAGACATATTCGAATATGGGGAGTCTAGCACATGTGCTGAAGGCAGATAGTGATAAGTTGGAACCTCGTACAGAAGTACGCTTGTTCGTTCGCTATCCTAGAGGAACGAAGGGTGGTTTATTTTATAGTCCTAGAGATCTGAGGGTGATCGTTAGCACGAACGCCAGATTTCTAGAGGAAGACTATGTGATGAGCCACAAGCCCAAGAGTTAAATTGTACTGGAGGAGTTAAAGGGGGAAGTCACTTTTTTAGTACCACCGGTACAAGAGGATATACCACATGTCACTGCACCGCGTGTCACAGAGGATACACAGGTGATACCTGGTCGTAGTGGGAGGGTTGTGAGATAGCCTGATAGATTCATGTTCCTGGGTGAATCTTCTGATTTGATCCCTGGTGAACATGAACCTGATCCCTGGACATATGACGAGGCAATCCAAGATAATGATGCAGCATCTTGGCAAAGTGCAATGAATGCTGAGATTGAATCTATGGATTCAAATCTGGTCTGGGAGCTAGTAGAACCACCCGATGGTGTAAAAACCATTGGATGCAAGTGGATCTACAAGAGAAAGAGAGGAATAGATGGGAAGGTTGAGACCTTTAAAGCGAGGCTTGTTGCGAAGGGGTATACTCAGAAAGAGGGTATCGATTATGAGGAGACCTTTTCGCCGGTAGCCATGCTTAAGTCTATCCAGATTCTCTTATGCAAAGCAACTCATATGGATTATGAGGTGTGGTAGATGGATGTCAAGACAACTTTCCTTTATGGAAGTCTTGAGGAAAACATCTATATGAAGCAACCAGAGGGATTCATTGTTAAGGGAAAAGAGCATCTTGTATGTAAGATTAATCGGTCCGTTTATGGATTAAAACAAGCCTCGAGGTCTTAGAACATCCGCTTTGATGAAGTGATCCAGTCTTATGGATTTATTCAAAGTCCGGATGAGTCTTGTGTATACAAGAGATGTGACGAAAACGTAGTGGTATTTCTTGTGCTATACATAGATGACATTTTGGTGATTGGCAACAATATCAAGGTGTTATCGGACGTAAGGGTATGGTTGTCCAAACAGTTTGATATGAAGGACTTGGGAGAAGTGGGACACATCCTTGGGATCAAGGTTATAAGGGATCGCAGGAAAAGGATGTTGTGCTTATCCCAAGCTTCATACATAGACACAATTATGGATCATTTTAGCATGCAGAACTCCAAGAAGGGTTTTCTACCTTTCAGGCATGAAGTTCCTTTATCTAAGGAGATGTGTCCTAGATCATCTGAGGAGATAGAGGAGATGAAGGCAGTTCCTTATGCTTCGGCAGTAGGAAGCCTCATGTATGCGATGCTCTATACGAGACCAGATATCTGCTTTGCCGTGGGAATGGTCAGCAGATATCAGAGTAATCTAGGACAGGGGCATTGGACTGTGGTAAAGCATATATTGAAGTGCCTGAGAAGGACTAGGGATTATATGCTAGTTTACCGGGCAGACCAATTACTCCCTGTGGGTTACATGGATTGCGACTTCCAATCAGATAGGGATAACAGTAAGTCTACCTCAGGTTTTGTGTTTACTTTGGAAGGTGGAGCCATTGTTTGGAGGATTGTCCAGCAGAAATGCGTGGCGGACTCCACCATGGAAGCTGAGTATGTGGCAACCTCTGAGGCGACCAAAGAAGTTGTGTGGCTCAGCAACTTTCTGATGGACTTGGATGTGATTCCTGGTTTGCCCAGAACTATGTCAATTATTGTGATAATAATGGTTCAATTGCAAACTCGAAGGAACCACGAGCCCATAAAGCTAGTAAACACATAGAGCGCAAGTACCACCTGATACGAGAAATCGTAAAGGAGGTAGAAGTTGATGTCGCCTAGATTGCATCAGAGGATGACCAGGTAGACCCTTTCACTAAGGCCCTTGTAGCAAGAGCTTTGATAGGCATATGGTGGGAAGGGGAATCAGATGTATGGCACTATGAGGACAGCATAGTCTTTTAGTATAAGTGGGAGATTGTAGGGATGTATACTGAAAAGTCTATCTTTTCTATGAACATCTTTATTTTTGAAATAAGAATCACATGATCATTGTTTGCATATTTTTATGCATATTGTCTAATACGTTACATTGTAAATAACATGGTGTGTGGTGTCACATGGGAGATCATGTTATCGGCTCCTTGTAAAGTATAAGAAAAGGCTCACTACCGAGATGCCTTTGGACAAACCATCGGAATGGTTGTAGTGTGATTTGGTGTTGGTTTGTCTTGACCATAGAATCACACTAGTGCACTTTGTGTGTATTGAGCAGGACCAACATAGAGGTGATTTGATTTATTGCTGACTACATAATCGAATCAAACCTCAGATATTATTTAGTACATGCTCTTAATCCCGATATAATAACGGGCACATATACTTAGTAGTCATCTCTTTGATTTACCAATGGGCGATATTTATAGATTAAATCGATAGGTTCGGTAAGTTAGGAGATGATATTATTTATATGGTGTGTCGTTGATTATAGGAGGAAATCGTGTCCTATATATTAGGATGATGATGTCCCCTTGAGGAGCTCATAAGGTTCATCATGTAAACCCTGCAGGTGGACTTGGTCCGGCATGATGAAAAGGTTGAGCGGTACTACTCAAGGAGTTAGATGTGGATTAATTAATGGTCAGTAAATTAATTAATCGACGGACATTCGAGATCTTAAACACAGGGAGAAAATATACAAATAATATATGGAGCCCATATTATCATATGGGGGTTGGTGAGGTAGATCAATAATGAACCTTTAGTGGATTGGATCATCATTAGTGGATCGGACTTTATGTGGGCTTGATCCATGGGTGGCCAAGACCCATCTCCTCCTCATGGTCCCTAATGTAGCCTATTAACACCTCATGAAGCTTACATCTAATGGATAGAAACAAAACTCTAAGATCCATAGGTAGAGATTAAATCTCTAAGATCCGACGGTTGAGATTAAATCTCTAGATCCGACGGTTGAGATTAAATCCCTAGAACCAATGGATGAGATTAATTCATGACTTATCCCTAACTCTATAAAAGGATGTCAAGGGAGTTGGCATGGGATAATTGATGAGAGCTAGGGTTTTTGGGCGGCAAGGAAGAGGAATCCTAGTTGAGATAGGATTAAGATTAGGGTTTGGAGGCAAGGGTGGCACCAAATAAGGAAGGTATTCTTCTCTTCTTCTTCCTCTTTTGGCCAACGTCCAACACCTCTTCAGCCTCTTTTCCAGCCTTGGCCAACACCCAAAAGCTCCCTTCTCCTTCTCCTTAGGTGGTGGAAACAAGAAATAGGGCTTCCCTTGGTGTCTTGGTTGTTTTCCACCATCTTCTCCTTCACCTAGTTGGCCGGCGTCAACGATAGTTTGAGTTCCTTGTTGGTTGTTTCTAGAGAGGAGAAAAACTTTGTTTCTATTCTTCCTCTTGCTTTGGAAGAGCAAGGAAGGAAGATTTGCGATCTAGGAGCTTCGACTTTTGGTAGATCGTCGCCCACACGACGTCCAAAAGGAGGAAGGTCATACATTAGAAGATCGAGAGGTATACCTATTCTACTTTCTTCTTTTGTTTTTAGCTTGTATTTGTTTTTCAATTATAAGCATGTTATAAATCTGTAAATGGCTAAATAATACTTGGATTCTGAGTATAAACACGAAAACTGGCGATCCGGACATCGTCTATTCCGCGGCTACTCATAAAATAAAGGATGGTCACTTGAACAACTAGTTTGTTCAAGTGACCTCTCTAAACGAATAGCACGATGATGACTTGGTGGTTTGGGCAATCCCTTTTGTCTAGGATTAAATTTTTTTAATCCGGGGACATCGAAGGGATCGCCATGGACAAGCTACCGAGGTGAAGTGGGAAGCGAAGTTTCTCCTCACGGACTCGATAAGCAAAACCCTTCATCGACACCAAAAGTCAAAGGATGCCGCAGTCCCCACAACTAGAAGCAAAGAGCACATTGTGTTCTTTAAATGCAATCAAAGGGGACATTACCGAAGCCAATGCCCTAGGGGGAGGAAGAAAGGGCAAGAAGGTGTATCTCATGTTGGGGGAGCTTCCAAAACTAACCCTAAGGTACATTTAAATAATGCACCTTCAATTTCTAGGGATAAAAAGCATCCTAAAAGTTATTTTTGTTCTCTTGCAATTATTAATGAAAATCATGCTAGTAGAAATAAGGTTGATTGTTCGGGAGCTAAGCATGTTCATCTAACTAAGGACAAACCTAGGGCTCATAATTCTAGAAATATTTTACCAAAGGAGTCAATTAGAAGAATAGAAGAAAATTTAGGTAATAATCCCAAAAAGTCTAGGCACATGCCTAAGAAGAAGAGCCCTTCCCAAAAACCTAATGAAAATTCAAAATTGAGAAAATTAGAGTTAGAAAACCAAATCTTGAGGTCAAGACTTGAGTGAATGGAAAAGACCCTTAAAATTATAGAAAATTCTATTCAAGGGTCAAATGCCCAAAAGTCAAGACCTAAGATTCAAAAATGGTCTAAGGGCAAAGAAGGTTTTGTTGGCATGTATACTGAAAGCCTAGCTCTTTTTGTATGAATATTTTTATTTTGAAATAAGAATAACATGATCATTGTTTGCACTTTATATTTATTATATGTGTGCATATTGTATAATATTTTACATTGTAGATAACATGGTGACATAGAAGATTATGTTATTAGTCCCTTGTAGAATATAAGTAGAGGCTCACAACCAAGATGGTTTTGAACAAACCATTGGCATGGTTGTAGTGTAGCTTGGTATTGTTTTGTCTTGAACATAGAGTTACACTAGTACACTTAGGTGTATTGAGCAGGACCGATATAGAGGTGATTCAATTTATTGCTGACTACATAATTGAATCGGACCTCGGATATTATGTTGTACATGCTCTTAATCCCGATATAATTACGGGCACATGTACTTACTATTTATTTCTTTGATTTACCAAAGGGTGAGATTTAGATGGATTAAATCAATATGTCCGGTAAGTTGGGAAATGATATTATTTACATGGTGTGTCATTGATTATAGGAGGAAACCGTGTACTATATATAGGTTGATGATGTCCCCTTGAGGAGCTCATAAGGTTCATCATGTAAACCCTGCAGGTTGACTTAGTCAACATGATGATAAGGTTGAGTGGTACTACTCGAGGAGTTAGATGTTAATTAATTGATGGTCAGTAAATCAATTAATTGACGGACATTCGATATCTTAAACACAGGGAGATGGATGTACAAATAATATATGGAGCCCATATTATCATATGGGGTTGGTGAGGTAATTCAATGATGATCCTCTAGTGGAATGGAACATCATTGATGGATCAAGTTTGTGTGGTTCCGATCCATCGGGTGGCCAAGATCCAACTCCTCCTCATGGTCCCTATTGTAGCCTATTAACACCTCATGAAGTCTAGATCCAATGATGGAAAACAAAACTCTAGATCCGACGGTGGAGATTAAATCCCTAGATCCGACGATTGGGATGAAACCCTAGATCCGACGGTTGGGATGAAACCCTAGATCCGACCTTTGGGATAAAACCCTAGATCTGAAGGTTGGGATGAAACCCTAGATCCGACGGTTGGGATGAAACCCTAGATCCGACGGTTGAGATTAAATCTCTAGAACCAATGGAGGAGATTAAACCAAGGCATAAACCTAACTCTATATATATGGGCTTAGGCTTGGGCAGCGAGGAGGAGGAGAAAAAGAGAAAAACCTAATTGAGATAAGGTGGCTTGGGCGGCAAGAAAGAGGAGGAGGCTAGGGTTAGGGTTTGGTTCATGGTGTTGGGCCGCAACAAGGAGAAGGGAGCTTCTTCTTCTTGTTCCCAATGGTGGTCGGCACCCTTATTCCTCCTTCCTCTTTGGTTTGGTCGGCGCCCAAGCTTCTCCCCTTGATCTATGGCTTGTAGTGGATGAGATGAGGGTTGCTTCCCATGGGCGGCAAGAAATAGGAGGAGGCTAGGGTTAGGGTTTGGTTGTTGGTGTTGGGTGGCAACAAGGAGAGGGAGATTCTTCTTCATTTTCCTTTGATGGCCGGCCCCTCTACCTTCTTCCCTCTACCTTGGCCAAAGCTCAATCTATTCTACTTCCCTTCATCCTTAGCCGGAAATTAAGGGGAGCCTAGTTTAGGGTTTGGGCGGCAACAAGGAGAAGGGGTGTTTTCTTTCTTCTTCTCCAATTGTTGGTTGGCGCCCATGCCCTTGTTATTTCTCCTTTGGTTGGTTTCCATACTCCATTTTATCTTCCTTGTCCGGCGGCAACATCGATTTTATTGACTTTGTGGCCGGCTCTAGAAAGGAAGATGTGTTTTGCTTTAGGATCTTCCTTTGTTCCTAGTGAACAAGGAAAGGAAGATTGGTGATATAGAAGGCTTCAACTTTTGGTAGATCGTCGCCCACACGACGTCCAAAAGGAGGGAGGACATACAATAGAAGATCAAGAGGTATAACAAGAGGTAAAATCTTGTTTATTTTGATTAATGTTCTTTTGTATTATGTTTATAATTGCTTTTCAATTATATGCATGTATTATGTGGATGTTTACTTTATGTATGTGTTGATTATACATGTCTATATTCATATGTATTTGTATAATCATGGACCCCGAAGATAAACACAACAACTGGCGATCCGTGCGTCGTCTCTTCCGTGGCTAACCGACTTGAAGAGCTTGGTTGCTTGAACAACTAGTTTGTTCAAGTGATCGCTCGAGTCGTTAGCACGACGATGAATTGGTCGAGCTTAGGAAAATCATCCCATCCGGATTAGTTTTCATTAGTGAAAATTTTAATCTGGGGACTTGGAAGCCGATGAGCCTCCGAGCCGATTCCCAACAAATGGTATCAGAGCCACGGTTTCCGGTTTTGTGTGTTTTGGATTCGGTTACTTTCATGCACATATCATATATTGAGTATGCCGGATAATAGTAGGATGTGCGTAGGCTAACTTTTTGGTTGCAGGCAAAAGATCCGACTATTATGGCTATATGTGTGTATGTGATTGTATGTGGGTGATTGTATGTATATCATTTGAATCCTCGGGGTTGACGAGGCTAGATTAGTATTTAATTTTTGTAATTAATTACGACATTGTTTAGCCGATCATTTTAGTTTACTTTCGATCTAGATCTTTTGTACACTCCTTCGTGGAGTATAGGATCGATGGATGTAAATTAAAATGATATATCTCGGCTCGGATCTCTTTGGTGACTTGCGCGCGGGAAAAGATGGAGCGGACGAGGTGGCGACACGACGGGACGCATATTGGAAAACAAAGCCATAATAGTTGGAAAAATTCTGTTTTTTCCATATTTATTGCTGATTTGTTTTATATGCATGTTGTGTGTGCTTGAAAATTCCTCATTTTCAATTTACTAAGTGGGAGAGGGATATTTTAATTAATTCCCGCGGCCTCCATTACAGTTTGACCTGTGATGCAACAAACTTGCGTGTCGGCTCTGAGTGCCTTCCTCCTCATCGGATGAGTTTGTTTACGGATCACTAGGTCAAATAATGGTTATAGGAAATTATTTAGGAGCATGTGTACTTCAATATCGGTAAGGCACATAATCCGAGATAATTCCCTTAGTATCGTTTAATGGTGCACACTTAGATGCAAATAAAAAGTATCCTCCCCATCTGAGTCACTGCTTTTATTTGTAGGGCCAAAAAGGAATCAACTATTAATTTTATTTGTCAAAAAGTAAGGTTGACAAGATAATAAAATTAATGGGTAAAACCTCCTCTTACAAATGTAGAATTCGTATACGTCCACACTATCGTCGCATGCGATATTCTTGGTGTTTTCAGGTGTTGGTTGATTTCGGAATTTTATTGTTTTGAGGAATCAATAATATTTGAAATATAATATTTTGATCATTGTGATTCTTAGGATTTTCAAAAATGACTTTCAGTCCACTTACTATGATACTAAAGGAAATAAACTTACTGTACCCAAATAATAATGATTGAAAAAGAATCTACATATTGTCTTATCTGCTAAGAAGTACAAGTATGCACTCTTCAAAGAGTGTCCTCAAGCCATGGTTTCTCAAAAAGGTTTCTACTTCTAAGCCGAAAGGCAAGAAGAAGGGGAAACAAGGTGGAGCAAAGGTGGTGGGAGGATCTCAGGGAGGAGTGAAGAAGACGAAAGGCAAGTACTTCACTTGCAAGCAGACTGGACATAAGAAGAAGAACTACCCCAAATCTGAAGCAAGAACAAATGTATATCCTTTGGTCCAGTCATTGAAACATGGTTAGAGGCATTATCTATCGGCACCTGGTGTGTAGATACGAGAGCCACTAATCATGTCTGCAACACTTTGCAGGGGTTCCAGGAAACCCGACGACTAGCTAAAGGGGAGATTACCATTTACTTGGGCAATGCCATGAAGGTGGCGGCTATTGCAGTGGGAGAAGTTTTATTTATCTCTTAAGAAAAATAAAATTTTGGTTCTGGAAAATTACCTTTATGTACCTTTATTTAGAAAGAATTTAATTTTGGTTTTTAAATTGTTTATGGATGGATATTCTATTTCTTTTAATGACAGAGTTGTTATAAAAAGGAATAGGGAAAATATTTGTTCAGGTACATTGATAGGAAATTTGTAAACACTTGAACCAAATACCTCCCACGGTGCAAATTGAAGTTTATAACTCATCTTCTAATTCTAATAAGAGAAAAGAACCTTCGAAGATGAACCAAACATATCTTTGGCATCTAAGGCTTGGTCACATTAACCTAAGCAGAATTCAAAGGTTGAAAGCAGATGGACCTTTGGGTTCATTGGTGGTGGAGTATCTCCCAACCTGTGAATCTTGCTTGGAGGGTAAGATGACCGAGAGGCCTTTTTAGGCCAAGGGATATAGAGCCAAAGATGTGTTAGGAATGGTTCATTCTGATTTGTGTGGTCCTATGACTATGTAGGAAAGAGGTAGTCTCGAATATTTCGTCTCTTTCATAGATGATTATTCAAGATATGGATGACACCACGATCTGATCGTGGTGGTTAGTACCTCTTGGGAGAGTTTAGGAACTACTTATCAGAGGTTGGGATTCAATCCCAATTGTCAGCACCTAGCACACCCCAGTAGAACAGTGTAGCAAAGTGAAGGAATAGGTCTCTTATGGAGATGGTTAGATTAATGATGAGTTATTCTGACTTGCCAGATTCGTTCTGGGGATATGCTCTAGATACGACGGTGTACATTCTGAACTTGATTCCATCTAAATCAGTGCCTTCTACCCCACAGAGTTGTGGACTGGGCGAAAGCCTAGTCTAAGTCATATTCGGATATGGGGGAGTCCAGCACATGTGCTGAAGGCTGATGCTGGTAAGTTGGAACCTCGTATAGAAGTGCGAATGTTTGTTAGCTATCGTAGGAGAACGAAGGGTAGTTTGTTTTATAGTCCTAGAGATTAGAGGGTGGTCGTTAGTACGAATGCCAGATTTCTAAAGGAGGACTATGTGATGAACCACAAGCCCACGAGTAGGATTGTTCTTGAGGAGTTGATAGGGGAAGTCCCGACTTCAGTACCACCAGTACAAGATGATATACCATATGTCACTGCACCGCGTGTCACAGAGGATACACAGGTGATACCTCATCGTAGTGGGAGGGTTGTGAGGCAGCCTGATAGATTCATGTTCTTGGGAGAATCTTCCGATTTGGTCCCTGGCGAACATGAACCTGATCCCTGGACATATGACGAGGCAATCCAAGATAAAGATGCAACATCTTTGCAAAGTGCAATGAATACTGAGATTGAATCTATGGATTCAAATCAGGTCTGGGAGCTCTTATGCATAGTAGCTCATATGGATTATGAGGTGTGGCAGATGGATGTCAAGATAACTTTCCTTAATGGAAGTCTTGAGGAGAACATCTATATGAAGCAACCAGAGGGATTAATTGCTAAGGGCAAAGAACATCTTGTATGTAAGCTTAATCGGTCCATTTATGGATTGAAACAAGCTTCGAGGTCTTGGAACATCCGCTTTGATGAGGTAAATCCAGACTTATAGATTTATTCAAAGTCCGGATGAGTCTTGTGTATACAAGAGATGTGACGGAAACGTAGTGGTATTTCTTGTACTATACGTAGATAATATTTTGGTAGTTGGCAACATTATCAGAGTGTTATCGGACGTATGGGTATGGTTGTCCAAACAGTTTGATATGAAGGACTTGGGAGAAGTGGGACACATCCTTGGGATCAAGGTTAGTGTGCTAATCCCAAGCTTCATACATAGACACGATTATGGATCGTTTTAGAATGCAAAACTCCAATAAAGGTTTTCTACCTTTCAGGCATGGAGTTCCTTTATCTAAGGAGATGTGTCCTAGATCATCTGAGTGTAGGGAAATCTCGTATGCCAAATGGCATATGCGCAACGGAAAATAGGATCCCTTCCAAGTGATCCATGCGAAAGCAAACTCGTATAAAATAAGTTTCTCTAAACCAAACCTATCTTATAGGAGAGTTCTACCTTTGTTGCGTGCCCTTTGCAATCCCGCTTTTCCTTTCGGTTTGTTGGATCTTTAGCACGTTCAAGTGTCCGTGCCTATATACGTATCCACACGAGCACGCTCTTGTCTCACAAAAGGAAAACTAGAAGAGCTCTCCTTTACTTCTTGCTAGAGAAGTCCCTAAAGGAGAGGAAGAGAGGGAAAAGGAGAAAGGAAGAAGAAGACTCCTCTTCTTGCTAGCCTACACTCACAAACCCACACAACCAAAGCTTCCACCAAGCTCTCTCACCACTAACACAACCAAAGCTTCCACCAACAACAAAAGCCAATGCTCTCTTTGGCCGGCCACTTAGGGTGTCTTTTATAGGGTTGGAAAAACCCTTTCACCTCCACACATTCAATGCAATCCATTGCATTGAGACATATCCTTGTTTGGCCGGCCACTTAAGGAGACAAAAACCAATTTGTCTTCTTCCACCTCATCTAGCTTAGGTGGATGCTTAGGTGGATGCTTAGGTGGCATGCTTATGTGGCATTCTTATGTGGCTTTCATGCATGTTGAATTAATCTTATTAATTCAATTAAGCTTATGTTATCATATTGAATTAATCTTATTAAATCAATAAGGTAACATATTGAATTAATCTCATTAAATCAATTAGCTAAAATTCTCATTAAGCTTAAAGTCCAAAAACCATTTTGTACTTAAGCTTATTCCCAAATTATTCTAGTCAAACTAGAATACTCTAATTCCTCTAATTATCATGCTCTTTGTGTGTGACCCTATAGGCTCTCATAACGTTGGCAGTGGATCTAAACTCTTTTAGATACACAAGCAATGAGCGGCGTCTAGTAATACATCATTGCTACCCAAGTTACGAGATAAGTCAAGATCCGACTAACCTTTCCGTGACTACTATAATATATGACTGTGTCATTCTATCCTTGATATCAGATTGATCAATGAGGCATAGACCGTGTCATCCTCGATCAATCTATGTGTTTCTTGATCCCTGAGTAAACTAACTCAAACAAATGAGCTCAATATCTCATATTGACTCATTCGAGCATGGCCATGCGTTTTAGTAGTTCTACTCAATCAAGGGGCCCACCGATATCACTCTCGTCATATGAGAGGGATAGATCCCATCTACATCACTCACATCCCTCCGCATAATTTGTTATATACCCAGTAATCGCCTTTATGGTCCACCCTGTTACGGGTGACGTTTGACGATACCAAAGTACACAACTACTTATGTAGGGAACCGTAGTGACTTCAGGTCTGAGGACTATTCATACCAATAGTCACATGAGAAAGTTTATGACACTCATATAACGATCCATGAAACTTTCTCATGGCGGGTCAGTTCAGTATATATTCTCCAATATATACCCATGTGTCAACTTGATATCATATATCCATGACTTGTGAGATCAAGTCATCAATTGACCTACATGCTAGTCTTTATGTATTAATATTGCCCTTGCATATTAATACTTGACTAGGAACATTTAGAAAAGTGTTCTCTACAGCCTCTCATAATCAATTCTGCCAATTGATGTGCTGTAGATAAGAACCTACTTTTCTAGGGCATTATTATATTTAAATTAGCTGGCACAAGCAAGATGTAAATATAATAACCAATCCTTTGCCTTTATAGAATATGATACAAAATGTTCCCTATTCAACCATCACATGATTGGTTCTAGGGCTTTAACTAACAATCTCCCACTAGCACTAGTACCAATCACTATGATATCTAATACCTAGTGACCTAGTGTGACCATCATGCTTCCTCTGTGCCAAAGCCTTGGTCAATGGATCTGCGATGTTAGCTTCTGTCGGTACTCTGCATATCCTCACATCTCCTCTATCGATGATCTCTCGAATGAGATGGAAGCGCCGCAGTATGTGTTTGGTCCGCTGATGTGATCGAGGTTCCTTAGCCTGTGCAATAGCTCCATTGTTGTCACAATAGAGGTCTATTGGATCTGCAATGCTAGGAACTACCCCAAGTTCACTGATGAACTTGCGGAGCCAAACAGCCTCCTTTCTTTGCATCGGATCGCAATATACTCCACTTGTAGAATCAAGCGTGTGTCTGCTTTGAACTCTTCCACTCACGGCTCCACCATTCGAGCAAAACACGCACTCGATTGCGATCTATAGTCATCCTTGTCTGTTTGGAAGCTTGCATCACTGTAACCCTTTACAGTTAGCTCCTCATTGCCTCCAAATATCAGGAAATATTCTTTCGTTCTTCGTAAGTACTTAAGAATATTTTTGACTGCTATCCAGTGACTTTCACCTGGATCTGACTGGTATCTACTTGTCATGCTCAAAGCATACGAGACGTCAGGACGAGTACAAAGCATGGCGTACATGATAGACCCTATGGCAGACGCATAAGGGATCTTATCCATGCGATCTCTCTCCTCCTTAGAAGAGGGACATTGAGTCTTCGAAAGACTCACACCATGTGATAAAGGCAGAAACCCTTTCTTAGAATTTTGCATAGCAAAACGATCTAGCACTTTATCAATGTATGTACTCTGACTTAGGCCAAGTAATCTTCTAGATCTATCTCTATAGATCTTGATGCCTAGAATATAGGCAGCTTCACCTAAGTCCTTCATCGAGAAACAATTCCCTAACCACATCTTCACAGACTGGAGTGAGGGAATATCATTCCCGATGAGAAGTATGTCATCTACATACAAGACAAGAAATACAACTGTGCTCCCACTATTTCTCTTGTAGACACAAGGCTCATCTTCATTCTTGATGAAACCAAACTCTTTGATTGCATCATCGAATCGAAGATTCAAGCTTCGAGAGGCTTGCTTTAGTCCATAAATGGACCTTTGCAGTTTGCATACCTTTCCAGGATGCTTTGGATCTTCAAAACCCTCAGGTTGTGTCATGTACACATCCTCGAGTAGCTTTCCATTTAGAAAAGCGGTTTTGACATCCATCTGCCAGATCTCATAATCATGGTAGGCTGCAATAGCAAGTATGATCCGAATGGATTTAAGCATCGCAACTGGTGAAAAGGTTTCTTCATAGTCAATACCATGAATTTGTTTGAATCCTTTAGCCACCAATCTACCTTTATAGGTATGCTTATTACCATCCATGTCAGTCTTTACTTTAAAGACCCACTTACACCCAATGGGTTTTACCCCTTCAGGTGGATCAACCAAAGTCCATACTTGGTTAGTGTACATGGATTCCATTTCGGATCTCATGGCCTCTAGCCATTTCTCGGAATCTGGGCTCATCATAGCTTCTTTATAGGATGTAGGCTCGTCAAGATTGATAAGCAATACATCACCGTTGTTACCAAGAGAAAAGAATATCTCTCAGGTTGACGACGGATCCTATCAGATCTACGAAGAGGTTGGTCTACTTGAACAGGTGTTTGCTCCACAACTCTTTGGGCAACAATTTCCTCATCCACAACACTTTGTGGTTCCTGTTCATTTTCCATCGAAGCCTTAGTGTTATCATCATCTTGAACTTCTTCAAGATGAATTTTACTCCACTAGTATTTCTAGAAATAAATTCTCTTTCTAGAAAGACGATTTCGCAACAAACACCTTGCCAAGTGTGGGATTGTAAAAGTAATATCCCTTAGTTTCCTTGGGATATCCTACAAAATAACACTTATCCGATTTGGGTCCTAGTTTATCCGAGACTTGACGTCTAACGTAAGCTTCACAACCCCAAATCTTTATAAAAGACATTTTGGGACTCTTCCCAGTCCATATCGTATATGGTGTCTTTTCTACGGCTTTTGATGGAACGCGATTAAGTGTGAAAGCGGCTGTCTCTAGAGCTAAACCCCAAAAGGAAGTAGGTAGATCAGTCTGGCTCATCATTGATCGTACCATATCTAATAGAGTACGATTTCTCCTCTCAGATACACCATTCCATTGTGGTGTTCCAGGGGGAGTGAGTTGGGATATTATCCCACACTCAGCCAGGTGATCACGAAACTCTTGACTAAGGTATTCACCACCTCGATCTGATCGAAGTAGCTTAATACGCTTACCAAGTTGGTTTTGTACTTCATTCTTGAATTCTTTGAACTTTTCAAAGGATTCTGACTTATGTCTCATCAAATATAAGTAGCCAAATCTACTCATATCATCAGTGAAAGTAATAAAGTACTTATAGCCTCCTCTGGCTTCGACATTGAAAGGGCCACATACATCAGTATGTATGAGTCCTAACAAATCCGTCGCTCTCTCGCCATGTCCACTAAATGGAGTTTTAGTCATCTTTCCTAAAAGACAAGACTCGCATACCTCATATGATTCAAAATCAAATGAGTCTAATAATCCATCTTTATGGAGTTGGGATATGCGTTTTTCATTTATGTGTCCTAGGCGACAGTGCCAGAGATATGTCTGGTTCAAATCATTCGATTTGAACCGTTTGGTATTTACGTTATAAATTGGGTTATCTAAATCTAGAACATAGAGACCATTCATAAGTGGTGCATTACAATAGAACATTTCATTTAAATAAATGGAACAACATTTGTCCTTTATTATAAAAGAAAAGTTTTTCTTGTCTAAACAAGATGTAAATTATGTTCTTTGTTAATGCAGGTACATAGAAGCACTCCTCTAGTTCTAAGATAAGCCCAGTGGGCAAAGACAAAGAATATGTTCCTACAGCTACAGCAGCAACTTTTGCGCCATTGCCTACTCGTAGGTCCACTTCACCCTTTGCCATTATTCTACTATTTCTCAGTCCCTGCACATTAGTACAAATGTGAGATGCACATCCGGTATCTAATACCCATGTAGAAGAAATAGATAGATTAACTTCTATAACGTGTATACCTGAGGCAGAAGTCCCACTTCTCTTGTTCTTTACTTCATCAAGGTAGACTTTGCAGTTCCGCTTCCAGTGTCCAGTCTCACCGCAATGGAAGCAGTCCCCTTCCTTAGGTACTTTACCTTTACCCTTTGAAGTGGATGAATTGGCCTTGCCTTTGGCTTGGGTCTTACCCTTGCCTTTGCGCTTACCTTTGTCCTTCTTGACCATTAGTACATTACTAACTTTCTTCTTGAGATTTGGTTCAGCAGTTCTCAACATGCTGAGAATCTCAGGCAAAGGTTTATCAATTTCATTCATGTTATAATTCATGACGAATTGATTGTATGCTTCCGGCAACGATTGCAGGATAACATCGGTTGCCAATTCTTGGCTCAGTGGAAAACCTAGTCTTTCAAGGTTCTCAACGTACCCAATCATTTTGAGTACGTGAGTTCCTACAGGTGTTCCTTCTTGCATCTTGCATGCAAAAAGAGCCTTAGACACTTCAAAACGCTCGTGCCTAGCTTGTCCTTGATATAGTTGTTTCAAGTGCTCAACCATATCATAGGCATCCATGTTCTCATGTTGCTTCTGGAGCTCAGAGTTCATGGTGGCAAGCATAAGACATGACACATCTAATGCGTCATCTTGATGCTTCTTATAAGCATCCTTTTCAGCACGAGTGGCCGCAGGGGCAGGTATTTCAGGGGTAGACTGCTCTAGGACATATAGTTTGCGTTCTTGCTTGAGGATAATCCTCAAGTTCCTATACCAGTCAAGAAAGTTTGCTCCATTGAGCTTGTCCTTCTCAAGGACAGATCGCAAGTTGAGGGGGTGTGTCGTGTTAGATGACATGGTGATCTACAACATTAAAATGCAAAGTTTAAGTATCATACCTAAATCATTTAATTAGGCCTTTAATTAAATGAGGCTCCCACTAAATTCTCATAGCTACTATTTAGCTATAAATTTATATGGGATAAAGATCCACATCATAATTCGTCTTGAGTTAGCTTTGGCTAATCGCCCAAGACGTAGTATAATTAGGTAGGCAATCTTTTGCCAATTACATCTGATGTAACTCTTTAATAGCTTTGGTTAAGTTTTAGATTAGTTTAGTGTTTATTCCAGCCGTGGCGAGGCACAGGGGCCTTCTTGGATATCGAGCAACGACCACTTCTAAGACAAAGCTGATGTTCGGAAATCACACAAAACTAATGTTAACACTTATGTTCAAAGCTAATATATGCCTCTACTTTCTTAACCAATTAAGAAAACACTTAATTAAGTCTTAACCAAGACTGATAGCGGGACATCACGATTGTCCACTCGCACCCTCAAGATAAAATGCATTGCTTTGCTTTGGCAAACCCAATAACAAATGATCGAGGAAGTAGTGAGTACCAACTTTGGTAGGCATATCGTTTAGACTTATTAAGAAATAAACATGTATCATATACATATTAGCATACATCACATATAAGCTAAACTAATCATGCATCACATACAAGCTAAACTAACATGCATCACATACATATTAAACTAACGTGTCATGGTTATGGCCCTTATTCTACAATCTTCTCAAGCCAATGAAAAGATTGATTGGTCAACCTAGGGATAGCATCTTCTCCTAAGTGCTTCCTTTTGGTTGTCTTGTGTGTTGACTTCCTCCTTGTAACCTCATCTTCCAATGGACCCTCCATCCTTGTTTTGTACATTACAAAAGGAGAAATACTCGAGTTACATTCGAGTCTAAAACTAATTTTACAACAAGAATATTAGGAGAAAGGCACGACACGCAGGCCGTATTAAGAATTACAACACACAATCACAAACTTTTTGGGACTATGCCATAACCATGCACCATGTCATTTTAACTTTTAAAAGACATTGGATATTTTATTATGTTTGAAAATTTGCTAATGCAATTATCAACTCATAATAAAATTTATCCTACTTCTATATCACATAT
This sequence comes from Wurfbainia villosa, assembly GCA_025175895.1. NCBI lineage: Eukaryota > Viridiplantae > Streptophyta > Magnoliopsida > Zingiberales > Zingiberaceae > Wurfbainia > Wurfbainia villosa. Next base: position 15,840,946 of record CM045996.1, on the reverse strand, counting down.
AAAATAGAGAAAACCTATTTTTATACGATCTTTCGCAAGTGGCTTTGATACCACTGTAGGGAATTCTCGTATGCCAAATGGCATATGCGCAACGGAAAATAGGATCCCTTCCAAGTGATCCATGCGAAAGCAAACTCGTATAAAATAAGTTTCTCTAAACCAAACCTATCTTATAGGAGAGTTCTACCTTTGTTGCGTGCCCTTTGCAATCCCGCTTTTCCTTTCGGTTTGTTGGATCTTTAGCACGTTCAAGTGTCCGTGCCTCTATACGTATCCACACGAGCACGCTCTTGTCTCACAAAAGGAAAACTAGAAGAGCTCTCCTTTACTTCTTGCTAGAGAAGTCCCTAAAGGAGAGGAAGAGAGGGAAAAGGAGAAAGGAAGAAGAAGACTCCTCTTCTTGCTAGCCTACACTCACAAACCCACACAACCAAAGCTTCCACCAAGCTCTCTCACCACTAACACAACCAAAGCTTCCACCAACAACAAAAGCCAATGCTCTCTTTGGCCGGCCACTTAGGGTGTCTTTTATAGGGTTGGAAAAACCCTTTCACCTCCACACATTCAATGCAATCCATTGCATTGAGACATATCCTTGTTTGGCCGGCCACTTAAGGAGACAAAAACCAATTTGTCTTCTTCCACCTCATCTAGCTTTGGTGGATGCTTAGGTGGATGCTTAGGTGGCATGCTTATGTGGCATTCTTATGTGGCTTTCATGCATGTTGAATTAATCTTATTAATTCAATTAAGCTTATGTTATCATATTGAATTAATCTTATTAAATCAATAAGGTAACATATTGAATTAATCTCATTAAATCAATTAGCTAAAATTCTCATTAAGCTTAAAGTCCAAAACCATTTTGTACTTAAGCTTATTCCCAAATTATTCTAGTCAAACTAGAATACTCTAATTCCTCTAATTATCATGCTCTTTGTGTGTGACCTATAGGCTCTCATAACGCTGGCGGGATCTAAACTCTTTTAGATACACAAGCAATGAGCGCATCTAGCAATACATCATTGCTACCCAAGTTACGATAAGTCAAGATCCGACTAACCTTTCCGTGACTACTATAATATATGACCGTGTCCTTCTATCCTTGATATCGATTGATCAATGAGGCATAGACGTCATCCTCGATCAATCTATGTGTTTCTTGATCCCCGAGTAAACTAACTCAAACAAATGAGCTCAATATCTCATATTGACTCATTCGAGCATGGCCATGCGTTTTAGTAGTTCTACTCAATCAAGGGGCCCACCGATATCACTCTCGTCATATGAGAGGGATAGATCCCATCTACATCACTCACATCCCTCCGCATAATTTGTTATATACCCAGTAATCGCCTTTATGGTCCACCCTGTTACGGGTGACGTTTGACGATACCAAAGTACACAACTCCTTATGTAGGGAACCGTAGTGACTTCAGGTCTGAGGACTATTCATACCAATAGTCACATGAGAAAGTTTATGACACTCATATAACGATCCATGAAACTTTCTCATGGCGGGTCAGTTCAGTATATATTCTCCAATATAAACCCATGTGTCAACTTGATATCATATATCCATGACTTGTGAGATCAAGTCATCAATTGACCTACATGCTAGTCTTTATGTATTAATATTGCCCTTGCATATTAATACTCGACTAGGAACATTTAGGAAAGTGTTCTCTACAGCCTCTCATAATCAATTCTGCCAATTGATGTGCTGTAGATAAGAACCTACTTTTCTAGGGCATTATTATATTTAAATTAGCTGGCACAAGCAAGATGTAAATATAATAACCAATCCTTTGCCTTTATAGAATATGATACAAAATGTTCCCTATTCAACCATCACATGATTGGTTCTAGGGCTTTAACTAACACTGAGGAGATAGAGGAGATGAAGGCGGTTCTTTATGCTTCGGCAGTAGGAAGCCTCATGTATACGATGCTATGTACGAGACCCGATATCTGCAATGTCGTGGGCATGGTCAGAAGATATCAGAGTAATCCAGGACAGGGACATTGGACTACGATAAAGCATATATTGTAGTGCCTGAGAAGGACTAGGGATTATATGCTAGTTTACCGGGCAGACCAATTACTCCCTGTAGGTTACATAGATTTCGATTTCCAATCTGATAGGGATAACAATAAGTCTACCTCAGGTTTTGTATTTACTTTGGGAGGTGGATCCATTGTATGGAGGAGTGTCCAGCAGAAATGCGTGGTGGACTCCACCATGGAAGCTGAGTATGTGGCAGCCTCTAAGGCGGCCAAAGTAGCTGGGTGGCTCAGGAACTTTCTGATGGACTTGGATGTGATTCCTGGTTTGGCCAGAAATATCACAATTTATTGTGATAATAATGGTGCAGTTGCAATCTCGAAGGAACCATGAGCCCATAAGGTAAGTAAATGCATAGAGCGCAAGTACCACCTGATACGAGAAATCGTAAAGGAGGTAGAAGTTGTTGTCGCCAAGATTGCATCAAAGGATGACCTGGTAGACCCTTTCACTAAGGCCCTTCTAGCGAGAGCTTTGATAGGCATGTGGAGGGAAGGGGAATCAGATGTATGGCAATGTGATGACAGCATAGTCTTTTAGTATAAGTGAGAGATTGTTGGAATGTATACTGAAAGCCTAGCTCTTTTTGTATGAACATTTTTATTTTGAAAGAATCACATGATCATTGTTTTCACTTTATATTTACTATATGTGTGCATATTGTCTAATATTTTACATTGTAGATAACATGGTGCTTGGTGAGGCACAGAAGATCATGTTATCAGTCACTTGTAGAATATAAGTAGAGGCTCACAACCAAGATGGTTTTGGACAAACCATTGGCATGGTTGTAGTGTAGCTTGGTATTGTTTTGTCTTGAACATAGAGTTACACTAGTACACTTAGGTGTACTGAGCAGGACCGACATAGAGGTGATTCAATTTATTGCTGACTACATAATTGAATCGGACCTCGGATATTATGTTGTACATGCTCTTAATCCCGATATAATAACGGGCACATGTACTTAGTATTTATTTCTTTGATTTAACAAAGGGTGAGATTTAGATGGATTAAATCAATATGCCCGGTAAGTTGGGAAATGATATTATTTACATGGTGTGCCGTTGATTATAGGAGTAAACCGTGTCCTAAATATAGGTTGATGATGTCCCCTTGAGGAGCTCATAAGTTTTATCATGTAAACCCTGCAGGTTGACTTAGTCAACATGATGATAAGGTTGAGTGGTACTACTCGAGGAGTTAGATGTTAATTAATTGATGGTCAGTAAATCAATTAATTGATGGACATTCGATATCTTAAACACGGGGAGATGGATGTACAAATAATATATGGAGCCCATATTATCATATGGGGTTGGTGAGGTAATTCAATGATGATCCTCTAGTGGAATGGAACATCATTGATGGATCAAGTTTGTGTGGTTCCGATCCATCGGGTGGCCAAGATCCAACTCCTCCTCATGGTCCCTATTGTATCCTATTAACACCTCATGAAGTCTAGATCCAATGATGAAAAATAAAACTCTAGATCCGACGGTGGAGATTAAATCCCTAGATCTGACGGTTGGGATGAAACCCTAGATCCGACGGTTGGGATGAAACCCTAGATCCGACAGTTGGGATGAAACCCTAGATCCGACAGTTGGGATGAAACCCTAGATCCGACGGTTGAGATTATATACCTAGAACCAATAGAGGAGATTAAACCAAGGCCTAAACCTAACTCTATATATATGGGCATAGGCTTGGGCGGCGAGGAGGAGGAGAAAAAGAGAAAAACCTAATTGAGATAAGGTGGCTTGGGCGGCAAGAAAGAGGAGGGGGCTAAGGTTAGGGTTTGGTTCATGGTGTTGGGCGGCAACAAGGAGAAGGGAGCTTCATCTTCTTGTTCCCAATGGTTGTCGCCACCCTTCTTCCTCCTTCCTCTTTGGTTTGGCCGGCACCCAAGCTTCTCCCCTTGATCTATGGCTTGTGGTGGATGAGATGAGGGTTGCTTCCCATGGGCGGCAAGAAATAAGAGGAGGCTAGGGTTAGGGTTTGGTTGTTGGTGTTGGGCAGCAACAAGGAGAGGGACATTCTTCTTCATTTTCCTTTGATGGTCAGCCCTTCTACCTTCTTCCCTCTACCTTGGCCAAAGCACAATCTATTCTACTTCCCTTCATCCTTAGCCAGAAATTAAGGGGAGCCTAGTTTAGGGTTTGGGCGGCAACAAGGAGAAGGGGTGTTTTCTTTCTTCTTCTCCAAGTGTTGGCCGACGCCCATGCCCTTGTTGTTCCTCCTTTGGTTGGTTTCCATACTCCATTTTATCTTCCTTGGCCGGCGGCAACATCGAGTTTGTTGACTTGGTGGCCGGTTCTAGAAAGGAAGATGAGTTTTGCTTTAGGATCTTCCTTTGTTCCTAGTGAACAAGGAAAGGAAGATTGGTGATCTAGAAGGCTTCAACTTTTGGTAGATCGTCGCCCACACGACGTCCAAAAGGAGGGGGGACATAAAATAGAAGATTAAGAGGTATAACAAGAGGTATAATCTTGTTTATTTTGATTAATGTTCTTTTGTATTATGTTTATAATTGCTTTTCAATTATATGCATGTATTATGTGGAGTTTTACTTTATGTATGTGTTGATTATACATGTCTATATTCATATGTATTTGTATAATCATGGACCCCAAAGATAAACACAAAAACCGGCGATCTGTGCCTCGTCTCTTCCGTGGCTAACCGACTAGAAGAGCTTGGTTGCTTGAACAACTAGTTTGTTCAAGCGATTGCTTGAGTTGTTAGCACGACGACGAATTGGTCGAGCTTAGGAAATTCATCCCATCCGAATTAGTTTTCATTAGTGAAAATTTTAATCCGGGGACATGGAAGCCGATGAGCCTCCGAGCCGATTCCCAACAGGTTTGGGTCACAAACGTAAGCCCAAAAAGACTTATCATAATGTTCCATTTGATTATGGAACAATTTCTAGGTCTAAGAAAACCAAGACTAATAGGGAAGCTATCCCTAAGACTAGTCATGGTGTTTTCTTAGTGGCTAAGGACTTAAGAAAAACCAAGAAAACCACTAAGAAGTTCAAAGGGGGAGCTACCCCTAGGTTTGGCTTAGGAAAGACCCAAAAGACTATGGCTTCGAAGCCTAAAGGGTCATTAGGAAGGTATCTAGGGAAGTTATCCCTAGTGAATACCTTGTTAACCCAAGGAGCTCCAATAGGTATTGGGTTCCTAGGAGCGTGATCGATTCACGCTAGATGGGTTAGGGTGTGTCAACCCTAAGTTGATGGGTAGTTAACCTAGCCATGGTGAGTTGACATATTAGGATGTGCCAATGTGTTTGAGAAGTTGAAAAATGATTAAATTGGCACAAATAGGTCTTAGAGGTATGGGTGTGCCATTTTGGGTTTATGGTATACTTGGGAGATAATGGTATTATGGAAAAATAGAATTAATTTCTAGAAATGACATTTTGGATTTAACACTTAGGTATTTTATACCTTAGTATATTTTACTTGCCAAGATTTATTTGTCTTGCCATGTCATGACATCATTCTCATTTTTATCTATAAAAATGTCATGATCATGTTTTAGACTTATCTTTATATGTCATGTATGCTAAAATTTCTTTCACATGCCATGACATCATGATTTTGGCAGATTCTTAAGTTATATCATATATATGCTATAATCATATAATGCATAAACTAAAATGAAATTAAGGACTATGACATGATTTGATGGGAATCAAATAATATTGCCTAGAAATATCCATGAGACCATTAAAGAACAAAAACCCACATCTCACTAGATTAATTGTCTTGAATGTGTTTTACACATCAAGATACAAGTGAGATGTTTAGGAAAAAAAATTATAGGTTTCAAAAACATTTTGAAAACATTTTGAAAAACCTTGGTGAAGTCTATCTTTTGATAGCTATCACCATTGAATGGGATGATACAAAATGGGCTCAATATTGAAGCTTTTCTTAACTTTTGAACTTTGTATCAATCTCACTAATTTGTGGGTAAAATAATTTTCTAATATTTTTCACCCATAATATCTGTGATAAGTATTATGCATATGAATTTTCAATATTTTTAAAATTACGTATATTTACTTATGGATTTTGAAAATCCAAACTCTGAAACTGAAAACTGGAGATTGCAGTTATCAGTCGACTGCCATGGATGGCAGTCGATTGATGTCAAGCCCAGTCGACTGGTATCTAAAAGAGTCAACTGGCAATGACTGATTTCGGGTAAACCTTAGTGGTTAGACCCATGTTCAGCTAGTTTTTGGTCCCCTAACCACTCCTAACCCTAGGACATACTTGGGAGAGCATTAGAAAGGGTGGAAATCCATTGGATATGGATTAGGAGAAGTGTTTTGGGAGATTATCAATTTTAAGGTGGATGAGAGTTCATTGTTGAACTTTGCCTTAATTTTGATTTGGTTAATGTTACTATTGGCTTAGGGACTCTCCAAGGACATTGTTGGTGCAATGGTCAAGGGAGAGCAAGCATTTAGGGGGAGGTATCCATCATGGGAAGATGGATGTGTATTGTTCCTCATGGGAGGAAAATTGAGGGATTGTGCCTCTCTTAAGTGATGCGGGATTATCACTAGAAAGATTGAGGGCATGACAAGGGGAAGATTGTAATATCTCATTGGGATATAAGACATTGACACCCTTGAGGACCTTTTCGATGTAATGTCAAAAAGGGGGAGAAGTTACCAAGTTACCAATTAGGGTTCGTTGGAATTCTCATTGGGATATGAGAATTGCCAATATGAGAGAATTGGTAGACTTGAGATGGTAGTTTTATCAATCATCAAAAAGGGGGAGATTGTTGGTGCAATCGACCCAGGTTGACTTGAGTTTGACTCGAGCAGTATTTTGATGATAGACAAAACTCATGACATGAGATTGTCATGGGAAAGTCCTGTTGGGATGTATACTGAAAAGTCTACATTTTTTATGAACATCTTTATTTTGAAATAAGAATCACATGATCATTGTTTGCATATTTTTATGGCTATGCAAATTGTCTAATAAATTACATTGTAGATAACATGGTGTGTGGTGTCACACGGGAGATCATTTTATCGGTTCCTTGTAAGGTATAAGTAAAGGCTCACAACCGAGATGGCTTTGAACAAACCATATGAATGGTTGTAGTGTAATTTGGGATTGGTTTGTCTTGACCATAGAATCACACTAGTGCACTCTGTGTGTATTGAGCAGGACCAACTTAGAGGTGATTCAATTTATTGCTGACTACATAATCAAATCAGACCTCAGAAATTATATTGTACATACTCTTAATCACGATATAATAACGGGCACATATACTTAGTATTCATCTCTTTGATTTACCAATGGGCGAGATTTAGAGATTAAATCGATAGGCTCGGTAAGTTGGGAGATGATATTATTTATATGGTGTGTCGTTAATTATAGGAGGAAATCGTGTCCTATATATTAGGATGATGATGTCCCCTTGAGAAGCTCATAAGGTTCATCATGTAAACCCTACAGGTGGACATGGTCCGACATGATGAAAAAGGTTGAGTGGTACTACTCATGGAGTTAGATGTTGATTAATTAATGGTCAGTAAATTAATTAATTGACGAACATTCAAGATCTTAAACAAGGGGAGAAAATGTACATATAATATATGGAGCCCATATTATCTTATGGGGGTTGGTGAGGTAGATCAATGATAATCCTTTAGTGGAATGGATTATCATTAATGGATCGGACTTTATGTGGGCTTGATCCATGGGTGGCCAAGATCCAACTCCTCCTCATGGTCCCTATTGTAGCCTATTAACACCTCATGAAGCTTATATCCAATGGATAGAAACAAATCTCTAGATCCAAAGGTAGAGATAAAATCACTAGATCCGACGGTTGAGATTAAATCTCTAGATCCGACAGTTGAGATTAAATCCCTAGAACCAATGGTGGAGATTAAAATGAGGCTTATCCCTAACTCTATAAAAGGAGAACAAGGGGTTTGCGTGGAGTACAATTGAGAGATGCTAGGGTTTTTCGAGCTTGGTGGCAGGAGTTTGGAGCTAGGGTTTGGGCTTGGCGGCACCTAATAAGGAAAGTTTTTCCTTGTCTTCTCCTTCTCCAATGGTGATCGGCGCCCATTGAAGTATTTCCAGCTCTTGGATGACTTCCAAAGTAGCTCCTCTCCTTCTCCTTGGCCGGTGGAAACAAGATTTAGGGCTTTCCCTTGGTGTCTTGGCCGGTTTCCATCATAATCTCCCCCTCCTACTTGGCCGGCGGTAAGGATTCTCCTTGTTGCTTGTTGGTTGGCTATAGGAAGGAGAAGAGCCTTGTTTCTATTCTTCCTCTTGCTTTGAAAGAGCAAGGAAGAAAGATTGGCAATCTTGGAGCTTCAACTTTTGGTAGATCGTCGCTCACACGATGTCCGAAAGGAGGAAGGTTATACATTAGAAGATCGAGAGGTATATCGATTCTCTATTCTTTTTTGTAACATGTTTGTTTTTGTTTTTCAATTTTAAGCATGATATATTATGTTTGTGGCTAAATAATACTTGGATCCCGAACATAAACACGAAAGTCAGTGATCCGGACATCGTCTATTCCTCAGCTACTCGTAGAATAGAGGTTGGTCGCTTGAACAATAAGTTTGTTCAAGTGACCTCTCTAAACGAATAGCACGACGATGACTTGGTTGTTTGGGCAATCCCTTTTGTCTAGGATTAATTTTTTTTTAATCCGGTGACATCGATGGGATTGCCATGAACAAACGACCAAGGTGAAGTGGGAAGTGAAGTTTCCCTCACGGATTACTCAAATCACAACCTACAATTGGTATCAGAGCTTCCGGGCAAAACCTACAATTGGTATCAGAGCCAAGGTTTCCGGTTTTGTGTGTTTAGGATTCGGTTACTCTTATGCATTTTTTCCATATATTATATGTGTCGGATAATAGTAGGATATGCGTAGGTTAACTCTTTAGTTGCAGGCATAAGATCCGACTATTATGGCCATATGTGTGTATGTCATTGTATGTGTGTATTTTGTTGAATCCTCGGGGTCGACGAGGCTAGTATTTATTTTTTTATAAATTAGATACGGCATTGTTTTGCCACTCTTTTTATTTTAGTTTGCTTTCGATCTAGATTTCATGTACACTCCCTCATGGAGTATAGGATCGATGAATGTAAATTAAATTAGATTTTAGTCTCGGCTCAGATCTCTGGAAGGCTCGTACATGGCGTAGGAGGATCGGACGAGAAGGCGATGCGACGGGAGACATATTGAAGACAAAAGCCATAATAGTTGGAAAATAATTTATTTTTCATATTTATTGCTTTTTTTTTATATGCATGTCGTAGGCTAGGAAAATTCCTCAATTTCAAATTACTAAGTAGGAGAGGGATATTTTTATAAATTCACACGGCCTCTATTACAATTTGACATGTGATGCAAACAAATTTGCGCGTCGGCTCTGAGTGCCTTCCTCCCCATCGGATGAGTTTGTTTGCGGATCACAAGGCTAAATATGGTTATAGGGAATTATTAAGGAGCGTGTGCACTTCCCCATCGGAAGGCACATAACCCGAGATAATTACCTTGGTACTGAGTAATGGTGAACACTTAGATATAAATATAAGTATCCTCCCCATCGGAGTCACTGCTTTTATTTGTAGGGCCAAAGAGGAACCAACTTTTAATTTTACTTGTCAAAAAGTTAGGTTGACAAGATAGTAAAATTAATGGGTAAAACCTCCTCTTACAAATGTAGAATTCGTATACTACGTCCACACTATCGTGGCATACGATATTCTCGGTGTTTTGGGGTGTTGGTTGATTTTAAAATTTTATTGTTTGAGGAATCAATAATTTTTTGAAATATATTGTTTTGATTTATGTGATTCTTAGCTTTTCTTTCAAAATGACTTTCAACCCAATTGCTGTGATACAGAAAGAGAACAAACTTACTGGACCCAACTATGTTGATTGGAAGAGAAATCTAGACATTGTCTTGACTGCTGAGAAATACAAATATGTACTCCTTAAAGAGTTCCCTCCAAAGCCTACAGATGATTATGGGGAAAAGGAGAGAGATAGTTATAAGAAGTGGATCAAGGCCGATGAGATGGCGCGGTGTAATATTTTGGCATCTATGTCAAATGTACTGCAACATCAGCATCAAGTCATGCCCACTGCTTATGACATGATGCTCAATGTCAAAGAGCTTTTCGGACACCAGAATCGGGCTACAAGGCAAGAAGCCATGAGAAACTTGATGACGACCACCATGATTGAGGGAACACCCGTGAGAGATCATGTTCTCAAGATGATGGCTCATTTGAATGAGCTGGAAGTCCTTGGAGCTGAGATCGATGGGGAAACCCAGGTCGATATCATACTCTAGTCTCTACCTGGGAGTTTTGAGTAGTTTCGCATGAACTACAACATAAACAAGAGGTTGTATTCGTTGGCGGAACTTCTGACAGAACTCCAGGCGGCAGAGGGGATATTTCGTCAGAGTGCTCAGGCACATGCCATGGTGACCCAAAAGGTTTCTACTTCTAAGCTGAAAGGCAAGAAGAAGAAGAAACAAACTAGGGCGAAGGCGGTGGGAGGTACTCAAGGAGGAGTGAAGAAGATGAAAGGCAAGTGCTTCACTTGTAATCAGACTAGACACTGGAAGAAGGACTGCCCCAACCGCAAGCAAAACAAAGGTATATCTTTTGGTCTAGTCGTTGAAACATGTTTAACGGTGTTATCTACCGACACCTGGTGTGTAGATACGGGAGCAACTGATCATGTCTGCAATACTTTGCAGGGGTTTCAGGAAATCATACGACTGACTTAGGGGGAGATTATCGTGTACGTGGGCGATGCAACGAAGGTGGCAGCTGTTGCAGTGGGAGATGTTCATTTATCTTTTGAGAAAAATAAACTTTTGGTTCTTAAGAATTGCCTTTATGTACCCTTATTTAGAAAGAATTTAATTTCGATTTCTAAATTGTTTATGGATGGATATTCTATTTCTTTTAATGAAAGAGTTGTTATAAGAAGGAATAGGGACATTAGCTGTTCGGGTGAATTGATAGGAAATTTATACACACTTGAACCAAAAGCTCCCACGATGTATATTGAAATTAATAACTCATCTTCTAATTCCAATAAGAGAAAAGAACCTTCGAAGATGAACCAAACATATCTTTGGCATCTTAGGCTTGGTCATATTAACTTAAGCAGAATTCAAAGGTTGATAGCTAATGGACCTTTGGGTTCATTAGTGGTGGAAGATTTCCCAACCTGCGAATCTTTCTTGGAGGGTAAAATGACCTAGAGGCCTTTTAAGGCCAAGGGGTATAGAGCCAAAGATGTGTTAGAATTGGTTCATTCTGATTTGTGTGGTCCTATGTCTATCCAGGCTAGAGGTGGTTTCGAATATTTTGTCTCTTTTATAGACGATTACTCGAGATATGGATACATTTACCTGATGCACCGCAAGTCTGAATGCTTTGACAAATTCAAAGAATTCAAGCATGATGTGGAGAAACATCAAGGTAAAAGTATCAAGACACTATGATCTGATCGTGGTGGCGAGTACCTCTTGGGAGAGTTTAGGAATTACCTATCAGAGGCTGGGATTCAATCCCAATTGACTGCACCTGGCACACCCCAGCAGAATGGTGTAGCAGAGCGAAGGAATATGACTCTTATGAAGATGGTTAGATCGATGATGAGTTATTCTGAGTTACCAAATTCGTTCTGGGGATATGCTCTAGATACGGCGGTGTACATTTTGAACTTGGTTCCATCTAAATCAGTGCCTTCTACTCCCACAGAGTTGTTGACTGGGCGAAAGCCTAGTCTAATACATATTCGGATATGGGGGAGTCCATCACATGTGCTGAAGGCAGATGCTGGTAAGTTGGAACCTCGTACAGAAGTACGCATGTTCGTTGGCTATCCTAGAAGATTGAAGGGTGGTTTGTTTTATAGTCCTAGAGATTAGAGGATGATCGTTAGCACGAATGCCAGATTTCAAGAGGAAGACTATGTGATGAGCCACAAGCCCAAGAGTATAATTATTCTGTAGGAATTAAAAGGGAAAGTCACTTCTTCTGTACCACTGCTACAAGAGGATATACCATAAGTCACTGCACCGCAGGACACAGAGGATACACAGGTGAGACCTCGTCGTAGTGGGAGGGTTGTGAGACAACCTGATAGATTAATGTTCTTGGGAGAATCTTCTGATTTGGTCCCTGGCGAACATGAACTTTATCCCTGGACATATGACGAGACAATCCAAGATATAAATGCAGCATCTTGGCAAAGTGCAATGAATACTGAGATTGAATCTATGGATTCAAATAAGGTTTGGGAGCTAGTAGAACCACCCGATCGTGTAAAAATCATTGGATGCAAGTGGATCTACAAAAGAAAGAGAGGAATAGATGGGAAGGTTGAGACCTTCAAAGCGAGGCTTGTTGCGAAGGGGTATGCTCAGAAAGAGGGTATCGATTATGAGAAGACCTTTTCGCCGGTAGTCATGCTTAAGTCTATCCGGATTCTCTTATGCATAGCAGCTCATATGGATTATGAGGTGTGGCAGATGCATGTCAAGACAGCTTTCCTTAATGGAAGTCTTGAGGAAAACATCTATATGAAGCAACCAGAGGGATTCATTGCGAAGGGCAAAGGGCATCTTGTTTGTAAGCTTAATTAGTCCATTTATGGATTGAAGCAAGCTTCGAGGTCTTGGAACATCCGCTTTGATGAGGTAATCTAGTCTTATGGATTTATTCAAAGTCCGGATGAGTCTTGTGTATACAAGAGATGTGATGGAAACATAGTGGTATTTCTTGTACTATACATAGATGACATTTTGTTTATTGGCAACAATATCAAGGTGTTATTGGACGTAAGGGTATGGTTGTCCAAACAGTTTGATATGAAGGGCTTGGGAGAAGTGGGACACATCCTTGGGATCAAGGTTATATGGGATCGCAAGAAGAGGATGTTGTGCTTGTCCCAAGCTTCATACATCGACACGATTATGGATCGCTTTAGCATGCAGAACTCCAAGAAAAGGTTTTCTACCTTTCAGGCATGGAGTTCCTTTACATAAGGAGATGTGTCCTAGAACATCTGAGGAGATAGAGGAGATGAAGGCAGTTCCTTATGCTTTGGCAGTACGAAGCCTCATGTATGCGATGCTATGTATGAGACCAGATATCTGCTTTGCCGTGGGCATGGTCAGCAGATATCAGAGTAATCCAGGACATGGACATTGGACTGCGGTCAAGCATACCAATTACTCCCTGTGGGTTATACGGATTCTGACTTCCAATCAGATAGGGATAACTGTAAGTCTACCTTGGGTTTTGTGTTTACTTTGAAAGGTAGAGCCATTGTATGGAGGAGTGTCAAGCAGAAATACGTGGCGGACTCCACCATGGAAGCTGAGTATGTGGCAGCCTCTGAGGCGGCCAAAGAAGTTGTGTGGCTCAGGAACTTCCTGATGGACTTGGATGTGATTCCTGGTTTGCCCAGAATTATCACAATTTATTGTGATAATAATGGTGCAGTTGCAAACTCGAAGGAACCACGAGCTCAGAAGGTAAGTAAATACATAGAGCGCAAGTACCACCTGATACGAGAAATCTTAAAGGAGGTAGAAGTTGTTGTCGCCAAGATTGCATCAGAATATAACCTGGCAGATCCTTTAATTAAGGCCCTTCCGGCGAGGGCTTTTGATAGGCATGTGGAGGGAATGAGGATCAGATGTATGACAGTTTGAGAAAAGCATAGTTTTTTAGTATAAGTGGGAGATTGTTGGGATGTATACTAAAAAGACTACCTTTTTTATGAACATCTTTATTTTGAAATAAAAATCACATGATCATTGTTTGCATATTTTTATGGCTATGCATATTGTCTAATACATTACATTGTAGATAACATGGTGTGTAGTGTCACACGGGAGATCATGTTATCGGTACCTTGTAAGGTATAAGTAAAGGCTCACAACCGAGATGACTTTGGACAAACCATTGGAATGGTTGTAGTGTGATTTGGGATTGTCTTGTCTTGACCATAGAATCACACTAGTGCACTCTGTGTGTATTGAACAGGACCGACTTAGAGGTGATTCGATTTATTACTGACTACATAATCGAATCAGAACTCAAATATTATATTATACATACTCTTAATCCCGATATAATAACGGGCACATATACTTAGTATTCATCTCTTTGATTTATCAAAGGGCGAGATTTATAGATTAAATCGATAGGCTCAGTAAGTTGGGAGATGATATTATTTATATGGTGTGCCGTTGATTATAGGAGGAAACCGTGTCCTATATATTAGGATGATGATGTCCCCTTGAGGATCTCATAAGATTCATCATGTAAACCCTGCAGTTGGACTTGGTCCGACATGATAAAAAGGTTGAGTGATACTAATCATGGTGTTAGATGTTGATTAATTAATGCTCAGTAAATTAATTAATCAACGGACATTCGAGATCTTAAACACGGGGTGAAAATGTACATATAATATATGGAGCCCATATTATCTTATGGGGGTTGGTGAGGTAGATCAATGATAATCCTTTAGTGGAATGGATTATCATTAATGGATCGGACTTTATTTGGGCTTGATCCATGGGTGGCCAAGATCCAACTCCTCCTCATGGTCCCTATTGTATCATATTAACACCTCATGAAGCTTATATCCAATGGATAGAAACAAATATGTAGATTCAAAGGTAGAGATAAAATCTCTAGATCCGACGGTTGAGATTAAATCTCTAGATCCTGTTAGTAATATATGAGAGATGTCCTAAGGCAATCGCCTTATGTATGAACCATTTATATGATAAATGAAGATTCACTATTTGAGTATACATGTTTAATGTATTTGATTGGATCTTAAACTCATTTACTGAATGTCCATGATACGATTCACAACATGAGAGAATTTGTGATTTGATCACAACTAGTGAGTATCTCTACATGTGTAATTGTGATGTATCGAAATTATCCCTAGTCGATGAATTGATGGATTTGGACACCATCAATTCTTGAGACTATACAGTATACTCCTTGGTGTATCAAGCATTTGATTCTCCTTTGGTTTGGAGACATAGTGATGTCGGAGTTAATCGTGGATGCTAGTTATGGTAACTAGTTCATTGGAGTGACCGGTAGTAAGACTTCATATGGTTCTCTGCATATATAGATATGTCAATGAAGTTCTTACTGTGGCTTAAGTGCGATGTTCCTTTGACTTGCGGTATTCAAGTCATCTTGATCATGGAGACTTATGCTTTGACATCTTAAGCAAACATCTACGAGGAGATGTGGACCCGGGATGATTGGGTATAAGTCGAAGTGATCGAAGGTGTTTGAATAGCCTATATAGGATTCACCACTCCTTGCGAGGAGATGTATACCCATGGCCTCTCGTCGGATTGTTACTAAAGTCTTTGGCCAAAGCATTACATGTTTAGAGTAAGGTACTCTTCGATACATGTGGAGTAACTAGAATCCGTAGGACGAGGAAATGATACTTGGGCTAGGTGTGATGTAGTCAGCCTAGTGGGGACAGACACAATAGACCATGTCCTGAACCAAGTGGGTATAAGATGAGTGAAGGGAATGGGGCACGATTCATTCGAGCTACTGAAGGGTTTCAGAAATAGTTCTGGATCAACCGTTGATCTTTTCGGTTAATTGGGGATCATGATGTACTACTAGGTGCCACTCATGATCGTTCTATAATTAATGGTTAATTATAGACGGCCAACATAAACCGAGAACCTATTTGGTCACACGCACAACGAGTATAATCCAAAGGATTTAAAACGAGCTTGAGAATGGGATTCTCAGATCGAGAGAAACTATGTTTGGTTGGACCAAACATAAAGCGAGCATGAAATTATTTCAGTCGCAATGGAAGCGTGGATGGGCCGTGTCTTTTGAAGACATAATGGATGGACCAAAATGGTTTGGTTCTAATCCAATGGATCAGAAGAAACCAAAGGGTTTGGTTTATATTAAACGAATGAACCAAAGGTTGGTTCGGTTCGTTTTAACTTAAAATAAACCATCATGGTTTGGTTTATTTTAACTTATCTTAATGGAGCGGGTTAACGGGCTTTATGGATATGATCCATTAACCATTAAGAGAATTAGTTCTCTATAAAAGAGGGCTTAATGGATAATTAAGCCCTAATCAAAAACCCTAAGTCCTTGGTGTTGCCGCCCACCTCTTGTTGGAGTATTCGGCGCCCAACCCTAAGCTGCCGCCGCCCAGCTTTTGTGCAGCCTTCTAACTTGTTGCCGGCGACCAAGCTTCAGCCGGTGAAACTCCGGCGACCCTCCGGTGATCTCCTCTAGGTTCGGTGATAAGGTGAGCTTCCATCTCTCCTTGGCCGGCCTCTATTCCTCCACCAAAAGCTGTCCAGTTTTTCTGGACAGTTTGTTTCTTTGTTGTCGGAGCGCCGCTTGACGACGGTTAGTGCTCCGACAGCGCTAACTTACCGGGATTTGATCTCCGTAATCCTCTGAGGTGGAGGACGGCGATTCGCCAATTGGTTGACGAATACCTCTCCGGAGAAGCGAGTTTTGAGAACTCGCTTTAGGATCCGAATTTGGATTCGGATCGTGATCATCTCGATCACGCTGCCTTCAACACGCAGGCTAGTAACCCGCAAAGACGGCTCGTGACTTAGCGTCATCCCGAGGAGCTCGGGCGTGATACGAGCAGAGACGCATTTCACGGCGATCGCTCCCTACACAGCAATACGTAACCGACCATACGAAAGGTATAACGTAGATAATTTCTTTTATTGTAAATTTTAATTTACGGTTATGTCTACACTTGTTGTAATAGCATGCGTGTGTTGTGTGTGTTGTAATAAATATAGATTTATTATTTTTTTAATTGCTTCCGCTGTGCTCATGTTTACGAAACATGATCGAACACACACACGCCGCGGTGCCGGAAACCCAACATATCCGACGGTTGAGATTAAATCCCTAGAACCAATGGTGGAGATTAAAAGGAGGCTTATCCCTAAATCTATAAAAGAAGAACAAGGGGTTAGCGTGGAGTACAATTGAGAGATGCTAGGGTTTTTGGAGGTTGGCGGGAAGAGCTTGGAGCTAGGGTTTGGGCTTGGCGGCACCTAATAAGGAAAGTTTTTCCTTGTCTTCTCCTTCTCCATTTGTGGTCGGTGCCCATTGTAGTCTTTCCATCTCTTGGCCGGCGTCCAAAGTAGCTCCTCTCCTTCTCATTGGCCGGTGGAAACAAGATTTAGGGCTTTCCCTTGGTGTCTTGGCCGGTTCCCATCATAATCTCCTCCTCCTTGTTGGCCGGCGGCAAGGATTCTCCTTGCTGCTTGTTTGTTGGCTATAGGAAGGAGAAGAGCCTTGTTTCTATTCTTCCTCTTGCTTTGAAAGAGCAAGGAAGCAAGATTGGCGATCTAGGAGCTTCAACTTTTGGTAGATCGTTGCCCACACGACGTCTGAAAGGAGGAAGGTCTTACATTAGAAGATCAAGAGGTATATTGATTCTCTATTCTTTTTTGTAAAATATTTTTTTTTGTTTTTCAATTATGAGCATGATATATTCAGTGTACGGAAAAATAATACTTGGATCCTGAACATAAACATGAAATCCGGTGATCCGGACATCGTCTATTCCGCGGCTACTCGTAGAATAGAGGTTGGTCGCTTGAACAACAAGTTTGTTCAAGTGACCTCTCTAAACGAATAGCATATGATGACTTGGTTGTTTGGGCAATCCCTTTTCTCTAGGATTTTTTTTTTAATCCGGGGACATCAATGGGATCGCCATGAACAAACGACCAAGGTGAAGTGGGAAGCGAAGTTTCCCCTCACGGATCACTCAAATCACAACCTACAATTGGTATCAAAGCTTCCGGGCAAAACCTACAAGTCCAACATGGAGTTGGCATGGAAAATCCAAGCATGGAGCTTGGTGTGGAAAAGTCCAAAGCATTGCGAAGCCGTGTGCTTGGTGCTTGGTAAGAAATGCATTCCGAAGTTGTGCGCTTGGTGCATGTGGGAAGTCTTGAGGACTTGGCAAGTTCACAAGGTTTGGGGTCCTTGAGTCGGTGAAGGATGGCATTGCGAAGTCATGCACTTGGAGCATCCAAGGGAGCACCGGACAAGGAGCGAATGGAGTGTGACCAAAGGGAAGCATACTTCGAGGGCATGAGACGCGAAGGATGGCGTTGCGAAGTCGTGTGCTTGGCGCATCTGAGGGACGTAGGCTGAGGGAAGAGAGCTTTGGTGAGGAACTCCATGAGGGATGAGGTGGACTTGGCCATGTGGCAATGATCGAGTCCTGATGCTCAAAACAAATTGATGTTTGAGACTCGACATCACGATTAGCATAGGTGTCACGACTTCTAGGTCGAATGGTTCACCGTTGTTCGATCACCAGATCTCGTCAATTGACCGCCGAGGAGAGCAATGATCGTTGATGCCATCAATGATCGATGATGACATCGATGGCGATCGAGAAATTTCGACCACGAAGGGTTTCTAGTCGAGTGCTCACGCCAGCACTCGACTGATGAGATGATCGGTCGACTGATGGGTATCATCAATCGACTGTTGTGTGATCCGTTGGAACTTGACCAACGTGGATCTGGCCATTGTGAGACAACGACTACAGAACCAGTCGACTGATGGTCATGATCAGTCGACTGATGGGTGCGAAATCATCTTGATGCAAATTATAAATGGAGATCAAGAGGAAGGATTTCGCCAAGACTTTTGTGAAGCTATTGGAGGGGAATTGTTGCTGCATTCCAGACCTTCAACAACCATCTAAAACAAGCAACAAGCAAAGGGTTCAAAACAAATGTTGTAAAGTGTTTCTTTACGTGAATTTCGTATTTGTCTTTGTATTGCTTGTATTTCATATTACTTAGTGTAATTGCTTGTGAGAGGTTTCTCCACCTCCGACGTGTTGTCGAGAAGGAGTGTTCTAGTTAGTGTCGTGTGCATAACTAGAGCTCGGTGAGCTCGCTCGTGGAGTAGGAACCATTCGATTCTGAACCATGTATATCTTGTGTATGCTTGTATGTGTTGTTAGTATTTTCATTATTATTGTTAATCCGCTGTGTTAACGACAATCGTAGACAAGTGACGCAAGAAGATTTATCGTATTCCACCATACGACGATTGAGGGCTATTCACCCCCTTTTAGCCGACCACCATCGACCCTATAGAATCCACAGAGGATTCTCCTTCTAAGTAGGGTGGTGGAAGTATTGGAGGAAGAGGTGTGGTAGTCGGCGAAGGAGGGGGAGCCATCTGGGTTTGCTACAGGAGTGTTGGAGGATTAAACAAGAGATTGTCGAATGAGGGGAAAGGAGATTGGAACGACCCCCTTTCGCCAAGGGCCATTGCATCGAAAGGACCCTGAGGGTAGTGGTCGATATGCTGAGGTTGATGTAGAGTGAGTATCTGAATTGGAAGTATGATTTATATCAGTGCTTATGTGGATAAGATGCACACCGAGGGGGGGGGGATGCCATGGAAGGATAAAAAGTAGAGATGAGGGGAAGGGCGAGGTAGAGCTCAACTTTTATAAAGGGATTGGGGGAGCAAGATGAAGCGAGGGGGTTTAAAGAATTAAATTGGGTCGGTGGAAGGGTTGGCCTATTTTGGTAAAGGAAGAGAAGGAATAGTATCTCGGGATGTACCTTATGGAAGTGAGATAAAAGGATAATACATTCAGAATACAAGCATGTTGCATTTGTTCTAAGCTGCAAGTGGGTTACTCCATTTAGCATGATGTATGGCATGGAAGTAGTATTACTTGTGGAAGTCGGAGTGGAGTCTGCCCGAATGATGGCTTATATCCCGAGAGATAATGGAGTGGCTCGATGTATGGAATTATACTTGATTCAGGAGAAAAGGGATTCTACTTTATATCAAGATGAAAGGTATAGATCACAAGTGATGAAAGCTTATAATAAAAAGGTAATACCACATGCTTTTCAAGTAGGTGACTTAGTGCTGAGGAAAGTCTTGCCCGAGGGATGCAAAGGTAAGTTAAGACCTAAATGGGAAGGACCTGTTCAGGTGAACAACCGAGTGGGGATTGGAGCTTACTACTTGAAGGATGTGATGCACGCGAATGCGACCTCAAATCTCGTGATGGAGATCGTCGAGGACTCGAAGCGCACGCTCATGCTCAACACTCGCAAGTGCACGGATGTCGTCAAGTAATAAAATGATTTATCGATCTCATAGGGACTGAGATTCGAGTACCGATCTATTTGGTGGACGTTATTGTTTGGATGTCAAATCTAATGGTTGTGATTGCATGGTTTGTCGGCGGTCCTAACTCAATATGGTGTCACACGGAAGAAGAAAAGGCTTGCTGCGAGTCTTTGGAAGGGATTCTAGGATTTCGATTTCACTTGTGTGTCGCAAAATATGCTATCAATTGAGCATTATCTAAACGTCTAACTATAGCCTTGTGGAAGGGACATCATACACTCCCCCGATGAGCCTTCACATCTATTAGGAGCTATCTCTGCCTTACAAGGATGGGATAGGCAGTACGAGGAAACCAAATTAATCCATACGACGAATCATTTCCAATTCTATCGCACCCTTCTATCCACAATTATAGGAGATGAGGCCAACCCCTAGGTTCCTCTTTAATTCCCCTAAGTCTTAGATACGAGGGTTGTCACCCCTCGTATCGGCTAAGCACAGTAGATAGAAAACCAAAATACATAGATATCGGTCTAAACTAATACCAATTGCAAATACAAACTCAAGAACAAAATTTAATTTTGAATAACATGTTCTACGCACACAAACTACTCCCTAATCCTAGAATCGAAGAAACTACTACATAAATATGAGAGGAGAGACACAAAGCACGTTCATATTCAAATAAACAATAGATAACATGCAAAGAACATAAATTACAATGCAATATGGTCTTCTCTCCGATGTTGAAGTGCAGAACTTGGATCTCTGGCGGCCTTCCTCCTTCCCATTGCGACTTCCCGAAGCTTTTTAGGGCTTCAGAGTGCCATCCCAGTCGTCATGCCTCTCCCCTAGGGTTTGGGCGTAGCTTTCCTTATATAGACATCACCTCGGATCCTCGTGAAATCTGGAAAATTCGCTGGTCGCGTCAAGTTGCTTGGCCGCCACACGGTTGTGTGAAAACACACGACCATGACGTGTGTAAGGTTGTGGCAGCAATTTTCGAACCCTGGACATGGCCATGTGTAGCCATACGCCCAGGTCATGTCCCACTCTGTGTCCAGCTACCAAATGCCTCCTTTTTGCTTCGAAAGCGCACCGTTTTGTCATGGAATGCTATCATGCACACAAAAGTACAAAGAGCATATCATCGAACCAGAAAACAGGAAATGCATGCAAAATAAAATCGAATATGCATGAAACAAACATAAAACGAAATGAGATGTGAGTGAAAACTACTCCTAAAATACTATATGTTTTGCTCACATCAATTCCCCCAGACATAGATCTTTGCTTGTCCTCAAGCAAACCTCAGTGCCATGAAATTTTAAAAATGTATTGTTCCATACTTAGCATGTTAACTAGATTTATCAAGTGGTATTTGCAGTCAAAGTAAAATAGATATGTTCTAGAAATTCACTAAGTTATCTCCTCGTGCTCGTGCCAAGCAAATCTTCCTAGGGGATACTCATTCCATGATAAGTTAACTCATCATTCTATAACTTTCCTAAGGTCTCCGACTCTTAGGCACTTACCTGCCCAAAGTGAGGGTCGTTCCCTAGATCTAGCACAAAGTCTCAAAGGTGTGCTCGGTATTGAGAGAAATTGCTAGGTGTTTCCCTGTAACCTAACTCGGTCTCAAAGGGGCACCTAACCATTTCAACTCACGATAACTATTTTTTATCCCTCATAATATTTTTTTTCGGCTCACTAAGATTTTGATTTTTGTGAATGGGCTTACACAATCTGAGCATCTCTAGTAACTAAAATGTTAAACTTAGGATCACCTATTAATTCCAAAGTACTAGACTACTGAGATGAATCATAACTAGGTTTGTACTAGACTCTCCCTTTCAGAAAGTTCATCATATGTATGTGTAAAATAAAAGCTAACCAGTGTAAGCCTAGAATATTCATTCAGAGAAAATAAAATAAAATACCACGAGGTAAATGAAGTTAAGCTACCCATGGAAACAACTCATGAAGAAAACTTTTAAAAATACCACTAAGGTAGCTTATACATAGCAAAAACTAAGTGTTGCAAGAAACTAAACAACCAATGCATGAATAAATGAATGCTTACTACAAAGAAAATATCACGAAAGAAACTACTGCTAAAAACAAAATAAAACAAAACTTGTGGTCCCCCCTCATACTTAAGTGAAGCATACCTCTAGTATGGTGGACAAGGTGGAAAGTCTTTTAGCCAAGGCATCTTGGGATCTTGGGAGAACCTGCTGTTGAGCTACTGATGCCACATGTACATGTGGTCGATCTGAGAGCGCGTGGATGCAACGGCTGCTCAATGCTCCTCCTCCCTTGCCCACTGTGCCTACTAGGCTCGCATATGTTGCCGCATCTCCTGGCGGTAGGTGGCCTCCGCCTGGCGACGGGTGGCCTCCTCCTTGAAGTAGACACGGGTCTCACCATAGAACTCCTCGACCCGCTAAAAGTGTTGTTGGAAACCCTAAAAATCTGCCTGCATGTAGGCACTATGCTCCTCCCATCTCTACCTCTGCGTCTGCTTCTCAACGTATATGTCATCAAGGTGCGATCGGAACTCCGAAAAATCATAGGCAGATGTACCTGCATCCTGCTCAAAAGTAGAAAAAGGTGGTCGTGCAGGTGCAAGCTCATGTCGACGTGGACTAGGTGGGCTCCTGTGTATGCGTGGACTGGAAAGAGAGTGATGTAAAGGGGGAGAGATGGGTGTCGCTGTGGATGGTCACTCATATGGTGGGGACTCCACTATCAGGTCTAAGCGCTAGTTAGCCTGTGTGGTGATGGTGGTACGATCGAGGTCGGGGAGCCTAAGGACTGTCAGGTTTTTCCTTACAAAGCATAGAGAGTGTCCCTTTATTACAATCATCTTTATGGCCATACACACTCCCAAGTCTATCCTAGGGCTCCCCTCTATGCTATCTAGCGTGGTGTAGTCGTACCCCATCCTATGGCAAATGTGGGTAAGTAGGCCCCCCACATTAATCTCTCCTCTCGCCGCTTTGCCTATTTTCACTAAGTGTCTAATGAAATGGGACGCTACATCAATGCTACTCCTTTCTTGTAGCTTGTCCCATAAGCAAAGCAGCTCACTAGCTCTCACTACACCGTCACTCTCCCCACGACTAAAAATAGTACATGCCATGATTCGGTGTAGGTATCGGAAAATGGGGTTTTGGAGGCATGATGCTTTGGCCCTAGAAGGGTCGTAAGCGTGCTCTCTTATCAATTCGGTCCAAAAGATCCAAGAGTTAAACCCAAGAGAGGTTCTTTTCTCTCCCCCACTAGGTAAGCCAAAGCATGTGTTCCATTGGTGTAATGTCCATTCATGCTCAATGTTAAATATTCTAAAGGTAATCCTACCTTCTTCGCTCTCTCTTCCCGTTAAGATTTCCTCTTCCAAAGAACTCAAGAATTTTAAAACTATCCTAGGGTATGTGGGGTGTCTTATTCCCATTATCTCTTCCCACCCCATTTTTGCAAATAGGGCTTAAATGTCACCAAACAAACCTAGGGATTGTAAGAGATCTTCATCAAGGTACCTAGTAGCAGTGATTCTTCTAGAAGAGAGCATATCTAATCTTTCCCTATGCCCATTATTGCGAAAGAGAAGGGTTGGAAAGGCATTACCTTCCTTCGGAGCTTGAGGGTCTTCCGTTCTCCTTGTCCTTCGCTCCGAAGCTCCGGATCGAGATGCCACTTGCTTGGTCCTCCTCATCCTTACTTCTTTTGGGCTCCCTTGAGGGATGGAAATGTAACACCCCCCATCTACTTACACTAGTAAAGGAGTTGTTACTGTCATACTTTATCTTACTTTGCATAATCAGGTAAAACATGACTCAATCATTTCATAAACTCACATACACTATTTGTAAGTTAACTAATACCTGATTTAAAACGAAGGGTATCAACAACTCATACCAAGATCTAAACTTGGTTTCTAAACGAGTATCATAATTCAAACTCTTAACTTTTAACAGCGGAAGCTAAAGAAACAAACCAACTACATTCACATGTTGACACTAGGCTATTTCACAAGATCTTAACCTATCTAAGCATGCACATTCACTAGAGTTCTAATATAGAACATTCTTAAGTAACTCAACCTCATGCATGGTGATAGTGATAGGTGCATCCTTGACATGAACATCAACGTAATCAACGATACATAACATCGACCCTAGCACCTAACATGAAGACTAGCACATAGTTCAAAGTTCTTAGCATAACATAATACTAGCAAGTTCAACATTCTTAGACACAACATGATCAAAAATATAACATGAATACTACCACACGAATAAGTTCGAAGGTCTTAACACATAACAAAATACTAGCAAGTACAGGATCATAATCCACTGTTTCGCCGCCACACACACCCATCACTTCATCCGATGCCCCCCTCTTACTCCAATCTTGCTTTACCCTTATCTGCAGTATAAGGAATGCAAACTATAAGCAATGGAGCTTAGTAAGTACTTCCTATTCTCACAAAACTTCGCATTAGGAAAACATGCTATTAGAATACTTGCATGCAACACATGCTCATACTTGCATTTAGGAAAATTATGCATTTAACATTTGGAAGTACTTGCACATGATACAATGATTCAACTTGACATGCATGAACTTAACATATGCAACTTGCAATACATGCTTGAAATATGCTTTGCTTGTAGAAACATATACATGAGACATACTATACTTAAACTTGTAAACATTGTGCTTTGGTTAACTTTTGAAACCATATATACATATATACTTTAAAATACTAATCATCCTTGTTTGGGCAGCCCGGCATTGTACCAACATTGCGTGCAACCCTAATAGAACTCGGGGTAGCTAGCCACCAAATTTATTAGGGCAACATTCAAGGGCGGTCTAGGGGCTTATGGAACTTTCAAGGGCGGTCTAGGGGCCCGTGGGCGATCTAAGAGCCCGGTACATGCCACTTCAAAGTAAAATACTTTCTTTATATATGACTTACTTATTTTTGTCATTTAACAAGTATTTTACATGATCATACTCAAAAACCCATATAGGAAGCCTTTCAAGACATCTGATCATGCTCTTTGTCCCCAAAACTCATAGGGGAAGCATCTTGTAATCTTTACATCTCGCTTCCAATGAAATATTCAAAGTAAAATACTTCCTTTATATATGACTTACTTATCTTTGTCATTTATCAAACATTTAACATGATCATACTCCCAAAACTCATATAGGAAGCCTTTGAGGACATGCGATCATGCTCTTTGTCCCCAAAACTTATAGGGGAAGCATCTTTACGATCTTATGTCTTGCTTCAACATGAAATATACCTATAAATATATATGACCTACTGATTTTATCATTTAACCAACATGTAACATGCTCATACTCCCAAAACTCATATAGGGAGCCTTTCAAGACATATAATCATGCTCTTTGTCCCCAAAACTCGTAGGGGAAGCATCTTTGGAATCTTTACATCTTGCTTCCAATAAAATTTACTTAAAATATCTAAAAATACAAACAACCATAATCTTGATAGAATCTATAAATCTGTATAAAAACATGATACTAGAAGCTAGATGTGCAAATCAAAGTGTTACTTATGCTATAGGTGAGAGATAGCATATTAGTGATCTTATGTCTTGCTTAAAACAACATATACCTTACCTATAAATCTAAACACACATATATAATCTGATCAAAACATATTTTTATCATTTATCAAACATTTCACATGATCATACTCAACAAGCATATAGGAAGCCTTTCAAGACATTCGATCATGCTCTTTGTCCCCAAAACTTATAGGGGAAGCATCTTTGCGATCTTTACATCTTGCTTCCAATGAAATATACTTAAAATACCTAAAAGTCCAAACAAACATAATCTGGATAAACACATATAAATCTAAATAAAACATGATAATAGAACTTAGATGGGCAAATCACGGAGTTACTTCCACTTTAGGTGAGAAATAACATCTTGGTGATCTTAGATCTTGCTTAAAAAGACCTATATCTCTACTATAAATCATATCACACACATATATCATCTGATCCAAACATATAATCTTCAAAACATATAAAAATAAGCTATATAAAATAATCGAAGAACTACTTATATTGCAGGTGAGAGATACTTACTTTCTCTCGCTTTCGTACTAGTATACCGCTAGGGTTTTTGTGAGATGAAGACCTTCCCTTGTTCCTTAGCCCTAGGAGTGGTCCTCTAGCATATATTAAGCCTTTGTATCCCCTTGAAACCCTCTTAATAACACCAACCAAAAGCCTTAGGGTTTCGGATGGAGTTGGAGGAAGGAGGAGGAGTTCGGTGGAGTTGGATCTTCTAGCAATACCAAGACTCTCTCCTTGAAAACCATCTTGAGAATTCCAACACAAGGAGTCCTAAAGCTTGGATGGAAGAGGGAGGAAGGAGAAGGAGGAGTTTCAGCCAAGAATGGGAGAAGAATGAAGAAGGAAGATGGGGGTTTTCTTTTCTTTTTTAACTTCCTCTTTAATTCCCACGTTAATAGCTAGGGAGGTTAGAAAACTTTTCATCTCCTCATTGGGAGATGAAACAACTCTTCACCCTCTCATCTTCTCATTTACCTTCTTTGTATATTCCTTATCTATTCTAGCCAAGAATTATCCTATGGTCTAGTGGTATCAAGGCTATCTCACAATTAGGAGGTTCAAGGTTCAAATTCTACCTATAGCGGACCATATTATTTTTATTTTATTTTATTTTAAACCTTTTATGGGCGTTAAAAATTATATAATTACTTTGAATAGCTTAAAATTTTAAGGGAGTTACAGGAAAGGCTTCTAGGTGGTGGGGAAGAAGGATCCACACGGCTAGGCCAAGAGAAATCAAAACACACGGTGCATTTTGAGTGGAAACATACAGCATGCCCTACTTAACCTCACATGCCACGGCTGTGTGAAAACAAACGCTTGGGTCGTGGGTGCCTCGGGTTAGTCGGGCATGACCATGTGAAAACACATGGCCAGGTCGTGTGCCCCCCATTTTTTCTTCTTTTGTGCACAACGATCCGAATTTTCTCACACACATTACCGTGTAAGCTAAAATTTATTTTTATTTTTACCTAGAAAGTTCTTTCTGGTCCTAATGCGAAAGAAAATGGAAATAAAAGTTCAAATTAACCAAATGAATGCAATACAATAAAAAGGAAACCTAAAAACTAAACTTGGGTTGCCTCCCAAGAAGCGCTTTGTTTAAGGTCTTTTAGCTCGACCCCACTCCATTATCAACTTGGCTCCGGAGGTTCTATAAACCTCCATTCATCTATCTCGGGATTGACATACGGTGGACTCAGCTTTACCCTGCTGAAAGTTAAGCCATCTAGGAAGGGAGTTCTACACTCTGACAAATTGAAGAGGATGATCTCCCCGTCTACTTCCAATGAGATCTTTTGTACTTTTACGTCTATTCATGCACCCGTAGTTGCCAAAAAAGGCCTTCCCAAGATGATGGGATTCTGGGGATCTGGTCCTGTGTCGAGTATAATAAAATCTATATGTATCATGAAGTTCTCGACGACCACAGGCACATGTGCTAGCATGCCAACGGGTTCCTTGACTGAGTCATCCCCCATACGAATAACAAGGCTCGCCAGTTAGGGCCCATTCAGTCCCATCTTCAAATAGTATGCGTAGGACATCACACTTACTGATCACCCCCTGTCGCACAATGCTTCATCAAAGCTTTC
Source organism: Wurfbainia villosa (assembly GCA_025175895.1). Classification (NCBI taxonomy): domain Eukaryota; kingdom Viridiplantae; phylum Streptophyta; class Magnoliopsida; order Zingiberales; family Zingiberaceae; genus Wurfbainia; species Wurfbainia villosa. The sequence continues at coordinate 15,812,911 of CM045996.1, read as the reverse complement.
CCCATAAATCGAGCAGGGGATAACAAATTCACTTGGGTTCTCAAGCTGGGGTGGAATTTTATCTTCAATTTCGGCTTGGTCGGGTAGGGTGGAAACCATGGCTGCACACCCCTTGGCGAATCTGGTTCTCTATGATACTCTCTCGTTGCACACTCCTTCTTCCTTAACTTGACTCAGCTCGGGTAATGCTGGAGAGCTCTCCATAGGTTGTGACATGGTTTGGGCTATCTGGGCCACCTGTGTCTCCAACATTCTTGTGTGATTTGCAAGACCGTCAATGGTGGCCTTCAAGTCTTTGAGTGACTCCTCTATTTTCTGATGTTGGCAGCGGAACTCTTCATTGGCCTTCATTTGGGTAGCAATGAAGTCTTCCATCATCAATTCTAACCTAGACTTCTGTTGTTGCTGCTGCTCATTGCCCTACTGCTGTCCATACCCTCCTGATGGTTGGAAGTCTCCTAGGTTATTCCGATAGGAAAAATTCGGGTGGTTCCTCCATCAAGGATTGTTGGTACTGAAGTATGGGGTGTTGGGCCTTTCATTATAATCCCCAACCACATCACAATGCTCAATTTGCTCTTTTGAGCCACCCTGCCCTCCATAGTAGTCCTTCTGATATGTTGTTGCTCCTTCTCCGAAGTCAATGGCCGCACATATAGACGCAGGATTTAAAGAGTCGAACCGTCTACTAAGCGTGTCCATCCTTGCTGCTAGGTGGTCCACTGAGTTGACAACATATCGTCCCGCGGTAGGAGCTGGGTGACTACGTTCGAAAGCCCATTGATGGTGGTTTTGGGCCACCTCTTCTATCAACTCATCTGCTTCCTCGATAGTCTTGTTCATAAGTGTTCCTCCTGAGCAGAATTGAGGGATATCTTTGTGGCGTACATGATCTCATTATAGAAGATGTGGATCCCATTATAGTTGAATTGGAGACGGAGTCAGAATCGGAACACAAATCTGAAACCAAAGACGAGTCGAACTGCGAAGCGCTATTCAAGACAAGCCACGGATATGCATCCGGTTCAAAAGATACACTCAAGGTAAGTCGATCCCTTATTAGTACACTTTATAGTGCAATTAAGTTCTTAACTAGGAAGTTAGCTAAGTCCGAGTCCAAGGTCGAGACCCTGGCTGAGGAAGTTAAACTCCTCAAGCACGAGGTCTCCCTAACCTCTTCGACTAGTCGTGTTCGAGAGGAGGACTCAACTCGGGTTAAAAAGCTCGAAGTTGAGAACTCACTCTTGAAGAGTCAAGTCGAAGATCTTAGGAACACATTGGAAAGGTTTACTTTGGGATCCAAAGGACTTGACCTCCTACTTGTATCACAAAGGGCCGTGTACAATAAGGTCGGACTAGGGTTTAGCTCAAATACGACCAACAAGTCATATATGTCGATTGTAAGTCGACATAAAAAACGTGTCCAAGCAAAGGTCCCTAAGACTGCCTTGATTTCAAACTTAAGATCGAACCAGTACTGGGTTCCCAAGGACCAAATCCACTATGTGGAGAGACCGAACCAATTCAACGGTCCAGGGGGAGCCAGTACAAAACTTGTTTGTATTTTAACTTAGAAATTGCATGCATAGGTTCTTTATTTAGTTTGATTTTTCTTTTTTGATTGGTTAGATAGGACTATAACTCGTCAATACTTGATAACATAGTACCAGGACGTTGCGAGATGATAGTACGCTAGGAAAGTAGAGTCTTGTGTAATCAGGCTAGATAAGGCGTATCTAGTTCGGTGCACTTGACCGAGTGGAACTAGCTAAAGCTACCTCGTCGTATCCTAGACTAGTTAGACCAGGAAGTGGTCTTAGGTGAGTCAAGTCTCTATTTTCTTGAAAATGGCTTTGTCTAAGGAAGTGGTCGTTGTTCCGATCAAAGAAGGCCTCTGTGCCTCACCATGACCTGGAAGCCATGATCTTGAAAAGGTGACTTGATGAGCCTAAGGTCAAATCCGAATCTAACGCAAGGTTGACAAGTGTTCAAATCATTAAATTTAAATGAAGTAAAATTGGAAGTCATCTCACAAGAACATATAGGGTTAACATGTTTGATCATGTAGACATGGGTGAGATGATTTAGGTTAATAATCTTCAACCAATCTTTAATAAATCCAATATTCGATCCAACTACCTTGCATGTAGGATCAATGGATGTTGGACAGTGTTTGCTCCCGACACATGATTGGGGATCAACTCAAGTTTTCGAAGCTTTGATTCAAACGACAAGGATCGGTAGCCTTCAGAAACAACGGCAAGCTCAAAATCATCGAATCAGGTGATATTGAGCTCAACTCTAACTTTATTATTCAAAATGTCTTATTGGTAGAAAATTTTCAATATAATTTACTTAGTGTAAGCCAATTGTGTGATAATAACTATAAGGTTATATTTCTAGAAAATGAATGTGTAATTAATACAAATGAAACTTCTAAAACAATCCTTAAGGAAACAAGAAAATTCAATATTTACACTATTAATTTAACTAACTCCTCAACCAAGTGTCTTATGAAACGGCAAGAGGAATCACGGTTGTGGCACCGACGACTCGGTCAGTCACACCCAAGACTAATCCACAAGATGAGTCAGAGTGACTTAGTCAACGGTTTGTTAGGGCAATCTCTTGCCGTGATATGGTTTTGATGGTGTAGCAAAGGGTTTAAGTTAGTTTGATATGTTGATTTGATATGTGCGTTGAAGTTGTGCAGGACTTAGTAATTCGCACATGGAGCCATGGCGAGTTTCACATCTCATGACTCGTGCCTTGAGTCGGTGAAGGATAGCTTTGCGGAAGCCGTGCGCTTGGAGCATCCGAGGGACCGCCGGACGAGGAGCTTTGAGTGAAGCCGGAGGAAGTAGACTTCGAGGCAAGAGACGCGAAGGAGCATTGCAGAGCCGTGCGCCTGATGCTGCCGAGGGACGTGGCCATGAACGAAGAGAACTTCAAAGGCGAGGGACTCCGAGGGATGAGAGTGAGCGATTGTAACCCGGGAAGGGTAGCTCTTAGGTGAAACTTGGCCATTTGGCCAAGTGTCGGATGAGTTTTCCCGACACCAGTCGACTGCCATGTCATGGCGATGATCGCTTCGTCGATGGGTCGATCGACGGGTATAAGACCGATCAAGTGCTTGGCTTGGATCGCCATGGATCGCGATCGATCGATGTCGGCGTAGTCAATCGCCGAATGGCGGATCGGGCACTGCACTGCGGCACATAATGGAGTCGACTCAACTGGGCACTCGACTGATCGAGCACCAGTCGACTGATGGTGCCATCAGTCGACTGATGCCAGTACCGTTGGATAGTATCCAACGTGGAAAGCGGCCATTATTGGGCAACGGCTCACCATGGGTGCCCCCTCTTCCTCTATAAAAAGGAAGGGGGTAAGGCTTTGGGAGGCTAATGCTTACACTCTAACACTCTCCCAAAGTTCCCTAAAGCTTTCCATCCTCTTACCCAAGCTTATTTTCATTATATTTGTAAGAGGAGTGTTGTTGTAAAGAGGTTACCTCCACCTAGCTTTGTGCAAAGGAGAGATCTAGTGGATAGATTGCGGAGTGATTCACCGTGGACAAATCGGACCATGGATTAGCGGCGTAGCCATGAACCACGTTACATCTCCGTGTTTGTATTGTCTTTGTTTTATGTCTATTTGCTTGTCTTAGTTTATTGCTTCCGCTTGCGCTAACGTTTTGTAGACGAGCAAAATACGATGACCAATGAACGAGGGCTATTCACCCCCCTCTAGCCGGCCAATAGATCAACCGATCGATCCCAACAAGTGGTATCAGAGCAAGGTTGTTTGTCGAGGACTAACCGCCGCAACAAGCACTTCATCTAAAGATGGTCGGCTCAAACATCCATCCACCGAAGTTCAACGGCGAATTCTCTTGGTGGAAGAAGCGAATGGAGGTATTCTTCGAAACCGACTTTGAAATTCTATTAATAATGGAAAACGGTTTCGAGTTGCCTAGGAACGAGGATGGGGAGCCATTGGAGAAATCGAGGTGGAGCAAAAGGCAAAGAGAAGAATACTTGGCAAATTCAAAGGCCAAGCACCACCTATACAATGTCCTCCCCCAACAAGAAGTCAATAGGATAGGGGAATGTTCTAGTGCTAAGGAGATGTGGGAGAAGCTAGTGGAGCTTCATGAAGGTACCTCGGAGGCTAAGCTAGCAAGAAGAGACCTCCTCCGCTCCCAACTCTCGAACATCAAATTAGAAAAGGGAGAAAAGGTAACTTCCCTACATTCTAGAATTAAAGAAATATTAATTGGGCTAACGAGTGTAGGAGAGAAGCTCTCCAACCGGGATATGGTAATGAAGGCCATAGATGCTTTCCCCCGGTCCTCAAGATGGAGCTCCATGGTGGACTCATTTTACATCTCCAAGAACCTAGAAGTGAGCACCTTGGAGGAATTCTTCTCAACAATGGAGCTTCATGAAACTAGGCTAGAAGGAATACAAGAAGAGCCTAGAATCCAACCCTCAAGAGGAGTAGCTTTGATAGCGAATAAGGGGAAGAAGAAGATGGAAGTTCCCTCCTCCTCATCCGATGAAGCCTCTACCTCCTCCATGGATAGCACGGAAGAAGCCTACATGGTAAGGAAGGTAAGGCGTGCATTTATGAATCTTAGATTTGATAAATCTCATGATAGGAATAGAAGACCAAGGGGGAAGGTCATATGCTATAATTGCCAAGGAGAGGGGCACATAAGGGACAATTGCCCCCTCCTAAACAAGAAAAAGAAGGAAGAAAAGAAGAAGAAGAAGGGGAGCAAGAGAAAGGAAGAAGATAAGAAGGCAAAAGTGTTGGTGCAATCGGCCCAGGTCACGATTGACCAGGACTCGAGTTTGACTCGAGTGATGTTTTGATGTTTGACAAAGTATGTTTGACAAAGTATGTTAGACATAGGATTGACATTGATGTTTGACATTAATGTCGGTTAATATGTTGGGGAGATTGTTTATACAATCAACCCAGGTTATAATTGACCAGACTCGAGTTTGACTCGAGGGAGACTTTGGTGGTTGACTAGGGTTGACCATGTGTTTATGGGAAAGTCCAAGTCATGGGTACTTGGCATGGAAAGTCCAAGTGGGACACTTGGCATTTGGGAAAGTCCAAGTCTTGAGTACTTGGCATGGGAAGTCCAAGCATGGGTCTTGGCAAATGAGAAGTCCAAGCATGGGTCTTGGCAAATGGAAAGTCCAAGCATGGGTCTTGGCATGGAAAGTCCAACATGGGTTGGCAAGGGAAAGTCCAAGCTTGAGTCTTGGCATTTGAGAAGTCCAAGGGGATTGATATTGGTGGCGTAAAGTCCAAGCGGAGTCTTGGCGGCGTAAGTCCAATGTGCCTTGGCGGTGTAGACACCGTTAGCATGACATAGCCGATGGAAGCACCTGGAAGCTAGCGCGATGGATGAACAAGTCATGGATGACTTGGAGGGATCTGAGAGGCGTGAGGCTGATGGAGGTGGCTAGAAGGCTTAGGTCTAGGCTAAGGGTGGTCTAGCAAGTATGGGGGCACCATACTTGGGTTAAAACCTCATTCTTGAGGTTGGCAGTCGACTGGCATTATGGCCGGTTCGACTGCCGGGAGTCGACTCGAGTTCGACTGCCGGTTGAGAGCTTTAAGGGCTCTGGCAGTCGACTGCTCATGGGAGCGATCAGTGTCGGGCAACGATCGGCTAAGGATGGCGATCGGCCGAGTCGAAGTTATGCGGCGCGAAGCAACCGTGGCCGGGGCGATCGACTACGGCGTTAGCGATCGCGCCAATGTTGGCGATCGGGGTGAGAGTCCCGTTAGATTTGTCCAACGTGGATTGAGCCGTTGTCTCACGCAGCTACGGTGTTGGCGATGATGATTTATGGCGATCGGCGCGGAAATCGGCCGACGCGAGATAAAAGGAAGTTGTTCGTGGAGATTGCGGCATCAGTTCTTAGAGAGCTTTCTTGAGGCGATTTGAAGGCGATTTGCAGGTGCATTTCAGGGCCCTTCAACCTCATCCAAGCAACCAACAAGCAAAGCGCTCAAACCCTAGTTTTGTAAAGTGCTCTTTACATTTCCTTTGTATTTGCTTTTATTTCTTTAGATTATTGTTGTAATCTTGTGTACGAGGTTTCTCCACCTCCGACTTGTTGTCGAGAAGGAGTTTATTGATTAGTGATTGCATTGGCATCGCTAGAGCTCGTTAGAGCTCAATCCGTGGAGTAGGAACCGTGTGGTTCCGAACCACGTTATATGATCGTGTTGTGATTGTGTGTCTTGTTATATTTATTTGTTATTACTATTCCGCTGTGCTAACAAGATTGTAGACGATCGAACGCGAAAGAATTCCATCTACGTACGGTATCACGCTATTCACCCCCCCTCTAGCGGCGTCAAATCTCCAACAAGTGGTATCAGAGCCTGGTGGCTCTTCAACGGATTAACAACCGGGAGCAATACGCTAGAGGGTAAAGATGGAAGTCCAAGATCAATTAGGATGGGACATCAACACACCGGTCCCTTATTCATTCTATGGACGAGAAGGATTCAATTCTTGGAAGGCGAGAATTGAAGAGTTTTTGATGATGAGAGACCTTGAGGAATGGTCCGCCTTGATGGAAGGATTTGAGTATCCTAAGGGACCAAAGGGAGGGTTTCTCAAGAAGAAGAAATGGAGTGAGGAGCAACTCCGGCAATTCGAGAAAAATAAGAAGGTAATCAAATTTATATTTGATCTAATTCCAAATGAATTTTTGTGTAGCCTAGGTGAATGCATGGATGCTAAGGAGCTATGGAGCGATTTGGCAAAGCTCCATGAAAGCCCATCAATGGTCCAAGAGGAAGAGACCGAAGAGGCTAATGCATCATCTTCACAAGGAAGTGAGGACTTGGAGGTTGAGAGATCATCAACATCCAAAGAGGAAGAGGAAGTAGAATCGGAAGTTGATAGGGAGTCAATTTCCGGGTTGGTGGAGGAAGTGAAAGAAGCATCCACCTCAAGGATTGAGGGGGAGGAGAGAACTTCCATACCGGAGCAACAAGAAGAAGCTTCAACATCCAATCAAGATGAGGAAGCTCAAAATACAACTCCGGCACCTACCACCGAACTAGGTAACTCAAACACATCAATCTCAAATAAAAATAATATCATGTGCTTTGAGTGTAGGGAATTTGGGCACTACAAGAGCAAGTGCCCAAAGAAGATTAGGAAAACTCCACCGCTCCAAAAGTCAAGGATGCCGGTTCCCAAATATCAAGAGCAAGGAGCATATCATATGCTTCAAGTGCAACTCAAGGGGACATTATAGGAATCAATGTCCTAGGGAAGCAAAAAGACCAAAGAGGAGCTACACATGTAGGGGGAGCCTCTAGGCAAACCCTAAGGTATATTTCAATAATGCACCTTCTTTGGTTAATAGGCAAAGGCATGCTAGGAATTTAAATTCTCTTGCAATTTATGAAAAGAATGCTAATAGGAATAAATATTTTTGCTTAGGAGCTAAAAGTGTCCATTTTAGTAATAAGGAGAAGTTTGGGACTAATGTCCCTAAAAATAATTCATCTAAGGATAAACCTAGGTCAAATAATACTAGACCAATTTTACCTAGGGAGACCATTAGAAAGGTGCAAGAGCACCTAGGTTTCAATCCCAAGTGGACTAGGCATATGCCTAGAAAGTCCCGTGCCCATGATTTAAATCAAAATTCAAAAATTGGGCAATTAGAGTTAGAGAATCAAGTCTTGAGGTCAAGGCTTGAAAAACTTGAGAAGACCCTTAAAATTATACAAAATCAATTTAAAGGGTCAAACGATCAAAAGTCAAGGTCCAAAAGTCAAAGTCAACACCAAGGACCTAAGAGTCAGAAGTCAACCAAGGGCAAACAAGGTTTGGGTCACAAACCTAAGCCTAAGGTGGCTTACCATAGTGTTCCATTAGATTATGAAACACTAACTAGGTCTAGAAAGACCAAGGTCAATAGGGAAGTCATCCCTAGAGTTGACCAAAGGGTGTGCCTAGTGGCTAGGGTCTCTAAGAAACCTAGGGTGGCCACTAAGAAGGTTGCAAGGGGAGTTACCCCTAGAGTCAACCTAGGTGAGACCCAAATGACCAAGGCTAATAAACCTAGGAGGGTCATTAGGAAGGTATCCAGGGAGGTTATCCCTAGGGAATACCTAATTAACCCTAGGAGCTCAAATAGGTTTTGGGTTCCTAAGAGCGTGATTGATTCACGCTAGATGGGTTTAGGGTGTGCCAACCTTGATTGGATGGGTAGTTAACTCAACCATGATAAAGGTGGCACTTTAGGATATTTTCAAGGTTATGGTCACCTTGGAAATACATTTGAGCTATAATCCTAAAAGTTTTTAGGATGTGCCAATATTACTTGAGAAGTTTGATAAAATGATCAAAATTGGCACAATTTAGGTTTAGAGGTTAGTGTGCCATTTTGGGTTTTTGGCACACTTGGGAGAAAACTAGAAATATGGCAAAATATAATTAATTATATGAAATGGCAATTAATATTAAAATTTAGGTATTACTATACCTATATATTTTATATGTCATGCTTTGTTTGCCATATAACATGCCATGACATCATGCTTATTTTTTAATCATTCTATATGTCATGTTCATGTTTAGGATTTAGGTAAATGTCATGTGGTTTTAGATCTTATTTTATGCCATGACATCATGATCATTGGCCATGATTTATTTTTCTATTATTATGCCATGATCATTTTCATGCATCTAAATTGATTAAAATTGATTTAAGGACTATAGCATGACTTGGAGTCCCATTTATAAGGGAATCAAGTAGAGTTGCCTTAGAAAAATGCATGAAATCCTAGGTTAAGAGAACAAAACCCACATCTCACATCCAATTGACATGTATGTGTATTTATACACCCTAGATACATGTGAGATGCTAGGATATGAGTTGAGTTCAAGGTGCATAGTTTTTGCATCTAGTTGAACCAAAACTCATCTAATTTTATTGGTGGATCATTGGGAAAGCTTGTGTACAAGTCATGTACTTAGAGCCCAAGGAATATGATCCAAAATAAGGTTTTGAAATCATTTTAAAATCAATTTAGAAAACCTTGGTGAAGTCTATCTTTTGATAGCAATCACCATTGATGAAGTTGATACAAAATAGGGCCAAAACATTGAAAATTTCAATGGTTTTGAGTTTTGTATCAAACTCACTATTTTATGGGTAAAATATTTTTCAAACATTTTTCACCCATTGTTTTAGTCATAAATATTATAATGATCAAATTTAGTGATTTTTTGATATACGTATAATTAGTTATGAATTTCTTGATCCGATAATCAAATTCAGAATTTATTTACTTACCGATCCACTTGGTGGCATCGATGTATGATTCGTGATTTCGTGGTCGACGCCAGTCTGATTTCGGGTTAACAAGGTTTGTTTAGCCCGTTTTCAGCTATGGTAAAGGTTCCTAACCACTCTAACTAGGATATGCTTTGGGAAGCATTATGAAGGGTGAAAATCTATTGGATATGGATTAGGAGTTGTGTTAGGTCAAAGTATCAAATTTAGGGTGAGTAAAAGTTCTATGTTGAACTTAGAACCTTAATTTTGATGGTTTAGAGTTCCTATTGGCTTAGGGCTTTCCAAGGACATTGTTGGGGTCAAGGGGGAGCAAGCCTTTAGGGAGGTATCCATCTTGGTATGATGGATGTTTTTTTATGGGGAGAATGTTATCAATTGAAAATTGATGGGTGTTTGATACCCAATTTGGAAATTGGGAGAGTGAGATAGGAGTGCCTCTCTTGAGTGATATGGGACTTATCACTAGGAAGATGGTAAGCATCCTGGGTATTTTTGATCAAGGGGGAGATTGTAAGATCTCATTGGGACATGAGACATTGACCTCCTTGAGAGAAAACCTTTTTGATGTTAGTCAAAAAGGGAGAATGTTTGGGGAGAACATTTGATTTACTTTTTCACTTGAATGTTTGGGAGAACATTTGGTGAGTGTTTACCAATTTGGGCTAATTGGTAAGGGATTTGAGTTAGTGTTCTAACTCATGGTTTTATTTGGTTTTTGTCAAACATCAAAAAGGGGGAGATTGTTGGTGCAATCGGCCCAGGTCACGATTGACCAGGACTCGAGTTTGACTCGAGTGATGTTTTGATGTTTGACAAAGTATGTTTGACAAAGTATGTTAGACATAGGATTGACATTGATGTTTGACATTAATGTCGGTTAATATGTTGGGGAGATTGTTTATACAATCGACCCAGGTTATAATTGACCAGACTCGAGTTTGACTCGAGTGAGACTTTGGTGGTTGACTAGGGTTGACCATGTGTTTATGGGAAAGTCCAAGTCATGGGTACTTGGCATGGAATGTCCAAGTGGGACACTTGGCATTTGGGAAAGTCCAAGTCTTGAGTACTTGGCATGGGAAGTCCAAGCATGGGTCTTGGCAAATGAGAAGTCCAAGCATGGGTCTTGGCAAATGGAAAGTCCAAGCATGGGTCTTGGCATGGAAAGTCCAACATGGGTTGGCAAGGGAAAGTCCAAACTTGAGTCTTGGCATTTGAGAAGTCCAAGGGGATTGATATTGGTGGCGTAAAGTCCAAGCGGAGTCTTGGCGGCGTAAGTCCAATGTGCCTTGGCGGTGTAGACACCGTTAGCATGACATAGCCGATGGAAGCACCTGGAAGCTAGCGCGATGGATGAACAAGTCATGGATGACTTGGAGGGATCCGAGAGGCGTGAGGCTGATGGAGGTGGCTAGAAGGCTTAGGTCTAGGCTAAGGGTGGTCTAGCAAGTATGGGGGCACCATACTTGGGTTAAAACCTCATTCTGAGGTTGGCAATCGACCGCATTATGGCGGTTCGATCCGCCACGGAGTCGACTCGAGTTCGACCGCTGGCTGAGAGCTTTAAGAGCCGGCGCGATCGCTCATGGGAGCGATCGCCGACGGCAATGATCGCTAAGGGATGGCAATGATCACGGCCGAGTTATGAGCATACCGCCAGAGCCGACCGGGCAGGCGATCGGACGGCGTTAGCCGATCGCGCCAATGTTGGCCGATCGGTGAGAGTCCCGCTGAATTTGTCCAACGTGGATTGAGCCGTTGTCTCACAGCTACAGTGTTGGCAGTCGACTGGTGATTTATGGCAGTCGACTGCCAGGCGGAAATCCAGCCCGACGCGAGATAAAAGGAAGCTGTTCGTGGAGATTGCGGCATCAGTTCTTAGAGAGCTTTCTTGAGGCGATTTGAAGGCGATTTGCAGGTGCATTTCAGGGCCCTTCAACCTCATCCAAGCAACCAACAAGCAAAGCGCTCAAACCCTAGTTTTGTAAAGTGCTCTTTACATTTCCTTTGTATTTGCTTGTATTTCTTTAGATTATTGTTGTAATCTTGTGTACGAGGTTTCTCCACCTCCGACTTGTTGTCGAGAAGGAGTTTATTGATTAGTGATTGCATTGGCATCGCTAGAGCTCGTTAGAGCTCAATCCGTGGAGTAGGAACCGTCTGGTTCCGAACCACGTTATATGATCGTGTTGTGATTGTGTGTCTTGTTATATTTATTTGTTATTACTATTCCGCTGTGCTAACAAGATTGTAGACGATCGAACGCGAAAGAATTCCATCTACGTACGGTATCACGCTATTCACCCCCCCTCTAGCGGGCGTCAAATCTCCAACAAAAAGGAAAAGGGAAGGCCATGACACTCAAAGACAAGACATGGGATGACCTTGCCTCTTCATCCTTATCCGAAGAAGAAGAGCATGTCTACTCCAACCTAGCACTAATGGCTCTTCATGACTCGGATTGCTCCTCCTCCTCCTCAAATGAAGAATCAAGCTCAAGTGGGGAAAGCTCAAGTGAAGGGGGAGCCTCCACATCCTCCTCATCCGAAGAAGAAGAAGAGGATATGGAAACTATGGTAACGAATGCTTCTCCTAAGAAAATAGTTTCCATAATTTCTAGTTTAACTAAGGAGTTATTTGGCATGAAAAAGAAAAGTAAAAGCATGCTTAGTCAAATTAAGGAATTAGAACAAAAGCTAGAAAATGCATGCTTAAATGATAATGTCTCTTCTTGCCATGATGATGCATGCTCACATGACTATATGCCTTTGGATGTTAATGATGCATGCATAGAGGAAAATAGGGCTTTAAGGGAAAAGGTAGATTATTTAACCAAAGCCCTAGAGAAATTCACAATTGGCTCCAACACATTAAATATGATCATAGGGAGCCAAAGAGCAAGTTTTAACAAAAAAAGGCCTAGTATATAAGGAAAAGAAAAATGAAAAGGCCTACAAATGCCTAATAGCTAGGGGACAAGATAAGAAGAAAGTAATTGCTAGAAAATGGATCCCCAAGGAATATCTAGTGAACCCAATAGGAAAGAACTTATTTTGGGTTCCAAAATCCATCCTTAAGGGTTAGAATAACCCTAGGGTAGTCAACCACATGGACCTAACCTATATCATATTTTGGTTGACTTAGGATGACGGGACAACATTTTTTAGATAGTGTTGGGTGATGATAACGTACCCATAAATAGATAATAATGCTTAAATCATGATGATTGATGTAATTCCTATGTATATTTGCAATCATGATTTATGTTTTTTAAAATTTGGCACGTTATCATGAGAAATAGGTTTGAATCATGCTTTAGATAATACTTTGTTTATTATCATCATATAATACCTAATGCATGACTATTATTTGATGAATACATGAGTTTCATGATCATAATGTAGAATTCATTCATATATGTCTTTATGATCATGAGGATTATTATGTTGACACTTAACCATGATAGAATTGCATGAACATATTGGTTAGGTATATACAAATACCCCCTAGGATGCATCTCACACTCACCATAGGCAACCTTGATTGAAAACTTAGCATGAGTGAGATGTTAGGATGATACAAATGTTCACTAATGCCTATGACATTTAGATTGTCATTTAAAGTATCAAAATAGTAATAATAGACCAATCATGGGGAAGGCTTATGTTTAATTCATAGACATATTGCCCAAAGATCATGATTGGATATTTCATATGTTCTCAAAACAATTTCTTACTTTAAAATACATGTATTCATGTTTTGAAACAATTGGATGCAAGACTAGGTGTTAAAATGGATACTCTTATGATCAAAAACCTTGTAGTTTTTAAAGCTTTTGGATTTTTGGCAAATACATGGAAATATAATGATTTTTCATGAAAACATATTTTTCACTAATAGACATACTTAAAAGAAATGTGTTCCCCAAATTTCATGATTTTTTGAATTTTCTGAAATTTTTAATGCATTTCTGAAATTCGGTCTGAAAATCAGAAAATCCCGAAATTCACGTGCCAGTCAACTGGTATCTGAACCAGTCGACTGATGGCCTGAATATCAGACTAGTAAAGGCTGAATTCTGAATTTTAAATCAACTTGTGGTATTTTCTTTCTTTTAGACTTGATGCCATGTGTTTTTAACTTAGTAATAATCCTTTTTGATGGTGTCAAAGGGAGAGAAATGATTATGTTTAAGTTAATTATGATAGGGGGAGAAATTAAGGGAGAAATTAAGGGGGAATTTCATGGATTAAGGGGGAGTTGCATGTTGCTATATCATGATTATGTGTCTACATGCTTTCTTTCCTTTAAAATTTATATCAAATGTTTTACCTAACTTAAACGGATTGCCACACATCAAAAAGGGGGAGATTGTTAGGGCAATCTCTTGCCGTGATATGGTTTTGATGGTGTAGCAAAGGGTTTAAGTTAGTTTGATATGTTGATTTGATATGTGCGTTGAAGTCGTACAGGACTTAGTAATTCGCACATGGAGCCATGGCGAGTTTCACATCTCATGACTCGTGCCTTGAGTCGGTGAAGGATAGCTTTGCGGAAGCCGTGCGCTTGGAGCATCTGAGGGACCGCTGGACGAGGAGCTTTGAGTGAAGCCGGAGGAAGTAGACTTCGAGGCAAGAGACGCGAAGGAGCATTGCAGAGCCGTGCGCCTGATGCTGCCGAAGGACGTGGCCGCGAACGAAGAGAACTTTAAAGGCGAGGGACTTTGAGGGATGAGAGTGAACGATTGTAACCCGGGAAGGGTAGCTCTTAGGTGAAACTTGGCCATTTGGCCAAGTGTCGGATGAGTTTTTCCCGATACTAGTCGACTGCCATGTCATGGTAGTCGACTGCTCTGAGTCGATGGGTCGATCGACTGGTATAAGATCGGTCAAGTGCTTGGCCGATCGCCATGGACGGCCGATCGATGGCACCGGCACGCGCATGTAATGGAGTCGACTGATCGGGCACTCGATCGATCGAGCACCGCCGATCGATGGTGCCATCACGATCGATGCGCATCTGGATAGTATCCAACGTGAAAGCGCCATTATTGATTACAGAAGATCACCGATCGATGGGTGCCATCAGTCGACTGATCCTGTGTCAACGGAAAGAAACCCTCTTCCTCTATAAAAAGGAAGGGGGTAAGGCTTTGGGAGGCTAATGCTTACACTCTAACACTCTGCCAAAGTTCCCTAAAGCTTTCCATCCTCTTACCCAAGCTTATTTTCATTATATTTGTAAGAGGAGTGTTGTTGTAAAGAGGTTACCTCCACCTAGCTTTGTGTAAAGGAGAGATCTAGTGGATAGATTGCGGAGTGATTCACCGTGGACGAATCGGACCGTGGATTAGCGGCGTAGCCGTGAACCACGTTACATCTCCGTGTTTGTATTGTCTTTGTTTTATGTCTATTTGCTTGTCTTAGTTTATTGCTTCCGCTTGCGCTAACGTTTTGTAGACGAGCAAAATACGACGACCAACGAACGATGGCTATTCACCCCCCTCTAGCCGGCCAATAGATCAACCGATCGATCCCAACACGGTTTGCTTAACCTCAATAACTTGAAATATAAAATATGTAATGCTTGTCAACAAGGTAAACAATCTAGGACACAACATCAACTAATAAATCAAGAACGAACCAAAAGTGTTCTTGAGCTCCTGCACATGGATCTATTTGATTCACACGGAGCTAAGTCACTTAATGGGAGTAAATTATGCTTAGTCATAATTGATGACTATTCTAGATTTACTTGGGTTAGGTTCATCAAACACAAAAGTGATACCCTAGATCAATTAATCAACCTATTTAAACTAATAGAAAATCAACAAAACCTTAAAATCAAAAGACTTAGAACTGATCATGGTGGTGAATCCGAGAACCACAGGTTTACAGAATTCTGTAACCTAAATGGATACCACCATGAGTTCTCTTGCCCTAGAACTGTTGGGATGTATACTGAAAAGTCTATCTTTTGTATGAACATCTTTATTTTGAAATAAGAATCACATGATCATTGTTTGCATATTTTTATGGCTATCCATATTGTGTAATACATTACATTGTAGATAACATGGTGTGTGGTGTCACAAAAGAGATCATGTTATCGGCTCCTTGTAAAGTATAAGTAATGGCTCACAACCGAGATGACTTTGAACAAACCGTTGGAATGGTTGTAGTGTAATTTGGGATTGGTTTGTCTTGACCATAGAATCACACTAGTGCACTTTGTGTGTATTGAGTAGGACCGACTTAGAGGTGATTCGATTTATTGCTGACTACATAATCGAATTAGACCTCAGATATTATATTGTACATACTCTTAATCCCGATATAATAATAGGCACATATACTTAGTATTCATCTCTTTGATTTAACAATGGGCGAGATTTATAGATTAAATCGATAGGCTCGGTAAGTTGGGAGATGATATTATTTATATGGTGTGTCGTTGATTATAGGAGGAAACTGTGTCCTATATATTAGGATGATGATGTCCCCTTGAGGAGCTCATAAGGTTCATCATGTAAACCCTGTAGGTGGACTTGGTCCGGCATGATGAAAAGGTTGAGTGGTACTACTCATGGAGTTAGATGTTGATTAATTAATGGTCAGTAAATTAATTAATCGACGGACATTCGAGATCTTAAACACGGGGAGAAAATGTACATATAATATATGGATCCCATATTATATTATGGGGGTTAGTGAGGTAGATCAATGATAATCCTTTAGTGAATTGGATTATCATTAATGGATCGGACTTTATGTGGGCTTGATCCATTGGTGGCCAAGATCCAACTCCTCCTCATGGTCCCTATTGTATCCTATTAACACCTCACGATGCTTAGATCAAATGGATAGAAATAAAACTCTAGATCCAAAGGTAGAGATTAAATCTTTAGATCCGACGGTTGAGATTAAATCTCTAGATTTGACGGTTGAGATTAAATCCCTAGAACCAATGGTGGAGATTAAAAGGAGGCTTATCCCTAACTCTATAAAAGGAGGGTTTTGGAGGTTGGCGGCAAGAGCTTGGAGCTAGGGTTTGGGCTTGGCGGCACCTAATAAGGAAAGTTTTTCCTTGTCTTCTCCTTCTCCATTGGTGGTCGGCACCCATTGAAGTCTTTCCAGCTCTTGGCCGGCATCGAAAGTAACTCCTTTCCTTCTCCTTGGCCGGTGGAAACAAGACTTAGGGCTTTCCCTTGGTGTCTTGGCCGGTTTCCATCATAATATCCTCCTCCTTGTTGGCCGGCGGCAAGGATTCTCCTTGTTGCTTGTTGGTTGGCTATAGGAAGGAGAAGAGCCTTGTTTCTATTCTTCCTCTTGATTTGAAAGAGCAAGGAATGAAGATTGGTGATCTAGGAGCTTCAACTTTTGGTAGATCGTTGCCCACACGACGTCCGAAAGGAGGAAGGTCATACATTAGAAGATCGAGAGGTATATCGATTCTCTATTCTCTTTTTTAACATGTTTGTTTTTGTTTTTCAATTATGAGCATGATATATTCTGTTTGTGACTAAATAATACTTGGATCTCGAACATAAACACAAAAGCCGATGTTCCAGACATCATATATTCTGTGGCTACTCGTAGAATAGAGGTTGGTCGCTTGATCAACAAGTTTGTTCAAGTGACCTCTCTAAACGAATAGCACAACGATGTCTTGGTTGTTTGGGCAATCCCTTTTGTCTAGGATTAATTTTTTTTTAATCCGGGGACATCGATGGAATCGCCATGAACAAGCGACCGAGGTGAAGTGGGTGTAGGGGATCGATATGGCCGGCTAGAGGGGGGTGAATAGCCCTCGTACGTTGGACGTCGTAAATTGCTCGTCTACAAAACATTAGCGCAAGCGGAATATACAACTATAAGTAAAGACAAGCAAAATAAAAACAAGCAATACAAACACCGAGATATAACGTGGTTCACGGCTACGCCGCTAATCCACGGTCCGATTCGTCCACGGTGAATCACTCCGCCAAAACCAATCACTATCGGTCTCTCCTTTGCACAAAGCTAGGTGGAGGTAACCTTTACAACCAAGATCACTCTTCTTACAATAGGATTGAAGTAAAGACAAGTAAGAAGAGTTTAGAGCTTGTGGGGCACTAGGAAGATTGTTTGGAGTATGAGCATTAGCCTCTCAAAGGCTTACACCCTCTCTTTTTATAGAGAGGGCTAACTTCTTCCCGTTTGCCGCCATCGACCGCCCTGGCGATCGCTGCCACTAACGGCTCTCCGAACACGTCGGATCCCGACCATTGTAGTCCAACGAAACTCTTGGCAGTCGACTGATGGACCTCATCAATCGATCACGCTCCTCGTAGTCGATCGCCTAACGCGGCGTCAATGGTCGAACCCTTATCTATCACGATCACGCCGAAGCCGATCGATGGTCTTGGCAATGATCGCCCACGTAAATGATCGCCGGCCACAATCCGATCGATACCAATATACTCACTCACTGACTGGCGATGATCGCCATGACATGGCAATGATCGGGTGTCGGGAAAACCCATCCGACACTTGGCCAAATGGCCAAGTTTCACCTAAGAGCTACCCTTTCCCGGGTTACAATCGCTCACTCTCATTTCTCGGAGTCCCTCGCCTTCGAAGTTCTCTTCGTTCTCGGCCACGTCCCTCGGCAGCATCAGGCGCACGGCTCTGCAATGCTCCTTCGCGTCTCTTGCCTCGAAGTCTACTTCCTCCGGCTTCACTCCAAGCTTCTTGTCCGGCGGTCCCTCGGATGCTCCAAGCGCACGGCTTCCGCAAAGCTATCCTTCACCGACTCAAGGCACGAGTCATGAGATGTGAAACTCGCCACGGCTCCATGTGCGAATTACTAAGTCCTGCATGACTTCAACGCACATATCACATAAACATATCAAACTAACTTAAACCCTTTGCCACACCATCAAAACCATATCACGGCAAGAGATTGCCCTAACAATCTCTCCCTTTTTGATGTGTGGCAATCCGTTTAAGTTAGGTAAAAACATTTGATATAAATTCTAAGGTAAGAAAGCATGTAAAGATAAACATGATATAGCAACATGCAACTCCCCCTTAATCCATGAAACTCTCTATGCAAATTTTCTCCCCCTATCATATATTTCTCCCCCTAAAGTGATTAACTTAAACATAATTATTTCTCCCCCTTTGACACCATCAAAAAGATTAACACTAAGTTATAAGCTCATGGTATCAAGTATAATGGAGGGAAAAATATGTCAAGTTGATTTAAAAATTGGGTACCATTTGTTGATGGCATCAAGTATATTTCTACCACTTGTTGGTGGCATCAAGTATATTTCTACCACTTGTAGGAGGTTTACAAACTGAATTCGGCCTTCGATATTCTGATTTACTACCACCGATCAGCTATCGCGATGGCAATGATCGGCACAAAGGAATCCAAATTTCTGATTTTCTGGACGAATTTCAGAAATCTATTATAAATTCCAGAAAATTTGAAAAATCATGAAATTTGGGGAACATATTTCTATTAAGTATATCTATAAATGAAAAATAGTTTTTCATGAAAACTCATTATATTTTCTTGTTTTTGCCAAAAATCCAAAACTTCTAAAAACCACTAGGTTTTTGATCATTCTAGTATCAAGTTAGCTACCTAGTTTTGCATCCAATTGTTTCAAAACATGAATATATGTATTTTAAGGTAAGAAATTGTTTTGAAAACATATGAAATATCCAACCATGATCTTTGGGCAATATGTCTATGAATTAAACATAAGCCTTCCCCATGATTGGTCTATTATTGCTATTTTGATACTTTAAATGACCATCTAAATGCCATAGGCATTAGTGGACATTTGTATCATCCTAATATCTCACCCATGCCATGTTTGCAATCAAGTTAGCCTATAGTGTGTGTGAGATGTATCCTAGGGGGTATTTGTATATACTTAACCCATATATTCATGCAATTCTATCATGGTTAAGTATCAACCTAACATTCTATATGATCATAATGACATATACCAATCAATTCTACATTATGATCATGAAACTCATGTATCCATCAAATAATAGTCATGCATTAGGTATTATACGATGATAATAAACAAATTATCACCTAAAGCATGATTTAAACCTATTTCTAGTGATAACGTGCCAAATTTCAAAATCATAAATCATGATTTAAAACATACATAGCAATTACATCAATCATTATGATTTAAGCATTATTACCTATTTATGAGTACGTTATCATCACCCAACACTATCTAAAAAATGTTGTCCCGTCATCCTAAGTCAACCAAATTATGATATAGGTCAAGTTCATATGGTTGACTACCCTAGGGGTTATTCTAACCCTTAAGGATGGATTTTGGAACCCAAAATAGATTCTTTCCTATTGGGTTCACTAAATATTCCTTGGGGATCCATTTTCTAGCTATTGCTTTCTTTTTATCTTGTCCCCTAGCTATTAGGCATTTATAGGCCTTTTCATTTTTCTTCTCTTTATATCCTAGGCCCTTCTTGTTAAAACTAGCTCTTTGGCTCCCTAAGATCATGTTCAATGTGTTGGAGCCAATTGTGAATTTCTCTAGGGCTTTGGTTAAGTAATCTACCTTTTCCCTTAATGCCCTATTATCCTCTATGCATGCATCATTAACATCCAAAGGCATATAATCATGTGAGCATGCATCATCATTTAAGCTAGAAGAAATATTATCATTTAAGCATGCCTTTTCTAATTTTTGTTCTAATTCCTTAATTTGTTCAAGCATGCATTTATTTTTCTTCTTTGCCCTAAATAAATCCTTAGTTAAGCTAGAAACCATGGAAACTATTTTCTTAGGGGTTAGATTTGTTACCATAGTTTCCATGTCCTCTTCTTCTTCGGATGATGAGGATGTGGAAGCTCCCCCTTCATTTGAGCTCTCCCCATTTGAGCTTGATTCTTCATTTTCGGATGAAGAGCAATCCAAGTCATCAAAGGCCATCAAGGCCAAATTGGTGACAAAGGCATTCTCTGTTGGTGCAGTGGGCACCAAAGTCGAACCGGTATTTTGATTATGGCAAAAGGCTCAATAGTTAAGGGTATATTTGTTATCTTACGAGCTCAATTAAGTGTGCAGAAATGCTAAAGTTGAGCGGAAGGTCTGCGACACCCGGTGGGAACCGAGGTGGTCGGGCAACGCCAGAGGGACTTCGGAGGAAGCCGAGGTACTCGGGTGAAGACCGGAAGCGAGGCTACAAGGTAAGCTCGTGTGAAAGCGAAGCAAGGTCGTTAAGCGTAGATCCGACCCAATACCTCCAATGGAAGGTCTAGGTCGAGATCAGATGGTTAGAACCATCGTACTTTATATTTTAAGCTAACTTGTATCATAGCCCAAAACCCTTTGACTACAATCGCTAGTCAAGTTCCAAATCGAGAAGAGCTCGAATTTCAAGGGGTGAATTTGGACTTGACTCGTGTTTTGGTACAAAGGGTGATGTGGCATCAAGGTGGACATCCAAACCATCACCAAGCTTCCTTGTGGTGGACGCACAAAATAAGGTGAGTTGGCACAAGATGGTTGGCTCCCATGATGTGGCACAAGTTGAATGGCTCCAACAAGTTGGCGCCCAAGGAGGTTGGAGGTGGCACAAGGTGGTTGGATGAAACACCTCATCCTCAAGTTGGCGCCCAAGGAGGTTGGAGGTGGCACAAGGTGGTTGGATGAAACACCTCATCCTTGAGTTGGCGCACAAGAAGGTTGGAGGTGGCACAAGGTGGTTGGATGAAACACCTCATCCTTGAGTTGGGATAAGAACCTCACCTTGGACACTACCTATGTCTAAATTCATAGATCAATATCCATAAATAGACATGTTCAAGCCAAGCAAATAACAAGAATTCAAGAACTCTCAACACGCCGTCGTAACGCCGCTACTACTACTCACATTTGCTACGACGAAGTGCCGCCGACAACGAAAGCTACATCTTCTACTTATAAGAGTTGTCGGTATATTTATTTAAGTTCTACTTCTTTAAATTGTCTTTGTGCTTTAATCGTAACAAGGAAAGGGGGAGTGTCCCTTTGCCTTGATTTCTTTTGTAATCGCTGTCTTACTTCCAACGAAGAGGAGTGGTTTTAGTGAATTGCCCTCCGTACGTGATCAAGGATCACTAGGGCCGTGGATTAGCAATCGAAAGATTGTGAACCACGTAAAAATATCTTGTCTACTTTATATTTCCGCTGTGCATTCTCTACTTGCTTTTTACTTATTGCAAAAGTTTTTAACGACACCGTATCGCTATTCACCCCCCCCCTCTAGCGACACTTTCGATCCAACAATTGGTATCAGAGCCGGGGGCGCTAAGATTCGGTGAAACCACCAATCTAGCTTTGTTTTTCTTTTTTTTTTTACAGATTTTTTATTTATTTATTTCTGTTTTCGTATAATTATTTCACTTGCTTATCTTCTCCTACATATAGAATTGCATTAGAGGCTTTAGGATCCGGATAAGGTTGTCCTTCGGGTTAGATCCCGAGTAAGGTTGTCCTCCGGAACTTCAACGACATTCGCATTTGATTGTTTATTTCTTTTGCAAGTTACATTTTATATATCTTTTTACTTCAAGACTACTAATCCAAGACGAAAGTCTTGGAATATTCTTTCGTGTGTTTTGCAAGA
This sequence comes from Wurfbainia villosa, assembly GCA_025175895.1. Lineage (NCBI taxonomy): Eukaryota > Viridiplantae > Streptophyta > Magnoliopsida > Zingiberales > Zingiberaceae > Wurfbainia > Wurfbainia villosa. The sequence goes on along the minus strand of CM045996.1, from coordinate 15,790,899 downwards.
TTCTTTTCGTGCTCTTCTTCTTGTTTTAAATGGCCCATCTCGAAGGGTTTAGCCACCCCGCTTTACAACGGTAATGACTTTCGTATTGGAAGGGTCGGATGGAATGCTTTCTTAAAACCCAAATCGAGATGTGGATCGTAATCCAAACCGGTTTCACACTTCCTATTAATGAAGATGGTGAATCTTTGGGTTACGATCAATGGTCAAATTCCATGAAAAACAAGTAGAAGCCGATGCCAAGGCAACTCAAATCTTGCAATGTGGGTTGTCCAAGGAAGAGCTCAACCGGCCCCTTCATTAGTGCAAAGGACTTATGGACCAAGCTAGTGGAACTACACGAAGGCACCGATTTACACGAAGGTATGTAAAAGAGATTTACTTTTAAATAAATTGTATAACTTGAAAATGCAGGAAAACGAGACCGCAACTCAACTACATGCTCGATTCAAGACATCGCCAACCAACTCCATGCCATCGGACAAAAGGTCGAGAATCGCGACCTTATCGTATTCTCTTAACTCGCTTTCCTAGGACCACCTTGTGGGCATCCATGGTCGATGCCTACAAGGTCTCCAAGGACCTTTCTAAAATTAGGTTAGACGAATTGTTTTCGAACTTGAATTACATGAGCAAACTAACGTGGTCCGTGCCGAGAAGAGTATTGCGTTAGTTGCAGTGTTCCAAGAAGAAGAAGCCCGCAAGCAAGCCACCCCAAGGAAGAAGAAGTCCGAATCGAAGTAGACTCGAATAGAATCCGAACTAGTCAATCTAGTTCAAGATGATCAAGAGACGAAAACGACCAACAACTCAAGGTAAGCCTAAACCTAATTCAAATACTTCTAATTTTAGATGCTATGAGTGCACAGTTCGGCCACATCAAGTCCGAGTGCCCAAAGCTAAAGAATAACGCATCAAAGACCAAGAAAGCGCTAAACGCTACTTGGGAGGAGTTGTCGGAGGAAGAAGACGATATCCAAGCTCTAATGGCCAAGCCGACCGAGCACGACTCAAATCAAGAAGAGTCCGAGTCCGAACCGGCGATGAGCTTCCATTCAAGACAAGCCACGGATCCGTGATCCGGTTCAAAAGAATCATTAAGGGTAAGTCGGTCGTTACTTAATACTTTGTATGGTGCAATTAAATTTTTAAATAAGAAACTAGCTAAGTCCGAGTCCAAGGTCGAGACCCTAATTGAGGAGGTTAACCTTCTCAAACATGAGGTCTCCTAACCTCTTCGACTACTCAGATTCAAGAGGAGGACTCAACCTGCTGAAAAGCTTGAAGTTGAGAACTCGCTTTTGAAAACACAAGTCAAGACCTTAGGAACACGTTGAAAGGTTCACTTTGGGATCCAAGGGACTTGACCTCTTACTTGATCACAAAGGGCCGTGGTACAACAAGGCCGACTCGGGTTTAACTCAAATACAACCAATAAGTCATATATGTCTATAGTAAACCAACATAAGAAAATGTCCAAGCATGGGTCCCTAAGACCACTTTGATTTCAACTTTAGGATCTAACATGTATTGGGTTCCTAAGGACCAAATTCACTATGTGAATAGACCCACTGATTCAATGGTCCAGGGGGAGCCAATACAAAATGTATTTTTGTTAAGTCTTAGAAATTGCATGCTTAGTTTTTCCTTTATTTTTAGAATGGTTAGATAGGACTCATAACCAACTAAAATCCTGCGAAAAGATTGAGCCTCGGGGAGCCTCTTTTCAAAAATAAACCAACTAAAATCCCATTTAAAAGATTGAGCCTCGGGAGCCTCTTTTCAAAAATAACTAGTTAGACCAAGACGTAGTCTCAAGTAAGTCGAGTTATCAATTTCTTGAAATTAGCTTTGTCTAAGGAAGTGGTCGTTGTTCCGATCAAAGAAGGCCTCTGTGCCTCGCCACGACCTGGAAGCTAATCTCTTGAAAAGATTACTTGATGAGCTTAGACTAAATCCGAATCTAACCTAATGTTGGTTAATTTAAATTCATTAAAATTAATCAAGTAAAATTGAAAGTCATCTCACAATAACACATAGGAATAACATGTTTTGATCATGTAGATATTGGTGAGATGATTTAGGTTTAAAACTTACAAACAACCCTTTAGTAATTCCAATATCCGATCCAACTACCTTATGTGTAGGATCAATGGATGTTGGATGGTTGCTCCCATACGACCGGGATCAACTCAAATTTTCGGTTACGATTCAAACGACAAGGATCGGTAGCCTTCGGAAATAACGGCAAGCTCAAAATCATCGGATCAGGTGATATTAAGCTCAACTCTAACTTTACAATTCAAAATGTCTTATTAGTAGAAAACTTTCAATATAATTTACTTAGTGTAAGCCAATTGTGTGATAACAATTATAAGGTCATATTTCTAGAAAATGAATGCGTAATCAAAATAAATGCAACATCTAAAATAATACTTAAAGGAACTAGGAGTAGCAACATCTACACAATAAATTTACCCAACTCCTCAACCAAGTGTCTTATGACACAAAGAAGAGGAATCTTGGTTATGGCATCAAGACTCTGACACTGCACTTTTCCAAGACTCGCCCACAAGATGAGTCGAGTGGCTTGGTTATAGGTTTGCCTAAACTAAACAACTTGGATAATAAAATATGTAATGCTTGTCAACAAGGTAAACAATCTAGGACACAACATCAATTAACTAATCAAGAACGAACCAAAAGTGTTCTTGAGCTCCTACACATGGATCTATTTGATTCACATGGAGCTAAGTCACTCAATGGTAGTCAATTTTTCTTAGTCATAATTGACGACTATTCTAGATTTACTTGGGTTAGGTTTATCAAACATAAAAATGATACCCTAGACCAACTAATCAATCTTTGTAGGTTAATCGAAAATCAAAAGAACCTTAAGATCAAAAGACTTAGAAGCGATCATGGTGGTGAATTCGAAAACCACAGGTTTACAGATTTCTGTAACCTAAACGGATACCACCATGAGTTTTCATGTCCTAGAACCCCACAACAAAATGGGTTAGTCGAACGGAAAAATAGAACCCTACAAGAAGCCGCTAGGACAATGTTAAACGAGTATAACCTACCCGATAGATTTTGGGCAGAGGCCGTTAGTACGGCTTGCTATGTCCAAAATAGGATCCTTATGGTAAAGAGGCACCAAAAGACCTCGTACGAGATTTATCACGATAAAATACCGAACATCAAGTACTTTAGGGTATTTGGATGCAAGGTACATATCTTAAACACTAAGGATTACCTAGGGAAATTCAAATCCAAAACCTCTCATCGAACCTTTCTAGGATACTCAACCACCAGTAGAGCTTATAGGGTATACAATCACGACACTCTTAGAGTCGAAGAAACCATTAATATAGTTTTCGACGAAGGACACGAACCCGTTCAATCCTTAACAAAACCAACTAGCAAATCAACTTATAGCGAACCCGACTCTGATCTTGAACTTGAATCTCGTCCTAACCCAAGTCATCCTATCGACCAAGTGATAGATGACTCTAACCCAAGTCAAACTAGAACTCACCCAAGTCATCCTATCGACCAAGTGATAGATGACCCTAACCCGAGTCACACTAAGACTCAAACAAATCATCCTATCAATCAAGTTATAGGTGATCCAAATTTAGGGGTTCGAACTAGAGCTTCATATCGAAACCTTAGTCAAATCTCGTTAATTTCCAAAATCGAACCCAAAACTATTGAACAAGCACTTCTTGATCCCGACTGGATTATTGCTATGCAAGAAGAGCTAGCTCAATTCACTAGAAATGTGTTGGTGCAGTAGGCACCTAAGTCGAACCTAAGTTTTGATTATAGCAAACGATACAAAGTTAAGCATATATTGTTATCTCACGAGCTAAATCAAGTGTGCAGAAAAGTCTCAATGCTGGAGCTGAAGGCTAGCGACACCCGGAGGAAGCCGCGGTGGTCGGGCGACACTCGAGTTACTTCGGAGGGAGCCGAAGGAATCGAGTGGAAGGCCGGAAGCAAAAGCGACACATAAGTATCGAGGTAAGCTCGTGTGTGCGAGCGTAAGTGAGGTCGAATCCTCTTTACGGGGATGATCTTAGGCGACGATCCGACCCAAGACTTCCCATGGAAGGTCTATGTTGAGATCGGACCGCAAGTGGCCGTCGAATCCACTTATATTTTGAGGTAACTCTTTATTATTGTCGAAAAGTCTAAAAATCAGTTCAACCGGCCAAAAATCAGTTCAATCGCTAAGCCATCGAGTTCAACTGCCAAAATCAGTTCAATCACTGAGCCATCGCTCAACCGCCAAGAAATCAGTTGCCAACCGGTGGTCAAAAATCAGCCTCGAGGAGTCAAGCTTTATCACCATTTTTCAAGGAGTTTTGTGCCCATTTGTGATTGGTTGAAGACCCATTCGTTGAGGGGCTTAAAGGCTATAAAAGGAGGGCCAAACCTAGGGTTTTTCATGAATTTCTAAGTGCTCAAAAGCTTCCACAACGCTGCGACTCTCCGACAACTCTACGACAACGACGTGCTGCCAACAACCCTAGCTTAAGTTCTTTCTTTTAGTTGTTGGTATAATCCTTGTTTTCAATATTGCAATTATTTTACTCGAGAGTTTTCTATCGTTGCATTTTACTTTTAATAGAAGAGAGGGTGTGTCTCTATCATTTTTCTTCGAAAGTTTTTTTTGTAATCGTCAAACTCCTACCTCCAACGAGGAGGAGTGTTTTAGTGAATTGCCCTCCGTACACGGTCTAGGACCGTTAGGGCCTTGGAGTAGTAGCCGAAGGCTACGAACCAAGTAAAAAAATAAACTTGTCTCTTTTTGTTTCATTTATCTTTCCGCTGCACTTATTTGTTTTGATACGAACTCGTAAAAGAAGAAAAAGGTTTTGCGCTATTCACCCCCCCTCTAGCGCTCACTTCGATCCTACAATTGGTATCAGAGTAGTCGGGCGCTTTAGATTTGGTGAAACCACCAATCTAACATTTTTTTCAGATTTGTTTTTCGTTCGTTTAAATTTTTCTCCCGCACTACTAATCCAAGACGAAGTCTTGGTACTCTTCGTTTGATTTTGTTTTGCAAGTTTTCGCTTTTGGAGTAGCCGACGGTCAAACGGGCATAACTTTTCGTACAAGTTGACCCACGACACGGTCTACCTACCAAATCGAAGCTCTCGCAGAGATCTACACCTCTCACAGGGGTTTACCCCCGTAACAAGCTGTTTTCATCCTAAAAAATCGACGTTTAGTAGCCTTTCGGGAACATCGGAGGTTGTGAGTACTTACTTTTTATTTAGTTTCTTATTTCTTTGCTTAACTTTCTATTTTTCGTTTATTTCTTTTGATTTCCCGCACTACTAATCCAAGACGCAAGTCTTGGTACTTTCGTGTGTTTTTGTTGTTGCGAGGTTTTCATTTTAGTCTCCTTGTTTTTTTGTTCTACTGGCCCATCTCGAGGGTTTTAGCACCGTCCGACCTCCGTTTTACAACGGAGATGACTTCCGTTATTGGAAGGGTCGGATGGAATGCTTTCTCAAAACCCAAATCGAGATGTGGATCATAATCCAAACGGGTTTCACACTTCCGACTAATGAAGTGGGTGACTCCTTGGATTATGATCAATGGACCATTGCGACAAAACGACAAGTCGAAGCCGACGCCAAGGTAACACAAATTCTCCAATGCGCCTATCCAAGGAGGAGCTAAATCGCGCCGGCCCTTCATAAGCGCAGCGATCTTTGGACAAAACTAATCGAGTTACACGAAGGATCGGATCAAGCTAAGGTTTGCAAACGTGATTTGTTGTTCAATAAATTGTACACACTAAAAATGCAGGAACACGAGTCCGCGACGCAACTCCACGCCCGTGTCCAAGACATAGTCAACAACCTACACGCAATCGGGCAAAAGGTTGAAAACCGCGACCTTATAAGGTATGTCCTAAACTCTTTTCCGAGGACTACCTTGTGGGCATCCATGGTCGATGCCTACAAGGTCTCCAAGGACCTTTCTAAAATTAGGTTAGATGAACTCTTTTCGGATTTCGAATTACATGAACAATCCAACTCGGAACCCGAGAGGGGTATAGCCTTGTTTGCAGGTTCAAAGAAGAAGAAAATCACAAGCAAGCCACCACCAACCGAGGAGGAAGACGAGTCCGAAGAAGAAGTTGACCCGGAGTTGACTGCCGAACTAATGAACCTAGCTCGAAGGATAGCCAAGGGACGAAAGCGAACCACGACTCGACCCAACCAAGGTAAGTCTAAAAGTTCTAACATTAGGTGTTATGAGTGTACAGTTTGGACATATCAAGTCCGAGTGCCCCAAGCTCAACCACCAAGCACCTAAGCACAAGAAGGCCCTCAACGCGACATGGGAAGAAGCGTCATCCGAAGAAGATGAAGACCACGTCTTCATGGCGAAATCAATTGAGTCGGACATGGAGACCGAGCCTGAACTTGAGTCAGAACCTGAGGATGACTCGGACTACGAAGCTACCTTCAAGTCAAGCCACGGATACGCATCCGGTTCAAAAGATACCCTTAAAGTAAGTCGAGCTTTATTTAATACTTTGCATAATACGGTTAGGTTTTTGTCTAGGAAGTTAGCTAAGTCCGAGTCCAAGGTCGAGACCCTGGTTGAGGAAGTTAAACTCCTCAAACACGAGGTCTCCCTAACCTCTTCGACTAGTCGAGTTCAAGAGAAGGACTCAACTCGGGTTGAAAAACTCGAAGTTGAGAACTCACTCTTGAAAAGTCAAGTCGAAGATCTTAGGAATACGTTGGAAAGGTTTACTTTGGGATCCAAAGGACTTGACCTCCTACTTGGATCGCAAAGGGCCGTGTACAACAAGGCCGGACTAGGGTTTAGCTCAAACACGACCAATAAGTCGTATATGTCAATCGTAAGTAGACATAAAAAACGTGTCCAAGCATGGGTCCCTAAGACCACTTTGATTTCAACTCTAGGATCCAACTCGTACTGGGTTCCCAAGGACCAAATCCACTATGTGGATAGACTGAACCGATTCAACGGTCTAGGGGGAGCCAGTACAAAACATGTTTGTGTTTTAACTTAGTAATTGCATGCTTAGATTTTTTTTTGTTTTGTTTTGTTTTTTTTTCTGAACTCACTTAGAACACGCAAATAACCAATTAAAATCCTTCGAAAAGATTGAGCCTCGGGGAGCCTCTTTTCAAATAACCAATTAAAATCCTTCGAAAAGATTGAGCCTCGGGGAGCCTCTTTTCAAAAATAACTAGTTAGACGAGGAAATAGTCGTAGGTGAGTCAAGTAATCATTTTCTTGAAAATGGCTTTGTCTAAGGAAGTGGTCGATGATCCGATAAAAGAAGGCCCCTGTGCCTCGCCACGACCTGGAAGCCATAATCTTGAAAAGGTAAACTTGACAAGCCTAGGGTCAAATCCAAATCTAACATAAAATTACTTAAACCTAAATCCACTTAATCAATTTAATTGAAAATCATCTCAACATAAAATTACTTGAACCTAAATCCACTTAATCAATTTAATTGGAAATTATCTCAACATAAAATTACTTAATCAATTTAATTGGAAATCATATCACAAAAATCTAACATCCAATCCAACCACCTTGTGTGTAGGATCAATGGATGTTGATGATTGCTGAGCACATGACCGGGGATCAACTCAAATTCACAAAGCTTCGATTCAAACGACAAGGATCGGTAGCCTTTGGGAATAACGACAAGCTCAAAATCATCGGATCAGGTGATATCGAGCTTAATACGAATTTTGTTATTAAAAATGTATTACTTGTAGAGAATTTTGAATATAACTTACTTAGTGTAAGCCAATTGTGTGATAATAACTATAAGGTTATATTTCTAGAAAATGAATGCATAATTAATACCAAATGAAACCTCTAAAACAATTCTTAAAGGAACTAGAAATAACAACATTTATACATCAATTTAACTAACTCCTCAACTAAGTGTCTTATGACACAAGAGGAATCATGGTTGTGGCAAACGACTCGGTCACTCTACACCCAAGACTCGTCCACAAGATGAGTCGAGTGGCTTAGTCGAGGCTTACCCAACCTCAACAACTTGGTTAATAAAATCTGTAATGCTTGTCAACAAGGAAAACAACCTAGGACACAACACAAGTTAACTAACCAAGAACGAACCTCAAGTGTACTTGAGCTCCTGCATATGGATCTGTTCGATTCACATGGAGCCAAGTCTCTCAATAGAAGTCAATATTGCTTAGTCATAATTGACGACTACTCCAGGTTTACCTGGGTTAGGTTCATCAAACATAAAAATGACACCCTAGATCAATTAATTAATCTATTCAAATTAATCGAGAATCAAAAAGACCTTAAGATTAAAAGACTTAGAAGTGATAATGGTGGTGAATTCAAAAATCAAAGGTTCACCGACTTCTGTAACCTAAACGGATACCACCATGAATTCTCTTGCCCTAGGACCCCTCAGCAAAATGGCCTAGTGGAGCGGAAAAACCGAACTCTACAAGAAGCCGCTAGGACTATGTTGAACGAATACGACCTACCCGATAGGTTTTGGGCAGAAGCCGTTAGCACGGCTTGCTATGTCCAAAATAGGATCCTTATGGTAAAGAGGCACCTTAAGACCTCGTACGAGATTTATCACGATAAAATACCTAACATCAAGTACTTTAGGGTATTTGGGTGTAAGGTACATATCCTAAACACTAAGGATTACCTAGGGAAATTTACATCCAAAACCACGACCGGAATCTTTCTAGGATACTCGACTACAAGTAGAGCTTATAGAGTATATAACCACGACACCCTTAGAGTCGAGGAGACTATAAATGTAGTATTCGATGAAGGACATGAACCTACAAAACCCCCGACAACCCCAATTAGTGAGCCTACTCATACTAGACCTAACTCTGACCCTGAGATCGAGTCTAATCCACATCAACCAACTTCTCTTGTCGACCAAGTGACAAGTGATCCAAGTCAAACTAGTGTTCAACCAAGTCACCCCATTGATCAAGCATTAGGTGACACAAACCCAACCCAATCTAGGATTCAGACTAACCACCCTATCGATCAAGTGATAGGAGATCCTAATCTAGGAGTTCGAACTAGAGCATCCTATAGGAACCTTAGTCAAATTTCCTTAATTTCAAAGATAGAACCCAAATCAATTGAACAAGCTCTTCTTGATCCCGATTGGATTATTGCAATGCAAGAAGAGCTAGCTCAATTTACTAGGAATGAAGTGTGGGAATTAGTACCACCACCTAAAGACAAAATGACAATTGGAACAAGGTGGGTGTTTAGAAATAAGCTTGATGATAAAGGTGAAGTAGTTAGAAACAAGGCTAGGTTAGTCGCCAAAGGGTTCAGTCAAGTCGAAGGCTTAGATTACGACGAAACCTATGCCCCAGTAGCTAGACTCGAATCCATTCGAATGTTGCTAGCTTATGCCGCACATCGAGGATTTAAGCTGTTTCAAATGGATGTTAAGTCGGCATTCTTAAATGGATACATTAAAGAAGAAGTTTATGTTAGCCAACCCCCCGGATTCGAAAATCTAGATAAACCCGACCATGTTCTAAAACTTAAGAAAGCTCTCTATGGACTTAAACAAGCTCCTCGAGCTTGGTACGAGAGACTTTCAATCCATCTCAGGTCAAAAGGGTTTAACCAAGGCTTAGTTGACCCAACTCTCTTCGTAAAAACCTTAGGTAAAGAAATATTCATAGCTCAAATTTACGTAGACGATATAATTTTTGGAACCTCTAACTCAGCCTTACTAAACGAGTTCGTTTCACTCATGGAAAGTGAGTTTGAAATGAACTTAGTAGGCGAGTTAAGTTTCTTTTTAGGTCTACAAATTAAACAAACTAAGGATGGTATATACCTATATCAACAAAAATACACTAAGGAGTTAATTAAAAGATTTGGAATGCAAGACGCTAAGATAATAAACACCCCAATGGCGATTAATGTTAACATAGGAAGACCTAGAAAGTAAGTCCATTGACTTAAAAATACTATAGGAAGCGCGATAGAAGTCTCCTATACTTAAGCTAGTCGCGACATCCTATTCGATGAGTAGTATGTGCCGTTTCAAACCTGTGCTAAGGAGTCTCACCTAACCCTAGTTAAGCGTATCCTTAGATATCTTAAGGGTACACTTAACGTTGGTATTTGGTACCCTAGATCTACGGAGTTTGAACTAATCGGCTACTCCGATTCGGATTATGCCGGTAGTAAACTCGATAGAAAGAGCACGAGTGGTTGTTGTCAACTACTCGGCTCAAGTCTAGTGAGTTGGTGCAGTAGGAAGCAACATTGTGTTGCCTTATCTACCACCGAAGCCGAATACGTTGCGATGGGTGAGTGTGTAACTCAGCTTCTTTGGATGAAGCACACTCTCCGAGACTTTAGGTTGGACTTCACCAAAACTAAAATTTTTGTAGACAACATAAGTTCGATAAATCTAACTAAGAACCCTATATGCCATTCAAGAACAAAGCATATAGAGGTAAAACACCATTTCATTCGAGAACATGTAGCCAACTCAATACAACTCGAATATGTCGACTCAAGTCTAACCTAGCGTATATATTTACTAAACCACTACCCGGCGAATTTAGTCTCTTGAGACGAAAATTAGGCATGTGCGTAATAGAATAGGTTTTGCAAATTATATTACTACTATTTCTTACTTTTTCATGAAACTAGCATAGGTCATACCTTAGATATCATGCACCTATAGATTTAAGGAGCCAATACATCTCACAACACATAGGACTAATGTGTTTGTGTACTTAGCCACGTAGATGGGCGTGAGATGTTAGGACCTTACTCCTGGTTCCAGATGTAGAGCTAGTGCATCGCTATGAACCATGGAGTATAATCATACATACTAACCGACTCCGACCAGGACTGGTTGATCCTTCATATCAATCAAGCCAAATATGAGTCGAACATTTCATAGATGAGCTTATTTTCAATATACTATTTTTTTTTAATAAAAAATGTGGAACATGCTTGGACTTTAAATTTAGCAATTATTTTGATTTCCACACACCCCTTACTCTTTTCGATATACGGCAAAAGGGGGAGAAAAAGGCCAAAGTTAAGGGGTCAAAACAATTTTTTTTTACCAAAAGTTAAAACTTATTTAACTTTTGACAAAAGTTAAATAGTTCTTAACTTAAACGTATTTGTGCCGTCTACGTTTTACTTAAACGTATTCTATAACTTTTAACAAAACTTTATGTCATTAATGTTTTACTTAAGGGGGAGAAAGGGCTTAACTAAAATGTTTTGCTAAGGCCAACTTTAAGTAATGTTAATTACTTAAAGCAACCCTCAAGGGGGAGGATTAAGGTCTTTCTTCAAAGACTCACCCTCGGTCTAGGGGGAGGTTTCCTCAAGGGGGAGTATTTGAAGAAAATCCTTACTACTCCAACTTAATCTTCATATTTTTTGTTTCTCATGCACATTATTATTCTTCATGCTTGCTATTTACTTAACTTTGTATGTGGGTTTGCCATAAATCAAAAAGGGGGAGATTGTTGGTGCAGTAGGCACCTAAGTCGAACCTAAGTTTTGATTATAGCAAACGATACAAAGTTAAGCATATATTGTTATCTCACGAGCTAAATCAAGTGTGCAGAAAAGTCTCAATGCTGGAGCTGAAGGCTAGCGACACCCGGAGGAAGCCGCGGTGGTCGGGCGACACTCGAGTTACTTCGGAGGGAGCCGAAGGAATCGAGTGGAAGGCCGGAAGCAAAAGCGACACATAAGTATCGAGGTAAGCTCGTGTGTACGAGCGTAAGTGAGGTCGAATCCTCTTTACGGGGATGATCTTAGGCGATCCGACCCAAGACTTCCCATGGAAGGTCTATGTTGAGATCGGACCGCAAGTGGCCGAATCCACTTATATTTTGAGGTAACTCTTTATTATTGTCGAAAAGTCTAAAAATCAGTTCAACGCCAAAATCAGTTCAATGCTAAGCCATCAGTCAACGCCAAAAATCGCTCAATCACGAGCCATCGCTCAACCGCCAAGAAATCTCAACCGGTGGTCAAAATCAGCCTCGAGGAGTCAAGCTTTATCACCATTTTTCAAGGAGTTTTGTGCCCATTTGTGATTGGTTGAAGACCCATTCGTTGAGGGGCTTAAAGGCTATAAAAGGAGGGCCAAACCTAGGGTTTTTCATGAATTTCTAAGTGCTCAAAAGCTTCCACAACGCTGCGACTCTCCGACAACTCTACGACAACGAAGTGCTGCCAACAACCCTAGCTTAAGTTCTTTCTTTTTAGTTGTTGGTATAATCCTTGTTTTCAATATTGCAATTATTTTACTCGAGAGTTTTCTATCGTTGCATTTTACTTTTAATAGAAGAGAGGGTGTGTCTCTCTATCATTTTTCTTCGAAAGTTTTTTTTGTAATCGTCAAACTCCTACCTCCAACGAGGAGGAGTGTTTTAGTGAATTGCCCTCCGTACACGGTCTAGGACCGTTAGGGCCTTGGAGTAGTAGCCGAAGGCTACGAACCAAGTAAAAAAATAAACTTGTCTCTTTTTGTTTCATTTATCTTTCCGCTGCACTTATTTGTTTTGATACGAACTCGTAAAAGAAGAAAAAGGTTTTGCGCTATTCACCCCCCCCTCTAGCGCTCACTTCGATCCTACAAAATGAAGTCTGGGAATTAGTACCACCACCTAAAGAAAAATCAATTATTGGAACAAGGTGGGTATTTCGAAATAAACTTGATGATAAAGGTGAAGTAGTTAGAAATAAAGCTAGGTTAGTCGCAAAAGGGTTTAGTCAAGTCGAAGGTTTAGATTACGATGAGACCTACGCCCCCGTAGCCAGACTAGAGTCCATCCGAATGTTGTTAGCATATGCTGCACATCGAGGTTTTAAATTGTTTCAAATGGATGTCAAGTCAGCATTTTTGAATGGATACATTAAGGAAGAAGTTTACGCTACCAACCTCCGGATTCGAAAATCTAGATAAACTCGACCATGTCCTTAGACTTAAGAAAGCCCTATATGGACTCAAACAAGCCCCAAGAGCTTGGTACGAAGGCTTTCGATCTATCTTAAGTCCAAAGGATTCAACCAAGGTTTAGTCAACCTTATTCGTTAAAACCGTAGGAAAAGAAATCTTTATAGCCCAAATCTATGTAGATGATATAATTTTTGGAACTACCAACTCGATCCTCGCTAAACAATTCATCTCACTTATGGAAAGTGAATTTGAAATGAATTTAGTGGGAGAGTTAAGTTTTTTCTTAGGTTTACAAATTAAACAAACTAAAGATGGAATATATTTACATCAACAAAAATATACTAAGGACTTAATAAATCGATTTGGAATGCAAGATGCTAAAATAATCAATACACCTATGGCAACTAATGTTAATATAAACGAAGATGTAGAAGGAAAACCCGTTGACCTAAAATACTATAGGAGCGCAATGTCTCCTATACTTAACCGCGAGCCGACCCGACATTTTATTCGCGGTAAGTATGTGCGCAAGGTTACAAACCTGTGCCAAGGAGTCTCACCTAACCCTAGTCAAGCGTATCCTTAGATATCTAAAGGGCACGCTAAACGTAGGTATTTGGTACCCTAGATCTACCGAGTTTAATCTAATCGGCTACTCCGACTCCGACTATGCCGGTAGTAAACTCGATAGAAAGAGCACGAGTGGTTGTTGTCAAATCCTACCGAGTCTAGTAAGTTGGTGCAGTAGGAAGCAGCATTGCGTTGCCTTATCTACCACCGAAGCCGAATACGTTGCGATGGGTGAGTGTGTCTCTCAGCTCCTGTGGATGAAGCACACTCTCCAAGACTTTAGCTTAATCTTTAACAACATTAAAACCTACATAGATAACATTAGTTCAATTAACTTAACTAAAAATCCAATATGTCATTCTAGGACAAAACATATAGAAGTTAAACACCACTTCATTAGGGAACATGTAACTAATGGAACTATACAACTAGAGTATGTTGAGTCCAAATCAAACCTAGCGGACATCTTCACCAAACCACTACCCGGTTTAATTTAGTTTATTAAGACGAAAGTTAGGTATGTGCGTAATAGAGTAGGATTTAAATTTTTCTATATATGTACTCTACTTTTGCTTCTTTTATGAAATTAGCCTAAGTCTTACCTTAGAAATCATATACCTATAGATTTAAGGAGCCAACACATCTCACAACACATAGGACTAATGTGTTTGTGTACTTAGCCAAGACGGCGTGAGATGTTAGGACCTTACTCACAGTTCCATGTAGATTCGGTGCATCGACATGAACCATGGAGTATAATTATTTAAATTAATCAACTCCTTCAAGACTTATTGATCATTCTATATCAATCAAGTCCAACCGAGTTGTACATTTTAGATGAACATATTTTCAAGCTTATTATTATTTAAAAAAAATATATTTATATTGGGAACTTGCTTGGACTTACAAACCCTAAAATATATTTACAAACTTTTGAGTTAAGGCAAAAGGAGAAAGTCACAAAAGTAAGGAAGAAAGTAAACAAAATTATTACCTTTTATATTAAGTAATTCCGTTTACTTAAGCAACTATTAAGGGAGTAAAATTATTTTTCAAGAACTCACCTTCGGTCAAGGGGGAGGTTACCTCAAAGGGGAGAACTTGAAACAATAATATTTCTCACTCATGATTAATCATTATGCTAGCTCATTCATATTTAATCTTTATGCTAGCTCATTCATATTTAATCTTTATGCTAGCTCATTCATGCTTAATCATTATGCTAGCTCATTCATATTTAATCTTTATGCTAGCTCATTCATGCTTAATCATTATGCTAGCTTCTTTGTTATGCTTAATTTTTCCTTAACTTTTGTGTCGGTTTGCCATGAATCAAAAAGGGGGAGATTGTTGGTGCAGTGGGCACCAAAGTCGAACCGGTATTTTGATTATGGCAAAAGGATCAATAGTTAAGGGTATATTTGTTATCTTACGAGCTCAATTAAGTGTGCAGAAATGCTAAAGTTGAGCGGAAGGTCTGCGACACCCGGTGGGAACCGAGGTGGTCGGGCAACGCCAGAGGGACTTCGGAGGAAGCCGAGGTACTCGGGTGAAGACCGAGCGAGGCTACAAGGTAAGCTCGTGTGAAAGCGAAGCAAGGTCGTTAAGCGTAGATCCGACCCAATACCTCCAATGGAAGGTCTAGGTCGAGATCGATGGTTAGAACCATCGTACTTTATATTTTAAGCTAACTTGTATCGGTCCAAAACCCTTTGACTACATCAACCTGCTAGTCAAGTTCCACCTCGAGAAGAGCTCAATTTCAAGGGTGAATTTGGACTTGACTCGTGTTTTGGTACAAAGGGTGATGTGGCATCAAGGTGGACATCCAAACCATCACCAAGCTTCCTTGTGGTGGACGCCCAAAATAAGGTGAGTTGGCACAAGATGGTTGGCTCCCATGATGTGGCACAAGTTGAATGGCTCCAACAAGTTGGCACCCAAGGAGGTTGGAGGTGGCACAAGGTGGTTGGATGAAACACCTCATCCTCAAGTTGGCGCCCAAGGAGGTTGGAGGTGGCACAAGGTGGTTGGATGAAACACCTCATCCTTGAGTTGGCGCACAAGAAGGTTGGAGGTGGCACAAGGTGGTTGGATGAAACACCTCATCCTTGAGTTGGGATAAGAACCTCACCTTGGACACTACCTATGTCTAAATTCATAGATCAATATCCATAAATAGACATGTTCAATCCAAGCAAATAACAAGAATTCAAGAGCTCTCAACACGCCGTCGTAACGCCGCTACTACTACTCACATTTGCTACGACGAAGTGCCGCCGACAACGAAAGCTACATCTTCTACTTATAAGAGTTGTCGGTATATTTATTTAAGTTCTACTTCTTTAAATTGTCTTTGTGCTTTAATTGTAACAAGGAAAGGGGGAGTGTCCCTTTGCCTTGATTTCTTTTTGTAATCGTTGCTCCTACTTCCAACGAAGAGGAGTGGTTTTAGTGAATTGCCCTCCGTACGTGATCAAGGATCACTAGGGCCGTGGATTAGCAATCGAAAGATTGTGAACCACGTAAAAATATCTTGTCTACTTTATATTTCCGCTGTGCATTCTCTACTTGCTTTTTACTTATTGCAAAAGTTTTTAACGACACCGTATCGCTATTCACCCCCCCCCCCTCTAGCAACACTTTCGATCCAACATTCTCCTCATCCGATGATGATGAGGAGGATGAGGATGGGTCATCCCAAGTCCTTGCCTTGAGAGCCTTAGCCTTTCTCTTCTCCTTTGTCTTCTTCTCCTCTTCCTTCTTTTTCTTGCTCCCCTTCTTCTTCTTCTTTTCTTCTTTCTTTTTCCTTTCTTCCTTGCTCTTGTTTAGGAGAGGACAATTGTCCCTTATGTGCCCTTCTCCTTGGCAATTGTAGCATATGACCTTCCCCCTTAGTCTTCTCATCCTATCATTAGATTTATCAAATCTAAAATTCTTAAATGCACGTCTTACCCTCCTTACCATATAGGCTTCTTCGGTGCTATCCATGGAGGAGGAGGAAGACGTTTCGTCATCGGAGGAGGAGGGGATTTCCATCTTCTTCTTCCCCTTACTTGCCAATAATGCTACTCCTCTTGAGGGTTGAATTCTAGGCTCCTCTTGTATTCCCTCAAGCCTAGTTTCGTGAAGCTCCATGGTTGAAAAGAATTCCTCCAAGGTGCTCACTTCTAGGTTCTTGGAGATATAAAATGAGTCCACCATGGAGCTCCATTTTGAGGACCGGGGAAAGGCATCTATGGCCTTCATTACCATATCCCGGTTTGATAGCTTCTCACCTACACTTGTTAGCCCAATTAAAATTTCTTTAAACCTAGAGTGTAGTGAGGTTACCTTTTCTCCCTTTTCTAGTTTTATATTGGATAATTGGGAGCGGAGGAGGTCTCTCCTTGCTAGCTTGGCCTCGGATGTGCCTTCATGGAGTTCTATAAGCTTCTCCCACATCTCTTTGGCGCTAGCACATTCTCCGATCCGGTTGATCTCTTGTTGAGGGAGCACATTGTAGAGATGGTGCTTGGCTTTGGAGTTTGCAAGGTGCTCCTCTCTTTGCCTCTTGGTCCACCTAGATTTCTCTATTAGCTTCCCCTCTTCATCCCTAGGCAAAACGAAACCGGATTCCATTGTAATCATTATATCAAAATCCGTTTCGAAAAATACCTCCATTCGCTTCTACCACCAAGCGAATTCTCCGACAAACTTCGGAGGATGGATCTTCGATCCGCCCATGGTTGATGTAGGGCTTGTTGCGGCGGTTAGTCCGGTGACAAGCAACCTCGGCTCTGATACCACTTGTAGGGGATCGATATGGCCGGCTAGAGGGGGGTGAATAGCCCTCGTACGTTGGACGTCGTAAATTGCTCGTCTACAAAACGTTAGCACAAGCGGAATATACAACTATAAGTAAAGACAAGCAAAATAAAAACAAGCAATACAAACACCGAGATATAACGTGGTTCACGGCTACGCCGCTAATCCACGGTCCGATTCGTCCACGGTGAATCACTCCGCCAAAACCAATCACTATCGGTCTCTCCTTTGCACAAAGCTAGGTGGAGGTAACCTTTACAACCAAGATCACTCTTCTACAATAGGATTGAAGTAAAGACAAGTAAGAAGAGTTTAGAGCTTGTGGGGCACTAGGAAGATCGTTTGGAGTATGAGCATTAGCCTCTCAAAGGCTTACACCTCTCTTTTATAGAGATGGCTAACTTTTCCTGCTTGCCGCCATCGATCACGCCGCCTTGGCGATCCATTCTACAACGGCCTCCGAACACGTCGGATCCCGACCGTTGTAGTCCAACGGAACTCTTGGCAGTCGACTGATGGACCTCATCAGTCGACTGCTGCCTCCGTAGTCGACTGCCCAGTCGGCTACGAACGGTTCTGTGGTCGAACCCTTATCTATCCGACCGCCGAATGAGATCGATGGTCTTGGCAATGATCGCCCACGTGGCGCATCACCGCCACCAATCCAATCCCAGATACCGGTCGAACTCACTCGACTCCAGAGCAATGACCGTGTCGGAAAACCCATCCGACACTTGGCCAAATGGCCAAGTTTCACCTAAGAGCTACCCTTCCCCGGGTTACAATCGCTCACTCTCATTTCTCGGAGTCCCTCGCTTTCGAAGTTCTCTTCGTTCTCGGCCACGTCCCTCGGCAGCATCAGGCGCACGGCTCTGCAATGCTCCTTCGCGTCTCTTGCCTCGAAGTCTACTTCCTCCGGCTTCACTCCAAGCTTCTCGTCCGGCGGTCCCTCGGATGCTCCAAGCGCACGGCTTCCGCAAAGCTATCCTTCACCGACTCAAGGCACGAGTCATGAGATGTGAAACTCGCCACGGCTCCATGTGCGAATTACTAAGTCCTGCATGACTTCAACGCACATATCACATCAACATATCAAACTAACTTAAACCCTTTGCCACACCGTCAAAACCATATCACGGCAAGAGATTGCCCTAACAGTGGGAAGCGAAGTTTCCCCTCGTGGATCAATGAAACCAACCCAACAATTGGTATAAGAGCCAGGGTTTCTAGTTTTGTGTGTTTAGGATTCGGTTAATTTTTATGCACCTTTCATATATTATATGTGCCAGATAATAGTAGGATATGCTTAGGTTAACTCTTTGGTTGCAGTCATAAGATCTGACTATTATGGCCATATGTGTGTATATGATTGTATGTGTGTAAATGTTTATTTTGTTGAATCCTCGGGGTTGACGAGGCTAGTATTTAATTTTTTGTAAATTAGATACGACATTGTTTAGCCACTCCTTTTATTTTAGTTTACTTTCGATCTAGATTTCATGTACACTCCCTCGTGGAGTATAGGATCGATGGATGTAAATTTAAATAGATTTTAGTCTCGACTCAGATCTCCGGATGGCTCGTACATGGCATAGGAGGAGCGGACGAGAAGGCGATGCGATGGGAGACATATTGAAGACAAAAGCCATAATAGTTGGAAAATAATTTATTTTTCATATTTATTTCTTTTTGTTTGATATGCATGTCGTAGGCTAGGAAAATTCCTCAATTTCAAATTACTAAGTGGGGGAGGGAAATTTTTATAAATTCCCAAGGCCTCCATTACGATTAGACAAGTGATGCAAACAAACTTCCACATCGGCTCTGAGTGCCTTCCTCCCCATCGGATGAGTTTGTTTGTGGATCACAAGGTCAAATATGGTTATAGGGAATTAATAAGGAGTGTGTGCACCTCCCCATCGGAAGGCACATAACCTGAGATAATTAACTTGGTAACGAGTAATGGTGAACACTTAGATACAAATATAAGTATCCTCCCAATCGGAGTCACTGCTTTTATTTGTAGGGCCAAAGAGGAACCAACTATTAAATTTAGTTGTCAAAAGGTTAGGTTGACAAGATAGTAAAATTAATGGGTAAAACCTCCTCTTACAAATGTAGAACTCGTATACGTCCACACTATCGTGGCATACGATATTCTCGGTGTTTTAAGATGTTGGTTGATTTTAAAATTTTATTGTTTGAGGAATCAATAATTTTTTGAAATCTAATGTTTTGATTTATGTGATTCTTAGGTTTTCTTTCAAAATGACTTTCAACCCACTTGCTATGATACTAAAGGAAAATAAACTTACTATACCCAAATAATATTGATTGGTAAAGAATCTAGATATTGTCTTATCTGCTAAGGAGTACAAGTATGTACTCTTCGAAGAGTGTCCTCCTAAGCCTGCGAATGAGCTGGAAGTCCATGGAGCTAAGATTGATGGGGAAACCGAAGTCGATATCATTCTCCAGTCGACAGAAAGGCTTGCTCAGGCTCAGGCCATGGTTGCTCAGAAGGTTTCTACTTCTAAGCCGAAAGGCAAGAAGAAGAAAAAATAAGGTGGAGCAAAGGTGGTGGGAGGATCTCAGGGACGAGTGAAGAAGACGAAAGGCAAGTACTTCACTTGCAAGTAGACTGGACATTGGAAGAAGGACTGTCCCAATCTGAAGCAGAACAAAGGTATATCCTTTGGGCTAGTCGTTGAATCATGGTTAATGGTGTTATCTACCAGCACCTGGTGAGTAGGTATAGGAGCCACTGATCATGTCTGCAATACTTTGCAGGGGTTCCAGGAAACCCGACGACTAGCTAAAGGAGAGATTACCGTTTACTTGGGCAATGCCACGAAGGTGGCAGCTATTGTAGTGGGAGACGTTCATTTATCTTTTGAGAAAAATAAACTTTTGGTTTTTAAGAATTGCCTTTATGTACCTTTATTTACAAAGAATTTAATTTCGGTTTCTAAATTGTTTATAGATGGATATTCTATTTTTTTTTAATGACAGAGTTGTTATAAAAAATAATAGGGACATTATCTGTTCAGGTGCATTGATAGGAAATATATACATACTTGAACCAAAACCTCCCACGATGCAAATTGAAGTTAATAACTCATCTTCTAATTCCAATAAGAGAAAAGAACCTTCGAAGATGAACCAAACATATCTTTGGCGTCTTAGGGTTGGTCATATTAACCTAAGCAGAATTCAAAGGTTGATAGTTGATGGACCTTTTGGTTCATTAGTGGTGGAGGATTTCCCAACCTGTGAATCATGCTTGGAGTGTAAAATGACCAAGAGGCCTTTTAAGGCCATGGGGTATAGAGCCAAAGATGTGTTGGAGTTGGTTCATTCTGATTTGTATGGTCCTATATCTATCCAAGCTAGAGGTGGTTTTGAGTATTTCGTCTCTTTTATAGACGATTACTCAAGATATGTATACATTTACCTGATGCGCCATAAGTTTGAATGCTTTGACAAGTTCAAAGAATTCAAGGCTGATGTGGAGAAACGTCAAGGTAAAAGCATCAAGACACTACGATCTGATCGTGGTGCCAAATACCTCTTAGGAGAGTTTAGGAATTACTTATCAGAGGCTGGGATTCAATCCCAATTGTCTGCACCTAGCACACCCCAGCAAAATGGTGTATCATAGCAAAGGAATAGGACTCTTATAAAGATGGTTAGATCGATGATGAGTTATTCTGAGTTGCCAGATTCATTCTGGGGATATTCTCTTGATACGTCGGTGTACATTCTGAACTTGGTTCCATCTAAATCAGTGCCTTCTACTCTCACAGAATTGTGGACTGGGCAAAAGCTTAGTCTAAGACATATTCGGATTTGGGGGAGTCCAGCACATGTGCTGAAGGAAGATGTTGGTAAGTTGGAACCTTGTACAGAAGTATGCATGTTCGTTGGCTATCCTAGAGTAACGAAGGGTGGTTTGTTTTATAGTCCTAGAGATCAAAGGGTGATCGTTAGCACGAATGCCAGATTTCTAGAGGAAGACTATGTGATGAGCCATAAGCCCAAGAGTAAAATTGTTCTGGAGGAATTAGAAGGGGAAGTCACTTCTTCAGTACCACTAGTACAAGAGGATATACCACAAGTCACTGCACCGCGTGTCACAGAGGATACACACGTGATACCTCGTCGTAGTGGGAGGGTTGTGAGACAGCCTGATAGATTCATGTTCTTGGGAGAATCTTCTGATTTAGTCCCTGGCAAACATGAACCTGATCCCTGGACATATGATGAGGCAATCCAAGATAAAGATGCAATATCTTGGCAAAGTGCAATGAATGCTGAGATTGAATCTATGGATTCAAATCAGGTCTGGGATCTAGTAGAACCACCCGATGGTGTAAAAACCTTTGGATGCAAGTGGATCTACAAAAGAAAGAGAGAAATCGATGAGAAGATTGAGACCTTCAAAGTGAGGCTTGTTGTGAAGGGGTATACTCAGAAAGAGGGTATCGATTATGAGGAAACCTTTTCACCGATAGCTATGCTTAAGTCTATCTGGATTCTCTTATGCATAGCAGCTCATATGGATTATGAGGTGTGGCAGATGGATGTCAGGACAACTTTTCTTAATTGAAGTCTTGAGGAAAACATCTATATGAAGCAACCAAAGGGATTGCTAAAGGCAAAGAGCATCTTGTATGTAAGCTTAATCGGTCCATTTATGGATTGAAGCAAGCTTTGAGGTCTTGGAACATCCGCTTTGATGAGGTAATCCAGTCTTATGGATTTATTCAAAGTCCGGATGAGTCTTGTGTATACAAGAGATGTGACAAAAACGTAGTGGTATTTCTTGTACAATACGTAGATGACATTTTGTTGATTGGCAACAATATCAAGGTGTTATCGGGCGTAAGGGTATGGTTGTCCAAACAGTTTGATATGAAGGACTTGGGAGAGGTGGGACATATCCTTGGGATCAAGGTTATAAGGGATTGCGGAAAAAAGATATTGTTCTTATCCCATGCTTCATACATTGACACGATTATGCATCGTTTTAGCATGCAGAACTCCAAGAAGGGTTTTCTACCTTTCAGGCATGGAGTTCCTTTATCTAAGGAGATGTGTCCTAGAACATATGAGGAGATAGAGGAGATGAAGGCGGTTCCTTATGCTTCGGCAGTAAGCCTCATGTATGCGATGTTATGCATGAGACCAGATATCTGCTTTGCCATGGGCATGGTCAGCAGATATCAGAGTAATCCAGGACAAGGACATTGGATTGCGGTAAAGCATATATTGAAGTACCTGAGAAGGACTAGGGATTATATGCTAGTTTACCAGGCAGACCAATTACTCCCTGTGGGTTACACGGATTCCGACTTCCAATCTGATAGGGATAACAGTAAGTCTACCTCAAGTTTTGTGTTTACTTTGGGAGGTGGAGCCATTGTATGGAGGAGTGTCAAGTAGAAATGTGTGGCGGACTCCACCATGGAAGCTGAGTATGTGGGAGCCTCTGAGGCGACCAAAGAAGTTGTGTGGCTAAGGAACTTCCTGATGGACTTGGATGTGATTCCTGGTTTGCCCAGAACTATCACAATTTATTGTGATAATAATGGTACAATTGCAAACTCGAAGGAACCACGAGTTCATAAGGCAAGTAAACACATAGAGCGCAAGTACCACCTGATACGAGAAATCGTAAAGGAGGTAGAAGTTGTTGTCGCCTAAATTGCATCAGAGGATGACTTGGTAGACCCTTTTCACTAAGGCCCTTCTAATGAGAGCTTTGATAGGCATGTGGAGGGAAGGGGAATCACATATAAGGCAGTATGAAGACAGCATAGTCTTTTAATATAAGTGGGAGATTGTTGGGATGTATACTGAAAAGTCTATCTTTTGTATGAACATCTTTATTTTGAAATAAGAATCACATGATCATTGTTTGCATATTTTTATGGCTATGCATATTGTCTAATACATTACATTGTAGATAACATGGTGTGTGGTGTCACAAAAGAGATCATGTTATCGGTTTCTTGTAAAGTATAAGTAATGGCTCACAACCGAGATGACTTTGGACAAACTGTTGGAATGGTTGTAATGTGATTTGGGATTGGTTTGTCTTGACCATAGAATCACACTAGTGCACTTTGTGTGTATTGAGCAGGACCGACTTAGAGGTGATTTGATTTATTGCTGACAAGATAATCGAATCAGACCTCAGATATTATATTATACATACTCTTAATCCCGATATAATAACGGGCACATATACTTAGTATTCATCTCTTTGATTTACCAATGGGCGAGATTTATAGATTAAATCGATAGGATCGGTAAGTTGGGAGATGATATTATTCATATAGTGTTTCATTGATTATAGGAGGAAACTGTGTCCTATATATTAGGATGATGATGTCCGCTTGAGGAGCTCATAAGGTTCATCATGTAAACCCTGTAGGTGGACTTGGTCCGGCATGATGAAAAGGTTGAGTGGTACTACTCATGGAGTTAGATGTTGATTAATTAATGGTCAGTAAATTAATTAATCGACAGACATTCGAGATCTTAAACACGGGGAGAAAATGTAAATATAATATATGGAGCCCATATTATATTATGGGGGTTGGTGAGGTAGATCAATGATAATCCTTTAGTGGATTGGATTATCATTAATGGATCGGACTTTATGTGGGCTTGATACATGGGTGGCCAAGATCCAACTCCTCCTCATGGTCCCTATTGTAGCCTATTAACACCTCATGAAGCTTAGATCTAATGGATAGAAACAAAACTCTCAATCCAAAGGTAGAGATTAAATCTCTAGATCCGACGGTTGAGATTAAATCTCTAGATCCGACGGTTGAGATTAAATCTCTAGATCCGACGGTTGAGATTAAATCCATAAACCAATGGTGGAGATTAAAAGGAGGCTTATCCCTAACTCTATAAAAGGAGAACAAGGGGTTGGCGTGGAGGACAATTGAGAGAAGTTAGGGTTTTGGAGGTTGGCGGCAAGAGCTTAGAGCTAGGGTTTGGGCTTGGCGGCAGCTAATAAGGAAAGTTTTTCCTTGTCTTCTCCTTCTCCATTGGTGGTCGGCGCCCATTGAAGTCTTTCTAGCTCTTGGATGGCGTCCAAAGTAACTCCTTTCCTTCTCCTTGGCCGGTGGAAACAAGACATAGGGCTTTCCCTTGGTTTCTTGGCCGGTTTCCATCATAATCTCCTCCTCCTTGTTGGCCGGCGGCAAGGATTCTCCTTGTTGCTTGTTGGTTGGCTATAAGAAGGAGAAGAGCCTTGTTTCTATTCTTCCTCTTGCTTTGAAAGAGCAAGGAAGGAAGGTTGGCGATCTAGGAGCTTCAACTTTTGGTAGGTCATCTCCCACATGACGTCCGAAAGGAAGAACGTCATACATTAGAAGATCGAGAGGTATATCGATTCTCTATTCTCTTTTATAACATGTTTGTTTTTTTTCCAATGATGAGCATGATATATTCTGTTTGTGGCTAAATAATACTTGGATCCCTAACATAAACACAAAAGTCGGCGATCTGAACATCGTCTATTCCGCGGCTACTCGTAGAATAGAGGTTGGTCGCTTGAACAACAAGTTTGTTCAAGTGACCTCTCTAAACGAATAGCACGACGATGATTTGGTTGTTTGGGCAATCCCTTTTGTCTAGGATTAATTTTTTTTTAATCCAGGGACATCGATGGGATCGCCATGAACAAGCGACCAAGGTGAAGTGGGAAGCGAAGTTTCCCCTCGTGGATCAATGAAACAAACCCAACAAGAACCCCATAATAGAATGGCCTAGTAGAACTTAAAAATAGAACCCTTCAAGAAGCCTCTAGGACAATGTTAAACGAGTATAACCTACCTGACAGGTTTTGGGCGGAAGCGGTGAGTACGACATGCTATGTCCTAAATAGGATCCTTATTGTAAAAAGGCACCTTAAGACCTCATACGATATTTATCACGATAAAATACCTAACATCAAGTACTTTAGGGTATTTGGGTGTAAGGTACATATCCTAAACACTAAGGATTACCTAGGAAAATTTACATCCAAAACCTCGACCGGGATCTTTCTAGGATACTCGACTACAAGTGGAGCTTATAGAGTATATAACCATGACACCCTTAGAGTCGAGGAGACTATCAATGTAGTATTTGATGAAGGACATGAACGTACAAAACCCCCGGCAACCCCAATTACCAAGCCGATTCATACTAAACTCAACTCCGATCTGGAGATTAAGTATAGTATTAATCCTAACCTAAGTCAACCAAGTCATTCTATCGACCAAGTGGTAGATGACTCTAACCAAACTAGGACTCAAACGAGTCATCCTATTGACCAAGTGGTAGATGACCCAAACCCAAATCAAACTAGGACTCAAACCAATCATCCTATCGACCAAGTGATAGGTGATCCAAGTCTAGAAGTTTGAACTAGAGCCTCATACAGAAACCTTAGTCAAATCTCCCTGATTTCCAAAATTGAACCCAAAACTATTGACCAAGCTCTTCTTGATCCTGATTGGATTATTACAATGCAAGAAGAGCTGGCTCAATTCACTAGGAACGAAGTATGGGAATTAGTACCACCACCTAAATATAAAACAATCATTGGAATAAGGTGGGTGTTTAGAAATAAACTTAATGATAAAGGTGAAGGAGTTAGAAATAAAGCTAGACTAGTCGCAAAAGGGTTTAGTCAAGTCGAAGGTTTAGATTATGATGAGACCTATGCCACAGTAGCTAGATTAGAGTCCATTTGAATGTTATTAGCATATGCTGCACATCGAGGATTTAAGTTGTTTCAAAT
This sequence comes from Wurfbainia villosa, assembly GCA_025175895.1. Lineage (NCBI taxonomy): Eukaryota > Viridiplantae > Streptophyta > Magnoliopsida > Zingiberales > Zingiberaceae > Wurfbainia > Wurfbainia villosa. The sequence continues at coordinate 15,764,704 of CM045996.1, read as the reverse complement.
GGATGTAATGTTAGCATTCTTGAATGGATACATTAAAGAAGAGGTTTATGTTAGTCAACCCCTCGGTTTCGAAAATCTAGATAAACCTGACCATGTTCTTAGGTTAAAGAAAGCTCTCTATGGACTTAAACAAGCTCCTCGAGCTTGGTACGAGAGGCTTTCAGTTTATCTTAAGTCCAAAGGATTTAACCAAGGTGTAGTTGACCCAACTCTTTTCGTAAAAACCGTAGGTAAAGACATATTCATAGCCCAAATCTACGTAGATGATATTATTTTCGGAACCACCAACTCGAATTCATTTCACTTATGGAAAGTGAATTTGAAATGAATTTAGTAGGTGAGTTAAGTTTCTTCTTAGGTCTACAAATTAAACAAACTTAAGATGGAATATACCTACATCAATGCAAATACACTAGGGAATTAATTAAACATTTTGGAATGCAAGATGCTAAAATTATTAATACCCAATGGTAACTAATGTGAATATAGAAGAAGATGTAATCGGAAATTCAATTGATTTAAAATACTATAGGAGCATAATAGGGAGTCTCCTTTACTTAACTGTGAGCCGACCTGATATCCTATTTGCAGTAAGTATGTGCGCAAGGTTCCAAACTTGTGCCAAGGAGTCTCACCTAACTCTAGTCAAGTGTATCCTTAGATATCTAAAGGGTACACTTAATGTCGGTATTTGATACCCTAGATCTACCGAGTTCGAACTAACCGGCTACTCCGATTCGGACTATGTCGGTAGTAAGCTTGATAGAAAGAGTACAAGTGGTTGTTGTCAACTTCTCGGCTCGAGTCTAGTAAGTTGGTGCAGTAGGAAGCAACACTGTGTTGCCTTATCTACCACCGAAGCCAAATACATCGCGATGGGTGAGTGTGTTACTCAGCTTCTTTGGATGAAGCACACTCTCCGAGACTTTAAGTTAGATTTTACAAACACTAAACTTCACGTCGATTACATTAGCTCAATTAATCTAACTAAGAATACAATATGTCATTCTAGGACCAAACATATAGAGGTCAAACATCATTTCATTCGAGAACATGTGGCAGACCTATTTACTAAACCCCTACCCAAAGCCGAATTCAGTCTATTAAAATGAAAATTGGGCATGTGCGTAATAGAATAGGAACTTACAAATTATATTTTCTTACTACTATTTCTTACTTTTCATTTTCATGGAACTAGCATAGGACATACCTTAGATATCATGCACCTATCGATTTAAGGAGCCAATACATCTCACAACACATAAGACTAATGTGTTTGTGTACTTAGCCACGTAGATGGGCGTGAGATGTTAGGACCTTACTCCTGGTTCCAAATGTAGATCTAGTGCATCGCCATGAACCACGGAGTATAATCATATATATTAATTGACTCTGACTAGGACTGATTGATCTTTCATATCAATCAAGACAAATATGAGTCGAACATTTTATAGATGAGCTTATTTTCAGTATATTATTTTCAAAATAATATGGAACATGCTTGGACTTTAAATTTAATACCTATATTTGTTTTTCACACACCCCCACTCTTTTCGATATATGGCAAAAGGGGGAGAAAAAGGACAAAGTTAAGGGATCAAATTTTTTTTTTATAACTTAACTTACTTCTTATTTATTCACTTGGCCAAAAGTTAAGTAAATGTTTACTTAATGTTTACTTACTTCTTATTTATTAACATGGCCAAAAGTTAAGTAAATGTTTACTTAACTTTAAGTTTTGAAAATTTAACAAGTTAAGAGAAATCTTAACGTAAAACTTATTTTTAACACTAATGTTTACTTAACTGAAAATTGACCGAGTTAAGAGAATTCTTAACGTTAAACTTATTTTTAACATTATGGCCAAACGTTAATGTTTTACTTAAGAAAGGGGGAGAAAGGGCCAAGTTAAGAAGTCTTCATAACTTAAACGTTTCACTAAGGCCAACTTCAAGTAATGTTAATTACATAAACTCTTCCAAAATATCAACCCTCAAGGGGGAGGATTAAAGTTTTCTTTCAAAACTCACCCTCGGTCAAGGGGGAGGTTTCCCCAAGGGTGAGTATTTGAAGAAAATCCTTACTACTTCTACTTAATCTTTTTATTAGTGATTCTCATGCACATTATTATTCTTCATGCATGCCATTTTCTTAACTTTGTATGTGGGGTTGCTATAGATCAAAATGTTGGGTTTTCCGAGCCGTAAAAACCGCTTTTTGCATTGCGGAAACCTCGGAAGCCCCGACCACGGATCCGTGCGAAGATGTATTAAAACAAAACATGTATGTGTTTATATAAAAACCCTAGATCTACCTTAGATCTAGAAGGTGAGAGTGTTAACCTCGTAGCGACGCCCTTCGCGTATCCCGCTCGTCCAAAAGGTTCGCCGGAACTCGAGAGTGTCAAGTGTACACTCCTCTATCGGTATCCACACAAGAAATAGGTGGAGAAAAGCATCCTAGAGTGTGCTAGCACCCCTTGGACGTTCATGGCTAGATGACGAAGAGAGAGCTTGAGGGAAGAGAGGAGGAAGAAGATGAAGTTACACAACTTAACTTCACATCATTCATAACCCACTATAAGGGGGTTACATGCATGCATGTAACTCCAAGAACCAATGACTCTTGGTCTCCCTCATGAGGTGGCACCCCATGATGTGTCCATGATGATGTAGAGCTTCATCATTGGCCGGCCCCAAGCCAAGTCGCCATGACATGGCAATTGGTCAAGTCAAAATTGACCATTCATCTTCCCTCTCAAGTCAAGTCAAACTTGACCTATTATCTCCTATGGTTGATCAAATCCAACCATTTGATTCAAGTCAATTTTAATTTAATTAATCTCTATTCATTAATTTAAATTGATTTGATGAATCAAATCTAAATTAGACTCATTCAACACATGAATCAACTTGAGTCTAACTCAATTAGTCTAATTTGGATTACTCTTAATCCAATTTGGTTCATCCATTGAACCTAATCCTCATGGTTCATCATATGAACCTAATCTCCATCAAATTGCCCTTATGTGTGTGACTCTATAGGTTCTTGTAACGTTGGCAATGTCCCTAAACCGATTTAGGAACATAAGCAATGAGCGGTATCTAGCAAAACATCATTGCTACCCAAGTTACAAGAATGTTGAGCTCCAACATCACCTTTGTGACTACTAATTGTGACTCTCACAATATGTGACAATGTCCCTCTATCCTTGACATCTAGATTGACCAATTGAGGCATAGACCGTGTCATTCTTGGTACAATCTATATCTTGAACTCCAAGTAGACTCACTCTAATCAAATGAGCTCAATATCTTATATTGACTCATTTGGGCATGGCCATGCACTTCGTGGTCTCACTCTATCAAGAATAACGATGTCTCTCCCGTCATATAGGAGGGATAAATCCCATCTACATCACTTACATCCCTCCGTATAATTTGTCACATACCCAGTAATCGCCTTTATAGTCCACCCATTTACGGGTGACGTTTGACGAAGCCAAAGTATGCAACTCCTTATGTAGGGAACCATGGTGACTTCAGGTCTAAGCACTAATAGTCATACTAATAGCCACATGAGAAAGTATATGACACTCATATAATGATCCATGATACTTTCTCATGGTGGGTCATTCAGTATACATTCTCTAATGTATACCCATGTGTCAACATGATATCTCATATCCATGACTTGTGAGATCAAGTAATCGTGTTGACCTACATGCTAGTCTCTACGCATTAACATTGTCCCTGAATGTTAATATTTGACTAGGAATGATTAAGAGTAGTGTTCTCTATATCATCTCATTATCGATTCAACCAATCGATTGATATAGATAAGAACCAACTGCTCAACGACGTTATTATAATTAGTTATATGGCACCAATACAAGTAAATATAATAACCATGCCTTTATAAATAGGAATATGATACAATAAATGTAGGGGATCGAACGGCCGACTAGAGGGGGGTGAATAGCCCTTTTCCTATGGATGTCGTAATTCGTTCGTTCTCGTGTGCTCGTCTACAATTGTCGTTAATATACGCAGCGGAATAACAATAGAAATAACAACAACACAAGCACAACCAATACACAAGCACAACCAATACACAAGCATATACATGGTTCAGAACCAAATGGTTCCTACTCCACGGGTGAGCTCCTCGAGCTCTAGTTATGCGCACGACACTAACTATAACACTCCTTCTCGACAACACATCGGAGGTGGAGAAACCTCTCACAAGCAATTACAATGTAATATAGATATACAAGCAAATACACAAATACAATACAAAAGAAAACTTTCACCGATTGCTTTGATCGCTTTGCTAGTTGCTTGCTTTGATTGGCTCTTGAAGGACTGGAATGCAGCATCAATTCCCCTCCAATAGCTCCACAAAAGGCTTGGCGAAATCCTCCAACTCGTGCTCTTAGCGCCAATCGCCAAAAGGCCCCGGGCCGATCGCTTGTAGCCGTTGTCTCACAACGGCCAGATCCACGTCGGACAAGTTCTAACGAATCACCTACCAGTCGACTGATGATGCCCATCACCGATCGTGACCAAGAGTCGAGCCAATGGCCACGGAGCATTCTCGGCTCGCGACATCCCATCACCGATCCGCCATCCTCGGCCGATCATTGCTCGACTTTCAATCGATCGCTAGTCCATGGCAGTCGATTGACAAGCACAAAACCCTAGCCTTACACCAGTCGAACTCTAGTCGACTTAGACCAGTCAAACCGGCACCTATGCCAGTCGACTGAAGTCGGGCAAAACCTCAAACACCAAGTTGTTTGAGCATCCGACCATCGGGTAAACCCTCAAACATCAAGTTTGAGCCTCCGACACTCAGTCTTAGCCACTTGGCCAAGTCCACCTTATCCCTCATGGAGTTCCCCACCAAAGCTCTCTTCCCTCGGCCTACGTCCCTCGGATGCGCCAAGCGCACGGCTTCACAACGCCATCCTTCGCGTCTCATACCCTAGAAGTATGCTTCCCTTTGGGCTCACTCCATTCGCTCCCTGTCTGGCGGTCCCTCGAATGCACCAACCGCACGGCTTCGCAATGCCATCCTTCACCGACTCAAGGACCCCGAGCCTAGTGAACTTACCAAGTCCTTAAGACTTCCCATATGCACCAAGCGCACGGCTTCGCAATGCATTTCTCACCAAGCACCAAGCGCACGGCTTCGCAATGCTTTGGATTTCCCATGCCAAGCACCAAGCGCACGGCTTCGCAATGCTTTGGACTTTCCAATGCCAAGGCTTCCCCCTTGGACTTCCACACCAAGCTCCATGCTTGGGTTTTCCATGCCAACCCCATGTTGGACTTTCCCACACCAAGCTCCATGCTTGGATTTTCCATGCCAACACCATGTTGGACTTTCCCATGACAATCCCATGTCATGAGTTTTGTCTATCATCAAAATATCATCAAGGTACTGCTGGGCCGATTGCACCAACAATCTCCCCCTTTTTGATGATTGACAAAACTACCATCTCAAGTCTACCAATTCTCCCATATTGGCAATTCTCATATCCCAATGAGAATTCCAACGAACCCTAATTGGTAACTTGGTAACTTCTCCCCCTTTTTGACATTACATCAAAAAGGTCCTCCCCAAGGGTATGAATGTCTCATATCCCAATGAGATCTTACAATCTCTCCCTTGGAGGAACACATGCCTACAATCTTTCTAGTGATCTCATATCACTTAAAGAGAGGCAACCCAATTTTCCTCCCATGAGGAAATACACATCCATCTTCCCATGATGGATACCTCCCCCTAGAGGCTTGCTCCCCCTTGACCATTGCACCAACAATGTCCTTGGAGAGTCCCTAAGCCAATAGGAACATTAACCAAATCAAAATTAAGGCAAAGTTCAACGATGAACTTTCTTCCACCTTAAAATTGATACTCACCCTCAACCCAACTCCTAATCCATATCCAATGGATTTCCACCCTCTCTAATGCTCTCCCAAGCATATCCTAGGGTTAGGAGTGGTTAGGGGACCTTAACCTAGCTGAACATGGGCCTAACCAACAAGATTTACCCGAAATCAGCTTGGGCTGTAACGCCCGTGAAATTCTAGCAATTTTACGAGAATTTTTGGCTTTATGAGGATGGGCTTTATGTAGGCCTTTTTGGAGAAATAAAAGAAAATAAGCCAAAAAGAGATGCAAAGCCTAGGAATTGAACCCCCCACCTCTAGAGATAGCCAAGCCTTATAGATGCACCCACTAACCATAAGCCCAATAGAATCATATCATTAGAGGAAAGGGGGAACCTATAGATAAATGGGAGGAGGGTAAATGAAGAGGCTTGACAAGGAGAAGAGAAACTTCTCTTCCTCCCCTTTATAAAGAAGAGAGAAGTTCCACTTGGCCACTTCTTCCTTCCTTCTTCCTCTTCTCTTCATTCTCACCGAAACCCCAAGCTCTTCTTCCTCCTTTGGCCGAGAGCTCCTTGCAAGCTAGGAGAGAGCTAGGTGACCTCCATTAGGTCATCTCCCCAAGCAAAGCGAAGGATGTAAGTTTTCCCTCACCGCAGTATATATTAGTTTGATAGGGTTGGTTGCTTGAAAGAAATATGAGATTGTAGCCTTATAAGTTTCGCCAACTAAGTTGGTGGGCTAGGATTCATGAAAATGCTACTAAGGGAGGTTTTATGGGTGATATGTTTCAAGTAGATACCTTTAGGAGACCAAAGTGCAAAGGTGATGACCTTATATGGTTCGCCACCCCAAGATTTTAGGGTTAGGGTTGCATGAACTTGATCCTAAAGTGATATTCTTGGTTGGTATGTTTCAAGTAAGACCCTTGGGTATCCACCATCCAAGATGAGGCCCTTGTAGGTTTCGCCACCCTAGGTAATTAGGTTAGGGTTGCATGAAAATATCCCTAATGATGCTATGCTAGATGATAATGCTCATGAATAAATATTAGGTGGCAAGAACCCTAGTTGAGCCCCTTGTAGGTTTCGGCCACCCTAGGTAATTAGGGTTAGGGTTGTATGAAAATATCCCTAATGATGCTATGCTAGATGATAATGCTCATGAATGAATATTAGGTGGCAAGAACCCTAGTTGAGCCCCTTGTAGGTCTGCCACCCTAGGTAATTAGGGTTAGGGTTGCATGAAAATATCCTCATGATGCTAAGCTAGGTTATAATGCTTTATGGATGAATTTTTGGGGACCAAACCTAAGCTTGAGCCCCCTTACAAGTTTCGGCCAACCCATGGTTTTAGGGTTAGGGTTTCATGAAAACACCCTATATGTAATTGTGCTATGTGTATAGTTTTTAATATGACATGAACTTTGCTTGGGTGATGAATATGTTATGATTCAATGCAACATGAAATTAGGCTATGTGATGAGCATGTTTTACGATTTAATATGCCATGAATAAGCTTAGGAAATATACTTCCTGTTATGATGTAATATGCCATGATGAACATGTTGTGTGAAGTAATATGCCATGTATATGCTTCGGGAATGTGCTTCAAGTTATGGAGTATTGTGCCATGAAATATACCTAGGTGAAGAATATGTTTTGTGATTTAATATGTCATGAATATGCTTAGGAAATATGCTTCATGTTTACGATGCAATATGTCATGAAACATGCTTATGTGATGAACCCGTTTATGATTTTGGACCCATTTTGGGTACTCTTATGTTATGAATGCATGTGTACTTATAAAATGACTAAGATGGAGATGCTTCCTTTCAAGTAGGGATCAAGAGCTCTCCTTATGATAAAATAAGATGGAGATGCTTCCTTTCAAGTAGGGATCAAGAGCTCTCCTTATGATAAGATAAGATGGAGATGCTTCCCTTTCAAGTAGGGATCAAGAGCTCCTTATGTCAAGATAAGATCAAGATGCTTCCTTCTTATGATGGGGATCAAGAGCATTCTTTATATTATGTCCGAAAAGAAAAGAATTAAGTATTTTACTTTGCAAGAGGTTAAGTACCCGAATCTGGCCGTGTGGTCGTTAATCAAATCCATAGGGACACAAGAAGACGTAAGAGGTCTTGCCTCGTAAGACGTAAGAGGTCTTGCTCTAATAGGATCGTGGCTCGCTACCCCACCCTATTAGGGAACGCGATTATGTGGTACTTAACCCGGGCCCCCAAACAAGTTATGATGATATTGAAGTATTTATAAGTATATGTTTTGAAAAGAAAAGACTTCTATGATATTGTGTATGTCGTTAAATGCTCAATGCTTACGAACCAGGTTCTTTATGCATGCTAGATGTTATGAAGTTATGATGATATTGAAGTATTTATAAGTATATGTTTTGAAAAGAAAAGACTTTTATGATAATTGTGTATGCCTATGTTAAATGCTCAATGCTTAACCAGGTTCTTTATGCATGCTAGATGTTATGAAGTTATGATGATATTGAAGTATTTATAAGTCTATGTTTTGAAAAGAAAAGACTTTTATGATAATGTGTATGCCTATGTTAAATGCTCAATGCTTACGAATCCAGGTTCTTTATGCATGCTAGATGTTAAGTTATGATGATATTGAAGTATTTATAAGTATATGTTTTGAAAAGAAAAGACTTTTATGATCGTATGCCTATGTTAAATGCTCTGAATGCTTACGAACTAGGTTCTTTATGCATGCTAGATGTTATGAAGTTATGATGATATTGAAGTATTTATAAGTCTATGTTTTTAAAAGAAAAGACTATTATGATAATGTTTATGCATATTTTAAATGAAATGAATGCTTACTAAATAGGTTCTTTATGCATGCTAGATGTTATGAAGTTATGATGATATTGAAGTAATTATAAGTATATGTTTTAAAAAGAAAAGACTTTTATGATAATCGTGTATGCCTATGTTAAATGCTCAATGCTTATTTAACTAGGTTCTTTATGCATGCTAGATGTTATGAAGTTACGATGATATTGAATTAATTATAAGTGTATGTTTGAAAAGAAAAGACTTCTATGATATTGTGTATGCTTATGTTAAATGCTCTGAATGCTTACGAACTAGGTTCTTTATGCATGCTAGATGTTATGAAGTTATGATGTTAGAGTTAAGTCTAAGTATGTGGTGACTATGTACTTTATGCTAGTTTAGAATTTATGATGTGGTGAAGGTTAAGGGTAAGGTTAAGAATACTTGCGACTATGTTCCTTCTGCATGATTAGGGTTTATGTTATTACAAATGTTTATGTTCAAGTTAACCAAATGCTTATGATTACGTTCTTTCATGCACGCTTAGTTTATGCAGTTATAACGCTCATGTTCAAAGTATGCCCTGCTTAGATTAATTATGCTTAACCTGCTTATGAACAATTCTATGCAATGCTTAGTTCTTTTTGTACTATTACCTGGATATGTTGTTGATTAGTGTTGCTATGAAATGCTTAGGTCATTTTCTATGCCAGCATGCTCATGTTCTAATAGTTTGATGAAATCGTGGTTTTTGTGAATAGGCATGGATCTTACTAAGCTATATGCTTATAGTTTATGTTGTCCATATACTGCAGATAAAGGAAGTCTGCACTAGAGGGAGTGGCAGGAGGGGCCATGTGCGTGTGTGATAGTGGCATGGTGAAAGAAGACCCTACACTATCTGCTTATATTATATGCTCTAAGAACAATTTAAGACATTGCTTCCGCTTATAAGACTTGTGTTTAATGAGGATCCCTTAGTTTAAGAGGTTCGACATGTTAGAACTCATGAACGAATCCTTTCGCTATGCATGTTATGAAATAAGATAAGATATGTGGTCATGCTAATGATGAATAAGATAGGTGATGCATGTGCCAAAGAAGATTTCAGTTATGATAACCTGTTCAAGCATGTAGACATTGAACGGTTCCATATGTAGTATGCTAATAAAAAAAAAAATATAGAGACACAAGTAGCGCATCGAGAGCAGATAAAGTGGGCGCTATATGGGCAAATGATCAAATCGTAAATCACGGCCACATTTCATCATCGCTAATCCATGGCGATCGATAATCGACATTTGCGCTTTGACAGATTTCAGAAATGGATTTCCGAAATCCATAAGTAAATATACGTAATTTTAAAAATCTTGAAAATGCATACGTATAATACTTATCCTAAACACTATGGGTGAAAAATATTGGAAATTCATTTTACCCATTAAATTAGCAGATTGATACAAAGTTCAAAATTTAAGAAAAGCTTCAATAAAGAGTCATCTTTGTATCATCCCATTCAATGGTGATAGCTATCAAAAGATAGACTTCACCAAGGTTTTTCAAAAAGTTTTCAAAATGTTTTTCAAACCTTTATTTTCTTTTTCCTAAACATCTCACCAATATCTAGATGTGTAAAACACATACAAGTCAAATTTTTGTGAGATGTGGGTTTTTGTTCTTTATGTTCTCATGCATATTTCTAGGCAATAATATTTGATTCCTATCAAATCATGCCATAGACCTTAATTTCATTTTATTTTATGCATGATAATGATTATGGCATACATATGATTTAGATAAAAACATATGCCAATATCATGATGTCATGGCATGTGAATAAAACTTAAGCATACATGACATCTAAACATAAATCTAAACATGATCATGACATTTTTATAGATGAAAATGAAAATGATGTCATGACATGGCAAGGCAAATAAAGCATGGCAAGAAAAATATACTAAGGTATTAAATACCTAAGTGTTAAAATCAATTTTCCATTTCTAGGGATTAAATTCATTTTGCCTAATGCCATTCATTTCCCTAGTGTGCCAAAAACCCAAAATGGCATACCAATACCTCTAAGACCTAATAGTGCCAATTTAAATCATTTTTAACCTCTCAAACCATATTGGCACACCCTAATGTGTCAACTCACAATGGCTAGGTTAACCACCCATCCACTTGGGGTTGACACACCCTAACCCATTTAGCGTGAATCAATCACGCTTTTAGGAACCCAATATCTATTTGAGCTCCTTGGGTTAACAAGGTATTCCCTAGGGATAACTTCCCTAGATACCTTCCTAATGACCCTTTTAGGCTTTGAAGCCATAGTCTTTTGGGTCTTTCCTAGGTCAACTCTAGAGGTGACTCCTCCATTGACCTTCTTAGTGGCTACATTTGATTTCTTTGAGGTGTTAGCCACTAAACACATACCATGGCTAGACTTAGGGATGACTTCCCTATTAGCCTTGGTTTTCCTAGACCTAGAAATAGTTCCATAATTAAATGGAACATTATGATAAGTCTTCTTGGGCTTAGGTTTGTTACCCAAACCTTCCTTGCCCTTAGACCGTTTTTGAACCTTAGGTCTTGACTTTTGGACATTTGACCCTAGAATTGAATTTTCTATGATTCTAAGGGCTTTCTCCATTCTCTCAAGTCTTGACCTCAAGACTTGGTTCTCTATCTCTAATTTTCCCATTTTTGAATTTTCATTAGGTTTTTGGGAAAACCTCTTCTTCTTAGGCATGTGCCTAGACTTTTTGGGATTAATACCCAAATTTTCTTCTACTCTCCTAATTGACTCCCTAGGCAAGATATTTCTAGAATTATGAGTCCTAGGTTTGTCTTTAGTCATATGAACATGCTTGGCACCTAAGCAATAAACCTTATTGTTTCTCCTAGAATGCTTTTCATTAATAATGGCAAGAGAACTAAAATAATTTTTAGCATGATTTTTGACTTTAGGAATTAAAGGTGCATTAACTAAATGTACCTTAGGGTTAGCTTTAGGAGCTCCCCCTACATGAGTTGCACCTTCTTGCCCTTTCTTCCTCCCCCTAGGGCACTGGCTTCGGTAGTGTCCCTTTTGATTGCATTTGAAACACACAATGTGCTCTTTTCTCTTGATTTTGGGAACACCGGCATCGTTTGACTTTGGGTTGACTTTTGGTGTCGATGCCTTCTTCTTAGCCAATTTAGGGCATTTGCTCTTGTAGTGCCCTTTCTCCCTACACTCAAAGCATATTATGTGATTTTTATTCAAAATAATAACACTTGAGTTACCTAGGGAGATGGTGGAGGCCTCTTCACTTCTTCCGGAGGTAGAAGCTTCATCTTGATCTTTCTCCGGAGTAGAAACCCTTTCCTCCCCCTCAATGCTAGAGGTGGAGGTCTCCACCAAGTCATCCACATCTTCAAAAGTGGATGGTGATTCTTCTTCGGCATTCTCCTCTACTTGTGCCGATTGGGAATTTTCTTGGAATTTCATTACCTTATTCCATAATTCCCTTGCATCCCTATAATCACCCAATCTAGACCAAATAGTGTTAGGTAACAAATCACTAATCAATTTGATTACCTCAAGATTTGTCTTGAAATCATTGACTTGGTCTTGGGTCCACCTAGACTTCTCAATGGGCTTGTTGTATTTGTCCCTAGGCATCTCAAAACCATTTTCTATGATAATCATATAATCAAAATCGGTTTCGAGATATACCTCCATCCGTTTTCTCCACCAAGCAAAATCTCCATCGAATTTCGGTGGATGGATGAAGCCGGCCATTTGTAGTGCTCTCGCGGCGGTTAGTCTTTGAAGAGCGACCTCGGCTCTGATACCACTTGTAGGGGATCGAACGGCCGGCTAGAGGGGGGTGAATAGCCCTTTTCCTATGGATGTCATAATTCATTCATTCTCGTGTGCTCGTCTACAATTGTCGTTAATATACGCTGCAGAATAACAATAGAAATAACAACAACACAAGCACAACCAATACACAAGCATATACGTGGTTCGGAACCAAATGGTTCCTACTCCACGGGTGAGCTCCTCAAGCTCTAGTTATGCGCACGACACTAACTATAACACTCCTCGACAACACGTCGGAGGTGGAGAAACCTCTCACAAGCAATTACAATGTAATATAGAAATACAAGCAAATACACAAATACAATACAAAAGAAAACTTTCACCGATTTCTTTGATCGCTTTGCTTGTTGCTTGCTTTGATTGGCTCTTGAAGGACTGGAATGCAGCAGCAATTCCCCTCCAATAGCTCCACAAAAGGCTTGGCGAAATCCTCCAACTCGTGCTCCATTTATAACCTGCATCAAGCTGTTATCGCGCCTAGCAATCAATTGCCAAAAGGCCCCAGTCGACTGCCCCTGTAGGCATTGTCTCACAACGGCCAGATCCATGTCGGACAAGTTCCAACGGATCACTTACTACCGATCGATGATGCCCATCACCGACCGGTGACCCAAGAGTCGATCGCCTACGGGCCACGGAGTGTTCATGCTCGCGACACTCCCATCACGATCGCCATCTCTCGGCAATGATCAGCCGACTTCGCCGATCATCGCCGACTTACCGATCGCTAGTCCATGGCAGTCGACTTCCAAGAACAAAATCCTAGCCTTACACCAGTCGAACTCTAGTCGACTTAGACCAGTCGAACCGGCACCTATGTCAGTCGACTGACGTCGGGCAAAACCTCAAACACCAAGTTGTTTGAGCATCTGACCGTCGGGTAAACCCTCAAACATCAAGTTTGAGCCTCTGACACTCAGTCTAAGCCACTTGGCCAAGTCCACCTTATCCCTCATGGAGTTCCCCACCAAAGCTCTCTTCCCTCGGCCTACGTCCCTCAGATGCGCCAAGCGCACGACTTCGCAACGCCATCCTTCGCGTCTCATACCCTAGAAGTATGCTTCCCTTTGGGCTCACTCCATTCGCTCCCCGTCTGGCGGTCCCTCGGATGCACCAAGCGAACAGCTTCGCAATGCCATCCTTCACCGACTCAAGGACCCCGAGCCTAGTGAAATTACCAAGTCCTTAAGACTTCCCATATGTGTTAGTAATATATGAGAGATGTCCTAAGGCAATCGCCTTATGTATGAACCATTTATATGATAAATGAAGATTCACTATTTGAGTATACATGTTTAATGTATTTGATTGGATCTTAAACTCATTTACTAAATGTCCACGATACGATTCACAGCATGAGAGAATTTGTGATTGGATCACAACTAGTGAGTATCTCTACATGTGTAATTGTGATGTATCGGAATTATCCCTAGTCGATGAATTGATGGATTTGGACACCATCAATTCTGTCGAGACTAGCACGAGGTATACTCCTTGGTGTATCCAAGCAGCTGATTCTCACTGGCTGGAGACATTGTGATGTCCGAAGTTAATCGTGGATGCTAGTTATGGTAACTAGTTCATTAGAGTGACCAGCCGTAAGACTTCATATGGTTCTCTGCATATATAGATATGTCAATGAAGTTCTTACTGTGGCTTAAGTGCGATGTTCCTTTGACTTGCGGTATTCAAGTCATCTTGATCATGGAGACTTATGCTTTGACATCTTAAGCAAACATCTCCGAGGAGATGTGGACCCGAGATGATTGGGTATAAGTCGAAGTCATCGAAGGTGTTTGAATAGCCTATAAAGGATTCACCACTCCTTGCGAGGAGATGTATACCCATGGCCTCTCGTCGGATTGTTACTAAAGTCTTTGGACAAAGCATTACATGTTTAGAGTAAAGTACTCTTCGATACATGGGGAGTAACTAGAATCCGTAGGACGAGGAAATAATACTTGGGCTAGGTGTGACGTAGTCAGCCTAGTGGGGACTGACACAATAGACCATGTCCTGAACCAAGTGGGTATAAGATGAGTGAAGGGAATGGGGCACGATTAAATCGAGCTACTGAAGGGTTTCAGAAATAGTTCTGGATCAACCGTTGATCTTTTCGGTTAATTGGGGATCATGATGTACTACTAGGTGCCACTCATGATCGTTCTATAATTAATGGTTAATTATAGACGACCAACATAAACCGAGAACCTATTTGGTCACACGCACAATGAGTGTAATCCAAAGAATTTAAAACGAGCTTGAGAATGGGATTCTCAGACCGAGAGAAACTATGTTTGGTTGGACCAAACATAAAGCGAGCATGAAATTGTTTCAGTCGCAATGGAAGCGTGGATGGGCCGTGTATTATGAAGACATAATGGATGGACCAAAATGGTTTGGTTCTAATCAAATGGATGAGAATAAACCAAAGGGTTTGGTTTATTTTAAACGAATGAACCAAAAGTTGGTTCGGTTCGTTTTAACTTAAAATAAACCATCATGGTTTGGTTTATTTTAACTTATCTTAATGGAGCGGGTTAACGGGCTTTATGGATATGATCCATTAACCATTAAGAGAATTAGTTCTCTCTAAAATAGGGCTTAAACCCTAATCCAAAAAAACCCTAATCAAGAGTTGCCGCCCAACCTTGTGTTGCCGCCCCTCCCTCTCCTCCCCTAGTCGGCGCCAACCCTAGGATTGCCGCCGCCCTGGTGTTGTGCCGTCAAGTCATTGCCGTGACCAAGCTTCAGCCGGTGAACACTCCGCGACCCTCGGTGATCCCCTATAGGTTTGGCATCAAGGTGAGGCTTTTTCTTTCCTTGGTTGGCGGCGCCTATATCCTCCACCAAGCTGTCCAGTTTCGACAGCTTATCCTCCTCGTCGGAGTCGTTTGGGCCGCGACGGTTAGTGCTCCGACAGCGGCTAACTTATCGGATTTGATCTCGGTAATCCTCTGAGGTGGAGGACGAAGGATTCGTCAATTGGTTGACGAATACCTCTCCGGAGAAGCGAGTTTTGAGAACTCGTTTTAGGATCCGAATTTGGATTCGGATCGTGATCATCTCTCGATCACGTCATCTTCAACACGAGGCTAGTAACCCGTACGAAGACGAAGCTCGTGACTTAGCGAATTCATCCCGAGGAGCTCGGCGTGGATACGGATAGAGACGATTCTTACGAGGATCGTTCCGGTTGATGCCGTTCCCGCTACACGTCATACGAAAGGTATAACGTAGATAATTTCTTTTATTGCAAATTTTAATTTACGGTTATGTCTACACTTGTTGTAATAGCATGCGTGTATTGTGTGTGTTGTAATAAATATAGATTTATTATTTTTAATTGCTTTCGCTGTGCTCATGTTTACGAAACATGATCGAACACACACACGCCGCGGTGCCGGAAACCCAATAGTGGTATCAGAGCCCAGGTTGTGTTTCGACATAATCGTAAAATGGTTTTGCGATAGTCATAATGTATTTCTGGAAATTTTCTAATTTTGGAAATTTAGAAGTATTTATGGAAATTTTTCAATGTTGGAAAGTCTAGAAGTATTTATGGAAATCTTCCACTTTTGGAAAGTTGGAAGTATTTATGGAAATTGATATTTTCCATAAATAAAATATTTGATTAGATTCTGGAAATTTGTTTCCTAATTTAATCATGATATGATTTGGGAAATCAAATCTTAAAATATTTTATTTCCATAAGTAGTTTTAATGATTTAGGAAATTGGTTTCCTAAATAGATTTTCCTTAATCAAATAATTCCATGAATAAAATATGTGATTAGATTTGGAAATTTTTTTCCTAATTTAATTATGATTTGATTTGGAGAATCAAATCTTAAACATATTTTATTTCCATAAATAGTTATGACATATAAGGAAATTATATACATGACATAATTGTATGCCATGTAATTGCATTAGATGCATAACATTATGCCATGCGTGTCGTGACATGTAGATGTATGCCATGTATGCCATGCCATGTAGATAATAGTTATTTGCATGCAAAGAGGATGAGACATAAAAACCCTAACTCAATATTAAAGCCTACACCTTCCATTAATATGGTTAGAACCGTAGTTCTGCTTTCTGCTTGGGTTGTTGGACTCACTCCAAGCCCGGCTCGAACCAACATGTTCAAATCATTGGAATAGTTTAACTCTAATATGGTAAGAGTCGAGGTCAATCGTTAGTTTGGGTTGTTGGACTCACTCCAAGCTCTAATTGGTTGAATGCGCCTAACCATATTAAAACTATTTCGCGATTAATGGGTCGGCTTTAACTTGGAGCATCGATTTGTTGGACTCACTCCAAGGTCGATGTGAAGAGAGGTGAAGTTGGGTGCTATGCATATGATGCATACTTGTTAATGTGTTAACAACCCAATGTATGTGTAAACATTCAATTAGTTGATAGCACATTGTGATAGTTACATATACATGATATGTAATCGGTATACTTAATACCCACCATCATAGCTAAGAATGGCTTGTTGGACTCACTCCAAGGTTGTTCTTATCTATGATGGATATCAGCCCATTCGGAGATGGACCTACGATCTCCCGAAGTGATTTTAAGGGTTTTTGAAATTCGAAAAATGAATGGGATTTATAAATGTATATTGATGCATTTTAAAATCATTTTCTCATATATGCTCGTTTTGTATTTCTAGGTCAATAAATTGATCATGACGCTTTGAATTTGGCGCACTATTTTGGATTCGAACAAACCGACCGGGCCTAACTTCGATCGCTTAGAAACTCGAGAATTGTTCTCAAGGCGGAAAAGCTTGCATATGTCCTTGAAGAGCCTCTTCCCGATCCCCTAAGGACGATGCAACCTGCATCAAATGTTGGTCTATCGTAAACATGTGGCGCATTCTCGAAATGGGCGAAGTTGCATCATGCTAGCGGCGATGGTACCTGAGCTGCAAAAGCAGCATGAGCATATGGATGCTAATACTATGGTCTTCCATCTTCATGAGCTGTTCGATGAGCAAGCGAGATCCGAAAGGTTCGAGGTCTCTAGGCTCCTCTTCACTATGAAGATGCAAGAAGGTTCGTCTGTAGTGCAGTTTGTGCTAAAGATGAACGGGTACATCGAGCGGCTAGCTACCCTCGGTTTTGTGATGGATCATGAGTTAAGTATTGACTTAATTCTGCATTGTTTGCCCAAGAGCTTCTCACAATTTGTGATGAACTATCGGATGAACAAATTGGAATCCACCATTCCCGAGCTCCTTAATATGCTGAAGACTGTGGAGCCTTCTGTAAAGCATGAGGAGAAGGCGGTTCTCATAGTTGATTCTCAAAGAAAGGTTCTAAGAGGAAGGCAAAAGAATGTAAGAAAGGAAAGAAAAAGGAAAGAAGGCAATAAGCTAAGAAGGGCACTTGCCATCACTGTGGCAAGGAAGGCCACTAGCGAAGAAACTGCAAGATTTATCTTGAGTCCATGAAGAAGAAGAAGGCATCCGATGCCCCATCCTCTTCAGGTATCTTCGTTATTGATTGTCATTCTATTTCCTTAGACACTTGGGTATTGGATACTGGGTGTAGCTCACATATATGTAATGACATACTGTGGGGCTAAGGAATAGAAGAAGACTTGTCGAGGGGAGTCAAATTTGCGAGTTGGCAATGGAGCAAAGGTTGCCGCTGCTCGCCATCGAACTTATTTGTCAAGCTCCCTAGTGGACTAGTCTTGAACCGACAATTGCTATTATGTTCCTTCTCTAATAAAGAACATTGTTTCTATTTCTCGCTTAAATAGAAATGGTTTCCATTTAACGCTTAGTAACAATTGTTGTTATATAACTTTGAATGGCGATTTATGGAACCGAACTTTGAGTAATGGCATTTATACGCTGGACGATCCAAAGGACATTTTCAATATCGGGCTTGAGCAACACGCTGCGTGCTCGAAAGGATAATCACATAGACTCCTATATGTGGCATTGTCGTCTTGGCCATATAAGCAAGAAACGCATGTCCGAATTACACCAATGTGGAATTCTAGAATCGTTTGAATTGGATTCATACGATACATGTGAATCATGCTTAAAAGGCAAGATGACTAAGTTACCTTTTACTGGAAAAGGTGAACGAGTGGGAGAGTTACTAGGTCTAGTACATACTGATGTATGTGGACCTATGTCAACTCAAGCTTTAGGAGGCTATAGCTACTTCATTACCTTCACCGATGATCACTCATGGTTTGGGTATGTGTTCTTGATGAAACACAAGTCTGAAGCCTTTGAAAGGTTCAAAGAATTCAGAAATGAAGTAGAGAAACAACATGACAAAAGTATTAAAATACTTCGATCGGATCGAGGTGGTGAATACTTAAGTCAAGAGTTTCTTGATTATCTAAGAGACAATGACATATTGTCTCAATGGACTCCTATACACCACAAAGATAATGGTGTATCCGAGAGGCGAATCGACCTTGTTGGACATGGTCGTCAATGATGAATCATGCGACTCTTCCCAAGTCCTTTGGGGTTATGCACTTCGCATACCGCTTACTTGTTAAATTGAATGCCTACCAAGGTAGTCTCTACTACTCCATATGAGATATGGGCTAGTAAGAAACCTCATGTATCTTACTTGAAGATATGGGGTTGTCCTGCTTATGTGAAGCGGACTGTATCAGACAAACTGGATGCTAAGTCTGATAAATGTCTATTTATTGGATACCCTAAGGAAACAAGGGGTTACCAATTCTATCATCCTGTGGAACAAAAGGTGTTTGTTTCAAGGCATGCTGTGTTTCTAGAGAAAGAGTTTCTCTTGCAAGAAAACAGTGGGAGTGTCGTCGAGCTTGAGGAGGCTCGAGAGACTCAAATAGACATTGATGAGATACCTGGTGAAGCACAACAGCCGACAACTCATAGTGATGAGCAATCGGCTGGACCTATTGTAACACCACATCTTCGTAGATCTGGTAGAACACGCAATATTCCTGAGAGATATAGATTTCTCGTAAGTGAATCGAACGACGTGTTACTCATTGATGATGAGGAGCCTACCAGTTATGAAGAAGTGCTGACAAGTTCAGAAAGGGATAAGTGGCTTGGTGCCATGAAGTCGGAAATGGATTCCATGTACGAAACCAAGTTTGGAACTTGGTTGACCCACCTGAAGGCATAAAGCCTATAGGGTGCAAGTGGGTTTTCAAGAAGAAAACCGACATGGATGGTAATGTGATTACCTATAAGGCTAGATTGGTGGCGAAAGGATATCGCCAAAAACAAGGTGTTGATTATGACGAAACCTATTCTAAGCTAGCTATGCTTAAATCCATTCGGATGCTCCCGCCATAGCGGCTCATTATGATTATGAGATATGGCAGATGGATGTGAACTTTCCTTAATGGAAACTCGCCGAGGACGTGTATATGATACACCGAGGGTTTCACATCGGTTGATAAAACCAAGGTATGCAAATTATGCGACGATCCATTTATAGATTAAAGCAAGCATCCAGAGTCGAATATTCGCTTTTGATGAGACAATCAAAAGTTTGATTTCTCACAAAATCCAGATTTAACCTTGTGTGTACAAGAAGGTTAGTGGGAGGCAAATGTGTTCCTAGTATTGTATGTCGATGACATATTACTTATAGGAAACGATGTGTCAATCTTACAGTCAGTTAAGGTTTGGTTATCCAAGACATTCTCCATGAAAGACCTGGGAGAAGCAACCTACATCCTTGGGATTAAGATCTATAGAGATAGATCGAAATAGTTGCTTGGTCTTTCGCAGTCTACATATATAGACCGAGTGCTAAAGAGGTTTAGCATGTCGGAATCCAAGAAAGGTTATCTGCCCATCAGGCATGGGGTACACCTTTCGAAGTCTATGTGTCCGCGCACAGAAGACGAGAGGATTTGCATGAGTAAGATTCCCTATGCATCCGCAATAGGATCTATCATGTATGCTATGTTATGTACGAGGCCCGATGTATCGTACGCTCTGAGTGTCATGAGCAGATACCAATCCGATCCAGGAATGGATCATTGGGCGGCTGTTAAGACGATCCTTAAGTACTTGAGAAGAACTAAGGATGTGTTCCTAATATATGGAGAATGGGACAAGGTGATACGCGGTATACGGATGCGCCTTCGACAGACAAGGATGATTCCGTGTCTCACCGATACGTATTCACCTTGAATGGGGGCGCAGTGAGTTGGAAAAGTTCCAAACAAGAGACTGTAGCGGATTCTACCACTGAGGCAGAATATATTGCAGCTTCGGAAGCAGCAAAGGAAGCGGTTTGGATCAAGAAGTTCGTTCATGAACTTGGTGTGATTCCGGCCATTGTTGAAGCAATACCGGTCTCATCGCGATAACAATGGAGCAATTGCAGGCGAAAGAGCCAAGGTCTCATCAACGATCCAAACATGTGCTTCGCCGCTATCATCTTATCAGAGAGATCATCAGTAGGAACGAAATACAAATCGAGAAAATTCCCACCGAAAGGAACTTAGCGGATCCTTTGACTAAAGCATTACCTCAAAGTAAGTTTGAGGGTCATGTTAGAGCTTATGGTATTGGATACCGTAGCGATTGACATTAGGCCAAGTGGGAGTCTGTTAGTAATATATGAGAGATGTCCTAAGGCAATCGCCTTATGTATGAACCATTTATATGATAAATGAAGATTCACTATTTGAGTATACATGTTTAATGTATTTGATTGGATCTTAAACTCATTTATCAATGTCCACGATACGATTCACAAAGATGAGAGAATTTGTGATTGGATCACAACTAGTGAGTATCTCTACATGTGTAATTGTGATGTATCGAATTATCCTAGTCGATGAATTGATGGATTTGGACACCATCAATTCTGTCGAGACTAGCACGAGGTATACTCCTTGGTGTATCCAAGCAGCTGATTCTCACTGGCTGGAGACATTGTGATGTCCGGAGTTAATCGTGGATGCTAGTTATGGTAACTATTTCATTGGAGTGACCAGCCGTAAGACTTCATATGGTTCTCTGCATATATAGATATGTCAATGAAGTTCTTACTAAAGCTTAAGTGCGATGTTCCTTTGACTTGCGGTATTCAAGTCATCTTGATCATGGAGACTTATGCTTTGACATCTTAAGCAAACATCTCTAAGGAGATGTGGACCCGGGATGATTGGGTATAAGTCGAAGTGATCGAAGGTGTTTGAATAGCCTATAAAGGATTCACCACTCCTTGCGAGGAGATTTATACCCATGGCCTCTCGTCGGATTGTTACTAAAGTCTTTGGCCAAAGCATTACATGTTTAGAGTAAGGTACTTTTCGATACATGTGTAATAACTAGAATCCGTAGGATGAGGAAATGATACTTGGGCTAGGTGTGACATAGTCAGCCTAGTGGTGACTGACACTATAGACCATGTCCGGAACCAAGTGGGTATAAGATGAGTGAAGGGAATGGGGCACGATTCATTCGAGCTGCTGAAGGGTTTCAGAAATAGTTCTGGATCAACCGTTGATCTTTTCGGTTAATTGGGGATCATGATGTACTACTAGGTGTCACTCATGATCGTTATATAATTAATGGTTAATTATAGACAGCAAACATAAACCGAGAACCTATTTGTTCACACGCACAAAGAGCGTAATCCGAAGGATTTAAAACGAGCTTGAGAATGGGATTCTCAGACCGAGAGAAACTAGGTTTGGTTGGACCAAACAAGAAGCGAGCATGAAATCGTCGTCCAGGTTTTGTGCCGCCGTCCAAGTCGTTGCCGGCGACCAAGCTTCAGCCGGTGAACACTCCGGCGACCCTCCGGTGATCCCCTATAGGTTTGGCATCAAGGTGAGGCTTTTCTTTCCTTGGTTGGCCGGCGCCTATATCCTCCACCAAGCTGTCCAGTTTTCTGGACAGCTTCTCCTCCTCTCGTCGGAGCATCGTTTGGACGACGGTTAGTGCTCCTACAGCGGCTAACTTACCGGGGATTTGATCTCCGGTAATCCTCTGAGGTGGAGGACGAAGGATTCGCCAATTGGTTGACGAATACCTCTCCGGAGAAGCGAGTTTTGAGAACTCGTTTTAGGATCCGAATTTGGATTCGGATCGTGATCATCTCTCGATCACGTCGTCTTCAACACGAGGCTAGTAACCCGTACGAAGACGAAGCTCGTGACTTAGCGAAGTCATCCCGAGGAGCTCGGCGTGGATACGGATAGAGACGATTCTTACGAGGATCGTTCCGGTTGATGCCGTTCCCGTTACACGTCATACGAAAGGTATAACGTAGATAATTTCTTTTATTGCAAATTTTAATTTATGGTTATGTCTACACTTGTTGTAATAGCATGCGTGTGTTGTGTGTGTTGTAATAAATATAGATTTATTATTTTTAATTGCTTCCGCTGTGCTCATGTTTACGAAACATGATCGAACACACACACGCCGCGGTGCCGGAAACCCAACAATATGCACCAAGCGCACGGCTTCGCAATGCTTTGGATTTCCCATGCCAAGCACCAAGCGCACGGCTTCGCAATGCTTTGGACTTTCCGATGCCAAGGCTTCCCCCTTGGACTTCCACACCAAGCTCCATGCTTGGGTTTTCCATGCCAACCCCATGTTGGACTTTCCCACACCAAGCTCCATGCTTGGATTTTCCATGCCAACACCATGTTGGACTTTCCCATGACAATCCCATGTCATGAGTTTTGTCTATCATCAAAATACCATCAAGGTACTGCTGGGCCGATTGCACCAGCAATAAAGTCCATACAACAATCATCACATGATTGGCTCTAGGGCTTTCACTAACAATCTCCCACTAGCACTAGTGTCAATCACTGTAGTATCTAATACCCAATGACCTAGTGTGATCATCATGCTTTTTCTGTGCCAAAACCTTGGTCAAGGGATCTGCGATGTTAGCCTCTGTGGGTACTCTACAAATCTTCACATCTCCTCTATCGATAATCTCTCGAATGAGATGGAAGCATCGATATACTCGGCCTCTTGTTGTAGAATCAGCAACTGTGTCATGCTTGGAACTCTTCCAGCTCACAGAGCCACCATTCAAGCAAAATATGAACCCTGACTACGATCTATAATCATCCTGGTCAGTTTGGAAGCTGGCATCGCTGTAACCCTTTAAAGCTAGCTCCTCATCGCCTCCAAATATCAAGAAATATTCTTTAGTCCTTCTCAAGTACTTAAGAATATTCTTGACTGCTATCTAGTGATGCTCACCTGGATCTGACTGGTATCTACTCGTCATGCTCAAAGCATACGAGACATCAGGACGAGTACACAGCATGGCGTACATGATAGATCCTATAGAAAATGCGTATGGGATCTTATCCATGCGGTCTCTCTCCTCTATAGAAGAGGGACTTTGAGTCTTCGAAAGACTCACACCATATGACATTGACAGAAGTCCCTTCTTGGAATTCTGCATGGCAAATCGTAGTAATATCGTGTCAATGTATGTACTCTGACTTAGGCCAAGCAATCTCTTAGATCTATCTCTATAGATATTGATGCCTAGAATACAGGCTACTTCACCTAAGTTCTTCATTGAGAAGTACATCCCCAGCCAAGTCTTCACAGACTGTAGCGAAGGGATGTCATTCCCAATGAGTAGTATGTCATCCACATACAATACAAGGAAGACAACTGTGTTCCCATTAACCCTCTTCTAGACACAGGGTTCATCTTCATTCTTGATGAAACCAAATTTTTTGATCGCATCATCGAATCGAAGATTCCAGCTCCGAGAAGCTTGCTTTAGCCTATAAATGGACCTTTGTAGCTTGCATACTTTCCTATTATGTTGTGGATATACAAAACCCTCAGGTTGTGTCATGTACACATCCTCGAGTAAGTTTCCATTCAGAAATGCAGTTTTGACATCCATCTGCTAGATCTCATAATCATGGTATGTTGCAATAGCAAGTAAGATCCGAATGGACTTAAACATCGCCACTGGAGAAAAGGTTTCATCATAGTCAATACCATGAATTTGCTTGAAACCTTTAGCCACCAATCGACCCTTATAGGTATGCGTAAGTCCATCCATGTCAGTCTTTCTCCTAAAGACCCACTTACACCCAATGGGTTTGACCCCTTCAGGTGGATCAACCAAAGTCCATACTTGGTTGGTGTACATGGATTCCATCTCGGATCTCATGGCCTCTAGCCATTTCTCAGAATCTGGGCTCATCACAGCTTCCTGATAGTAGGTAGGCTCATTCTCAATGAGCATAACGTCATCTTGGTCAGACAAGAGAAATGAGTATCTCTCAGGCTGACGACGTACCCTATCAGATCTACGAAGAGGTAGGTCTACCTGAGTAGGTGGTTGTTCTACAACTCTTTGTGCAACAACCTCATCACCCACAACACTTTGTGGTTCCTATTTAGCCTCCATCAAGGCCTCAGTGCTATGGTCCTTATCTTGAATTTCTTCAAGATCGAAGGTACTCCCACTAGTTTTTCTAGAAACAAAATCCCTTTCTAGAAAAACTCCAGTCTTTGCCATAAACACTTTGTGCTGACTGGGAATGTAGAAGTAATATCCCTTTGTATCCTTGGGATATCCAACAAAATAGCACCTATCGGATTTGGGTCCCAATTTGTCTGAGACTTGACGTCGAACGTAAGCCTCACAACCCCAAATCCTCATGAAAGACATCTTGGGATTTCTCCCTATCCATATCGTATATGGTGTCTTTATCACAGCCTTGGATGGTACACAGTTAAGGGTAAAGGTTGTTGTGTCTAGAGAATATCCCCAAAAGAATATAGAAAGATCTGTGTGACTCATCATAGATCGTACCATATCTAATGGGGTACGATTCCTCCTTTCGGATACACCATTCCACTGTGATGTTCCAGGAGGAGTGAGTTGGGATAGAATCCCACACTCAGCTAGATAGTCACGAAATTCATGGCTAAGGTATTCTCCACCTCGATCTGATCAAAGTATCTTAATACTCTTGCCCAGCTGGTTTTGTACTTCATTCTTGAATTCTTTAAACTTTTCAAAGGATTCTGATTTATGTGTCATAAGATACACATAACTATATCTATTGAAGTCATCAGTAAATGTAATGAAGTACCTGTAACCACCTCTAGCTGCAACATTGAAAGGGCCACATACATCACTATGTATAAGTCCTAACAAGTCTGTTTCTCTTTCGCTGTGACCAATAAAGGGAGTCTTGGTCATCTTGCCTAAAAGGCAAGACTCGCATGTCTCATATGATTCAAAATCAAATGAGTCTAGCAGCCCATCCTTATGGAGCTGAGATAAGCGACTCTCATTTATGTGACCTAAGCGACAATGTCAGAGATAGGTTTGGTTCAACTCATTTGACTTGAACCTTTTGGTACTTATGTTATAGATAGGGATCTCTAAGTCTAGAAAGTAGAGTCCATTCATTAGAGGTGCACTACAATAGAACATATCATTTAAATAAACTGAACAACATTTGTTCTTTATTATAAATGAAAATCCTTTCTTGTCCAAACAAGAAACTAAAATGATGTTCTTAGTTAAGGCAGACACATAACAACATTCATCTAATTCTAGTACAAGCCTAGAGGGCAAAGATAGATCATAATTTCCTACAGCAACAGCAGCAACTCTTGCTCCATTGCCTACTCGTAGGTCCACCTCACCCTTTGTCAATGCCCTGCTATTTCTTAGCGCCTGCACATTGGTACAAATGTGAGATGCACATCTGGTATCTAATACCCATGATGAAGAAATAGATAGATTGACTTCTATAACATTTATACCTGAAGTAGAAGTCTCACTTCTCTTCTTCTTACGATCTTCCAGGTATGCCTTGCAGTTACGCTTCTAGTGTCTTGCTTCCTTGCAGTAGAAGCAATCCCCTTCCTTGGCTACCCCTACTTTGGGTTTAAGTTCTTTGCCTTTGCCCTTGGCTTGGGACTTTCCCTTACCTTTAGGATTGCCCTTGCCTTTCTTCTTCTGCACCATCAAAATGGTGTCAGATTTTCCCTTCTTAAGGTTAAGCTCAGCAGTTCTCAACATGCTAAGCATTTTAGGCAATGACTTATCAATTTCATTCATGATATAATTTATGACAAATTGATTGAAGGCTTGTGGCAAAGATTGCAAGATCAGGTCAGTGGCCAACTCTTGGCCAAGTGGGAATCCCAGCCTTTGTAGGTTTTCTACGTACCCAATCATCTTGAGTACATATTGACCTACGAGAGTCCCTTCTTGCATTTTAGACCCAAACACTGCCTTAGAGACTTCATATCTCTCATGCCTTGCTTGTCCTTGATATAGTTGACGAAGATGTCCAACCATATCTTAAGCATTCATGAACTCATGTTGCTTCTGAAGCTCAGAGTTCATGGTCGTGAGCATTAGACATGACACATCTAATGCATCATCTTGATGCTTCTTGTAAGCATCTTTGTCAGCTCGCGAGGCAGTGGCAGGAGGTGCCTCCGGAATGGGCTGCTCCAGGACGTACAACTTCCTTTCTTGGGTGAGAAAAATTCTCAGGTTCCTGTACCAGTCCAGGAAATTTGCTCCATTGAGCTTGTCCTTCTCAAGGACAGAACGCAGAGAGAGAGTGTTCGTGTTTGTCGACATAGTTATCTACAACATACAATTCAGAGAATTAATATCATATTCCTTTTATCATTTAATTAGGCCTTTAATCAAATGATGCTCCCACTGAATTATAGAAATTTTGTAGAAACGAGTTATGGATGTGGTCAAACCACATTACTAGATTCATACAAACTAGCTATAATTCTTGCGGGACAAGATCCACATCATACTAAGCCTTGAGTTAGCTTTGGCTAAATCACCCAAGATTTAGTACGATCGGTGGGTAACACATTACCGATTACATCTCTATGAAACTCTTGTTTATAGGATCAAGACCCACATTTACAAAAGACCCTGAGTTAGCTTTGGCTAAATCGCCTAAGATTTAGTGTAAATGCGATCTTACCCTATCTTTACAACGATTGGAATATGCCTATAGTTCTACTCGATCCAATTGAGTTAACTAGTTTTGCTCAATCTAATTGAGCTTACTCTAACCCAAGCGTGATAGGCGGGACCAAGATTGTCCCTCCGTACCCCAACCAAGATAATATGCGTTGCTCTGCTTTGGCAGATTCAACAACGACAAATGATCGAGGCAGTGATGGGTATCAAGGCTCGGTAGGCATTTTTCGAGTTGATTCGATTATGATCTAAACTAATCGTAATGTGTATCTTATACACATTTAGGCCTTTATTATCCTATATTATCATGCATCACATACATACAATCATTATTCTAGCATGCATCATATACATACAAGCATTATTCTACTAGCATGCATCACATACATACAAGCAAAATCAAATAAATATATATATATATCAACATATATATATATATAATTAAATGTGATGTAGTCATGGCCCTACTACGATCTTCCCAAGCCAATGAGAAGATCGGACGGTCAACCTAAGGCTAGCGGCTTCTCCAAGTGCTTTCTTTGACCGCCATGTGTCGTCGTCACCCTTCTCGTAACCTCGTCTTCAAGTGGACTTTCCACCACTCCATTTTGTACATTACAAATATGAAACTCGAGTTACATTCAAGTCTAAAACTATTTACAACTAGAATATCAAAAGAAGAGGTACGACGCACAGGTCGCATACACTATACAACACGCACAACCACAAAACGGCACGCAGGCCGTATTATGAATTACAACACATCACATCCAATCATATTGGGGTTATTGGGCCATTACAATCACAGAATTATACATAATTCTAAATTATGTATTTTTACAGAAAATTTCTATAATTTTTCCTATTTTTTTTTTCAATTTTATGAGTCACCTCCCCGTAACGGTCCCGCTAAGCGATTTCCAGGCGCGATCGTGGGACAAGGCCCCTTTCGGGGATAGGGGCAGCACCCCTACTCACAAAATAAACTTTGCAAGTGTCCCTACAATGATCTTACAATGACTTAAGTCACTGTCTCAAAAATCTAAAGCAAGAACTCGCCGTTACGGAGAGTTTTTCTCGACGGTTGAAGCCTACAAGTGTCCCAACACTCGTTGCTTCGATTCTTCGAGAAAAATACCCAAAAATTCTATAAAAATAGAAAATTTACAGAAACATATAAATCTGTAATTTTTATATCTAATACAAAAATTACAAAAAATGAAACACATACATGCTTCGTACGTGGCTCTGATACCACTGTTGGGTTTTCCGAGCAGCAAAAACCGCTTCTTGCATTGCGGAAACCTCAGAAGCCCCGGCCACGGATCCGTGCAAAGATGTATTAAAATAAAACATGTATGTGTTTATATAAAAACCCTAGATCTACCTTAGATCTAGAAGGTGAGAGTGTTACCCTCGTAGCGACGCCCTTTGCTTATCCCGCTCGTCCAAAAGGTTCGCCGGAACTCGAGAGTGTCAAGTGTACACTCCTCTATCGGTATCCACACAAGAAATAGGTGGAGAAAAGCATCCTAGAGTGTTCTAGTACCCCTTGGACATTCATGGCTAGATGACGAAGAGAGAGCTTGAGGGAAGAGAGAAGGAAGAAGATGAAGTTACACAACTTAACTTCACATCATTCATAACCCACTATAAGGGGGTTACATGCATGCATGTAACTCCAAGAACCAATGGCTCTTGGTCTCCCTCATGAGGTGGCACCCCATGATGTGTCCATGATGATGTGGAGCATCATCATTGGCCGGCCCCATGCCAAGTCACCATGACATGGCAATTGGTCAAGTCAAAATTGACCATTCATCTTCCCTCTCAAGTCAAGTCAAACTTGACCTATTATCTCCTATGGTTGATCAAATCCAACCATTTGATTCAAGTCAATTTTAATTTAATGAATCTCTATTCATTAATTTAAATTGATTTGATGAATCAAATCTAAATTAGACTCATTCAACACTTGAATCAACTTGAGTCTAACTCAATTAGTCTAATTTGGATTACTCTTAATCCAATTTGGTTCATCCCATGAACCTAATCCTCATGATTCATCATATGAACCTACTCTCCATCAAATTGCCCTTATGTGTGTGACCCTATAGGTTCTTGTAACGTTGGCAATGTCCCTAAACCGATTTAGGAACATAAGCAATGAGCGATATCTAGCAAAACATCATTGCTACCCAAGTTACAAGAATGTTGAGCTCCAACATCACCTTTGTGACTACAAATTGTGACTCTCACAATATGTGACAATGTCCTTCTATCCTTGACATCTAGATTGACCAATTGAGGCATAGACCGTGTCATCCTCGGTACAATCTATATCTTGAACTCCAAGTAGACTCACTCTAATCAAATGAGCTCAATATCTTATATTGACTCATTTGGGCATGGCCATGCACTTTGTGGTCTCACTCTATCAAGAATAACGATGTCTCTCCCGTCATATAGGAGGGATAGATCCCATCTACATCACTCACATCCCTCCGCATAATTTGTCACATACTCACTAATCGCCTTTATAGTCCACCCATTTACGGGTGACGTTTGACGAAGCCAAAGTATGAAACTCCTTATGTAGGGAACCATGGTGACTTCAGGTCTAAGGACTAATAGTCATACTAATAGCCACATGAGAAAGTATATGACACTCATACGATACTTTCTCATGGTGGGTCATTCAGTATACATTCTCTAATGTATACCCATGTGTCAACTTGATATCTCATATCCATGACTTGTGAGATCAAGTCATCATGTTGACCTACATGCTAGTCTCTACGCATTAACATTGTCCCTGAATGTTAATACTTGACTAGTAATGATTAAGAGTAGTGTTCTCTATATCATCTCATTATCGATTCAACCAATCGATTGATATAGATAAAAACCAACTACTCAAGGACGTTATTATATTTAGTTATATGGCACCAATACAAGTAAATATAATAACCATGCCTTTATAAATAGGAATATGATACAATAAAGTCCATACAACAATCATCACATGATTGGCTCTAGGGCATTCACTAACACAAAAAGGGGGAGATTGTTGGTGTAGTTGGCACCTAAGTCGAACCTGAGTTTTGATTATAGCAAACGATACAAAGTTAAGCTCATATCGTTATCTCACGAGCTAAATTGAGTGTGTAGAAAAGTGCCAATGCTGGAGCTGAAGGCCAGCGACACCCGGAGGAAGCCGTAGTGGTCGGCCGACACTCGAGTGATTTCAAAGGAAGCCGAACGAATCGAGTGGAAGGCCGGAAGCGAAAGTGACACAGTAAGCATCGAGGTAAGCTCGTGTGTGCGAGCATAAGTGAGGTTGTATCCTGCTTATGGGGATAGTCTTAAGCATAGATAGCACCCAAGACATCCCATCGGTGGTCTCGGTTGAGATCGGACGGTCGGAGGCTATCGAAATAATGTTTTTGTTTAGCTAACTTTTGATTTCAGCTAGCATCAGTGGACTGCCAGCTTGGAGGACTCGACTATTGTCTATCAGTCGACTATTTACGGTTAGCATTCGACTGATGCTGCCATCAGTCGACTGATGATGGCCATCAGTCGACTGATGGTCAAGGATCAGCCTCGAGGAGTCAAGCTCTATCACCATTTTTCAAGGATTCCATCAGTCGACTACCTGCTGTCAGAATTCAACT
The DNA here is from genome assembly GCA_025175895.1 of Wurfbainia villosa. Classification (NCBI taxonomy): domain Eukaryota; kingdom Viridiplantae; phylum Streptophyta; class Magnoliopsida; order Zingiberales; family Zingiberaceae; genus Wurfbainia; species Wurfbainia villosa. The sequence continues at coordinate 15,733,455 of CM045996.1, read as the reverse complement.
GATGCTGCCATCAGTTGACTGATGATGGCCATCAATCGAGTGATGGTCAAGGATCAACCTCGAGGAGTCAAGCTCTATCACCATTTTTCAAGGAGTCTTGTGCCCAATTTCTATTGGTTGAAGATCCTCTCAAAAAAAATGTTAGGGCAATCTCCTTCCATGATAAGGTTTTGATGTGTGTGGCAAAGGGTTTAAGTTAGGATGATATTGTTATTTGATATGTGCGTTGGAGTCTTGCAGGACTTAATAATTCACACATAGAGCCTTGGCGGGTTCACCCTCACAACCTCGGTCCTTGAGTCGGTGAAGGATGACTTTGCAGAAGCCGTGCGCTTGGAGCATCCAAGGGACCACCAGACGAGATGACTTGAAGTGAAGCCAAGGAAGCAGACTTCAGAGGCAAGAGACGCGAAGGAGCATTGTAGAGCCATGCGCCTGATGATGCCGAGGGACGTGGCCACGAACGAAGAGAGCTTCGGCGAGGGACTTCGAGTGAGATGAGAGAATGAGTGAAATGTAAGTAGCTCATTAGGTGAACTTGGCCGGATGGCTGAGTGTCAAAAACTTGACCGCAAGGGTTAAGGTTTACCCGATAGCCGGAAGCTCAAACTTATGTTAAGTTTGAGTTTCACACGGCACCAGTCGACTGCCATGTAATGGAAGTCGACTGATCTGAGTCGAGTGTGTTCGACTGGTATCCGACTAATGGATTTATGCCCAACAGTCGACTGCCAGAGGATGTTCCGGGCATAGAACCGCTCATAGCCGACTGGGCAGTCGACTACTGAGGCAGCAGTCGACTGGTGAGGTCCATCAGTCGACTGCCAAGTGTTCCGTTGGACTACAACGGTCGGGATCCGATGTGTTCGGAGGCCGTTGGAGTGGCGGCAGTCGACTGCCAAGGGCAGCAGTCGACTGGTGGCGGCCAACGGGAAGAAATCAGCCCTCTCTATAAAAAGGGAGGGTGTGGAGCTTTGGGAGGCTAATGCTCAAGTTCTAAACGACCATCCAAGTGCTCCACAAGATTCAAACTCCTTCTCTTAGCTTTCTTTCACATCTATTGTAAAAGAAGGTGTGTGCTTGATTTGTAAAGGTTACCTCCACATAGCTTGGTGCAAAGGAGAGACCAATAGTGATTGGCTTTGAAGGAGTGATTCACCTCGGACGAATCGGGATCGTGGATTAGCGGTGTAGCCGTGAACCACGTTACATCTTCTTTGTTAGCATTTGTATTTTCGTTTATTGCTTTGTCTTTATTGTTTATGCTTCCGCTTGCGCAAACGATTGTGTAGACGAGCAAACGAACGAGAGAATTCCGACATTGATCGTAAGAGGGCTATTCACCCCACTCTAGCCGGCCAATCGATCCCCATCAAGTGGTATCTGAGCCAGGTCGCTTGTCGAGGACTAACCGCCGCAACAAGCTCTACATCAAAATGGTCGGCTCAAACATCCATCCACCAAAGTTTGAAGGAGAATTCACTTGGTGGAAGAAGCGAATGGAGGTATTTTTTGAAACGGATTTTGATATTATGATTACAATGGAATCCGGTTTCGTTTTACCTAGGGATGAAGAGGGGAAGCTAATAGAGAAATCTAGGTGGACCAAAAGGCAAAGGGAAGAGCACCTTCCAAATTCAAAAGCCAAGCACCATCTATACAATGTGCTTCCTCAACAAGAAATAAATAGAATTGGAGAATACCTAAGTGCCAAGGAGATGTGGGAGAAGCTAGTAGAGCTTCATGAAGGCACTTCGGAGGCAAAGCTAGCAATAAGAGACCTCCTCCGCTCCCAACTTTCAAATATCAAGCTTGAAAAGGGAGAAAATGTAACTTCCTTACATTCTAGGTTTAAGGAAATTTTGATTGGACTAAAAAAGTGTAGGTGAAAGGCTCTCCAACCGGGATATGGTAATGAAGGCCATAGATTCCTTTCCCCGGTCCTCAAAGTGGAGCTCCATGGTGGACTCATTCTACATCTCCAAGAATTTAGAAGTAAGCACCTTGGAGGAATTCTTCTCAACCATGGAGCTTCATGAAACAAGACTTGAAGGAATACAAGAAGAGCCTAGAATCCAACCTTCAAGAGGAGTAGCATTCTTGGCAAACAAGGGGAAGAAGAAGATAGAGATCCCCTCCTCCTCCGATGATGAAGCGTCCTCCTCCTCCTCCGTGGATAGCACGGAAGAAGCGTATATGGTAAGGAGGGTAAGGCGTGCTTTAAAAGGTTTTCGATTTAATAAATCCAATGATAGGAGTAGAAGACCAAGTGGGAAAGGCATATGCTACAATTGCCAAGGAGAGGGACATATAAGGGATAATTGTCCCCTCCTAAACAAGAGCAAAGAAGAGAGGAAGAAGAAAGAAGAAAAGAAGAAGAAAAAGGGGAGCAAGAAGAAAGAGGAGAAGAAGACAAAGGAAAAGGGAAAGGCCAAAGCTCTCAAGGCAAGGACTTGGGATGATCCATCCTCATCCTCTTCATCATCATCGGAAGAGGAGAATGCCTTTGTCACCAATTTGACCTTAATGGCCTTTGATGACTTGGATTGCTCCTCCACCGAAAATGAAGGATCAAGCTCAAGTGGAGAGAGCTCAAATGAAGGGGGAGTCTCCTCCACATCATCATCCTCCTCATCCGAAGAAGAAGAAGAGGACATGAAAACTATGGTAACCAATCTTTCACCTAGTAAAATAGTTTCTATGATTTCTAGCTTAACTAAGGATTTATTTAGAGCAAAGAAGAAAAATAAAAGCATGTTAGATCAAATTAAGGACTTAGAAAATAAGTTAGAAAAAGCATGCTTAAATGAAAATGAAAATATTTCTTCTTGGCATGATAATGATGCATGCTCACATGAATATATGCCATTTAATGTTAGTGATGCATGCATTGATGAAAATAGGGCTTTAAGAGAGAAAGTAGATTATTTAACCAAAGCCCTAGAAAAGTTTACAATTGGCTCAAACACCTTGAATATGATAATTGGGAGCCAAAGGGCAAATTTAATAAGAAAGGCCTAGGTTATAAAAAAAGAAAAATAAAAAGGCCTATAAATGCCTAATTGCTAGGGGACAAGATAAGAAGAAGGTAATTGCTAGGAAATGGATCCCCAAGGAGTATCTAGTGAACCCCATAGGCAAGAACTTATTTTGGGTTCCAAAATCCATCCTTAAGGGTTAGGAAAACCCTAGGGTAGTCAACCATATGCAATTGACCTATATCATATTTTGATTGACTTAGGATGGCGGGACAACATTTTTAAATAGTGTTAGGTAATGATAACATGCCTATAAATAGTTAATAATGCATAAATCATGATAATTAATGTAATTGCTATGTATGTTTGCAATCATGATTTATGATTTTGATATTTGGCACATCATCATAAGAAATAGGGTTTAAATCATGCCTTAGGTGATATTTTGCTTATTATCATGACATAATACCTAATGCATGATAACAATTCATGAATACATGTGTTTTATGATCATAATGTAGAATTAATTGATATATGCCTTTATGATCATGAGGATTGTTAGGTTGATACTTAACCTTGATATAATTGCATGAATATAATAGTTAAGTATATACAAATACCCCCTAGGATGCATCTCACACTCACCATAGGCTACTTTGATTGAAAACTTAGCATGGGTGAGATGTTAGGATGATACAAATGTTCACTAATGCCTATGGCATTTAGATGGTCATTTAAAGTATCAAAATAGCAATAATAGAACAATCATGGGGAAGGCTGATGTTTAATTTATAGACATATTGCCCAAAGATCATGGTTGGATATTTCATATGTTTTCAAAACAATTTCTTACCCTAAAATCTATGTATTCATGTTTTGAAACAATTGGATGCAAAACTAGGTAGTTAACTTGATACTAGAATGATCAAAAACCTAGTGGTTTTTAAAGCTTTTGGATTTTTGGAAAAAACAAGAAAATCTAATGAATTTTCATGAAAACCTCTTTTTAATTAATAGATATACTTAAAAGAAATATGTTCCTCAAATTTCATGATTTTTTGAATTTTCTGGAATTTTTAATGCATTTCTGAAATTCGCCCAGAAAATCAGAATTTCGGAATCCATTGTGCCAGTTGACTGCTCACCTGAAACACAGCCCAATATTTTTTGATTTCAGATTTTAATCATGTTTTTGGTGTTCTCTTTCTATTAGACCTGATGCCATGAGTTTATAAATTAGGATTAATCTTTTTGATGGTGTCAAAGGGAGAGAAATGTATGTTTAAGTAACGGGGAATATATTTTGGGGGAGAAACTTTTATGGGGAGTTTCATGGATTAAGGGAGAGTTGCATGTTGCTATATCATGTTTATGTTTACATGCCTTCTTACCTTAGAATTTTCATCAAATGTTTTTACCTAACTTAAACGGATTGCCACACATCAAAAAGGGGGAGATTGTTAGGGCAATCTCTTGCCATGATAAGGTTTTGATGTGTGTGGCAAAGGGTTTAAGTTAGGATGATATTGTTATTTGATATGTGCGTTGGAGTCTTGCAGGACTTAGTAATTCGCACATGGAGCCTTGGCGGGTTCACCCTCACAACCTCAGTCCTTGAGTCGGTGAAGGATGACTTTGCGGAAGTCGTGCGCTTGGAGCATCCAAGGGACCGCCAGACGAGATGACTTGAAGTGAAGCCAAGGAAGCAGACTTCGGAGGCAAGAGACACGAAGGAGCATTGAAGAGTCGTGGGCCTGATGCTGCCGAGGGACGTGGTTGCGAACGAAGAGAGCTTCGGCGAGGGACTTCGAGTGAGATGAGAGAATGAGTGAAATGTAAGTAGCTCATTAGGTGAACTTGGCCGGATGGCTGAGTGTCGAAAACTTAACCGCAAGGGTTAAGGTTTACCCGACCGCCGGAAGCTCAAACTTATGTTATGTGATCGCCATGTAATGGCAATGATCGATCCGAGTCGAGTGTGTTCGACCGTATCCGATCGATGGGTTTATGCCTAAGATCGCCATGGAATGACACGATCGCCGAGGATGTCGCGGCAACCGCCAGAACGCTCCGATCGGGCGATGACTCGAGGCAGCCGATCGTGGTGAGGTCCATCAGTCGACTGCCAAGTGTTCCGTTGGACTATAACGGTCGGGATCCGACGTGTTTGGAGGCCGTTGGAGTGGCGGCAGTCAACTGCCAAGGGCTGCAGTCGACTGGTGGCGGCCAACGGGAAGAAATCAGCCCTCTCTATAAAAAGGGAGGGTGTGGAGCTTTGGGAGGCTAATGCTCAAGTTCTAAACGACCATCCAAGTGCTCCACAAGATTCAAACTCCTTCTCTTAGCTTTCTTTCACATCTATTGTAAAAGAAGGAGTGTGCTTGATTTGTAAAGGTTACCTCCACCTAGCTTGGTGCAAAGGAGAGACCAATAGTGATTGGCTTTGAAGGAGTGATTCACCTCGGACGAATCAGGATCATGGATTAGTGGTGTAGCCGTGAACCACGTTACATCTTCTTTGTTAGCGTTTGTATTTTTGTTTATTGCTTTGTCTTTATTGTTTATGCTTCCGCTTGCGCTAACGATTGTGTAGACGAGCAAACGAACGAGAGAATTCCGACATTCATCGTAAGAGGGATATTCACCCCCTCTAACCGGGCAATCGATCCCCAACAAAAAGGCTCAAGGGCTATAAAAGAAGGGCCTCTCCTAGGGTTTTTCATCAATTCTAAGTGGTCAAAAGCCTCCGCAACGCTGCGACTCTCCGAGGACTCTACAACGACGAAGTGCTGTCAACAACCCTAGCTTAATTTCTATTCTCTAGTTGTTGGTATAACTTTAATTTGTCGTCTCTTTAATATTGCAATTCTTTTTGTTAATCGAGGTTTTCTATCGTTGCATTTTACCTTAATAGAAGAGAGGGTTTGTCTCTTTATCTTTTGCTTTCGAAGGTTTTGTAATCGTCAAACTCCTAACTCCAACGAGGAGTGTATTAGTGAATTGCCCTCCATACACGGTCTAGGACTGTTAGGGTCTTGGAGTAGTAGCCGAAGGCTACGAACCAAGTAAAAATCCATTTGTCTCTCTTTATTTGTCATTTATCTTTCCACTGCAATTAATTGTCTACTCGTGTTTTAATGAACGAAACGAAAGAAAAGTTTTTATCGCTATTCACCCCCCTCTAGCGATCCACTCGATCCAACACATAAAATATTATTGTAATTTTTTAATTGCAGAAAAAATATATTAAGGTTTTTAAATGCAAAAAAATATTAATGATTTTTTAAATACAAAAAAAATATATTAATGATTTTTTAAATGCAGAAATAATTATTCTAACAAATATTTAATGCAAAAAAAATTATCTAACAAATATTTAATGAAAAAAAAATTATCTAATAAATATTTAATGCAGAAAAAATAATTCTAAATAATTCTAAAGCAAAAACATATTCTAAATTATTATAAAGCTAGAAAAACTATTCTAAAGCTCACGATGGTGGTTGCACCAATTCGGAGCGCCCCTACTCTGATACCAATTGTAAGATCATTTTTTTATGAGAGATAGGGTGAATCTCAGAGGTTAAAAAATTTTATTTTAATTTTTTAAAACAATTAGAATATTTTGAAAATTATTTTGAGTATGTAGCGAAAAATAATAACACTTTATTTTACTTGGTTCACAACCCTAACTAAGTTGCTAGTCCAAGGCCCGTAGCTCTTCCGAGAGCTACCTCGATGGGCAATCACTAAATCCCCTCCGACTCGAGAACTCTCAACTACAGAGGGTTTCACTTTTTACAAAGATTAGAGTTGGGTAACAGACTACCCACTCTTGAAGTAAAGTACACTAAGCGAAAATAATGAATTAAAAATACAAGAACATTATACCGACATTAAATGATCGTTGAGGTAGTCGCAGAGTGTCGGAAGGTCGCCTTGTTGCGGAACAAGAAATTTTGTGGACGAGCAAGAATTTCAACAACACTTCGACGTAGTTTAGATTTTTTGCTTGGATCCAGTCGAGTAATTGCTTTATAAATCTTTTCCAGTCGACTCCACATCAGCCTGTCGATTAGGAACTTCTAGTCTTCTGGTCAACTAAAACCTCTCCAGGCGACTCCAGGTCACCTGACTCCGCATCAAGAAATTTGCCTCTTCAGTCGACTCAAACACTTCAGTCGACTGAAACCCTTTCCATCTGTGTCGCCAGATCTTCGATCAATCGCCAGCTGATCCTCCCAAGTAGGTATCCAGTCGACTCATCCATATCCTGTCGACGGGACTTCAATCGACTCGAATCAATTCAATCGACTGATCCCTGCAAAACAAGATTAACCCAAATACAAAATATAAAATGTGATAGCAGTAGTAATATTGCTCGATCTTGACTATTAAGTCTCATGCAGACTTTCTGTCAGATCGACTCCTAGCTTTGTCCCCCTAAAGATGACTCGGCCTCACCTCTTCACTCAAGGCTTGCCTGCTAGCTACCTGCCAGACTTACCACTCTTGACATATGATCTGACCCACCAGGGCTTCCACCAATTTTCCGGTCTGCCTGACCCAGCTGGATTTTTTGCTGATTGTCCGATCTTCTGACCCAATCGGTCTTCATGCCATATGTCTGGTCCACGCTACCTATCTGGACTTTATGCCTGGTGTCCAGTCCTCCTGATCTATCAAGATACTTGCATAGTATTCGGTCAACGCGACCTACTAGGACTTCCTGTTAAGCCTGCACAATTAACATTGATATTAGAACACAAGTAAATCCTAACTTTTAACTATGGTTTATACATCAAAACTAAGGAGTGATGCTCACTGCATCAACAGACTGGACCTGGTCCAATCGGCCCTAGGTCGCCTGGCTCAACTCCTCCACAGTTCAAGAAATTTCACATCACAATCGATTGGACTCCCCAGTCGACTGAAATTCTTGCCATCTCGATCGCTAGATCTCCAGTCGATCACCATACTATATTGCCAACTCGACATTCCAATCGACTAGACCATACCCAGTCACTTGGGTATGAGTCAACTAGAAACCATCCAGTGGCATGGATACTTGCAAAACTATATTAGCATAATATATAGTATGAAATGGAATGCCAATACTAGTACTTTCCAATCTCGACTTTTTAGTCCCACACTGACTATCCGTTGGATCGATGCCTACCTTGTCCCCCTACAGAGGACTCGGCCTCACCTCTTCACTCATGGCTTACCTACTGACTGTCAAGCTTGAGTTACCATTCTTTATGTCCGATCTGATCCACCAGGGCTTCCCGCCAGTTGTCCGGTCTACCTACCTAGGTAAGATTCATGCTAGTTGTTTGGTCTCCTGACCCAACTGGTCCTCTACTAGATGTCTGATCTACATGACCCATTTGGACTTCCTACCTAGTGTCCAGTCCTCTTGATCTATCAAGTCCTCTGTCTAGTATCCGATCAACACGACCTACTAGGACTTTTACTCAATGCCTAGTATCTAGTCAACCTGACCTACTAGGACTTCCTGTCAAGCCTACATGCTTAACACGCATATTAAAACACAAGTAATTCCTAACTTTAAACTATGACTCATACATCAAAACTAAGGAGTGGTGCTCTCAGCACCAATAATTACCTCCTTTTTATGTATAGAAACACATCGATTAAAATTAGGAGAATCAATTTGCAATGCATTAAGTTCAACACATATTAGCATATTCACATGCATCAAGTTCAAGTATTGAGATTGAGTTCATATGCAATGAATGAAGTCTTGAAATGCATTCTTGATATCAAGTAAATGTATTAACATTATGTCACGCCCAGAGAATATATTTGTTTGTCAACTGGACAGTACCCTCTAGTGACAATATAAGATACAATACAGATACAAGGCCCACATAGCTACCGACATCCATAAACCATATATCACAATAAAATAACACTGTCAGATAATAGAAATACAAATACACAAAGATATGCACCGGTGCAATTTTGACACAACCATAACTGAAATACATAATAGAAATCAATACCACAACCATAATAGAAGTCAAATACATAATGATGGTGTTCACTTCTTCGGCCTACCAAGATCTCCTTCCCACTTCTCATGAATCTCCTCCGATCGCCTCAGATCCTGAAGTTCCCAATAGGATCTACCACTAAAAGAGTGTTAAGAATGAAATGATGAACAACCTCTTCTTTGATCACCTTAAATTCTTGGGAGGAAAGCTAGATCTGTCACTTTATAAGAGAGTGTTAGAGATGGGTCGGCTTCCCGACATGACCCCTCCGACGCTCAAGTCAGAAATAGTAGAATGAAGAAAGTAGGAGTGCAGAAAGAATAAAGAAGAAGTGAGAAGAAAATTTTGAGGTACCGAATAGCGACGAAACAACCATCCCTTCTTTTTTCTACCTCTGCCCTTTTATAGATGACTCATCCCACCTTATCCTTGAAGTAAATTTACTCTAATACCCTTGCCAAGCTGTCAAGTGTAATTGCTTTTCTTGCCCCTTTTCAAAATATCTCCTTTGAATCTCTTATATGCTCCATATTTCCCTGCCAAGTATAAATTAAATAAAATATAAAAATAAATGACAAAATGTCTTATATTAATCACATTTATCATCCCCAAACCTTCCTGCTATTCCCCATACTCCGGAATACCCATTCCTTCTTATTTCACTATATTCAGAAAAAAAAACCCTCAGAACTCATACATGGCTCGGGAAACACACATACTGCTCGAGAAATAAGCATACGGCTCGGGAAACACATATACTGCTTGGGAAATAAGCATACGGCTTGGGAAACACATATACTACTTGGGAAATAAGGAAACAACGCAGGAAATACATTGACTACTCGGAAACTATATATAATGATCTGCCAATACCATACTTAACTCTGAGAAACACTGTCCCGTGCCACCATACTGGGCTCAGGAAATATATTGACTTCTCAAGAAACACACTGACTACTCTACCAATACAACATCTAACTCTGAGCCACACTATCCCGTGCAACCCTACTGGGCTCGGGAAACTCACTGACTACTCTGCCAAAACAACATCTAACTCTGAGCAACACTTCTCTGTATCACCCTATTGGGCTCGGGAAACACATTGTCTGCTCGAGAAACACATATATGGCTCGACAAGTGCACAAACTACTCTGCCATCATAACACTCAAATCTGAACCACACTTCTCTGTACCACCCTACTGAGCTCAAATATTATATATACCGCTCAGGAAACACATAGATTGCTCGGGAAAAACATAAGCTGCTCTGTCAACACTAGACTTAACACTGAACCACACTACACTGCTCACCACTACTCGGCTCGGGAATTATATATACTGCTCAGGACACACATAGACTTCTCGGGAAATACATACATTGCTCTGCCAACAACACTTTGGATTACGATTACTCAACTTTCTCCTATTCTGCTCGGGCGTCACATGCTCGGGAAATACAACTTTGAAATATGATTACTCAACTTTCCCCTATTCTGCTCGGGCGTCACTGTTGGGTTTCCGGCACCGCGTCGAGTGTGTGTTCGAACATGTTTCGCAAACATGTGCACAGCGGAAGAAATAAAAATAATAAATCTACATTTATTACAACACACACATCACACGCATGCATAGTACAACATGTGTAGACATAATAGTAAATTTAAATTTGCAATAAAAGGAAATTTAACTACGTATACCTTTCGTATCACGTGTAGCGGGAACGACATCAACCGGAACGAACCTCGCTAGAATCATCTCTATCCGTATCCACGCCGAGTATCCTCGGGATGACTTCGCTAAGTCACGAGCCTCGTCTTCGTACGGGTTACTAGCTTCGTGTTGAAGACGATGTGATCGAGAGATGATCACGATCCAAATCCAAATTCGGATCCAAAAACAAGTCCTCAAGACTCGCTTCTCCGGAGAGGTATTCGTCAACCGTTTGACGAATCCTTCGTCCTCCACCTCAGAGGATTACCGGACATCAAATCCCCGGCAAGGCTACCACTGTCGGAGCTCTAAACATCGTCCCAATGACGCTCCGACGAGAGGGAAACAAGCTGTCCAGAAAACTGGACAGCTTTGGTGGAGGAATTAGAGCCGGCCAAAAAGGTAGGATGAAGCTCACCTTGATGCCAAACCCAAAGGAGATCACCGGAGAGTTGCCGGAGGATCACCGGCCGAAGCGTGGACGCCGGCAACAATTTGGACGGCGGCACAAGGAGCTGGGCAGTGGCAATGGGTGTTGGCGCCGAATAGATGAAGAGGAGGGGGAGGTGGGCGGCCAAAACTTGGTTAGTCTTTTGGATTAGGGTTTAAGCCCTCTTTTATAGAGAACTAATTCTCTTAATGGTTATTGGATCATAACCATAAGGCCCGTTAACCCGCTCCATTAATATAAGTTAAAATAAACCAAACCATTATGGTTTATTTTAAGTTAAAACGAACCGAACCAACTTTTGTTTCATTCGTTTAAAATAAATTGCCATCAGAATTCGAAGCCTTTATCGGATGCTCTATAACTCTCTCTCTTTCCCAATGCAACCACTTTAGTGAAGGCTTAGGAGGGCACTCTTCGAGAGCAATACGTAACCTCATGCTCGCTTCTTGTTTGGTCCAACCAAACCTAGTTTCTCTCGGTCTGAGAATCTCATTCTCAAGCTCGTTTTAAATCCTTCGGATTACGCTCTTTGTGCGTGTGAACAAATAGGTTCTTGGTTTATGTTTGCTGTCTATAATTAACCATTAATTATATAACGATCATGAGTGACACCTAGTAGTACATCATGATCCCCAATTAAGCGAAAAGATCAACGGTTGATCCAGAACTATTTCTGAAACCCTTCAGCAGCTCGAATGAATCGTGCCCCATTCCCTTCACTCATCTTATACCCACTTGGTTCCGGACATGGTCTATAGTGTCAGTCACCACTAGGCTGACTACGTCACACCTAGCCCAAGTATCATTTCCTCATCCTATGGATTCTAGTTATTACACATGTATCGAAAAGTACCTTACTCTAAACATGTAATGCTTTGGCCAAAGACTTTAGTAACAATCCGACGAGAGGCCATGGGTATAAATCTCCTCGCAAGGAGTGGTGAATCCTTTATAGGCTATTCAAACACCTTCGATCACTTCGACTTATACCCAATCATCCCGGGTCCACATCTCCTTAGAGATGTTTGCTTAAGATGTCAAAGCATAAGTCTCCATGATCAAGATGACTTGAATACCGCAAGTCAAAGGAACATCGCACTTAAGCTTTAGTAAGAACTTCATTGACATATCTATATATGCAGAGAACCATATGAAGTCTTACGGCTGGTCACTCCAATGAAATAGTTACCATAACTAGCATCCACGATTAACTCCGGACATCACAATGTCTCCAGCCAGTGAGAATCAGCTGCTTGGATACACCAAGCTTTAGTCTGTAATTGATGGTGTCCAAATCCATCAATTCATCGACTAAGGATAATTTTGATACATCACAATTACACATGTAGAGATACTCACTAGTTGTGTTCCAATCACAAATTCTCTCATGCTGTGAATCGTATCGTGGATATTCAGTAAATGAGTTTAAGATCCAATCAAATACATGAAACATGTACTCAAATAGTGAATCTTCATTTATCATATAAATGGTTCATACATAAGGCAATTTCCTTAGGACATCTCTCATATATTACTAACAGACTCCCACTTGGCCTAATGCCAATCGCTACGGTATCCAATACCATAAGCACTAACATGACCCTCAAACTTACTTTGAGGTAATGCTTTAGTCAAAGGATCCGCTATGTTCCTTTCAGTGGAAATTTTCTCGATTTGTATTTCGTTCCTACTGATGATCTCTCTGATAAGATGATAGCGACGAAGCACATATTTGGATCGTTGATGAGACCTTGGCTCTTTCGCCTGTGCAACTGCTCCATTGTTGTCGCAGTAGATCGGTATTGCTTCAACAATGGCCGGAATCACACCAAGTTCATAAACGAACTTCTTGATCCAAACCGCCTTTCGCGCGCTCAAGGCGCAATGTATTCTCGCCTCAATGGTAGAATCCGCTCTGATGTCTTGTTTGGAACTTTTCCAACTCATCAGGCCCCCATTCAAGGTGAACACATATCCGCATCGAGACCAAATCATCCTTGTCGTCGGAAGCCGCATCCGTATACCCGCATATCACCATGTCCCCTTCTCCATATATTAGGAACACATCCTTAGTTCTTCTTAAGTACTTAAGTATCGTCTTAACAGCCACCCAATGATCCATTCTTGGATCAGACTAGTATCTGCTCATGACACTCAGAGCATACGATACATCGGGCCTCGTTCATAACATAGCATACATGATAGATCCTATTGCGGATGCATAGGGAATCTTACTCATGCAAATCCTCTCGTCTTCTGTGCGCGGACACATAGACTTCGAAGGTGTACCCCATGCCTGATGGGTAGGAAACCTTTCTTGGATTCCGACATGCTAAACCTCTTTAGCACTCGGTCTATATATGTAGACTGCGAAAGACCAAGCAATCGTTTCGATCTATCTCTATAGATCTTAATCCCGAGGATGTAGGTTGCTTCTCCCAGGTCTTTCATAGAGAATGTCTTGGATAACCAAACCTTCACTGACTATAAGATTGAAACATCATTTCCTATAAGTAATATGTCATCGACATATAATACCAGGAACACGACTGCACTCCCACTAACCTTCTTGTACACACAAGGTTCGTCTGGATTTTGTGAGAAATCAAACTTTTTGATCGTCTCATCAAAACGGATATTCCAGCTCCTGGATGCTTGCTTCAATCCATAAATGGACCATCGCAATTTGCATACCTTGGTTTTATCAACCGATGTGAAACCCTCGGGTTGTATCATATACACGTCCTCGAGCAGGTTTCCATTAAGGAAAGCTATTTTCACATCCATCTGCCATATCTCATAATCATAATGAGTCACTATGGCCAGGAGCATCCGAATGGATTTAAGCATAGCTACAGGCGAATAGGTTTCGTCATAATCAACACCTTGTTTTTGACGATATCCTTTCGCCACCAATCTAGCCATATAGGTAATCACATTACCATCCATGTCGGTTTTCTTCTTGAAAACCCACTTGCACCCTATAGGCTTTATGCCTTCAGGTGGGTCAACCAAATTCCAAACTTGGTTTTCATACATGGAATCCATTTCCGACTTCATGGCACCAAGCCACTTATCCCTTTCTGAACTTGTCAGCACTTCTTCATAACTGGTAGGCTCCTCATCATCAATGAGTAACACGTCGTTCGATTCACTTACGAGAAATCCATATCTCTCAGGAATATTGCATGTTCTACCAGATCTACAAAGATGTGGTGTTACAATAGGTCCAGCCGATTGCTCATCACTATGATTTGTCGGTTGTTGTACTTCACCAGGTATCTCATCAATGTCTATTTGAGTCTCTCGAGCCTCCTCAAGCTCGACGACACTCCCACTGTTTTCTTGCAAGAGAAACTATTTCTCTAGAAACACAGCATGCCTTGAAACAAACACCTTTTGTTTCACAGGATGATAGAATTGGTAACCCCTTGTTTCCTTAGGGTATCCAATAAATAGACATTTATCAGACTTAGCATCCAATTTGTCTGATACTGTCCGCTTCACATAAGCAGGACAACCCCATATCTTCAAGTAAGATACATTAGGTTTCTTACTATTCCATATCTCATATGGAGTTGTAGAGACTACCTTGGTAGGCATTCTGTTTAACAAGTAAACAGTTGTCTGAAGTGCATAGCCCCAAAAGGACATGGGAAGATTCGCATGATTCATCATTGACCTGACCATGTCCAACAAGGTTCGGTTACGCCTCTCAGATACACCATTATGCTGTGGTGTATATGGCGGAGTCCATTGAGACAATATACCATTGTCTTTTAGATAATCAAGAAACTCTTGACTTAAGTATTCACCGCCTTGATCCGATCGAAGTATTTTAATACTCTTGTAATGTTGTTTCTCTACTTCATTTTTGAATTCTTTGAACCTTTCAAAGGCTTCAGACTTGTGTTTCATCAAGAACACATACCCAAACCGTGAGTGATCATCGGTGAAGGTAATGAAGTAGCTATAGCCTCCTAATGATTGAGATGACATAGGTCCACATACATCAGTATGTACTAGACCTAGTAACTCTCCCACTCGTTCACCCTTTCCAGTAAAAGGTAACTTAGTCATCTTGCCTTTTAAGCATGATTCGCATGTATCGTATGAATCCAATTCAAACGATTCTAGAATTCCACATCGGTGTAATACAGACATGCGTTTCTTGCTTACATGGCCAAGACGATAATACCACATATAGGAGTGTAATTGATTACCCTTTCGAGCACGCGTGTTGCTCGCTTCGATATTGAAAATGTCACTGGATACGTCCAACATATAAATGCCATTACTCAAAGTTCCAGTTCCATAAAGTACACCATTCAAAGTTATATAACAACAATTGTTACTAAACGTCAAATGGAAACCATTTCTATTTAAATAGGAAATAGAAACAATGTTCTTTATTAGAGAAGGAACATAATAGCAATTGTCCAGTTCCAAGACTAGTCCACTAGGGAGCTTCAGCAAATAAGTTCCGATGGCGACCGCAGCAACCTTTGCTCCATTGTCAACTCGCAAATTTGACTCCCCTCTGACGAGTCTTCTTCTATTCCTTAGCCCCTGTATGTCATTACATATATGTGAGCCACACCCAGTATCCAATACCCAAGTGTCTAAGGAAATAGAATGACAATCAATAACGAAGATACCTGAAGAGGATGGGGCATCGGATGCCTTCTTCTTCTTCATTGACTCAAGATAAATCTTGCAGTTTCTTCGCCAGTGGCCTTCCTTGCCACAATGATGGCAAGAGACCTTTTGCGCTGGTTCCGCCTTCTTTGCCTTTTTATTCTTCCCTTTCTTCTGTTCTTTTGGCTTCCTCTTAGAACCTTTCCTTGAGAAATCAACTAACAGAACCGCCTTCTCCTCATGCTTCACAGAAGGCTCCACAGTCTTCAGCATATTGAGGAGCTCGAGAATAGTGGATTCTAATTTGTTCATCCGATAGTTCATCACAAATTGTGAGAACCTCTTGGGCAAACAATGCAGAATTAAGTCAATACATAACTCATGATCCATCACAAACCCGAGGGTAGCTAGCCGCTCGATGTACCCGTTCATCTTTAGAACAAACTGCACTATAGACGAACCTTCTTGCATTTTCATGGTGAAGAGGAGCCTAGAGACCTCGAACCTTTCGGATCTCGCTTACTCATCGAACAACTCATGAAGATGGAAGACCATAGTATTAGCATCCATATGCTCATGCTGCTTTTGCAGCTCAGGTACCATCGCCGCTAGCATGATGCAACTCGCCAGCTCAGAATCTGCCGCATGCTTCTGATAGACCAACATTTGGTCTAGAGTTGCATCGTCCTTAGGACGGTTGGGAAGAGTCTCTTCAAAGACATATGCAAGCTTTTCTGCCTTGAGAACAATTCTCAGGTTTCTAAGCCAGTCCAGGAAGTTAGGCCCAGTCAGTTTGTTTGAATCCAAAATAGTACGCAAATTCAAAGACTTCATGATCAATTTATTGACCTAGAAATACAAAACGAGCATATATGAGAAAATGATTTTAAAATGCATCAATATACATTTATAAATCCCATTCATTTTTCGAATTTCAAAAACCCCAAAATCACTTCGGGAGATCGTAGGTCTATCTCCGAATGGGTTGATATCCATCATAGATATGAACAACCTTAGAGAGAGTCCAACAAGCCATTCATAACTACGATGGTAGGTATCAACTATACCGATTGCATATCACGTATATGCAACTATCACAATGTGCTATCAACTAATTGAATGTTCACACATACATCGGGTTGTTAACACATTAACAAGTATGCATCATGATGCGGGTATGGGAAAAAATTTGGTCGCTCCGTTTTCAATGCAGTGAAGCACTGAGGGAGGTCTCAGAGGATTCTCCCCGACCGTAATCAGTAGAGAATAAGAGGATGAAGTAGATGAAACGCAAGAAACTGACTCCAGCAATCGAGATTCAGACACAAGATGTAACGTGGTTCAGAATGAGGATTCCTACTCCACGGAGGTGAGTTTTCTCACCAGATGCGGTGCCTAAGCACTTTCACTATGAAGGTCCTCCTATACAGAAAGCAAGTTTCTGCAGGTGGAGGAGAAAGACCTCTTACAATGATATTACAAGACGAGGAAAATACAAGAGATGTAGCAATGGCCGATCTCCGTCCTTCTTCTCCGGCGAGATGGTTGTTCCCTTTTTTCCTTCTCCTCTTGCCTCTTCTTCTCTCTTGCTGCATCGGAATGATTGCAGATCCCCTTTTTTCTCTTTGCCTCCTTCCTTTTATCCTCCCTCCCCCTTCATCGTAACGTCGTGGATTATCTCCATCGTACACGTGGCCACCACCTCCTCCTGGAGAATAATTCTGTTACAAATATAAGGAGTGAAGACTCCTTGGAATATTGTGTGGGGCCTCCCAGGCCGTTACCTAACACCTTTTCCTCTATTTTTCAGGAAACTAGGCTAGACTACCTCCTCACCTTCCAGACGAGGAAGCTAGTTTAGGTCTATAGCCCACGGGTGACCTAGCCCTAGGGCTTTTTATCAACCCGAATCAATTCCTCTTTTCCCCATGTCAAATTCCCTTTGTATTGATCAGATTGGACCGACCTCTTGGCAAAGCGCCTTCCGTCTCTCCTTTGCCGTGTCGATTGCTTTCGCTAACTCTCCCGTACCAATGGCTTCTGACCTTCGCCCGTGCCACTGGCTTCTGACATTCGCTCGTGCCAATGGCTTCTGATATTCGCCCGTGCCAATGGCTTCTGACCTTCGCCCGTGCCACTGGCTTCTGACATTCACCCGTTCCAATGGCTTCTGACAATCGCCCGTGCCAATCTTCCTTTTCTTATTTAGCGAAGCCGTGTATTTCGGATCGGATCTAGGGTCACCTGCTAACCCCTCTATCGGGAATTATGTAGAGAAGGTACCAGTAGTATCATTAGTCAACCCCGAAAAATAGTCAAGAGAATTTATAAGCTTGACTTTCCTGATGTACATAAAGTTTCTGACCTATTCTTCATTTCTCGACTTAAATCCATCCGTTCCCTTATAACTCCCCCAGTATATTGAAGGAGGCTCGCTGGGCCCATGGCCTCCGCTTCTCCTTCTCCTTCTGTGCAGCTGAATCATTGCGGAAAACCTTATATAAACCCTCACCTTCTTCTTTTAGGTATCATTTAGTGTGCTTGACAATCCAGTCTGTTCTTCTTCTCCCGCGATTCTCACCGGCGGCGACCAGTTTCTTCCTTTCACACGATTCTTCTTTAACTCGAGTAAGTGTTCTCGCTTTGTTCACACCCAATGGCTCCTAGGACCACCTCTCTTCACCCACCGGTATGAACATACCATAACCGCTTAGATTGTAACCATTATTTCTTTAATATTAAGAATGACTACATAGACCCTCTATAAAATGATGTTTCACGACTAAATCGATCGGCCTCATAATCCTCCTCCCGCTTGACATGCTTTTTCTCCTCAACAATTTCTTAACGGCCTATCCTCACGGCACACAGTCTATTTGGACCTCCTAAACTTCTACGAACTACCCCTGAACCAATTCACCCCCAACTCCTTCTGGATTCTATCGGGAGCCCACATAGTGTTCCAACACTTGAACCTCTCTTTGACCCCCGAACTATTCCATTGCTTCTTCCAGTTAAAGTCTTCTAAGGCAGGTCTCTTTTATTTATCTAGCCGTTCAGACTGTCAATTCCTGGTGAACCTGCCTACTTCCCACAAGGGCTGGGAAGCACTATACTTCTTTGTACAGCTTCCAGAGCCTTTACCCTATTTCGATACTTGGAAGGTAGACCTTCCCGAATTGTCTCCCTTCCGGGAAATGAGGACCAAATCTCCCTTTCCGGAAGTGTATAGGGTTTTAGGAGAGTTACATTACTGCTCAAACCATTTGGTAGAAACTCCCCTCTTAAGCCACTTTGGATTGTCTCCTCTACCTTTGACGACTTCGGTTGCTGTAGGTAGGGTGACATTTATCCTACAATGTGACTTCCTTTTTAGGTCATTCATCTTTCTTACTAGTATATCTTGTAGATAATCTGATGCAGAAGGCTTTGGTGGAAGGGGAGTTGATCGAGGCTGCCAAGAAGAAGAAGGCATCAACTAAAAGAGGCAAACCCACAGCAGCTCCGTCACCTCCTCGGAAAAAGCTGCAGCTCATCAAGAAAGGAGCCTCCAGTTCATTGGCTCGTCTCCCCTCATCTTCGACTCAACCAGAGTCTCAGCCCCTAACCATTTATGAGCCAAGAAGAGGAGGCAGTACCTCCCCTATCCCTTCTCCCTCTCTTCCAGGAGGGGATTCTCCCTCCCATTTTCTTCATTCCTCCCCCTCTGCACAAAATTCACCTCCACCTTCTCATATAGAGTCCCTCCAAGCTCCTATTCCTTCTGACCCAAGAACTGCTCCCACCCCCCTTCGCCATATCAGACCTCCCTCCTCCTCTGAAGGGGAAGACCCTTCCCTTCCTGTTCCTCCGAAGGCCACGTTGGGGTCCCTGCTACAAATTCAGCACCCCTCGGAGGTGAAGTTCATTAATCAGTCGGGCGTACAAGGCCCATGCGAGCAAGTGAGCAAACTACTGGCTGAGGTATCTATTACTTCTCCTCTTTCTCTTTACCACAAGTATTACTATATGCTAATGTATAATGACAGTTTTCTTTCCTGCAGGCCGCCACTCAGCATAGCAAAATGGTAACTCGGTTGGACCACATTCAATCTACTGTGGAAACTCGCCACTTTGCCTCGGTGACACAACAGAAGAATCTCGTTTGGCAGTTAAGCGAACAAGAGGCGAAGGAGGCTGATATAAGGGGCCAATGTGAGGAGGCGATGGTGCAATTAGCCTTGGTCAGGAGCGAGAAGGAAGAATTGCAGCGAAAGAACGAGGAATTGGAGCAGCGGATTTTCCTCCAATCCAGTGAGCTGCAACAAGTAGATGACTTGGCCCGGGAGTTGAAAGAATATAAAGGGCACCATGGGGAGGCCATGATCAAAGATGCGGACTCTTCAACCACCATTCTACAGCTTCAGCAGGAGCGCTACAGGCTCCAATTGGAGCGTCAATCTTGGGAGGCTACCAAGAGATCTTGTATTGAAAAATGCCAGGAGCTGTCTTCTATAGTGGCATCTTTTCCTCAAGCTTTATCAACGGAAGCTCAGCAGCAATCCATCCTTCACCAAGAATATTCAGAGGCCCTTTCAACTTTGGGTCGTCAGGCCCTACAAGCGGCCACTGAAAAAGATGCTCTAGCGGCTGAACTGGTGGAAAGTCGAGCTCAACTAGCCAAATGCAAAGATCAGATGAAAGAGCAGGAGGCTGATCTTAAAAGATGCTACGTGAAGAAGGGGGTAGATTTGTTTGTATTAGGCTTTGAGGGGTCCTCGGCTCAAAACACCGAGCAGGGATACCCGCCTCCCGGCACGGACACTAGTTACTTGGATCCGGTAGGGGCATTGGCTAAGTGTCCGCCCGATCTCTTCGAACTGTAATTTATAACATTCTCTTTTTTAGTAATTTCCCTGATGGCTTCTCGCTTGCTTCTGAACGATAACTTTGTCCATATAACTAACTATCATCATCTTGTTATGCTCCTTGAGGGGTTGGGAACTCTGAACCAATTTTAAATTGATCTTGCTCTATACTGTTATCTCTTTCCCGTGTCGTACAGCACAATAACCTCGTCTATTTGGGCTTATCGGAGAGATATCGAATACGGTTATTTCCCTCCGCTCTAATTTTGGTTCGGGGATTCGCTTGAAAGGTCTTTACCTGATATCATTCATATCTGTCCCGATTCTGGTTCGGGAATTCGCTGGAAGGGTTTTTGCCCGATATCATTCATATCCGTCTCGATTCTAGTTCGGGCATTTGCTGGAAGGGTTTTTACCCGATATCATTCATATCCGTCCCGATTCGGGTTCGGGCAACGCTTTAAATAGCTCTTGCCTGTTGATCTTCCCTATCTCTCTTACTGCTTTGGAAACGATATCAATCTCTTCATCTTCTTTCCCCTTCCCAGAACCTCTGTTGCCCCTTTTCTTTCACTATAAATCCTTCGTCTCCCATGTCTTCGTCCTGCTATCTCACTATCATAGCTTCAGCAGGGCATCCTATCGAAATTTCATCAGAGTCGGAATCTTTTGAACTACAAGACTGGGTCTCTAAGGATATGGAAGATTCAGAGACCCGCTCAACTACTACTTCAGCTTTTCGCCCCCTTCCGCTCCCGCTCTCCCTCCAACTCCAACTCCTCCTACAGGGAGGTCCTTCCGCGCTCCTTTCCCCTCCTTCCGTAACAGGGTGTGGAATCCTCCCTTCACATTGGAGTATACAGTGGGAGATCCTCGCGCTACCGTTGAACTTCCCTTACTTCCACCAGCGCTGGCTTTCGTCCCAGTTCCCCCGGCAAAGGTTCATCCTTCTCCTTTTGATGAAGGTCCACCAGTTCTTCCTCCACCTCAAGGCGAACTCTTTAGAGTTATATTGGCTCCTTCTCCCCCCAAAGAGACATCTCCCGCTTCATCTGTTAGGAGTAATCATGGAAAATCTTTGTAGGTCAAGTTAATGTACTCGTTTCAAATATGTTAATAAAAAATAAGGGAGGCAAATGATATCTGTTTTTGTTTTTTTCCTGTAGAAGTAAGGTTTCTGTCTTCCAAAAGGACGGTAATCTGATCTGAACATACCTTCTTCTATCATTTCTCGAGGATTCGGACCTTCTTAATTACAATTGTAGTCCCGTCGACCTTCCCACTACTGCCCCCATGTTTCCTCTTCTTTACTAGCATTTATGGTCCCTACTTCTCCTACCAATAAATGCACTATTCCCCTTCGTCGCCATAAAAACTCCCGACCTTTACCTGAAAGCTTCCATCATTCTCCTTTTTCCTTTGCTTGCCATGGACAGAATATCGGAAAAGGGTAGCAGTTCCTCGCCTTCTAAAGAACAGATAAATGATCGCCGATACATAGCTATCTTGGAGGAACAAGTGAAGTGTTTACAACAACAACTGGAGGAAACTTCCGCCAATAATCGCTCCCTGCGCCAACAACTGGTCGGGTCCCAAAAGGAACTGGCCAAGCAGATCTTCCTGCAGCAATCCTATCGGCGTCAACTATGGTGCCAACCTCAACCATACAAGGGAACTCCCTCTGTCCCTCCTAACAAAGAACTGTAACGCCCGGGATATATAAGGGCTGTTGTTTGTTATTTTCCCTTGTAGATGACTTAGAATATGTAATCCTCTCACATCAATGAACTTTCCTAGTTTATCTCCTTTCTCCAGTATCTTCTGAGTTGTACCACTCTTTACTCTTTTTGTATTCACGTAGACTCACACAGGACTGAGGCATATTTCGGCTCTTCCGTCTTTTCAATCTGCCAGGTATGTAGAACCCTTAAATGAGTCAACCATGCTATCTTTCGCTCTGCCTTGCGGGGATATCGGTTCTTCCGTCTTTTCAATCTGCCGGGTATGTAGAACCCTTAAATGAGTCAACTCTGTTATCTTCCGCTCTGCCTTGCGGGGATATCGGTTCTTCCGTCTTTTCAATCTGCCGGGTATATAGAACCCTTAAGTGAGTCAACTCTGCTATCTTCCACTCTGCCTTACGGGGATATCGGTTCTTCCGTCTTTTCAATCTGCCGGGTATGTAGAACCCTTAAATGAGTCAACTCTGCTATCTTCCACTCTGCCTTGCGAGGATATCGGTTCTTCCGTCTTTTCAATCTGCCGGGTATGTAGAACCCTTAAATGAGTCAACTCTGCTATCTTCCGCTCTGCCTTGCGGGGATATCAGTTCTTCCGTTCCACCACCACATGGGGATATCTTCCGCTCTGTCTTGTGGGGATAGAAATTTATACATAGAGTAAATAATAACCGAAGGATATCAGTTCTTCCGTTCCACCACCACACGGGGATATCTTCCGCTCTGCCTTGTGGGGATAGAAATTTATATTTAAAGTAAATAATAACCGAAGGATATCGATTCATCCATTCCACCACCACACGGGGATATCTTCCGCTCTGTCTTGCGGGGATAGAAATTTATACATAGAGTAAATAATAACCGAAGGATATCGGTTCTTCCGTTCCACCACCACACGGAGATATCTTCCGCTCTGCCTTGCGGGGATAGAAATTTATACATAGAGTAAATAATAACCGAAGGATATCGGTTCTTCCGTTCCACCACCACACGGGGATATCTTTCGCTCTGCCTTGCGGGGATAGAAATTTATAAATAGAGTAAATAATAACCGAAGGATATCGGTTCTTCCGTTCCACCACCACACGGGGATATCTTCCGCTCTGCCTTGCAGGGATAGAAATTTATACATAGAGTAAATAATAACCGAAGGATATCGGTTCTTCCGTTCCACCACCACACGGGGATATCTTCCGCTCTGCCTTGCGGGGAAAGAAACTTATACATAGAGTAAATAATAACCGAAGGATATCGGTTCTTCCGTTCCACCACCACACGGGGATATCTTCCGCTCTGCCTTGCGGGGATAGAAATTTATACATAGAGTAAAAAATAATCGAAGGATGTCGGTTCTTCCGTTCCACCACCACACGGGGATATCTTCCGCTCTGCCTTGCGGGGATAGAAATTTATATATAAAGTAAATAATAACCGAAGGATATCGGTTCTTCCGTTCCACCACCACACGGGGATATCTTCCGCTCTGCCTTGCGGGGATAGAAATTTATATATAAAGTAAATAATAACCGAAGGATATCGGTTCTTCCATTCCACCACCACACGGGGATAACTTCCGCTCTGCCTTGCGGGGATAGAAATTTATACATAGAGTAAATAATAACTGAAGGATATCGGTTCTTCCATTCCACCACCACACGGGGATATCTTCCGCTCTGTCTTGCGGGGATAGAAATTTATACATAGAGTAAATAATAACCAAAGGATATCGGTTCTTCCGTTCCACCACCACACGGGGATATTTTTCGCTCTGCCTTGCGGGGATAGAAATTTATATGTATAACGCCAAGGCCATCAGTATAAAGGAGGAAATGCCTTCATATCATTCCTCTTTTAGCTCTTCTCCTGAAGGGGGAACGCCTATGTCCGCCCCTTCCCCTGCAGATGGGGGGCTTTAATACATAATGGGTCATTTAGAAATATAAACCCTTCTTTCCCTTTCACCACAGACGAGAAGCCCACTAATGGCTGCAAACCCATTCTTCCCCCTTTTATAGGGGGTTCTTTTGTCTTCGTTTCTTCTGCCATCTTCATCCCTTCGCCTTTTGGTCTCCTTTTTCTTCATCTGTTTGCTCCTCCACCGCCAAACCTCCTTTCCTCGATCCTTTCTTCCCAGCCCCTCTTTTCCTTTTATTTTTAGACCCCCAAGATGCATTCCAACTTCTTCTAGGAGATAGCGGGCCGCTACCCGAATCGCAAACGGGATGCTGGTCAGCCTTTCGCTTCTTCTTCCTTTTTACCTTCCCCGATCACCACCATACCTGATTCACCTCATCGTTCTCCCTCTCCTCCTCCGGCGACCCTCACTACCTCCATCCCGGAGGAAGCCAGGGTCATTAGTCTCTCCTCACTTCCTCCGGTCTTTACAAGCCCTAATTTTCCCACTCTTTCTCCTTCTGCCAACGACGTTCAGAAATCGCTTTCTTCTTCCCCCAACCTGGGGATGAACCTGGGGAGGATGTTTTCCTATGTCAGCCAATGACAGAGGCTTGATCACCCCTGTCTTCTCTTTCCCCGGCACGTCATTCCTTTTCTGAACCCATGGCGGTTGATATTCCTTCACTGCCAACTTCCCCCTTCGCTCATCGCCTGAAGAATCCCTCTCCTCCTGTGGACCCTGACCAGGGTCCCTCTACTTCTTGCATCCCCATCGAAGGCTCCTCCAGCCCAATGCTCATCATCTCGTCTTCTCAAGATCCCTCCTCCGATCAGCCTCCTTCCGTCTTTCCTTCCGAACTCAACCCTCAACCAGGCATGACACATATTCTCCCCGCAACTCCGGATATGCCGCCCCTGACTACCACCTCCATGGGCAATCTGAATGATGCTCCTCCTTCTTTCCATTCTCAACCAATGGATACCACCCCCATTTTCCCTTTTATAAGCGAGATTCCTCCTTCAGCATCTTCCGTCCCGTCTTCTTCCCTTTCTCCCAGGAGTCTTCGGATCCTGAACATAGAGGAAGTGGTTCCTCGCATGGAAGGCATGCATCATGCTCTGGACTTGGTATGTTTTCTTACTCAGCTTCCTTAGATTTGTCTAGCTAACCAATTTCTTTTCCCACGACCGGTATGTAGGCCCTGAACAACCATCAAGAATTGGATCGCTCTCTTCATCAATACCAGGCTCAAGCCCAAGAATGGGAGCGACAACAATGGGAAGGCTTGGCGAATGCTCAGAATCGAGAACGACTCCTGTTACAACAATTGCACCTGTGCCAAGAGCAATTAAGCTCGCCGGAATTCGGAAGGATCGACACTATTACAAAGATTAAAGGAGCAACCACGTCGTCAGTGCGAGCCACTCGTCCCCCAGCAGGAAGTCCAGTCGGCCTCTCTTGACACAGAATCTTCCTCGGCTCAAGAGTTACTACGTCTTCAAGGGCAGGTAGCAGAGCTCCTCAAGGGGAAGCAACAAGATTCTGACGCCATCGCTCGTCTTCAAGTTCAATATCGGCGAGCATGGGACAAGATAGGGGACCTCCGCACTCGCTTGTGTAAAGAGGTACAAGAAAATTCATCCCTCATAAATTCCAGGACGCATGCTCATGCACGCCTACGCAGGCAAGAAACTTCCCTCCAGAGGATGAGCACTGAACTCGCCCGAACCAGATCTTATTCCGAAGCAGTGGAGGGGATTTCAGCTTCCATGCGTCAAAATATGGTGGAGATGACGCACCTTGTACAGCAGGACCAAAGTTCCCGAGCCGATGATGTCTCCATCTTGGTCGATGCTATTATGGAGGTGTCGCGACGCTATGTGGACGTGCGTCGAAATCTTCAAGAACAACAAGAAACATGCGAGAGGCTGCATCGAGAGCGAAGCCCTGACCGTCCGAACCGCGAGGAGCGGCTCATCATTTTAATGCGCGCCACCTATCAAGATGGATTTAATGACGCGGCTTTCCAGGGTCTCCAGCGAGATCGACTTTACGCAAAACCCAATCCCCTTCTTGAAATCTCCGAGGCATCGCTTTCTTATTAAAGGCTCGCTGCACTCTTTGCTTGTAAAATTCCGCTCGCCTCCGTGCCATCTCCCGCCTTTCCTCCACCAAGTCCAATTCGGTGCTTCAGATAAGTTGGTTCTGATTTGGTTCGTATGCCTTTATCCCCTTAATTCAACAAAACCTCGGCATCTAACGGCTTGCCAATTCATATACCAAACTAAAGGAGTTTCTCTCTTCTATTCGCCTTGGGTGTGGTTATAGGCCCACAGACGCCTTGTAACTCTTCTACCCAGTTCCCCTGAGCACCCAACTTGGTCTTTAATCCTTGAATGAGGATCCTTTAGTTACCTCACCTTCCTGGAATCGCCGTCCATTGTCACCATCTATTTTACGAGGATACCATATCTTGACTAAAATGATATTTCTCCATAAGAACTATATTATGGCATTCTCGATTTGGCTAAGGGCTGCCTCCACCCATTTGGAAAATAATCCTGACACTACCAATAAAACTTCCTCTATAAAGTGCTTTGGCATCGGGCCTACTATATCCATTCCCCATTGATCGAAAGGACAAGAAGAGATTACGACTTTCATTAACTCAGCTGGCCGTTCTGAACGGTTACTATGCTTTTGACAAGCGATGCAGGTTTGCACTATATGAGCAGCATCTTGCTGAAGAGTAGGCCAAAAGTATCCTGCCAATAAGGCCTTTCTTGCTAAAGCTCTCCCTCCTAAATGATTGCTACAGCATCCTTCATGGATCTCCCGGAGTACCCATTCCGCATCCTCATTTCCCAGGCATTTTAACAAGGGTTGCCCAAAAGAGGTCTTGTATAGGTCTTCATTTAAGAGGATGAACCGTTTGGCTCGGTTTATTAAAGTGGATGCCGCTATTTTCCCTCCAGGGATCTTCCCGTGTCGTAAATAAGCTATGATGTCGGTCCTCCAATCATGAGTTAGGCTTGATTCGGGTATGTCCCCTCCACACTGCATATTGCTAAGGAAGTATGAATTCTTGTATGGATCGCTTCCGAGGATTTTATTCCTCCCATAGCGCTAGCCATCCGAGCCAATTCATCTGCCTTCCCATTGTGCTCCCGCGGGATTTGCTTCAAGAGGACCTGACGAAATTGAGCTTTTTCTTTCTCAAAAGTCTTCAAGTACTTATGCAGCCTTTCCTCCCGAACCGCAAAAGAACCTTGAAGTTGTGATATTACCAACTTGAATCGTGGATCACAATGGAAGAAGTAGAATGGTTTCATATTCCGCGCTAATCGAGTTTCTTCTAAATATCATACTCACTTAGTTCTACCATCCATTTGGCAAATCTTCCAGAGAAATTTGGCTTAGTGACGACCTTACCCAATTATTTGTGTGTTAGAACGGTGATGGGATGAGCCAAAAATCACCTTAATTTTGCGGGCAGTTAGTACTAGGATATATGCCAACTTCTCTAGCTCCGTATAATGGAATTCCGCCCCCTTCAGGATATGGCTGGTATAACAAATAGGTTGCTAGTGAGAACCTTCTTGTTTCAATAATACCGAACTAACGGCTCCCTCAGGGCGGCGGATACATCCATAATGGTTCTCCGGTATTGGTTTGGCTAGTAGAGTCCAAACCAAATATTTCTTCAACTCTGGAAAGCCTGCTCACATTGATCATCCCACGAAATTTAGTAGCCTTTGCAAAATCTTGAAAAAGGCGACCTTGTCCGTGATCCGCTATAAATCGGGATAAAGAAACAATCCTGCCCACCAACTTTTGGGTCTCTCGCAGATTAGCAGGTGATTTCATGTTGCATAGGGCTTGCACTTTCTCAGGCTTGGCTTGCAGCCCCTTCTCCGTTACTATGTACCCCAAGAACATGCCACTCTTTACCCCGAACAGGCATTTGTTAGGGTTTAGCTTCATATTAAGCCGCCTTAATGTAGCGAAGGTTTCATTTAAGTCCTTGACTAAATCCCGAGTGGGCTTCGATTTGACCAAGATGTCATCCACGTAGACCTCCACATTCTTCCCTTTCTGCTCCGTGAAGATTTTGTCCATAAGGCACTGATAGGTGGTTCCTGCATTCTTTAGTCCGAACGACATTACCACATAAGCGTATAACCCCCCCCCCCCCCCACAGTCACAAAGCTAACCCTCTTTTGATCTTCTTGGGCCAAAGGTATTTGATGATATCCTTGATATGCATCCATTAGGGACACCACTTCATATCCCACAGTAGAATCCACGAGTTGATCAATACGAGGCAAGGCGTAGCAGTCTTTAGGGCATGCTTTATTCAAATCACGAAAATCGATACACATCCTCCATTGCCCCGAAGGCTTGGGGACCAAGACTACATTAGAAACTCATTCGGGGAACTAGATTTCCTTTACATGACCCACTTTTAGTAGTTTGTCCACTTCTTCTACTATGACTTTGTCCTTTTCTGGTCCAAAATGTCGCCTCTTCTTTTGGACAGGTCGGGCTCCTTTAATGATATTGAGATGGTGTTCCGCCACTTGAGGATGGATCCCCGTGAGATCATGCACATCTTTTGCAAAGATGTCTTCATTCTCCTTCAGGCAAGCCACCAACTCTTCTTTGACATCCAGCTGTTGTGCTATCCGTGTGGCATTTCCTGGAGTGATTTCCACCAGTTCTCCCTCCTCTATTTTATCAGCCTTGGGAGAAGATTCCTCCAGGACGCAAACATCAATGATGATGACAGCTTTTCCTTTGAGGTCCTCGGTTCGGGCTTTCTTCTGATCGTCCCGAACCATTTGTACGTAGCAGCTTCTGGAGGCCTTCTGTTCTCCACGAACTTCTCCCACCGATTGACCTACTGGAAATTTTAGCTTCTGGTGGTACGGGGAAGCCACGGCCTGAAAAAGGGTGAGGAAAGGACGCCCAAGAATAGCGTTATAAGTGGACGAAGCATCCACGATAAGGAAAGGAATTATATTGGTTTTTTAGCTGGGCTTTACGCCCAGAGTTAAAGGCAATGAAATCTACCCCGTCGGGTGGACCACGTGCCCTGCGAATCCGAAAAGGGGAGTGGCCACCTCTTCTAGTTGGGCATTTTTTGTAGGGGATCGATATGGCCGGCTAGAGGGGGGTGAATAGCCCTTGTACGTTGGACGTCGTAAATTGCTCGTCTACAAAAACGTTAGCGCAAGCGGAATATACAACTATAAGTAAAGACAAGCAAAATATAAACAAGCAATACAAACACCGAGATATAACGTGGTTCACGGCTACGCCGCTAATCCACGGTCCGATTCGTCCACGGTGAATCACTCCGCCAAAACCAATCACTATCGGTCTCTCCTTTGCACAAAGCTAGGTGGAGGTAACCTTTACAACCAAGATCACTCTTCTTACAATAGGATTGAAGTAAAGACAAGTAAGAAGAGTTTAGAGCTTGTGGGGCACTAGGAAGATTGTTTGGAACTTGAGCATTAGCCTCTCAAAGGCTCACACCCTCTCTTTTTATAGAGAGGGCTAACTTCTTCCCGTTTGCCGCCATCAGTCGACGGCCGCCCTGGGCAGTCGACTGCCGTCACTACAACGGCCTCCGAACACGTCGGATCCCGACCGTTGTAGTCCAACGGAACTCTTGGCAGTCGACTGATGGACCTCATCGCCGATCACGCCTCCGTAGTCGACGCCGATCGGCTACGAACGGTTCTCGCGGGTCAACCCTTATTGACGCCGATCGTCGCTTCGCAGCCGATCGATGGTCTTGGCGGTCGACCGCCGATGATGGCCGATCGGCTGGCCATAATCCACGGTCAGATACCAAACTCACAAGAGCTACCCTTCCTGGGTTACAATCGCTCACTCTCATTTCGAGTCCCTCGCCGGTTCTCTCTTCGTTCGGCAACGTCCCTCGGCATCAGCGCACGGCTCGCAATGCTCGCCCTCTTGCCTCAGTCTACTTCCTCCGGCTTCACTCCAAGCTTCTCGTCCGGCGGTCCCTCGGATGCTCCAAGCGCACGGCTTCCGCAAAGCTATCCTTCACCGACTCAAGGCACGAGTCATGAGATGTGAAACTCGCCACGGCTCCATGTGCGAATTACTAAGTCCTGCACGACTTCAATGCACATATCACATCAACATATCAAACTAACTTAAACGCTTTGCCACACCATCAAAACCATATCACGGCAAGAGATTACCCTAACAATTTTCAGCTGCATCTTCTGGCCAGGGATATACGGATAACTAAGGCGTCCGTGTGGGGTAGCAGGACACCTTGCAGATCTTCTGGCCCGAATGAAACGGGCGGTGCCACTTGAATAGTATGGTCAGTGACGATGGCCAAACTCTCCATGAGACGGGCGTACGACTTCCGCGCTTGGTTAGAGTCCCCGTCGGTAGGTCCTCCAGCTATAACATGAATAACTCCCCATGTGGGAATGTCATCTAGATTGGATGAAGGGCCCTCACCTGATGGACCTTCTTGAGAGACAACCTCCTGGGATGGCGTTTGGGAAAAAGTGACCCGGGGTTGTTGATTATACGGCCCTGGATGGGTTACATTGGGTCGGGGGCCTCGCCGCGCCGGCCCTCCTGCCTGGAACCTTACTTGCAGATATGCAGTATGGAGGCGATCCAATTCTTCTTGTAACTTGAAACATCGACCACTATTGTGGCCGTATTCTGTATGATATTGGCAAAAAAATGGGGCTGGGGGTTACGCGAGATCCCTTTGTGTCCCAAGGGTCATTGTAGCAGACCCTGCTGGTCGTAAAATTCCATTTCACGTTCTTTCCATGTCCTCACAGGAGGAAGCACTTCAGCGGCCATGATTTGTAATGGCGGAGAAGGGCGAACACCTTGCAGCATTGGACGAGGCCTCGGAACCTCCTGTCGAAAAGGTCTTGCATACTTCCGAGGTGCTTGAGAGCGGAGACGAACTCTTTCGATTGGGCGTGGCAGTCCGTTCGGCCCTCTGTACCTTTAATCCTTCTTCTTCACGAATAAACTACTCCGCACGGCTCAGTAGCTCTTAGTAACTATCCGTAGGTTGTCTCAACAAGGAACTGAGGAAGGGGCCCTCCTTCAGCCCGTGCTGAATAGCGCCTCTGAAAGATTCAGAACGGGTGGCGGGGATTCCCCTGGCTGCAGAAGTGAATCGATGAATATACCCCCTAAGGGATTCTGAAGGTCCCTGGGTGATATGCATTAACATAGAGGCGTCTTGTTTATACGCCTTGCAGCTGACAAATTCTCGACTGAACATTCTCTGGAAGTCAGTGAAACAGGTTATAGACCCCGGGGGCAGAGTAGTAAACCCCTTTTGCGCCGAGCCAGTCAGGGTAGTTCGGAAGACTCGGCACTTGAGAGCATCAGTATAACAGTGAAGCGAGGCCGCTCCGTCGAATTGAGATATGTGCTCTTCAGGATCCGTCGAACCATCATACTTATTGACCTGAGGATTCCGGAAGTAGGATGGAGGGAGCTTAGTGAGAATGTCCATCGTGAAGGGACTGGGCTCGTATACTTTCGGAGGTCTGGTTGATTGACTTTCACCCTGTTCCTCTCTGCGCGTTTGGGTAAAGGGCATAGTATTCTGAGGCGTTCTACCCCCAAGTCCGCCTCCAAGCAATACTTCCCCATTGGCGACTGTACGAGAGGGAGGAAGCATTTCTGGGGGTGGGCCTCTGGAAGAAGGTTCCCTGAAAGTGATGCGATATCCGGTCTTTCTCCTTTCACTGGCGAGGGCTTCAGTAATAGCGTCATCCATCGTGGCCTTCATGCGATGGTAGAAGGGTGATGGGGCGCTCCTCCGCTGCAGAAGTATCAGGTTGTTGTATTTCTTCTGGTTGCATCTCGACTTCCAGCTCAAATGTTCCCACAGACGGCGCCAACTGATGCGGGTATGGGAAAAAATCTGGTCGCTCGCAATGCAGAAGCAGCACCGAGGAGGTATCAGGATTCTCCGACCGTGAATCGTGAGAGAATAAGAGGATGAAGTAGATGAAATGCAAGAAACTGACGCCAGCAATCGAGATTCAGACACAAGATGTAACGTGGTTCGGAATGAGGATTCCTACTCCACGGAGGTGAGTTTTCTCACCAGATGCGGTGCCTAAGCACTTTCACTATGAAGGTCCTCCTATACAGAAAGCAAGTTTCCGCAGGTGGAGGAGAAAGACCTCTTACAATGATATTACAAGACGAGGAAAATATAAGAGATGTAGCAATGGCCGATCTCCGTCCTTCTTCTCCGGCGAGATGGTTGTTCCCTTTTTTCCTTCTCCTCTTGCCTCTTCTTCTCTCTTGCTGCGTCGAAATGATTGCGGATCCCCTTTTTTCTCTTTGCGTCCTTCCTTTTATCCTCCCTCCTCCTTCATCGTAACGTCGTGGATTATCTCCATCGTACACGTGGCCACCACCTCCTCTTGGAGAATAATTCTGTTACAAATATATGGAGTGAAGACTCCTTGGAATATTGTGTGGGGCCTCCCAGGCCGTTACCTAACACCTTTTCCTCTATTTTTCAGGAAACTAGGCTAGACTACCTCCCTCAGCCTTCTGTATCGAGGGAAGCTAGTTTAGGTCTATAGCCCACGGGTGACCTAGCCCTAGGGCTTTTTATCAACCCGAATCAATTCCTCTTTTCCCCATGTCAAATTCCCTTAGTATTGATCAGATTGGACCGACCTCTTGGCAAAGCGCCTTCCATCTCTCCTTTGCCGTGTCGATTGCTTTCGCTAACTCTCCCGTACCAATGGCTTCTAACCTTCGCCCGTGCCACAGGCTTCTGACATTCGCCCGTGCCAATGGCTTCTGACATTCGCCCGTGCCAATGGCTTCTGACCTTCGCCCGTGCCACTGGCTTCTGACATTCGCCCGTGCCAATGGCTTCTGACATTCGCCCGTGCCAATCTTCCTTTTCTTCCTTAGCGGAGCCGTGTATTTCGGATCGGATCTAGGGTCACCTGCTAACCCCTCTATCGGGAATTATGTAGAGAAGGTACCTGTAGTATTATTACATCATATGCATAGCACCCAACTTCACCTCTCTTTACATCGACCTTGGAGAGAGTCCAACAAGCCGATGCTCCAGGTTAAAGCCGACCCATTAGTCAAGAAATAGTTTTAATATGGTTAGAGTGCATTCAACTAATTAGCCCGGCTTGGAGAGAGTCCAACAACCAAAGCTAATGATTGACCTCTGATTCTTACCATATTAGTATTAAACTATTCCATGGTTTGAACATGTTCGGGTTCGAGCAAGGCTTGGAGAGAGTCCAACAACCCGAACAAGAAACGGAACTCTGGTTCTAACCATATTAATGGAAGGTGTAGGCATTAATATTGAGTTAAGGTTTTATGTCTCATCCTCTTTGCATGCAAATAACTATTATCTACATGACATGGCATACATCTACATGTCACGACACGCATGGCATAATGATATGCATCTAATGCAATTACATGGCATACAATTATGTCATGTACAATATTTCCTTATATGTCATAACTATTTCTGGAAATAAAATATGTATAAGATTTGATTCTCCAAATCAAATCATGATTCAATTAGGAAACAAATTTCCAAATCTAATCACATATTTTATTTAAGGAAATGGTTGATTAAGGAAAGTCAATTTAGGAAACCAATTTCCTAAATCATCAAAACAACTTATGGAAATAAAATATTTTAAGATTTGATTTCCCAAATCAAATCATGATTAAATTAGGAAAAAAATTTCCAAAATCTAATCAAATATTTTATTTATGGAAAATATCAATTTCCATAAATACTTCCAACTTTCCAAAAGTGGAAGATTTCCATAAATACTTCTAGACTTTCCAAAATTGAAAAATTTCCATAAATACTTCTAACTTTGCAAAAGTAGAAAATTTCCAGAAATATCATTATGACTATCGCAAAACAATTTTACAATTATGTCGAAACACAACCTGGGCTCTGATACAACTGTTGGGTTTCCGGCACCGCGGCGAGTGTGTGTTCGAACATGTTTCGCAAACATGTGCACAGCGGAAGAAATAAAAATAATAAATCTACATTTATTACAACAAACACATCACACGCATGCATAGTGCAACATGTGTAGACATAACCGTAAATTTAAATTTGCAATAAAAGGAAATTTAACTACGTATACCTTTCGTATCACGTGTAGCGGGAACGACATCAACCGGAACGATCCTCGCTAGAATCGTCTCTATCCGTATCCACGCCGAGTATCCTCGGGATGACTTTGCTAAGTCACGAGCCTCGTCTTCGTATGGGTTACTAGCCTCGTGTTGAAGACGATGTGATCGAGAGATGATCACGATCCGAATCCAAATTCGGATCCAAAAACAAGTCCTCAAGACTCGCTTCTCCGGAGAGGTATTCGTCAACCGTTTGACGAATCCTTCGTCCTCCACCTCAGAGGATTACCGGAGATCAAATCCCCGGGTAGGATACCGCTGTCGGAGCTCTAAACGTCGTCCCAATGACGCTCCGACGAGAGGGAAACAAGCTGTCCAGAAAACTGGACAGCTTTGGTGGAGGAATTAGAGCCGGCCAAAAAGGTAGGACGAAGCTCACCATGATGCCAAACCCAAAGGAGATCATTGGAGAGTTGTCGGAGGATCACCGGCCGAAGCTTGGACGCCGGCTACAATTTGGACGACGGGACAAGGAGCTTGGCGGCGGCAATGGGTGTTGGCACCGAATAGATGAAGAGGAGGGAGAGGTGGGC
This sequence comes from Wurfbainia villosa, assembly GCA_025175895.1. Taxonomy (NCBI): domain Eukaryota; kingdom Viridiplantae; phylum Streptophyta; class Magnoliopsida; order Zingiberales; family Zingiberaceae; genus Wurfbainia; species Wurfbainia villosa. The sequence goes on along the minus strand of CM045996.1, from coordinate 15,698,388 downwards.
GGCCAAAACTTGGTTAGTCTTTTGGATTAGGGTTTAAGCCCTCTTTTATAGAGAACTAATTCTCTTAATGGCTATTGGATCATAACCATAAGGCCCGTTAACCCGCTCCATTAATATAAGTTAAAATAAACCAAACCATGATGGTTTATTTTAAGTTAAAACGAACCGAACTAACTTTTGGTTCATTCGTTTAAAATAAACCAAACCCTTTGGTTTATTCTGCTCCATTGGATTAGAACCAAACCATTTTGGTTCATCCATTATGTCTTCATAAGACACGGCCCATCCATGCTTCCATTGCGACTGAAATGATTTCATGCTCGCTTCTTGTTTGGTCCAACCAAACCTAGTTTCTCTCGGTCTGAGAATCCCATTCTCAAGCTCGTTTTAAATCCTTCGGATTACGCTCGTTGTGTGTGTGACCAAATAGGTTCTCAGTTTATGTTGGTCGTCTATAATTAACCATTAATTATAGAATGATCATGAGTGGCACCTAGTAGTACATCATTATCCCCAATTAACCGAAAAGATCAACGATTGATCCAGAACTATTTCTGAAACTCTTCAGCAGCTCGAATGAATCGTGCCCCATACCCTTCACTCATCTTATACCCACTTGGTTCAGGACATGGTCTATAGTGTCAGTCCCCACTAGGCTTACTACGTCACACCTAGCCCAAGTATCATTTCCTCGTCCTACAGATTCTAGTTACTGCACATGTATCGAAGAGTACCTTACTCTAAACATGTAATGCTTTGGCCAAAGACTTTAGTAACAATCCGACGAGAGGCCATGGGTATACATCTCCTCGCAAGGAGTGATGAATCCTTTATAGGCTATTCAAACACCTTCGATCACTTCGACTTATACCCAATCATCCCGGGTCCACATCTCCTTAGAGATGTTTGCTTAAGATGTCAAAGCATAAGTCTCCATGATCAAGATGACTTGAATACCGCAAGTCAAAGGAACATCGCACTTAAGCTACAGTAAGAACTTCATTGACATATCTATACATGCAGAGAACCATATGAAGTCTTACGGCTGGTCACTCAAATGAACTAGTTACCATAACTAGCATCCACGATTAACTCCGGACATCACAATGTCTCCAGCCAGTGAGAATTAGCTGCTTGGATACACCAAGGAGTATACCTCGTGCTAGTCTCGACAGAATTGTTGGTGTCCAAATCCATCAATTCATCGACTAGGGATAATTCCGATACATCACAATTACACATGTAGACATACTTATTAGTTGTGATCCAATCACAAATTCTCTCATGCTGTGAATCGTATCATGGACATTCAGTAAATGAGTTTAAGATCCAATCAAATACATGAAACATGTATACTCAAATAGTGAATCTTCATTTATCATATAAATGGTTCATACATAAGGCGATTGCCTTAGGACATCTCTCATATATTACTAACAGTCACATGCTCAGGAACTATACCAACTGCTTGGGAAAACTTCTACTTGATCACAAAACCCCAACCCCATCACATAACAACACAACTATATACCAAAATGCAGAACCGATATAAAATAAAATTAAAAAACATACACTCCAAAATAATACAACACCAATATGGAATAAAATCCAAATGCTCGGTGTGAGATAGGATAAGTTGGCAGAGCTCTGAGCACTAAAGAATCTTCTACTTGCTACCTAGGCGACAGGAAACTCAGGTTCTATGATGGTGAGTATAAGACTCAGTGGTATTGAAAAGATAGTGCATGAACTAAATAAATATATGGAGATCAATAGGTATACAGTCTTAAAGGTAATAACAAATACCATCATTATAATATAATAAATTCATATACCAACCTGATGCACCAGATGTAATGTAATATACTGAGTTACATGATAGTCTACATTGACACAACTCATAACAACCTGAGCAAATATACCACAACATAACACATACAAATAACATGCATGAATAATATCACACCTGTGATCAACTCATAATCATATGAACAACGTATAATCAAATGTAGAAACTAACCAGGCCCTTCTAATGCAGAATCATAATGTTAAACAAATGCACATAACAACCTAATCCAACTCATACACAAATACTCCACATACAAAAGTATAGAACATGTAAATTGTATCTACGAAGATGTACAAACATATGCAACAATCATATGCAACATATCACAAGCATATGCAATATGCATCGAACATATATATGCGCCTCCACTGCTATACATATGCATGGTCACTGCCTATATATCTCGCTACCATGACCCCTCTTGGCCTGGGTGGACAAAACATGACAACTGTCCCAACTCCAGCTACCACTACTCTTGAGTGGCCGAATGGGCAGTATAAGTAGCTATATAGCCACATATGAGGAGTCCTTACTATAAGCAACTCCAGCTACCACTACCAACAAGTGGTCGAGTGCCACACGATAGGACAAGTTGTACGCAAGTCCAACTACCACTGTACTACAACGGCTGAGTGCTATAGATATCAATTGTCCATTTCTCTCACAACCACTATCACATAATGGTCGAGTGGACAGGTATGACTGATGACTCTCTCTCAACCACAAGGGAGACATAGTCAACAACATGCATGCAATGTGATGATGACTCCAATGCAAATAAGCCCTTCAACATTCACACTACCTCACAGGGAGTCATAAACAATAGACATATACACATATCATGCTAGGTCCTCCAATGCGTAAACAACACTCCATTGATGACCCACTCAACCATCAACAGTAATCATGGTCGATAGGAGATGCTCAATGCAAGGTCATGCAATAAGACAACCAAGTCTACAGTTATAACCATTACCAACTCTAGTGGTATAACATGATAAACAGATCAAGGGCTATAACTGTACTCAACTACATATACTTATGCAACATCCATAGATCAAATATATATAGTATCTATAATCAACAATAGTGATGAACGAGACTATATAGATATCGAATGAGTATCTCAAAGTTCAATGGCTAAGTATCAAACACAAGAATATGTAGAGTGGAGTCAAAATAATTCCATCTATCATTAACAGAGTTCATGCACTAAGATCAAGATCTACAAGAGTCAAAGAGAAATCACCCACCTAGTATATAGCTCGTGCTAATAATCTTTGTGTCCGCAAATCTATCTCAAATCCATGACCTGTACATAAACATAGAATATAGTTAAATTCTATTATACATCAAATGATTGAATCAAATCCTACATCGATCTCGTATTCCAATCAACTAACCAACAATAACTAAAATCTCATTCACCCATCCTACATAATACCTTCTATATCACCATGAGTATATACACTGTACCCAATTAGCAATTCACACTAATTCATTGCTACAATTCTACAACAAATTAATCCATATCCAATTTGTTAACTTCATCCACCACAATTCGATAACTAGAAGCCAAATCTATATTACACTAATTACTGATTAATCACTACACAATTAACCACCCCATAATCAATGGGCACCAGACCAATAAATCCATTATTTAACACTTATCCAACCTTAATTACTCAATTAACAACAATTACCTTTGGTTCACCATATTTGCACCGGGGGAGGTGGCACGGAAGGTAATGACAGTGGAGATGTTGTTCACTGAGTTGCAGAGGGATATGATGTTCACAGCGGCAATAAAGGAAGCTAGTTAGCTGCAGAGGCTGACATGACAAGTGGAGACAAGGTCGATCTCATAGTGATCGAATGAAACACACAATTGATCGACAATGCCCCTTCTCATTTGACACAATCAAGATCAAAAAGGTTGGCGGTTGAGGCCGTTGGCCATGGGCGATAGTCGTCCACTGCTTGGCGACTGAGCTAGAGCAAAAACAAAAAAAAAAGTGGTATAGTGATCGACCCTTCAATCTTGCTATGGAACCCTTGGCAGAGACATCGATCGAAGATGACATTGCAGTTTGTGCACCGTGGTCGGTAGATGGCAAGGGAGAGCACCCCCTTGACCTTGGTGAGGAACGTCTGGAGCAATGGCCACCATATGGATGCCATCAGCACAACGAATTTGTCACTTGCGATTGAGAGCTAGGCAGGGATAGCTGAATGTGCCAATTGAGTCGGTAGCAACATCAATCGAACATGGCAGAAGCATTAAATCCTTCACTCAAGCAAAGAGGTGGAAGAGAAAAGAAGGAAAGGGATCAAAGATGATGTCTAAGGAGAAAAGAGGACTCACAAGAAGGGAAGTCGATGACACAACACAAGCAAGAGAAATCATCAACGCTCGCTGTCGTATGGATCGGTGGAGCGCGGCAAGGAGGCAGTGGCGGTGATGGATCAAGATCTCATGAGAAGAAGAGGAATGGGAATCGGGGAGATAAGAAGAGGAAGAAAAATAAAATTAGGTTTCATAATTAAACTATAGTTTAATAGACCAAATTAAACCTTTAATAACAAATAATCTAAACAGAATTCTTCAAAGCCTATTAAATCCTTCCCACTAAAACGTTGTAAGAACTCCATTTAATACTAGAATTTTTTTATAAAATTCTTTAAAAATTGTATAAAATATATTTCCTAATTAACAAGTATTATTTTTTTACTATTTTATTTTCCAATATATTACACTTTAAATATCAACTTCAAACCACTCTTTAAATCACACTCTCTCATTGATATTAACTTTAAACCACTCCCCCCCCCTTTGCCATATATCAAAATGAAGCTCGAAGCTTCACTTCCCACATCACCTTGGTCGCTTGTGCATGGCGATCCTATCTACGTATCCAGATTAAAAAATTATCCTTGACAAAGATGGATTACCCAATCAACCGATTCATCATCGTGTTATTCGATTAGAGTGGTCACTTGAACAAACTTGTTGTTCAGGCAACCTAACTCTTTTCCTCGATTTGCCGCGAAATAGATGATGTACGGATGACCGGTTTTTGTGTTTATCATCGGGGTCCAAGTAAATTAACCACATACAATTATATACAAATTGCATAGAACAAGAAGGAAACTTAAATAAGAATTATACCTCTTGAAATTCTATTGTATGACCTTTCCTCCTCTTGGACATTGTGTGGGCAATGATCCTCCAAGAGTTGAAGCCTCCTAGATCGCATATCTTCCTTTCCTTGTTCGCTCCGAATAAAAGAAGATAACCAAAGAGCCTTACTTCTCCTTTCTTGCACCAAACACCAACCACCAAGGTTGATGTCCGCCGGCCCTAAGGAGAGGGAGTGTGTGTGGGCACCGACCAAAGCTCCAAGTGAAGAAAACCTAACTCTTGCCACCTGCAAAAGAAGAGTGGGGAGGGTGGCACCGCCGGCCAAAGGAGAGGTAGAGAGGGTGGCGCCAGCAATGAAGAAAAGGAGAAGGAACACCTCAACTTCCTTGTGCCGCCGACCCTAGTAGACAAACCCTAGCACACCCTTGTCGCCCAAGCCAAAGCCAACTCCAAACCCTAACCCTAATTGATGTGTTGCCACCCAAGCCAAGGTAGCAAAACCCTAACATAAAAATCTCTTTGATACTTTTTGCCGCCCAAGCCTTGGAGGCATATTTATAGATTTCGCCCAAGCCTCCCTTTTAATCATGTCCGTTGGATCTAGGCTTCATGAGGGTTTTAATAGACTACGATAGGGACCATGAGAAGGAGTTGGATCTTGGCCACCCAATGGATCCGACCCACATAAAATCCGATCCATTAATGATAATCCATTCCACTAGAGGATTATCATTGATCTACCTTACCAACCCCCATAATTAAATATGGCCTCCATATATTAATTGTACAAATGTTTCTCCGTGTTTAAGATAACAAATGTCCATTAATTAATTAATTTACTGAATAATTAATCATCATCTAACTCCATAAGTAGTACCACTCAAACTTATCATCATGCAGGACCAAGTCCACCTGCAGGATTTATATGATGATCCTTATAAGCTTCTCAAGGGGACATCATCATCCTAATAAATATGACACGGTTTCCTCCTATAATCAACGACACACCATGTAAATAATATCATTTCCCAACTTACCGGGCCTATCGATTTAACCCATAAATCTCGCCCAATGGTAAATCAAAGAATTAAATATTAAGTACATGTGCCCATTATTATATCGAGATTAAGAGCATGTACACCATAATATCCGAGGTCCGATTCAATTATGTAGTCAGCAAATAAATTAAATCACCTCTAAGTCGGTCCTGCTCAATACACACAAAGTGTACTAGTGTAATTCTATGGTCAAGATAAAACAATATCAAATTACATTACAACCATGCCAATGGTTTGTCCAAACCCACCTTGGTTGTGAGTCTCTACTTATACCCTACAAGGAACTGATAACATGATCTTCTGTGTGACACCACACATCATGTTATCTACAATGTAAAGTATTAGACAAGATGCACACATATAATAAATATAAAGTGCAAACAATGATCATGTGATTCTTATTTCAAAATGAAGATGTCCATACAAAGACTAGGCTTTCAGTATACATCCCAACATTCTCCCACTTATACTAAAAGTCTATGCTGCCATCAAACTGCCATACATGTGATTCCCATTCCCTCCACATGCCTATCAAAAGCTCTTGCTGGAAGGGCCTTAGTGAAAGGATCTGCCAGGTTATCCTCTGATGCAATCTTGGTGACAACAACTTCTCCTCGCTTTACGATCTCTCGTATCAGGTGGTACATGCGCTCAATGTGTTTACTTGCCTTATGGGCTCATGGTTCCTTCGAGTTTGCAACTGCACCACTGTTATCACAATAAATTGTGATAGTTCTAGGCAAACCAGAAATCACATCCAAGTCCATCAAGAAGTTACTGAGCCATACAACTTCTTTAGCTGCCTTAGAGGCTGCCACATACTCAACTTACATGGTGGAGTCTGCCACACATTTCTGCTTCACACTCCTCCATACAATGGCTCCACCTCCCAAAGTAAACACAAAACTTGAAGTATACTTACTGTTATCCCTATTTGATTGGAAGTCAAAATCTGTGTAACCCACAGGGAGTAATTGATCTGCCTGTTATACCAGCATATAATCCCTAGTCCTTCTCAAGTACTTCAATATATGTTTTCACCGTAGTCCAATGTCCCTATCCTATATTACTCTGATATCTGCTAACCATGCCCATAGCAAAGCAGATATCCGGCCTCGTACATAACATGACATACATGAGGCTTCCTACTGCCGAAGCATAAGGAACCGCATTCATCTCCTCTATCTCCTTTAACATTCTAGGACACATCTCTTTAGATAAAGGTACTCCATGCCTAAAAGGTAGAAAACCTTTTTTGGAGTTCTGCATGCTAAAACGAGCAAAAATAGTGTCTATGTATGAAGCTTGAGATAAGCACAACATCTTTTTCTTGCGATCCCTTATAACCTTGATCCCAAGGATGTGTCCCACTTCTCCCAAGTCCTTCATATCATATTGTTTGGACAACCATACCCTTACGTCTGATAACACTTTGACATTGTTGCCAATGAGAAAAATGTCATCTATGTATAGTACAAGAAATACCACTACGTTTCTGTCACATCTCTTGTATACACAAGACTCATCCAGACTTTGAATAAATCCATAAGACTGGATTACCTCATCAAAGCTGATGTTCCAAGATCTCGAAGCTTACTTCAATCCATAAATGGACCGATTAAGCTTGCACACAAGATGCTCTTTTCCCTTTGTAATGAATCCCTCTGGTTGCTCTATATAGATGTTTTCCTCAAGACTTCCATTAAGGAAAGATGTCTTGACATCCATCTGCCACACCTCATAATCCATATGAGCAGCAATAGACAAGAGAATCTGGATAGGCTTAAGCATGGCTACCGGCAAAAAGGTCTCCTCATAATCGATACCCTTTTTCTGAGTATACCCTTTCGTAACAAGCCTTGCTATGAATGTCTCAACCTTCCCATATATTCCTCTCTTTCTTTTGTAGATCCACTTACATCCAATGGTTTTTACACCATTGGGTGGTTCTACTAGCTCCCAGACCTGATTTGAATCCATAGATTTCATCTCAGAATTCATTGCACTTTGCCAAGATACCGCATCTTTATCTTACATTGCCTCGTCATATGTCCAGGGATCAGGTTCATGTTTGCCAAGGACCAAATCAGAAGATTCTCCCAAGAACATAAATCTATCAGACTGTCTAACAACCCTCCCACTACGACGAGGTATCACGTGTGTATCCTCTGTGACATGCAGTGTAGTCACTTGTGGTACTTTCCCTCTCAATTTCTCCAGAACAATCTTACTCATGGGCTTGTGGTTCATCACATAGTCTTCATCTAAAAATTTGGCATTCGTGCTAACGATCACGCTCTGATCTCTAGGACAATAGAACAAACCACCTTTCGTTCCTCTAGGATAGCCTACGAACAATTGCACTTCTGTACAAGGTTCCAACTTACCACCATCTGCCTTTAGCACATGTGTTGGACTTCCCCAAATCCGAATATGTCTCATACTACGCTTTCGCCCAGTCCACAATTCTGTGGGAGTAGATGGCACTGATTTAGATGGTACCAAGTTCAAAATATACACTGCCGTATCCAGAGCATACCCCCAGAACGAATATGGTAACTCAGAATAATTCATCATCGATCTAACCATATCCATAAGAGTCCTATTCCTTCGCTCTACTACACCATTCTGCTGGGGTGTTCCAGGTGCAAACAATGGGGATTGAATCTCAGCCTCTGATAAGTAATTTCTAAACTCTCCCGAGAGGTACTCACCACCACGATCAGATCGTAGTGTCTTGATAATTTTACCTTGACGTTTCTCCACATTAGCCTTGAATTCTTTGAACCTGTCAAAACATTCAGACTTGCGGCGCATCAAGTAAATGTATCCATATCTTGAATAATCATTTATAAAAGAGACGAAACATTCAAAACCATCTCTAGCCTAGATAGACATAGGACCGCACAAATTAGAATGAATCAATTCCAACACATCTTTGGCTTCATACCCCTTGGCCTTAAAAGGCCTCTTGGTCATTTTACCTTCCAAGCAAGATTCACAGGATGGGAAATCTTCCACCACTAATGAACCCAAAGGACCATCAGGTATCAACCTTTGAATTCTACTTAGGCTAATATGACCTAACCTTAGATGCCAAAGATACATTTGGTTCATTTTCGAAGGTTCTTATCTCTTATTAGATTTAGAAGATGAGTTATTTACTTCTATTTGCATCGTGGGAGCTTTTGGTTCAAGAGTATATAAATTTCCTACCAATGCACCAGAACATATAATCTCCCTATTCCTTTTTATAACAACTCTATCATTAAAAGAAATAGAATATCCATCCAAAAACAATTTAGAAACTGAAATTAAATTCTTTCTAAATGAAGGTACATAAAGGCAATTTCTCAAAACCAAAGTTTTATTCCTATCAAAAGATAAATAAACATCTCCCACAATAATAGCCGCCACCTTTGTAGCATTGCGCATGTAGACGGTAATCTCCCCCTTAGCTTGTTCTGCTTTCGGTTGGGGTATTCAGCCTTTCCAATGTCCAGTCTGCTTGCAAGTGAAACACTTGCCTTTCGGCTTCTTCACTCCTCCCTGAGATCCTCCCACCACCTTTGTTGCACCTTGTTTCTTCTTCTTCTTGCCTTTCGGCTTAGAAGTAGAAACCTTCTAGGCAACCAAAACCTGAGAACTCTGATGAAAAAGCACCTCTACTGCCTAGAGTTCTGTCAGAAGCTCTGCCAATGAATACAACTTCTTATTCATGTTGTAGTTCAAGTGAAACTACTCAAAACTCTTAGGTAGAGATTGGAGAATGATATCGACCTGGGTTTCCCCATCGATCTCCGCTCCAAGGACTTCCAGCTCATATAAATGAGCCATCATCTTGAGAATATGATCCCTCACGGGTGTTCCCTCAACCATGGTGGTCGTCATCAAGTTTCTCATGGCTTCTTGCCTAGCAGCCCGATTCTGGTGTCCGAAAAGTTCCTTGAGATTGAGCATCATGTCATAAGTAGAAGTCATGCCTGATGCAGATGTTGCTATACATTTGACATAGAAGCCAAAATGTAACACCGCGCCATCTCAAATGCCTTGATCCACTTCTTATAACTCTCTTTCTCCTTTTCCCCAGAATCATCCGCAGGCTTAGAAGGACACTCTTCGAGAAGTACATATTTGTATTCCTCAGAAGTCAAGACTATATCCAGATTCCTTTTCCAATCCACATAGTTAGGTCCAGTAAGTTTATTTTCTTTTAGTATCACAGCAAGTGGGTTGAAAGTCATTTTTGAAAAACCTAAGAATCACATAGTTCAAAAATTTATTGATTCCTCAAACAATAAAATTTTAAAATCAACCAACACCTCAAAACACTGAGAATATCGTATGCCATGATAGTGTGGACGAATACGAATTCTACATTTATAAGAGCAGGTTTTACCCATTAATTTTACTATCCTGTGAGCCTTACTTTTTGACAAATAAAATTAATAGTTGGTTCCTCTTCAGCCCTACAAATAAAAGCAGTGACTCCGATGGAGAGGATATCTTATTTGCATCTAAGTGTTCACCATTACCCGATACTAAGGCAATTATCTCGGATTATGTGCCTTCCGATGGGGAAGTACACACGCTCCTAAATAATTTCTTATAACCATATTTGACCTAGTGATCCACAAAACAAACTCTTCCGATGGGGAGGAAGGCAATTAGAGCCAACGCGCAAGTTTGTTTGCATCACATGTCAAATTGTAATGGAGGCCATGGGAATTTTAAAAAAAAATATCCCTCTCCCACTTAATGATTTTAAAATGAGGAATTTTCCAAGCACACAACATGCATATCAAACAAGAAGCAATAAATGTGAAAAATATTTTCCAACTATTATGGGTTTTGTTTTCCAATATGCCTCCCGTCGTGTCGCCATCTCGTTCGCTCCTCCATACACCATGTACAAGCCATCCGAAGATCCGAGACGAGAATAATTATTTTAATTTACATCCATCGATCCTATACTCCATAAAGGAGTGTACATGAGATCTAGATCGAAAGTAAACTAAAATGAAAGAGTGGCTAAACAATGTCGGACTTAATTATAAAAATTAAATACTATCCTCGTCAACCCTGAGGATTCAAATAATATTACAATTATACACATCCAATCACATACACACACATATGGCCATAATAGTTGGATGTTATGCCTGCAATCAAAAAATTAGCCTACGCACATCCTACTATTATCCGACACACATAATATATGATAAGTTTATAAAAGTAATCGAATCCTAAACACACCAAACCAGAAACCGTGGCTCTGATACCACTTAAAGGTCGAAGCTTTGCTTCCCACTTCAACTTGGTCGCTTGTGCATGGCGATCCTATCTACGTCCCCGGATTAAAAAATTAATCCTTGATGATGATCGATTACCCAAGCAACCGATCCATTATCGTGCTATTCGATTAGAGTGGTCGCTTGAACAAACTTGTTGTTCAAGCAACCTAACTCTTTTCCTCTTTTTTTTTTGATGAAGGGTAAATAGATATCATCAAGAAAAAGCACAAACATATAGTAGCCAAGGGTTCATTCTCATGTCATGTCTGACGAAGTATCAGATCTGAGATGTACCCAGTGCGACGTACAAGTGTTGTCATGAGTACCAAACCTCTCACACAATACATTCACTCATGTGTACCATCCATGTTTCTCTGTGCTCCCGTGCACCGTTCAATTGCACTCAGCTCATCTTGCATACCTTCTTGTGTCATCCTGTCTCCTGAGGCCACCTAATAGAAATCATGTGAGGCCAGGACAGTTCCCCCCCTCACACATTGACTTCCACATCAACAGCAGGCCCATTATAAACATTCTAGCTTAGATTTAACTCCCAGTCAGCATCCAGCTCAGCATTGGACCTCTTGAGTCAACTCACGCATTCCAAGCCAGGTGGAAGCAGCTGACGCAGTAGCTAGGACAGGCACCAGGTTGCTTGGCCGATCCATATTTCTGCACACCCAACAGGGACCTGCATTTTCCTGTACGAAAGGACGCAATGACCGGCGCACGTCAAGGTTGCAGCAGGTTTCGAAACCCGTCCCTTGTCCTCGTTGACCGCATCTGCCTCCCGACCGTTGCCTTCGTTCTCCCCCAAACCTTCGTCGGAGAACCATCATTAGCCACAGGAAGCCGGCTGGAAGGTTTATCTGCCGTGAACGGCAGCTGCGAGGCGCCAGAAATCCTTCGGACCCGCCTCCAGCCTGTCTCATGATAGGAGACCTCCATCCTTTCTAGGCCTTTCCTCCTCGTTTCCTTGCTGCTGCACGCTCAAGCGACGCTGGTGATTTCTGCACGAAGAGGTTATGTAGCCGGCGCACATCAAGCTTGCAGCAGGACCTCAAGTCTTGTTTCTGGTCTCTCGCACGTTGCCTTCATCCTCTCCAATCTTTCGCCGGAGAGACTCCAGCAGCCACAGGAAACTAGCCGGAGGCTTCGAATGCCATGGACAACAGCTGTGAGGCACCGGAAATCCATCTGGGCCGCCTCCAGCCCGTCTTACGACAGGAAACCTCCATTTGAGCTTTGTCCTCATCGTCTTCCGCCTTGTCTTCATTCCCAGTCTCCATCACTGCGGCATCGTTGAGCTTAGAGGTCCACCTTCGCTTCAGTGTCTTAAGGGACTGGCCAGGGCATCCAGTATCCCCAAGACCATCCGCGAGGTAGTACTCGTCATTGACGCAGCGACATCGTTGAGCTCCCTTGAGGTCCACCTCCACTTCAGCGTCTTAAGGGACTGGCCAGGGCATCCAGTATTCCCCAAGACCATCTGCGAGGTAGTACTCACCATCAACGCAGCACCATCGATGAGCTCCGTAGGGGTTCACCTCCGCTTCAGCGTCTTAAGGGACTGGCCAAGGCATCCAGTATCCCCAAGACCATCCGCAAGAGGTCAGGACCCCTCCGCGCCCAGCTCCTGTCGTTCATGGCACTGTGGGAGCTCTGACGATGGCAGTTTCCTCGCCATCCACCCGATGCCAACTCCTTTCGCCTTTCTTTCGCCGTTCGCCACAGCCAATGGTGGCCGTAAGAGAGCCCACCGTTGGTTCCTTCCCTCACACCCCCGCCCCCCTCCGGCGACTTCCACTGTTGGTTCCTCCCCTCGCAATCCTCTCCCTCCCTTGCAGCCCTTGCCCTCCTCCGGCGACTCCTCATGGGATGCCGCCGGAGGGCGAGGGAAGATTCGGTAGTTTGGAGCAACCTAACTCTTTTCCTCGATAAGCCGCGGAATAGATGATGTACGGATCGCTGGTTTTTGTGTTTATCATCGGGGTCCAAGTAAATTAACCACATACAATTATATAAAAATTGCATAGAACAAGAAAGAAAACTTAAACAAGAATTATACCTCTTGTTTACCTCTTGATCTTATATTGTATGACCTTTCATCCTCTTGGACGTTGTGTGGGCAATGATCCTCCAAGAGTTGAAGCCTCCTAGGTCACGTATCTTCCTTTCCTTGTTCGCTCCGAACAAAAGAAGATAACCAAAGACCCTTACTTCTCCTTTCTTGCGCCAACCACCAACCACCAAGGTTGATGTCCGCCGACCCTAACGAGAGGGAGAGTGTGTGGGTGCCGGCCAAGAGCTCCAAGGGAAGAAAACCTAACTCTTGTTGCCGACCAAAAAAGAGGGGGAGAGGGTGGCGCCGCCGACCAAAGGAGTGGGAGAGAGGGTGGCGGTGGCAATGAAGAAAAGGAGAAGGAACACCTCAACTTCCTTGTGCCGCCGACCCTAGTAGACAAACCCTAGCACACCCTTGTCGCCCAAGCCAAAGCCAACTCCAAACCCTAACCCTAATTGATGTGTTGCCACCCAAGCCAAGGTAGCAAAACCCTAACATAAAAATCTCTTTGATACTTTTTGCCGCCCAAGCCTTGGAGGCATATTTATAGATTTCGCCCAAGCCTCCCTTTTAATCGTGTCCGTTAGATCTAGGCTTCATGAGGGTTTTAATAGGATGCAATAGGGACCATGAGGAGGAGTTGGATCTTGGCCACCCAATGGATCCGACCCACATAAAATCCGATCCATTAATGATAATTCATTCCACTAGAGGATTATCATTGATCTACCTCACCAACCCCCATAATTAAATATGGCCTCCATATATTAATTGTACAAATGTCTCCCCGTGTTTAAGATATCGAATGTCCATTAATTAATTAACTTAGTGATAATTAATTAATCAACATCTACTCCATGAGTAGTACCACTCAACTTTATCATCATGCAGGACCAAGTCCACCTGCAAGGTTTACATGATAATCCTTATGAGCTCCTCAAGGGGACATCATTATCCTAATACATAGGACATGATTTCCTCCTATAATCAATGACACACCATGTAAATAATATCATTTCCTAAGTTACCGGGCCTATCGATTTAACCCATAAATCTTGCCCATTGGTAAATCAAAGAAATAAATATTAAGTACATGTGCCCATTATTATATCGAGATTAAGAGCATGTACACTATAATATCTGAGATCCGATTTAATTATGTAGTTAGCAATAAATTGAATCACCTCTAAGTCAGTGCTGCTCAATACACACAAAGTGTACTTGTGTAATTCTATGGTCAAGATAACCCAATACCAAATTACACTGCAACTATGCCAATGGTTTATCCAAAACCATCTTGGTTGTGAGCCTCTACTTATACCCTAAAAGGAACTGATAACATGATCCTATATGTGACACCACACACCATGTTATCTACAATATAAAGTATTAGACAAGATGCACACATATAATAAATATAAAGTGCAAACAATGATCATGTGATTCTTATTTCAAAATGAAGATGTCCATACAAAGACTAGGCTTTCAGTATACATCCCAACACAAAATACTATTATCTTCCAAATGTCAAAATTCAAGATTTGAGAATTTCACAAAAGTCATTAAGTAATTTCAAAATATTAGCTTTCAAAATAATCAAGATTGGTTTGAGATAAATTCTAAGTTTATGAAAATTATTAAACATTCCACTATAAGCACTTCAAGGTACTTAAGCTTTGCAAGAACTTCTCAAATAACTATACGTATATGTTTTTCAAAAATACTTAGACTTTTCCAAGTTTTTGAATGTATAAGCCTTAATCTTTTTAAAGTTAATGAAATCTTTTTCAAAATACTAATGCTTTTCAATGTACTTAAGCTTTTCATAAGCTTTTAAAAATTATAAGCATTTCAAAATAACTGATAGTACTTAAATTTCATGAAAAGATGAAACTTAATAGAATAATGGTAAATTTTGAAAACTCCCCATAAATTTAGAAAAATATTTTCTCCCCCATAATAAAGGCTAAAAGTTTTGAAAATATTTAAAACTTCGCCTCAAACATGGCTTGAAAAAGTTTGAAAAATTGTTTCTTCCCCTTAATTCACAACATATGTTAAATTTTTAAAAAATGTACTAACAATTTTCAAACACGTTTATTTCAAACTAAGTCTCTAATCATTGATTCATGCAATGCAATTAATGTCTTAAGAGTATCCCAAACATGGATCCAGACATGAAAATAAGTATTTTTTTATTGAAAATATATTAAAAATACACATCTAAAATTTGTCCTTAAATAAAATGTCTAACTCTTGGAAAACTCAAATGATATAAAATTATCATTAAGACTTGGGTAAGATTTAGTCACCGAAGTGATCGATTTGCTTTAAACCCCTTTTGGTTCATGTCGATGCACTGAGTCTACATCTGGAACTAGGGGTGCAGTCCAAGTATAGCATGCCCATCTTCATGGCTCAATACATAAATAGGTAATCCTAGATGTTTGTAAGATGCGAAGGCTTGTCTAGTTCTATAGGATCATGAAGTATAAACTTGACCTAGTGAAGATCAATTTTAATTTTCTTAGTGAAAAATAATATTTACTTAGATAAAAATAGGTTTGAAATGATAAAACATTAAATAAACTTATTCTACCAAGCATAAACACAATTAACTATTAATTCGACAATCAAGACTTTAAGATAAAAAAATATTAAAATGTTAACTACATATGTCCATAGTAAGTCAACTCCTGCATCTAACAAGGTCCTAACTGTTGGTGAAATTGGCCCAGGTAATGATTGACCAAGACTCGAGTTTGACTTGAGAAGTATTTTGATGTTCAACAAAACGATTGACAATGTGATTGTCATGGGAAGTCGAAGAATGGTCTTGGTATTTGAGAAGTCCAAGTCATGTGTACTTAGCAAGTAAAGTCCAAGTCATGGGTACTTGGCAATGGAAAGTCCAAGTCATGGGTACTTGGCAATTGGAAAAGTCCAAGCATGCATCTTGGCAAAGGAAAAGTCCAAGCATGGGTCTTGGCAATGGTAATGTCTAAGTCATGGGTATTTGGCAAGGAAAATCCAAAGGTATAGTCTTGGCGGCATAAGTCCAAGTTGTAGTCTTGGTGGCGTAAAGTCCATGTGAACTTTTGGGTCTTGGAATGGAAAGTCTAAGAATGGGTCTTAGCAAAGGAAAATTCCAAGGAATGGGTCTTGGAAATGGTAAAGTCCAAGTCTGGGTCTTGGAAATGGTAAAGTCCAAGTCATGTGTACTTGGCAAGGAAAGTCCAAAGGTATAGTCTTGGCGGCATAAGTCCAAGCTGTAGTCTTGGCAGCGTAAAGTCCAAGTTAACTTTGGTGGTGAAAGTCCATGTATGGATACTTGGAAATTGGGATGTACAAGGGTGTGATATTGGCGGCGTAAAGTCCAAGCTGAAGTCTTGGTGGCATAAATCCAATGTGTGGCGGTGTAAATTCCAAGTGTTTGTCTTGGCGGCGTAATTCCAAATGTATCATGGCAAAGTAGACCTTGTTAGAATGACAATAGCCGATAGAAGTAGTTGAAGGCTAGCGTATGGATTAACAAGTCAAGGATGACTTGGAGGGATTTGATAGGGGTGAGGCTAATGGAGGTGGCTAGAAGGCTTAAGTCTAGGCTAAGAGTGGTCTATTAAGAATGAGGGGAGTGTACTTGAGTTAAACCTCATGGTTCAGGTTTATCAGTCGACTGGGGTTATGGATCAGTCGACTGGCCGAGTGTTTGACACTTGGCAGCCTAGTCACCTTGGATCAGTCAACTAGGATTATGATCAGTTGACTGGATAAGTAGTCGACTAAGCTTCAGCTGCTCAGATGAGGCTTTGTTAGTCGACTGCCATTATGGGCAGTCGAATGGCCTTGAGGATTCAACTGATATAGAGTGCAGTCGACTGATTTAAGTGGACACGAGAATAGAAGCTTTGGTAGTCGATTGGTTAGTCGACTACTGAGTAGGAGTCGACTACTGAGGTATCCGTTGGAGTTTTTTCAAGGTGGATTGGCTCGTTGTGAGACAACGGATAGGAGAGCAACCGATTGTAGCCTTTTGGTAGTTGACTGCTTTGCACAAAATCATCCATCTGCAGGTTATAAAAGGATAAGATAATGGAAGATTTTGGCCATTATTTTATGGGCGATTTGAGGTGAAGTTCTAGTGCATTTCAGGGTCCTTCAATCTCGTTCATGCAACCAACAAGCAAAGAATTCAAAGTGATCTTTTGTAAAGTTTTCTTTACATCCTTGTTGTATTTTCTTGTATCTTTTCTCTTATTTTTGTAAGATTCTTGTACGAGGTTTCTCCACCTCTGACATGTTGTCGAGAAGGAGAAGATTTAGTGGTGGTGTGCATCACTAGAGCTCACTATAGCTCGACTCATGGAGTAGGAACCTTAGGTTCAGAACCACATTATATGTTCATGTTGTGCTTGTGTTATTGTTGTTATTATTTATATTCATATTTGTATTCCATCGTGCTAACAACAATTGTAGACAAGCAATCGAACGAATGCGAACGAATTCAAAGCGACGAAGCAAGTCACTATTCACCCCCCTCTAGCAACGCGAACGATCCTAACAAGTGGTATCAGAAAGAGGACACTCTTCAAGGCCTAACAACCAAGGGAGAATCACTAGAGGTGAAGAATATGGAGTTTCAAGAAAGATTGGGGTATGACATCATGGTTCAATTTTTCTTTGATGGCGAAGATTTCGTGTTTTGAAAAGGTAAAATGGAACATTTTTTAATGAAAGATATAGATTATTGGTGTAGTGTTGTAGATGGTTTTTATCCTCCCAAGGACAAGAAAGGAAGAGTCATCAAGAAGAAGAAGTGGACCAAGGAGCATAATAGGAAATATGTGTTAGGAATTTGGACGTTGCAAGAGGGGGGTGAATGGCGTATCTTTGTTTGCTTGATGGAATTTGATCATGCTTGTCTACAATCATTATTAGCGCAGTATAATATAGAATAGAAATAACAAAACATGACAAACATAATTAAAACACGATAATATAACGTGGTTTGAAACCTTAGGTTTTCTACTCCACGGATTGGGCTCAAATGAGCCCTAACGATGTAAACACCACCACTAAACGAATACACTCCTTCTCGACAACAAGTCGGAGGTCGAGAAACCTCGTAGAAGGATTACAAAAGTAATACAAAAGAAATACAAGCAATTACAAGTGAAATATATAAACACACATAAAGAAAACTTTACAAATGCGCTTTTGAATGCTTGCTTGTTTGGTTGCTTGAGCTGTACTTGGAGACCCTGAATTGCACCAGCAAATCACCCCAAATTGTCATGCCAAAATTCTTCTCCTCGAGCTCCTTTTATGGCTGATTCTGTTGGTGTAATTGGCCTAGGTCACGATTGACCAGACTCGAGTTTGACTCGAGCGATGTTTTGATGTTTGACATGAAAGTTTGACATTGATGTCTGATAATGTTTTGGGGAGATTGTCAGTGTAATCAGCCCAGGTCACGATTGATCGGACTCGAGTTTGACTCGAGTGATGTTTTCATGTTTGACATGGAAGTTTGACATTGATGTCTGATAATGTTTTGGAGAGATTGTTGGTGCAATCGACCCGGGTCATGATTGATCAGACTCGAGTTTGACTCGAGGGGGATTTTGATGGTTGACTATAGTTGACCATGTCATGGAATGTCCAAGTATTGAGTACTTGGCATATAAAGTCCAAGCATGGTCTTGGCATGGAAAGTCCAACATGGGTTGGCATGGGAAAGTCCAAGCTTGAGTCTTGGCATTTGGAAAGTCCAAGGGGTTTGATATTAGCGGCGTAAAGTCCAAGCGGGAGTCTTGGCAGCATAAGTCCAATGGTTGGCGGTGTAAAGTCCAAGCGGAGTCTTGACAGCGTAAGTCCAATGTGCCTTGGCGGTGTAGACACTGTTAGCATGACATAGCCGATGGAAGCACCTGAAGGCTAGCATATGGATGAACAAGTCATGGATGACTTGGAGGGATCCAATAGGCGTGAGACTGATGGAGGTGGCTAGAAGGCTTAGGTCTAGGCTACGAGTGGTCTAGCAAGTATGGGGCCACCATACTTGAGTTAAACCTCATGTTTGAGGTGTATCAGTCGACTGATATCATGTGGCAGTCGACTGGTGTGAGTCAACTAGGGTTTGACTGTGGGGAGTGACCTAGCAGTCGACTGCCATAGGTGGGTAGTCGGTGATTAGGGAGATCGAGTGATCTTGTGATCGGTCCGGTGCTCGTATTTTAGGCCGCGAGAATCGGTCGAACTCATTCTTTGGGGTTAGTAGTCGAGTGAAGGATCGATCAGTCGACTGATGGACATGATCAGTCGACTGATGTCCTATCCATTAGATTTTTCCAGCATGGATCACACCGTTGTCTCACAGCAACAGTGTCATCAGTCGACTGATAGACAATTTTCAGCCCAGGCAGCAGCTTTAAATGGAGCTCGTGGAGGAGGAAATCACAAGCATTTCTTGAGGAGTTTTGGGGCGAATTGCTGGTTTAATTCAGGGTCTCCAAGTGCAACTCAAACAACCACAAAGCAAGCAATCCAAAAGCTCTTGTAAAGTTGTTTTCTTTACTTGTATACCATTATATTGTTGTATCTTGCTTGTTTTTTGTTCTTATTGCTGTAAGAATATTTGTACGAGGTTTCTCCACCTCTAGATTGTTTCGAGAAGGAATTATTTGTGATTAGAGGTTGCGTGTGCATCACTAGAGTTCTTTAGAGCTCGATCCGTGGAGTAGTAACCGTTTCGATTTCGAACCACGTTACATACTTGTGTAATTGTGTGCTTGAATTTGTTATTGCTTTACTTCCTCTTCGCTAACACGACTTGTAGAGACAAGCACGCAATGAATTCCATCGAGCATCAAATCGCTATTCACCATCCCCCTCTAGCGGTCATCGTTTCCTCTATAGATTCCGTGCCTGGCAGTGGACTGCCAACACTGTCATTGTCTCATAACGGACTTAATCCATGTCGACATTGAAGCCAACGGATACACTGGTAATAGACTACCATTACCCATCAGTCGATTACCAAGCCCGTAGATGACCGACCATTCAGCTATCGAGAATTATGCTCCCGTAACTTCGACCAGCAGTTGACTTCCATCCATTGCAGTCGATTGCTCAAGCCATCAATCAACTGCCCAATGCTGGCAGTCGACTACCAAGGCTATTTTTCGCAATTGAATGCTAGTCGACTTATAGAAGTCGACTGGTCATAACCCCAGCCGACTGCTATAAGTAGACTCAGTTGCCAAGTGTCAAAACACTTGACTAGTCACCTGTTTCATAACCCTAGTCGACTGACAAACCTCAAACATGAGGATTAACCCCAAGTATGATGCCCTCATATTTGCTAGACCACCCTTAGCCTATACTTAAGCCTTCTAGCCACCTCCGTCAGTCTCACGCCTATCGGATCCCTCCAAGTCATCCATGACTTGTTCAACCATACGCTAGCATTCAGGTTCTTCCATCGGTTATTGTCATGCTAAGCTGGTCTACACTGTCAAGGCACATTTGTACTTATGCTGCCAAGACTAACACTTGGATTTTACATCGTCAAACCATTGGACTTATGCTACCAAGACTCCCGCTTGGACTTTACACTTCCAATATCAACCCTTGGACTTCCCTTGCCAACCCATGTTGGACTTTCCATTTCCCAAGACTCAAGCTTGGACTTTCCCTTGCCAAGACCCATGCTTGGACTTTCCATTTGCCAAGACTCAAGCTTGGACTTTCCCTTGCCAAGACCCATGCTGGGAGTTTCCATGCCAACCTATGTTGGACTTTCCCTTGCCAAGACCCATGCTTGGACTTTCCATGCCAACCCATGTTGGACTTTCCAATTGCCAAGAATCAAGCTTGGACTTTCCTTTGCCAAGAACCATGCTTGGACTTTCTGTTAGTGAAAGCCCTAGAGTCAATCATGTGGTGATTGTTGTATGGACTTTATTGTATCATATTCCTATTAATAAAGGCATGGTTATTATATTTACTTGTATTGGTGCCAAATAACTAAGTATAATAGCGTCCTTGATTTGTAGGTTCTTATCTATATAAATTGATTGGTTGAATCGATAATGAGATGATATAGAGAACACTACTCTTAATCATTCCTAGTCAAGTATTAACATTCAGGGACAATGTTAATGCGTAGAGACTAGCATGTAGGTCAATACGATGACTTGATCTAACAAGTCATGGATATGAGATATCAAGTTGACACATGAGTATGCATTGGAGAATGTATACTGAATGACCCGCTATGAGAAAGTATCATGGATCGTTATATGAGTGTCATATACTTTCTCATGTGGCTATTAGTATGACTATTAGTCCTTAGACCTGAAGTCACCATGGTTCCCTACATAAGGAGTTGCATACTTTGGCTTCGTCAAACGTCACGCATAAATGGGTGGACTATAAAGGAGATTACTGGGTATTTAACAAATTATGCGGAGGGATGTGAGTGATGTAGATGAGATCTATCTCTCCTATATGATGGGAGTGACATCGTTATTCTTGATAGAGTGAGACCACGAAGTGCATGCCCATGCCCAAATGAGTCAATATGATATATTGAGCTCATTTGATTAGAGTGAGTCAACTTGGAGTTCAAGATATAGATTGTACCGAGGATGACATGGTCTATCCCTCAATTGGTCAATCTAGATGTCATGGATAGAGGGATATTGTCACATATTGTGAGAGTAACAATTAGTAGTCACAAAGGTGATGTTGGAGCTCAACATTCTTGTAACTTGGGTAGCAATGATGTGTTGCTAGATACCGCTCATTGCTTATGTTCCTAAATCAGTTTAGGAACATTGCCAACATTACAAGAACCTATAGGGTCACACAAAAAGGGAAATTAGATGGAGATTAGGTTCATATGATGAACCATGAGGATTAGGTTCATGGGATGAACCAAATTGTATTAAGAATAATCCAAATAAGACTAATTGAGTTAGACTCAATTTGATTCAAATGTTGAATGAGTCTAATTTAGATTTGATTCATTGAGTCAATTTGAATTAATGAATAGAGATTCATTAAATCAAATTGGCTTGAATCAAGTGGTTAGATTTGATCAACCATGGGAGATAAGAGGTCAAGTTTGACTTGACTTGAGAGGGAAGATGACTGGTCAATTTTGACTTGACCAATTGTCATGTCATGGTGACATGGCATGTGGGTCGGCCAATGATGGTGTTCCACATCATCATTGACTTATCATGTGGTGCCACCTCATGAGGGAGACCAAGTGCCATTGGATCTTGGAGTTACATGCATGCATGTAACCCCCCATCTAAGAGTGGCCGACCACTTTACTTTTTCTCATTTGATGAGAATTCATTTGAGTGGTAACTCCATCTTCTTCTTCCTTGGATCATCCTCTCAACCTCTCCCATCCTCTATCTTGGCCGAACCATCCAAGGGGTGCTAGAACACTCAAGGTTGGGTTTTCTCCACCATTTGTCCGTGTGGATACCAATAGAGGAGTGTGCACTTAACACTCTTGAGTTCCGGCGAAGCTTTTGGATGAGCGGGATAAGCGAAGGGCGTCGCTACGAGGGTAATGCTCTCACCTTCTAGATCTAAGGTACATCTAGGTTTACTTAAGCACATACATGTTTTTATTTTTATATATCTTCGCACGGATCCGTGGCAGGGCTTCCGAGGTTTCCGCAACGCAAAAAGCGATTTTTGCGGCTCGGAAAGTCCAACAGTGGTATCAGAGCCACGTGCGAAGCATGTATGTGTTTTCTATTTGTAGTTTTTGTATTAGATATAAAAATTACAGATTTTTTAGTTTCTGTAAATTTCCTATTTTTATGGAATTTTTGGGTATTTTTCTCGAAGAGTCGAAGCAACGAGTGTTGGGACACTTGTAGGCTTCAACCACCGAGAGAAACTCTCCGAAACGGCGAGTTCTCGCTTTAGGTTTTTGGGACAGCAACTTAAGTCGCTGTAAGATCAATTAGGAACACTTGCAAAGTTTATTTTTACAAGTAGGGGCGCATCCCCTATCCCCGAAAGAGGCGTTGTCCCGCGATCGCGCTCGGAAACCGCTTAGCGGTACCGTTAAGGAGAGATGACTCATAAAATTGAAAAGAAAATAGAAAAAATTATAGAAATTTTCTGTAAGATACATAATTTAGTATTATGTATAATTCTGTGATTGTCATGGCCCAAGAACTCCAATATGATTGGATGTTAATATGTTGTAATTCATAATACGTCCTGCATGCCGTTTTTGTGATTGTGCTTGTTGTATATGATATGCGACCTACGTGTCATGCCTCTTCTTTTTAAAATTCTAGTTGTAAATAGTTTTAGAATCGAATGTAACTCGAGTTTTATGTTTGTAATGTACAAAATGGAGCGGTGGAAGGTCCACTTCTAGACGGTGATACGAGAAGGGTGCCGACGACACATGGCGGTCAAAGGAGACGCTTGGAGAAGCCGCTAACCCTAGGTTGATTGTCCGATCTTCTCATTGGCTTGAGAAGATCGTAGTAGGGCCATTACCTAATCACAATTAATTTATATATATGTATATATGTTGATATATATATATATATATATTTGTTATGCTTGTATGTATGTGATGCATGCTAGTAGAATAATGCTTGTATGTATATGATGCATGCTAGGATATTTTTCTTGTTTGTATATGATGCATGCTAGAATAATGCTTGTATGTATGTGATGCATGATATTGTAGTATAATAAAGGCCTTAATGCGTATATGATACACATTATGATTAGATTAGATCTTAATCAAATCAACTGGAAAATTTCTACCAAGTCCTTGATACCCATCACTAGCTCGATCATTTGTAGTTGTTGAATCTGCAAAAGCAGAGAAACACATATTATCTTGGTAGGGTGCGGAGGGACAATCTTGGTCCCGCCTATCACGGCTTGGGTTAGAGTAAGCTCAATTAGATTGAGTAAAACTAGTTAACTCAATTGGATTGAGTAGAACTATAGGCATATTCCAACCGTTGGAAAGATATGATAAGATCGCATTTACACTAAATCTTGGGCGATTTAGCCAAAGCTAACTCAAGGTCTTTTGTAAATGAGGGTCTTGATTCTATAAACAAGAGTTGCATAGAGATGTAATTGGTAATGTGTTACCCACCGATCATACTAAGTCTTGGGAGATTTAGCCAAAGCTAACTCAAGGCTTAGTATGATGTGGATCTTGTCCCGCAAGAATTATAGCTAGTTTGTATGAATCTAGTAATGTGGTTTGACCACATCCATAACTCGATTCTACAAAATTCCTATAATTCAGTGGGAGCTTCATTTTATTAAAAGGCAAATTAAATGATAAAAAAGAATATAATATTAATTTTCTGCATTGTGTATGTTGTAGATAACTATGTCGACAAACACGTACACTCTCTCCCTGCGTTCTGTCCATGAGAAGGACAAGCTCAATGGAACAAATTTTCTGGACTGGTACAGGAACCTGTGAATCATTCACACCCAAGAAAGGAAACTGTACGTCCTGGAGTAGCCCATTCTAGAGGCACCTCCTACCACTGCCTCACGAGCTGACAAAGATGCATACAAGAAGCATCAATATGATGCATTAGAAGTGTCATGTCTAATGCGTGCAACCGTGAACTCTGAGCTTCAGAAGCAACATGAGTTCATGAATGCTTATGATTTGGTTGAACATCTTCGTCAACTATATCAAGGATAAGCAAGGCACGAGAGATATGAAGTCTCTAAGGCATTGTTTGGGTCCAAAATGCAAGATGGGACTCCCGTAGGTCCATATGTACTCAAGATGATTGGGTACGTAGAAAACCTACAGAGATTGGGATTCCCAATTGGCCAAGAGCTGCCCACTGACTTGATCTTACAATCTTTGCCACAAAGCTACAATCAATTTGTCATGAATTACAACATGAATGAAATTGATAAGCCACTGCCTAAGATGCTCAGCATGTTGAGAACTACTGAGCTCAACCTTCAGAAGGGAAAATCTGTCTCCATTTTGATGGTGCAAAAGAAGAAAGGCAAGGGCAAGCCTAAAGGTAAGGGAAATTTTCAAGCCAAGGGCAAAGGCCAAGAACTTAAACCCAAAGGAGGGGTGGCCAAGGAAGGGACTTACTTCCACTGCAAGGAAGCTAGACACTGTAAGCATAACTGCAAAGCTTACCTGGAAGATCTTATGAAGAAGAGAAGTGAAACTTCTACTTTAAGTATAAATTTTATAGAAGTCAATCTTTCTATTTCTTCATCATGGGTATTAGATACCGGATGTGCATTTCACATTTGTACCAATGTGCAGGCGCTGAGAAATAGCAGGGCATTGACAAAGGACGAGGTGGACCTATGAGTAGGCAATGGAGCAAGAGTTGTCGCAGTTGCTGAAGGAACTTATGATCTATCTCTGCCCACTAGGCTTGTACTAGAATTAGATGAATGTTGTTATATGCCTGCTTTTACTAATAACATAATTTCGGTTTCTTGTTTGGACAAGAAAGGATTTACATTTATAATAAAGAACAAATGTTGTTCAGTTTATTTAAATGATATGTTCTATTGTAGTGTAGCTCTAATGAACGGACTCTACTTTCTAGACTTAGAGAGCCCCATCTATAACATAAGTACAAAGAGGTTCAAGTCAAATGAGTTGAACCAAACCTATCTCTGGCATTGTCGCTTAGGTCACATAAATGAGAGTCACTTATCTCAGCTCCATAAGGATGGGCTGCTAGACTCATTTGATTTTGAATCATATGAGAAATGCGAATCTTTCCTTTTAGGCAAGATGACCAAGACTCCCTTTAGTGGACACAGCGAAAGAGCAACTGATTTGATAGGACTTATACATAGAGATGTATGTGAGCCTTTCAATGTTGCTACTAGAGGTGGTTACAGGTACTTCATTACATTTATTGATTACTTCAGTAGATATGGTTATGTGTATCTCATGACACATAAATCAGAATCCTTTGAAAAGTTCAAAGAATTCAAGAATGAAGTACAAAACCAGCTTGGCAAGAGTATTAAGATACTTCGATCAGATCGAGGTGGTGAATACCTTAGCCATGAGTTTCGTGACTATCTAGCTGAGTGTGGGATTCTATCCCAACTCACTCCTCTTGGAACACCACAGTGGAATGGTGTATCCGAAAGGAGGAATCGTACCCTATTAGATATGGTACGATCTATGATGAGTCACACAGATCTTCCTATATCTTTGTAGGTATATGCTCTATACACAATAGCCTTCACCCTTAACCGTGTACCATCCAAGGCTGTGATAAAGACACCATATACGATATGGACAGGGAGAAATCCCAAGATGTCTTTCATGAGGATTTGGGGTTGTGAGGCTTACATTCGACATCAAGTCTTAGACAAACTGGGACCCAAATCTGATAGGTGCTATTTTGTTGGATATCCCAAGGACACGAAAGGATATTACTTCTACATTCTCAGTCAGCACAATGTGTTTATGGCAAAGACTAGGGTTTTTCTAGAAAGGGATTTTGTTTCTAGAAAAACTAGTGGGAGTACGTTCGATCTTGAAGAAATTCAAGATAAGGATCATAGCACTAAGGCCTTGATAGAGGTTGAACAGGAACCATGAAGTGTTGTGGGTGATGAGGTTGTTGCACAAAGAGTTGTGGAGCAACCACCTGTTCAGGTAGACCTACCTCTTCGCAGGTCTGATAGGGTACGTCGTCAGCCTAAGAGATACTCATTTCTCTTGTCTGACCATGATGACGTTATGCTCATTGAGAATGAGCCTACCTCCTATCAGGAAGCTGTGATGAGCCCAGACTCTGAGAAATGGCTAGAGGTCATAAGATCCGAGATGGAATCCATCTACACCAACGAAGTATGGACTTTGGTTGATCCACCTGAAGGGGTCAAACTCATTGGGTGTAAGTGGGTCTTTAAGAGAAAGACTGACATGGATGGACATACGCATACCTATAAGGGTCGATTGGTGGCTAAAGGTTTCAAGCAAATTCATGGTATTGACTATGATGAAACCTTTTCTCCAATGCCGATGTTTAAGTCCATTCAGATCATGTTTGCTATTGCAGCATACCACGATTATGAGATCTGGCAGATGGATGTCAAAACTGCATTTCTGAATGGAAACTTACTCGAGGATTTGTACCTAACACAACCTAAAGGTTTTGTAGATCCACAGCATACTGGGAAAGTATGCAAGCTACAAAGGTCCATTTATGGGCTAAAGCAAGCTCCTCGGAGCTAGAATCTTCGATTCGATGATGCAATCAAACAGTTTGGTTTCATCAAGAATAAAGATGAACCCTGTGTCTACAAGAGGGTTAATGGGAACACAGTTGTCTTCCTTGTATAGTATGTGGATGATATACTACTCATTGGGAATGACATCCCTTCACTACAGTCTATGAAGACTTGGCTGGGGATGTGCTTCTCAATGAAGGACTTAGGTGAAGCAGCCTGTATTCTAGGCATCAAGATCTATAGAGATAGATCTAATAGATTGCTTGGCCTAAGTCATATTACATACATTGACACGGTATTACTATGGTTTGCCATGCAGAATTCCAAGAAGGGACTTCTGTCGATGTCACATGATGTGAGTCTTTCGAAGACTCAAAGTCTCTCTTCTAGAGAGGAGAGAGACCACATAGATAAGATCCCTTATGCATCTACTATAGGATTTATCATGTACGCCATGCTTTGTACTCGTCCTAATGTCTCATATGCTTTGAGTATGACGAGTAGATACCAGTCAGATCCAAGTGAGCGTCACTGGATAGCAGTCAAGAATATTCTTAAGTACTTGAGAAGGACTAAAGAATATTTCTTGATATTTGGAGGTGATGAGGAGCTAGCTGTAAAGGGTTACAGCGATGCCAGCTTCCAAACTGACCAGGATGATTATAGATCGCAGTCAGGGTTCGTGTTTTGCTTGAATGGTGGCACTGTGAGCTGGAAGAGTTCGAAGCAAAACACAGTTGCTGATTCTACAACAGAAGTCGAGTATATCGCTGCATCTGAGGAAGTAAAGGAGAAAGTTTGGATCCGCAAGTTCATTACTGAGCTTGGGGTGGTTCGTAGCATAGCATAACCCATAGAGCTCTATTGTGACCACAATGGAGCGATTGTGCTGGCTAAGGAACCTCGCTCAAACCAGCGGACCAAACACATACTACGGTGCTTCCATCTCATTCGAGAGATTATCGATAGAGGAGATGTGAAGATTTGCAGAGTACCCACAGAGGCTAACATTGCAGATCCCATGACCAAGGCTTTGGCACAGAAAAAGCATGATGGTCACACAAGGTCATTGGGTATTAGATACTACGGTGATTGGCACTAGTGCTAGTGGGAGATTGTTAGTGAAAGTCCTAGAGCCAATCATGTGATGATTGTTGTATGGACTTTATTGTATCATATTCCTATTAATAATGGCATGGTTATTATATTTACTTGTATTGGTGCCAAATAACTAAGTATAATAGCGTCCTAGAGTTGTAGGTTCTTATCTATATCAATCGATTGGTTGAATCGATAATGAGATGATATAGAGAACACTACTCTTAATCATTCCTAGTCAAGTATTAACATTCAGGGACAATGTTAATGCGTAGAGACTAGCATGTAGGTCAACATGATGACTTGATCTCACAAGTCAAGGATATGAGATATCAAGTTGACACATGGGTATGCATTGGAGAATGTATACTGAATGACCCGCCATGAAAAAGTATCATGGATCGTTATATGAGTGTCATATACTTTCTCATATGGCTATTAGTATGACTATTAGTCCTTAGACCTGAAGTCACCATGGTTCCCTACATAAGGAGTTGGATACTTTGGCTTCGTCAAACGTCACCCTTAAATGGGTGGACTATAAAGAAGATTACTGGGTATGTAACAAATTATGCGGAGGGATATGAGTGATGTAGATGAGATCTATCCCTCCTATATGACGGGAGTGACATCGTTATTCTTGATAGAGTGAGACCACGAAGTGCATGCCCATGCCCAAATGAGTCAATATGAGATATTGAGCTCATTTGATTAGAGTGAGTCTACTTGGAGTTTAAGATATAGATTGTACCGAGGATGACACGGTCTATGCCTCAATTGGTCAATCTAGATGTCATGGATAGAGGGACACTGTCACATATTGTGAGAGTAACAATTAGTAGTCACAAAGGTGATGTTGGAGCTCAACATTCTTGTAACTTGGGTAGCAATGATGTGTTGCTAGATACCGCTCATTGTTTATGTTTCTAAATCGGTTTAGGGAAATTGCCAACGTTGCAAGAACCTATAGGGTCACACACAAAGGGAAATTAGATGGAGATTAGGTTCATATGATGAACCATGAGGATTAGGTTCATCGGATAAACCAAATTGGATTAAGAATAATCCAAATTAGACTAATTGAGTTAGACTCAATTTGATTCAAGTATTGAATGAGTCTAATTTCGATTTGATTCATTGAGTCAATTTAAATTAATGAATAGAGATTCATTAAATCAAATTGACTTGAATCAAGTGGTTAGATTTCATCAACCATGGGAGATAAAAGGTCAAGTTTGACTTGACTTGAGAGGGAAGATGAATGGTCAATTTTGACTTGACCAATTGTCATGTCATGGTGACATGGCATGTTGGCAGGCCAATGATGGTGTTCCACATCATCATTGACTTATAATGTGGTGCCACCTCATGAGGGAGACCAAGAGCCATTGGCTCTTGGAGTTACATGCATGCATGTAACCCCCCATCCAAGAGTGGCCGGCCACTTTACTTTTTCTCATTTGATGAGAATTCATTTGAGTGGTAACTCCATCTTCTTCTTCTTTGGATCATCCTCTCAACCTCTCCCATCTTCTATCTTGGCCGAACCATCCAAGGGGTGCTAGCACACTCAAGGTTGTGTTTTCTCAACCATTTGTCCGTGTGGATACTAATAGAGGAGTGTGCACTTAACACTCTTGAGTTCCGGCGAAGCTTTTGGACGAGCGGGATAAGTGAAGGGCGTCGCTACGAGGGTAATGCTCTCACCTTCTAGATCTAAGGTAGATCTAGGTTTACTTAAGCACATACATGTTTTTATTTATATATATCTTCGCACGGATCCATGGTTGGGCTTCTGAGGTTTCCGCAATGCAAAAAGCAGTTTTTGCGGCTCAGAAAGTCCAACACTTTCCATGCCAAGTACACAAGACTTTGACTTTCTATTGGCATGTGTCCCACTTGGACTTCTCTATCATATGGTCAACCATATGTCAACCATATAATCAACCCATTATCAAGCAATGGTCAACTCATTGACAAACATCAAAACACTAACATCAAACCACTACTCGAGTCAAACTCGAGTCAGGTTAGTCATGACTTGGGTCAATTGCACCAACAATCTCCCCCTTTTTGATGTATGACAAAAACTATCATCTTTGAGTTAGATCAATAATTCAATCCAATCCTCCCAATTGTCCAAATTTGGAATTCCAAAATTCTCCCCCTTTTTGACATATATCAAAAAGGCTCTCCCCACGGGTGTCAATGTCTCATATTTCAATGAGATCTTACAATCTCCCCCTTGGTCCAAAAAACATCTAAGATGCCTTCACTCTTCCTATTGATAAGTCCCATATCGCTAAAGAGAAGTAATCCTTTAAACTCTCCCAATTTTCCTAATTGGGCACCTCACATCCTCCAAAATTCTCCCCCTCATGAGGAAGAACACATCCATCATCCCATGATGGATAACCTCTCCCTAAAGGCTTGTTCCCCCTTAACCATTGCACCAACAATGTCCTTGGAGAGTCCCTAAGCCTATAGGAACACTAACCCATCAAAATTAAAATCAAAAGTTCAAACATGAACTTTCACACACCTTAAAATTGATACACCACCCTTAACAACTCTCCTAATCCATATCCAATGGATTTTCTCCCTTTCCAATGCTTTCTAAAGCATATCCTAGGGTTAGGAGCAGTTAAGGTAGCCTAACACAGCTGAAACATCGGCTAAATATCCTTGTTTGTGCAAAATCAGCATTGGCAGTTGACTCTATCAGTCAGCAGTCGACTACCCTTGACGCCAGTCGACTGCCATAAACGGCAGTCGACTGATTTCTACAAATGCAGAATTCATAAATCAAAAAAATGAAATTATGAAAATCATAAGTAATTATATATAAATCAAAAAATCATGA
Organism: Wurfbainia villosa; assembly: GCA_025175895.1. Lineage (NCBI taxonomy): Eukaryota > Viridiplantae > Streptophyta > Magnoliopsida > Zingiberales > Zingiberaceae > Wurfbainia > Wurfbainia villosa. The sequence continues at coordinate 15,666,745 of CM045996.1, read as the reverse complement.
AAATTCATATGTATAATACTTATGTCAATCATTATTGGTGAAAAATATTTAAAAAATAAAATACCTTTAAAAATAATGAGATTGATACAAAATTCAAAACCATTGATAACTTTAATGTTTTTGAGCTATTTTGTATCAACTTCTACAATGGTGATTGCTATCAAAAGATATATTACACCAAGGTTTTCTAAAATACTTTTAAAATGTTTTTGAAAACCTATATTGGATCATGAAAAATTGGGCTCAATGCACATAACTTGCACATTAGCTTTCCCCATGATCCACCATGGTATAAGATGAGTTTGAGTTCTTCTAGATGCAAAAACTATGCACCTTGACCTTAACTCATTTCCTAGCATCTCACATGTGTCTAGGGTTTTTGAAAACACACACATGTCAATTTGATGTGAGATGTGGGTTTTGTTCATCCTAATCTAAGGTCTCAAGCATTTCTCTAAGGCAACACTACTTGATTCCCTTATACATGGGACTTCAAGTCATGACAATTGTCTTTAAATGAATTTTAATTAACTTAAATGCATGAGATATGATCATGACATATAATGATAGCATAAATAAGCATGTGCAAAAAATCATGATGTCATGGCATATAAATAAAAACTAAATGTGGCAATTATAAAATATAAAGATATATGTTGTTGGTGCAATAGGCACCTGAATCAAACCAGAGTTTTGATTATAGCAAATACACAAAGTTAAGTTCATTTTGTTATCTCACGAGCTAAGCCAAGTGTGCAGGAATGTCAAGCTAAGCTAAAGGTCAGCGACACTCAGAGGAAACCGTGGTGGTTGGAGGAAACCATGGAGGACTTCAGCGGGAGCCGAAGAACTCAGGTGAAGACTGGAAACGAAGCTTCAAAGGTAAAAGGTTGAGGTAAGCTCGTGTGAGGGAGCATATGTAAGGACGTGCCCTCCGTACAGGGATTCCCTTAGGCGACGATTCGACTAAGACATCCCATGGAATGTCTATGTCGAGATCGGACGGTTGTTGGCTGTCGAAATCACTTATTTTTGAGTTAACTTTCTATTGTAGTCAAAAAAGCCTAGCGTGATCATTGTTGGCTTATAGCGATTACATCGGGCCGATTGGTGTTGGCGTGCACCATTTCTCAAGGGCTAGGTGGCATCTTCTCATGAAACCTAATCTGAATATTTAGGGTTTCACAAGGCTATAAAAAGAAGGTCCATTTCTCACCATTTTCATCATTCAAAAGCCTCCAAGTGCTTCCAATACGCTGCGACTCTCCGAGACTCCTACGACGACGAAGTGCTGCCGAAACAACGACAACAAGAGATCAATCTTCTCACCTACAAGTCGTCGATAAAAGTATTCTTAGAGTTCAATCATTTCTTCTAGTTGTTGTTCGATTATCGTGCTTTTATCATAACGAGGAGAGGGGGAGTGTGCCTCTACCTCAATCCTTTTTGTGCTTTTGTAATCGCTTACTCCTACCTCTAACGAGGAGGAGTGTTTTTAGTGATTTGCCCTCCGTGCATGGTCTAGGCATTGGATTAGCAGCTGGAAGGCTATGAACCAAGTAAAATTTATTATGTCTTATTTCTTTTTCTTCTTCGTTTACTCTTATTTCTTAACGAATCGATGAACGAACGAAAAAAATTATCTTGCGCTATTCACACCCCTCTCTAGCGCTCAAATCGATCCAACAATTGGTATCAGAGCCGGGGACGCTATGATTTGGTGAAATCACCAATTTAGCAAATTTCTTACAGATTTTTCTTTTTGTTTTATGAGATTTTCGTTTAATTTAAATTCGTTCTCTCTCACTACTAATCCAACACGAAAGTCTTGGTACATTTTGGTTGATTTTGTGTTTGTGAGGTACTTGGTTTCCTTTTTTGTCTAAATAGCCCATCTCGAAGGGTTTAGCACCATTCGACCTCCGTTTTACAATGGAGACGACTTCGGTTATTGGAAGGGTCGGATGGAGTGCTTCCTAAAGACCCAAATCGAGATGTGGATCATAATCCAAACTGGATTCACGCTTCCTAGTAATGAAGTGGGTGAATCATTTGATTATGATCAATGGACTAATGCCATGAAAAGACAAGTGGAAATCGATGCCAAGGTGACCCAAATCTTACAATGTGGCTTGTCCAAAGAGGAGCTAAACCGCATCGGCCCTTTCATTAGCGCAAAAGATCTATAGACTAAACTCGTAGAGCTACACGCAGGAACCGACGACGCGAAGGTATGTAAACATGATTTGCTTTTCAATAATTTATATAATCTTAAGATGCAGGAACACAAGACGGCAACACAACTACACGCCCACATTCAAGACATCGTTAATAGCTTGCATGCCATCATACAAAAGGTCGAGAATCGAGATCTTATAAGGTATGATTTAAATGCTTTCCCTAGGACTACCTTGTGGGCATCCTTGGTCGATGCCTACAAGGTCTCTAAGGACCTTTCAAAAATTAGACTAGATAAATTATTTTCTAAATTTTAACTCCATGAACAGTCTAATTTGGTTCCCGAGAAATGTATTGCCTTACTTGCAGGTTCGAAGAAGAAGCCGACAACCAAACCACCCCCTAAGGATGAGGACGAGTACGAGTCGGAGGTAGACCCCGAGATGGAAACCGAACTAGTAAATCTAGTTCGGAAGATGATCCAGAGATGAAGACGACCCATCAATCAAGGTAAATCTAAATCTAATTCTAATTTTAGATGTTTTGAATGTAACAGGTTCGGAAACATCTGCTCGGAGTGTCCGAAACTCAAGAACAAAGCACCAAAGTCCAAGAAAGCATTTAACGCTACTTGGGAAGAATCGTTGGAGGAGGAATACAACGATCTCGTCTTCATGGCCAAGATGACCGAGCCCGAACAAGACTCCAAACCTGAGGAAGAGTCCGAGTCCGGATCCGACAACTAGTCACTATTCAAGACAAGCCATGGAAATGCATCCGGTTCAAAAGGGTCACATAAGGTAAGTCGATCTTTGCTTAGAACTTTATACAATGCAATTAAATTCTTAACTAGAAAGTTAGCTAAGTCCGAGTCCAAGGTAGAGACATTAGTTGAGGAGGTTAAACTCCTTAAACACAAGGTCTCCCTAACCTCTTCGACTAGCCAAGTTCAAAAGGAGGACTCAACTCGAGTTGAAAAGATCGAAGTTGAGAACTCACTTTTGAAAAGTCAAGTCGAAGGTCTTAGGTATACATTGGAAAGGTTCACTTTGGGATCCAAGGGACTTGATCTCTTACTTGGATCACAATGTTAGGAATGTTGCGCCCGCTAGTGGGGGTGAATAGCGTCGTTGATGCTTGATGGATCACGATTGTGTTCGTCTCTACAAGTCGTGTTAGCACAGTAGAATATTTAGCAATAACAAAATAAGACAAACACAATCCACAACACAAGGATATAATGTGGTTCGGAACATAATGGTTCCTACTCCACGGATTGAGCTCAAACGAGCTCTAGCGATGCGACCACACACCACTAATCCAATAAACTCCTTCTCGACACAAGTCGGAGGTGAAGAAACCTCTTACAAGATATTACAATAGTAATACAAGTAAACAATAAGAAAATACAAATGAATACAACAAAAGAAAGCCAAGAACACTTTACAACAATCTTTTGACAACTTGCTTGTTTAGTTGGATGAGTTGCACTTGGAGACCCTGAATTACACTAGAAATTTACCCAAAAAACTCCTCAAAGAACCATGGTGAATCCTCCCTCCACGAGCTCCCTTTATAGCTGCTCATTGGGTTGAATTTCGCCTATCAGTCAACTACTTGAGACTATCAGTCGACTGGTGCCACAATTGTCGTGAGACAACGGCTAGATCCACACTGGAAAAATCCAACGGATACACCATCAGTCGACTGATCATTCCCATCAGTTGACTGATGGAGCCTTCACTCGACTGTTAACCCCAACAGTTGAGTCCGACTCCATTCTGTGCTCGAATTCTCGAGCATCAGTCGACTGATCACCAGATCAGTCCACTGATTAGGCAAGCAGTTGACTGCCAAAGGCTGGTAGTCGACTGCTAGGCCAATTCCCACAGTCAAACCCTAGTTGACTCATACCAGTCGACTGCCCATAGGTCCCAGTCGACTGATACACCTCAAACATGAGGTTTTACCCCAAGTATGGTGCCCACATACTTGCTAGACCACCCGTAGCCTAGACCTAAGCCTTCTAGCCACCTCCGTCAGCCTCGCGCCTATCGGATCCCTCCAAGTTATCAATGACTTGTTCATCTATATGCTAGCCTTCAGGTGCTTCCATCGGCTATTGTCATGCTAACGGTGTCTACACTGCCAAGGCACATTGGACTTACGCTGCCAAGACTCCGCTTGGACTTTACACCGCCAACCATTGGACTTATTCCACCAAGACTTCACCCTTGGACTTTACGCCACTAATATCAAACCCCTTGGACTTTCCAAATGCGAAGCCCAATGCTTGGACTTTTCCCTTTCCAAGACCATGCTTGGACTATCCTTGCCATGACTCATGCTTGGACTTTCCTTGACAATGGTCAAACCATCGTCAAACATCAAATACTAACCTGGGTCGATTGAATCAACAATCTCCCCAACATATGTTAGACATCAATGTCAGACATGCATGTCAAACATCAAAACACTTACTCGAGTAAAACTTGAGTCCGGTCAATCGTGACCTAGGCCAATTGCACCAACAATCTCTACCTTTTTGATGTTTGACAAAAACACCCTTGAGTTAGGCACCTAACTCAAATTCCCTTACCAATTTTCCCAAATTGGTAACTCTAACATTCTCCCCCTTCTTGACATACATCAAAAAGGTTCACCCAAGGAGATCAATGTCTCATATCCCAATTAGATCTTGCAATCTACCCCTTGGTCCAAAAATACCTAGGATGCCTATAATCTTTCTAGTGATAAGTCCCATATCACTCAAGAGAGGCAATCCTACACACTCTCCCAATTTCCAAATTGGGTATCTCAAATTCACATTAATTCTTCCCCTCATGAGAAAGAACACATCCATCATCCCATGATGGATGACTCCCTCTAAAAGCTTGCTCCCCCTTGACCATTGCCCCAACAATGTCCTTGGGAAGTCTCTAAGCCAATAGGAACACTAAACCATCAAAAATAAGGTTAAAAGTTTAACATTGAACTTTTCCCTACCTTAAATTTGATACATCACCCTAACAACTCCCCTAATCCATATCCAATAGATTTTCACCCTTTCTAATGCTTCCCAAAGTATATCCTAGGGCTAGGAGTGGTTAGGGAACCCTAACATAGCTGAAAATGGACTAAACATACCTTATTTTCTCGAAATCAGCATTGGCAGTCGACTTTATCAGGCATCAGTCGACTGTCATGCCCATCAATCGACTACCAACAAGGGCAGTCGACTGATAATTGAAATTTCCGAATTTCAATTATCAGAATCAAATTTCATAAATTCATAAATAATTATACGTAATTCGAAAAATCATAAAACGTCTTATGTATAATATTTATGACCAATACAATGGGTGAAAAATATTTGAAAAATATTTTACATATAAAATAGTGAAATTTACACAAAGTTCAAAAGTGAAGAAAAACTTCAATGTTTTAGCTCACTTTGTAGCAACTTTATCAATGGTAATTGCTATCAAAAGATAGACTTCACCAAGGTTTTTTAAAATAATTTTAAAAGGTTTTTGAAAACCTATTTTGGATCATGTTCCTTGGACTTAATGTACATGGCTTGAACATAAGCTTTCCCAATGATCCACTAATAATATAAGATGAGTTTAGGTTCATCTAGATACAAAAACTATGCACCTTGAACTTAACTCATATCCTAGAATCTCACATGCATCTAGGGTGTATAAATACACATACATGTCAATGTGATGTGAGATGTGAGTTTTGTTCTTTCTAATTTAGGGTTTCATGCATTTTCTAAGGCAACACTATTTGATTCCCTTATAAATGGGACTTCAAGTCATGTCATTTGTCCTTAACTCAATTTTAATCAAATTAATTGCATGAATGATCATGACATAAATGATAACATAATTAAGCATGGCCAATGATCATGATGTCATGGAATATGATATAACTTAAGCATACATGACATTAAGACATAACCTCAACATGATCATGACATATTAAATCATTAAAAGTAGATATGATGTCATGGCATGTTATATGACAAACAAAGCATGGCAAGTAAAATGTATAGGTATAATAATACCTAAATTTAAATATTTGTTGCCATTTGTTATAATTAAACTCATTTTGCCATATTATTACTTATCTCCCAAAGTGTGCCAAAAACCCAAAATGGCACACTAAGACCTCTAAACCTAAATTGTGCCAATTTGATTGATTTTTCATAATTCCAAAAATATATTGGCACATCCTAAAATCTTTTAGTATAATAAGATCAAACCTATTTCCAAGGTATCCATAACCTTGAAAATAACCTAAAGTGGCAAATTTGCTATGGTTGGGTTAGCTACCCTTCCAATCAAAGTTGACACACCTAAACCCATCTAGCGTAAATCGATCACGCTCCTAGGAACATAAAACCTATTTGAGCTCTTTGGGTTTATTAGGTATTCCTTAGAGATAACCTCCCTAGATACCCTTCTAATGACCCTCCTAGGCTTAGAAGCCTTGGTCATTTGGGTCTTGACTAGGTTGACCTTAGGAATTGCCTCCCTAGTCACCTTCTTAGTGGTCTTCCTAGGTTTCATGGAAACCTTGGCCACTAAGCACCAACCTTGGTCAACCTTAGGGATGACTTCCTTATTGACCAAGGTCTTTCTAGACCTAAGTTTAGTTCCATAGTCATATGGAACACTATGGTACGTGGGCTTATCTACCTTGGACCTAGGCTTGTGGCTCAAGCCTTTCTTGCCCATAGATGAGTCTTGCCTCCTAGACTCTAGGTGTTGACTTTTACCATTTGACCTAGATTTTTGATCAATTGACCCTTGCATTTGGTTTCGCATAATCCTAAGGGTCTTCTCTAATTTTTCAAGCCTTGACCTCAAGGCTTGATTTCCCTTTTCTAATTGCCCAATTTTTGAATTTAGATTTAATCTTTGGGCATGGTTCTTCCTAGGTATATGCCTAGTCCATTTGGGGTTAAAACCTAGGTGATATTCTATTTTATTAATGGATTCCCTAGGTAAGGTTTTTCTAGGGACATTAGTCCCAAATTTCTCCTTATTTGAAATGTTTACACTCTTAGCACCTAGACAAAAATATTTGTTATTCCTAGCATGCTTTTCATGAGTAATAGCAACAAAATTCCTAGCATGCTTTTGCCTATTAATTAAAGAAGGTGCATTATTGACTTTTACCTTAGGGTTTACCTTAGAGGCTCCCCCTACTTGTGTAGCTCCTCCTTGCCCCTTCTTCTCCCCCTTTGGGCATTGACTCAGGTAGTGTCTCGGTTGTCGGCATTTGAAGCTAATCACTTACTCCTTACTCTTCTTGGTGGGGACACAGGCATCCTTTACGCTTTTGTTGACTTTTGGTGCCAGAGGAGTCTTCTTTACTCTTTTTGGACACTTACTCTTGTAGTGTCCATTTTCCCTACACTCAAAGCATATAATATGATTTTTATTTAAAACCAAAATGCTTGTCGGAGTTTGAGCTTCTTCATCTTGACCGGATGTAGAGACTTCTTCTTGATGCTCCGACATGGAAGATGATCTCTCCTCCCCCTCAATCCTAGAGGTGGAGGTTGTTGGTGCAATCGGCCCAGGTCACGATTGACCGGACTCGAGTTTGACTCAAGTGATGTTTTGATGTTATGCCATGCGTGCTCGATAAGCAAAAGTACGTAACTGAACGAAGCACAATTTGGGAGATTGTTGGAACAATCGACCCGGGTCATGATTGACCGGACTCAAGTTTGACTCGAGGGAGACTTTGATGGTTGACTGGAATTGACCATGTCATGGAAAGTCCAAGTCTTGAGTACTTGGCAAGGAAAAGTCCAAGCATGGTTCTTGGCATGGAAAGCCCAACATGGGTTGGCAAGGGAAAGTCCAAGCTTAAGTCTTGGCATTTGAGAAGTCCAAGGGGTTTGATATTGTCGGTGTAAAGTCCAAGAGGGAATCTTGGCAGCATAAGTCCAATGGTTGGCGGCGTAAAGTCCAAGTGGAGTCTTGGCAGCGTAAGTCCAATGTGCCTTGGCGGTGTAGACACCGTTGTTAGGGCAATCTCTTGCCGTGATATGGTTTTGATGGTATGGCAAAGGGTTTAAGTTAGTGTGTTATGTTGATTTGATATGTGCGTTGAAGTCGTGCAGGACTTAGTAATTCGCACATGGAGCCATGGCGAGTTTCACATCTCATGACTCGTGCCTTGAGTCGGTGAAGGATAGCTTTGCGGAAGCCGTGCGCTTGGAGCATCCGAGGGACCGCCGGACGAGAAGCTTGGAGTGAAGCCGGAGGAAGTAGACTTCGAGGCAAGAGAGGCGAAGGAGCATTGCAGAGCCGTGCGCCTGATGCTGGAGGGGCGTGGCAGAAGCGAAGAGAACTTCAAGGCAAAGGACTCAGAAATGAGAGTGGCGATTGTAACCCGGGAGGTAGCTCTTAGGTGAAACTTGGCCATTTGGCCAAGTGTCGGATGGGTTTTCGACACGATCATTGCCATGGAATGGCAATCATTCGCTTAATCGAGTGTAGCTCGACCGGTATCTATTGGCCGATCGGTTTGTGGCGTGATCGGCGCCATCGTTAGCGATCATTGCCAAGATCGATCGATCGGCTGCAGCGGATCGGTAGTCAATAGGGTTTTAGCCCAGGAACCGCTCGTAGCCGGCCCAGGCGATCGACTACGGGTCGGCCGATCGTGGTGAGTCCATGATCGCAAGAGTTGATTGGACAACAGGGCATCCGGCGTGTTCGGATGTTGTAGGATGGCGAGGAAGAAGTTAGCCCTCTCTATAAAAAGAGAGGGTGTGAGCCTTTGAGAGGCTAATGCTTAAGTTCCAAACAATCTTCCTAGTGCCCCACAAGCTCTAAACTCTTCTTACTTGTCTTTACTTCAATCCTATTGTAAGAAGAGTGATCTTGGTTGTAAAGGTTACCTCCACCTAGCTTTGTGCAAAGGAGAGACCGATAGTGATTGGTTTTGGCGGAGTGATTCACCGTGGACGAATCGGACCGTGGATTAGCGGCGTAGCCGTGAACCACGTTATATCTCGGTGTTTGTATTGCTTGTTTCTATTTTGCTTGTCTTTATTTATATTTGTATATTCCGCTTGCGCTAACGTTTTGTAGACGAGCAAAATACAGCCATCCAAACGAAAAGGGCTATTCACCCCCCTTCTAGCCGGCCATATCGATCCCCTTCAAGTGGTATCAGAGCCAAGGAAAGCTTGTCGAGGACTAACCGCCACAACAAGCAATTTTCAAAATGGCCGGCTCCAACATCCACCCACCGAAGTTCGACGGCGAATTCTCTTGGTGGAAAAGGAGAATGGAGGTATTCTTCGAAACCGATTTCGATATTATGCTTATAATGGAAAATGGTTTCGAGTTGCCTAGGGATGAAAGGGGTGAGCCAATAGAGAAGTCAAGGTGGAATAAGAAGCAAAGAGAGGAGCACCTTGCAAACTCAAAGGCAAAACATCATCTTCTCAATGTGCTCCCTCAACAAGAGATCAACCGGATCGGAGAATGCACTAGCGCCAAAGAGATGTGGGAGAAGCTTGTAGAGCTTCATGAAGGCACCTCGGAGGCCAAGCTTGCAAGAAGAGACCTCCTCCGCTCCCAACTATCCAATATAAAACTAGAAAAGGGAGAAAAGGTAACCTCACTACACTCTAGGTTTAAGGAAATTTTAATTGGGCTAACAAGTGTAGGTGAGAAGCTATCAAACCGGGATATGGTAATGAAGGCCATAGATGCCTTTCCCCGGTCCTCAAAGTGGAGCTCCATGGTGGACTCATTCTATATCTCAAAGAATTTAGAAGTGAGCACCTTGGAGGAGTTCTTCTCAACAATGGAACTCCACGAGACAAGGCTTGAAGGAATTCAAGAAGAGCCAAGAATTCAACCCTCAAGAGGAGTAGCATTGTTGGCAAACAAGGGGAAGAAGAAGATAGAGATCCCCTCCTCCTCCGATGATGAAGCGTCTTCCTCCTCCATGGATAGCACGGAAGAAGCCTACATGGTAAGGAAGGTAAGACGTGCATTTAAGAATTTTAGATTTGATAAATCTAATGATAGGAATAGAAGACCAAGGGGGAAGGTGATATGCTACAATTGCCAAGGAGAGGGACACATAAGGGACAATTGTCCTCTCCTAAACAAGAGCAAGGAAGAGAGGAAAAAGAAAGAAGAAAAGAAGAAGAAAAAGGGGAGCAAGAAAAAGAAGGAAGAGGAGAAGAAGACAAAAGAAAAGGGGAAGGCCAAAGCATTCAAGGCCAAGACATGGGATGATCCGTCCTCATCCTCCTCCTCATCATCGGATGAGGAGAATGCCTTTGTCGCCAATTTGGCCTTGATGGCCTTTGATGATTTGGATTGCTCCTCCTCCGAAAATGAAGGATCAAGCTCAAGAGGAGAGAGCTCAAGTGAAGGGGAGCCTCCTCCACATCATCATCCTCCTCATCATCCGAAGAAGAAGAAGATATGGAAACTATGGTAGCAGCTTCTCCTAGTAAAATAGTTTCCATAATTTCTAGTTTAACTAAGGACTTATTTGGAATGAAAAAGAAAAATAAAAGCATGCTTAATCAAATTAAAGACTTAGAAAATAAGTTAGAAAATGCATGCTTAAATAATAATGATACTTCTTCTTGCCATGATGATGCATGCTCACATGATAATTATGTGCTTTTAGATGTTAGTGATGCATGCATAGAGGAAAATAGGGCATTAAGGGAAAAAGTAGATTATTTAACCAAAGCCCTAGGAAAATTCACAATTGGCTCCAACACTTTGAATATGATCATAGGGAGCCAAAGGGCAAGTTTTAACAAGAAGGGCCTAGGATATAAAGAGAAGAAAAATGAGAAGGCCTATAGATGCCTAATAGCTAGGGGACAAGACAAAAACAAAGTAATAGCTAAGAAATGGATCCCCAAGGAATTTCTAGTGAACCCCATAGGCAAAAATCTATTTTGGGTTCCAAAATCCATCCTTAAGGGTTAGAAAACCCCTAGGGTAGTCAACCATATGAACCTAATCTATATCATATTTTGGTTGACTTAGGATGACGGGACAACATTTTTAGATAGTGTTGGGTGATGATAACGTGCCCATAAATAGGTAATAATGCTTAAATCATGATGATTAATGCAATTGCTATGTATATGTGTAATCATGATTTATGATTTTGATATTGGGCACATTATCATGAAAAATAGGTTTAAATCATGCTTTAGGTGATAACTTATTTATTATCATCATATAATGCCTAATGCATGGTTATAATTTGATGAAAACATGTATTTCATGGTCATAATGTGAAATTAAATCATATATATCATTATGATCATGTAGGTTGTTAGATTGACACTTAACCTTGATAGAATTGCATGAATATATTGGTTAAGTATATACAAATACCCTAGGATGCATCTCACACTCACTATAGGCTAACTTGATTGCAAACTTAGCATGGGTGAGATGTTAGGATGATACAAATGTCCACTAATGCCTATGGCATTTAGATGGTCATTTAAAGTATCAAAATATCAATAATAGACCAATCATGGGGAAGGCTTATGTTTAATTAATAGACATATTGCCCAAAGATCATGGTTGGATATTTCTAATGTTTTCAAAACAATTTCTTACCTTAAAATACATGTATTCATGTTTTGAAACAATTGGATGCAAAACTAGGTGTTAAAATGGATACTAACATGCTCAAAAACTAGTGGTTTTTCAAGTGTTTGGATTTTTGGCAAATCTTGTAAAATATAATGATTTTTCATGAAAAACTATTTTCCTTGATAGGTATACTTAAGAGAAATATGTTCCTCGAATTTCATGATTTTTTGAATTTTCTGGAATTTTTAATGCATTTCTGAATTTCATCCAGAAAAACAGAAATTCGGCTTCCTTTATGCCAGTCGACTGCCATACTGATAGCAGTCGACTGGTGGCCTGTAAATCAGAACATTGAAGGCCGATTTCAGTTTGTAAACTTACAAGTGGTACCCAATTTTATAACTTGTCATATTTTCCCTCCATTAGACTTGATGCCATGGGTTCTTAACTTAGTGATAATCTTTTTGATGGTGTCAAAGGGGGAGAAAATATTATGTTTAAGTTAATTATATAAGGGGGAGAAATATATGATAGGGGGAGAAAATTTTCTGAAAGTTTCATGGATTAAGGGAGTTGCATGTTGTTATATCATGTTTATCTTTACATGCTTTCTTACCTTAAATTTATATCAAATGTTTTTACCTAACTTAAACGGATTGCCACACATCAAAAAGGGGGAGATTGTTAGGGCAATCTCTTACCGTGATATGGTTTTGATGGTATGGCAAAGGGTTTAAGTTAGTGTGTTATGTTGATTTGATATGTGCGTTGAAGTCGTGCAGGACTTAGTAATTCGCACATGGAGCCATGGCGAGTTTCACATCTCATGACTCGTGCCTTGAGTCGGTGAAGGATAGCTTTGCGGAAGCCGTGCGCTTGGAGCATCCGAGGGACCGCCGGACGAGAAGCTTGGAGTGAAGCCGAGGAAGTAGACTTGAGGCAAGAGGCGAGAAGGAGCATTGCGAGCCGTGCGCCGATCTTCGCGAGGACGTGGCCAAGAACGAAGAGAACTTCAAGGCAAAGGACTCGAGAAATGAGAGTGAGCGATTGTAACCCGGGAGGGGTAGCTCTTAGGTGAAACTGCCATTTGGCCAAGTGTCGGATGGGTTTTCCGACACGGGCCATGGAATGGCGATTCGGGAATCGAGTGTAGCTCGATGGTATCTATTGGCCCGGTTTGTGGCGTGATCGGCCATACGCTCGTTAGCGATCATTGCCAAGACCATCATCGATCGGCTAGCGGCCGATCGGTAGTCAATAGGGTTTAGCCGCAGAACCGCTCGTAGCCGTAGGCGATCGACTACGGTCGTGATCGTGGTGAGGTCCATCGATCGACGCCAAGAGTTCCGATTGGACAACAACGGTCGGCATCCGGCGTGTTCGGAGGCCGTTGTAGTAGTGATCATTGCCATGGCGGCGATCGGTGATGGCGCAACGGAAGAAGTTAGCCCTCTCTATAAAAAGAGAGGGTGTGAGCCTTTGAGAGGCTAATGCTTAAGTTCTAAACAATCTTCCTAGTGCCCCACAAGCTCTAAACTCTTCTTACTTGTCTTTACTTCAATCCTATTGTAAGAAGAGTGATCTTGGTTGTAAAGGTTACCTCCACCTAGCTTTGTGCAAAGGAGAGACCGATAGTGATTGGTTTTGGCGGAGTGATTCACCGTGGACGAATCGGACCGTGGATTAGCGGCGTAGCCGTGAACCACGTTATATCTCGGTGTTTGTATTGCTTGTTTCTATTTTGCTTGTCTTTATTTATATTTGTATATTCCGCTTGCGCTAACGTTTTGTAGACGAGCAAAATACCGCCATCCAAACGAAAAGGGCTATTCACCCCCCTTCTAGCCGGCCATATCGATCCCCTTCAGATTGACCGGACTCAAGTTTGACTCGAGGGAGACTTTGATGGTTGACTGGAATTGACCATATCATGGAAAGTCCAAGTCTTGAGTACTTGGCAAGGAAAAGTCCAAGCATGGTTCTTGGCATGGAAAGCCCAACATGGGTTGGCAAGGGAAAGTCCAAGCTTAAGTCTTGGCATTTGAGAAGTCCAAGGGGTTTGATATTGTCGGTGTAAAGTCCAAGAGGGAATCTTGGCAGCATAAGTCCAATGGTTGGCGGCGTAAAGTCCAAGTGGAGTCTTGGCAGCGTAAGTCCAATGTGCCTTGGCGGTGTAGACACCGTTAGCATGACAAAGCCGATGGAAGCATCTGAAGGCTAGCGCAATAGATAAACAAGTCATGGATGACTTGGAGGGATCCGAGAGGCGTGAGACTGACGAAGATCGCTAGAAGGCTTAGGTCTAGGCTAATGGTGGTCTAGCAAGTATGGGGGAACCATACTTGGGTTAAAACCTCATGTTTGAGGTGTGTCAGTCGACTGATGTCATGTGGTAGCCGACTGGTGTATGTTAACTAGGTTTTGACTGCGAGAAATATCCCAGTAGTCGACTACAGAGGTGGGCAGTCGACTGAGTGGACGAGTAGTCGACTGATCTTGTGATCAGTCGACTGATGCTTGAGTTTTAGGGCACAGAATAGAGTCTCATTCGACCGCTATCTCACAGCAACAGTGTCATCAATCGACTGATGGTCCTGAGCAATCAACTGATCGACATTTTCTAGCCCAGGCAAAAGCTTTAAATGGAGCTCATGGAGGAGGAAAAAGCATCCGGTTCTTGAGCATCCTTAGGGTGATTTGTTGCTGCATATCAGGGTCTCCAAAGTCATTCTTCAAGTAACCAAAAGAAAGCAATCCAAAGGCATTTGTAAAGTGTTTTCTTTACTTGTATTGTATTGTATTTCATATTAGTTCCTTTTTTTATTTAGTTTATTATTGTAAACTATTGTACGAGATTTCTCCGCCTCCGGATTGTCCCGAGAAGGAGAGTTTATTAGTGGTTGTGTAGAGCTCGTAGAGCTCGATCCGTGGAGTAGGAACCTTGAGGTTTCAAACCACATTATATCCTTGTGTTGTGGTGTGTTTGTCTATTTCATTATCTCTTTATTATTATTTCGCTGCGCGCTAACGAAAATTGTAGACAAACGTGAAACAAATTTCATCACGAATGAAAACAAGCTATTCACCCCCCTCTAGCATTCCAAGGTTCCCCTATAAGTGGTATCAGAGTGAGGACACTCTTCAGGTTTAACAACTAAGGGAGCATGCTAGAGGGTAAAGATGGAAGTTCAAGAGCAACCAGGTTGGGACATCAACACACCGGTCCCTTACACTTTATATGGACAAGAAGGCTTCAATTTTCGGAAGAGAAGAATCGAAGATTTTATCATGATGAGGGACTTCGAAGAATGGTCCATTTTGATGGAGGGATATAGCTATCCAATAGGACCAAAGGGAGGGATCCTCAAGAAAAAGAGATGGACCGAAGAACAAGTCCAAGCCTTCGAAAAAAATGATAAGGTAATGAAGTTTTCAATTAATTTAATACCTAACAATATCTTGTGCATGTTAGGTAATTATGTAGATACCAAGGAGCTATGGAGCCAAGTGGCCAAGCTCCATGAAAGTCCATCACTGGTCCAAGAGGAAGGGACCGAAGAGGCAAATGCATCATCCTCACAAGGAAGTGAGGACTTGGAGGTTAAAAGACCATCAACATCGAAGGAGGAAGAAGAAGTAGAATCGGAGGAGAACTCCACCTCTAGGATTGAGGGGGAGGAGATTAGATCACCGGAGTAATGTCAAGAAGAAGCTTCAACATCCGGTCAAGATGAAAAGCTCAAAATCCGATTTCGGCCTCCATTGACTTAGGTAACTCAAACACCTCAATTTAAAATAAAAATAATATTATGTGTTTTGAGTGTAGGAAATTTGGGCACTATAAGAGTAAGTGCCCAAACAAAGTCAAGAAGACTCCTCCGACACCAAAATCTCAAGAAAAATCAAAGGATGACAGTGGCCCGACAATTAAAAGCAAAGACCACGTGGTGCACTTCAAATGTCAACAAAAAGGGCACTATAGGAGTTCATGTCCTAAAGGGAAAAAGAAAGGGCAAGAAGGAGCTTCACATGTAGGGGGAGCCTCTGAAGCAAACCCTAAGGTAAAATTTATTAATGCACCTTCAATTTCTAGAGATAAAAAGCATGCTAGGAATAATGTCAACAATCTTGCTATTGTACATGAAAATCATGCTAGAAATAATAGATATATTTGTTTAGGTTCCAAAAATATTAATATTTCAAAGGAGAAATTTGGGACTAATGTCCCTAGAAAAGTTTTACCTAAGGAGTCTATTAGAAAAATAGGAGAGCACTTAGATCTCAACCCTAAATGGACTAGATATATGCCTAGGAAAAATAATGTCCAAAGACCAAATCAAAATTCAAAAATTGAACAATTAGAATTAGAGAACCAAGCCTTGAAAAGCTCAAAATCCAATTCCGGCCTCCATTGACTTAGGTAACTCAAACACCTCAATTCAAAATAAAAATAATATTATGTGTTTTGACTGTAGGAAATTTCGGCACTATAAGAGTAAGTGCCCAAAGAAAGTCATGAAGACTCCTCCGACACCAAAACCTCAAGAAAAATCAAAGGATGACAGTGCCCCGACAATTAAAAGCAAAAACCACATGGTGTGCTTCAAATGTCAACAAAAAGGGCACTATAGGAGTTCATGTCCTAAAGGGAAAAAGAAAGGGCAAGAAGGAGCTTCACATGTAGGGGGAGCCTCTGAGGCAAACCCTGAGGTAAAATTTATTAATGCATCTTCAATTTCTAGGGATAAAAAGCATGCTAGGAATAATGTCAATAATCTTGCTATTGTACATGAAAATAATGCTAGAAATAATAGATATATATGTTTAGGTGCCAAAAATGTTAATATTTCAAAGGAGAAATTTGGGACTAATGTCCCTAGAAACGTTTTACCTAGGGAGTCTATTAGGAAAATAGGAGAGCACTTAGATCTCAACCCTAAATGGACTAGATATATGGCTAGGAAAAATAATGTCCAAAGACCAAATCAAAATTCAAAAATTGGAGAATTAGAATTAGAGAACCAAGCCTTGAGGTCAAGGCTTGAAAAACTTGAAAAGACCCTAAGAATTATGCAAAATCAAGTTTAAGGGTCAAATGGTCAAAGTCAAGAGTCTAGGACCAAGAGTGAACACCTAGGGTCTAAGAGACAAAAGTCAACCAAGGGCAAGAAGGGTTTGGATCACAAACCTAAGCCTAAGGTGGCTTATCATAGTGTTCCATTTGATTATGGAACACAAACTAGGTCTAAGAAGAACAAGGTCAATAGGGAAGTTATCCCTAAGGTTGACCAAGGTGTTTGCCTAGTGGCTAGGGTGTCTAAGAAACCTAGGGAAGTCACTAAGAAGGTTGCAAGGGGAGTTACCCCTAGAGTCAAACTAGGTAAGACCCAAATGACCAAGGCTAACAAGCCTAGAAGGGTCATTAGGATGGTATCTAGGGAGGTTATCCCTAAGGAATACCTAGTAAACCCTAGGAGCTCAAATAAATTTTGGGTTCCTAAGAGCATGATCGATTCACGCTAGATGGGTTTAGGGTGTGCCAACTTTAAATGGAAGGGTAGTTAAACTAACCATGGTAAAGGTGGCACTTTAGGTTATTTTCAAGGTTATGGATACCTTGGAAATAGATTTGATATTTTAATCTTAAAAGATTTTAGGATGTGCCAATACATTTTTGGAATTATGAAAAATCAATTAAATTGGCACAATTTAGGATTAGAGGTCATAGTGTGTCATTTTGGGTTTTTGGCACACTAGGGAGAAAAGTGATAATTTGGCAAAATATATTCAATTATATCAAATGGAAATCAATATTAAAATTTAGGTATTATTATACATATTCATTTTTATTTGCCATGTTTTGTTTGCCATATAACATGCCATGACATCATATTCATTCTTAATCATTTAAAATGTCATGATCATGCTTAGGGTTAGGTTAAATGTCATGTATACTTAAATTGTATAATATGTCATGACATCATGATCATTGGCCATGTTTACTTATGCAATTATTTATGCCATGATCGTTTATGCATTTATTTTGGTTAAAATTAATTTAAGGACAATGGCATGACTTGGAGTCCCATTTATAAGGGAATCAAGTAGAGTTGCCTTAGAAAAATGCATGAAACCCTAGATTAAGAGAACAAAACCCACATCTCACATTACATTGACATGTATGTGTATTTATACACCCTAGATACATGTGAGATGCTAGGATATGAGTTAAGTTTAATGTACATAGTTTTTGCATCAAGATGAACTAAAACTCATCTTATCTTAATTGTGGATCATTGGAAAAGCTTGTGTACAAGTCATGTACATTAAGACCAAGGAACATGATCCAATATAGATTTTCAAAAACATTTTAAAATCAATTTAGAAAACCTTGGTGAAGTCTATATTTTGATAGCAATCGCCATTGATGAAGTTGATACAAAGTGAGCCAAAACTTAAAAGTTTTTCTTCACATTTGAATTTTGTATCAATTTCGATATTTTATAGATAAAATATATTTCTAATATTTTTCACCAATTGTATGTGTCATAAGTACTATATGTATGAATTTTCATGATTTTTTTATATACGTATAATTATTTATGAATTTTTGAAATTCGACTCTAATAACTAAAATTTGGATATTTCAGTTATTAGTCGACTGATGAGAGTGGCAGTCGACTGATTTCTGAATGAGTCGACTACCAAGGCTGATTTTGGGAAAACAAGAATGTTTAGCCCGTGTTCAGCTATGGTAAAATTCCCTAACCACTCCTAACCCTAGGATATGCTTTGGGAAGCATTATTAAGGGTTAAAATCCATTTGATATGGATTAGGAGAGTTGTTTAGGGTTTGTATCAATTTTAAGGTGAGGAAAATTTCAATGTTGAACTTTAGGCCTTAATTTTGATGTTTTAAAGTTTCTATTGGCTTAGGGACTTCCCAAGGACATTGTTAGTGATGTTGGTGCAGGGGCACTAGATAATCGAACCTGTATTTTGATTATTGCAAAGACACAAAGTTAAGTTTACATCTTTATCTCACGAGCTAAATCGAGTGTGCAGAAAAGTACTAAAGCTGGAGCTCAAGGCTAGCGACACTTGGAGGAAGCCGCGGTGGTCGGGCGACACTCAAGTGACTTCTGAGGGAGCCGAAGGAGTCGAGTTGTCGGGCTACAAGGTAAGTATCGAGAAGAGCTCGTGTGAGTGAGAGATTTTAAGGTTGTGTCCTCTTTACGGGGATGAACGTAGGCGGTGATCTGACTAAGACTTCCTGTGGAAGGTCTAGGTCGAGATCGGACGGTTAGAAACCGTCGCATTTATCATTTTCCGAGCTAACCTCTTACTGTAGGGTAGTGGCGGTGTGATCATTCAGGACATTGACGATTGGTGATGCTCATCGATCGGTGATGGGAGGCATCGATGGGTGATGGTGATGAATCAGCCTTTGCACTAGGTCAAAACGGATAAGGTTTGACGCGGCCACTTCGCGATAAAATTTGTACAACTTCGTGTTCTGTTTTGAAATATGAGGAGACAAATTTAGAGGCCAAAATCTATAAAAGGAGGGGAGGATTCCAACCCCAAAGATCATCAAGTTTATTCTCAAGTGCTATTACAATGCCAAAGCTCCAACACTGTCATAACGCCGACACGACGATATGTTCTCATCCTCTTCGTCGGCAACAGCAACAAGTAACATATTCTATTGTATTCTTTATTTTTATTCGTAACGAGGTGAGATAGGCTTGTTGCCTCATCCTCGTACTTTTGGTTTTGTGATTGTTGTCTCCTACCTCCAATAAGGAGGAGCGGTTATAGTGTTTTTCCCTCTGTACACAGTCTAGGACCGTTAGGGCCTTGGAGTAGCAACCGCTGGGTTGTGAACCAAGTAAAAATAAACGTGTCTCTTTATTTTCTGTTGTGTTTACTCGTGTATCGAACGAACGAACAAAAAAAATTATGCTCGCTATTCACCCCCCCCCCCTCTAGCGACGCTTCTCGATCCAACAGGTGCAATGGTCAAGGGGGAGCAAGCCTTTAGGGGGAGGTATTCATCAAGGGATGATGGATGATATTTTTCCTCATGAGGAGGAGAAAAAGGGATTTTGAGATACCCAATTTGGAAATTGGGAGAGTGTATAGGATTGCCTCTCTTGAGTGATATAGGAATTATCACTAGGAAGATGGTAGGCATCCTAGGTATTTTTGGACCAAAGGGGAGATTGTAAGATCTCATTGGGACATGAGACATTGACCTCCTTGGAGAGAACCTTTTTTTTTTATGTTAGTCAAAAAGAAGGAGAATGTTTTGGCGGAGAATTTAATGGGAAAATGACATCAATTAGGAAAATTGATGGGGATGATTGATTTGAGTTAGATAGTCTAACTCAAATGGTTTGTTTGGTTTTTGTCAAACATCAAAAAGGGGGAGATTGTTGGTGCAATCGGCCTAGGTCACGATTGACCAGACTCGAGTTTGACTCGAGTGACATTTTGATGTTTGACATAGAGAGTTGACATTGATGTTTGACTATGGTGTCCAATAATGCTTTGGGGAGATTGTTGGAACAATCGACCCAGTTCATGATTGACCGAACTCGAGTTTGACTCGAGGGAGACTTTGATGGTTGACTGGAGTTGACCATGTCATGGAAAGTCCAAGTCTTGAGTACTTGCCAAGGAAAAGTCCAAGCATGGGTCTTGGCATGGAAAGTCCAACAAGGGTTGGCAAGAGAAAGTCCAAGCTTAAGTCTTGGCATTTGAGAAGTCCAAGGGGTTTGATATTGGTGGCGTAAAGTTCAAGCGGGAGTCTTGGCAGCATAAGTCCAATGGTTGGTGGCATAAAGTCCAAGCGGAGTCTTGACAGCATAAGTCCAATGTGCCTTGGCGGTGTAGACACCGTTAGCATGACATAGCCGATGGAAGCATCTGAAGGCTAGCACAATGGATGAACAAGTCATGGATGACTGGAGTGATCCGAGAGGCGTGAGGCTGACGAAGATGGCTAGAAGGCTTAGGTCTAGGCTAAGGGTGGTCTAGCAAGTATGGGGGAACCATACTTGGGTTAAAACCTCTTGTTTGAGGTGTGTCAGTCGACTAGTGTCATGTGGCAGTCGACTGGTGTAAGTCAACTAGGGTTTATTGCGAAATGTCGATCGGCCGGAAGGTGGGCGATTGGTAGTGGATGAGCGATCGGTGATCATGTGATCAATTGACTGATGCTCAGGTTTTGGGGCACAGAATGGTGTCTCAGTCGACCGCTGCGGTCAGTAGTCGAGTGATGGCTTGATCAGTCGACTGATGGTCATAATCAGTCAACTGATGTCCTAGTCATTAAATTTTCCAACATGGATTACGCCATTGTCTCACAGCAACAGTGTCATCAGTCAACTGATGGTCCTAAGCAGTCGACTGATCAGCATTTTCTAGTCCAGGCAGAAGCTTTAAATGGAGCTCATGGAGGAGGAAAAAGCATCTGGTTTTGAGCATCCTTGGGGCAATTTGTTGCTGTAAATCAGGGTCTCCAAGGTCATTCTTCAAGCAACCAAAAACAAGCAATCCAAAGGCATTTGTAAAGTGTTTTCTTTACTTGTATTGCATTGTATTTCATATTAGTTGCTTGTTGTATTTAGTTTATTGTTGTAAACTATTATATGAGGTTTCTCCGCCTCCATATTTTTACGAGAAGGAGAGTTTATTAGTGGTTGCATGTGCATCACTAGAGCTCGTAGAGCTCGATCCATGGAGTAGGAACCTTGAGGCTCCGAACCACGTTATATCCTTGTGTTGTGGTGTGTTTGTCTATTTCATTATCGCTTTATTATTATTCCACTGCGCGCTAACGAAAATTGTAGACAAACGCGAAACAAATTCCATCACGAACAAAAACAAGCTATTCACCCTCCTCTAGCATTCCAAGGATCCCCTACAGAGGCTTCTCCTACTTCTTCTTCCTCCTCTTCCACCGATCCGGAAGTTCACTCCTTTTCAACCTTCGAATCCTTACTTTCTTGCGAGGATGGGCTCTCTTCCTCCTCTTCCTTATCTTCTTGGATTGAGTGATGCTCTTCATGGAATTTTGCCAATTTGTTCCATATCTCCTTGGCATCTTTGCAATCTTCTATCTTGATCAAAATAACATTAGGAATTACATTAAGCAATATATTCATTACCTTATTATTAATGTTGTAATACCGGAGTTGGTCTTGGCTCCAATTCTTCTTCTTGATTTTTCTTCCTTCTTCATCTTTTGGAGTGTCAAAGCCTACTAAGACACTAATCCATTTGTCAAAGTCACACATTAAAAAGTCTATCATTCTACCTTTCCAATATGCGAAATCTTCATAGTCAAAGGATGATGGATAATTGACGTCGTCACCCAATCTGTCTTTGAAATCCATCTTCTTCCCTCTAGCACGTTTTCTCCCTCGGATGTGAATCCGGTGAAGAGATCCTAGCTCTAAAATCAATTGTTAGGAACGTTGCGCCCGCTAGAGGGGGGTGAATAGTGTCATCGATGCTTGATGGATTACGATCGTATTTATCTCTACAAGTCGTATTAGCGCAGCAGAATATATAGCAATAACAAAATAAGACAAACACAATCCACAACACAAGGATATAACGTGGTTCGGAACCGAATGGTTCCTACTCCACGGATTGAGCTCAAACAAGTTCTAGCGATGCGACCACACACCACTAATCCAATAAACTCCTTCTCGACACAAGTCGGAGATGGAGAAACCTCCTACAAGATATTACAACAGTAATACAAGTAAACAATAAGCAAATACAAATGAATACAACAAAAGAAAGCCAAGAACACTTTACAATAATCTTTTGGAAGCTTGCTTGTTTGGTTGGTTGAATTGCACTTGGAGACCCTGAATTACACCAGCAATTTGCCCCAAAAACTCCTCAAAGAACCATGGTGAATCCTCCCTCCATGAGCTCCCTTTATAGCTTCTCCTTGGGCTGGATTTCGCCTATCAGTCGACTGTTCGGGACCATCAGTCAACTGGTGCCACTGTTGTCGTGAGACAACGGCTAGATCTACGCTGGAAAAATTCAACGGATACACAATAAGTCGACTGATCATACCCATTAGTCGATTTATGGAGCCTTCACTCGACTATTAACCCCAACAGTTGAGTCCGACTCCATTCTGTTCTTGAATTCTCGAGCATCGATCATCGATCGCGGATCGGTCGGGCCGATCAACAGCGATCTCGCCAAAGGATGGCAGTCGACTTCTAGGCCAATTCCCACAGTCAAACCCTAGTTAACTCACACCAGTCGACTGCCCATAGGTCCCAGTCGACTGATACACCTCAAACATGAGGTTTTACCCCAAGTATGGTGCTCCCATACTTGTTAGACCACCCGTAGCCTAGACCTGTTCCTTCTAGCCACCTCCGTCAGTCTCGCGCCTATCGGATCCCTCCATGTCATCCATAACTTGTTCATCCATACGCTAGCCTTCAGGTGCTTCCATCGGCTATTATCATGCTAACGGTGTCTACACCGCCATGGCACATTTGACTTACGCTGCCATGACTCCTCTTGGACTTTACGCTGTCAACCATAGGACTTATGCCTCCAACACTTCGCCCTTGGGCTTTATGCCACCAATATCAAACCCCTTGGACTTTCCAAATGCCAAGCCCAAAGCTTGGACTTTTCCCTTGCCAAGACCATGCTTGGACTTTCCTTGCCAAGACCTATGCTTTGACTTTCCTTGACAATGGTCAAACCATCATCAAACATCAAATACTAACCTGGGTCAATTGCATCAGCAATCTCCCCAACATATGTCAGACATCAATGTCGGACATCCATGTCAAACATCAAAATACTTACTTGAGTCAAACTCGAGTTCGGTCAATCATGACCTGGGCCAATTGTACCAACACGCAAAGGGTCGTATACGACAAGGTCAGGCTTTGGTTTAGCTCAAATATGACTAACAAGTGGTATATGTCGATTGTAAGTCGAAATGAAAAACATGTCCAAGCATGGGTCACTAAGACCATTTTGATTTCTAAATTAGGATCTAACAAGTACTTGGGTCCCAAGGACCAAATCCACTATGTGGAAAGATTGAACTGATTCAATGGTCAAGGGGGTGCTAGTACAAAATTTATTTGTACTATTAATTAAACTTTGCATGCTTAGATATTTTTTTTTAGAATGGTTAGATAGGACCTATAACTAGTCAATTCTTGACAACATAGTACTAGGACGCGACGAGATGATAGTACGCTAGGGAAGCGAAGCCCCATGTGTCCAAGCTATATAAGGCGTATCTAGCTCAGTGCACTCGACAAAGTGGAACTAGCTGAAGCTACCTCGCTGTCTCATTAACTAGTTAGTCCGGGAGGTGATCTTAGGTGAATCAAGTTATTATTTTCTTGAACTTTGCTTTGTCTAAGGAAGTGGTCATTTTTCCAATCAAAGAAGGCCTCTATGCCTCGCCACGACCTGGAAGCTAATTTCTTGAAAAGGTGACTTAACGAGCTTATGGTTAAATTTGAATCTAACCCAAGGTTGACTAGCTTCAATTCATTAATGTTAATCAAGTAAAATTGAAGTCATCTCACAAGAACACATAAGGATAACATGTTTGATCATGTAGAAATGGGTGAGATGATCTAGGACTAATAATCTTAACCAAACCTTAAATTCCAATATCCGATCCAACTACCTTGTGTGTAGGATCAATGGATGTTGGACAATGGATACTTCCGACATATGACTGGAGTCCAACTTAAATTTTAGAAGCTTAGATTCAAATGACAAGGATCGGTAGCTTTCGAAAACAACATCAAGCTCAAAATCATCGGATCAGGTGATATTGAGCTACATTCTAACTTTACAATTCACAAAGTTTTATTAGTTGAAGATTTTCAATATAATTTACTTAGTGTAAGTCAATTGTGTGATAACAACTATAGAGTCATGTTCCTAGAAAATGAATGCTTAATTAAAACAAATGAATCCTCTAAAACAATACTTAAAGGAACTAGGAATAGCAACATCTACACAATTAACTTACCCAACTCCTCAACCAAGTGTCTTATGACACATCAACAGGAATCTTGGTTGTGGCACCGACGACTTGGTCACTCGCACCCAAGACTCGTTCAAAAGATGAGTCAGAGTGGTTTAGTCAGAGGTTTGCCTAACCTTAACAACTTAGACAATAAAATTTTAATGCTTGTCATGAAGGTAAAAAACCTAGGGCACAACATCAAATAACTAATCAAGAACGAACCAAAAGTGTTCTTGAGCTTCTACACATTGATCTAGTTGATTCTCATGGAGCCAAGTCACTTAATGGGAGTCAATTTTGCTTAGTCATAATTGACGACTATTCTAGGTTTATTTGGGTTAGGTTCCTTAAACACAAAAGTGATACCTTAGACAAACTCATCAACTTGCTTAAATTAATTGAAAACCAAAAGAACCTTAAAATTAAAAGACTTAGAAGCGATCATGGTGGTGAATTCGAAAACCACAGGTTCACAGATTTTTGTAACCTAAATGGATACCACCATGAATTCTCATATCCTAGAACCCCACAACAAAATGGCCTAGTTGAGCAGAAAAATAGAACCCTACAAGAAGTCGCTAGGACCATGTTGAACGAATATAACCTACCCGATAGGTTTTGGGTAGAAGCCATTAGTACGGCTTGTTATGTCCAAAATAGAATACTAATGGTAAAGAGGCACGTTAAGATCTTATACGAAACCTACCATGATAAAGTACCTAACATAAAATACTTTAGGGTATTTGGGTGTAAGGTACATATCCTAAACACTAAGGACTACCTAGGAAAGTTCACATCCAAAACCTCCACCGGAATCTTTCTAGGTTACTCAACTACGAGTAGAGCCTATAGGGTATATGACAATGAAACCCTTAAAATTGAGGAAACCATTAATGTAGTATTCGACAAAGGACATGAACCCACAAAACTCATAGTAGAATCAACTAACGAACCAACTTATACCAGACTCGACTCTGACCATGAAATCGAGTCCAGTATTAATCCTAACCCGAGTCAACCTAGAGTTCAAACAAATCATCCTATTGACCAAGTGATAGGTGATCCTAATCCAAGAGTTCAATCAAATCATCCTATCGACCAAGTGATAGGTGATCCTAACCTAGGGGTTCGAACTAGAGCGTCATATCGAAACCTTAGTCAAATTTCTTTGATTTCGATAATTAAACCCAAGTCAATTGAACAAGCTCTTCTTGATCTCGATTGGATTATTGCAATGCAAGAAGAGCTAGCTCAATTTACTAGGAACGAAGTTTGGGAATTAGTACCACCACCTAAAGATAAATCAATTATTGGAACAAGGTGGGTCTTTCGAAACAAACTTGATGACAAAGGTGAAGTAGTTAGAAACAAAGAGAGATTGGTCGCGAAAGGGTTAGTCAAGTAGAAGGGTTAGATTACGATGAAACCTATGCCCCCGTAGCTAGATTAGAATCCATCTGAATGTTGTTGGCATACGCTTCACATCGAGGATTTAAATTATTTCAAATGGATGTCAAGTCGGCATTTTTGAATGGACATATTAAGGAAGAAGTGTACGTTAGTCAACCCCCAGGATTCGAAAGCCTAAACAAACTCAATCATGTCTTTAGACACAAGAAAGCTTTATATGGACTAAAACAAGCTCCTAGAGCTTGGTATGAGAGGCTTTCTATATACCATAAGTCCAAAAGGTTAAGCCAAGGCTTAGTCGACCCAACCCTTTTCATAAAATCTGTTGGTAAAGGAATTTTTATAGCCCAAATCTACGTAGATGACATAATATTTGGAACCACTAATTCAATCCTACTAAACGAGTTCATTTCACTCATGGAAAGTGAATTTGAAATGAACTTAGTAGGAGAATTAAATTTCTTTCTAGGATTACAAATTAAACAAACTAAAGAAGGAATATATTTACATCAACAAAAATATGCTAAGGAATTAAATAACTGATTTGGAATGCAAAATTCTAAAATCATTAATACACCCATGGCAACAAATGTTAATATAGGAGAAGATGTAGATGGAAAACCTATTGACCTAAAATACTACAAGAGTGCAATAAGGAGTCTCCTTTACTTAACTGCGAGTCGACCCAATATATTATTCGCAGTAAGAATGTGAGCAAGGTTTCAAACCTGTGCTAAGGAGTCACACCTAACATTAGTTAAGTGTATCCTTAGATATCTAAAGGGAACACTAAGTGTAGGTATTTGGTATCATAGATCTACCGAGTACGAACTAATTGACTACTCCGACTCGAATTATGCCGGTAGTAAACTCGATAGAAAGAGCACAAGTGGTTGTTGTCAACTTCTCGGCTCGAGTCTTGTGAGTTGGTGTAGTAAGAAGCAACACTGTGTTGCCTTATCTACCACCAAAGTCGAATATGTCGCGATGGTTGAGTGTGTGGCTCAGCTTCTTTGGATGAAGCACACTCTCCAAGACTTTAACTTAAACTTCAACAATATTAAAACTCACATAGATAATATTAGTTCAATCAACTTAACCAAGAACCCTATATGCCACTCTAGGACCAAACATATAGATGTTAAACACCACTTTATTCGAGAACACGTAGCTAACGGAACCATTCAACTCGAATATGTGGAATCCAAGTCAAACCTAGCCGATCTTTTTACCAAGCCGCTACCCTGAAGTCGAATTTAGTCTATTAAGATGAAAATTGGGCATGTGCATAATAGAGCAGGACTTACATTTTTATATACTCAATTATTTACTTTTCATGTTAATGGAACTAGCTTAGGGCTTACCCTAGATATCATGTACCTATAGATTTAAGGAGCCAATACATCTCACAACACATAGGACTAATGTGTTTGTGTACTTAGCCACGTATATGAGTGTGAGATGTTAGGACCTTACTTCTCGTTCCATATGTAGTTTTAGTGCATCGACATGAACCACAGAGTATAATTATCGATATTAATCAACTATAATTACGACTTGTTGATCATTCCATATCAATCAAGTCAAATAGAGTTGAACATCCAAATAGATGAGCTTATGTTTATACTACTATTTTCAAAATTTATTTGGAACATGCTTGGACAAAAACCTTATTTTTTGAAAAAAAAATTCAAAAAAAACTATGGTTTTCAAAACCCCCCACTATTTTCGATTCATGGAAAAAGGGAGAGAAAAGGCCAAAGTTAAGGGATCAAATTTTTTATAACTTAACTTTATACACATATTATGTATATTTTAATGGCCTAAATACTTATTTAACTTAATTTTTAAACTTAACCTTTATGCTTAAACTTTTTTACTTGAAAAAGGGGAAGAAAATGCCAAAGTTAAGAGAAAAGGCCAAAGGTAAGGGATCAAATTTTTTATAACTTAACTTAATACACATATTATGTATCTTTTAATGGCCCGAATACTTATTCAACTTAATTTTTCAACTTAACCTTTATGGTTAAACTTTCTTAATTGAAAAAGGAAAAGAAAAGGCCAAAGTTAAGAGATCAAAAGTTAACTTTTGATCACTTAACTTAAATTTCATATAAATTATTTGGCCTATGTTAAGTAATTTTAATTACTTAACCTTTTAAAGTAGCAAAAACTAAGGGGGAGGGTTAATGTCTTTTCAAGTACTCACCCTCGGTCAAGGGGGAGGATTCCTCATGGGGGAGCACTTGAAAAAGAGTCTTACTCATACTCCTACTTAACTTGTTAAGTTAAGTATACTCATTCTTGTTAGTCGTTCACTTAATGCACTTCACTTATTTACTTAACTTTGCGTTGGTTTGCCATAGATCAAAAAGGAGAAGATTGTTGGTGCAGTAGGCACCTGAATCAAACCTGAGTTTTGATTATAGCAAATACACAAAGTTAAGTTCATTTTGTTATCTCAAGAGCTGAACCAAGTGTGTAAGAAAGCTAAGCTAAACTGAAGGTCAGCGACACTCGGAGGAAACCATGGTGGTCAGAGGAAACCGTGGAGGACTTCGACGGGAGCCGAAGAACTCAGGTGAAGACCGAAAGTGAAGCTTCAAAGGTAAAAGATTGAGGTAAGCTCGTGTGAGTGAGCGTAAGTAAGGTCATGTCCTCCGTACGGGGATGTCTTTAGGTGACGATCCGACTAAGACATCTCATGGAACGTCTATGTCGAGATCAGATGGTTGGTGGTCATTGAAATCACTTAGTTTCAAGCTAACTTTCTATTGCAATCAAAAAGCCTAGCCAGCAGTCGACTGTTGGCTTGTAGCAGTCGATTGCTGGGCATCAGTTCGACTGATTTGGGCGGCAGTCGATTGTTGGTCAAAGATCAGCTTCGAGGAAAGTCAAAACTTATAACCATTTCTCAAGGGCTAGGTGGCATCTTCTCATGAAACCTAATATGAACGTTTAGGGTTTCACAAGGCCATAAAAGAAGGTCCATTTCTCACCATTTTCATCATTTAAAAGCCTCCAAGTGCTTCCGATATGCTGCGACTCTCC
Organism: Wurfbainia villosa; assembly: GCA_025175895.1. NCBI lineage: Eukaryota > Viridiplantae > Streptophyta > Magnoliopsida > Zingiberales > Zingiberaceae > Wurfbainia > Wurfbainia villosa. The sequence continues at coordinate 15,637,426 of CM045996.1, read as the reverse complement.
GACACTCCTACGACGACGAAGTGCAGCTGAAACAACGACTACAAGAGCTCAATCTTCTCACCTACAAGTCGTCGGTAAAAGTATTCTTAGAGTTCAATCATATCATGTAGTTGTTGTTTGATTATCGTGTTTTTATCGTAACGAGGAGAGGGGGAGTGTCCCTCTACCTTAATCCTTTGTGTGCTTTTGTAATCGGTTACTCCTACCTCTAACGAGGAGGAGTGTTTTTAGTGATTTTCCCTCCGCACATGGTCTAGGACCACTAGGGCCTTGGATTAGCATCTGGAAGGCTGTGAACCAAGTAAAATTTATTTTGTCTTATTTCTTTTTCTGCTGCATTTACTCTTATTGTTTAACGAATCGACAAACGAACGAAAAAAATTGTCTTGCACTATTCACCCCCCCCCCTCTAGCGCTCAAATCGATCCATCATATGATACCTAAATTTTAATATTAATTGATATTTGTTAGGATTAAATTCATTTTTGTCATATTACCACTAATCCCCCAAGTGTGCCAAAAACGCAAAATGGCACACCATGACCTCTAAACCTAGTTTGTGCCAATTTGATTAATTTTTCAAACTTCTTAAATAATATTGGCACATCCTTAAATCTTTTAGGATTAAAATTCATACTTATTTCCTTGTATCCCATTACCTAAAGTGCCAACTTTGTTATGGTTGAGTTAACTACCCATCCATCAAGGTTGACACAACCTAACCCATTTAGCATGAATCGATAACGCTCCTAGGAACCCAATACCTATTAAAGCTCCTTGGGTTTAATAGGTATTTCTTAGGGATGACCTCCCTAGATACCCTCCTAATGACCCTCCTAGGCTTGGAAGCCTTGGTCATTGTAGTCTTGCCTAGGTTAACTCTAGGGGTGACTCCCCTTGTAACCTTCTTAGTGGCTTCCCTAGGTTTTCTTGAAACCTTAGCCACTAGGCACCTTGGTTACCCTTAGGGATAACTTCCATAGTAATCTTGGTATTCCTAGAACTAGGTTGTATTCCATAATCGAATGGAATACTATGGTAGGTCTTCTTGGGCTTAGGTTTGTGACTCAAACCTTTCTTGCCCTTGGGTGGACCTTGCCTCCTAGACCCTTGACTTTGACTCTTAGACCCTAGACTTTGACTATTTGACCCTTGCATTTGATTTTGCATTCCCCTAAGGGTCTTTTCTAATTTCTCAAGTCTTGACCTCAAGACTTGATTCTCCAACTCTAATTGCCCAATCTTTGATTTTTCATTTGGTCTTTGGGCATTATCATTTCTTCTAGGCATATGCCTACCCTTCTTAGGGTTAATGCCTAAATGGTCTTCTACCTTCTTAATAGACTCGCTAGATAGGATTTTCTAGCGATATTAGTCCCAAATTTCTCCTTATTTCTAAAATTGAGACTCTTAGCACCTAGGCAATAAAATATATTATTTCTAGCATGCTTTTGTTCATGAGTAATAGCAATAGAATTAAAATTGTTCCTAGCATACTTTTGACTATTAATTGAAGAGGAAGCATACTTAAAGGTTACCTTAGGGTTTGCCTTAGCTCCCCCTATATTTGATGCTCCTTGTTGGACCTTCTTCTTTCCCCTAGGGAATTGACTTCTATAATGCCCCTTTTGTTGGAACTTGAAGCAAATTATATGCTCCTTGCTCTTATGTGTTGGGGCATCGACATCTTTGACCTTTGATGCCGGTTGAGGCTTCTTGACTCTTTTCGGACACTTACTCTTGTAATGCCCAGCTTCCCTACACTCAAAGCAAATTATATGATTTTTATTTTTAACTAAATTGCTTTAGTGACCTAGGGTGGTGGTGGAGGCCTCTTGAGCTTGTTCATCACTTCTCCCGGAGGTTGATGGTTCCTCTTAATTTTTCTCTGGTATGGATGATCTCATATCCTCCCCCTCAATCCTAGAGGTGGAGGATTCTCCTACTTCTTCCACCTCTTCTTCCTCCTCGGATGTCAAACACTCCTCAACCTCCGATCCGGATGTTGACTCCTCCTCAACTTCCAAATCCTCATGCTCTTGGGATGACGATGATGTGCTTTCTTCTTTTTGCGCTTCGGAGGATGAGCACTCCTCTTCTACCTCATCTTCTTGGACCTGTTGTGGGTTCTCATGAAATCTTGCCAACTTGCTCCATAGCTCTTTGGCATCCATGTAGTTCCCTAGCTAGCACAAAATTTCATTAGGAATCAAATTTTCTAAATGTTTTGTTATCTTAACTTCAGTCTTCAATTTTTGACGTTGCTCTTGGGTCCACTTCTTCAATTTTAGGATATCTCCTTTCTTATCCCTAGGGGGGTCGAAACCTTCCATGATGATGAACCAATCTTCTATGTCCATCATCAAGAATGTCTCCATTCTCTCCCTCCATGCCGGAAAGTCTTCTTGATCATATGGTGGAGGAATGTCGATGGCGTACCCCAATCCGTCCTTAGGCAGCTCCATTTCCTATAACGCTTTTGCTCCCGGGTGGTAATCCATAGAAGGCCTCTAGAGCACTGATATCACTTGTTAGGAATTTGGAGTTGCTAGAGGGGGGGGGGGGGTGAATGGCATGTCTTCGTTCGCTTGACGGAATTTGATCGTGTTTGTCTACAATCATTTTTAGCACAGCAGAATATAGAATAGAAATAACAAAACATGACAAACACAATCAAAACATGATAATATAACGTGGTTATGAACCTTAGGGTTCCAACTCCACCGATTGGGCTCGAATGAGCCCTAGCGATGCAAATACCACCACTAAACCAATATACTCCTTCTCGACAACAAGTCGGAGGCATAGAAACCTTGTACAAGGATTACAAAAGTAATACAAAAGAAATACAAGTAATTAAAAGTGAAATATATAAAAACACGTAAAGAAAACTTTACAAATGCACTTTTTGATGCTTGCTTGTTTGGTTGCTTGAGCTGCACTTGGAGACCCTGAATTGCTTTAGCAAATCACCCCAAATCGCCCCAAAGAACCATGCCAAAAATCTTCTCCTCGAGCTCCTTTTAAGGCTCATTCCTCGCTTGGCAGTCGACTTCCATAAGGTCCCAGTCGACTACCAATAGTGTCATTGTCTCACAACGGACTTAATCCACGTCGGCATTCAAGCCAATGGATATACTGGCAGTCGACTGCCATTACTCGTCAGTCGATTGCCAAGCTGGAATGCTAAAGCCATCAGTCGACTACCCAATGCTGGCATTCGACTGCCAAGGCTATTTGCCACAGTCGAATGCCAGTCGACTTATAACAGTCAACTGGTCATAACCTAAGTTGACTCGACTGCCAAGTGTCAAAACACTTGACCAGTAATCTAGTTCATAACCTCTGTCAACTGACAAACCTCAAACATGAGATTTAACCCCAAGTATGATGCCCTCATACTTGCTAGACCACCCTTAGCATAGACCTAAGCCTTATAGCCACCTCTGTTAGCCTTTTGTCTATCAGATCCCTCCAAGTCATCCATGACTTGTTCAACCATACACTAGCATTCAGGTGTTTCCATCGGCTATTGTCATGTTAAGCTGGTCTACACTGCGAAGGCACATTTGGACTTACACTGCTAAGAATACCGCTTGGACTTTACACCGCCAAACCATTGGACTTATGCTGCCAAGACTCCTTCTTGAACTTTATGCTGCCAATATCAACCCTTATACTTCTCTTGCCAACCTATGTTGGACTTTTCATTTTCCAAGACTCAAGCTTGGCTTTCCTTTGCCAAGACTCGTGCTTGGACTTTCCATTTACCAAGACTCAAGTTTGGACTCTCCCTTTCCAAAACCAATGCTTGGACTTTCCATGGCAACCTATGTTGAACTTTGCCTTGCCAAGACCCATGCTTGGACTTTCCATGCCAACCCATGTTAGACTTTCCAATTGCCAAGACTCAAGATTGGACTTTCCCTTGCCAAGACCCATGCTTGGACTTTCCATGCCAAATAAACAAGACTTGGACTTTCCATTTCCAAGTGTCCCACTTGGACTTCTCCATCATATGGTAAACCCCATGTCAAACATATAGTCAACCCATTATCAAACAATGGTCAACTCATTGTCAAATATAAAAATATTAACATCAAACAACTACTCAAGTCAAACTCGAGTCTGGTCAATCATGACCTGGGCCGATTGCAGCAACAATATGAAATTAATAAAAAGGTAATGTTAATTTTGACTAACTTTATGCCTAGTAACATTTTGCATAAGGTAGGTGATTGTAAGGATGCTAAAGAATTATGGATCAAGTTGATTAATCTTCATGAAGATCCATCATTGGCTCAATTAGAGAAGGTGCCCGAATAGGAAGAAAATCCATCATCCTCTCATGAGTGTGATGAATCGAAAGTTGAGAGTTGCTCAACATTCAGGGAAGAGGTTGAAGAAATTGTCGAAGTCCCCACCTCTAGGATTGAGAGGGAGGAGAGACCTTCCACCTCGAAGGAAGGGCAAGAAGAAGCTTCAACATCTAGGAGAGATGAAGAACAAAATCACAATTCTGGCCTAGGTAACTCAAGCTCAGTAAATAAAGTCAAAAATCATATTATGAGTTTTGAGTGTAGGGAAAATTGACATTACAAGAGTAAGTGTTCGAATCGGGTCAAGAAGATGGTAAAAGTTGTGCCAAATACCTCGGAGGCTGGAGCCCCAATAATTAAGAGCAAAGAGTGTTGGTGCAATCAGCCCAAGTCATGATTGACCAGACTCGAGTTTGACTTGAGTAGTATTTTGATGTTTGTGTTTTGATGTTTGACGATGAGTTGACCATTATTGGGTTGACTATATGGTTGACATGGGGTTGACCATATGATGGAGAAGTCCAAGTGGGACACTTGGCATGGAAAGTCCAAGAATGGGTCATGGAAATGGTAAAGTCCAAGTCTTGAGTACATGGCATGGAAAGTTCAAGCATGGGTCTTGGCAATGGTAAAGTCCAAGTCTTGGAAAGTCCAAGCATGGGTCTTGGCAAGGGAAAGTCCAAGCTTGATTCTTGGCAATTGGAAAGTGCAACATGGGTTGGCAAGGGAAGTCCAAGGGTTGATATTAGCAGCGTAAAGTCCAAGGGTGGAGTCTTGGCAGCATAAGTCCAATGGTTGGTGGCGTAAAGTCCAAGCGTGTATCTTGGCAACGTAAGCCCAATGTGCCTTGGCGGTGTAGACTAGCTTAGTATGACAATAGCCAATGGAAGCACATGAAGGCTAGCGTATGGATGAATAAGCCATGGATGACTTGGAGGGATCCAATAGATGTGAGGTTGATGGAGGTGGCTAGAAGGCTTAGGTCTAGGCTAAGGGTGGTCTAGCAAGTATGAGGGCATCATACTTGTGGTTAAACCTCATGAATGAGGTGTAGCAGTCGACTGGAGTTATAGACCAGTCGACTGAACAAGTGTTTGACACTTGGTAGCCGAGTCGACTGAGATTATGATTAGTCGAATGGAGTTCAATTAAAGCAAATAGCCTTGGCAGTCGACTGCCATGTATTGGCAATCGACTGGACATGAGCAGTCTGTTGGGTTGATCTGTGAGGGGAAACTTCGCTCCCCACTTCAACCCGGTCACTTGTTCATGGCGATCCCATCAATGTCCCCAGATTTAAAAATTTAATCCTAGACAAAAGAAAACACTCAAGCAACCTTGTCATTGTCGTGCTATTCGTTTAGAGTGGTCACTTGAACAAACTTGTTGTTCAAGCAACCTACCTCTATTCTACGAGTTGCCGCGGAATAGACGATGTACAGATCGTCGGCTTTTGTGTTTATGTTCGGGGTCCAAGTATATTTAGCCACATACATAAAGTAAACATCCACATAAAACATGCATATAATTTAAAAGCAATTATAAACATAATACAATGGAACACTAATCAAAATAAACAAGATTATACCTCTTGTTATACCTCTTGATCTTCTATTGTATGTCCTTCCTCATTTTGGACGTCGTGTGGGCGACGATCTTCCAAAAGTCGAAGCCTCCTAGATCACCAATCTTCCTTTCCTTGTTCACTCCGAACAAAGGAAGATCATCAAACAAAATTGTTCTTCCTATCTAGAACCGGCCACCAAGTCAATAGACTCGATGTTACCGCCGGACAAGGAAGAGAACATGGAGTATGGGAACCGGCAAAAGGAGAAACAATGAGGGCATGGGCACCGGCCAACACTTGGAGAAGAGAAAGGAAAGCAATCCTTCTCCTTGTTGCCGCCCAAACCCTAAACCTATCTCTCCTAATTTCTGGCCAAGAACGAAGGGAAGAAGAATAGGTTAAGCTCCGACCAAGGTAGAGGGAAGAAGGATAGAAGCCGGCCAAACCTTGGAAGAAGAAGAAAAAGCCTTCTCCTCATTGTTGCCGCCAACAACCAATACCCAAACCCTAACCCTAGCCGCCAAATCCTAATCCTAACCAAACTAGGATTACTTGCCGCCCAATGGAAGCAAACCTTATTCTCATCCATCAAGTTGCCGCCAAACCCTAATCCATCCTTTTATAAAGTTATGGATAAGCCTTGTTTTAATCTCCACAATTGGTTCTAGGGATTTAATCTCAACTGTCGGATCTAGAGATTTAATCTCAACCGTGGAATCTAGATATTTAATCTCTACCTTTGGATATAGAGTTTTGTTTATATCCATTGGATCTAAGCTTCATGAGGTGTTAATAGGCTACAATAGGGACCATGAGGAGGAGTTGGATCTTGGCCACCCAATGGATCAAGCCCACATAAAGTCCGATCCATGAATGATAATCCAATCCACTAAAGGTTTATCATTGATCTACCTCACCAACCCCCATAAGTTAATATGGGCTCCATATATTATTCTTACATTTTCTCTCCGTGTTTAAGATCTCGAATGTCCATCGATTAATTAATTTACTTACCATTAATTAATCAACATCTAACTCCATGAGTAGTACCACTCAACCTTTTAATCATGCCGGACAAATTCCACCTGTAGGGTTTACATGATGAACCTTATGAGCTCCTCAAGGGGGCATCATCATCCTAATATATAAGACACGGTTTCCTCCTATAATCAACGCCACACCATATAAATAATATCATCTCCCAACTTACCGAGTCTATCGATTCAATATAAAAATCTCGCCCATTTGTAAATCAAAGGGATGAATACTAAGTATATGTGTCCGTTATTATATCTAGATTAAGAGTATGTACAATATAATATCTGAGGTTCGATTCAATTATGTAGCCAGCAATAAATCGAATCACCTCTAAGTTGGTCCTACTCAATACACACAAAGTGCACTAGTGTGATTCTATGATGAAGAAAAACCAATCCCAAATCACACTACAACCATTCCAATGGTTTGTCCAAAGCCATCTCGGTTGTGAGCCTTTACTAATACTTTACAAGGAACCGATAACATGATCTCCCGTGTGATACCACACACCATGTTATCTATAATGTAATGTATTAGAAAATATGCATAGCCATAAAAATATGCAAACAATGATCATGTGATTCTTATTTCAAAAATAAAGATGTTCATACAAAAGATAGACTTTTCAGTATACATCCCAACAATCTCCCACTTATACTAAAAGACTATGCTGTTCTCATACTACCATACATCTAATTCCCCTCCCCTCCACATGCCTATCAAAGCTCTCGCTAGAAGGGCCTTAGTGAAAAGGGTCTACCAAGTCATCCTCTGATGCAATCTAGGCGACAGCAACTTATACCTCCTTTATGATTTCTCGTATCAGGTGGTACTTGCGCTCTATGTGTTTACTTAACTTATGGGCTCATGGTTCCTTCGAGTTTGCAACTGCACCATTATTATCACAATAAATTGTGATAGTTCTGTGCAAACCAGGAATCACATCCAAGTCCATTAGGAAGTTTTTGAGCCAGATAGCTTCATTGGCTGCCTCAGAGGCTGCCATATACTCATCTTCCATGGTAGAGTCTGCCACGTATTTCTGCTTGACACTCCTCCATACAATGGCTCCACCTCCCAAAGTAAACACAAAACCTGAGGTAGACTTACTGTTATCCCTATCAGATTAAAAGTCGGAATCCGTGTAACCCACAGGTAGTAATTGGTCTGCCTGGTAAACCAGCATATAATCCCTAGTCCTTCTCAGGTACTTCAATATATGCTTTACCGTAGTCTAATGTCCCTATCCTGGAATACTCTGATATCTGCTGACCATGCCCATGGCACAGCAGATATCTGGTTTCGTACATAGCATCGCACACATGAGGCTTCCTACCGCCGAAGCATAAGGAACCGTTTTCATCTCCTCTATCTCCTCAGATGTTCTAGGACACATCTCCTTTGATAAAGGAACTCCATGCCTGAATGGTAGAAAACCTTTCTTGGAGTTTTGCATGCTAAAACGATCCATAATCGTGTCTATGTATGGAGATTGGGATAAGCACAACATTCTTTTCCTGCGATCCCTTATAACCTTGATCCCAAGGATGTGTCCCACTTCTCCCAACTCCTTCATATCAAACTGTTTGGACAACCATACCCTTACGTCCGATAACACCTTGATATTGGTGCCAATCAACAAAATGTCATCTACGTACAGTACAAGAAATACTACTATGTTTCCGTCACATCTCTTGTATACACAAGACTCATTCGGGCTTTGAATAAATCCATAAGACTGGATTACTTTATCAAAGCGGATGTTCCATGACCTCGAAGCTTGCTTCAATCCATAAATGGACCAATTAAGCTTACATACAAGATGGTCTTTGCATTTAGCAATGAATCCCTCTGGTTGCTTCATATAGATGTTTTCCTCAAGACTTCCATTAAGGAAAGCTATCTTGGCATCCATCTGCCACACCTCATAATCCATATGAGCTGCTATGCATAAGAGAATCCGGATAGACTTAAGCATGGCCACCGGCGAAAAGGTCTCCTCATAATCGATACCCTCTTTCTGAGTATACCCCTTCGCAACAAGCCTCGCTTTGAAGGTCTCAACCTTCCCGTCTATTCCTCTCTTTCTTTTGTAGATCCACTTGCATCCAATGGTTTTTACACCATCGGGTGGTTCCACTAGCTCCCATACATGATTTGAATCCATAGATTCAATCTCAGTATTCATTGCACTTTGCCAAAATGCTACATCTTTATCTTGGATTGCCTCGTCATATGTCCAGGGATCAGGTTCATGTTCGCCAGGGACCAAACCAAAAGATTTTCTCAAGAACATGAATCTATCAGGCTGTCTCACAACCCTCCCACTACGATGAGGTATTACCTGTGTATCCTTTGTGACACGCGGTGCAGTGACTATCCTCTTGTATCGGTGGTACTGAAGAAGTGACTTCCCCTTTTAATTCCTCTAAAATAATTTTACTCTTGGGCTTGTGGCTCATCACATAGTCTTCCTCTAGAAATCTGGCGTTCGTGCTAACGATCACCCTCTGATCTCTAGGACTATAAAAAAAACCACCTTTCGTTCCTCTAGGATAACCAACGAACATGCATACTTCTGTACGAGGTTCTAACTTACCAGCATATGCCTTTAGCACATGTGTTGAACTCCCAAATCCGAATATGTCTTAGACTAGGCTTTCGCCCAGTCCACAATTCTGTGGGAGTAGAAGGTACTGATTTAGATGGAACCAAGTTCAGTATGTACACCGTCGTATCTAGAGTATATCCCCAGAACGAATCTGGCAACTCAGAATAACTCATCATCGATCTAACCATCTCCATAAGAGTCATATTTCTTCGCTCTGCTACACCATTCTGCTGGGGTGTGCCAGGTGCAAACAATTGGGATTGAATCCCAGCCTCTGATAAGTAATTCCTAAACTCTCCCAAGAGGTATTCGCCACCACGAGCCAATCATAGTGTCATCCATATCTTGAATAATCGTCTATGAAAAAGACAAAATATTCAAAACCACCTCTAGCCTGGATAGACATAGGACCACACAAATCAGAATGAACCAATTCTAACACATCTTTGGATCTATACTCCTTGGCCTTAAAAGGTCTCTTAGTCATTTTACCCTCCAAGCAAGATTCGCAGGTTGGAAAATCTTCCACCACTAATGAACCCAGAGGTCCATCAGCTATTGACCTATGAATTCTGCTTAGGTTAATATGACCAAGCCTAAGATGCCAAAGATATGTTTGGTTCATCTTCGAAGATTCTTTTCTCTTATTGGAATTAGAAGATGAGTTATTAACTTTTATTTGCATCGTGGGAGCTTTTGGTTCGAATGTATACAAATTTTCTATCAATGTACCTGAACAGATATTCTCCCTATTCCTTTTTATAACAACTCTGTCATTAAAAGGAATAGAATATCCATCCATAAACAATTTAGAAACCGAGATTAAATTCTTTCTAAATAAAGGTACATAAAGGTAATTTTTCAGAACCAAAGTTTTATTTCTCTCGAAAGACAAATAAACATCTCCCACTGCAATAGCCGCCACCATTATGGCATTGCCCAAGTAAACGGTAATCTCTCCCTCAACTCGTCGTCGGGTTTCCTGGAACCCTTGCAAAGTATTGAAGACATGATCAGAGGCTCCCGTATCTACACACCAGGCGCTGGTAGATAACACCGCTAACCATGTTTCAATGACTAGACCAAAAGATATACCTTTGTTCTGTTTCGGATTGGGACAGTCCTTCTTCCAATGTCCAGTCTTCTTGCAAGTGAAGTACTTGCCTTTCGACTTCTTCACTCCTCCCTGAGATCCTCCCACCACCTTTGCTCCACCTTGTTTCTTCTTCTTCTTGCCTTTCGGCTTAAAAGTAGAATCCTTCTGAGCAACCATGGCCAAAGCCTGAGCAAGCCTTTCTGTCGACTGGAGAATGATATCGACCTGGGTTTCCCCATCGATCTCAGCTCCAAGGACTTCCAGCTCATTCGCAGGCTTAGGAGGACTCTCTTCGAAGTGTACATATTTGTACTCCTTAGCAGTTAAGACAATATCTAGATTCTTTTCCAATCAACATTATTTGGGTACGGTAAGTTTATTTTCCTTTAGTATCATAGAAAGTGGACTGAAAGTCATTTTTGAAAATCCTAAGAATCACATAGATCATTACTTTAGATTTCAAAAAATTATTGATTCCTCAAACAATAAAATTTTAAAATCAACCAACACCTCAAAACACCGAGAATATCATATGCCACGATAGTGTGGACGTATACGAATTCTACATTTGTAAGAAGAGGTTTTACCCATTAATTTTACTATCTTGTCAACCTAACTTTTTGACAAATAAAATTAATAGTTGGTTTCTCTTCGGCCCTATAAATAAAAGCAGTGACTCCGATGGGGAGGATACTTATATTTGTATCTAAGTGTTCACCATTACTCGGTACTAAGGTAATTATCTCTGGTTATGTGCCTTACGATGAGGAAGTACACACGCTCCTTAATAATTTCCTATAACCATATTCGACCTTATGATCTACAAACAAACCCATTCGATGGGGAGGAAGGCACTCAGAGCCGACGCGCAAGTTTGTTTGCATCACATGTCAAATCCTAATGGAGGCCGTGGGAATTTATAAAAATATCCCTCTCCCACTTAGTAATTTAAAATTGAGGAATTTTCTAGCCTACGACATGCATATCAAACAATAAGCAATAAATATGAAAAATAAAATTTTTCCAACTATTATGGCTTTTGTCTACAATATGTCTCTCGTCGTATCGCCATCTCGTCCGCTCCTCCTACGCCATGTACGAGCCATCCAAATATCCGAACCGAGAAAAAAAAATATTTTAATTTACATCCATCGATCTTATACTCCACGAGGGAGTGTACATGAAATCTAGATCGAAAGTAAACTAAAATAAAAAAGAGTGGCTAAACAATGTCATATCTAATTTACAAAAAATTTAATACTAGCCTCGTCAACCCCGAGGATTCAACAAAATATACTATTACACACATATAATCACATGCACACATATGACCATAATAGTCGGATCTTATGCCTACAACCAAAGAGTTAACCTACGCATATCCTACTATTATCCGGCACATATAATATATAAAAAATGCATAAGAGTAACCGAAAACCGTGGCTCTGATACCAATCATTGGGAGGGAAAACTTCGCTTCCCCTTTCGACTTAGTCTCTTGTTCATGGCGATCCCATCAATATCCCTAGATTAAAAAATTTAATCCTAGACAAAAGAAAACACCCAAGCAACCTTGTCATCATCGTGCTATTCGTTTAGAGTGGTTACTTGAACAAACTTGTTGTTCAAGCAACCTACCTCTATTCTACGAGTAGCTGCGGAATAGACGATGTACGGATCGCCAACTTTTGTGTTTATGTTCGGGGTCCAAGTATATTTAGCCACATACATAAAGTAAACATCCACATAAAACATGCATATAATTGAAAAGCAATTACAAACATAATACAAAGGAATACTAATAAAAATAAACAAGATTATACCTCTTGTTATACCTCTTGATCTTCTATTGTATGTCCTTCCTCCTTTTGGATGTCGTGTGGGCGACAATCTTTCAAAAGTCGAAGCCTCCTAGATCACCAATCATCCTTTCCTTGTTCACTCTGAACAAAGGAAGATCATCAAACAAAACTCTTCTTTCAATCTAGAACCGGCCACCAAGTCAATAGACTCGATGTTACCGCCGGCCAAGGAAGAGAACATGGAGTATGGGAACCGGCCAAAGGAGAAACAATGAGGGCATGGGCGCCGGCCAACACTTGGAGAAGAGAAAGGAAAGCAATCCTTCTCCTTGTTGCCGCCCAAACCCTAAACTTAGCTCTCCTAATTTCCGGCCAAGGATGAAGGGAAGAAGAATAGGTTGAGCTCCGGCCAAGGTAGAGGGAAGAAGGATAGAAGCCGGCCAAACCTTGGAAGAAGAAGAAAAAGTCTTCTCCTTATTGTTGCCGCCCACAACCAACACCCAAACCCTAACCCTAGCCGCCCACTCCTAATCCTAACCAAACTAGGATTACTTGCCGCCCAAGGGAAGCAAACCCTATTCTCATCCATCAAGTTGCCGCCCACCCCTAATCCATCCTTTTATAGAGTTAGGGATAAGCCTTGTTTTAATCTCCACCATTAATTCTAGGGATTTAATCTCAACCGTCAGATCTAGAGATTTAATCTCAACCATCGGATCTAGAGATTAAATCTCTACCTTTGGATCTAGAGTTTTGTTTCTATCCAATGGATCTAAGCTTCATGAGGTGTTAATAGGATGCAATAGGGATCATGAGGAGGAGTTGGATCTTGGCCACCCAATGGATCAAGCCCACATAAAGTCCGATCCATTAATGATAATCCAATCCACTAAAGGTTTATCATTGATCTACCTCACCAACCCCCATAAGTTAATATGGGCTCCTTATATTATTCGTACATTTTCTCCCCGTGTTTAAGATCTCGAATGTCCGTCGATTAATTAATTTATTGACCATTAATTATTCAACATTTAACTCCTTGAGTAGTACCACTCAACCTTTTCATCATGTCGAACCAAGTCCACCTGCAGGGTTTACATGATGAACCTTATGAGCTCCTCAAGGGGACATCATCATCCTAATATATAGGACACGGTTTCCTCCTATAATCAATGGCACACCATATAAATAATATCATCTCCCAATTTACCGAGCCTATCGATTTAATCTATAAATCTCGCCCATTGGTAAATCAAAGAGATGAATACTAAGTATATGTGCCCGTTATTATATCGGGATTAAGAGTATGTACAATAAAATATCTGAGGTCCGATTCGATTATGTAGCCAGCAATAAATCGAATCACCTCTAAGTCGGTCCTGCTCAATACACACAAAGTACACTAGTGTGATTCTATGATCAAGACAAACCAATCCCAAATCACACTACAACCATTCCAATGGTTTGTCCAAAGCCATCTCGGTTGTGAGCCTTTACTTATACTTTACAAGGAACTGATAACATGATCTCTCGTGTGACACCACAGACCATGTTATCTACAATGTAATGTATTAGACAATATGCATAGCCATAAAAATATGCAAACAATGATCATGTGATTCTTATTTCAAAAATAAAGATGTTCATACAAAAGGTAAACTTTTCAGTATACATCCCAACACAGTCGACTACCATGGAGGGCAATTGACTGCGTGTGGTTTTAGTCGGGAAGGCAGAATGCTCGATAGTTGACTGAACAGTCGACTATGGGCTTGAGCAGTTGACTGTTGGGAATGACAGTCGACTATCAGTGTATCCGTTGGCTGGAATGCTAACTTGGATTAAGTCGTTGTGGTACGACACTGTTGGTAATCGACTGGGATCTTTTGACAATCGACTGTCAGGCGCTGAATCATCCCGATGCAAGGATAAAAGCAGCAGCTCATCGAGAATTTCAGCCATGGTTTCTTGGAAGGTTATTGAGGCGATTTGAAGGCATAGTGCTGGCGCATTTCAGGGTCCTTCGAGCTCATCCAAGCAACCAACAAGCAAAGCATTCAAAGCCCTAGTTTGTAAAGTGATCTTTACATTTTGGTTGTATTTCATTTGTATTTTCTTGTATTCTTTTATTTATTGTTGTAAACACTTGTACGAGATTTCTCCACCTTCGGCATGTCACCGAGAAGAAGATTTATTAGTGATTTGTACATCACTAGAGCTCGTTGAACTTGCCCCATGGAGTAGGAACCCTATGGTTCTGAACAACGTATATCATTATGTTTTTGTTCTTTTGTATTTTGTTTATGCTTTATTATTATTTCCGCTATGCATATTAATGAATATTGTAGACAAGCACGCAAGTGAGATCGAATTTTGTCAAGCAACAAAAACACGTCATTCACCCCCACTCTAGCACTCACCAAAGTTCCAACAAATGGTATCAGAGCCTGGTAGCTCTTAGAAGAAGAAGACGCTCCAATTCCAACAAGTGGTATCAGAGCTCTTCTACGGATTAACAACCGGGAGCAAAAGCGCTAGAGAAGATGGAGTTGCCTAATGACGGATTGGGATGGGATATCATCACTCTGATTTCATACACATTCTATGGATGAGAAATCTTCAATCAATGGAAGGCAAGGATTGAAGACTTCATGATGATGATGGACATCGAAGATTGGTCCACCTTGATTGAAGGATTCGAATATCTAAGAGGGCCAAAGGAAGGATTGCTCAAGATTAAGAAATGGACCGAGGAACAACTCCAAAAGTTTGAGAAAAATAGGAAAGTAATAAATTTTGTAAGTGATTTAATTTCTAATGATGTTTTGTCTAGGTTAGGTGAATATAAGGATGCCAAAGAGCTTTGGAGAGAGTTGGCAAAATATCATAAAGACCCATCATCGGGTCAATTTGATAGGGAGGCCGAAGAAGAAAGATCATCCTCATAAGAAAGTGAGGATTCGGAGGTCGAGAGTTATTCGACATCCGAGGAAGAAGTGGAAGAAATTGAAGAAGCCTCCACCTCTAGGATTAAGGGGGAGGATATTAGATCATCGGAGCCAGAACAAAATCAAGAAGTAGCATCAACCTCTGGAAGAGATGAAGAACCAATTTTGGCTTCCACCACTCTAAGTAACTCAAGCATTTCAATAAAAAATAAAAATCATATTGTATGCTTTGAGTGTATGGAATATGGGCACTATAAGAGCAAGTTCTCTAAGAAGGTCAAGAAGGCTCAACCGGCGCCAAAGGTCAAGGATGCCAGTGTCCCCACTAAGAAGAGCAAGAACCACGTGGTATGCTTCAAATGCCAACAACCAAGGCATTATAGAAGTCAATGCCCTAGGGGGAGGAAGACGACCCAAGAAGGAGCATCACATGTAGGGGGAGCTTATAAAGCTAACCCTAAGGTATATTTTAATAATGCACTTTCAAATTTTAATGTTAAAACGCATGCATTCAATACTCTTGCAATTGTGCATAATCATAAGGAGCATGCTAGAAATAATAGGTTATATTGTTTATGTGCAAAATCATGTAATTTTGGGGTTAAGAATCAATCTAGAACCAATAACGCTAAAACAATTCTACCTAGGGAAAGTATTAGGAAGGTAGAGGACCATCTAGGTATTAATCCTAAGAACCATAGACATATGCCTAGAAAGAACAACTCTACTCAAAGAAATAATGGGCCCACAAAATTAGAAAAAATAGAATGTAAAAATCAAGCTTTGAGGTCAAGGCTTGAGAAAATGGAAAGGACCCTAAGGAAAATGGAAAATATGATTATAGGGTCAAAAAGTCAAAATCTAGGGTCTAGGAGGCAAGGTCCACCCAAGGGCAAGAAAGGTTTGGGTTACAAGCTGAAGCCCTAGGAGACCTATCATAGTGTTCCATTAGATTATGGATCACAACCTAGTCTAGGAAGACCAAGGTTACTAGGGAAGTCATCTCTAAGGGTAACCAAGGTAGGTGTCTAGTGGCTAAGGTTTCAAGGAAACCTAGGGAGGCCATTAAGAAGGTTACAAGAGGAGTCACCCCTCGAGTTAACCTAGGCAAGACCAAAATGACCAAGACTTCAAAGCCTAGGAGTGTCATTAGGAAGGTATCTAGGGAAGTCATCCTTAGTGAATACCTAATTAACCCAAGGAGCTCTAATAGGTATTGGGTTCTTAGGAGCGTGATCCCCTCACGCTAAATGGGTTAGGTTGTGTCAACCTTGAATGGATGGTTAGTTAACCCAACCATAGTAAAGTTGGAACTTTAGGTCATTTTCAAGGTTATGGTACCTTGGAAATAAGATTAGAATTTATTTCCTAAAAGTTTTTAGGATGTGCCAATATATTTTGAGAACTATGAAAATTTGATCAAATTGGCACAATTAAGGTATAGAGGTCATAGTGTGTCATTTTGGCTTTTTGGCACACTTGGGATAAGTGGTAATATGACAACAATTAATTTAATCTTAAAAAATGGCAATTAATACTAAAAATTAGGTATTTTATACCTTTACCTTATTTTTATCATACCTTGTTTGCCATTTCCATGTCATGACATCATATTTAATTTTTATCATTTTATATGTCATGATAATGCTTAGGTTTAAGGTCTTATGTCATGTATACTTAGATTTTATTCATATGCCATGACATCATGATTAGTGGCACATGTTTATTTATGCTATCACTTATGTCATAATCATCATTCATGCATTTAAGCTAATTGAAATTGATTTAAGGATTATGGCATGATTTGAAGTCCCATGTATAAGCGAATCAAATAGTGTTGCCTTAAAAAAATGCATGAGACCTTAGTTTAGGATGAACAAAACTCACATCACATTGACATGTGTGTGTATTGATACACCCTAGACACATGTGAGATGCTAGGAAATGAGTTAAGGTCAAGGTGCATAGTTCTTACATCTAGATGAACTCAAACTCATCTTATACCATGGATGAATCATGAGGAAAGATTATGTACAAGTCATGTGCATTAAGCCCATAGACCATGGATCAATATAAGGTTTTAAAAACATTTCAAAATCATTTTTAAAAATCTCGGTGAAGTCTATCTTTTGATAGCAATCACCATTGAAGAAGTTGATACAAAATAGGTCAAAAACATTGAAGTTATCAATGGCTTTAAATTTTTTATCAATCTCAATATTTAATGGGTATTTTTTTCCAAATATTTTTCACCCATTATGATTGATATAAATATGAATTTTCATGATTTTGCAATGTATAATTACTTATGATTTTCACAAATTCATTTCTGATTTATGATTTACGCACTTGAAATCAGATCGACGATGGATGCGATCATTTAGTGTCAGAATGCTGATTTTGAGTAAATAAAGATGTTTAGCCCATGTTTCAGCTATGTTATGCTACCCTAACTGTTCCTAAACCATGATTTTGATGGTTTAGTGTTCTTATAGGCTTAGGGACTCTCCAAGGACATTGTTGGTGCAATGGTCAAGGGAGAGTAAGCCTTTAGAGGGAGGTTATCCATCATGGGATGATGGATGTGTTCTTCCTCATAGGGAGGAGAATTTGGAAAAGTGAGGATTGCCTCTCTTTAGTGATATGAGACTTATCACTAGGAAGAGCGAAGGCATCCTAGATGTTTTTTGACCAAGGAGGAGATTGTAAGATCTCATTGGGATATGAGACATTGATACCCTTAGAGAGAGCCTTTTTGATGTATGTCAAAAAGTGGGAGAATTGTGGAGAATTGAGTGAGAATTGATGGGAGAATGTGAGAATTCCCAATTTGGACAATTGGGAGGATTGGATTGAGTTAGTGTTTTAACTCAAAGGTTTGGTTTTTATCAAACATAAAAAAGGGGGAGATTGTTGGTGTAATTGGCCTAGGTCACGATTGACAAGACTCGAGTTTGACTTGAGTAGTGTTTTAATATTTGACAATGAGTTGACTATTGTTTGACAATGGGGTGACTATATGGTTGACATGTGGTTGACCATATGATGGAGAAGTCCAAGTGGGATACTTGGCATGGAAAGTCCAAGCATGGGTCTTGGCAATGGTAAAGTCCAAGTCTTGAGTACTTGACATGGAAAGTCCAAGCATTGGTCATGGCAATGGTAAAGTCAAAGACTTGAGTACTTGGTATGGAAAGTCCAAGCATGGGTCTTGGCAAGGGAAAGTCCAAGCTTGAGTCTTGGCAATTGGAAAGTCCCACATGGGTTAGCAAGAGAAGTCCAAGGGTTGATATTGGTGACGTAAAGTCCAAGGGTGAAGTCTTGACAGCATAAGTCTAATGGTTGGTGGCGTAAAGTCCATGTGTGTGTCTTAACAGCGCAAGCCCAATGTGTCTTGGCGATGTAGACTAGCTTAGCATCACAATAGATGATTTGAAGCACCTGAAGGCTAGCGTATGGATGATCAAGTCATGGATGACTTGGAGGGATCCAATAGGCGTGAGGCTGATGGAGGTGGCTAGAAGGCTTAGGTCTAAGATAAGGGTGGTCTAGCAAGTATGAGGGCATCATACTTGGGGTTAAACCTCATGGATGAGGTGTAGAAGTCGACTAGAGTTATGGACCAGTCGACTGGGCAAGTGTTTGACACTTGGCAGTCGAGTTGACACTCAGCAATCGACTTCCATGAGTTGACTGGCGTTCGACTACAGCAAATTGCCTTGGCAATCGACTGCCATGTATGGGTAGTCAACTGCCATGGAGGGCAGTCGATTGCTAGTTGTTTTGGTCGCGAAGGTAGAACGCTCGATAGCCGACTGAGCAATCGGCTACGGGCTTGAGCAGTCGATTGCTGGGAATGGAAGTCGACTGCTAGTGTATCTATTGGCTAGAATGCCAACATGGATTAAGTCGTTGTGAGATAATGACACTATTAGCAGTCGACTGGGGCCTTATGGCAGTCAATTATCAGGTGCGGAATCAGCCCGATACCAGGATAAACAGAGCAACTCGTTGAGGATTTCCACCATTGTTTCTTGGAAGGTTGTTAAGGCAATTCGAAGGCAAAGTGCAGGTGCATTTCAAGGTCCTTCGAGCTCATCCAAGCAACCAACAAGCAAAGCATTCAAAGCCCTAGTTTGTAAAGTCCTTTTTACATTTTGGTTGTATTTCATTTATATTTGATTGTATTCTTTTTTTATTGTTGTAAACACTTGTACGAGGTTTCTCCACCTCCAGTGTGTCACCGAGAAGAAGATTTATTAGTGGTGTGTACATCACTAGAGCTCGTTGAGCACGACCCATGGAGTAGAAACCCTAAGGTTCTGAACCATGTATATCATTGTGTTTTTGTTCTTGTGTATTTCGTTTATGCTTTATTATTACTTCCGTTGTGCATATTATCGAATATTGTAGTCAAGCACACAAGCGCGATCGAATTCCGTCAAGCAACAAAAACGTGCCATTCACCCCACCCCCCTCTAGCGGTCACCGAAGTTCCAAGAAAGAGCACATTGTGTGCTTCAAGTGCAATCAAAGGGGCCACTATAGATGTCAATGCCCTAGGGGAAGGAAGCAAACCAAGGGCAACGGAGGAGCATCACATGTAGGGGGAGCTTCTAAAGCAAACCTTAAGGTAAATTTAAATAATGCTTCTACTTCACGTAATAATAGGAAGCATGGTAGAAATTTCCTTGCTATTATTGATGAAACGCATGCTAGAAATAATAAATATTATTGCTTAGGTGTCAAGCATGTAAATTTATCTAAGGAGAAATCTAGAATCAATAACTCAAGAACAATTCTATCTAAGGAAGCTATTAGGAAGATAGAGAACCACTTAGGCATAAACTTTAAGAAGGGTAGGCATATGCCTAAAAGGAAGAACAATGTCCAAAGAACAAATGAAAATTAAAAATTTGAGGCATTAGTGGTAGAAAATCAAGCCTTATGATCAAGGCTGGAGAATTGGAGAAGACCCTTAGAAGAATGAAAAATTCAATTAATGGGTCTAATGATAAAAAGAATTAGGATCTAAAGGCAAGAATTTTCCAAGGATAGAAAAGGCTTGGGTCACAAGCCTAAGTCCAAGGAGGTTATGCCAACCTACCATAGTATTCCATTTGACTATGAACCACCCATAGATATAGGGGAATCAAGGTTACTAGGGAAGTCATCCCTAAGGCTAACCATGGTAAGTGTCAAGTGACTAAGGCTTTGAAAAAGTCTAGGAAAGTCACTAGCAAGGTTACAAGAGGAGTTACCCCTAGTCATTAGGAAGGTACTATGGAATGATCCCTAGTGAGTACCTAGTAAACCCAAGGAGCTAAAATAGATTTTGGGTTCGTCGAAGCGTGATTCCCTCACGCTAGAGGGGTTAGGGTGTGCCAACTTGAATTGGTAAGGTAGTTAAACTAACCATAGCAAAGTTGGCACATTAATACATTTTCAAAGTTATGGGATACCTTAGAAATGAGGTTAGAGTTTTGATACTAAAGATTTTATGATGTGCCAATAGAATTTGAGAATTATGAAAAATTGATCAAAATTGGCACAATTAGGTTTTAGAGTCATGGTGTGCTATTTTAGATTTTCGGCACACTTGGGGGATTTGGTGTTATGGAAAATTGGGTTTAATTCTAACAATTGGCAAATAATAATAAAATTTAGGTATTCTTATGTCTTTACATTTTATTTGTCATATGTTATTTGCCATGTGTCATGCCATCACATTATATTTCATTTAATCATATCAAATATCATGAGAATGTTAGTTAAAATGTCATGCTTATACTTAAGTTATATCTTTATGCCATGAGATCATGTATCATTGGCACATGCTTTAATTATGCTATCATTATATGCCATGATCATATCTCATGCATTTGGGTTAATTAAAATTGATTTAAATACAATGACATGATTTGAAGTCCCATGATAAGGGAATCAAATAGAGTTTCCTAGAAAAAAATGCATGAGACCTTAGACTAGAAAATAACCAAAGCCCACATCTCACATTAAATTGGCATGTGTGTGTACACCTTAGACACATGTGAGATGCAAGGAAATGAGTTAAGTTCATGTGCTTATTTAGTACATCATAATGAACTTAGAACTCATTAAATGATAATGAGGAATCATGAGGAAAGCTAATGTACAAGTCATGTACATCTAGCCTAAAGACCATGGTTCAAAATAAGGTTTTGAAAACATTTTAAAATCATATTGAAAAACCTTGGTGAAGCCTATCTTTTGATAGAAATCACCATTGAAGAAGTTGATACAAAGTAGGTCAAACACATTGAAGTTATCATTGCTTTTAAACTTTGTATCAATCTCATAATTTGATGGGTATTTTCAAACAAAAATATTTTTCTCCCATTGTATCTGACATAAGTATTATACGTATAAATTTTTGTGAATTTTCAAATTTTGTATAATTACTTACATACTGTACAATTTTATTTCTAATTTCTGCATTTGCCGATATCAGTCAAGTTGTGCTTAAGGGCAGCCGACTGATGCTGATGGAAGTTGACTTATTGTTGATCATGTCGACAGCTGGGCTGATTCTGTTGGGTTTTTCCGAGCCGCAAAAACCGCTTTTTGCGTTGCGGAAACCTCGGAAGCCCCGGCCACGGATCCGTGCGAAGATGTATTAAAAACAAATCATGTATGTGCTTACTAAAAACCCTAGATCTACCTTAGATCTAAGAGGTGAGATCATTACCCTCGATGCGACGCCCTTCGCTTATCCCGCTCGTCCAAAAGGTTCGCCGGAACTCGAGAGTGTCAAGTGTACACTCCTCTATCGGTATCCACACAAGCAATAGGTGGAGAAAAGCATCCTAGAGTGTGCTAGCACCCCTTGGACGTTCATGGCTAGATGAGGAAGAGAGAGCTTGAGGGAAGAGAGGAGGAAGAAGATGAAGTTACACAACTTAACTTCACATCATCCATAACCCACTATAAGGGGGTTACATGCATGCATGTAACTCCAAGAGCCAATGACTCTTGGTCTCCCTCATGAGGTGGCACCCCATGATGTGTCCATGATGATGTGGAACATCATCATTGGTCGGCCATGCCAAGTCATCATCATGACATGGCATTTGGTCAAGTCAAACTTGACCTTTCATCTTCCCTCTCAAGTCAAGTCAAACTTGACCTCATATCTCCCATGGTTAATCAAATCCAACCATTTGATTCAAGTCAATTTAATTTAATGAATCTCTATTCATTTAATTTAAATTGATTTGATGAATCAAATCTAAATTAGACTCATTCAACACTTGAATCAACTTGAGTCTAACTCAATTAGTCTAATTTGGATTACTCTTAATCCAATTTGGTTCATCCCATGAACCTAATCCTCATGGTTCATCATATGAACCTAATCTCCATCTAATTGCTCTTATGTGTGTGACCCTATAGGTTCTTGTAACGTTGGCAATGTCCCTACACCGATTTAGGAACATAAGCAATGAGCGGTATCTAGCAACACATCATTGCTACCCAAGTTACAAGAATGTTGAGCTCCAACATCACCTTTGTGACTACTAATTGTGACTCTCACAATATGTGACAATGTCCCTCTCTATCCTTGACATCTAGATTGACCAATCGAGGCATAGACCGTGTCATCCTCATACAATCTAAATCTTGATCTCAAGTAGACTCACTCTAATCAAATGAGCTCAATATCTCATATTGACTCATTTGGGCATAACCATGCATTTGTGGTCTCACTCTATCAAGAATATCGATGTCACCCCGTCATATAGGAGGGATAGATCCCATCTACATCACTCACATCCCTCCGCATAATTTGTTACATACCCGATGTCGCCTTTATAGTCCACCCATTTACGGGTGACGTTTGTGAAACCAAAGTATGCAACTCCTTATGTAGGGAACCATGGTGACTTCAGGTCTAAGGACTAATAGTCATACTAATAGCCACATGAGAAAGTATATGACACTCATATAACGATCCATGATACTTTCTCATGGCGGGTCATTCAGTATACATTCTCCAATGCATACCCATGTGTCAACTTGATATCTCATATCCATGACTTGTGAGATCAAGTCATCTTGTTGACCTACATGCTAGTCTCTACGCATTAACATTGTCCCTGAATGTTAGTACTCGATTAGGAATGATTAAGAGTAGTGTTCTCTATATTATCTCACTATCGATTCAACCAATCGATTGATATAGATAAGAACCTACTACTCAAGGACATTATTATATTTAGTTATTTGGCACCAATACAAGTAAATATAATAACCATGCCTTTATAAATAGGAATATGATACAATAAAGTCCATACAACAATCATCACATGATTGGCTCTAGGGCTTTCACTAACAATCTCCCACTAGCACTAGTGTCAATCATCGTAGTATCAAATACCCAATGACCTAGTGTGACCATCATGCTTTTTCTGTGCCAAAGCCTTGGTCAAGGGATCTGCGATGTTAGCGTCTGTGGGTACTCTGCAAATCTTCACATCTCCTCTATCGATAATCTCTCGAATAAGATGGAAGCACCGATATATTCGCCTCGTTGTAGAATCAAGAATCGTGTTCTCGCTTGGAACTATTCCAGCTCACAGTGCCACCATTCAAGCAAAACACGAACCCTGACTGCGATCTGTAATCATCTCGTCGGTTTGGAAGCGCATCAGAACCCTTTACAATAGCTCTCATCGCTTCCAAATATCAAGAAATATTCTTTAGTCCTTCTTAAGTACTTAAGAATATTCTTGACTGCTATCCAGTGACGCTCACCTGGATCTGACTGGTATCTACTCGTCATGCTCAAGGCATACGAGACATCAGGACGAGTACACAGCATGGCGTACATGATAGATCCTATAGCAGATGCGTAAGGGATCTTATCCATGCGGTCTCTCTCCTCTCTAGAAGAGGGACTTTGAGTCTTCGAAAGACTCACACCATGTGACACAGAAGTCCTTTCTTGGAATTCTCGTGGCAAAGTAATACCGTGTCAATGTATGTACTCTGACTTAGGCCAAGCAATCTCTTAGATCTATCTCTATAGATCTTGATGCCTAGAATACAGGCTGCTTCACCTAAGTCCTTCATTGAGAAGCACGTCCCCAGCCAAGTCTTCACAGACTGTAGCGAAGGGATGTCATTCCCAATGAGTAGTATGTCATCCACATACAGTACAAGGAACACAACTGTGTTCCCATTAACCCTCTTGTAGACACAGGGTTCATCTTCATTCTTGATGAAACCAAACTGTTTGATCGCATCATCGAATCGAAGATTCCAGCTCCGAGAAGCTTGCTTTAGCCCATAAATGGACCTTTGCAGCTTGCATACCTTCCCAGTATGCTGTGGATCTACAAAACCCTCAGGTTGTGTCATGTACACATCCTCGAGTAAGTTTCCATTCAGAAACGCGATTTTGACATCCATCTGCCAGATCTCATAATCGTGGTATGCTGCAATAGCAAGCAAGATCCGAATGGACTTAAACATCGCCACTGGAGAAAAGGTTTCATCATAGTCAATACCATGAATTTGCTTGAAACTGTTGGTGCAGGGGCACTAGATAATCGAACCTGTGTTTTGATTATGGCAAAGACACAAAGTTAAGTTTATATTGTTATCTCACGAGCTAAATCAAGTGTGCAGAAAAGTACTAAAGCTGGAGCTGAAGGCTAGCGACACCCGGAGGAAGCCGTGGTGGTCGGGCGACACTTGAGTGAATTCGGAGGGAGCCGAAGGAATCGAGTGGAAGGCCGGAAGCGAGAGCTACTATCGAGGTAAGCTCGTGTGAGTGAGAGATTGTAAGGTCGTGTCCTCTTTACGGGGACGACCGTAGGCGACGATTCGACTAAGACTTCCTGTGGAAGGTCTAGGTCGAGATCGGACGGTTAGAAACCGTCGTATTTACCATTTTCCGAGCTAATCTCTTCTCTGCAGGAAGTGGCAGGCTGATGGACATTAGGCGATCGATCATTATCGGCCGATCGATGAGATGCATCGATCATTATCATCGATCGATGAGAGGCATCGATCGTGATGGCGACGATTCACTAAGGCGCTAGGTCAAAACGGATAACGTTTGACGCGGCCACTTCGCGATAAAAATTTGGAAAAATTCATGATCCGTTCCAAAGAAATAGGAGACAAATTCAGAGGCTAAAGTCTATAAAAGGAGGGGAGGATTCATCTCCAAACATTATCAATTATTCATCAAGTGCTCCTACAACGCCAACGCTTCAACACCGTCATAACGCCGACGCGACGACAACCTCAGATCTTCTTCGTCGGCAGCAGATTCAAGTAATATTTTTGATATTATATTCTGTGTTTTTTATCTTCATAACGAGGTGAGGTAGGCTTGTTGCCTCATCCTCGTGTATTCGGTTTTTGTAATCGTTGTCTCCTACCTCCAACGAGGAGGAGACGTTTTAGTGCTTTGCCCTCCGTACGCGGTCTAGGACCGATAGGGCCTTGGAGTAGCAACCGCTGGGTTGTGAACCAAGTAAAATAAATGTGTTCATTTATTTTCCGCTGTGCTTACTTTGCGTATTGAACGAACGAAAAAGAAAAGATTTACGATCGCTATTCACCCCCCCCCTCTAGCGACGCTTCTCGATCCAACAATTGGTATCAGAGCGGGGGCGCTAAGATTTGGTGAAACCACCAATCTAGCACGTTTTGGTTTTCTTTTCGTATTTTTCGATTCGTATATTTCTTAGGTTTTGTTTCCCGCACTACTAATCCAAGACCAAGTCTTGGTACATAGTTTTGTTGTGTTTTTGCTAGTACTAATCTCCTTCGAGTACCTCACGATCAAAGCGAGCATAACTTTTGCTACAAGTGGACTCACGAACGATCTACCCACCAAATCGAAGCTCTCTGAAAGATCTACACTTTTACAGGGGTTTACCCCGTAACAAGCTGTTTTTAGCCCCAAAATCCAGCGTTTAGTACCCTTCGGGGACATCAAGGTCGTAAGTTTCAAATTTTTTAGTTTTTATCCTCCTTATTTATTTCTGTTTTTTTCCTATTATTTCCCGCATTACTAATCCAAGACCAAGTCTTGGAATTCTCTTTAGTTTTATTTGTGTTTTTGCAAGATACTTAATGGCTCACATTGAGGATATAGCACCACCCGACCTCCGTTCTTTAACGGAGATGATTTCCGTTATTGGAAAGGTCGGATGGAGTGTTTCTTGAAAACACAAGTCGAGACTTGGATAATGATCCAAACCGGCTTTGCTCTACCCACCAATGATCAAGGAGAGCCCTTGGATTTCAATAAGTGGACAAATACAACCAAGAGGCAAATCGAAGCGATGCAAGAGCAACCCAAATATTGCAATGCGGCTTGTCCAAGGAGGAACTCAACCGCATCGGACCATTCATTAGCGCCAAGGACCTATGGAATAAATTAATTGAGCTACGAAGGAACACCCGATGCTAAGGTATGTAAGCGTGACCTTCTTTTCAATAAGTTGTATAACCTCAAGATGCAGGAACACGAGCGGCAATACAACTACACGCTGCGCCGCGTCGAGGACATTGTCAAGCGGCCTACACACCATCGGACACAAGGTCGAAAACCGTGACCTATTAAGATGCGTTCTTAATTCATTTCCTAGGACTACCTTGTGGGCATCCATGGTCGATGCCTACAAGGTCTCTAAGGACCTATCGAAGCTTAGGTTAGATGAATTATTTTCCGAGTTTGAACTTAATGAGCAAACTAACGTGATCCGGGCCGAGAGAGGTATTGCTCTACTTGCAGGACAAAGAAGCAAGCCACCTACTAGGCAAGTAGATGAACTCGAACCCAAGATGAATCCGAATCCAAGAGGAGGCCATAATAGTCAATATTGTGCGGAGAATAGTTCGACAAGAAAGAAGGAAATTGAAGAATGAGAACCAAAGAAAAGGGAGCAAGGAAAGCCTTCCATGCAACTTGGGACAACAGAGAAGACATAGCTTACATGGCAAGAGCGGAGGAGTCAGTCGAGAATCGGCCGAGTCCAACTACAACTCCGACTACGACCACGAATATTATTTCGAGAGAAAACTCAAAGCCGGACCAAAATTGAAAGTTAAGGTTGATTTCTCTTTAATTAGTACACTTTACAGTACAATTAAAGCTTAATAGGAAATGAACTAAGACCGAGTCTAGGGTTGAGTAGTTACTTGAGGAGGTTGAAACCCTCAAGCAAGAGTCTACTCTAACCTCTTCATCTAGTCAAGTTCAAGAGAGAAACTCAACCCAAATTGAAAAACTTGAGAATGAGAATTCTCTCTTGAAAGTCCAAGTTCAAGAGGTCGAGGCTAGGTTGGAAAAGTTCACGTTGGGATCTAAGAACCTTAACCTACTTGGAACCCAAAGAGCCGTGTACAACAAAGCGGACTCGGATTTAAGTCAAAGACTACGAATAGGTCTTATATGTCTATCGTAAATCGTAGTCATCAAAGAGTCCAAGCATGGGTCCCAAAGGTTTTATTAAATTCACATATAATGACTAATAAGTATTGTATTCCTCAGTATCAAGTTCATTATTTGAATAGACCTTATTGGTTCAATGGTCTAGGGGGAGCTAACACTAAAATAGTATACCCGCTTACTTAGCAAAACCATTGCATGCTTAGAATTTCTGTTAACTTGTGAACTTACTTAGAATACG
This sequence comes from Wurfbainia villosa, assembly GCA_025175895.1. Lineage (NCBI taxonomy): Eukaryota > Viridiplantae > Streptophyta > Magnoliopsida > Zingiberales > Zingiberaceae > Wurfbainia > Wurfbainia villosa. Next base: position 15,609,353 of record CM045996.1, on the reverse strand, counting down.
TACATAACCAACTAAAATCCTTGAAAGATTGAGCCTCGGGAGCCTCTTTTCATAAATAACTAGTTAGTCAACTCTTGATAATATAGTATCGTGGACGCCGAGATGATAATGCGTTAGGGAGACAAAGTCTCGTGTATTCGAGCTAGATAAGGCGTATCTAGCTTGGTGCACTTGACCGAGTGGAACTAGCTGAAGTTACCTCGCCGTATCCTAAACTAGTTAGACCATGAAGTAACCCTAAGTGACTTAAGTGATATTTTCTTGAATTTGGCTTTGTCTAAGGAAGTGGTCGTTGTTCTGATCAAAGAAGGCCCCTGTGCCTCGCCACGACCTGGAAGCCAGTTTCTCGAAAAGTTACTTATCGATCTAAAGGTTAAATCTGAATCTAACCCAAGGTTGACTATCTTTAATCAATTTAAAATCATCTCACAAAACATATAAGGTGAACAAATTATGAGACACATAGAATGGGTGAGATGTTAAGGATAATTGAAATATACTTGAAACAATCCCTTCAAAATACTACTTATTTTCTCAACTATTGTACTTAACAACTCTGAGGCCAAAGTTTAGCGCCCCCTACATCTCTTATACTTCATATATTTGACTAAGGGGGAGAGCAAACTAATCTTAAGGGTTATATTATAAATCTTTAGATTATTAGTGCGCAGAGGACACACCTCGAACCAATCTATCTAACTATTGCTAGCGCATGCTTGGACTCATATTTGATTTATCTAGATGCATTCATAAACGACATTGTTTTAAACCCCTATTTTATACAAAAACCCCAACACTCATTTTTGATTTATGGCAAAAGGGGGAGAAGAGTGAAAGTTAAGGGGGAGTAACACAAAATTTCATTTTGAAACACAAAATTTGTTTTTGAAAACTAAAGTATCTCTTTCAAAACTCACCTAGGGTTAAGGAGGAGTTTTGGTTAAGGGGGAGTTTTTGGGAATGGCATTCATCATCTACTATATGTGTTTTATGCTTTAATTTCCCTTAACTTTGTGTTGGTTTGCCATAGATCAAAAGGGAGATTGTTGGTGCGGGGCACTAGATAATCGAACTGTGTTTTGATTATGGCAAAGACACAAAGTTAAGTTTATATTGTTATCTCACAGCTAAATCAAGTGTGCGTAAAAGTACTAAAGCTGGAGTGAAGGCTAGCGACACCGGAGGAAGCCGTGGTGGTCAGGCGACACTTGAGTGGAATTCGGAGGAGCCAAGGAATCGAGTGGAAGGCCGGAGCGAGCTACTATCGAGGTAAGCTCGTGTGAGTGAGAGATTGTAAGGTCGTGTCCTCTTTACGGGGGACCGTGGCGCGACGATTCGACTAAGACTTCTGTGGAAGGTCTAGGTCGAGATCGGACGGTTAGAAACCGTCGTATTTATCATTTTCCGAGCTAATCTCTTCACTGCAGGAAGTGGCGGTGGCGATCGGCTGGACATTAGATCATTCGATCGTTATCGATCGTGATGAGATCATCGATCATTGTCATCGACCGATGATGAGAGGCATCGATCGTGATGGCGACGATTCAAATTGCGCTAGGTCAAAAGCGGATAACGTTTGACGCGCCAGCGATAAAAATTTGGAAAAATTCATGATCCGTTCCAAAGAAATAGGAGACAAATTCAGAGGCTAAAGTCTATAAAAGGAGGGGAGGATTCATCTCCAAACATTATCAATTATTCATCAAGTGCTCCTACAACGCCAACGCTTCAACACCGTCATAGCAAGCCGAGCGCGACAACCTCAGATCTTCTTCGTGGCCAGATTCAAGTAATCTTTTTGATATTATATTCTGTGTTTTTTATCTTCATAACGAGGTGAGGTAGGCTTGTTGCCTCATCCTCGTGTATTCGGTTTTTGTAATCGTTGTCTCCTACCTCCAACGAGGAGGAGACGTTTTAGTGCTTTGCCCTCCGTACGCGGTCTAGGACCGATAGGGCCTTGGAGTAGCAACCGCTGGGTTGTGAACCAAGTAAAATAAATGTGTTCATTTATTTTCCGCTGTGCTTACTTTGCGTATTGAACGAACGAAAAAGAAAAGATTTACGATCGCTATTCACCCCCCCCCTCTAGCGACGCTTCTCGATCCAACAGAAACCTTTAGCCACCAATCGGCCCTTATAGGTATGCGTAAGTCCATCCATGTTAGTCTTTCTCCTAAAGACCCACTTACACCCAATGGGTTTGACCCCTTCAGGTGGATCAACCAAAGTCCATACTTGGTTAGTGTACATGGATTCCATCTCGGATCTCATGGCGTCTAGCCATTTCTCAGAATCTGGGCTCATCACAGCTTCCTGATAGGAGGTAGGCTCATTCTCAATGAGCATAACATCATCATGGTCAGACAAGAGAAATGAGTATCTCTCAGGCTGACGACGTACCCTATCAGACCTGCGAAGAGGTAGGTCTACTTGAACAGGTGGTTGTTCCACAACTCTTTGTGCAACAACCTCATCACCCACAACACTTTGTGGTTCCTGTTCAACCTCCATCAAGGCCTCAGTGCTATGGTCCTTATCTTGAATTTCTTCAAGATCGAAGGTACTCCCACTAGTTTTTCTAGAAACAAAATCCCTTTCTAGAAAAACCCCAGTCTTTGCCACAAACACTTTGTGCTGACTGGGAATGTAGAAGTAATATCCCTTTGTATCCTTGGGATATCCAACAAAATAGCACCTATCGGATTTGGGTCCCAGTTTGTCTGAGACTTGACGTCGAACGTAAGCCTCACAACCCCAAATCCTCATAAAAGACATCTTGGGATTTTTCCCTGTCCATATCGTATATGGTGTCTTTACCACAGCCTTGGATGGTACACGGTTAAGGGTAAAATTGTGTCAGCATATCCCAAAAGGATATAGGAAGATCTGTGTGACTCATCATAGATCGTACCATATCCAATAAGTACGATTCCTCCTTTGGATACACCATTCCACCGTGGTGTTCGGGAGGAGTGAGTTGGGATAGAATCCCACACTCAGCTAGATAGTCACGAAACTCATGGCTAAGGTATTCACCACCTCGATCTGATCGAAGTATCTTAATACTCTTGCCAAGCTGGTTTTGTACTTCATTCTTGAATTCTTTGAACTTTTCAAAGGATTCTGATTTATGTGTCATAAGATACACATAACCATATCTACTGAAGTCATCAATAAATGTAATGAAGTACCTGTAACCACCTCTAGCAGCAACATTGAAAGGACCACATACATCACTATGTATAAGTCCTAACAAATCTGTTGCTCTTTCGCTATGTCCACTAAAGGGAGTCTTGGTCATCTTGCCTAAAAGGCAAGACTCGCATGTCTCATGATTCAAAATCAAATGAGTCTAGCGACCCATCCTTATGGAGTGAGATAAGCGACTCTCATTTATGTGACCTAGCGACAATGCCGAGATAGGTTTGGTTCAACTCATTTGACTTGAACCTCTTGGTACTTATGTTATAGATAGGGCTCTCTAAGTCTAGAAAGTAGAGTCCGTTCATTAGAGGTGCACTACAATAGAACATATCATTTAAATAAACTGAACAACATTTGTTCTTTATTATAAATGAAAATCCTTTCTTGTCCAAACAAGAAATTGAAATGATGTTCTTGGTTAAGGCAGGCACATAACAACATTCATCTAATTCTAGTACAAGCCCGGAGGCGAGATAGATCATAAGTTCCCTACAAAGCAACCCTTGCTCCATTGCCTACTCGTAGGTCCACCTCGCCTTTGTCAATGCCTTGCTATTTTCTCATTGGTACAAATGTGAGATGCATATCCGTATCTAATACCCATGATGAAGAAATAGATAGATTGACTTCTATAACATTTATGCACAGTAGAAGTCTCACTTCTCTTCTTCTTAAGATCTTCGGTATGCCTTGCGATTCGCTTCAATATCACCTTCCTTGTAGAAGAAGCAAGCCCCTTCCTTGGCTACCCCTCCTTTGGGTTTAAGTTCTTTGCCTTTGCCCTTGGCTTGGGACTTTCCCTTACCTTTAGGCTTGCCCTTGCCTTTCTTCTTCTGCACCATCAAAATGGTGTCGATTTAGCCTTCTTAAGGTTAAGCTCAGTGATTCTCAACATCTTTGAGCATTTTGTAATGGCTTATCAATTTCATTCATGTTATAATTCATGACAAATTGATTGAAGGCTTGTGGCAAAGATTGCAAGATTAGGTCAGTGGCCAGCTCTTGGCCAAGTGGGAATCCCAGCCTTTGTAGGTTTTCTACCTACCCAATCATCTTGAGTACATATGTACCTACGGGAGTCCCTTCTTGCATTTTGGACCCAAATAATGCCTTAGAGACTTCATATCTCTCATGCCTAGCTTGTCCTTGATATAGTTGACGAAGATGTCCAACCATATCATAAGCATTCATGAACTCGTGTTGCTTCTGAAGCTCAGAGTTCATGGTCGCGAGCATTAGACATGACACTTCTAATGCATCATCTTGATGCTTCTTGTAAGCATCTTTGTCATCTCGCAAGGCATTGGCAGGAGGTGCCTCCGGAATGGGCTGCTCCAGGACGTACAGCTTCCTTTCTTGGGTGAGAACAATTCTCAGGTTCCTGTACCAGTCCAGGAAATTTGCTCCATTGAGCTTGTCCTTCTCAAGGATAGATCGCAGAGAGAGAGTGTTCATGTTTGTCGACATAGTTATCTACAACATACAATGCAGAGAATTAATATCATATTCCTTTTATCATTTAATTAGGCCTTTAATCAAATGATGCTCCCACTAAATTATAGGAATTTTGTAGAATCGAGTTATGGATGTGGTCAAACCACTTTTACTAGATTCATACAAACTAGCTATAATTCTTGTGGGACAAGATCCACATCATACTAAGCCTTGAGTTAGCTTTGGCTAAATCGCCCAAGATTTAGTACGATCGGTGGGTAACACTTTACCGATTACATCTCTATGCAACTCTTGTTTATAGGATTAAGACCCACATTTACAAAAGACCTTGAGTTAGCTTTGGCTAAATCGCCCAAGATTTAGTGTAAATGCGATCTTAACCTATCTTTCCAACAATTGGAATATGCCTATAGTTCTACTCGATCCAATTGAGTTAACTAGTTTTGCTCAATCTAATTGAGCTTACTCTAACCCGAGTCGTGATAGGCGGGACCAAGATTGTCCCTCCGCACCCTACCAAGATAATATGTGTTGCTCTGCTTTGGCAGATTCAACAACGACAAATGATCGAGGTAGTGATGGGTATCAAGGCTCGGTAGGCATTTTCGAGTTGATTCGATTATGATCTAATCTAATCGTAATGTGTATCTTATACGCATTTAGGCCTTTATTATCCTATATTAGCATGCATCATATACATACATTAATTATTCTAGCATGCATCATATACATACAAGAAAATTAACCTAGCATGCATCATATACATACATTAATTATTCTACTAGCATGCATCACATACATACAAGCAAAATCAATTAAATATACATATATATATATCAACATATATATATATATATATCATTAAATGTGATATAGTCATGGCCCTACTACGATCTTCTCAAGCCAATGAGAAGATCGGACGGTCAACCTAAGGCTAGCGGCTTCTCCAAGCGCTTCCTTTGACCGCCATGTGTCGTCGTCACCCTTCTCATAATCTCGTCTTCGAGTGGACTTTCCACCGCTCCATTTTGTACATTACAAATATCAAACTCGAGTTACATTCGAGTCTAAAAACTAATTACAACTAGAATTTCAAAATAAGAGGTACGACACGCAGGTCGCATACACTATACAACACGCACAACCACAAAACGGCACGCAGGCCGTATTATGAATTACAACACACTTATTCAATCAAATTGGGGTCATTGGGCCATGAAAATCACAGAATTATACATAATTCTAAATTATGTATTTTTACAAAAATTTCTATAATTTTTCCTAATTTATTTCGAATTTATGAGTCAACTCTCGCTAAGCGGTTTCCGGGCGCGATCGCGGGACATGGCCCCTTTCGGGGATAGGGGCAGCGCCCCTACTCGCAAAATAAACTTCGCGAGTGTCCCTACAATGATCTTACAGTGACTTAAGTCGCTGTCCCAAAAACCTAAAGCGAGAACTCGCCGATTCGGAGAGTTTTTCTCGACGGTTGAAGCCTACGAGTGTCCCAACACTCGTTGCTTCAACTCTACAAGAAAAATACCCAAAAATTCTATAAAATAAGAAAATTTACAGAAACATATAAATCTGTAATTTTTATATCTAATATAAAAACTACAAAAATGAAACACATACATGCTTCATGCGTGGCTCGATACCCTTTGTTGGGTTTTTAGAGCCGCATAAAAACCGCTTTGCGGAAACCTCGGAAGCCCCGGCCACGGATCCGTGCGAAGATGTATTAAAAACAAATCATGTATGTGCTTACTAAAAACCCTAGATCTACCTTAGATCTAAGAGGTGAGATCATTACCCTCAATGCGACGCCCTTCGCTTATCCCGCTCGTCCAAAAGGTTCGCCGGAACTCGAGAGTGTCAAGTGTACACTCCTCCATCGGTATCCACACAAGCAATAGGTGGAGAAAAGCATCCTAGAGTGTGCTATCACCCCTTGGACGTTCATGGCTAGATGAGGAAGAGAGAGCTTGAGGGAAGAGAGGAGGAAGAAGATGAAGTTACACAACTTAACTTCACATCATCCATAACCCACTATAAGGGGGTTACATGCATGCATGTAACTCCAAGAGCCAATGACTCTTGGTCTCCCTCATGAGGTGGCACCCCATGATGTGTCCATGATGATGTGGAACATCATCATTGGCCGGCCATGCCAAGTCATCATCATGACATGGCATTTGGTCAAGTCAAACTTGACCTTTCATCTTCCCTCTCAAGTCAAGTCAAACTTGACCTCATATCTCCCATGGTTGATCAAATCCAACCATTTGATTCAAGTCAATTTAATTTAATGAATCTCTATTCATTTAATTTAAATTGATTTGATGAATCAAATCTAAATTAGACTCATTCAACACTTGAATCAACTTGAGTCTAACTCAATTAGTCTAATTTGGATTACTCTTAATCCAATTTGGTTCATCCCATAAAGCTAATCCTCATGGTTCATCATATGAACCTAATCTCCATCTAATTGCCCTTATGTGTGTGACCCTATAGGTTCTTGTAACATTGGCAATGTCCCTAAACCGATTTAGGAACATAAGCAATGAGCGGTATCTAGCAACACATCATTGCTACCCAAGTTACAAGAATGTTGAGCTCCAACATCACCTTTGTGACTACTAATTGTGACTCTCACAATATGTGACAATGTCCCTCTATCCTTGACATCTAGATTGACCAATCGAGGCATAGACCGTGTCATCCTCGGTACAATCTAAATCTTGATCTCCAAGTAGACTCACTCTAATCAAATGAGCTCAATATCTCATATTGACTCATTTGGGCATGGCCATGCACTTCGTGGTCTCACTCTATCAAGAATATCGATGTCACCCCCGTCATATAGGAGGGATAGATCCCATCTACATCACTCACATCCCTCCGCATAATTTGTTACATACCCAGTAATCGCCTTTATAGTCCACCCATTTACGGGTGACGTTTGACGAAGCCAAAGTATGCAACTCCTTATGTAGGGAACCATGGTGACTTCAGGTCTAACGACTAATAGTCATACTAATAGCCACATGAGAAAGTATATGACACTTATAACGATCCATGATACTTTCTCATGGCGGGTCATTCAGTATACATTCTCCAATGCATACCCATGTGTCAACTTGATATCTCATATCCATGACTTGTGAGATCAAGTCATCTTGTTGACCTACATGCTAGTCTCTACGCATTAACATTGTCCCTGAATGTTAGTACTCGACTAGGAATGATTAAGAGTAGTGTTCTCTATATCATCTCACTATCGATTCAACCAATCGATTGATATAGATAAGAACCTACTACTCAAGGACATTATTATATTTAGTTATTTGGCACCAATACAAGAAAATATAATAACCATGCCTTTATAAATAGGAATATGATACAATAAAGTCCATACAACAATCATCACATGATTGGCTCTAGGGCTTTCACTAACAGATTCTGGGTAAACAAGGTTTTTTTATCCCATTTTTAGCCATCCCTTGGTACCCTATGTAGGGATGTATACTGAAAAGTCTATCTTTTGTATGAACATCTTTATTTTGAAATAAGGATCACATGATCATTGTTTGCATATTTTTATGGTTATGCAATATTGTCCAATACTTTACATTGTAGATAACATGGTGTGTGGTGTCACACAGGAGATCATGTTATCGGCCCCTTGAAAAGTATAAGTAAAGGCTCACAACCGAGATGACTTTGGACAAACCATCAGAATGGTTGTAGTGTGATTTGGTGTTGGTTTTTCTTGACCATAGAATCACACTAGTGCACTTTGTGTGTATTGAGCAGGACCGACTTAGAGGTGATTCGATTTATTGTTGACTACATAATCGAATCGGACCTCAGATATTATTTAGTACATGCTCTTAATCCCGATATAATAACGGACACATATACTTAGTACTCATCTCTTTGATTTACCAATGGGCGAGATTTATAGATTAAATCGATAGGCTCGGTAAGTTGGGAGATGATATTATTTATATGGTTTGTCGTTGATTATAGGAGGAAAACGTGTCCTATATATTAGGATGATGATGTCCCCTTGAGGAGCTCATAAGGTTCATCATGTAAACCCTGCAGGTGGACTTGGTCCGGCATGATGAAAAGGTTGAGTGGTACTACTCAAGGAGTTAGATGTTGATTAATTAATTGTAAATTAATTAATTAATCAACGAACATTCGAGATCTTAAACACGGGGAGAAAATGTACAAATAATATATGGAGCCCATATTTTCATATGGGGGTTAGTGAGGTAGATCAATGATGAACCTTTAGTGGATTGGATCGTCATTAGTGTATCGGACTTTATGTGGGCTTGATCCATGGGTGGCCAAGACCCAACTCCTCCTCATGGTCCCTAATGTAGCCTATTAACACCTCATGATGCTTAGATCCAATGGTTAGAAACAAAACTCTAAGATCCATAGGTAGAGATTAAATCTCTAAGATCCGACAGTTGAGATTAAATCTCTAGATCCGACGGTTGAAATTAAATACCTAGAACCAATGGAGGAGATTAATTCATGACTTATCCCTAACTCTATAAAAGGATGGCATGGGAGTTGGCGTGAATGACAATCAAGGAGAGCTAGGGTTTGGGCGGCAAGAAGGAATCCTAGTTGAGATAGGATTAGGGTTAGGGTTTGGAGCCTAGGGCGGCACCAAATAAGGAAGGTGATTGTTTCTTCTTCCTCCTCTTGTGGCTGGCGTCCAGCTTCTTTCCAGCCCTTTCCCAGCCCTTGGCCAGCGACCAAAAGCTCCCTTCTCTCTCTCCTTAGATGGTGGAAACATGATATAGGGTTTCCCTTAGTGTCTTGATTGTTTTCCATCATCTTCTCCACCTTCTAGTTGGCCAGCGGCAAGGAGATTTTATGCTCCTTGTTGGTTGATTTTAGAGAGGAGAAAAAGCTTGTTTCTACTCTTCCTCTTGCTTTGGAAGAGCAAGGAAGGAAGATTTGTGATCTACGAGCTTCAACTTTTGGTAGATCGTCACCCACACGACGTCCAAAAGGAGGAAGGTCATACATTAGAAGATCGATAAGTATACCTATTCTACTTTCTTCTTTTGTTTATTGCTTGTTTTTGTTTTTCAATTATAAGAATTTTATAAATCTATAAATTGATAAATAATACTTGGATCCCAAGCGTAAACACGAAAACCGGCGATCCAGACATCGTCTATTCCGCGACTACTCGTAGAATAGAGGATGGTCGCTTGAACAACTACTTTGTTCAAGTGACATCTCTAAATGAATAGCACGACGATGACTTGGTTGCTTGGGCAATCCCTTTTGTATAGGATTAAATTTTTTTTAATCCAGGGACATCGAAGGGATCGCCATGGACAAGCTACCGAGGTGAAGTGGGAAGCGAAGTTTCCCCTCACGGACTCAATAAGCAAAACCCTTTAATTGATATCAGAGCCAAGGTTTCCGATTTTGTGTGTTTAGGATTCAGTTAATTTTTATGCGCTTTTTCATATATTATATGTGCCGAATAATAGTAGGATATGCGTAGTTTAACTCTTTGGTTGCAGGCATAAGATCCGACTATTATGGCCATATGTGTGTATGTGATTGTATGTGTGTAAATATTTATTTTGCTGAATCCTTAGGGTTGACGAGGCTAGTATTTAGTTTTTGTAAATTAAATATGGCATTGTTTAGCCGCTCTTTATTTTATTTTACTTTCGATCTAGATTTCATGTACACTCCCTCGTGGAGTATAGGATCGATGGATGTAAAATAAAATAGGTTTTTGTCTCGGCTCGGATCTCCGGATGGCTCGTACATGGCGTAGGAGGAGCGGACGAGATGGCGATGCGACGGGAGTCATATTGAAGACAAAAGCCATAATAGTTGGAATAGTTGGAAAATAATTTATTTTTCATATTTATTGCTTTTTATTTGATATGCATGTCGTAGGCTAGGAAAATTCCTCAATATCAAATTACTAAGTGGGAGAGGGAATTTTTTTAAAAATTCTCACCGCCTCCATTACGATTTGACATGTGATGCAAACAAACTTGCGCGTCAGCTCTGAGTGCCTTCCTCTCCATCGAATGGGTTTGTTTGCGGATCACAAGGTCGAATATGGTTATAGGAAATTATTAAGGAGCGTGTGTACTTGCCCATCGTAAGGCACATAACCCGAGATAATTACCTTGCTACCAAGTAATGGTGAACACATACATACAAATATAAGTATCCTCCCCATCGGAGTCACTGCTTTTATTGGTAGGGCCAAAGAGGAACCAACTATTAATTTTACTTGTCAAAGAGTTCGGTGGACAAGATAGTAAAATTAATGGGTAAAACCTCCTCTTACAAATGTAGAATTCGTATACGTCCACACTATCGTGGCATACGATATTCTCGGTGTTTTGAGGTGTTGGTTGATTTTAAAATTTTATTGTTTGAGGAATCAATAATTTTTTGAAATCTAATGTTTTGATTTATGTGATTCTTAGGTTTTCTTTCAAAATGACTTTCAACCCACTTGCTGTGATACTGAAAGAGAACAAACTTACTAGACCCAACTATGTTGATTGGAAGAGGAATCTAGACATTGTCTTGACTGCAAAGGAATACAAAAATGTACTCCTCGAAGAGTGCCTTCCCAAGCCTGCAGATAATTCTGGGGAAAAGGAGAGAGAGAGCTATAAGAAGTGGATCAAGGCCGATGTGATGGCGCGGTGTTATATTTTGGCATTTATGTCAAATGTACTACAACATCAGCATCAAGCCATGTCCACTGCTTATGATATGATGCTCAATCTCAAGGAGCTTTTCGGACACCAGAATCGGGCTGTGAGGAAAGAAGCCATGAGAAACATGATGACGACCACCATGGTCAAGGGAATACCCGTGAGGGATCATGTTATCAAGATGATGACTCATTTGAATGAGCTGGAGGTCCTAGGAGCTGAGATCAATGGGGAAACCCAGGTCAATATCATACTCCAGTCTCTGCCTAGGAGTTTTGAGCAGTATCTCCTCAACTACAACATTAACAAGAGGTTGTATTCATTGGCGGAACTTCTGACAGAACTCCAGGCAGCAGAGCGACTATTTCATCAGAGTGCTCAGGCGCATGCCGTGGTGACCCAGAAGGTTTCTACTTCTAAGCCGAAAGGCAAGAAGAAGAAGAAATAAACTGGGGCGATGGCGGTGGGAGGTACTCAGGGAGGAGTGAAGAAGCCGAAAGGCAAGTGCTTCACTTGTAAGCATACTGGACACTGGAAGAAGGACTACCCCAATTGCAAGAACAAAGGTATATCTTTTGGTCTAGTCGTTGAAACATGTTTAGCGGTGTTATCTACCGACACCTGGTGTGTAGATACGAGAGCCACTGATCATGTCTGCAATACTTTGCAGGGGTTCCAGGAAACCAGACGACTAGCTGAGGGGGAGATTACCGTGTACATAGGCGATGCCACGAAGGTGGCAGCTATTGCAGTGGTACACGTTCATTTATCTTTTTAGAAAAATAAACTTTTGGTTCTTAAGATTTGCATTTATGTACCCTTGTTTAGAAAGCATTTAATTTCAGTTTCTAAATTGTTTATGGATGGATATTCTATTTCTTTTAATAACAGAGTTGTTATAAGAAGGAATAGGGACATTATCTGTTCAGGTGCATTGATAGGAAATTCGTACACACTTGAACCAAAACCTCCCACGATACAAATTAAAGTTAATAACTCATCTTCTAATTCCAATAAGAGAAAAGAACCTTCGAAGATGAACCAAACATATTTTTGGCATCTTAGGCTTGATCACATTAACCTAAGAAGAATTCAAAGGTTGATAGCTGATGGACATTTGGGTTCATTAGTGGTGGAGGATCTCCCAACCTGTAAATCTTGCTTGGAGGGTAATATGACCAAGAGGCCTTTTAAGGTCAAGGGGTATAGAGCCAAAGATGTGTTAGAATTGGTTCATTCTGATTTGTGTGGTCCTATGTCTATCTAGGCTAGAGGTGGTTTTGAGTATTTTTCTCTTTTATAGAGGATTACTCAAGATATGGATACATTTACCTGATGTGCCACAAGTCTGAATGCTTTGACAAGTTCATAGAATTCAAGGCTGATGTGGAGAAACGTCAAGGTAAAAGTATCAAGACACTACGATCTGATCGTGGTGGTGAGTACCTCTTGGGAGAGTTTAGGAACTACTTATCAGAGGCTGGGATTCAATCCCAATTGACTGCACCTGGCACACCCTAGCAGAATGGTGTAGCAGAGCAAAGGAATATGACTCTTATAGAGATGGTTAGATCGATGATGAGTTATTATGACTTGCCAGATTCGTTCTGGAGATATGCTCTAGATACGGCGGTGTACATTCTGAACTTGGTTCCATCTAAATCAGTGCCTTCTACTCCCACAGAGTTGTGGACTGGGCGAAAGCCTAGACTAAGACATATTCGGATAAGGGGGAGTCCAACACATGTGTTGAAGGCAGATGCTGGTAAGTTGGAACCTCGTACAGAAGTACTCATGTTCATTGGCTATCCCAGGGGAACGAAGGGTGGATTGTTTTATAGTCCTAGAGATCAAAGGATGATCGTTAGCACGAATTCCATATTTCTAGAGGAAGACTATGTGATGAGCCACAAGCCCAAGAGTAAAATTGTTCTAGAGGAGTTAAAAGGGGAAGTCACTTCTTTAGTACCACCAGTACAAGAGGATATACCACATTTCACTGCACCGCGTGTCACAGAGGATACACAGGTGATACCTCATCGTAGTGGGAGGGTTGTGAGACAGCCCGATAGATTCATGTTCTTGGGAGAATCTTCTGATTTGATCCCTCTCAAACATGAACCTGATCCTTGGACATATGACGAGGCAATCCAAGATAAAGATGTTGTATCTTGGCAAAGTGCAATGAATGCTGAGATTGAATCTATGGATTCAAATCAGGTCTGGGAGCTACTAGAACCACCCGATGGTGTAAAAACCATTGGATGCAAGTGGATCTACAAGAGAAAGAGAGGAATAGATTGAAAGGTTGAGACCTTCAAAGCGAGGCTTGTTGCGAAGGGGTATACTCAGAAAGAGGGTATTGATTATGAGGAGGCCTTTTCATCGGTAGCCATGCTTATGTCTATTCGGATTCTCTTATGCATAGCAGCTCATATGGATTATGAGTTGTGGCAGATGGATGTCACGACAGCTTTCCTTAATTGAAGTCTTGAGGAAAACATCTACATGAAGCAACCAGAGGGATTCATCGCTAAGGGCAAAGAGCATCTTGTATGTAAGCTTAATAGGTCCATTTATGGATTGAAACAAGCTTCGAGGTCTTGGAACATCCTCTTTGATGAGGTGATCTAGTCTTATGGATTTATTCAAAGTCCGGATGAGTCTTGTGTATACAAGAGATGTGACGGAAACGTAGTGGTATTTCTTGTACTATACGTAAATGACATTTTGTTGATTGGCAACAATATCAAGGTGTTATCGGACGTAAGGGTATGGATGTCCAAACAGTTTGATATGAAGGACTTGGGAGAGGTGGGACACATCCTTGGGATCAAGGTTATAAGGGATCGCAGGAAAAAAATGTTGTGCTTATCCCAAGCTTCATACATAGACACGATTATGAATCGTTTTAGCATGCAGAACTCCAAGAAGGGTTTTCTACCTTTCAGGCATGGAGTTCCTTTATCTAAAGAGATGTGTCTTAGATCATCTGAGGAGATAGAGGAGATGAAGGTGGTTCCTTATGCTTCGGCAGAAGAAAGCCTCATGTATGCGATGCTCAGACGAGACCGATATCTACATGGGCATGGTCACAGACATCGAGTAATCCAGACAGGACATTGGATCGCATGGTAAAGCATATATTGAAGTACCTGAGAAGGACTAGGGATTATATGCTGGTTTACCGGGCAGACCAATTACTCCCTGTGGATTACACGGATTCCGACTTCCAATCTGATAGGGATAAGAGTAAGTCTACCTCAGGTTTTGTATTTACTTTGGGAGGTAGAGCCATTGTATGGAGGAGTGTCAAGCAGAAATGCGTGGCGGACTCCACCATGGAAGCTGAGTATGTGGCGGCCTCTGAGGCGGCCAAAGAAGCCGTATGACTCAAGAACTTCATGATGGACTTGGATGTGATTTCTGGTTTGCCCAGAACTATCACAATTTATTGTGATAATAGTGGTGCAGTTGCAAACTCGAAGGAACCACGAGCCCATAAGGCTAGTAAACACATAGAGCGTAAGTACCACCTAATACGTGAAATCATAAAGAGAGGAGAAGTTGTTGTGGCCAAGATTGCATCGGAGGATAACCTGGCAGATCCTTTCACTAAGGCCCTTTTAGCGAGAGCTTTTGATAGGCATGTGGAGGGAATGGGGATTAGATGTATGGCGGTTTTGAGGACATCATAGTCTTTTAGTATAAGTGGGAGATTGTAGGGATGTATACTGAAAAGTCTATCTTTTCTATGAACATCTTTATTTTGAAAAATGAATAACATGATCATTGTTTGCATATTTTTATGGTTATCCAATATTGTCCAATACTTTACATTGTAGATAACATGGTGTGTGGTGACACACAGGAGATCATGTTATCGGCACCTTGAAAAGTATAAGTAAAGGCTTTGGACAAACCATCAGAATGGTTGTAGTGTGATTTGGTGTTGGTTTGTCTTGACCATAGAATTACACTAGTGCACTTTGTGTGTATTGAGCAGGACCGACTTAGAGGTAATTCGATTTATTGTTGACTACATAATCGAATCGGACCTCAGATATTATTTAGTACATGCTCTTAATCCCGATATAATAACAGGCACATATACTTAGTACTCATCTCTTTGATTTACCAATGGGCGAGATTTATAGATTAAATCGATAGGCTCAGTAAGTTGAGAGATGATATTATTTATATGGTGTGTCGTTGATTATAGGAGGAAACCGTGTCCTATATATTAGGATGACGATGTCCCCTTGAGGAGCTCATAAGGTTCATCATGTAAACCCTGCAGGTCGACATGGTCCAACATGATGAAAAGGTTGAGTGGTACAACTCAAGGAGTTAGATGTTGATTAATTAATGGTCAGCAAATTAATTAATCGACAGACATTCGAGATCTTAAACACGGGGAGAAAATGTACAAATAATATATGGAGCCCATATTATCATATGGGGGTTGGTGGGGTAGATCAATGATGAACCTTTAGTGGATTGGATCATCACAGTGGAAATTTGATACCTTAACGTAAGAGGTATTTACTCACTTCTAATTGTTTTAATTGTTGCATTTTTTCCAGCAATACGTAACTGAACGGAAGCTGCTTAGATCCAATGGATAGAAACAAAACTCTAAGATTCATAGGTAGAGATTAAATCTCTAAGATCCGACGGTTGAGATTAAATCTCTAGATCCGACGGTTGAGATTAAATCCCTAGACCAATGGAGGAGATTAATTCATGACTTATCCCTAACTCTATAAAAGTATGGCATGGGAGTTGGTGTGAATGACAATCAAGGAGAGCTAGGGTTTGGGCGGCAAGAAGGAATCCTAGTTGAGATAGGATTAGGGTTAGGGTTTGGAGGCTAGGGCGGCACCAAATAAGGAAGGTGATTGTTTCTTCTTCCTCCTCTTGTGGCCGGCGTCCAGCTTCTTTCCAGCCCCTTCCCAACCCTTGGCCGGTGCCCAAAATCTCCCTTCTCCCTCTCATTAGGTGGTGGAAACAAGATATAGGGTTTCCCTTGGTATCTTGATTGTTTTCCATCATCTTCTCCACCTTCTAGTTGGCCGGCGGCAAGGAGATTGTATGCTCCTTGTTGGTAGATTTTAGGGAGGAGAAAAAGCTTGTTTCTACTCTTCCTCTTGCTTTGGAAGAGCAAGGAAGGAAGATTTGCGATCTAGGAGCTTCGACTTTTGGTAAATCGTCGCCCACACGACGTCCAAAAGGAGGAAGGTCATACATTAGAAGATCGAGAGGTATACCTATTCTACTTTCTTCTTTTGTTTATTGCTTGTTTTTTTATTTCAATTATAAGCATGTTATAAATCTGTAAATGGCTAAATAATACTTGGATCCCGAGCATAAACACGAAAACCGATGATCCGGACATCGTCTATTCCGCGGCTACTCGTAGAATAGAGGATGGTCGCTTGAACAACTAGTTTGTTCAAGTGACCTCTCTAAACGAATAGCACGACGATGACTTGGTTTCTTGGGCAATCCCTTTTGTCTAGGATTAAATTTTTTTTAATCCGGGGATATCGAAGGGATCGCCATGGACAAGCTACCGAGGTGAAGTGGGAAGCGAAGTTTCCCCTCACGGACTCGATAAGCAAAACCCTTCACCCTAATGTCTCATAACCCTAGGATATGCTTTGGAAAGCATTGAAAGGGTGAAAATTCATTGTAAATGAATTAGGAGAGGTGTTTAGGTTTAAAATCGAATTTTAAGGGAGGTGAAAGTTCAATGTTGAATCTTTACCATTAATTTAGATAGTTTAAGTTTCCTATTGCTTAGGAACTCTCAAATGACATTGTTGGTGTAATGGTCAAGGGAGAGAAAACCTTTGGGGGAGGATATCCATCAAAGGATGATGGATGTGTATTCCTCAAAAATGGGTGAATTGTAGAATAGTGAGGATTGTCTCTCATTTAGTGATATGTGATTTATCACTAGGAAGAGTGAAAAGCATCCAAAATGTTTTTGGACCAAGGAAGAGAATGTATGATCTCATTGTTATATGAGACATTGATACCCTTGGGGAGAGTATTTTTGATATATGTAAAAAAGGGAGAGAATTAATTGCTTGAGTTAGGTAACCTAACTCAAAGTTTAGTCAAACATCAAAAAGGGAGAGATTGTTGGTGCAATAGTCCCAGGTCACGATTGGTCAAGACTCGAGTTTGACTTGAGCAGTATTTTGATGTTCGACAAAATTAATGACAATGTAATTGGCATGGGAAGTCCAAGAATGGTCTTGGCATTTGTGAAGTCCAAGTCATGTGTATTTGGCACGTAAAGTCCAAGTCATGGGTACTTGGCAATGAAAAGTCCAAGTCATGGGTACTTGACAATTGAAAAGTCTAAGTATGGGTCTTGGCATGGAAAGTCCAAGCATGGGTCTTGGCAAAGGAAAAGTCCAAGCATGGGTCTTGGCAATGGTAAAGTCCAAGTCATGGGTACTTGGCAAGGAAAGTCAAAAGGTATAGTCTTGGCAGCATAAGTCCATGCTGCAGTCTTATCGGCGTAAAGTCAAGTGAACTTTTGGGTCTTGGCATTGAAAGTCCATGCATGGGTCTTGGCAAAGGAAAAGTCCAAGCATGGGTCTTGGCAATGGTAAAGTACACATCATGGGTACTTGGCAAGAAAAGTCCAAAGGTATAATCTTGATGGCATAAGTCCAAGTTGTAGTCTTTGCGGTGTAAAGTCCAAGTATAGATGCTTGACAATTCAGAATTCCAAGGGTTTGATATTGGCAGTGTAAATTCCAAGTTGTAGTTTTAGCAGCATAAGTCTAATGCTTGGCGGCATAAAGTCCAAGTGTTTCTCTTGGCGACATAAGTCTAAATGTATCATGGAAAATTAGACCCGGTTAGCATGACAATAGCCAATGGAAGCACCTGAAGGCTAGTGTATGGATAAACAAATCATGGATGACTTGGAGGGATCCGATAGGCATGAGGCTGATAGAGATGGCTAGAAGGCTTAGGTCTAGGATAAGGTTGGTCTATCAAGTATGAGGGGATTATACTTGAGTTAAACCTCATGGTTGAGTTTTATTAGTTGACTGCGGTTATGGATCAGTAGACTGGCTAAGTGTTTGACACTTGGCAACCTTGTAAATATAGATCATTCGACTGGAATTATGACAATTTGACTGTTTAAGTAGTCGACTAAGCTTTAATTGCTCGGATGAATCTTTGTCAGGCAACTGCCATTATGGGTAGTAGACTGGCCTTGAGCAGTCAACTTTTATGGAGGGCAGTCTACTTATTTAAGTGCACACGAGCACAAAAGCTTTTGTAGTCGATTGGTCAGTAGACTACTGAGCAGAAGTCGACTGCTGGGGGATCCAATGGAGTTTTTCCAATGTGGATTGAGCCGTTGTGAGACAACGGATAGGAGAGCAGTCGATTGGGCCTTTTTGCAGTCGACTTCTAGGCACAAAGTTAGCCATATACTGTTGGTGCAGTAGGCACCTAAGTCAAACCTGAGTTTTGATTATAGCAAACGATACAAAGTTAAGCTCATGTCGTTATCTCACGAGCTGAATCGAGTGTGCAGAAAATTGCTCTAGCTGGAGCTGAAGGCTAGGGACACCGGGAAAAAGCCGCGGTGGTCGGGCGACACTCGAGTGACTTCTGAGGGAGCCGAAGGAATCAAGTGGAAGGCTGGAAGCAAAAGCGACATAGTAAGTATCGAGGTAAGCTCGAGTGAGTAAAGAGAAGTGAGGTCGTGTCCTTTGTACGGCGATCCGACCCAAGACTTCCCATGGAAGGTCTATGTTGAGATCGGACGGCAAGTGGCCGTCGAATTCACTTATATTTTGAGCTAACTCTTTATTGTAGTCAAAAATCCTGGCCATCAGTTCAACCGGCCAGTTCAACCGATGGTTAAAAATCAGCCTCGAGGAGTCAAGCTTTATCACCATTTTTCAAGGAGTTTTGTGCCCAATTCCTATTGGTTGAAGACCCATTCGATGAGGGGCTTAAAGGCTATAAAAGGAGGTCTTCTCCTAGGGTTTTTCATCATCTCTAAGTGCTCATAAACCTCCACATCTCTGCAATTTTCCGACGACTCTACGATGAAGTGCTGTCAACAACCCTAGTTTACTTTCTACTCCTTTAGCTGTTGATATTCTTATTTTGTCGTCTCTTTAAATATTGCAATTCCTTTTATTAATCGAGGTTTTCTATCGTTGCACTTTACATTAATAGAAGAGAGGGTTTGTCTCTCTATCTTTTCTTTCGAAGTTTTTTTTGTAATCGTCAAACTCCTACCTCCAACGAGGAGTGTTTTTAGTGAATTGCCCTCCGTGCATGATCAAGGATCACTAGGGTCTTGGAGTAGTAGCCGAAGGCTACGAACCAAGTAAAAAAACATTTGTCTCATTTATTTATAGTTTATCTTTCCGCTGCAAATAACTGTCTACTCGAGTTTTAATGAACGAATTAAAAAAAAGGTTTATCGCTATTCACCCCCCCCTCTAGCGATCCGCTTCGATCAAACAATTGGTATCAGAGCCGGGGGCGCTTAGATTTGGTGAAACCACCAATCTAGCATTTTTTACAGATTTATTTTTTGTTCATTTAAATTTTTCTCCCGCACTACTAATCCAAGACGAAGTCTTGGTACTCTTCGTTTGGTTTTGTTTTGCAAGTATTCGCTTTTGGAGTAGCCAACGGTAAAATGGGTATAACTTTTCATACAAGTTGACCCACAAAACGGTCTACCTACCAAAACGAAGCTCTCGGAAAGATATACACATCTTTTGAGAGTAAACCCTCGTAACAAGCTGTATTCATCCCGAAAAACCATCGTTTAGTACCATTTCCGGGACATCGAAGGTTGTAAGTGCTCATCTTTTATTTTAGTTGGTTTATTTCTCATTTATTCCTTTTGTTTATTTTCATTTCCTACATTAATAATCCAAGGCGAAGTCTTGGAACCTTTTTCGTGTTTTTTTTTGGTATTTTTTGTGCAAGGTTTCCTTTCCAAATGGCCCATCTCAAGGGTTTTAGCACCGTCCAACCTCCGTTTTACAACGGAGATGATTTCCGTTACTGGAAAGGTGGGATGTGGATCATAATCCAAATGGGTTTCACACTTTTGACTAACGAAGTGGGTGAATCCTTGGGTTATGACCAATGGACCATTGCGACAAAATGACAAGTCGAAGCTGACGCCAAGGCAACACAAATCCTCCAATGCGGCTTGTCCAAGGAGGAGTTAAATCACGTCAGCCCCTTCATCAGCGCAAAGGACCTTTGGACAAAGCTAGTGGAGCTACACGAAGGGACCGATGAAGCCAAGGTATGTAAGCGCGACCTTTTATTTAATAAATTATATAATCTAAAAATGCAGGAACATGAAACGACGACGCAAATCCACGCCCGCGTCCAGGACATAGTCAACAATCTACATGCAATCGGGCAAAAGGTCAAAAACCGCGACCTTATAAGGTATGTCCTAAACTCCTTTCCGAGGACTACCTTGTGGGCATCCATGGTCGATGCCTACAAGGTCTCCAAGGATCTTTCTAAACTTAGGTTAGATGAACTTCTTTCTAATTTTGAACTTCATGAGCAGTCTAACTCGGAAGCCAAGAAAGGTATAGCACTATTTGTAGGTTCAAAGAAGAAAACCGCTAGCAAGCCACCCCCGAAGGAAGAAGAGGATGAGTCGGATTCGAAGGTCGACTCGAAAATGGAGGCTGAACTAGTCAACCTAGTTCGGAGGATAATCAAGGGCCGAAAATGAACCGTCACTTGACCCAATGAAGGTAAGCCTAAAAGTTCAAATATTAGATGTTATGAATGCAACAGGTTTGGACATATCAAGTCCGAATGCCCAAAACTCAAGAGCAAGGCACCAAAACACAAAAAGACACTCAACGCTACTTGGGAAGAAGCTTCCGAGGAAGAAGACGATGATCGAGTCCTCATGGCTAAACCGGTGGAATCGGAGATGGAGTCAGAACCGGAACTTGAATCGGAAATCGAAGACAAGTCGGACTACGAAGCACTGTTCAAGACAAGCCACGGATACGCATCCGATTCAAAAGATACACTCAAGGTAAGTCGGTCTCTCATTACTACACTTTATAGTGCAATTAAGTTTTTAAATAGAAAGTTAGCTAAGTCTGAGTCCAAGGTCGAGACCCTAGTTGAGGAAGTTAAACTCCTCAAACACGAGGTCTCCCTAACCTCTTCGACTAGTCGAGTTCAAGAGAAGAACTTAACTCGGGTTGAAAAACTCGAAGTTGAGAACTCACTCTTGAAGAGTCAAGTCGAAGATCTTAGGAATACGTTGGAAAGGTTTACTTTGGGATCCAAAGAACTTGACCTCCTACTTGGATCGCAAAGGGCCGTGTACAACAAGGTCGGGCTAGGGTTTAGCTCAAACACGACCAATAAGTCGTATATGTCGATTGTAAGTCGACATAGAAAACGTGTCCAAGCATGGGTCCTTGATTTCAAACATAGGATCAAACTAGTACTGGGTTCCCAAGGACCAAATCCACTATGTGGAGAGACCGAATCGATTCAATGGTCCAGGGGGAGCTAGTACGAAACTTGTTTATGTTTTAACTTAAAAATTGCATGCTTAGGTTTTTAGTTAGTTGGATTTTTCTTTTTAGAATGGTTAGATAGGACTATAACTCGTCAACACTTGATAACATAGTACCAGGACGCGGCGAGATGATAGTACGCTAGGAAAACAGAGTCTCATGTATTCGAGCTAGATAAGGCGTATCTAGTTCGGTTCACTTGACCGAGTGGAACTAGCTGAAGCTACCTCGGCGTATCCTAGACTAGTTAGAGCAGGAAGTGGTCTTAGGTGAGTCAAGTTACTATTTTCTTGAAAATGGCTTTGTCTAAGGAAGTGGTCGTTGTTCCGATCAAAGAAGGCCTCTGTGCCTCGCCACGACCTGGAAGCCATGATCTTGAAAAAGTGACTTGATAAGCCTAAGGTCAAATCCGAATCTAACGCAAGGTTGACAAGTGTTTAAGTCATTAAATTTAAATCAAGTAAAATTGGAAGTCATCTCACAAGAACATATAGGGTTAACGTGTTTGATCATGTAGACATGGGTGAGATGATTTAGGTTAATAATTTTCAACTTATCTTTAATAAATCCAATATCCGATCCAACTACCTTGCGTGTAGGATCAATGGATGTTGGACAGTGGTTGCTCCCACATGACCGATCAACTCAAGTTTTCAAGCTTCGATTCAAACGACAAGGATCTGTGAGCCTTCGAAATAAATCGCATAAGCTCAATATCATCTGATAATGTGATATTGTGCTTATCTCAAATTTTTTTATTCAAAAAGTTTTATTAGTAGAAAATTTCAATATAATCTACTTAGTGTAAGCCAATTGTGTGATAATAACTATAAGGTCATATTTCTAGAAAATGAATGCGTAATTAATACAAACGAAACCTCTAAAACAATTCTTAAGGGAACTAGAAATAACAACATTTACACTATTAACTTAACTAACTCCTCAACTAAGTGTCTTATGACACGATAAGAGGAATCATGGTTGTGGCACCGACGACTCGGTCACTCACACCCAAGACTCATCCACAAGATGAGTCAGAGTGACTTAGTCAGAGGTTTGCCTAACCTCAATAACTTGGATAATAAAATATGTAATGCTTGTCAACAAGGTAAACAATCTAGGACACAACATCAACTAACTAATCAAGAACGAACCAAAAGTGTGCTTGAGCTCCTACACATGGATCTATTTGATTCACACGGAGCTAAGTCACTTAATGGAAGTAAATTCTGTTTAGTCATTATTGATGACTACTCTAGATTTACTTGGGTTAGGTTCATCAAACACAAAAGTGATACCCTAGATCAATTAATCAACCTATTTAAGTTAATATAAAATCAACAAAGCATTAAAATCAAAAGACTTAGGACTGATCATGGTGGTGAATTCCAAAACCATAGGTTTACAGAATTCTGTAACCTAAATGGATACCACCATGAGTTCTCTTGCCCTAGAACTCCACAACAAAATGGCCTAGTAGAACGCAAAAATAGAACCCTACAAGAAGCCACTAGGACAATGTTAAATGAGTATAACCTACCCGATAGGTTTTGGGGGAAGCCGTGAGTACAACATGCTATGTCCAAAATAGGATCCTTATGGTAAAGAGGCACCTTAAGACCTCATACGAGATTTATCACGATAAAATACCTAACATCAAGTACTTTAGGGTATTTGGGTGTAAGGTACATATCCTAAACACTAAGGATTACCTAGGGAAATTTACATCCAAAACCACGACCGGAATCTTTCTAGGATACTCGACTACAAGTAGAGCTTATAGAGTATATAACCATGACACCCTTAGAGTCGAGGAGACTATCAATGTAGTATTTGATGAAGGACACGAACCTACAAAACCCCCGGCAACCCCAATTAGCGAGCCGATTCATACTAGACCTAACTCTGATCCGGAGATCAGGTCTAGTGTTAATCCTAACCTAAGTCAACCAAGTCACTCTATCGACCAAGTGATAGATGACTCCAACCAAACTAGAACTCAAACGAGTCATCCTATGGATCAAGTTGTAGACTCAAACCCAAATCCAACTAGGACTCAAACGAATCATCCTATCGACCAAGTGATAGGTGATCCAAGTCTAGGAGTTCGAACTAGAGCCTCATACAGAAACCTTAGTCAAATATCTTTGATTTCTAAAATTGAACCCAAAACTATTGACCAAGCTCTTCTTGATCCCGATTGGATTATTGCAATGCAAGAAGAGTTGGCTCAATTCACTAGGAACGAAGTATGGGAATTAGTACCACCACCTAAAGATAAAACAATCATTGGAACAAGGTGGGTGTTTAGAAATAAACTTGATGATAAAGGTGAAGTGGTTAGAAATAAAGCTAGACTAGTCGCTAAAGGGTTTAGTCAAGTCGAAGGTTTAGATTACGACGAGACCTATGCCCCAGTAGCTAGATTAGAGTCCATTCGAATGCTATTAGCATATGCAACACATCGAGGATTTAAGTTGTTTCAAATGGATGTGAAATCTGCATTCTTAAATGGATACATTAAAGAAGAAGTTTATGTTAGTCAACCCCCCGGTTTCGAAAGTTTAGACAAACCCGATCATGTCCTTAGGTTAAAGAAAGCTCTTTATGGACTTAAACAAGCTCCTCGAGCTTGGTACGAGAGACTTTCGATTTATCTTAAGTCCAAAGGCTTTAACCAAGGTGTAGTTGACCCAACCCTTTTCGTAAAAACCTTAGGTAAAGACATATTCATAGCCCAAATCTACGTAGATGATATTATTTTCGGAACCACTAACTCAATCCTACTAAATGAGTTCATTTCACTTATGGAAAGTGAATTTGAAATGAATTTAGTAGGCGAGTTAAGTTTCTTCTTAGGTCTACAAATTAAACAAACTAAAGATGGAATATACCTACATCAACGCAAATATACTAGGGAATTAATTAAACGCTTTGGAATGCAAGACGCTAAAATTATTAATACCCCAATGGCAACTAATGTGAATATAGAAGAAGATGTAATCGGAAATTCAATTGATGTAAAATACTATAGAGCATAATAGGAGTCTCCTTTACTTAACCGCAAGCCCGATATCTTATTTGCAAGAAGTATGTGCAAGGTTTCCAAACCTATGCCAAGGAGTCTCACCTAACTCTAGTCAATGTATCCTTAGATATCTAAAGGGTACACTTAATGTCGGTATTTGGTACCCTAGATCTACCGAGTTCAACTAACCGGCCATCTGATTCGGACTATGCCGATAGTAAGCTCGATAGAAAGAGTACGAGTGGTTGTTGTCAACTTCTCGGCTCGAGTCTAGTGAGTTGGTGCAGTAGGAAGCAACACTGTGTTGCCTTATCTACCACCGAAGCCGAATACATCGCGATGGGTGAGTGTGTCACTCAGCTTCTTTGGATGAAGCACACTCTCCGCGACTTTAAGTTAGACTTTACGAATACTAAACTTCACGTAGATAACATTAGTTCAATTAATCTTACAAAGAATCCGATATGTCACTCTAGGACCAAACATATAGAGGTCAAACACCATTTCATTCGAGAACATGTGGCCAACGGAGCCATACAACTCGAATACGTCGAATCAAAGTCTAACTTAGCAGACCTATTTACTAAACCCCTACCCGAAGCCGAATTTAGTCTATTAAGATGAAAATTGGGCATGTGCGTAGTAGAATAGGAACTTTCAAATTATATTTTCTTACTACTATTTCTTAATTTTCATTTTTATGGAGCTAGCATAGGACATACCTTAGATATCATGCACCTATAGATTTAAGGAGCCAGTACATCTCACAACACATAGGACTAATGTGTTTGTGTACTTAGCCACGTAGATGGGCATGAGATGTTAGGACCTTACTCCTGGTTCCAGATGTAGAGCTAGTGCATCGCTATGAACCACGGAGTATAATCATACATACTAACCGACTCTGACCAGGACTGGTTGATCTTTCATATCAATCAAGATAAATATTAGTCGAACATTTTATAGATGAACTTATTTTCAGTATATTATTTTCAAAATAATGTGGAACATTTTCAAATTAATACTTATTTTTTATTCCACACATACCCTCACTCTTTTCGATATATGGCAAAAGGGGGAGAAAAAGGCCAAAGTTAAGGGATAATTTTTTTTTATGGCCAAGGCTTAGTTAACTTGTTCATGTTAACAAAACGGAAAGGTTTACTTAACTTTAAGTTAACTTGTTAACAAAACGGAAGTAAAGGCCATGGTTAAGAAATCAGTTTTTTAATTTCTTAACTTAAAACTTATTTTAAACACTATGGCCAATATTAAGTAATTGCGGTTACTTAATTCTTTTGTTTAGTAGAAAACATCAAGGGGGAGAGTTAAAACTCTTTCTCAAGTACTCACCCTCGGTCAAGGGGAGGATTCCTCAAGGGGGAGCACTTGAAAAAAAAAAGTTTTTATATACTTCTACTCATTCATGCTTTTTTATACTCTTGCTCATTCATGCATATCTCTTGCTCATTTTTCTTAATGCACTTAATTTATTTTTCTTAACTTTGTATGTGGGTTTTCCATAAATCGAAAAGGGGGAGATTGTTGGTGCAGTAGGTACCTAAGTCGAACCTGAGTTTTGATTATAGCAAACGATACAAAGTTAAGCTCATGTCGTTATCTCACGAGCTGAATCGAGTGTGCAGAAAATTGCTATAGCTGGAGCTGAAGGCTAGTGACACCCGGAGGAAGTCGCAGTGGTCGGGATACACTCGAGTGACTTCGGAGGGAGCCGAAGGAATCAAGTGGAAGGCCGGAAGCAAAAGAGACATAGTAAGTATCGAGGTAAGCTCGAGTGAGTAAAGTGAAGTAAGGTCGTGTCCTTTGTACGGGGACGTCCTTAGGCGACGATTCGACCCAAGACTTCCCATGGAAGGTCTATGTTGAGATCGGACGGCAAGTGGTCGTCGAATTCACTTATATTTTGAGCTAACTCTTTATTGTAGTCAAAAATCCTGGCCATCAATTCAACTGGCCAGTTCAACCGGGCTAGTTCAACCGGCTAGTTCAACCGGGCCAGTTCAACCGGCCAGTTCAACCGATGGTCAAAAATCAGTCTCGAGAAGTCAAGCTTTATCACCATTTTTCAAGGAGTTTTGTGCCCAATTCCTATTTTTTGAAGACACATACGATGAGGGGCTTAAAGGCTATAAAAGGAGGGCTTCTCCTAGGGTTTTTCATCATCTCTAAGTGCTCACAAACCTCCACAACTCTGCGATTTTCCGACGACTCTACGACGAAGTGTTGTCAATAACCCTAGTTTACTTTCTACTCCTTTAGTTGTTGATATTCTTATTTTGTTGTCTCTTTAAATATTGCAATTCCTTTTATTAATCGAGGTTTTCTATCGTTGCACTTTACATTAATAGAAGAGAGGGTTTGTCTCTCTATCTTTTCTTTCGATGTTTTTTTTGTAATCGTCAAACTCCTACCTCCAACGAGGAAGAGTGTTTTTAGTGAATTGCCCTCCGTGCGTGATCAAGGATCACTAGGGTCTTGGAGTAGTAGCCGAAGGCTACGAACCAAGTAAAAAAACATTTGTCTCATTTATTTATAGTTTATCTTTCCGCTGTAATTAACTGTCTACTCGAGTTTTAACGAACGAATTAAAAAAAAGGTTTATCGCTATTCACCCCCCGTCTAGCGATCCGCTTCGATCCAACATATAGAGGTTATAAATGGATCAGCTAATGGTGGATTTTGGTCATGGTTCAAGGGGCGATTTGAGGTGTAGTGCTGGTGCATTTCAAGATCCTTCAAGCTCGTTCAAGCAACCAACAAGAAAAGAATTCAAAGCGATCTTTTGTAAAGTTTTTTTTACATCATTGTTGTATTTTCTATGTATTTTCTTGTATCTTTATTCTTATTATTGTAAGATTCTTGTACAAGGTTTCTCCACCTCCGATGTGTTGTCGAGAAGGAGAAAATTTAGTGGTGTGCATCACTAGAGCTCACTTGAGCTCGACCCATCGAGTAGGAACCCTAGGTTCCGAACCTCGTTATATCTTCGTGTTGTTCTTGTGTTGTTGTTATTATTTATATTTGTATTTGTATTCCGTTGTGCTACCAATAATTATAGACAAGAAATTGAACGAATGTGAATGAATTCCAAGCGACGAAGCGATTTGCTATTCACCCACCTGTTGGGATGTATACTGAAAGCCTAGTCTTTGTATGGACATCTTCATTTTGAAATAAGAATCACATGATCATTGTTTACATTTTATATTTATTATAGTTATGCATATTGTCTAATACTTTACATTGTATATAACATGGTGTGTGGTGTCACACAGAAGATCATGTTATCAGTTCCTTGTAGAGTATAAGTAGAGGCTCACAACCAAGATGGTTTTGGACAAACTATTGGTATGGCTGTAGTGTAATTTGATATTGGTTTATCTTGACCATAGAATTACACTAGTACACTTTGTGTGTATTGAGCAAGACCGACTTAGAGGTGATTTAATTTATTGCTGACTACATAATTGAATCAGACCTCGGATATTATGGTGTACATGCTCTTAATCCCGATATAATAATGGGAACATGTACTTAATATTTATTTCTTTGATTTACCAATGAGCGAGATTTATGGGTTAAATCGATAGGACCGATAAGTTGGGAAATGATATTATTTACATGGTGTGTCGTTGATTATAGGAGGAAATCGTGTCTTACGTATTAGGATGATGATGTCCCTTTGAGGAGCTCATAAGGATCATCCTGTAAATCCTGCAGGTAGACTTGGTCCAGCATGATGATAAGGTGGAGTGGTACTACTCATGGAGTTAGATGTTAATTAATTAATTGTCAATAAATTAATTAATTCATGGACATTTGAACATGGAGAGATATTTGTACAATTAATATATTGAGCCCATAGTTAATTAAGGGGGTTTGTGAGGTAGATCAATGATAATCCTCTAGTGGAATGGATTATCATTAATGGATCAGATTTTATGTGGGTCGGATCCATTGGGTGGCAAAGATCCAACTCCTCATGGCCTCTATTGTAGCCTATTAAATCCCTCAAGAAGCCTAGATCCAACGGACATGATTAGAAGGAGGCTTGGGAAAATCTATAAATATGCTTCCAAGGCTTGGGTGGCAAGATCAATCAAGGGATTGAATAGAGTTGTGCTAGGGTTTTGAAGTTGGCTTTGGAGAGGCTTGGGCGGCAACCTAAAGTGGTGCCTCTTTATTGGGCGGCGCCTGCCTCTCTCTCTCTAGTTTGTCCAGCGGCTCCTCCCTCTTTCTCTCTGTCTCTTTTGGCCGACGACAAGAGTTAGGGTTTCTTCCCTTGGAGCTCTTGACGGACACCCATATCTCCTCTCCCTCTCCTAGGGTCGGTATGTTAGTAATATATGAGAGATGTCCTAAGGCAATCGCCTTATGTATGAACCATTTATATGATAAATGAAGATTCACTATTTGAGTATACATGTTTTATGTATTTGATTGGATCTTAAACTCATTTATCGAATGTCCACGATACGATTCTACAAAGATGAGAGAATTTGTGATTGGATCACAACTAGTGAGTATCTCTACATGTGTAATTGTGATGTATCGGAATTATCCTAGTCGATGAATTGATGGATTTGGACACCATCAATTGGCCGAGACTAGCACGCAGGTATACTCCTTGGTGTATCCAAGCAGCTGATTCTCACTGGCTGGAGACATAGTGATGTCCGGAGTTAATCGTGGATGCTAGTTATGGTAACTAGTTCATTGGAGTGACCAGCCGTAAGACTTCATATGGTTCTCTGCATATATAGATATGTCAATGAAGTTCTTACGGTGGCTTAAGTGCGATGTTCCTTTGACTTGCGGTATTCAAGTCATCTTGATCATGGAGACTTATGCTTTGACATCTTAAGCAAACATCTCTAAGGAGATGTGGACCCGGGATGATTGGGTATAAGTCAAGTGATCAAGGTGTTTGAATAGCCTATAAAGGATTCACCACTCCTTGCGAGGAGATGTATACCCATGGCCTCTCGTCGGATTGTTACTAAAGTCTTTGGCCAAAGCATTACATGTTTAGAGTAAGGTACTCTTCGATACATGTGGAGTAACTAGAATCCGTAGGACGAGGAAATGATACTTGGGCTAGGTGTGACGTAGTCAGCCTAGTGGGGACTGACACAATAGACCATGTCCTGAACCAAGTGGTTATAAGATGAGTGAAGGGAATGGGGCACGATTCATTCGAGCTACTGAAGGGTTTCAGAAATAGTTCTGGATCAACCGTTGATCTTTTCGGTTAATTGGGGATCATGATGTACTACTAGGTGCCACTCATGATCATTCTATAATTAATGGTTAATTATAGACGGCCAACATAAACCGAGAACCTATTTGGTCACACGCACAACGAGTGTAATCCAAAGGATTTAAAACGAGCTTGAGAATGGGATTCTCAGACCGAGAGAAACTATATTTGGTTGGACCAAACATAAAGCGAGCATGAAATTGTTTCAGTCGCAATGGAAGCGTGGATGGGCCGTGTCTTATGAAGACGTAATAGATGAACCAAAATGGTTTGGTTCTAATCCAATGGAGGAGGATAAACCAAAGGGTTTGGTTTATATTAAACGAATGAACCAAAGGTTGGTTCGGTTCGTTTTAACTTAAAATAAACCATCATGGTTTGGTTTATTTTAACTTATCTTAATGGAGCGGGTTAACGGGCTTTATGGATATGATCCATTAACCATTAAGAGAATTAGTTCTCTATAAAATAGGGCTTAAACCCTAATCCAAAACCCTAATCAAGAGTTGCCGCCCAACCTTGTGTTGCCACCCCTCCCTCTCCTCCCCTAGTCGGCGCTAACCCTAGGATTGCCGCCGCCCAGGTTTTGTGCTGCCGTCCAAATCATTGCCAGGGACCAAGCTTCAGCCGGTGAACACTCCGGCGACCCTCCGGTGATCACCTATAGGTTTGGCATCAAGGTGAGGCTTTTCTTTCCTTGGTTGGCCGGCGCCTATATCCTCCACCAAGCTGTCCAGTTTTCTGGACAGCTTCTTCTCCTCTCGTCGGAGCGTCGTTTGGACGACGGTTAGTGCTCCGACAGTGGCTAACTTACCGGGGATTTGATCTCCGGTAATCCTCTGAGGTGGAGGACGGCGATTCGCCAAACGGTTGACGAATACCTCTCCGGAGAAGCGAAGTTTTGAGAACTCGCTTTAGGATCCGAATTTGATTCGGATCGTGATCATCTCTCGATCACGCTTGTCTTCAACACGAGGCTAGTAACCCGTACGAAGACGAAGCTCGTGACTTAGCGAAGTCATCCCGAGGAGCTCGGCGTGGATACGGATAGAGACGATTCTTACGAGGATCGTTCCGGTTGATGCCGTTCCCGCTACACGTCATACGGAAGGTATAACGTAGATAATTTTCTTTTATTGCAAATTTAATTTACGGTTATGTCTATACTTGTTGTAATAGCATGCGTGTGTTGTGTGTGTTGTAATAAATATAGATTTATTATTTTTAATTGCTTCCGCTGTGCTCATGTTTACGAAACATGATCGAACACACACACACCGCGGTGCCGGAAACCCAACAGTGGTATCAGAGCCCAGGTTGTGTTTCGACATAATCGTAAAATGGTTTTGCGATAGTCATAATGTATTTCTGGAAATTTTCTAATTTTGGAAATTTAGAAGTATTTATGGAAATTTTTCAATTTTGAAAAGTCTAGAAGTATTTATGGAAATCTTCCACTTTTGGAAAGTTGGAAGTATTTATGGAAATTGATATTTTCCATAAATAAAATATTTGATTAGATTCTGGAAATTTGTTTCCTAATTTAATCATGATTTGATTTGGTAAATCAAATCTTAAAATATTTTATTTCCATAAGTAGTTTTAATGATTTAGGAAATTGGTTTCCTAAATAGATTTTCCTTAATCAAATAATTCCATGAATAAAATATGTGATTAGATTTGGAAATTTGTTTCCTAATTTAATTATGATTTGATTTGCAGAATCAAATCTTAAACATATTTTATTTCCATAAATAGTTATGACATATAAGGAAATTATATACATGACATAATTGTATGCCATGTAATTGCATTAGATGCATAACATTATGCTATGTGTGTCGTGACATGTAGATGTATGCCATGTATGCCATGCCATGTAGATAATAGTTATTTGCATGCAAAGAGGATGAGACATAAAACCCTAACTCAATATTAAAGCCTACACCTTCCATTAATATGGTTAGAACCAGAGTTCTGTTTCTTGTTTGGGTTGTTGGACTCACTCCAAGCCCGGCTCGAACCTGAACATGTTCAAATCATTGGAATAGTTTAACTATAATATGGTAAGAGTCAGAGGTCAATCGTTAGTTTGGGTTGTTGGACTCACTCCAAGCCTGGCTAATTGGTTGAATGCGCTCTAACCATATTAAAACTATTTCGCGATTAATGGGTCGGCTTTAACTTGGAGCATCGATTTGTTGGACTCACACCAAGGTCGATGTGAAGAGAGGTGAAGTTGGGTGCTATGCATATGATGCATACTTGTTAATGTGTTAACAACCCAATGTATGTGTAAACATTCAATTAGTTGATAGCACATTGTGATAGTTACATATACATGATATGTAATCGGTATACTTGATACCCACCATCATAGCTAAGAATGGCTTGTTGGACTCACTCCAAGGTTGTTCTTATCTATGATGGATATCAGCCCATTCGGAGATGGACCTACGATCTCCCGAAGTGATTTTAAGGGTTTTTGAAATTCGAAAAATGAATGGGATTTATAAATGTATATTGATGCATTTTAAAAATCATTTTCTCATATATGCTCGTTTTGTATTTCTAAGATTGATCATGATGTCTTTGAATTTGTGTCCCATTTTGGATTCAAATAAATTGACTGGGTCGAGCTTCATGGACTGGCTTACAAGCTTGAGAATTGTTCTCAAGGTTGAAAAGCTTGCAAATGTCCTCGAAGCGCCTCTTCCCGCCCGTCCTAGTAACGATGTAACTCTGGACCAATTGTTGGCCTATCAGAAACATGTGAGTGATTCTGAACAAATGAGTTGCATCATGCTAGCCGCGATAGAACCCAAGCTACGAAAGCAGCATGAGCATATGGATGCTCATATTGTAGTCCTTCATCTTTGTGAGTTGGTTGATGAGCAAGTGAGATTAGAAAGGTTCGAAGTCTCAAAGCTCCTCTTCACCTCTGAGATGCTAGGAGGTTCATCTGTGGTACTGCTCAATATGCTGAAGACTGTGGAGTCTTCTGAGAAGCATGAGCAGGGGACGGTGCTATTAGTTGATTCCTCGAAGAAAAGTTCTAAGAGGAAGTCAAAGGAACAGCAGAAGGGAAAGAAGAGAAGGGCTAAGAAGGTAGAACTAGCACAAAAGGAAACTTGCCATCATCATGGCAAGGAGAGCCATTTGCGAAGAAAGTGCAAGATTTATCTTGAGTCCGTGAAGAAGGATAAGGCATCGGATGCCCCATCTTCTTCAGAAATCTTCTTTATTGATTGTCATTCTATTTCCTTGGACACTTGAGTATTTGATACTGGGTGTGGCTCACATATATGTAATGACATACATGGGCTAAGGAATAGAAGAAGACTCGTCAAGGGGAGAGTCAAATTTACGTGTTGGGAATGGAGCAACGGTTGCTGCACTCGCCATCGGAACGTATTTGTTGGAACTCCCTGTAGGACTTGTCTTGGAACTGGACAATTGCTATTATGTTCCTTCTCTAATAAAGAACATTGTTTCTATTTCTTGCTTAAATAGAAATGGTTTCCATTTGACTTTTAGTAACAATTGTTGTTACATAACTTTGAATGGAGTTCTTTATGGGATTGGAACTTTAAGCAATGGTGTTTATACGTTGGACGTATCCAGTGACGATTTCAATATCGAAGCGAGCAACACGCGTGCTCGAAAGGATAATCAAATAGACTCCTATATGTGGCATTGTCGTCTTGGCCATATAAGCAAGAAACGCATGTCCGAATTACACCGATGTGGAATTCTGGAATCGTTTGAATTGGATTCATACGATACATGCGAATCATGCTTAAAAGGCAAGATGACTAAGTTACCTTTTAATGGAAAGGGTGAACGAGTGGGAGAGTTACTAGGTCTAGTACATACTGATGTATGTGGACCTATGTCAACTCAAGCTTTAGGAGGCTATAGCTACTTCATTACCTTCACCGATGATCACTCACGGTTTGGGTATGTGTTCCTGATGAAACACAAGTCTGAAGCCTTTGAAAGGTTCAAAGAATTCAGAAATGAAGTAGAGAAACAACATGACAAAAGTATTAAAATACTTCGATCGGATCGAGGTGGTGAATACTTAAGTCAAGAGTTTCTTGATTATCTAAGAGACAATGGCATATTGTCTCAATGGACTCCGCCCTATACACCACAGCATAATTGTGTATCTGAGAGGCGTAACCGGACCTTGTTGGACATGGTCAGGTCAATGATGAATCATGCGACTCTTCCCAAGTCCTTTTGTGGTTATGCACTTCAGACAGCTGTTTACTTGTTAAACAGAATGCCTACCAAGGTAGTCTCTACTACTCCATATGAGATATGGGCTAGTAAGAAATCTCATGTATCTTACTTGAAGATATGGGTGTTGGTGCAGTAGGCACCTAAGTCGAACCTAAGTTTTGATTATAGCAAACGATACAAAGTTAAGCATATATTGTTATCTCACGAGCTAAATCAAGTGTGCAGAAAAGTCTCAATGCTGGAGCTGAAGGCTAGCGACACCCGGAGGAAGCCGCGGTGGTCGGGCGACACTCGAGTTACTTCGGAGGGAGCCGAAGGAATCGAGTGGAAGGCCGGAAGCAAAAGCGACACATAAGTATCGAGGTAAGCTCGTGTGTGCGAGCGTAAGTGAGGTCGAATCCTCTTTACGGGGATGATCTTAGGCGACGATCCGACCCAAGACTTCCCATGGAAGGTCTATGTTGAGATCGGACCGCAAGTGGCCGTCGAATCCACTTATATTTTGAGGTAACTCTTTATTATTGTCGAAAAGTCTAAAAATCAGTTCAACCGGCCAAAAATCAGTTCAACTGATAAGCCATCAGTTCAACCGGCCAAAAATCAGTTCAATGAGCCATCGATCCGCCAAGAAATCAGTTCTGGTCAAAATCAGCCTCGAGAGTCAAGCTTTATCACCATTTTTCAAGGAGTTTTGTGCCCATTTGTGATTGGTTGAAGACCCATTCGTTGAGGGCTTAAAGGCTATAAAAGGAGGGCCAAACCTAGGGTTTTTCATGAATTTCTAAGTGCTCAAAGCTTCCACAGCGCTGCGACTCTCCGACAACTCTCGACAACGAAGTCTTGCCAACAACCCTAGCTTAAGTTCTTTCTTTTTAGTTGTTGGTATAATCCTTGTTTTCAATATTGCAATTATTTTACTCGAGAGTTTTCTATCGTTGCATTTTACTTTTAATAGAAGAGAGGGTGTGTCTCTCTATCATTTTTCTTCGAAAGTTTTTTTTTGTAATCGTCAAACTCCTACCTCCAACGAGGAGGAGTGTTTTAGTGAATTGCCCTCCGTACACGGTCTAGGACCGTTAGGGCCTTGGAGTAGTAGCCGAAGGCTACGAACCAAGTAAAAAAATAAACTTGTCTCTTTTTGTTTCATTTATCTTTCCGCTGCACTTATTTGTTTTGATACGAACTCGTAAAAGAAGAAAAGGTTTTTATGCTATTCACCCCCTCTAGCGCCACTTGATCCTACAATTGGTATCGAGTCGGGCGCTTAGATTTGGTGAAACCACCAATCTAACATTTTTTCAGATTTGTTTTTCGTTCGTTTAAATTTTTCTCCCGCACTACTAATCCAAGACGAAGTCTTGGTACTCTTCGTTTGATTTTGTTTTGCAAGTTTTCGCTTTTGGAGTAGCCGACGGTCAAACGGGCATAACTTTTCGTACAAGTTGACCCACGACACGGTCTACCTACCAAATCGAAGCTCTCGCAGAGATCTACACCTCTCACAGGGGTTTACCCCCGTAACAAGCTGTTTTCATCCTAAAAAATCGACGTTTAGTAGCCTTTCGGGAACATCGGAGGTTGTGAGTACTTACTTTTTATTTAGTTTCTTATTTCTTTGCTTAACTTTCTATTTTTCATTTATTTCTTTTTATTTCCCGCACTACTAATCCAAGACGCACGTCTTGGTACTTTCGTGTGTTTTTGTGGTGGCGCGGTGGTCATTGTAGTCTCCTTGTCTTTGTGTTCTAATGGCCCATCTCGAGGGTGTTCGCACCGTCCGACCTCCGTTTTACAACGGAGATGACTTCCGTTATTGGAAGGGTCGGATGGAATGCTTTCTCAAAACCCAAATCGAGATGTGGATCATAATCCACACGGGTTTCACACTTCCGACTAATGAAGTGGGTGACTCCTTGGATTATGATCAATGGACCGTTGCAACAAAACGACAAGTCGAAGCCGACGCCAAGGCAACACAAATTCTCCACTGCGGCCTATCCAAGGAGGAGCTAAATCGCGTCGGCCCCTTCATAAGCGCAAAGGATCTTTGGACAAAACTAATCGAGTTACACGAAGGATCGGATCAAGCTAAGGTTTGCAAACGTGATTTGTTGTTCAATAAATTGTATACACTAAAAATGCAGGAACACGAGTCCGCGACGCAACTCCACGCCCGTGTCCAAGACATAGTCAACAACCTACACGCAATCGGGCAAAAGGTTGAAAACCGCGACCTTATAAGGTATGTCCTAAACTCTTTTCCGAGGACTACCTTGTGGGCATCCATGGTCGATGCCTACAAGGTCTCCAAGGACCTTTCTAAAATTAGGTTAGATGAACTCTTTTGGTTTGAATTACATGAACAATCCAACTCGGAACCGAGAGGGGTATAGCCTTGTTTGCAGGTTCAAAGAAGAAGAAAATCGTAAGCAAGCCACCACCAGAGGAGGAAGATGCGAGTCAGAAGAAGAAGTTGACCCGGAGTTGATTTGGCCGAACTAATGAACCTAGCTCGAAGGATAGCCAAGGGACGAAAGCGAACTACGACTCGACCCAACCAAGGTAAGCCTAAAAGTTCTAATATTAGGTGTTATGAGTGTAACAGGTTTGGACATATCAAGTCCGAGTGCCCCAAGCTCAACCACCAAGCACCTAAGCACAAGAAGGCCCTCAACGCGACATGGGAAGAAGCGTCATCTGAAGAAGATGAAGACCACGTCTTCATGGCGAAATCAATTGAGTCGGACATGGAGACCGAGCGAACTTGAGTCGCAACTCGATGACTCTGAAGCTACCTTCAAGTCAAGCCACGGATCGCATCCGGTTCAAAAGATACCCTTAAAGTAAGTCGAGCTTTATTTAATACTTTGCATAATACGGTTAGGTTTTTGTCTAGGAAGTTAGCTAAGTCCGAGTCAAGGTCGAGACCACTGGTTGAGAGAGTTAAACTCCTCAAACACGGTCTCCTAACCTCTTCGACTAGTCGAGTTCAAGAGAAGGACTCAACTCGGGTTGAAAAACTCGAAGTTGAGAACTCACTCTTGAAAAGTCAAGTCGAAGATCTTAGGAATCGTTGGAAAGGTTTACTTTGGGATCAAAGGACTTGACCTCCTACTTGGATCGCAAAGGGCCGTGTACAACAAGGCCGGACTAGGGTTTAGCTCAAACACGACCAATAAGTCGTATATGTCAATCGTAAGTAGACATAAAAAACGTGTCCAAGCATGGGTCCCTAAGACCACTTTGATTTCAACTCTAGGATCCAACTCGTACTGGGTTCCCAAGGACCAAATCCACTATGTGGATAGACTGAACCGATTCAGCGGTCTAGGGAGCGATTACAAAACATGTTTGTGTTTTAACTTAGTAATTGCATGCTTAGATTTTGTTTTGTTTTGTTTTTTTTTTTGAACTCACTTAGAACACGCAAATAACCAATTAAAATCCTTCGAAAAGATTGAGCCTCGGGGAGCCTCTTTTCAAATAACCAATTAAAATCCTTCGAAAAGATTGAGCCTCGGGGAGCCTCTTTTCAAAAATAACTAGTTAGACGAGGAAATAGTCTTAGGTGAGTCAAGTCACCATTTTCTTGAAAATGGCTTTGTCTAAGGAAGTGGTCGATGATCCGATAAAAGAAGGCCCACATGCCTCACCACGACACAATCTTGAAAAGGTAAACTTGACAAGCCTAGGGTCAAATCCAAATCTAACATAAAATTACTTAAACCTAAATCCACTTAATCAATTTGAAAATCATCTCAACATAAAATTACTTGAACCTAAATCCACTTAATCAATTTAATTGGAAATTATCTCAACATAAAATTACTTAATCAATTTAATTGGAAATCATATCACAAAATCTAACATCAATCCAACCACCTTGTGTGTAGGATCAATGGATGTTGGACGGTTGCTCGAGCACATGGCCAGGGATCAACTCAAATTCACAAAGCTTGATTCAAACGACAAGGATCGGTAGCCTTTGGGAATAACGACAAGCTCAAAATCATCGGATCAGGTGATATCGAGCTTAACTCGAATTTTGTTATTAAAAATGTATTACTTGTAGAGAATTTTGAATATAACCTGCTTAGCGTAAGCCAATTGTGTGATAATAACTATAAGGTTATATTTCTAGAAAATGAATGCATAATTAATACCAAATGAAACCTCTAAAACAATTCTTAAAGGAACTAGGACAAATAACATTTATACAATTAACTTAATCAAATCCTCAGCCAAATGTCTTATGACACAGGAAGAGGAATCATGGTTGTGGCACCGAAGACTCGGTCACTCGCACCCAAGACTCATCCACAAGATGAGTCAGAGTGGCTTAGTCAGAGGCTTACCCAACCTCAACAACTTGGTTAATAAAATGCGTAATGCTTGTCAACAAGGAAAACAACCTAGGACACAACACAAGTTAACTAACCAGAAGCGAACCTCAAGTGTAGCTGAGCTCCCG
Source organism: Wurfbainia villosa (assembly GCA_025175895.1). Lineage (NCBI taxonomy): Eukaryota > Viridiplantae > Streptophyta > Magnoliopsida > Zingiberales > Zingiberaceae > Wurfbainia > Wurfbainia villosa. Next base: position 15,570,343 of record CM045996.1, on the reverse strand, counting down.
TGATATGGATCTGCTCGATTCACATGGAGCCAAGTCACTCAATAGAAGTCAATATTGCTTAGTCATAATTGACGACTACTCCAGGTTTACCTGGGTTAGGTTCATCAAACATAAAAATGATACCCTAGATCAATTAATCAATCTATTCAAATTAATCGAGAATCAAAAAGACCTTAAGGTTAAAAGACTTAGAAGCGATCATGGTGGTGAATTCGAAAATCAAAGGTTCACTGACTGTGAACCAAACGGATACCACCATGAATTCTCTTGCCCTAGGACCTCAAAAAAATGGCCTAGTGGAGCGGAAAAACCGAACTCTACAAGAAGCCGCTAGGACCATGTTGAACGAATACGACCTACCCGATAGGTTTTGGGCAGAAGCCGTTAGCACGGCTTGCTATGTCCAAAATAGGATCCTTATGGTAAAGAGGCACCTTAAGACCTCGTGACAGATTTATCACGATAAAATACCTAACATCAAGTACTTTAGGTATTTGGGTGTAAGGTACATATCCTAAACACTAAGGATTACCTAGGGAAATTTACATCCAAAACTACCACGAATCTTTCTAGGATACTCGACTACAAGTAGAGCTTATAGAGTATATAACCACGACACCCTTAGAGTCGAGAGACTATAAATGTAGTATTCGATGAAGGACATGAACCTACAAAACCCCGACAACCCCAATTAGCGAAATGATTCATACTAGACTAGACCTTACTCGATCCTAGAGATTAGCTCTAGTGTTAATCCTAACCTAAGTCAACCAAATCACTCTATTGATCAAGTGATAGATGACTCCAACCAAACTAGAACTCAAACGAGTCATCCTATGGATCAAGTTGTAGACTCAAACCCAAATCCAACTAGGACTCAAACGAATCATCCTATCGACCAAGTGATAGGTGATCCTAATCTAGGAGTTCGAACTAGAGCATCCTATAGGAACCTTAGCCAAATTTCCTTAATTTCAAAGATAGAACCCAAATCAATTGAACAAGCTCTTCTTGATCCCGATTGGATTATTACTAGGAATGTTCTAAAACTTAAGAAAGCTCTCTATGGACTTAAACAAGCTCCTCGAGCTTGAATGCGAGAGACTTTCAATCCATCTCAAGTCAAAAGGGTTTAACCAAGGTTTAGTTGACCCAACTTTCTTCGTAAAAACCTTAGGTAAAGAAATATTCGTAGCTCAAATTTACGTAGACGACATAATTTTTGGAACCTCTAACTCAGCCTTACTAAACGAGTTCGTTTCACTCATGGAAAGTGAGTTCGAAATGAACTTGGTAGGCGAGTTAAGTTTCTTTTTAGGTCTACAAATTAAACAAACTAAGGATGGTATATACCTATATCAACAAAATACACTAAGGAGTTAATTAAAAGATTTGGAATGCAAGACGCTAAGATAATAAACACCCCGATTGCGATTAATGTTAACATAGGAGAAGACCTAGAAAGTAAGTCCATTGACTTAAAGTACTATAGGAGCGTGATATGAAGTCTCTATACTTAGCTGTGAGTCGGACATCCTATTCGAGAAGTATATGCGCAAGGTTTCAAACCGTGCTAAGGAGTCTCATCTAACCCTAGTCAAGCGTATCCTTAGATATCTAAAGGGTACACTTAATGTCGGTATTTGGTATCCTAGATCTACCGAGTTCGAACTAACCGGCTACTCCGATTCGGACTATGCCGGTAGTAAGCTCGATAGAAAAAGCACGAGTGGTTGTTGTCAACTACTCGGCTCGAGTCTAGTGAGTTGGTGCGAGGAAGCAACATTGTGTTGTCTTATCTACCACCGAATACGTTGCGATGGGTGAGTGTGTAACTCAGCTTCTTTGGATGAAGCACACTCTCCAAGACTTTAGGTTGGACTTCACCAAAACTAAAATTTTCGTAGACAACATAAGTTCGATAAATCTAACTAAGAACCCTATATGTCATTCAAGAACAAAGCATATAGAGGTAAAACACCATTTCATTCGAGAACATGTAGCCAATGGCTCCATACAACTCGAATATGTTGACTCAAAGTCTAACCTAGCAGACATTTTTACTAAACCACTACCCGAAGCCGAATTTAGTCTCTTGAGACGAAAATTGGGCATGTGCGTAATAGAATAGGAACTTGCAAATTATATTTTCTTACTACTATTTCTTACTTTTTTTCATGGAACTAGCATAGGACATACCTTAGATATCATGCACCTATAGATTTAAGGAGTCAATACATCTCACAACACATAGGACTAATGTGTTTGTGTACTTAGCCACGTAGATGGGCGTGAGATGTTAGGACCTTACTCCTGGTTCCAGATGTAGAGCTAGTGCATCGCTATGAACCATGGAGTATAATCATACATACTAACCGACTCTGACCAGGACTGGTTGATCTTTCATATCAATCAAGCCAAATATGAGTCGAACATTTTATAGATGAACTTATTTTCAGTATATTATTTTCAAAATAATGTGGAACATGCTTGGATTCTAAAATTAACTTTTTTCCACACACACCCCTTACTCTTTTCGATATACGGCAAAAGGGGGAGAAAAAGGCCAAAGTTAAGGGGTCAAAACAATTTTTTTTACCAAAAGTTAAAACTTATTTAACTTTTGACAAAAGTTAAATAATTCTTAACTTAAACGTATTTGTGCCTTCTACGTTTTACTTAAACGTATTCTATAACTTTTAACAAAACTTTATGTCATTAATGTTTTACTTAAGGGGGAGAAAGGGCTTAACTAAAATGTTTTGCTAAGGCCAACTTTAAGTAATGTTAATTACTTAAAGCAACCCTCAAGGGGGAGGATTAAGGTCTTTCTTCAAAGACTCACCCTCGGTCTAGGGGGAGGTTTCCTCAAGGGGGAGTATTTGAAGAAAATCCTTACTACTCCAACTTAATCTTCATATTTTTTGTTTCTCATGCACATTATTATTCTTCATGCTTGCTATTTACTTAACTTTGTATGTGGGTTTGCCATAAATCAAAAAGGGGGAGATTGTTGGTGCAGTAGGCACCTATGTCGAACCTAAGTTTTGATTATAGCAAACGATACAAAGTTAAGCATATATTGTTATCTCACGAGCTAAATCAAGTGTGCAGAAAAGTCTCAATGCTGGAGCTGAAGGCTAGCGACACCCGGAGGAAGCCGCGGTGGTCGGGCGACACTCGAGTTGGAGGAGCCGAAGGAATCGAGTGGAAGGCGAAGCAAAGCGACACATAAGTATCGAGGTAAGCTCGTGTGCGGCGTAAGTGAGTCGAATCCTCTTACGGGGGATGATCTTAGGCGACGATCCGACCCAAGACTTCCATGGAAGGTCTATGTTGAGATCGGACCGCAAGTGGCCGTCGAATCCACTTATATTTTGAGGTAACTCTTTATTATTGTCGAAAAGTCTAAAAATCAGTTCAACCGGCCAAAAATCAGTTCAACTGCTAAGCCATCAGTTCAACCGGCCAAAAATCAGTTCAACTGCTGAGCCATCAGTTCAACCGGCCAAGAAATCAGTTCAACCGGTGGTCAAAAATCAGCCTCGAGGAGTCAAGCTTTATCACCATTTTTCAAGGAGTTTTGTGCTCATTTGTGATTGGTTGAAGACCCATTCGTTGAGGGGCTTAAAGGCTATAAAAGGAGGGCCAAACCTAGGGTTTTTAATGAATTTCTAAGTGCTCAAAAGCTTCCACAACGCTGCGACTCTCCGACAACTCTACGACAACGAAGTGCTGCCAACAACCCTAGCTTAAGTTCTTTCTTTTTAGTTGTTGGTATAATCCTTGTTTTCAATATTGCAATTATTTTACTCGAGAGTTTTCTATCGTTGCATTTTACTTTTAATAGAAGAGAGGGTGTGTCTCTCTATCATTTTTCTTCGAAAGTTTTTTTTGTAATCGTCAAACTCCTATCTCCAACGAGGAGGAGTGTTTTAGTGAATTGCCCTCATACGTGCGTCTAGGACCGTTAGGGCCTAGTAGTAATGGCAGAAGGCTCTGAACCAATTAAAAAAATAAACTTGTCTCTTTTTGTTTCATTTATCTTTCCGCTGCACTTATTTGTTTTGATACGAACTCGTAAAAGAAGAAAAAGGTTTTGCGCTATTCACCCCCCCCCCCTCTAGCGCTCACTTCGATCCTACAATGGGGTTGTCCTGCTTATGTGAAGCGGACTGTATCAGACAAACTGGATGCTAAGTCTGATAAATGTCTATTTATTTGATACCCTAAGGAAACAAGGGGTTACCAATTCTATCATCCTGTGGAACAAAAGGTGTTTGTTTCAAGGCATGCTGTGTTTCTAGAGAAAGAGTTTCTCTTGCAAGAAAACAGTGGGAGTGTCGTCGAGCTTGAGGAGGCTCGAGAGACTCAAATAGACATTGATGAGATACCGGTGAGCACAACAAATTACAACTCATAGTGATGAGCAATCGGACCTATTGTAACACCACATCTTCGTAGATCCGGTAGAACACGCAATATTTCGAGAGATATGGATTTCGTAAGTGAATCGAACGACGTGTTACTCATTGATGATGAGAGAGCCTACCATTATGAAGAAGTCTTTGACAAGTTCAGAAAGGGATAAGTGGCTTGGTGCCATGAAGTCGGAAATGGATTCCATGTACGAAAACCAAGTTTGGAACTTGGTTGACCCCACCAAGGCATAAAGCCTATAGGGTGCAAGTGGGTTTTCAAGAAGAAAACCGACATGGATGGTAATGTGATTACCTATAAGGCTAGATTGGTGGCGAAAGGATATCGTCAAAAACAAGGTGTTGATTATGACGAAACCTATTCGCCTGTAGCTATGCTTAAATCCATTCGGATGCTCCTGGCCATAGCGGCTCATTATGATTATGAGATATGGCAGATGGATGTGAAAACAACTTTCCTTAATGGAAACCTGCTCGAGGACGTGTATATGATACAGCCTGAGGGTTTAACATCGGTTGATAAAACCAAGGTATGCAAATTGCGACGATCCATTTATGGATTGAAGCAAGCATCCAGGAGCTAGAATATCCGTTTTGATGAGACAATCAAAAAGTTTGATTTCTCACAAAATCCAGACGAACCTTGTGTGTACAAGAAGGTTAGTGGGAGTGCAGTCGTGTTCCTAGTATTGTATGTCGATGACATACTACTTATAGGAAACGATGTTTCAATCTTACAGTCAGTGAAGGTTTGGTTATCCAAGAAATTCTCCATGAAAGACCTGGGAGAAGCAACCTACATCCTCGGGATTAAGATCTATAGAGATAGATCGAAACGGTTGCTTGGTCTTTCGCAGTCTACATATATAGACTGAGTGCTAAAGAGGTTTAGCATGTCGGAATCCAAGAAAGGTTTCCTACCCATCAGGCATGGGGTAAACCTTTCGAAGTCTATGTGTTCACGCACAGAAGACGAGAGGATTTGCATGAGTAAGATTCCCTATGCATCCGCAATAGGATCTATCATGTATGCTATGTTATGTACAAGGCCCGATGTATCGTATGCTCTGAGTGTCACGAGCAGATACCAGTTTGATCCAGGAATGGATCAATGGGTGGCTGTTAAGATGATCCTTAAGTGCTTGAGAAGAACTAAGGATGCGTTCCTAATATATGGAGAAGGGTACATGGTGATACGTGGGTATACGGATGCCAGCTCCAGACAGACAAGGATGATTCCATGTCTCAGTCTGGGTATGTATTCACCTAAAATGGAGGCGCAATAAGTTGGAAAGGTTCCAAGCTTGACACTATAGCGGATTCTGCCACTATGGCAGAATACGTTGCAGCTTTGGAAGCAGCAAAGGAAGCGGTTTGGATCAATAAGTTCATCTATGAACTTGATGTGGTCTCATCAATGATCCAAACATGTGCTTCGCCGCTATCATCTTATCAGAGAGATCATCAGTAGGAACGAAATACAAATCGAGAAAATTCCCACTGAAAGGAACTTAGCGGATCCTTTGACTAAAGCATTACCTCAAAGTAAGTTTGAGGGTCATGTTCGAGCTTATGGTATTGGATACCGTAGCGATTGGCATTAGGCCAAGTGGGAGTCTGTTAGTAATATATGAGAGATGTCCTAAGGCAATCGCCTTATGTATGAACCATTTATATGATAAATGAAGATTCACTATTTGAGTATACATGTTTTATGTATTTGATTGGATCTTAAACTCATTTATCAATGTCCACGATACGATTCACAAGATGAGAGAATTTGTGATTGGATCACAACTAGTGAGTATCTCTACATGTGTAATTGTGATGTATCGGAATTATCCTAGTCGATGAATTGATGGATTTGGACACCATCAATTCTCCGAGACTAGCACGAGGTATACTCCTTGGTGTATCCAAGCGGTGATTCTCAGGGCCGGAGACATAGTGATGTCCGGAGTTAATCGTGGATGCTAGTTATGGTAACTAGTTCATTGGAGTGACCAGCCGTAAGACTTCATATGGTTCTCTGCATATATAGATATGTCAATGAAGTTCTTGTTGGGATGTATACTGAAAGCCTAGCTCTTTTGTATGGACATCTTTATTTTGAAATAAGAATCACATGATCATTGTTTGCACGTTATATTTATATGTGTGCATATTGTCTAATATTTTACATTGTAGATAACATGGTGCCTGGGTGCGGCACAGAAGATCATGTTATCAGTCCCTTGTAGAATATAAGTAGAGGCTCACAACCAAGATGGTTTTGGACAAACCATTGGCATGGTTGTAGTGTAGCTTGGTATTGTTTTATCTTGAACATAGAGTTACACTAGTACACCTCGGTGTATTGAGCAGGACCGACATAGAGGTGATTCAATTTATTGCTGACTACATAATTCAATCGGACCTCGGATATTATGTTGTACATGCTCTTAATCCCGATATAATAACGAGCACATGTACTTAGTATTTATTTCTTTGATTTACCAGAGGGTGAGATTTCTATGGATTAAATCAATATGCCCGGTAAGTTGGGAAGTGATATTATTTACATGGTGTGTCATTGATTATAGGAGGAATCCGTGTCCTATATATTAGGTTGATGATGTCCCCTTGAGGAGCTCATAAGGTTCATCATGTAAACCCTGCAGGTTGACTTAGTCAACATGATGATAAGGTCGAGTGGTACTACTCGAGGAGTTAGATGTTAATTAATTGATGGTCAGTAAATCAATTAATTGACGGACATTCTATATCTTAAACACGGGGAGATGGATGTACAAATAATATATGGAGCCCATATTAATTTATGGGGGTTGGTGAGGTAGTTCGATGATGATCCTCTAGTGGAATGGAACATCATTGATGGATCAAGTTTGTGTGGTTCCGATCCATCGGGTGGCCAAGACCCAACTCCTCCTCATGGTCCCTATCGTAGCCTTATATAAACCTCATGAAGTCTAGATCAAATGATGGAAAACAAATCTCTAGATCCGACGGTTAGGATTGAATCCCTAGAACCGACGGTGGAGATTAGATCTCTAGATCCGACGGTTGGGATTAAATTCCTAGAACCGACGGTTGAGATTAAATCTCTAGATCCGACGGTTGGGATTAAATTCTTAGAACCGACGGTTGAGATTAAATCTCTAGATCCGACGGTTGGGATTATTTCCTAGAACCGACGGTTGAGATTAAATCTCTAAATCCGACGGTTGAGATTAAAAACCTAGAACCGACGGTGGAGATTAAACCAAGGCCTAAACCTAACTCTATATAAAAGGGAGAGGAAAGGTTGGATAAGGTGGGCGGCAAGAAAATTGGGAATTAGTTCCTATATTTTTGGCTACCTCATCAATAACCAATTTTCTCCTAAGTTCTATATAAGGGAGCATGGGTTGGGCGGCAACTAAGTTTTATGGATGGTTCATGATGGATGCTAAGGAAATTAGGGTTTTGCCTAGCATTACTTGGGCGGCAAGCAACCTCAAGGAAAAAACCCTAATTAGGGTTTTGGTTCCTTAGGTTGGGCGGCCAAGGTGGTGGAGCTAGAGGGGGCGGCAACCTATGGATGAGCTTGTCTTCTTCCTTGGAGGTGGCTAGCTCCTAGATCTCTCCTCTCCACCAAGCTTAGGCGGCAAGAAACCTATGGAAAAAACCCTAATTAGATTAGGGTTTAGCTCTTGGGATTGGGCGGCTAGGTTTGGAAGTTATGGTTGGGCGGCAACTATAGGGGAAGGGCTCATCTTCTTCCTTCTAAGGGTTGGCCGGCCACTATCTTCTCTTCCTCTACCTTGGGCGGCAAGATATCCAAAGGAAGCTTGGTTGGGCGGCTAGGATTTGGAAGGTAAGGTGGATGGCAACTATAGGGGAAGTGTTCTTCTTCTTCCTAGGGTGTTGGCTGGTTCCTATCCTTTTTCCTATACCTTTGGCGGTGCCCAACCTATTCCTCTTTTCCTCTTCTTTTCCACTTGGCCGGCGGCACTAGGAGCTAGGGTTTGTCCCTAGTTCGGTTCCTTGGTTGTTTCCATTATGTTCTCTCTATTCTTGGGGCCGGCGGCATCAATCCTTTTGTGGATTGGTGGTTGGCTCAAGCAAGAAGGGAAAGAGAGTTCTTCTTTCTTTGGATTGAAGAAGATCTAGGATGCTTCAACTTGTGGAGGATCTTCGCCCACACGAAGTCTACAAGGAGGTTAGGACATACGATAGAAGATCAAGAGGTATAAAAGTTTTATAACTTTTATTTATGATCTTTGCATGTTTCTATTCTTAATTGATATGCTAGCTTAAGTTCTTTAGGTTAGTATATGTTGATTATACTAGTTTGCATTTGCATGTATTTGTATAATCATGGACCCCGAATAAGAAACACAAAAACCGGCGATCCGTCCGTCGTCTCTTCCGCAGCTAACCGACTAGAAGAGTTGTGTTGCTTGAACAACTAGTTTGTTCAAGCGATCGCTCGAGTCGTTAGCACGACGACGAATTGGTTTTGCTTAGGAAACTCATCCCATCCGGATTAGTTTTCATTAGTGAAAATTTTAATCCGGGGACATGGGAGCCTATGAGCATTCCGAGGAATAAGCACATTGCCAACAGTTTTTACTGTGGCTTAAGTGCGATGTTCCTTTGACTTGCGGTATTCAAGTCATCTTGATCATGGAGACTTATGCTTTGACATCTTAAGCAAACATCTCTAAGGAGATGTGGACCCGGGATGATTGGGTATAAGTCGAAGTGATCAAGGTGTTTGAATAGCCTATAAAGGATTCACCACTCCTTGCGAGGAGATGTATACCCATGGCCTCTCGTCGGATTGTTACTAAAGTCTTTGGCCAAAGCATTACATGTTTAGAGTAAGGTACTCTTCGATACATGTGGAGTAACTAGAATCCATAGGACGAGGAAATGATACTTGGGCTAGGTGTGACGTAGTCAGCCTAGTGGGGACTGACACAATAGACCATGTCCTGAACCAAGTGGGTATAAGATGAGTGAAGGGAATGGGGCACGATTCATTCGAGCTACTGAAGGGTTTCAGAAATAGTTCTGGATCAACCGTTGATCTTTTCGGTTAATTGGGGATCATGATGTACTACTAGGTGTCACTCATGATCGTTCTATAATTAATGGTTAATTATAGACGGCCAACATAAATCGGGAACCTATTTGGTCACACGCACAACGAGTGTAATCCAATGGATTTAAAATGAGTTTGAGAATGAGATTCTCAGACCGAGAGAAACTATGTTTGGTTGGACCAAATATAAAGCGAGCATGAAATTGTTTCAGTCGCAATGGAAGCGTGGATGAGCCGTGTCTTATGAAGACGTAATGGATGAACCAAAATGGTTTGGTTCTAATCCAATGGAGGAGGATAAACCAAAGGGTTTGGTTTATATTAAACGAATGAACCAAAGGTTGGTTCGGTTCGTTTTAACTTAAAATAAACCATCATGGTTTGGTTTATTTTAACTTATCTTAATGGAGCGGGTTAACGGGCTTTATGGATATGATCCATTAACCATTAAGAGAATTAGTTCTCTATAAAATAGGGCTTAAACCCTAATCCAAAACCCTAATCAAGAGTTGCCGCCCAACCTTGTGTTGCCGCCCCTCCCTCTCCTCCCCTAGTCGGCGCCAACCCTAGGATTGCCGCCCCGTCCAAGTCATTGCCGGTGACCAAGCTTCAGCCGGTGAACACTCCGGCGACCCTCCGGTGATCCCCTATAGGTTTGGCATCAAGGTGAGTCTTTTCTTTCCTTGGTTGGCCGGCACCTATATCCTCCACCAAGCTGTCCAGTTTTCTGGACAGCTTCTTCTCCTCTCGTCGGAGCATCATTTGGACGACGGTTAGTGCTCCGACAGCGGCTAACTTACCGGGGATTTGATCTCCGGTAATCCTCTGAGGTGGAGGACGAAGGATTCGTCAAACGGTTGACGAATACCTCTCCGGAGAAGCGAGTTTTGAGAACTCGTTTTAGGATCCGAATTTTGATTCGGATCGTGATCATCTCTCGATCACGTTGTCTTCAACACGAGGCTAGTAACCCGTACGAAGACGAAGCTCGTGACTTAGCGAAGTCATCCCGAGGAGCTCGGCGTGGATACGGATAGAGACGATTCTTACGAGGATCGTTCCGGTTGATGCCGTTCCCGCTACACGTCATACGGAAGGTATAACGTAGATAATTTTCTTTTATTGCAAATTTAATTTACGGTTATGTCTACACTTGTTGTAATAGCATGCGTGTGTTGTGTGTGTTGTAATAAATATAGATTTATTATTTTTAATTGCTTCCGCTGTGCTCATGTTTACGAAACATGATCGAACACACACACGCCGCGGTGCCGGAAACCCAACACGGTAGCAACCCATCTTTGTGATTGGTGGTTGACACAAGCAAGGAGAAGAAGATCTCGGTTATCTTCCCTTGTTCGGAGAGAGCAAGGAAGGGAAAACGCGATCTAGGAGGTTTCAACTCTTGGAGGATCGTTGCCCACACAACGTCCAAGAGGAGGATAGGTCATATGATAGAAGATCAAGAGGTAAACAAGAGGTATAATTCTTGTTTAAGTTTCTTTCTTGTTCTATGCAATTTGTTTGTAATAGTATGATCATGGACCCTGAAGATAAATACAAAAACTGACGATCCATACATCATCTATTCCACAGCTAATCGAGGAAAAGAGTTTGGTTGCTTGAACAACAAGTTTGTTCAAGCGATGACTCAAATCGAGAAGCACGATGATGGATCGATTGCTTGGGTAATCCTTTTTCGTCCGGATTATTTTTTTTTTCTCCGGGGACGTATGATTGGATCGCCATGCACAAGCGACCGAAGCAAAGCTTCGACCTTCAAGTGGTATCAGAGCCACGGTTTCCTGTTTTGTGTGTTTAGCACTCGGTTAATTTTATGCACTTATCATATATTATGTGTGCCGGATAATAGTAGGATGTGCGTAGGCTAACTTTTTGGTTGCAGGCATAAGATCCAACTATTATGGGGCCATATGTGTGTAATCGTAATATTATTTGAATCCTCGGAGTTGACGAAGCTAGTATTTAATTTTTGTAATTAAGTACGGTGCATTGTTTAGCTACTCTTTTATTTTAGTTTACTTTCGATCTAGATTTCATGTACACTCCTTTGTAGAGTATAGAATCGATGGATGTAAATTAAAATAATTTTTCTCGGCTCAGATCTCTAGATGGCTTGTACATGGCGTAGGGAGGAGCGAACAAAGGTGGCAACACGATTGGAGGCATATTGGAGAACAAAAGCCATAATAGTTGGAAAATTTATTTTTCATATTTATTGCTTTTGATTAATATGCTTGTTGTTCTTGCATAGTTAAAATTCCTCAAATTTAAATTACTAAGTGGGAGAGGGATATTTTTTTTAAAAAAAAATTCCTGCGACCTCCATTACAATTTGACATGTGATGCGAACAAACTTGCGCGTTGGCTCTGAGTGTCTTCCTTCATATCAGATGAGTTTGTTTTGTAGATGAATAGGTCAAATATTGTTTTAGGAAGTTATTTAGGAGTGTGTGTACTTCCCCATCTGAAGGCACATAATCCGAGGTAATTGCCTTAGTATCAAGTAATGGTGAACACTTAGATGCAAATAAAAGTATCCTCCCCATCGGAGTCACTGCTTTTATTTGTAGGGTCGAAGAGGAACCAACTATTAATTTTATTTGTCAAAAAGTAAGGTTGACAGGATAATAAAATTAATGGGTAAAACCTCCTCTTACAAATGTAAAATTCGTATACGTCCACACTATCGTGGCATACAATATTCTCAGTGTTTTGAGGTGTTGGTTGATTTTAAAATTTTATTATTTGAGGAATCAATAATTTTTTGAAATCTAAATGTTTTTGATCTATGTGATTCTTAGGTTTCTTCAAAATGACTTTCAACCCACTTGCTGTGCTAAAGGAAAATAAAATTACTGGACCGAACTATGTGGATTGGAAAAGGAATCTGGACATAGTCTTGACTGCTGAGGAGTACAAGTATGTACTTCTTGAAGAGTGTTCTCCTAAGCCTATGGATGATTCTGGGGAAAAAGAGAAAGAGAGTTATAAAAAGTGGATCAAGGTTGATGAGATAGCGCAGTGTTACATTTTGGATTCTATGTCAAATGTATTGCAACATCAGCATCAGGCCATGACTACTGCTTATGACATGACGCTCAATCTCAAGGAATTTTTCGAACACCAAAATCGGGCTGCTAGGCAAGAAGCCATGAGAAACTTGATGACGACCACCATGGTTGAGGGAACACCCATGAGGGATCATGTTCTCAAGATGATGGCTCATTTGAATGAGCTGGAACTCCTTGGAGCTGAGATCGATGGGGAAACCTAGGTTGATATAATTCTCCAATCTCTACCTAGGAGTTTTGAGCAGTTTTGCCTGAACTACAACATGAACAAGAGGTTGTATTCGTTGGCGGAGCTTTTGACAGAACTCCAGGCCACAGAGGGGCTTTTTTGTCAGAGTTCTTAGGTTTTGGTTGCCCAGAATGTTTCTACATCTAAGCCGAAAGGAAAGAAGAAGAAGAAACATGGTGTAGCATAGGTGGTGGGAGGATCTCAGAGAGGAGTGAAGAAGCCAAAAGGCAAGTGCTACATGCAAGCAGACTAGACATTTGAAGGTTGACTGCCCCAATCAAAAGTAGAACAAAGGAATATCTTTTGGTCTAGTCGTTGAAATATTTTTAGCGGTGTTATCTACTGACACCTGGTGTGTAGATACGGGAGCCACAGATTATGTCTGCAATACTTTGCAAGGGTTCCAGGAAACCATATGACTAGCTGAGAAAGAGATGATCGTCTACATGGGCAATGCTACTAAGGTGGCGGCTATTGCACTCAGATGTTTATTTATATTTTGATAGGAATAAAACTTTGGTTCTGAGAAATTGCCTTTATGTTTCTTCATTTAAAAAGAATTTGATTTCAATTTCTAAATTATTTTTGGATGGAAATTATATTTCTTTTAATGACAGAGTTGTTATAAAAATGAATAGGGAGATTATCTGTTTTGGTATGTTGGTAGGAACTTTATATACTCTTGAACCAAAGGCTCCCATGGATGGAAATAGAAGTAAATAACTCATCTTCTAAATCTAATAAGAGAAAAGAACCTTCGAAAATGAACCAAACGTATCTTTGGAATCTAAGGTTAGGTCATATTTAACATAGTAGAATTCAAAGGTTGATAGCTGATGGACCTTTGGGTTCATTAGTGGTGGAAAATTTCCCAACCTACGAATTTTGCTTGGAAGGTAAAATGACCAAGAGGCCTTTTAAGGCCAAGGGGTATAGAGCCAAAGATGTGTTGGAATTGGTTTATTCTGATTTGTGTGGTCCTATGTCTATCCTAGCTAGAGGTGGTTTTGAATATTTCGTCTCTTTTATAGATGATTATTCAAGATATGGATACATTTACTTGATGCGCCGCAAGTCTGAATGCTTTGACAGGTTCAATGAATTCAAGGTAGATGTGGAGAAACATCAAGGTAAAAGTATCAAGACACTACGATCTGATCGTGGTGGTGAGTACCTCTTGAGAGAGTTTAGGAGTTATTTATCAGAGGTTGGGATTCAATTCAAATTGTCTGCACCTGGTACCCCAGCAGAATGGTGTGGTGGAGCAAAGGAATAGAACTCTTATGAAGATGGTTAGATCGATGATGAGTTATTCTGAGTTACCAAATTCGTTCTGGGGGTATGCTTTGGATACGACATTGTATATTCTGAATTTTGTACCATTTAAATCAGTACCTTCTACTCCCACAGAATTGTGGACTGGACGAAAGTCTAGTCTGAGACATATTCGGATTTTGGGGAGTCCAGCACATGTGCTGAAGGTAGATGCTGGTAAGTTGGAACCTCATACAGAAGTGCACTTGTTCGTAGGCTATCTTAGAGGAACGAAAGGTGGTTTGTTCTATAGTCCTAGAGATTAGAGGGTGATCATTAGCACGAATGCCCGATTTTTAGAGAAAGACTATGTAATGAACCACAAGCCCATGAGCAAGATTGTTCTAGAGGAGTTGAGAGGGTAAGTCACTACTTCAGTACCATTGGTACAAGAGGACATACCACAAGTGACTGCATTGCGTGTCACAGAGGATACACGAGTGATACCTCGTTATAGTGGGAGGGTTGTTAGATAACCTGAGAGATTTATGTTCTTGGGAGAATCTTCTGATTTGGTCCTTGACGAACATGAATCAAATCCCTGGACATATGACAAGGCAATCCAAGAAAAAGATGCGGTATCTTGGCAAAGGGCGATGAATTCTGAGATAGAATCTATGGATTCAAATCAAGTATGGGAGCTAGTAGAACCACCCAATGGTGTAAAAGCCATTAGATGCAAGTGAATCTACAAAAGAAAGAGAGGAACAGACGGGAAGGTTGAGACCTTCAAAGCAAGGCTTGTTGCGAAAGGTTATACTCAGAAAGAGGGTATCGATTATGAGGAGACCTTTTCACCGATAGCCATGCTTAAGTCTATCCGGATTCTCTTGTCTATTGCAGCTCATATGGATTATGAGGTTTGGCAGATGGATGTCAAGGCAGCTTTCCTTAATGGAAGTCTTGAAGAAAATATCTATATGGAGCAACCAGAGGGATTCATTGCAAAGGGCAAAAACCATCTTGTGTGCAAGCTTAATTGATCCATTTATGGATTGAAGCAAGCTTCGAGATCTTGAAACATCCACTTTGATGAGGTAATCCAGTCATATGGATTTATTCAAAGTCTGGATGAGTCTTATGTATACAAGAGATGTGACGGAAACGTAGTGGTATTTCTTGTACTATACGTTGATGACATTTTTCTCATTGGCAACAATGTCAAAGTGTTATCAGACGTAAGGGTATGGTTGTCCAAACAGTTTGATATAAATGACATGGGAGAAGTGGGACACATCCTTGGGATCAAGGTTATAAGGGATCGCAAGAAAAGGATGTTGTGCTTATCTCAAGCTTCATACGTAGACACTATTTTGGCTCGTTTAGTATGCAGAACTCCAAGAATGGTTTTCTACCTTTTAGGCAAGGAGTACCTTTATCTAAAGAGATGCGTCCTAGAACATCAAAGGAGATAGAGGAGATAAAGGTGGTTCCTTATGCTTTGGCGGTAGGAAGCCTCATGTATGCTATGTTATCTACAAGGTCGGATATCTGCTTTGCCGTGGGCATGGTTAGCAAATATCAGAGTAATCCAAGACAGGGACATTAGACTGCGGTAAAGCATATGTTGAAGTACCTAAGAAGGACTAAGGATTATATGCTAGTATACCATGTAAATCAATTACTCCCTGTGGGTTACAAAGATTTTGACTTCTAATCAGATAGGGATAACAGTAAGTCTACCTCGGATTTTGTGTTTACTTTAAGAGATGGAGCCATTGTATGGAGGAGTGTCAAGTAGAAATGTGTGGCGTACTCCACCATGGAAGCTGAGTATGTGGCAGCCTCTGAGGTAGCCAAAGAAGTTGTATGGATCAAAAACTTCTTGATGGACTTGGATGTGAATCCTGGTTTGCCAAGAACTATCATAATTTATAGTGATAACAGTGGTGCAGTTGCAAACTCGAGTGAACCACTAGCCCATAAGGCAAGTAAACACATAGAGCGCAAAGTACCACCTGATACGAGAGATCGTAAAGGGAGGAGAAGTTGTTATCGCCAAGATTGTATTAGAGGATAACCTGGTAGATCCTTTCACTAAGGCCCTCCCAGTGAGAGCTTTTGATAAGTATGTGGAGGGAATGAGAATCAGATGTATGACACTTTGATGGAAGCATAGTCTTTTAGTATAAGTGGGAGATTGTTGGGATGTATACTGATAGCCTAGTCTTTGTATGGACATCTTCATTTTGAAATAAGAATCACATGATCATTGTTTGCATTTTATATTTATTATAATTATACATATTGTCTAATACTTTACATTGTAGATAACGTGGTGTGTGGTGTCACACAGAAGATCATGTTATCAGTTCCTTGTAGAGTATAAGTAGAGGCTCACAACCAAGATAGTTTTGGACAAACCATTGGTATAGTTGTAGTGTAATTTAGTATTGGTTTATCATGACCATAGAATTACACTAGTACACTTTGTGTGTATTGAGCAGGACCGACTAAGAGGTGATTCAATTTATTGCTGACTACATAATTGAATTGGACCTCGGATATTATGGTGTACATTCTCTTAATCCCGATATAATAACGGGCACATGCACTTAATATTTATTTCTTTGATTTACCAATGGGCGAGATTTATGGGTTAAATCGATAGGCCCGGTAAGTTGAGAAATGATATTATTTATATGGTGTGTCGTTGATTATAGGAGGAAACCATGTCCTATGTATTAGGATGATGATGTCCCCTTGAGGAGCTCATAAGGATCATCATGTAAATCCTGCAGGTTGACTTAGTCCAACATGATGATAAGGTTTAGTGGTACTACTCATGGAGTTAGATGTTAATTAATTAATTGTCGGTAAATTATTTAATTAAACGACATTCGATATCTTAAATACGGGAGATATTTGTACAATTAATATATGAAGCCCATATTTAATTATGGGGGTTGGTGAGGTAGATCAATGATAATCCTCTAGTGGAATGGATTATCATTAATGGATCGGATTTTATGTGGATCGGATCCATTGGGTGGCCAAGATCCAACTCCTCCTCATGGTCCCTATTATAACCTATTAAAACCCTCAGGAAGCTTAGATCCAACGGACACGATTAAAATGAGGCTTGGGCAAAATCTATAAATATGCTTCCAAGGCTTGGGTGGCAAGATCAATCAAGGGATTGAATAGAGTTGTGCTAGGGTTTTGGAGTTGGCTTTGGAGAGGCTTGGGTGGCACCCTAAGGTGGTGCTTCTTTATTGGGCATCGCCTCCCTCTCTCTCTAGTTTGGCCGATGGCTCCTCCTTCTCTCTCTCTTTCTCTTTTGGCCGGCGGCAAGAGTTATGGTTTCTTCCCTTGGAGCTCTTGGTCGGCGCCCATATCTTCTCTCCCTCTCCTAGGGCCGGCGGCAACCCATATTTGTGATTGGTGGTCGGCACAAGAAAGGAAAAGAAGATCTCGGTAATCTTCTCTTGTTTGGAGCGAGCAAGGAAGGGAAGATGCGATCTAGGAGGCTTCAACTCTTGTAGGATCATTGCCTACACACATCAAAGAGGAGGATAGGTCATACGATAGAAGATCAAGAGGTATAATTCTTGTTTAAGTTTCTTTCTTGTTCTATGCAATTTTTTTGTAATTGTATGATCATGGACCTCGAAGATAAACACAAAAACCGACCATCCGTACATCATCTATTCCACGGCTAATCGAGGAAAAGAGTTAGGTTGCTTGAACAAAAAGTTTGTTCCAGTGACGACTCAAATCGAGAAGCACGATGAAGGATCGTTTGCTTGGGTAATCCTTTTTCGTCCGGATTATTTTTTTTTAATCCGAAGATGTATGATTGGATCTCCATGCACAAGCGACCGAAGTGAAGCGAAAAGCGAAGCTTCAACCTTCACCACCTCCCCCCACCCACTAGCGACACCAACATTCCTAACACTAACCTGACGAAGCGGGAGGTAAATGAGGTTGACTCATGCCCTAAGATCAAAGCATCTCCATCATCTCTCTACTGCTAGAGCTTTTGCATCATCTTTAGATGTTGTTGCACCTCATGCTGCATCGCATCCTGGAATCTGGATAATCTCTCGGTTACTGTGGGAGGTGAAGGAAGTCAAAGAAAGGTAGATAGGTCATGGATCTTATAGTTTGGTGGCTCCTCATTCCTATCTGGTTGATGCTCCAAGTCAGGCTCAGGCTAATGCTGAGGCTAAGGTTTTGGTCCATCCCTCCTCCAAGTCAGGACATTATTCTCATCTAAACGTATCTTCGCTAATGCAAACTGCCTAAAATCTATCATGTTATACTCAGTAAGTTGTTTAACGTTACCTGTGGTAACATCGAACTTTAGTGTAGCTAATAAAGATGTGATAATGTGGCAATAAGGCAAATGTTCCCTACCCCTAGTAATGACTCTAGAGTGATAAATGATAGACTGGAACATTTGCAGGATGATGTCTATGTCAAATCGGTGAATGAATCCATAAAGTAAAAAAATGAATAATAGGGGCGCATCATAGCGATGTCCCTAGTAGTGAGTGGCAAAACACAGTTCACTATAACTCTGTACAGGGCATAGTCCTGTACTCTGAGTTTAGTGGAACTGAATATACTCACAAATAGAGTCCTCTCCTCACCAAAAAAATGTAAATGCATTCTATCTAATGTAATGTGAGAGTAGGGATCATGATGTGGTAATTCCCTTGGAGGGAAACAAACAACTGGACATAATGAATGCATGAGACCCAGATGATCTCTTAGCATGGAAGGGGTAAAGATAATATCTCTACCCTATAGTTTAGTAGAGTATATGAACTCATCAATCCTAATAAAGTTATTGCAAAACTCAGCATATAAGTCTATATTGATTGAGTTTTTGCAATAAATTAAGTTACATAAGTGATAACTACCATTTTGTCGAGTTATTTTGGTCCTTAATATCACTGTTTTAATCCTCTCATGTGTTTAATTGTTGATTATTATCATGTTTTATGAGTTGGATTTATTTTTTAGACCTTATTATAAATTCTCCAAAATTCTGGACTTATATGTAAATTTTGTCTTTATTTGTAGGAGATCGAGATGAGCTAATGGATTAGACTCGAGTTGGATCAAATATGCCTTCATCTAGGGCTGGAAGGATATTTTAAGCTGGATTAATCTGGACCTTTCATCGTGATCGAGGGCAATTTAATTAAGAGATCATATTTGAGCAATATATATCGTCCGATTAAAGTGGTTTGATTCTGAGCCATTTAACAAGATCTGGAGAGATCCAGTCCGTACATATTGATCTGTACATCTGAGATCTTCATCCAGATTCGACCGATCATGATTATTCCTTCGGAAGGATCAAATCCATCCATTCAAAGTCAGAGAATTCTTAGTCGTTGGATGCACAGCCCATTAATGGATTAATCAAGGCAATCAAAACCATGTTCAATTGGACGGCTGGGATTTGATGGCATTTGATCGAACGACTACAAAAATCCATTTAATTTTCCTCATCGTTGAGCAAGTTTCATTCGGCTTCACACTCTTTTTCCCGCATGCGACGCCTCCGCCTTCTACCGTCACCACACTCACCTCCTCCCTCGCTAGTCGCCGGAGAGGAAGGGGATCCTCTCCTTCTCCGGTGACCAGTGCCACTCCATCGCCGACAGCCTCCATCACTTCCCCTTTCACGCACAAGCCGGTTTTCCCCTTTCAATCGCGCGTCGACCATCACTTTCTCCACCGCCGGCCATCCACGTCTACCTTCAGCCAATTCCAGGTCCAGCCAGCCATTTCCACAGCTCCGGCAGCAGCTCCGAGCTCTGTCGCCGCTCACAGCACTTCCACCTTCATAGCAACCCAACTCCACCGCCGACAGCTTCATTCACAACATCGACTAGTGCCAATTTCGACTTCTCAACAGCTCTGATCAGCATTTTTTTTCCAGCATCTACATGTTTTGATTATTTGGTTGTTAATTGGTTGAACGTTTGTAATCACATTTCCCTTCCATGTTTAATTTGCACGTAGTTAGTTTAATTTGGTTCATGTCTATTTTGTGTTTAATGAAATTTTTCTATGGGTAATTAGATTGTAGTTAGTTAGGTTAGATTTATTTTAAAAACTTTACTTTAATTTCTTTCTTTTAATCATGTTTTCATTAGGTTGTTAGTTAAATCTTTTCTTCCCTTGAGCCTTAGCAGCCGCGTCCACCTTGCTTCCATCCCTTTTTCTCCTTCGGATTCGAGGAAGAACCGCTTCATCAAGAGAATTCGGCAACATCCTCTATCTTCACAACATCCACCTTCTCCTTCGGATTCGAGGAGTTTGATCAGACGACACTTCTTCGAGCTCAACCGGATCCGCCAGAGTTCAGAGTGTTGGGATGTATACTGAAAAGTCTATCTTTTGTATGAACATCTTTATTTTTAAAATAAGAATCACATGATCATTGTTTACATATTTGTGATTATGCATACTGTCTAATACATTACATTATAGATAACATTGTGTGTAGTGTTGTTGGCAATGTGCTATTCCTCGGAGGCTCATTGGCTCCCATGTCCCCGGATTAAAATTTTCAACAAATGAAAACTAATCCGGAGGGGATGAGTTTCCTAAGCACAACCAATTCGTCGTCGTGCTAACGACTCGAGCGATCGCTTGAACAAACTAGTTGTTCAAGAAACACAACTCTTCTAGTCGGTTAGCCGCGGAAGAGACGACGGACGGATCGCCGGTTTTTGTGTTTCTTATCGGGGTCCATGATTATACAAATACATGCAAATGTAAACTAGTATAATCAACATATACTAACATAAAGAACATAAGCTATCATATCAAATAAGAACATGCAAAGAACAATAATAAAAGTTGTAATACTTTTATACCTCTTGATCTTCTATCGTATGTCCTAACCTCCTTGTAGACTTCGTGTGGGCGAAGATCCTCCACAAGTTGAAGCATCCTAGATCTTCTTCAATCCAAAGAATGAAGAACTCTCTTTCCCTTCTTACTTGAGCCAACCACCAATCCATAAAGGATTGATGCCGCCGGCCCCAAGAATAGAGAGAATAATATGGAAACAACCAAGGAACCGAACTAGGGACAAACCCTAGTTTTGGTGCCGCCGGTCAAGATGGAGTGAATAGGAGAAAAGGAATATGTTGGGCGCCGGCCACGGTGGAGGGAATAGAGGAAGGAGCCGGCCACACCCTAATTGAGGAATCCATCTACGATAGGGACCATGAGGAGGAGTTGGGTCTTGGCCACCCGATGGATCGGAACCACACAAACTTGATCCATCAATGATGTTCCATTCCACTAGAGGATCATCATCGAACTACCTCACCAACCCCCATAAATTAATATGGGCTCCATATATTATTTGTACATCCATCTCCCCGTGTTTAAGATATCGAATGTCCGTCAATTAATTGATTCACTGACCATCAATTAATTAACATCTAACTCCTCGAGTAGTACCACTCAACCTTATCATCATGTTGACTAAGTCAACCTGCAGGGTTTACATGATGAACCTTATGAGCTCCTCAAGGGGACATCATCAACCTAATATATAGGACACGGTTTTCTCCTATAATCAACGGCACACCATGTAAATAATATCATTTCCCAACTTACCGGGCATATTGATTTAATCCATTGAAATATCACCCTCTGGTAAATCAAAGAAATAAATACTAAGTACATGTGCCCGTTATTATATTGGGATTAAGAGCATGTACAACATAATATTCGAGGTCCGATTCAATTATGTAGTCAGCAATAAATTGAATCACCTCTATGTCGGTCCTGCTCAATACACCTAAGTGTACTAGTGTAATTCTATGTTCAAGATAAAACAATACCAAGCTACACTACAACCATGCCAATGGTTTGTCCAAAACCATCTTGGT
This sequence comes from Wurfbainia villosa, assembly GCA_025175895.1. Taxonomy (NCBI): domain Eukaryota; kingdom Viridiplantae; phylum Streptophyta; class Magnoliopsida; order Zingiberales; family Zingiberaceae; genus Wurfbainia; species Wurfbainia villosa. The sequence continues at coordinate 15,548,306 of CM045996.1, read as the reverse complement.
TGTGAGCCTCTACTTATATTCTACAAGGAACTGATAACATGATCTTCTGTGCCACACCAAGCACCATGTTATCTACCTTGTAAAATATTAGACAATATGCATACATATAATAAATATAAAGTGCAAACAATGATCATGTGATTCTTATTTCAAAATAAAGATGTTCATACAAAAGAGCTAGGCTTTTAGTATACATCCTAACAATCTCCCACTTATACTAAAAGACTAGCTGTCATCACTCTGCCATACATCTGATTCCCCTTCCCTCCACATGCCTATCAAAGCTCTCGCCAGAAGGGCCTTAGTGAAAGGGTCTACCAGGTCATCCTCTGATACAATCTAGGCGACAGCTTACTTCTACCTCCTTTACGATTTATCATATCAGGTTGTACTTGCACTCTATGCATTTACTTACCTTATAGGCTCGTGGTTCCTTCGAGTTTGCAACTGCACCATTATCACAATAAATTGTGATATTTCTGGGCAAACCAGGAATCACATCCAAGTCCATCAGAAAGTTCCTGAGCCACCCAACTTCTTTGGCCGCCTAAGAGGCTGCCACATACTCAGCTTCCATGGTGGAGTCTGCCACGCATTTCTGCTGGACACTCCTCCATACAATGGCTCCACCTCCCAAAGTAAATACAAAACCTGAGGTAGACTTACTGTTATCCCTATCATATTGGAAATCGGAATCTATGTAACCCATAGGGAGTAATTGGTCTGCCCGGTAAACTAGCATATAATCCCTGGTCCTTCTCAGGCACTACAATATATGCTTTACCGCAGTCCAATATCCCTGTCTTGGATTACTCTGATATCTGTTGACCATGCCTACGGCAAAGCAGATATCTAGTCTCGTACATAGCATACATTAGCCTTCCTACCGCCGAAGCATAAGGAACTGCCTATATCTCCTCTATCTTTTCAGATGATCTAGGACACATCTCCTTAGATAAAGGAACTCCATGCCTGAAAGGTAGAAAACCCTTCTTGGAGTTTTGCATGCTAAAACGATCCAAAATCATGTCTATGTATGAAGCAAGGGATAAGCATAACAACCTTGATCCCAAGGTTGTGACCCACTTCTCCCAAGTCCTTTATATCAAACTGTTTGGACAACCATACCCTTACATCTGATAACACTTCGATGTTGTTGCCAACCACCAAAATGTCATCTACGTTTAGTACAAAAATACCACTACGTTTCCGTCACATCTCTTGTATACACAAGACTCATCCGAACTTTGAATAAATCCATCAGACTGGATTTACCTCCTCAAAGCGGATGTTCCAAGACCTCGAAGCTTGCTTCAATCCATAAATGGACCGATTAAGCTTACATACAAGATGCTCTTTGCCCTTAGCAATGAATCTCTAGTTGCTACATATGGATGTTTTGCTCAAGACTTCCATAAAGGAAAGCTGTCTTGACATCCTTCTGCCACACCTCATAATCCATATGAGCTGCTATGCATAAGAACTCCCAGACCTGATTTGAATCCATAGATTCAATCTCAGTATTCATTTCACTTTGCAAAGATGTTGCATCTATATCTTGGATTGCCTCGTCATATGTCCAGGGATCAGATTCATGTCTGCCAGGGACCAAATCGGAAGATTCTCCCAAGAACATGAATCTATCAGGCTGTCTCACAACCCTCCTGTAACGCCCGTAAAATTCCTAGCAATTTTACAAGAATTTTTGGCTTGATGATAATGGGCTTTATGTAGGCCTTCTTCCAAAACAAAAGAAAATAAGCCAAAAATGGATACAAGACCTAGGAATTGAACTCCAGACCTCTAGAGATAGCCAAGCCCTATAGATGTACCCACTAACCATAAGCCCAATAGGATTGTATGATTAAGGAAGGGGGGGGAACTATAGATAAATGGGACTAAGGGTAAATGAAGAGGCATAGAAAAGAAAAGAGGAACTTCTCTTCCTCCTCCCTTTATAAAGAAGAGGGAAGATTGAAATTGTTTACTTCCTCTCTTCTTCTTCCTCTCTTCTCACCGAAATCCTAAAGCTTTTCCTCTACATTCCCTCTTTTGGCCGAATCCTATCCAAGCTAGAGAAGGCTAAGTGTTGATCTTCTTTAGGTTATCTTCCCCACCCCAAGCAAAGCGAAGGATGTAAGTATCCCTCACCTGCGTACGAGTAGCTTCGGTTGACGTTTTATAAAAGAAATCTATCTATATTGTTATATTCGGCCAAGATATGATCTAGGGTTTCCATGAAGTTGTATGCCATGCTTTTGTAATTAGATGATGATGTTAGGGCTTAAAACGGATTAGGTCAAAAGTTAACCCTAGGAAACCCTATGAACCATTCGGCCAACATGGGTTTTGTTGGTGTTTTATTGAAGTTATATCTTGTTTTGCTTGCAAGTGATGATGTTAGCATGTTATAGGGATTAGGATAAAGATCTAACTCTAGAGGCCTCCATGACCCATTCGGCCAAGTCATGAACTAGGGTCTCAAAGAAGCTCTATGCTATGTTTATGCTATGTTTTATAACTAGATTATGATGTTAGGGTTTAAAGTGGGTTAGAACAAAAGCTAACCCTAATGAACACTATAGTTATATTCGGCCAAACCCTACTTTTAGGGTTTCAATGAAGTTCCATGCCATATTATGGGAACTAGATGATGATTTTAGGGCTTAAAGTGGGTTAGAACAAAAGCTAACCCTAATGAACACTATAGTTCTATTCGGCCAAACCCCACTATAGGGTTTCAATGAAGTTTCATACTATGTTTTGTAACTATATGATGAGGTTAAGTTTTAAAAGGGGATTTGGTCAAAAGTTAAACCTAAAGGCCCTACATGGACCATTCGGCCACCTTTGGTTCTTAGGTTACAATGAAGTTCATACCCTGAATTTTATGAAATTTGTATGCATATGTATGTTACTTGAATTAGGTTAAAGGTCTAAACCCTAAAAAGCCTATAAGGGCCATTCGGCCACCTTTGACCTCTTTAGGGTACAATGAAGTTCATACCATGAATTGTATGCTATGTTATGTTAATGAAATCAGTTATGTTGTTATGAAATAAAGTATGTCATGCTATGTTGATGAAATAAGTTATGTTGTTATGAAATGAAGCATGCCATGCTATGTTAATGAAATAAGTTATGTTGTTATGAAATGAAGTATGCCATGCTATGTTAATGAAATAAGTTATGTTGTTATGAAATAAAGTATGCCATGCTATGTTAATGAAATAGGATATGTTGTTATGAAATGAAGTATGCCATGCTATGTAAATGAAATGAAGCCTGATGTGTATGAAATGAATTATGCCATGTTATGAAAAAGGAATGAAGCATGATGTGTATGAAATGAAGTATGCTACGCTATGTAAATGAAATGAAGCATGATGTGTTATGAAACGCATGCTATGCTATGTTAATAAGACATGTAGTAAAGTAAGCATATAAGTATTTTACCTTCTGCATGGCTTGTACCAAGACCTTAACAAGGTCCAAGAAGGGATGGGCTCCTAAGATGCCCTAGGTCGATGGAATAAGACTCGGGCCTAGGATGGGCTTCTATGTATGATTGCCCCTAGGTCGATGGAATAAGATTCGGGCCTAGTACGGTATGGGCTCCAAGATGCCTTAGGTCGATGGAGTAAGACTCGGGCCTAGGATGGGCTTCTACGCTATGACGATTGCCCCTAGGTCGATGGAATAAGACTCGGGCCTAGAAACCTATTAGGTTCGAGACTTGCTACCTCGGGCCTATTTAGGGATGCGCGCTATGATAATGAAGAAGTGGTACAATGCCGGGCCCAAATATGTTGAGATTTATATTTACGTACCTAGCATATATGTTTTCAAAAGCATCTTGCATATGTATGTCATGATTGTTAAGTTACATGTTATGTTAAATAATATGCCATGATTGTTAAGTTACATGTTATGTTAAATGATATGCCATGATTGTTAAGTTACATGTTATGTTAAATAATATACCATGATTGTTAAGTTACATGTTATGTTAAATGATATGTCATGATTGTTAAGTTACATGTTATGTTAAATAATATGCCATGATTGTTAAGCTACATGTTATGTTAAATAATATGCCATGATTGTTAAGTTACATGTTATGTTAAATGATATGCCATGATTGTTAAGTTACATGTTATGTTAAATAATATGCCATGATTGTTAAGTTACATGTTATGTTAAATAATATGCCATGATTGTTAAGTTACATGTTATGTTAAACGATATGCCAAGAATGTTAAGTTATATGTCCTGAAAGTTATGCTTCATGATATGTTATGAATGTTTACATGCTTACGTTAGATACGTCATGAAAGTTATGCTTCATGATATGTTATGAATGTTTACATGCTTACGTTAGATACGTCATGAAAGTTATGCTTTATGATATGCTATGAATGTTTACATGTTTACGTTAGATACATTACAAGTTATGTTGATGATACGGTGATCCATGCTCTATTTCACTTACGTTACTTATGCTACATGTTAAGTTGATGACACCAAGTATGTTACATGTTATATTGCTTCTATGTTGTGAATGCTGCATGGTTAATGATAATGTATGGTTTTAGTGAGTAGGACAGGATCTTACTAAGCCTATGTGCTTATAGTTTATCTTTCCCTCGTACTGCAGATAAGGGTAAGGGATGGATAAACTAAAGGGAGCAGCAGGAGGGGCCAATGTGTGTGGTAGTGGCATGGTGGAGAAGATCCGTTAGGTCTAAACATGTTTACCTATGATGAAGATGTCTATTCATGTCCTCACTTATGTCTCCTTATGATGATGATGTTATGAATTTACTAAGCACTAAGTATCTGCATATATGATGCATGCTCTATGTTAAGAAGAAGAAGTAAGAAGAAGTATCTATCCACGCTATGAAGCATACTCTATGCTAAGAAGAAGAAGTATGTATATATATATGTATATATGTGTTAATGCATGTTTATGTTTAAAAGAAAAACAAAAAAAAAAGTATTAAGAAGTATGTCTAAAGTCTTCCGCTGTGAGAATTAAGAAGTATGTATAAAGTCTTCCGCTGTATGTAATGTACGTACGGTCGCGTCACGCGCCGCCTCTCCGGACATTTAGGGTCCCGGAAGGGCGGGCGTGACACCTCCCACTACGATGAGGTATCACCTGTGTATGCTCTGTGACACGTGGTGCAGTGACATGTGGTATATCCTCTTGTACCGGTGGTACTGAAGTCGGGACTTCCCCTGTCAACTCCTCAAGAACAAAACTACTCGTGGGCTTGTGGTTCATCATATAGTCTTCCTCTAGAAATCTGGCGTTCGTGTTAACGATCACCCTCTGATCTCTAGGACTATAAAACAATCCACCCTTCGTTCCCCTGGGATAGTCAACGAACATGCGTACTTCTGTACGAGATTCCAACTTACCAGTATCTGCCTTCAGCACATGTGCTGGACTCCCCTTATCCGAATATGTCTTAGACTAGGCTTTCGCCCAGTCCACAATTCTGTGGGAGTAGAAGGCATTGATTCAGATGGAACCAAGTTCAGAATGTATACCGCCGTATCTAGAGCATATCCCCAGAACGAATCTGGCAAGTCATAATAACTCATCATCGATCTAACCATCTCCATAAGAGTCCTATTCCTTCGCTCTGCTACACCGTTCTGCTGGGGTGTGCCAGGTGCAGACAATTGGGATTGAATCCCAGCCTCAGATAAGTAATTCCTAAACTCTCCCAAGAGGTATTCACCACTACGATCAGATCATAGTGTCATCTAGAATAATTGTCTATGAAAAAGACAAAATATTCAAAACTACCTCTTGCCTGGATAGACATAGGACCATACGAATCAGAATGAACCAATTCCAACACATCTTTGGATCTATACCCCTTGGCCTTGAAAAGGCCTCTTGGTCATCTTACCCTCCAAGCAAGATTCGTAGGTTGGGAGATCTTCCACCACTAATTAACTCAAAGGTCCATCAGCTATCAACCTATTGAATTCTGCTTAGGTTAATGTGACCAAGCCTAAGAAGCCAAAAAAAAACTTCTATTTGCACCGTGGGAGCTTGTGGTTCAAGTTATAAATTTACTATCTATGTATTTGAATAGATAATGTCCCTATTCCTTTTATAACAAATCTGTCATTAAAAGAAATAGATTATCCATCCAAGAACAATTTAGAAACCGAAATCAATTCTTTCTAAATAAGGGTACATAAAGGAAATTCATAAGAACCAAAAACCTTTATTTTTCTCAAAAGATAAATAAAACATCTCCCACTGCAATAGCCGCCATCTTCATGGCATTGCCCAAGTAAATGGTAATATCCCCTTTAGCTAGTCATTGGGTTTCCTGGAACCCCTGCAAATTGTTGCAGACATGATTAGTGGCTCTCGTATCTACACACCAGGTGCTGGTAGATAACACCGCTAACCATGTTACAACGACTAGACCAAAGGATATACATTTGTTCTTGCTTCGGATTGGGATAATCCTTCTTCTTATGTCCAGTCTGCTTGCAAGTGAAGTACTTGCCTTTCGGCTTCTTCACTCCTCCCTGAGATCCTCCCACCACCTTTGCTCCACCTTGTTTCTCCTTCTTCTAGCCTTTCGGCTTAGAAGTAGAAACCTTTTTGAGCAACCATGGCTTGAGGACACTCTTTGAAGAGTGTATACTTGTACTTCTTAGCAAATAAGACAATATCTAGATTCTTTCCAATCAACATTATTTGGGAACAGTAAGTTTATTTCCTTTAGTATCATAACAAGTGGACTGAAAGTCATTTTGAAAATCCTAAGAATTACAATGATCAATACTTTAGATTTCAAATATTATTAATTCCTCAAAACAATAAAATTCCGAAATCAACCAACACCTCAAAACACCGAGAATATCGCATGGCACGATAGTGTGGACGTATACGAATTCTACATTTGTAAGAGGAGGTTTTACCCATTAATTTTATTATCTTGTCAACCTTACTTTTTGACAAATAAAATTAATAGTTGGTTCCTCTTTGGCCCTACAAATAAAAGCAGTGACTCCGATGGGGAGGATACTTTTTATTTGCATCTAAGTGTGCACCATTACACGATACTAAGGGAATTATCTCGGATTATGTGCCTTACCGATGGGGAAGTACACACGCTCCTAAATAATTTCCTATAACCATTATTTGACCTAGTGATCCGCAAACAAACTCATCGATGGGGAGGAAGGCACTCAGAGTCGACGCGCAAGTTTGTTGCATCACATGTCAAATTGTAATGGAGGCTGCGGGAATTAATTAAAATATCCCTCTACCACTTAGTAAATTGAAAATGAGGAATTTTAAGCACACACAACATGCATATAAAACAAATCAGCAATAAATATGGAAAAATCAGAATTTTTCCAACTATTATGGCGTTGTTCTCCAATATGCGTCCCGTCATGTCGCCACATCGTCCGATCCTCCTACGCCATGTACGAGCCAACCGGAGATCCGAGCCGAGAATAAAACCTATTTTATTTTACATCCATCGATCCTATACTCCACGAGGGAGTGTACATGAAATCTAGATCGAAAGTAAAATAAAATAAAGAGTGGATAAACAATGTCATATTCAATTATAAAAATTAAATACTAATTTAGCCTCGTCAACCCCGAGGATTCAAATAATATACAATCACACACACATGCAATCACATACACACATATATAGCCATAATAGTTGGATCTTATGCCTGCAACCAAAAAGTTAGCCTACGCACATCCTACTATTATCCAGCATACACAATATATGATAAGTGCATGAAAGTAACCGAATCCAAAACACACAAAACCGGAAACCGTTGCTCTGATACCAATTGTTGGCAATGTGCTATTCCTCGGAGGCTCATTGGCTCCCATGTCCCCGGATTAAAATTTTCAACAAATGAAAACTAATCCGGAGGGGATGAGTTTCCTAAGCACAACCAATTCGTCGTCGTGCTAACGACTCGAGCGATCGCTTGAACAAACTAGTTGTTCAAGCAACACAACTCTTCTAGTCGGTTAGCCACAGAAGAGACGACGGACGGATCGCCGGTTTTTGTGTTTCTTATCGGGGTCCATGATTATACAAATACATGCAAATGTAAACTAGTATAATCAACATATACTAACATAAAGAACATAAGCTAGAATATCAAATAAAAACATGCAATGAACAATAATAAAAGTTATAAAACTTTTATACCTCTTGATCTTCTATCGTATGTCCTAACCTCCTTGTAGACTTCGTGTGGGCGAAGATCCTCCACAAGTGGAAGCATCCTAGATCTTCATCAATCCAAAGAATGAAGAACTCTCTTTCCCTTCTTGCTTGAGCCAACCACCAATCCATAAAGGATTGATGCCGCCGGCCCCAAGAATAGAGAGAATAATATGGAAACAACAAAGGAACCGAACTAGGGACAAACCCTAGTTTTGGTGCCGCCGGCCAAGATGGAGTGAATAGGAGAAAAGGAATATGTTGGGCGCCGGCCACGACGGAGGGAATACAGGAAGGAGCCGGCCACACCCTAATTGAGGAATCCATCTACGATAGGGACCATGAGGAGGAGTTGGGTCTTGGTCACCCGATGGATCGGAACCACACAAACTTGATCCATCAATGATGTTCCATTCCACTAGAGGATCATCATCGAACTACCTCACCAACCCCCATAAATTAATATGGGCTCCATATATTATTTGTACATCCATCTCCCCATGTTTAAGATATCGAATGTCCGTCAATTAATTGATTCACTGACCATCAATTAATTAACATCTAACTCCTCGAGTAGTACCACTCAACCTTATCATCATGTTGACTAAGTCAACCTGCAGGGTTTACATGATGAACCTTATGAGCTCCTCAAGGGGACATCATCAACCTAATATATAGGACACGGTTTCCTCCTTTAATCAACGACACACCATGTAAATAATATCATTTCCAAACTAACCGGGCATATTGATTTAATCCATAGAAATCTTACCCTCTGGTAAATCAAAGAAATAAATACTAAGTACATGTGCCCATTATTATATCGGGATTAAGAGCATGTACAACATAATATCCGAGGTCCGATTCAATTATGTAGTAAGCAATAAATTGAATCACCTCTATGTCGGTCCTGCTCAATACACCTAAGTGTACTAGTGTAACTCTATGTTCAAGATAAAACAATACCAAGCTACACTACAACCATGCCAATGGTTTGTCCAAAACCATCTTGGTTGTGAGCCTCTACTTATATTCTACAAGGAACTGATAACAAGATCTTCTGTGCCACACCAAGCACCATGTTATCTACCTTGTAAAATATTAGACAATATGCATACATATAATAAATATAAAGTGCAAATAATGATCATGTGATTCTTATTTCAAAATAAAGATGTTCATACAAAAGAGCTAGGCTTTCAGTATACATCCTAACAAGTGTCACACAGTAGATCATGTTATCAGCTCCTTGTAGAATATAAGTAAAGGCTCACAACCTAGATGGCTTTGGACAAACCATTGGTATGGTTGTAGTGTGATTTGGTATTGGTTTGTCTTGACCATAGAATTACACTAGTACACATTGTGTGTATTGAGCAGGACTGACTTAGAGGTGATTCGATTCATTGCTGACTACATAATCGAATCGGACCTCAGGTATTATATTGTACATGCTCTTAATCCCGATATAATAATGGGCACATATACTTAGTATTCATTTCTTTGATTTACCAATGGGCGAGATTTATAGAGTAAATCGATATGCTCGATAAGTTGGGAAATAATATTATTTATATGGTGTGCCATTGATTATAGGAAGAAACCCTGTCCTATATATTAGGATGATGATGTCCCCTTGAGGAGCTCATAAGGTTCATCAAGTAAACCCTGCAGGTGGACTTGGTCCGACTGATGAAAAGGTTGAGGGGTACTACTCATGGAGTTAGATGTTGATTAATTAATTGTCAGTAAATTAATTAATCAACAGACATTCGAGATCTTAAAGACAGGGAGAAAAATGTACAAATAATATTTGGAGCCCATATTAACTTATGGGGGTTGGTGAGGTAGATCAATGATAATCCTCTAGTGGATTGTATTATCATTAATGGATCGGAATTTATGTGGGCTTGATCCATTGGGTGGCCAAGATCCAACTCCTCCTCATGGTCCCTATTGTTGCCTATTAAAACTTCATGAAGCCTAGATCCAATGGATGGAAACAAAACTCAAGATCCAACGGTAGAGATTAAATCTCTAGATCCGACGATTGAGATTAAATCTCTAGATCCTACAGTTGAGATTAAATCCCTAGAACCAATGGTGGAGATTAAAACAAGGCTCATCCCTAACTCTATAAAAGGAGTCAAGGGGGTGGGCGGCAAGAACAATTGAAGAGGGGCTAGGGTTTTGGCGGCTAGGGTTTTGAGGTTGGGCGGCCACAATTAAGGAAATATTTTCCTTTCTCCTATTCTTCCTCAAGGTGGTCGGCGTCCATGATCTTCTTCTCCCCCTTTGCCAGCGTCCAAAGCTCTTCCTTCTCTTCTCCTTGGCCGGTGGAAACAAAGCTTAGGGTCTTCCCTTGAAGCCCTTGGCCGGTGTCCAATTCTCCTTGTTCTTCTTCTTGGCCGACGGCAAGCACCAAGCTTGGAGCTTGGTGGTTGGTTGAAAAAAGAAGAAGTGTTTTGTTTCTATACTTCCTCTTATTCGGAGCGAGCAAGGAAGGAAGATTGGTGATCTAGGAGATTCGACTTTTGGAAGATCGTTGCCCACACGACGTCCAAAAGGAGGAAGGAAATACAATAGAAGATCGAGAGGTATAACGCTTGTCTATTTTCTTTTTTAACATGTCTATAATTGTTTTTCAATCATATACATGTTGTGTATTCTGTTTTTATGGTTAAATATGCTTGGACCCCGAATACAAACACAAATGCCGGCGATCCATACATCGTATATTCCGCGGCTAATTGTAGAATAGAGGTTGGTTGCTTGAACAACAAGTTTGTTCAAGTGACCACTCTAATCGAATAGCACGATGATGAAACGGTAGCATGGGTAATCCCTTTTGTCAAGGATAATTTTTTTTATTCCGGGGATGTAGAAGGGATTGCCATGAACAAGTGACCGAGTTGAAGTGGGAAGCAAAGTTTCATACCTTCAAGTGGTATCAGAGCCAGAGTTTTCGATTTTGTGTGTTTATGATTCAGTTACTTTTATGCACTTATCATATATTATATATGCCGGATAATAGAAGGATGTGAGTAGGTTAACTTTTTGGTTGCAGGCATAGGATCCAACTATTATGGCCATATGTGTGTATGTGATTGTATGTGTGTAATTGTATATTTTGTTGAATCCTCGGGGTTTATGAGGCTAGTATTTAATTTTTGTAATTAGATACGACATTATTTAGCCACTCTTTTTATTTTAGTTTACTTTCGATCTAGATTTCATGTACACTCCCTCGTGGAGTATAGAATCGATGGATGTAAATTAAAATAGTTTTTTTCTCGGCTCGGATCTCCGAACGGCTTCTACATGGCGTAGGAAGGTGCGGACGAGATAGCGATATGATGGGAGACATTGAAGACAAAAGCCATAATAGTTGGAAAATATTTATTTTTCATTTTTCTTGCTTATTGTTTGATATGCATGTCGTAGGCTAGAAAATTCCTAAATTTCAAATTACTAAGTGGGAGAGGGATATTTTTATAAATTCCCACGACCTCCATTATGATTTGACATGTTATGCAAACAAACTTACGCGTCGGTTCTGAGTGCCTTCCTCCACATCGGATGAGTTTGTTTGCTGATCACAAGGTCGAATATGGTTATAGGAAATTATTAAAGAGCGTGTATACTTCCTCATTGGAAGGCACATAACCCGAAATAATTACCTTGGTACAGAGTAATGGTGAACACTTAGATACAAATATAAGTATCCTCCCCATTGGAGTCACTGCTTTTATTTGTAGGGCTGAAGAGGAACCAACTATTAATTTTACATGTCAAAAAGTTAGGTTGACAAGATAATAAAATTTATGGTTAAAACCTCCTCTTACAAATGTAGAATTCGTATACGTCCACACTATCGTGACATACGATATTCTCAGTGTTTTGAGGTGTTGGTTGATTTTAAAATTTTATTGTTTGAGGAATCAATAATTTTTGAAATCTAATGTTTTGATCTATGTGATTCTTAAGTTTTCTTTCAAAATGACTTTCAACCCGCTTGCTGTGATATTGAAAGAAAATAAACTTACTGGACCCAACTATGTTGATTGGAAGAGGAATCTTGATATTGTCTTGACTGCTAAGGAATACAAATATGTACACCTCTAAGAGTGCCCTCCTAAGCCTGCGGATGATTCTGGGGAAAAGGAGAAGGAAAGTTATAAGAATTGGATTAAGGGCGATGAGATGGTGCGGTGTTACAATTTGGCATCTATGTCAAATGTACTGCAACATTAACATCAAGCCATGCCCACTACTTATGACATGATGCTCAATCGCAAAGAGCTTTTCAGACACTAGAATAGGGCTGCTAGGCAGGAAGCCATGAGGAACTTGATGACGACCACCATGATCGAGGGAACACCTGTGAGGGATCATGTTCTCAAGATGATGGCTCATTTGAATGAGCTGCAAGTCCTAGGAGATGAGATCGATGGGGAAATCCAGATCGATATCATTCTCCAGTCTCTACCTAGGAGTTTTGAGCAGTTTCGCCTGAACTACAACATGAACAAGAGGTTGTATCCGTTGGTGTAGCTTCTGACTGAACTCCAGGCGGCAGAGGGGCTATTTCGTCAGAGTGCTCAGGCGCAAGCCATGGTTGCCCAAAAGGTTTCTACTTCTAAGCCGAAAGGCATGAAGAAGAAGAAACAAGCTAGGGCAAAGGCTGTGGGAGGAACTCAGGGAGGAGTGAAGAAGCCGAAAGGCAAGCGCTTCACTTGTAAGCAGACTGGACACTGGAAGAAGAACTGTCCAATCGCAAGCAGAACAAAAGTATATCTTTTGGTCTAGTCGTTGAAACATGTTTAGCGGTGTTATCTACCGGCACCTGGTGTGTAGATACGGGAACCACTGATCATGTCTACAATACTTTGTAGGAGTTCTAGGAAACCAGATGACTGGCTGACGGAGAGATTACCGAATACTTGGGCGGCGATGCCACAAAGGTGGCGGCTGTTGCAGTTAGAGATGTTTATTTATCTTTTGAGAAAAATAAAGTTTTGGTTCTTAAGAATTGCCTTTATGTACATTTATTTAGAAAAAAATTAATTTCGGTTTCTAAATTATTTATGGATGGATATTCTATTTCTTTTAATGACAAAGTTGTTATAAAAAGGAATAGGGAGATTATCTGTTCTGGTGCATTGATAGGAAATTTGTATACACTTGAACCAAAAGCTCCCAAGATGCAAATAGAAGTTAATAACTCATCTTCTAATTCCAATAAGAGAAAAGAACCTTCGAAGATGAACCAAACATATCTTTGGCATCTAAGACTTGTTCATATTAACCTAAGCAGAATTCAAAGGTTGATAGCTGATAGACCTCTGGGTTCATTAGTGGTGGAAGATTTCCCAACCTACGAATCTTGCTTGGAGGGGTAAATGACCAAGAGACCTTTTAAGGCCAAGGGGTATAGAGCCAAAGATGTGTTGGAATTGGTTCATTATGATTTGTGTGGTCCTATGTCTATACAACCTAGAGGAGGCTTTGAATATTTCGTCTCCTTCATACATGATTATTCAAGATATGGATACATTTACTTGATGCGCTACAAGTCTGAATGCTTTGACAAGTTCAAAGAATTCAAGGCTGATGTGGAGAAATGTCAAGGTAAAAGTATCAAGACACTGCGATCTGATCGTGGTGGTGTACCTCTTGGGAGAGTTTAGGAGTTACTTATCAGAGGCTGGGATTCAATCCCAACTGTCTACACCTAGTACACCCTAGCAGAATGGTGTGGTGGAGCGAAGAATAGGACTCTTATGAAGATGGTTAGATTGATGATGAGTTATTCTTAGTTGTTAGATTTGTTCTGGCGATATGCTCTAGATACGACAGTGTACATTCTAAACTTGGTAAAATCTAAATCAGTGTCTTATACTCCCACAGAATTTTGGACTGGGCGAAAGCCTATTCTGAGACACATTCGGATTTGGGGGAGTCCAGCACATGTGTTGAACGTAGATGCTGGTAAGTTGGAACCTCGTACAGAAGTGTGCATGTTTGTTGGCAATCCTAGAGGAACGAAAGGTGGTTTGTTTTATAGTCCTAGAGATCAGAGGGTGATCGTTAGCACGAACGCCAGGTTTCTAGAAAAAGACTATGTGATGAACCACAGGACCATGAGTAAGATTGTTCTGGATGAATTAAAAGGGGAAGTCACTTCTTCAGTACCGCCGGTACAAGAGGATATACCACAAGTCACTACATTGCGTGTCACAGAGGATACAGAGGTGATACCTCATCGTAGTGCGAGGGTTGTGAGACAACCTGATATATTCATGTTCTTGGGAGAATCTTCTGATTTGATCCCTGGAGAACATGAACCTGATCCCTGGACATATGATAAGGCAATTCAAGATAAAGATGCAGTAACTTGGCAAAGTGCAATGAATACTGAGATTGAATCTATAGATTCAAATCAGGTCTAGGAGCTAGTAGAACCACCCGATGGTGTAAAAACCATTGGATGCAAGTGGATCTACAAAAGAAAGAGAGGAATAGATGGGAAGGTTGAGACCTTCAAAGCGAGGCTTGTTGCGAAGGGGTATACTCAGAAAGAGGGTATCGATTATGAGGAGACCTTTTTGCCGGTAGCCATGCTTAAGTCTATCTGGATTCTCTTGTGCATTGCTGCTCATATGGATTATGAGGTATGGCAGATGGATGTCAAGACTGCTTTCCTTAATGGAAGTCTTGAGGAAAACATCTTTATGAAGCAACTAGAGGGATTCATTGCAAAGGGCAAAGAGCATCTTGTGTGCAAGCTTAATCGGTCCATTTATGGATTGAAGCAAACTTCGAGGTCTTGGAACATCCTCTTTGATGAGGTAATCCAGTCTTATGGATTTATTCAAAGTCCGGATGAGTCTTGTGTATACAAGAGATGTGATGAAAACGTTGTGGTATTTCTGGTACAATTTATTGTGATAATAGTGGTGCAGTTGCAAACTCGAAGGAACCACGAGCCCATAAGGCAAGTAAACACATAGAGTGCAAGTACCACTTGATACGAGAAATCGTAAAGAGAGGAGAAGTTGTTGTGGCCAATATTGCATCGGAGGATAACCTGACAGATCCTTTCACTAAGGCCCTTCCGGCAAGAGCTTTTGATAGGCATGTGGAGGGAATGGGGATCAGATGAATGGCAGTTTGAGGATAATATAGTCTTTTACTATAAGTGGGAGATTATTGGGATGTATACTGGAAAGTCTATCTTTTGTATGAACATCTTTATTTTTGAAATAAGAATCACATGATCATTGTTTGCATATTTGTGATTATGCATACTGTCTAATACATTACATTATAGATAACATGTTGTGAACTGTCACACAGTAAATCATGTTATCAGCTCCTTGTAGAGTATAAGTAAAGGCTCACAACCTAGATGTCTTTGGACAAAGCATTGGTATGGTTGTAGTGTGATTTGGTATTGCTTTTTCTTGACCATAGAATCACACTAGTACACTTTGTGTGTATTGAGCAGGACTGACTTATAGGTGATTCGATTCATTGCTGACTACATAATCGAATCGGACCTCAGGTATTATATTGTACATGCTCTTAATCCCGATATAATAACGGGCACATATACTTAGTATTCATTTCTTTGATTTACCAATGGGTGAGATTTATAGAGTAAATCGATAGGCTCGGTAAGTTGGGAAATGATACTACTTATATGGTGTGTCGTTGATTATAGGAGGAAACCATGTCCTATATATTAAGATGGTGATGTCCCCTTGAGGAGCTCATAAGGTTCTTCATGTAAACCCTGCAGGTGGACTTGGTCCGACATGATGATAAGGTTGAGTGGTACTACTCATGGAGTTAGATGTTGATTAATTAATTGTCAGTAAATTAATTAATCGATGGACATTCAAGATCTTAAACACGGGGAGAAAAATGTACAAATAATATATGTAGCCCATATTAACTTATGGGGGTTGGTGATGTAGATCAATGTTAATCCTCTAGTGGATTGGATTTTCATTAATGGATCAGACTTTATGTGGCCTTGATCCATTGGGTGGCCAAGATCCAACTCCTCCTCATGGTCCCTATTGTAGCCTATTAAAACCTCATGAAGCCTAGATCCAATGGATGAAAACAAAACTCTAGATCAAACGATAGAGAATTAAATCTCTAGATCCGACGGTTGAGATTAAATCTCTAGATCCGACGGTTGAGATTAAATCCCTAGAACCTATGGTGGAGATTAAAACAAGGCTCATCCGTAACTCTATAAAAGGAGTCAAGGGGGTGGGCAGCAAGAACAATTGAAGAGGGGCTAGGGTTTGGGCGGCTAATGTTTTGAGGTTGGCCGGCCGCAATTAAGGAAATATTTTTCTTTCTCCTCTTCTTCCTCAAGGTGGTTGGTGCCCATGATCTTCTTCTCCCCCATTGCCAGTGTCTAAAGCTCTTCCTTCTCTTCTCCTTGGCCGGTGGAAACAATGCTTAGGGTCTTCCCTTGAAGCTCTTGGCCGGCGTCCAATTCTCCTTGTTCTTCTTCTTGGCCAACGACAAGCACCAAGCTTGGAGCTTGGTGGTTGGTTGAAAGAAGAAGAAGTGTTTTGTTTCTATACTTTCTTTTGTTCGGAGCGAGCAAGGAAGGAAGATTGGTGATCTAGGAGCTTCGACTTTTGGAAGATCGTCGCCCACACGACGTCCAAAAAGAGGAAGGACATAAAATAGAAGATCGAGAGGTATAACGCTTGTCTATTTTGTTTTTTAACATGTCTATAATTGTTTTTCAATCATATATATGTTGTGTTTTCTGTTTTTATGGTTAAATATGCTTGGACCCCGAATACAATCACAAAAGTCGGCAATCCGTACAACGTATATTCCGCGGCTAATCGTAGAATAGAGGTTGGTTACTTGAACAACAAGTTTTTTTCAACTGACCACTCTAATCAAATAGCACGATGAAGAAACGATAGCTTGGGTAATCCCTCTTGTCAAGGATAATTTTTTTTATCTGGGGACGTAGAAGGGATCGCCATGAACAAGCGACTGACTTGAAGTGGGAACCGAAGTTTCATACCTTCAAGTGGTATCAGAGCCTTGGTTTCCTATTTTGTGTGTTTAGGATTCGGTTACTTTTATGCACTTATCATATATTATATGTGCCGGCTAATAGTAGAATGTGAGTAGGTTAACTTTTTGGTTGCAGGCATAGGATCCAACTATTATGGCCATATATGTCTATGTGATTGTATGTGTGTAATTGCATATTTTGTTGAATCCTCAGGGTTGACGAGGCTAGTATTTAATTTTTGTAATTAGATACGACATTGTTTATCCACTCTTTTTATTTTAGTTTACTTTCGATCTAGATTTCATGTATACTCCCTCATGGAGTTTAGGATCGATGGATGTAAATTAAAATAGTTTTTTTCTCGGTTCGGATCTCCGAACGGCTTGTACATGGCGTAGGAAGGAGCAGACGAGATAGCGATATAATGGGAGACATATTGAAGACGAAAGCCATAATAGTTGGAAAATATTTATTTTTTATTTTTATTGCTTATTGTTTGATATGCATGTCGTAGGCTAGAAAATTCCTCAATTTCAAATTACTAAGTGAGAGAGAGATATTTTTATAAATTCCCACGACCTCCATTACGATTTGACATGTGATGCAAACAAACTTGCGCGTCGACTCTGAGGTCCTTCCTCAACATTGGATGAGTTTATTTGCTGATTACAAGATCGAATATGGATATAGGAAATTATTAAAGAGCGTGTGTACTTCCCCATCGGAAGGCACATAACCCGAAATAATTACTTTGGTACCGAGTAATGGTGAACACTTATATACAAATATAAGTATCCTCCCCATCGGAGTCACTGCTTTTATTTGTAGGGCCGAAGAGGACCAACTATTAATTTTACTTGTCAAAAAGTTTGGTTGACAAGATAGTAAAATTGATGGTTAAAACCTCCTCTTACAAATGTAGAATTCGTATATGTCCACACTATCATGGAATACGATATTCTCGGTGTTTTGAGGTGTTGGTTGATTTTAAAATTTTATTGTTTGAGGAATCAATAATTTTTGAAATCTAATATTTTGATCTATGTGATTCTTAAGTTTTCTTTTAAAATGACTTTCAACCCGATTGCTGTGATACTAAAAGAAAATAAATTTACTGGACCCAACTATGTTGATTGGAAGAAGAATCTTGACATTGTCTTGACTGCTGAGGAATACAAATATGTACTCCTCGAAGAGTGCCCTCCTAAGCCTGCAGATGATTCTGGAGAAATGGAGAAGGGGAGTTATAAGAAGTGGATTAAGGGCGAATAGATGGCGCAGTGTTACATTTTGGCATCTATGTCAAATGTACTGCAACATCAACATCAAGACATGCCCACTGTTTATGACATGATGCTCAATCTCAAAGAGCTTTTCGGTCACCAGAATCGGGTTGCTAGGGAGGGAGTCATGAGGAACTTGATGACGACCACCATGATCGAGGGAACAACCATGAGGAATCATGTTCTCAAGATGATGGCTCATTTGAATGAGCTGCAAGTCCTAGGAGCTGAGATCGATGGAGAAAACCAGGTCGATATCATTCTCCGGTCTCTACCTAGGAGTTTTGAGCAGTTTCGCCTGAACTACAACATGAACAAGAGGTTGTATTCGTTGGCAGAGCTTCTAACAGAACTCAAGGCGGCAGAGGGGCTATTTTGTCAGAGTGCTCAGGCGCAAGCCATGGTTTCCCAAAAGGTTTCTACTTCTAAGCCGAAAGGCAAGAAGAAGAAGAAACAAGCTGGGGCAAATACGGTGGGAGGAACTCAGGGAGGAGTGAATAAGCCGAAAGGCAAGTGCTTCACTTGTAAGAAGATTGGACACTGGAAGAAGGACTTCCCCAATCGCAAGCAGAACAAAAGTATATCTTTTGGTCTAGTCGTTGAAACATGTTTAGCGGTGTTATCTATCGGCACCTGGTGTGTAGATATCGGAGCCACTGATCATGTCTGTAATACTTTGTAGGGGTTCCAGGAAACCAGACGACTGGCTGAGGGAGAGATTACCGTATACTTGGGTGATGCCATGAAGGTGGCGGCTGTTGCAGTTGGAGATGTTTATTTATCTTTTGAGAAAAATAAAGTTTTGGTTCTTAAGAATTGCCTTTATGTACCTTTATTTAGAAAAAATTTAATTTCAGTTTCTAAATTATTTATGGATGGATATTTTATTTCTTTTAATGACAAAGTTGTTATAAAAAGGAATAGGAAGATTATCTGTTCTGGTGCATTGATAGGATATTTGTATACACTTGAACCAAAAGCTCCCACGATGCAAATAGAAGTTAATAACTCATCTTCTTATTCCAATAAGAGAAAAGAACCTTCGAAGATAAACCAAATATATCTTTGGCATCTATGACTTGGTCATATTAACCTAAGTAGAATTCAAAGGTTGATAGCTGATAGACCTCTGGGTTCATTAGTGGTGGAGGATTTCCCAACCTGCAAATCTTGCTTGGAGGGAAAAATGACCAAGAGACCTTTTAAGGCCAAGGGGTATAGAGCCAAAGATGTATTGGAATTGGTTCATTCTGATTTGTGTCGTCCTATGTCTATCCAGGCTAGAGAAGGTTTTGAATATTTCATCTCTTTCATAGATGATTATTCAAGATATGGATACATTTACTTGATGCACTGCAAGTCTGAATACTTTGACAAGTTCAAAGAATTCAAGCTGATGTGGAGAAATGTCAAGGTAAAAGTATCAAGACACTGCGATCTGATCGTGGTGGTGTACCTCTTGGGAGAGTTTAGGAGTTACTTATCACAGGCTGGGATTCAATCCCAACTGTCTGCACCTGGTACACCCTAGCAGAATGATGTGGTGGAGCGAAGGAATATGACTCTTATGAAGATGGTTAGATCAATGATCAGTTAATCTGAGTTGCTAGATTCGTTCTGGTGATATGCTCTAGATACGGCAGTGTACATTTTGAATTTGGTACCATCTAAATCAGTGTCTTCTACTACCACAGAATTTTGGACTGGGCGAAAGCCTAGTCTGAGACATATTAGGATTTGGCGGAGTCCAGCAAATGTGTTGAAGGCAGATGTTGGTAAGTTGGAACCTCGTACAGAAGTGCGCATGTTCGTTGGCTATCCTAGATGAACGAAAGGTGGTTTGTTTTATAGTCCTAGAGATCAGAGGGTGATTGTTAGCACGAACGCCAGATTTCTAGAGGATGACTATGTGATGAACCACAGGCCCATGAGTAAGATTGTTCTAGAGGAATTAAAAGGTGAAGTCACTTCTTCAGTACCGTCGAAACAAGAGGAAATACCACAAGTCATTGCACCTCGTGTCACAGAGGATACATAGGTGATACCTCGTCGTAGTGGGAGGGTTGTGAGACAACCTGATAGATTCATGTTCTTGGGAGAATCTTCTTATTTGGTCCCTGGCAAACATGAAGCTGATCCTTGGACATATGATAAGGTAATTCAAGATAAAGATGCAGTATCTTGGCAAAGTGCAATGAATACTGAGATTGAATCTATAGATTCAAATCAGGTCTTGGAGCTAGTAGACCCACCCAATGGTGTAAAAACCATTGGATGCAAGTGCATCTACAAAGGAAAGAGAGGAATAGACTGTTAGGATGTATACTGAAAGCCTTGCTCTTTTATATGAACATCTTTATTTTGAAATAAGAATCACATGATGATTGTTTGCACTTTATTTATATATGTGCATATTGTCTAATACTTTACATTGTAGATAACATGGTGCTTGGGTGTGGCACAGAAGATCATGTTATTAGTCCCTTGTAGAGTATAAGTAGAGGCTCACAACCAAGATGGTTTTGGACAAACCATTGGCATGGTGGTAGTGTAGCTTGGTATTGTTTTATCTTGAACATAGAGTTACACTAGTACACTTAGGTGTATTGAGCAGGACCGACATAGAGGTGATTCAATTTATTGCTGACTACATAATTGAATCGGACCTCGGATATTATGTTGTACATGCTCTTAATCCCGATATAATAACGGGCACATGTACTTAGTATTTATTTCTTTGATTTACCAAAGGGTGAGATTTCTATGAATTAAATCAATATGCCCGGTAAGTTGGGAAATGATATTATTTACATGATGTGCGGCAAGAAAGCCTAAGGAGGAAACCCGAATTAGGGTTTGGCTCTTATGGTTGGACGGCTAGGGATTACAAGGAAGTTGGGCGGCAACTATAGGAGAGGAGCTCTTCCTCTTCCTAGGGTGTGGCCGGCTCCTTCTTCTATTCCCTCCACCGTGGCCGGCGCCCAACATATTCCCTTTCTCCTCTTCACTCCATCTTGGCCGGCGGCACTAGAAGCTAGGGTTTGTCCCTAGTTCAGTTCCTTAGTTGTTTCCATATTATTCTCTCTATTCTTGGGGCCGGCGGTATCAATCCTTTATGGATTGGTGGTTGGCTCAAGAAAGAAGGGAAAGAGAGTTCTTCTTTCTTTGGATTGAAGAAGACCTAGGAAGCTTCAACTTGTGGAGGATCTTCGCCCACACGAAGTCTACAAGGAGGTTAGGACATATGATAGAAGATCAAGAGGTATAAAAGTTTTACAACTTTTATTATTGTTCTTTGCATGTTCTTATTGATATGCTAGCTTATGTTCTTTATGTTAGTATATGTTGATTATACTAGTTTACATTTGCATGTATTTGTATAATCATGGACCCCGATAAGAAACACAAAAACCGGCGATCCGTCCATCGTCTCTTCCGCGGCTAACCGACTAGAAGAGTTGATTGCTTAAACAACAAGTTTGTTCAATTGATTGCTTGAGTCGTTGGTACGACGGCGAATTGGTTGTGCTTAGGAAACTCATCCCATCCGGATTAGTTTTCATTAGTGAAAATTTTAATCCGGGGACATGGGAGCCAATGAGCCTCCGAGGAATAGCACGATTCCAACAATTGGTATCAAAGCCACGGTTTTCGGTTTTGTGTGTTTTGGATTCGGTTTCTTTCATGCACATATCATATATTGGGTATGCCGGATAATAGTAGGATGTGCGTCGGCTAACATTTTGGTTGCAGGCATAAGATCCAACTATTATAGCTATATATGTGTGTATGTGATAGCATGTGTGTGTGATTGTATATTATTTGAATCCTCGGGGTTGACGAGGCTAAATTAGTATTTAATTTTAGTAATTGAATACGACATTGTTTATCCACTCTTTATTTTATTTTACTTTCGATCTAGATTTTATGTACACTCCCTCATGGAGTATAGGATCGATGGATGTAAAATAAAATAGGTTTTATTCTCAGCTCGGATCTCCGGATGGCTCGTACATGGCGTAGGAGGAGCGGACGAGGTGGCGACACGATGGGACGCATATTGGAGAACAATGCCATAATAGTTGGAAAATTTCTGATTTTTCCATATTTATTGCTGATTTGTTTTATATGCATGTTGTGTGTGCTTGAAAATTCCTCATTTTCAATTTACTAAGTGGGAGAGGGACATTTTAATTAATTTCCGCGGCCTCCATTACAATTTGACGTGTGATGCAACAAACTTGCGCGTCGTCTCTTAGTGCCTTCCTCCCCATCGGATGAGTTTGTTTGCGGATCACTAGGTCAAATAATGGTTATAGGAAATTATCTAGGAGCGTGTGTACTTCCACAGCGGTAAGGCACATAATCCGAAATAATTCCCTTAGTACCGTGTAATGGTGCACACTTAGATGCAAATAAAAAGTAGTTTTATTTTTAGGGCCAAAGAGGAACCAACTATTAATTTTATTTGTCAAAAAGTAAGGTTGACAAGATAATAAAATTATTGGGTTAAACCTCCTCTTAATAATGTAGAATTCGTATACGTCCACACTATCGTGGCATGCGATATTCTCGGTGTTTGAGGTGTTGGTTAAAAAGCATGTTGTGTGTGCTTGAAAATTCCTCATTTTCAATTTAATAAGTGGGAGAGGGACATTTTAATTAATTCCCGCGGCCTCCATTACAATTTGACGTGTGATGCAACAAACTTGCGCGTCGGCTCTGAGTGCCTTCCTCCCCATCGGATGGGTTTATTTGCGGATCACTAGGTCAAATAATGGTTATAGGAAATTATCTAGGAGCGTGTGTACTTCCACAGCGGTAAGCCACATAATCCGAAATAATTCCCTTAGTACCGTGTAATGGTGCACACTTAGATGCAAATAAAAAGTATCCTCCCCATCGGAGTCACTGCTTTTATTTGTAGTGCCAAAGAGGAACCAACTATTAATTTTATTTGTCAAAAAGTAAGGTTGACAAGATAATAAAATTAATGAGTAAAACCTCCTCTTACAAATGTAGAATTCGTATACGTCCACACTATCATGGCATGCGATATTCTCGGTGTTTTGAGGTGTTGGTTGATTTCGAAATTTTATTGTTTGAGGAATTAATAATATTTGAAATCTAAAGTAATGATCTATGTGATTCTTAGGATTTTCAAAATTGACTTTCAGTCCACTTACTGTGATACTAATGGAAATAAACTTACTGTACCTAAATAATGTTGATTGGAAAAGATTCTATATATTGTCTTATCTGCTAAGGAGTACAAGTATGCGCTCTTCAAATAGTGTCCTCAAGCCATCGTTGCTCAAAAAGGGTTTCTACTTCTAAGCCGAAAGGCAAGAAGAAGAAGAAACAAGGTGGAGCAGAGATGGTGGGGGGATCTCAGGGAAGAGTGAAGAAGCCGAAAGGCAAGTACTTCACTTGCAAGCAGGATGGACATTGGAAGAAGGATTGTCCCAATCCAAAACAGAACAAAGGTATATCTTTTGGACTAGTCATTGAAACATGATTAGCGGTGATATCTACCGGCACCTGGTGAGTAGATACAGGAGCCACTAATCATGTCTGCAACAATTTGCAGGGGTTCCAGGAAACCCGATGACTAGCTAAAGGGGAGATTACCATTTACTTGGGCAATGCCATGATGGTGGCGGCTATTGCAGTGGGAGAAGTTTTATTTATCTCTTGAAAATAATAAAACTTTGGTTCTGGAAAATTCCCTTTATGTACCTTTATTTAGAAAGAATTTAGTTTCAGATTCTAAATTATTATAGATGGATATTCTATTCTTTTTAATGACAGAGTTGTTATAAAAAGGAATAGGGAAAATATCTATTCAGGTACATTGAAAGGAAATTTGAACCAAAACCTCCCACGATGCAAATTGAAGTTAATAACTCATCTTCTAATTCCAATAAGAGAAAAGAACCTTCGAAGATGAACCAAACCTATCTTTGGCTTCTTAGGCTTGGTCACATTAACCTAAGCAGAATTCAAAGGTTGATAGCTGATGGACCTTTGGGTTCATTAGTGGTGGAGGATCTCCCAACCTACGAATCTTGCTTGGAGGGTAAGATGACCAAGAGGCCTTTTTAAGGCCAAGGGGTATAGAACCAAAGATGTGTTAGAAATGGTTCATTCTGATTTTTGAGGTCCTATGACTATCTAGGCAAGAGGTAATCTTGAATATTTCGTCTCTTTTTTAGATGATTATTCAAGATATGGATGACACTACGATCTGATCGTGGTGGTGACAACCTCTTGGGAGAGTTTAGGAACTACTTATCAGAGGTTGGGATTCAATCCCAATTGACTGCACCTGGCACACCCCAGCAGAACGGTGAAGCAGAGCGAAGGAATAGGACTCTTATGGAGATGATTAGATTGATAATGAGTTATTCTGACTTGTTTTATAGTCCTAGAGATCAGAGAGTGATTGTTAACACGAACGCCAAATTTCTAGAGGAAGACTATGTGATAAGCCCAAGAGTAAAATTGTTCTGGAGGAGTTAAAAGGGAAGTCACTTCTTTAGTACCACCGGTACAAGAGGATATACCACATATCACTGCACCGCGTGTCACAAAGGATACACAGATGATACCTCGTCGTAGTGGGAGGGTTGTTAGACAACCTCTTAGATTCATGTTTTTGGACGAATCTTCTGATTTGGTCCCTAGCAAACATGAACCTGATCCCTAGAGATACGACGAGGCAATCCAAGATATAAATACAACATCTTGGCAAAGTGAAATGAATACTGAGATTGAATCTATGGATTCAAGTAAGGTCTGGGAGCTCTTATGCATTGCAGCTCATATGGATTATGAGGTGTGATAGATGGATGTCAAGACAACTTTCCTTAATGGAAGTCTTGAGGAAAACATCTATATGAAGCAACCAAAGAGATTCATTGCTAAGGGCAAAGAGCGTATTATATGTAAGCTTAATCGGTCCGTTTATGGATTGAAGCAAGCTTCGAGGTCTTGGAACATCCGCTTTGAGGAGGTAAATCAGTCTTATGGATTTATTCAAAGTCTGGATGAGTCTTGTGCATACAAGAGATGAGACGGAAACGTAGTGGTATTTCTTGTACTATACGTAGATAATATTTTGGTAGTTGGCAACAATATCAGAGTGTTATCAGACGTAAGGGTATGGTTTTCCAAACAGTTTTGAAGGACTTGGGAGAAGTGGGTCACAACCTTGGGATCAAGGTTGTTGTGCTTATCCCAAGCTTCATACATAGACATGATTTTGGATCATTTTAGCATGCAAAACTCCAAGAAGGGTTTTCTACCTTTCAGGGATGGAGTTCCTTTATCTAAGGAGATGTGTCCTAGATCATCTGAGTTGATAAAGAAGCTGAAGGCGGTTTCTTATGCTTCGGCAGTAGGAAGCCTCATGTATGCTATTTACGAGACAAGATATCTGCTTTGTCGTCGGCATGGTAAGCAGATATTAGAGTAATCCAGGATAGAGACATTGGACTGCGGTAAAAGCATATATTGTAGTGCCTGAGAAGGACTAGGGATTATATGCAAGTTTACCGGGCAGACCAATTACTCCCTGTGGGTTGCATGGATTGCGATTTCCAATCAGATAGGGATAACCGTAAGTCTACCTCGGGGTTTGTGTTTACTTTTGGAGGTGGAGCCATAGTATGGAGGAGTGTCAAGCAGAAATACGTGGCAGACTCCACCATGGAAGCTGAGTATGTGGCAACCTATGAGGCAGCCAAAGAAGCTGAGTGGCTCAGGAACTTCCTGATGGACTTGGATGTGATTCCTGGTTTGCCCAGAACTATCACAATTTATTGTGATAATAATGGTACAGTTGCAAACTCGAAGGAACCACGAGCCCATAAGGCTAGTGAACACATAGAGTGCGAGTACCACCTGATACGAGAAATCGTAAAGGAGGTAGAAGTTGTTGTCGCCTAGATTGCATCAGAAGATGACCTGGTAGACCCTTTTCACTAAGGCCCTTCTAGCGAGAGCTTTGATAGGCATGTGGAAGGAAGGGGAATAAGATGTATGGCAGTGTGATGATAGCATAGTCTTTTAGTATAAGTAGGAGATTGTTGGGATGTATACTGAAAGCCTTGCTCTTTTATATGAACATCTTTATTTTGAAATAAGAATCACATGATCATTGTTTGCACTTTATTTATATATGTGCATATTGTCTAATACTTTACATTGTAGATAACATGGTGCTTGGGTGTGGCACAGAAGATCATGTTATCAGTCCCTTGTAGAGTATAAGTAGAGGCTCACAACCAAGATGGTTTTGGACAAACCATTGGCATGGTGGTAGTGTAGCTTGGTATTGTTTTATATTGAACATAGAGTTACACTAGTACACTTAGGTGTATTGAGCAGGACCGACATAGAGGTGATTCAATTTATTGCTGACTACATAGTTGAATCGGACCTCGGATATTATGTTGTACATGCTCTTAATCCCGATATAATAACGGACACATGTACTTAGTATTTATTTCTTTGATTTACCAAAGGGTGAGATTTCTATGGATTAAATCAATATGCCCGGTAAGTTGGGAAATGATATTATTTACATGGTGTGCCGTTGATTATAGGAGGAAACCGTGTCCTATATATTAGGTTGATGATGTCCCCTTGAGGAGCTCATAAGGTTCATCATGTAAACCCTGCAGGTTGACTTAGTCAACATGATGATAAGGTGGAGTGGTACTACTCGAGGAGTTAGATGTTAATTAATTGATGGTTAGTAAATCAATTAATTGACGGACATTCGATATCTTAAACACGGGGAGATGGATGTACAAATCATATATGGAGCCCATATTAATTTATGGGGGTTGGTGAGGTAGTTCAATGATGATCCTCTAGTGGAATGGAACATCATTGATGGATCAAGTTTGTGTGGTTCCAATCCATCGGGTGGCCAAGAACCAACTCCTCCTCATGGTCCCTATCGTAGCCTAATATAAACCTCATGAAGTCTAGATCAAATGATGGAAAACAAATCTCTAGATCCGACGGTTGGGATTAAATCCATAGAACCGACGGTGGAGATTAAATCTCTAGATCCGACGGTTGGGATTAAAACCCTAGAACCGACGGTTGAGATTAAATCTCTAGATCTGACGGTTGAAATTAAAATCCTAGAACCGACGGTGGAGATTAAACCAAGGCCTAAACCTAACTCTATATATATGGGAGATTGGGTTGGGCGGCAACTAAGTTTTTTGGTTGGATGATGGATGCTAAGGAGATTAGGGTTTTGCCTAGCCTTGCTTGGGCGGCAAGAAAGCCTAAGGAGGAAACCCTAATTAGGGTTTGGCTCCTTTGGTTGGGCGGCCAAGGTTAGGAAAGAAGGGTGGGCGGCAACTTGTGGGAGATCACTTCTTCTTCCTTGAAGGTGGCTAGCTCCTAGATCTCTTCTCTCCACCATGGTTGGGCGGCAAGAAAGCCTAAGGAGGAAACCCGAATTAGGGTTTGGCTCCTATGGTTGGACGGCTAGGGATTGCAAGGAAGTTGGGAGGAAACTATAGGAGAGGAGCTCTTCCTCTTCCTAGGGTGTGGCCGGCTCCTTCTTCTATTCCCACCACCGTGGCCGACGCCCAACATATTCCCTTTCTCCTCTTCACTCCATCTTGGCCGGCGACACTAGAAGCTAGGGTTTGTCCCTAGTTCGGTTCCATGATTGTTTCCATATTATTCTCTCTATTCTTGGGGCCGGCGGCATCAATCCTTTGTGGATTGGTGGTTGGCTCAAGCAAGAAGGGAAAGAGAGTTCTTCTTTCTTTTGATTGAAGAAGACCTAGGAAGCTTCAACTTGTGGAGGATCTTCGCCCACACGAAGTCTACAAGGAGGTTAGGACATACGATAGAAGATCAAGAGGTATAAAAGTTTTACAACTTTTATTATTGTTCTTTGCATGTTCTTATTGATATGCTAGCTTATGTTCTTTATGTTAGTATAAGTTGATTATACTAGTTTACATTTGCATGTATTTGTATAATCATGGACCCCGATAAGAAACACAAAAACCGGCGATCTGTTCGTCGTCTCTTCCGCGGCTAACCGACTAGAAGAGTTGATTGCTTAAACAACAAGTTTGTTCAATTGATTGCTCGAGTCGTTGGCACGACGACGAATTGGTTGTGCTTAGGAAACTCATCCCATCCGGATTAGTTTTCATTAGTGAAAATTTTAATCCGGGGACAGGGGAGCCAATGAGCCTCCGAGGAATAGCACGATTCCAACATAGACAGGAAGGTTGAGACCTTCAAAGCGAGGCTTGTTATGAAGGGGTATACTCAGAAAGAGGGTATCGATTATGAGGAGACGTTTTGGTTGGTAGCCATGCTTAAGTCAATCCAGATTCTCTTATGCATTGCGACTCATATGGATTATGAGGTATGGCAGAAGGATGTCAAGACTGCTTTCCTTAATGGAAGTCTTGAGGAAAACATCTTTATGAAGCAACCAGAGGGATTCATTGCAAAGGGCAAAGAGCATCTTGTGTGCAAGCTTAATCAGTCCATTTATGGATTGAAGCAAGCTTCGAGGTCTTGGAACATCCGCTTTGATGAGGTAATCCAGTCTTATGGATTTATTCGAAGTCCGGATGAGTCTTGTGTATACAAGATATGTGACGGAAACGTAGTTGTATTTCTGGTACTATATGTAGATGAAATTTTGTTAATTGGCAACAATGACAAGGTGTTATCGGACATAAGGGTATGGTTGTCCAAACAGTTTGATATGAAGGACTTGGGAGAAGTGGGACACATCCTTGGGATCAAGTTTATAAGGGATCGTAGGAAAAGGATGTTGTGCTTATCGCAAGCTTCATACATAGACAAAATTATGGATCGTTTTAGCATGCAGAACTCCAAGAAAGGTTTTCTACCTTTCAGGTATGGAGTTCCTTTATATAAGGAGATGTGTCCTAGAACATCTGTGGAGATATAGGAGATGAAGGCGGTTCCTTATACTTCGACAGTAGGAAGCCTCATGTATGTGATGCTATGTACAAGACCAGATATCTACTTTGTCGTGGGCATGGTTAGTAGATATAAGAGTAATCCAGGACAGGGACATTAGACTGCGGTAAAGCATATATTGAAGTACCTGAGAAGGACTAAGGATTATATGCTAGTTTACCAGGCAGACCAATTACTCCCTGTGGGTAACACGGATTCCAACTTCCAATCAGATAGGGACAACAATAAGTCTACCTCAGGTTTTGTGTTTACTTTGGGAGGTGGAGCCATTGTATGGAGGAGTGTCAAACAGAAATGTGTGGCGGACTCCACCATGGAAGCTGAGTATGTGGCGGCCTCTGAGGCGGCCAAAGAAGCTGTGTGGCTCAGGAACTTCTTGATGGACTTGTATGTGATTCTTGGTTTGCCCAGAAATATCACAATTTATTTTGATAATAGTGGTGCAGTTGCAAACTCGAAGAAACCACGAGCCCATAAGACAAGTAAACACATAGAGCGTAAGTACCACCTGATACGAGAAATCGTAAAGAGAGTGTTAGGGCAATCTCTTGCCGTGATATGGTTTTGATGGTGTGGCAAAGGGTTTAAGTTAGTTTGATATGTTGATGTGATATGTGCGTTGAAGTCGTGCAGGACTTAGTAATTCGCACATGGAGCCATGGCGAGTTTCACATCTCATGACTCGTGCCTTGAGTCGGTGAAGGATAGCTTTGCGGAAGCCGTGCGCTTGGAGCATCCGAGGGACCGCCGGACGAGAAGCTTGGAGTGAAGCCGGAGGAAGTAGACTTGAGGCAAGAGACGCCGAAGGAGCATTGCGAGCCGCGTCGCTGATCTTTGCCGAGGGGCGTGGCGAGAAGAAGAGCGAGGACTCAGAAATGAGAGTGGCGATTGTAACCCGAGGAAGGGTAGTAGCTCTTAGGTGAAACTTGGCCATTTGGCCAAGTGTCGGATGGGTTTTCGACGCGATCGGCCCGCCATGTCATGGCGGTCGCTTAAGTCGAGTGTAGCTCGGGTATCTACGATCGTTTTGTGGCGATACGCCCATCGTTAGCGGTCAGCCAAGATAACGATCGGCTGCTGGCGGCGATCGGTAGTCAATAGGGTTTTACCGAAGCCGCTCGTAGCCGGAGGCGTCGACTACGGTCGTGATCGTGGTGAGGTCCATCGATCGCGCCAAGAGTTCCGTTGGACAACAACGGTCGGCATCCGACGTGTTCGGAGGCCGTTGTAGTGACGGCAGTCGACTGCCCAGGGCGGCCGTCGACAGATTGCGGCCAACGGGAAGAAGTTAGCCCACTCTATAAAAAGAGAGGGTGTGAGCCTTTGAGAGGCTAATGCTTAAGTTCCAAACAATCTTCCTAGTGCCCCACAAGCTCTAAACTCTTCTTACTCGTTTTTACTCCATTCTATTTGTAAGAAGAGTGATCTTGGTTGTAAAGGTTACCTCCACCTAGCTTTGTGCAAAGGAGAGACCGATAGTGATTGGTTTTGGCGGAGTGATTCACCGTGGACGAATCGGACCGTGGATTAGCGGCGTAGCCGTGAACCACGTTATATCTTGGTGTTTGTATTGCTTGTTTCTATTTTGCTTGTCTTTATTTATATTTGTATATTCCGCTTGCGCTAACGTTTTGTAGACGAGCAAAATACCGCCATCCAAACGAAAAGGGCTATTCACCCCCCTCTAGCCGGCCATCCGATCTCTCACAAGTGGTATCAGAGCCGAGGTTGCTTGTCACCGGACTAACCGCCGCAACAAGCCCTACATCAAAAATGGCGGCTCAACATCCACCCACCGTTCGACGAATTCTCTTGGTGGAAAAGGAGAATGGAGGTATTCTTCAAACCGATTTGATATTATGCTTATAATGGAAAATGGTTTGAGTTGCCTAGGGATGAAAGGGGTGAGCCAATAGAGAAGTCAAGGTGGAATAAGAAGCAACGAGAGGAGCACCTTGCAAACTCAAAGGCAAAACATCATCTTCTCAATGTGCTCCTCAACAAGAGATCAACCGGATCGGAGAATGCACTAGCGTAAAGAGATGTGGGAGAAGCTTGTAGAGCTTCATGAAGGCACCTCGGAGGCCAAGCTTGCAAGAAGAGACCTCCTCCGCTCCCAACTATCCAATATAAAACTAGAAAAGGGAGAAAAGGTAACCTCACTACACTCTAGGTTTAAAGAAATTTTAATTGGGCTAACAAGTGTAGGTGAGAAGCTATCGAACCGGGACATGCTCATGAAGGCTATAGATGCCTTTCCCCGGTCCTCAAAGTGGAGTTCCATGGTGGACTCCTTCTATATGTCCAAGAACTTGGAAGTAAGTACCTTGGAGGAGTTCTTCTCGACAATGGAGCTCCACGAAACGAGGCTTGAAGGAATTCAAGAAGAGCCAAGAATTCAACCCTCAAGAGGAGTAGCATTGTTGGCAAACAAGGGGAAGAAGAAGATGGAAGTCCCCTCCTCCTCCGATGATGAAGCCTCCTCCTCCTCCATGGATAGCACCGAGGAAGCCTACATGGTAAGGAAGGTGAGGCGTGTATTTAAGAATTTTAGATTTGATAAATCAAATGATAGGAATAGAAGACCGAGGGGGAAGGTCATATGCTACAATTGCCAAGGAGAGGGACACATAAGGGACAATTGTCCTCTCCTAAACAAAAGCAAGGTAGAGAAGAAAAAGAAAGAAGAAAAGAAGAAGAAAAAGGGGAGCAAGAAAAAGAAGGAAGAGGAGAACTCATCCTCCTCCTCATCATCGGATGAGGAGAATGCCTTTGTCGCCAATTTGGCCTTGATGGCCTTTGACGATTTGGATTGCTCCTCCTCCGAAAATGAAGGATCAAGCACAAGAGGAGAGAGCTCAAGTGAAGGGGGAGCCTCCTCCACATCATCATCCTCCTCATCATCCGAAGAAGAAGAAGAGGACATGGAAACTATGGTAACCAATCTCTCACCTAGTAAAATAGTTTCTATGATTTCTAGTTTAACTAGGGATTTGTTTAGAGCAAAGAAGAAAAATAAATGCATGCTTGAACAAATTAAGGAATTAGAACAAAAATTAGAAAAGGCATGCTTAAATGATAATATTTCTTCTAGCTTAGATGATGCATGCTCACATGATTATATGCCTTTGGATGTTAGTGATGCATGCATAGAAGAAAATAGGGCATTAAGGGAAAAGGTAGATTATTTAACCAAAGCCCTAGGAAAATTCACAATTGGCTCCAACACCTTGAATATGATCATAGGGAGCCAAAGGGCAAGTTTTAACAAGAAGGGCCTAGGATATAAAGAGAAGAAAAATGAGAAGGCCTATAGATGCCTAATAGCTAGGGGACAAGACAAAAACAAAGTAATAGCTAAGAAATGGATCCCCAAGGAATTTCTAGTGAACCCCATAGGCAAAAATCTATTTTGGGTTCCAAAATCCATCCTTAAGGGTTAGAAAATCCCTAGGGTAGTCAACCATATGAACCTAATCTATATCATATTTTGGTTGACTTAGGATGACGGGACAACATTTTTTAGATAGTGTTGGGTGATGATAACGTGCCCATAAATAGGTAATAATGCTTAAATCATGATGATTAATGCAATTGCTATGTATATGCGTAATCATGATTTATGATTTTGATATTAGGCACATTATCATGAAAAATAGGTTTAAATCATGCTTTAGGTGATAACTTATTTATTATCATTATATAATACCTAATGCATGGTTATAATTTAATGAAAACATGTATTTCATGATCATAATGTGAAATTAATTGATATATGTCATTATGATCATGTAGGTTGTTAGTTTGATACTTAACCTTGATAGAATTGCATGAATATATTGGTTAAGTATATACAAATACCCCCTAGGATGCATCTCACACTCACTATAGGCTAACTTGATTGCAAACTTAGCATGGGTGAGATGTTAGGATGATACAAATGTCCACTAATGCCTATGGCGTTTAGATGGTCATTTAAAGTATCAAAATATCAATCATAGACCAATCATGGGGAAGGCTTATGTTTAATTAATAGACATATTGCCCAAAGATCATGATTGGATATTTCTAATGTTTTCAAAACAATTTCTTACCTTAAAATACATGTATTCATGTTTTGAAACAATTGAATGCAAAACTAGGTGTTAAAATGGATACTAACATGCTCAAAAACTAGTGTCTTTTCAAGTGTTTGGATTTTTGGCAAATCTTGTAAAATATAATGATTTTTCATGAAAAACTATTTTTCCTTGATAAATATACTTAAGAGAAATATGTTCCTCGAATTTCATGATTTTTTGAATTTTACGAATATTTAATGCATTTAAATTTCATCCAAAATTAGAAATTGCTTCCTTTGTGCGATCATTGCCCATGCGATAGCGATCATTGGTGGCCTATAAATCAGAATATTGAAGGCGAATTCAGTTTGTAAACCTCCTACAAGTGGTAGAAATATACTTGATGCCTCAAGCAGTTTTAAATCAACTTGACATATTTTTTTTTTCCTCCATTATACTTGATGCCATGAGCTTATAACTTAGTGTTAATCTTTTTGATGGTGTCAAAGGGGGAGAAATAAGTATGTTTAAGTTAATCACATTAGGGGGAGAAATACATGTAGGGGGAGAAAATTTGCATAGAGAATTTCATGGATTAAGGGGGAATTGCATGTTGTTATATCATGTTTATCTTTACATGCTTTTCTTACCTTAGAATTTATATCAAATGTTTTTACCTAACTTAAACGGATTGCCACACATCAAAAAGGGGGAGATTGTTAGGGCAATCTCTTGCCGTGATATGGTTTTGATGGTGTGGCAAAGGGTTTAAGTTAGTTTGATATGTTGATGTGATATGTGCGTTGAAGTCGTGCAGGACTTAGTAATTCGCACATGGAGCCATGGCGAGTTTCACATCTCATGACTCGTGCCTTGAGTCGGTGAAGGATAGCTTTGCGGAAGCCGTGCGCTTGGAGCATCCGAGGGACCGCCGGACGAGAAGCTTGGAGTGAAGCCGGAGGAAGTAGACTTCGAGGCAAGAGGCGAAGGCATTGCAGGCCGTCGATGTCGCCGAGGGGCGTGGCCAACGAAGAGAACTTCAAGGCGAGGACTCAGAAATGAGAGGGAGCGATGGTACCCCGGGGACGGGTAGCACTTCGGTGAAACTGGGCCATTGGGCCATGTGTCGGAGGGGTTTTCGACACGCGGTCATTGCCATGTCATGGCGGTCATTGCCTAATCGAGTGTAGCTCGGCCGGTATCTACGATCGATCGGTTTGTGGCAGCGATGATCGGTCGTTAGCGATCGCCAAGACTCGATCGAAGCGGCGATCGGTAGTCAATAGGGTTTTAGCCCGCAGAACCGCTCGTCGGGGGCGATCGACTACGGGGTCGATCGGGGTGAGGTCCATCGATCATTGCCAAGAGTTCCGTTGGACAACAACGGTCGGCATCCGACGTGTTCGGAGGCCGTTGTAGTGACGGCAGTCGACTGCCCTGGGCGGCAGTCGACTGATTGCGGCCAACGGGAAGAAGTTAGCCCTCTCTATAAAAAGAGAGGGTGTGAGCCTTTGAGAGGCTAATGCTTAAGTTCCAAACAATCTTCCTAATGCCCCACAAGCTCTAAACTCTTCTTACTCGCTTTTACTCCATTCTATTTGTAAGAAGAGTGATCTTGGTTGTAAAGGTTACCTCCACCTAGCTTTGTGCAAAGGAGAGACCGATAGTGATTGGTTTTTGGCGGAGTGATTCACCGTGGACGAATCGGACCGTGGATTAGCGGCGTAGCCGTGAACCACGTTATATCTTGGTGTTTGTATTGCTTGTTTCTATTTTGCTTGTCTTTATTTATATTTGTATATTCCGCTTGCGCTAACGTTTTGTAGACGAGCAAAATACCGCCATCCAAACGAAAAGGGCTATTCACCCCCCTCTAGCCGGCCATCCGATCTCTCACAGAGAGGAGAAGTTGTTGTTGCCAAGATTGCATCGGAGGATAACCTAGCAGATCCTTTCACTAAGGCCCTTTCGGTGAGAGCTTTTGATAGGCATGTGGAGGGAATGAGGATCAGATGTATGGCAGTTTGATGACAACATAGTCTTTTAGTATAAGTGGGAGATTGTTGGGATGTATACTGGAAAGTCTATCTTTTTTTATGAATATTTTTATTTTTGAAATAAGAATCACATGATCATTGTTTGCATATTTGTGATTATGCATACAGTCTAATATATTACATTGTAGATAACATGGTGTGTAGTGTCACACAGTAGATCATGTTATCAGCTCTTTGTAAAGTATAAGTAAAGGCTCACAACCTAGATGGCTTTGGACAAAGCATTGGTATGGTTGTAGTGTGATTTGCTATTGGTTTGTCTTGACCATAGAATCACACTAGTACACTTTGTGTGTATTGAGCAGGACCGACTTAGAGGTGATTCAATTCATTGCTGACTACATAATCGAATCGGACCTCAGGTTTTATATTGTACATGCTGTTAATCCCGATATAATAACGGGCACATATACTTAGTATTCATTTCTTTGATTTATCAATGGGCAAGATTTATAGAGTAAATCGATAGGCTCCGTAAGTTGGGAAATAATATTATTTATATGGTGTGCCGTTGATTATAGGAGAAAACCGCGTCCAAAGCTCTTCCTTCTCTTCTCCTTGGTCGGTGGAAACAATGCTTAGGGTCTTCCCTTGAAGCTCTTGGTCGGCGTCCAATTCTCCTTGTTCTTCTTCTTGGCCGACGGCAAGCACCAAGCTTGGAGCTTGGTGGTTAGTTGAAAGAAGAAGTGTTTTGTTTATATACTTCCTCTTGTTCGGAGCGAGCAAGGAAGGAAGATTGGTTATCTAGGACCTTCGACTTTTGGAAGATCGTCGCCCACACGACGTCCAAATGGAGGAAGGATATACAATAGAAGATCGAGAGGTATAACGCTTGTCTATTTTCTTTTGTAACATGTCTATAATTGTTTTTCAATCATATACATGTTGTGTATTCTGTTTTTATGGTTAAATATGCTTGGACCCCGAATACAAACACAAAAGTCGGCGATCCGTACATCGTATATTCCGCGGCTAATCGTAGAATAGAGGTTGGATCCTTGAACAACAAGTTTGTTCATGTGACCACTCTAATCGAATAGCACGATGATGAAAATGGTAGCTTGGGTAATCCTGCTTGTGAAGGATAATTTTTTTTTATCCGGGGACGTAGAACGGATCGCCATGAACAAGCGGCCGAGTTGAAGTGGGAAGCGAAGTTTCATACCTTCAAGTGGTAACAGAGCCTTGGTTTCCAATTTTGTGTGTTTAGGATTCTGTTACTTTTATGCACTTATCATATATTATATGTGCCGGATAATAGTAGGATGTGAGTAGGTTAACTTTTTGGTTGCAGGCATAGGATCCAACTATTATGGCCATTTGTGTGTATGTGATTGTATGTGTGTAATTGTATATTTTGTTGAATCCTCGGGGTTGACGAGACTAGTATTTAATTTTTGTAATTAGATACGGAATTGTTTATCCACTCTTTTTATTTTAGTTTACTTTCGATCTAGATTTCATGTATACTCCGTCGTGGAGTATAGGATCGATGAATGTAAATTAAAATAGTTTTGTTCTCGGCTCGGATCTTCGAACGACTTTTACATGGCATAGGAAGGAGCGAACGAGATAGCGATATGATGGGAGACATATTGAAGACAAAAGCCATAATAGTTGGAAAATATTTATTTTTTATATTTATTGCTTATTGTTTGATATACATGTCGTAGGCTAGAAAATTCCTCAATTTCAAATTACTAAGTGGGAGAGGAATATTTTTATAAATTCCCACGGCCTCCATTACGATTTGACATGAGATGCAAACAAACTTACGCGTTGGCTCTGAGTGCCTTCCTCTACATCGGATGAGTTTGTTTGCTGATCACAAGGTCGAATATGGTTATAGTAAATTATTAAAGAGCGTGTGTAGTTCCCCATCGGAAGGCACATAACCCGAAATAATTACCTTGGTACCGAGTAATGGTGAACACTTAGATACAAATATAAGTATCCTCCCCATCGGAGTCACTGCTTTTAATTGTAGGGCCGAAGAGGAACCAACTATTAATTTTACTTGTCAAAAAGTTAGGTTGACAAGAAAGTAAAATTGATGGTTAAAACCTCCTCTTACAAATGTAGAATTCGTATACGTCCACACTATCGTGGCATACGATATTCTCGGTGTTTTGAGGTGTTGGTTGATTTTAAAATTTTATTGTTTGAGGAATCAATAATTTTTGAAAATCTAATGTTTTGATCTATGTGATTCTTAAGTTTTCTTCCAAAATGACTTTCAACCCGCTTGCTGTGATACTGAAAGAAAATAAACTTACTGGACCCAACTATGTTGATTGGAAGAGGAATCTTGACATTGTCTTGACTGCTGAGGAATACAAATATGTACTCCTTGAAGAGTGCCCTCATAAGCCTGCGGATGATTCTGGGGAAAAGGAGAAAGAGAGTTATAAGAAGTGGATTAAGGCCGATGAGATGGCGCGGTGTTACATTTTGGCATCTATGTCAAATGTACTACAACATCAGCATCAAGCCATGCCCACTGCTTATGACATGATGCTCAATCTCAAAGAGCTTTTCGAACACCAGAATCGGGCTGCTAGGCAGGAAGCCATGAGGAACTTGATGACGACCATCAAGATCGAGGGAACACCCATGAGGGATCATGTTCTCAAGATGATGGCTCATTTGAATGAGCTGCAAGTCCTAGGAGCTGAGATCGATGGAGAAATCCAGGTCGATATTATTCTCCAGTCTCTACCTAGGAGTTTTGAGCAGTTTCGCCTGAACTACAACCCGAACAAGAGGTTGTATTCATTGGCGGAGCTTCTGACAGAACTCCAGGCGACAGAGGGGCTATTTCGTCAGAGTGCTCAGGCGCAAGCCATGGATGCCCAAAAGGTTTCTACTTCTAAGACGAAAGGCAAGATGAAGAAGAAACAAGTTGGGGCAAAGGCGGTGGGAGGAACTAAGGGAGGAGTGAAGAATCCGAAAGGCAAGTGCTTCACTTATAAGTAGACTGGACATTGGAAGAAGGACTGCCCCAACCGCAAGCATAACAAAAGTATATCTTTTGGTCTAGTTGTTGAAACATGTTTAGCAGTGTTATCAACCGGCACCTGGTGTGTAGATACGGGAGCCAATGATCATGTCTGCAATACTTTGCAGGGGTTCCAGGAAACCAGACGACTGGCTGAGGGAGAGATTACCGTATACTTGGGCGATGCCACGAAGGTGGCGACTATTGCAGTTGGAGATGTTTATTTATCTTTTGAGAAAAATAAAGTTTTGGTTCTTAGGAATTGCCTTTATGTACCTTTATTTAGAAAAAATTTAATTTCGGTTTCTAAATTATTTATGGATGGATATTCTATTTCTTTTAATGACAAAGTTGTTATAAAAAGGAATAGGGAGATTATCTGTTCTGGTGCATTGATAGGAAATTTGTATACACTTGAACCAAAAGCTCCCACGATGCAAATAGAAGTTAATAACTCATCTTCTAATTCCAATAATAGAAACGAACCTTCGAAGATGAACCATACTTATCTTTGGCATCTAAGACTTGGTCATATTAACCTAAGCAAAATTCAAAGGTTGATAGCTAATAGACCTCTGGGTTCATTAGTGGTGGAAGATTTCCCAACCTGCGAATCTTGCTTGGAGTGAAAAATGACCAAGAGACCTTTTAAGGCTAAGGGGTATAGTTCCAAAGATGTGTTGGAATTGGTTCATTCTGATTTGTGTGGTCCTATGTCTATCCAGGCTAGATGAGGTTTTGAATATTTCGTCTCCTTCATAAATGATTATTCAAGATATGGATACATTTGCTTGATGCGCCGCAAGTTTGAATGCTTTGACAAGTTCAAAGAATTCAAGGCTGATGTGGAGAAATGTCAAGGTAAAAGTATCAAGATACTGCAATCTGATCGTGGTGGTGAGTACCTCTTGGGAGAGTTTAGGAATTACTTATCAGAGGCTGGGATTTAATCCCAAATGTCTACACCTGGTACACCCTAGCAGAATGGTGTGGTGGAGCGAAGGAACAGGACTCTTATGAAGATGGTTAGATCGATGATGAGATATTCTGAGTTGCTAGATTCGTTATGGGGATATGCTGTAACGCCCGTAAAATTCCTAGCAATTTTACAAGAATTTTTGGCTTGATGATCATGAGCTTTATGTGGGCCTTTTCAAAAATAAAAGAAAATAAGCCAAAAAAGGGTGCAAGGCCTAGGAATTGAACCCCAAACCTCTAGAGATAGCCAACCCCTATAGATGAACCCACTAACCAGAAGCCCAATAGGATTATATCATTAGAGGAATAAGGGAGATTATGGTTAAGTGTAAGGGAGATTAAGAGACTTTTTAGGTGAATAAATAGGGGGGGATGAGGAGGCATGAGTGAGCAACTTCACTTTCTCCTCTTCTCTTCTTCTTCTCACCGAAATCCTAAAGCTCTCCCTCTCCATTTCCACCCCTTGGCCGAAACTCATCCAAGCAAGAAGCTAGGGCTAGGTTTTGTGTTCCTTAGGTTATCTTCACACTACAAGCAAAGCGAAGGATGTAAGTATCCCTCACCTGCATA
Source organism: Wurfbainia villosa (assembly GCA_025175895.1). Lineage (NCBI taxonomy): Eukaryota > Viridiplantae > Streptophyta > Magnoliopsida > Zingiberales > Zingiberaceae > Wurfbainia > Wurfbainia villosa. The sequence goes on along the minus strand of CM045996.1, from coordinate 15,508,045 downwards.
CGAGTAGCTTCGATTGATGTTTGTAAAAGAAATCTATATGTTATATCCGACCAAGCTATGTTTTAGTTTATCAATGAAGTTGTATGCTATGTTTAGGAAGTAGATGATGATGTTAACATGGAAAAAGGGATTAGGTTAAAAGCTAACCCTAATAGCCACTAAAGCCTATTACCATGATTTTAGGTTTCAATGAAGTTCCATGCTATGTTTTTCTTGTAACTATATGATGATGCTAGGATTTAAAATGGATTAGGTTAAAGGTTAACCCTAAAGACTTACATGGACCATTCGGCCACCCCTAGATCTTGATGATTCAATGAAGTTTAATCCATGTTTTTGTGGGATTATGATGTTGTTGTTATGTTAAATGAATTAGGTTAAAGGTTAACCCTAAAGACCTACATGGACCATTCGCCGACCCCTAGATCTTGATGATTCAATGAAGTTTAATCCATGTTTTTGTGGGATTATGATGTTGTTGTTATGTTAAATGAATTAGGTTAAAGGTTAACCCTAAAACCCTACATGGACCATTCGGCCAACCTATGTTTTGGGTGACTAAATGAAGTTTTAATCCATGTTCTATATGCAAATGAAGTTGTTGTAATGTTAAATGAATTAGGTTAAAGGATAACACTAGAAAACCCTATGGATCATTTGGCCACCATGAATTTTGGGTGATTAAATGAAGTCTAATTCATGTTCTATGTGCAAATGAAGTTGTGGTTGTGTTAAATGAATTAGGATGAAGGATAACCCTAGAAACCCCTATGGACCATTCGGCCATCATGTATTTTTGGGGATTAGATGAAGTTTTAATTCAAGTCTTATGTGCATATGAAGTTGTTGTTAAGTTAAATGAATAGGCTAACATGTGTTTTATGTTGGGTGAATGCATGTTGACTTGTGATATTAATTAATGCTAGATGAAGATAACATGCCTTAGGTTAATTCAAGTCTTATGTGCATATGAAGTTGTTGTTAAGTTAAATGAATAGGCTAACATGTGTTTTATGTTGGGTGAATGCATGCCATGCCTTATGCCATCTCTATGTGTATGCGACATTTAAAATATGTTATGAAATGGAAAAAGATAAGATTATGAAATGAAACAAAACGATATGTTCACGACATGAATATGACATGATGATGAAATGAAGAATGATATGTTATGAAATGAAGAATGGTATGTTTACGAAATGAAAGATGATATGTTCATGAAGGGGAAGCATGATGTGTTATGAAATGAAGTATGCTATGTTTGCAAAATGAAATAAGCTATGTTATAAAAATAATCATATAAGTATTTTACCTTCTGCATGGCTTGTACCAAGACCCTAACAAGGTCCAAGAAGGGATGGGCTCCTAAGATGCCCTAGGTCGATGGAATAAGACTCGCGCCTAGGACGGGCTTCTATGTATGATTGCCCCTAGGTCGATGGAATAAGACTCGGGCCTAGTACGGGATAGGCTCCAAGATGCCTTAGGTCGATGGAGTAAGACTCGGGCCTAGGATGGGCTTCTACGCTATGACGATTGCCCTAGGTCGACAGACTAAGATCGGGCCTAGTAACCTATTAGGTTCGAGACTTGCTACCTCGGGCCTATTTAGGGATGCGCGCTATGATAATGAAGAAGTGGTACAATGCCGGGCCCAAATATGTTGAGATTTATGTTTACGTACCTATAATATATGTTTTCAAAAGCATCCTGCATATGTTACCTGATTAGATTGTTATGTTACATGCTATGTTGATATGTTACATATGAAGTATGTTATGTTTGATATGTCATGTTTATGTCACTATGTTACATATGATGTAGGTTATGTTTGATATGCCATGTTTATGCCACCATGTTACATATGATGTTTGTTATGTTTGATATGCCATGTTATGCCACTATGTTACATATGATGTATGTTAGGTTTGATATGTCATACATATATGTTGTATGTTATGATGATTTGCTATGTTACGTATGTTATATGTTATGTTTAATTAAGTCATATATTTACATGATATGCTATGTTATAGATGATACATGTTATCTTTGCCATGTTATGGATGATACATGTTATGTTTACTCACGTTACTTATGCTACATGTTAAGTTGATTACGCCATGTATGTTACATGTTATATTACTTATATGTTATGAATGTTACATGCCATGATTAATGTCGATATATGGTTTTTGTGAGTAGGACTGGATCTTACTAAGCCTATGTGCTTATAGTTTATCTTTCCCTCGTACTGTAGATAAGGGTAAGGGATGGATAAACTAAAGGGAGCAGCAGGAGGGGCCAAATGTGTGTGGTAGTGGCATGGTGGAGAGGATCCGTTAGGTCTATCTATATATGTTTACCTATGATGATGATGTCTATGGATGTCCTTACTTATGTCTCCTTATGACGATGATGTTTATGAACCTGAACTAAGCACTAAGTATCTATATATATGATGCATGCTCTATGTTGATAAGAAGAAGTAAAGAAGAAGTAAGAAGAAGTATTTAGACATGTTATGAAGCATACTCTATGTTAAAAAGAAGAAGTATATAAATATATATATATATATATATATATATATATATATATATATATATATATATATATATATATATATATATATATATATATATATATATATATATATATATATATATATGTATATATATATGTCAATGCATGTTTATGTTTTAAGAAAAAAAAAATAGGTCTAAAGTCTTCCGCTGTATGAATTAAGAAGAATGTATAAGTCTTCCACTGTATGTAATGTATGTATGTACGGTCTATCATAGCGGATCTGTCTTTCCACTACACACACATCAAGCTCCAAATCCTGCCGCTCCATGTAAGAATTCTATATCTACTCTAATTTTGTTAAAAATTTTCTCATGTATGATAGGAAATGTTTCTAGCTTAAATATGCATGAAAATATGTATGATACCCTTATGCTTGTTCATGTATGATATAAAATACCTTAAGCTTAAATGAACATGAATGATGCCTTAAGCTTAAAATGACTTTATGCTAGCTTTAGTCTAATTATGCGTAGGTAAACGAACGAAAAACTTATACTAGCTTCACAATAAATACTTGTGATTTTGTCAAAGGTAGACAAATTAGGTAAATCAAAATTGATCAGCGAAGAAATTTGACGATGGTCAATTTAAATAATAACCCAAGTGTCGAATAGTTGTTAGTACAACTTGAATTCGGAATAAAAACTAGGGGAGTCGATTGTTCAGTTGAACTCATCAACCAAAAAAAAAACTCCTAAAATTACAAAGAATTGATTTTCGTAATTAATTGTGTATGGTATATGCTCATATAAATTGAATTAAGCCGGTTTCGTACTGGTTAGTCGGTTTTGTACTGACTTAATTTATTTCAATTTTAGATGGCACGGACAATCACTACGATGACCCGTCGTGATGTGTTACGAAACCAATTGAGGGAAGCTATTGAAGAAATAGTTTATAAACCTGATGGTGGGGTCATCGGACACATAAAAAGGCTCGATGGTCTTTTTAGGAGACTCGAGCAGCAGGAGTTCCGTTACTAGACAATTATCGGATATGGGCCTTGGTACGCTCTCTTCCAAATGATTTCATGGTAGTTGCGCATCACGTATGGGGCCGCTATGAAGGGCGGATAACATATACTGAGTTGTGCTGGGAACTACTGGAGCACAAGGTTCAAGAGAATCCTATGGTAGCTGGCCTCGAAAAGAATGAAGAGAGTTCTACAAATAGTCAACTTATTGGCCAGCCTGAGACTACCCTAATGAGGCCAAGGAAGATAGGACTAAAAATAATTACAACATCACTAGGGTTTGTCCTAGTGGGAGTCGTAATAAACTATCTTCTCAAGTAGTTTTGTTCCGATTAGAAATAAGGAATGTTATATATTAACATTTTTCTTTTCTGAACGTATGAATAAGAAATGATGAGCTCGTTTCCTATGAGCTCATTTCCTTTGAAATTAGTGATTAGTTCATTGCATGGGATGTATGTGGTATAGTTGATTAGATTGGGGACATACGAATTATGAGTGGAAACGAAGTTGCCACTTGATGTTGTAACCCAATTCAATTTGACATTGAGTCAATCAGAGACTGCATGTGACCTATCGGTCAGTGAAGCCGTGAAGAGATTCAGCCGACTCGCATGCCTATACCCAGAGTTGGTCAGCACGGAAAGAGAAAGGGGCAGACTCATGCTGAAGATGCTCCGACCAGAAATAGCTCTGAATGTGGCCGGCGGAGCTCATAGACCGCAGACCGCAGAGGAGCTATTCAAGAGTGCCACGATTCGAGCATTACGAACGTGAGGCGAGATGGCTCGAGCTCGTCAAGGATTATGATCGAGATTCTCTACCATCCGGGAAAGCTAACAAGGTGGTGATGCACTTCACAGAAGTCTGCGCCACCTTGATGTCTCTATTAGTGTTATCTACCCTTAGAAAGAGATTATGCGTTATGGGGTTGAAATCATCTCCGGACAGCTCTCGACCATAGCGATAAACTTGTGTTCGATGATATCTTTGGAAAAGCAAGCCCGTGACCCAAGCCTTCAGAGGATCAAGCAAGAGGTCTTAGAAGGAAAGGACGACGGGTTTCGGATCTCTGATAGTGGAGTACTCTACCTCAGGGATCGCTTGTGTATTCCCGACGATCCAGAATTACGGAAGGAGATATTTGAGGAAGCTCACGGAACTCCTTATGTGATTCATCCTGGAACCACCAAGATGTACCAAGACCTAAAACGAAAGTTCTGGTGGTTCGGAATGAAAAGAGATGTAGCTCAAGATGTCAAGACTAACTCCCGGAGGGTTAAGGCGAACACCAGAGACCGGAGGAACATCGCATGGGAGGACATCTCTATGGATTTCATCTCAGGATTGCCCAAGACGACAAACGGTTATGATGCTATATGGGTAATTGTGGACAGATTGACGAAGTCCGCCCATTTCTTAGCAATCAAGATGACCTATTCAACGGAGCAACTGGCTCAGTTATATGCTAGGGAAATTATCAGACTACATGGAATTCCTAAGACCATCATTTCTGACAGAGATGGTCGCTTTATTTCCCATTTCTAGGAATGTATTCAGAAGGCCCTAGGCACGAAGCTATTGTTCAGTACTGCCTTCCATCCCCAGACGGACGGACAGACCGAAAGAGTAAATCAAGTACTCGAGGATATGTTACGAGCCTGCGCCCTAGATTTCAAAGGTAGCTGGTGCCGATACTTATGTTTGGCAGAATTCACCTACAATAATAGCTACCAAGATACTATTGGAATGGCACCCTACGAGGCTCTATACAGGAGGAAATGTAGATCTCCTATATGCTGGTACGAGGGTGGTGAAAAGAAGAGGATGGGACTCCAGACGGATTTCATCGACGACACCACCCGAGCTATACAGAACATCCGTTAGAGAATTGAACTGCTCAGAGCCGACAAAAGAGCTATGCGGATATGCGACGTAGACCGTTAGAATTCGAAGTTGGGGACCTAGTATTCCTCAAAGTGGCTCCTATGAAGGGAGTGATGAGATTCAGAAGGAAGGGTAAACTGAGTCCACGCTACGTGGGACCGTATCCGATTTTGCAGAGGATTGGCAAGGTAGCTTACAAGCTAGAGCTGCCTCAAGAGATGTCGGCTATTCACAACGTGTTCCATGTCTCTGTGATCAAGAAATGCATTTCCAGTACGGACCAAGTGATCGAGCCACAAACAGTACAAGTTCAAGAGGACCTAAGTATTGAAAGTCGGCCTATCCAGATACTAGACCGAGAAATCAAGAGGCTAAGGAACAAAGAGGTGCCCTTAGTAAAGGTCCTGTGGCAGAATCAACGGTACGAGGAAGCTACCTGGGAACGTGAGGAGAACATGAAGCAGAAGTACCCACAATTGTTCTAAGTTTCGAGGATGAAACTTTTAAAAGGTATGAAGGATTGTAACGCCCGTAAAATATCTAGCAATTTTACAAGAATTTTTGGCTTGATGATCATGGGCTTTATGTGGGCCTTTTCAAAAATAAAAAAAATAAGCCAAAAAAGGGTACAAGGCCTAGGAATTGAACCCCAAACCTCTAGAGATAGCCAAGCCCTATAGATGAACCCACTAACCAGAAGCCCAATAGGATTATATCATTAGAGGAATAAGGGAGATTATGGTTAAGTGTAAGGGAGATTAAGGGACTTTTTAGGTGAATAAATAGGGGGGGATGAGGAGGCATGAGTGAACAACTTCACTTTCTCCTCTTCTCTTCTTCTTCTCACCGAAATCCTAAAGCTCTCCCTCTCCATTTCCACCCCTTGGCCGAAACTCATCCAAGCAAGAATCTAGGGCTAGGTTTTGTGTTCCTTAGGTTATCTTCATACTACAAGCAAAGCGAAGGATGTAAGTATCCCTCACCTGCATACGAGTAGCTTCGATTGATGTTTGTAAAATAAATCTATATGTTATATCCGACCAAGCTATGTTTTAGTTTATCAATGAAGTTGTATGCTATGTTTAGGAAGTAGATGATGATGTTAACATGGAAAAAGGGATTAGGTTAAAAGCTAACCCTAATAGCCACTAAAGCCTATTCGGCCAAGCCATGATTTTAGGTTTCAATGAAGTTCCATGCTATGTTTTTCTTGTAACTATATGATGATGCTAGGATTTAAAATGGATTAGGTTAAAGGTTAACCCTAAAGACCTACATGGACCATTCGGCCACCCCTAGATCTTGATGATTCAATGAAGTTTAATCCATGTTTTTGTGGGATTATGATGTTGTTGTTATGTTAAATGAATTAGGTTAAAGGTTAACCCTAAAGACCTACATGGACCATTCGGCCACCCCTAGATCTTGATGATTCAATGAAGTTTAATCCATGTTTTTGTGGGATTATGATGTTGTTGTTATGTTAAATGAATTAGGTTAAAGGTTAACCCTAAAAACCCTACATGGACCATTCGGCCAACCTATGTTTTGGGTGACTAAATGAAGTTTTAATCCATGTTCTATATGCAAATGAAGTTTTGTTATGTTAAATGAATTAGGTTAAAGGATAACACTAGAAAACCCTATGGATCATTCGGCCACCATGAATTTTGGGTGATTAAATGAAGTCTAATTCATGTTCTATGTGCAAATGAAGTTGTGGTTGTGTTAAATGAATTAGGATGAAGGATAACCCTAGAAACCCCTATGGACCATTCGGCCATCATGTATTTTTGGGGATTTGATGAAGTTTTAATTCAAGTGTTATGTGCATATGAAGTTGTTGTTAAGTTAAATGAATAGGCTAACATGTGTTTTATGTTGGGTGAATGCATGTTGACTTGTGATATTAATTAATGCTAGATGAAGATAACATGCCTTAGGTTAATTCAAGTCTTATGTGCATATGAAGTTGTTGTTAAGTTAAATGAATAGGCTAACATGTGTTTTATGTTGGGTGAATGCATGTCATGCCTTATGCCATGTCTATGTGTATGCGACATTTAAAATATGTTATGAAATGGAAAAAGATAAGATTATGAAATGTAACAAAACGATATGTTCACGACATGAATATGACATGATGATGAAATGAAGAATGATATGTTATGAAATGAAGAATGGTATGTTTATGAAATGAAAGATATGTTCATGAAGGGGAAGCATGATGTGTTATGAAATGAAGTATGCTATGTTTGCAAAATGAAATAAGCTATGTTATAAAAATAAGCATATAAGTATTTTACCTTCTGCATGGCTTGTACCAAGACCCTAACAAGGTCCAAGAAGGGATGGGCTCCTAAGATGCCCTAGGTCGATGGAATAAGACTCGGGCCTAGGACGGGCTTCTATGTATGATTGCCCCTAGGTCGATGGAATAAGACTCGGGCCTAGTACGGGATGGGCTCCAAGATGCCTTAGGTCGATGGAGTAAGACTCGGGCCTAGTATGGGCTTCTATGCTATGACGATTGCCCTAGGTCGACGGACTAAGATCGGGCCTAGTAACCTATTAGGTTCGAGACTTGCTACCTCGGGCCTATTTAGGGATGCGCGCTATGATAATGAAGAAGTGGTACAATGCCGGGCCCAAATATGTTGAGATTTATGTTTACGTACCTATAATATATGTTTTCAAAAGCATCCTGCATATGTTACCTGATTAGATTGTTATGTTACATGCTATGTTGATATGTTACATATGAAGTATGTTATGTTTGATATGCCATGTTTATGTCACTATGTTACATATGATGTAGGTTATGTTTGATATGCCATGTTTATGCCACCATGTTACATATGATGTATGTTATGTTTGATATGCCATGTTATGCCACTATGTTACATATGATGTATGTTAGGTTTGATATGTCATACATATATGTTGTATGTTATGATGATTTGCTATGTTACGTATGTTATAAGTTATGTTTAATTAAGTCATATATTTACATGATATGCTGCTATGTTATAGATGATACATGTTATGCTGCCATGTTATGGATGATACATGTTATGTTTACTCACGTAACTTATGCTACATGTTAAGTTGATTACGCCATGTATGTTACATGTTATATTACTTATATGTTATGAATGTTACATGCCATGATTAATGTCGATATATGGTTTTTGTGAGTAGGACTGGATCTTACTAAGCCTATGTGCTTATAGTTTATCTTTCCCTCGTACTGCAGATAAGGGTAAGGGATGAAAAACTAAAGGGAGCAGCAGGAGGGGCCAAATGTGTGTGGTAGTGGCATGGTGGAGAGGATCCGTTAGGTCTATCTATATATGTTTACCTATGATGATGATGTCTATGGATGTCCTTACTTATGTCTCCTTATGACGATGATGTTTATGAACCTGAACTAAGCACTAAGTATCTATATATATGATGCATGCTCTATGTTGATAAGAAGAAGTAAAGAAGAAGTAAGAAGAAGTATTTAGACATGTTATGAAGCATATTCTATGTTAAAAAGAAGAAGTATATATATATATATATATATATATATGTATATATATATGTCAATGCATGTTTATGTTTTAAGAAAAAAAAATAGGTCTAAAGTCTTCCGCTGTATGAATTAAGAAGAATGTATAAGTCTTCCGCTGTATGTAATGTATGTATGTACGGTCGCATCACGCGCCACCCCTTCCGGATTCTGGGTCCGAAAAGGGCGGGCGTGACATATGCTCTAGATATAGCAGTGTACTTTCTGAACTTGGTACCATCTAAATCAATGCCTTCTACTCCCACAGAATTTTGGACTGGGCGAAAGCCTAGTCTGAGATATATTCGAATTTGGGGGATCCAGCACATGTGCTATAGGCAGATACTGGTAAGTTGGAACCTCGTATAGAAGTGCGCATGTTCGTTGCCTATCCTAGAGCAACAAAAGTTGGTTTGTTTTATAGACCTAGAGATCATAGGGTGATTGTTAGCACGAATGTCAGATTTCTAGAGGAAGACTATGTGATGAACCACAAACCCATGAGTAAGATTGTTCTGGAGGAATTAAAAGGGGAAGTCACTTCTTCAGTACCGCCGGTACAAGAGGATATACCACAAGTCACTGCACCGCGTGTCGCAGAGGATACATAGGTGATACCTCGTCGTAGTGGGAGGGTTGTGAGATAACCTGATAGATTCATGTTCTTGAGAGAATCTTCTGATTTGGTCCCTGGTGAACATGAACCTAATCCCTGGACATATGATAAGGCAATTCAAGATAAAGATGTAGTATCTTGGCAAAGTGCAATGAATACTGAGATTGAATCTATAGATTCAAATCAGGTCTGGGAGCTAGTAGAACCACCCGATGGTGTAAAAACCATTGGATGCAAGTGGATCTACTAAAGAAAGAGAGGAATAGATGGGAAGGTTGAGACCTTCAAAGCGAGGCTTGTTGCGAAGGGGTATACTCAGAAAGAGGGTATCGATTATGAGGAGACCTTTTGGCCGGTAGTCATGCTTAAGTCTATCCGGATTCTCTTATGCATTGATGCTCATATGGATTATGAGGTATGGCAGATGGATGTCAAGACTTCTTTCCTTAATGGAAGTCTTGAGGAAAACATCTTTATGAAGCAACCAGAGGGATTCATTGCAAAGGGCAAAGAGCATCTTGTGTGCAAGCTTAATCGGTCCATTTATGGATTAAAGCAAGCTTCGAGGTCTTGGAACATCCTCTTTGATGAGGTAATCCAGTCTTATGGATTTATTCAAAGTCCGGATGAGTCTTGTGTATATAAGAGATGTGACGGAAACGTAGTAGTATTTCTGGTACTCTATGTAGATGATATTTTGTTAATTGGCAACAATGTCAAGGTGTTATGAGACGTAAGGGTATGATTGTCCAAACAGTTTGATATGAAGGACTTGGGAGAAGTGGGACACATCCTTGGGATCAAGTTTATAAGGGATAGCAAGAAAAGGATGTTGTGCTTATCTCAAGCTTCATACATAGACACCATTATGGATCGTTTTAGCATGCAGAACTCCAAGAAAGGTTTTCTACCTTTCAGGCATGGAGTTCCTTTATCTAAGGAGATGTGTCCTAGAACATCTGAGGAGATAGAGGAGATGAAGGTGGTTCCTTATGCTTCGGCAGTAGGAAGACTAATGTATGTGATGCTATGTACGAGACCAGATATCTACTTTGCCATGGGCATGGTCAACAGATATCAGAGTAATCTAGGACAGGGACATTAGACTGTGGTAAAGCATATATTGAAGTACTTGAGAAGGACTAGGGATTATATGCTAGTTTACCAGGCAGACCAATTACTCCCTGTGGATTACACGGATTCTGACTTCCAATCAGATAGGGATAACAGTAAGTCTACCTCAGGTTTTGTGTTTACTTTGGGAGGTGGAGCCATTGTATGGAGGAGTGTCAAGCAGAAATGTGTGGCAGACTCCACCATGGAAGCTGAGTATATGGCGGCCTCTGAGGCGGCCAAAGAAGCGGTGTGGCTCATGAACTTCTTGATGGACTTGGATGTGATTCTTGGTCTGCCCAGAACTATCACAATTTATTGTGATAAGAGTGGTGCAGTTGCAAACTCGAAGGAACCACGAGCCCATAAGGCAAGTAAACACATAGAGTGCAAGTACCACCTGATACGAGAAATCTTAAAGAGAGGAGAAGTTGTTGTGGCCAAGATTGCATCAGAGGATAACCTGGCAGATCCTTTCACTAAGGCCCTTCCGGCGAGAGCTTTTGATAGGCATGTGGAGGGAATGGGGATCAGATGTATGGCAGTTTGAGGACAACATAGTCTTTTAGTATAAATGGGAGATTGTTGGGATGTATACTGGAAATTCTATCTTTTGTATGAACATCTTTATTTTTGAAATAAGAAACGCATGATCATTGTTTGCATATTTGTGATTATGCATACTGTCTAATACATTACAATGTAGATAACATGGTGTGTAGTGTCACACAGTAGATCATGTTATCAGCTCCTTGTAGAGTATAAGTAAAGGATCACAACCTAGATGGCTTTGGACAAAGCATTGGTATGGTTGTAGTGTGATTTGCTATTGGTTTGTCTTGACCATAGAATCACACTAGTACACTTTATGTGTATTGAGCAGGACCGACTTAGAATTGATTCGATTCATTGCTGACTACATAATCGAATTGGACCTTAGGTTTTATATTGTACATGCTCTTAATCCCGATATAATAACGGGCACATATACTTAGTATTCATTTCTTTGATTTACCAATGGGCGAGATTTATAGAGTAAATCGATAGGCTCGGTAAGTTGGGAAATGATATTATTTATATGGTGTGTCGTTGATCATAGGAGGAAACCGTGTCCTATATATTAAGATAATGATGTCCCCTTGAGGAGCTCATAAGGTTCATCATGTAAACCCTGCAGGTCGACTTGGTCCGGCATGATGATAAGGTTGAGTGGTACTACTCATGGAGTTAGATGTTAATTAATTAATTGTCAGTAAATTAATTAATCGACGGACATTCGAGATCTTAAACATTGGGAGAAAAATGTACAAATAATATATGGAGCCCATATTAACTTATGGGGGTTGGTGAGGTAGATCAATGATAATCCTTTACTAGATTGGATTATCATTAATGGATCGGACTTTATGTGGGCCTGATCCATTGGGTGGCTAAGATCCAACTCCTCCTCATGGTCCCTATTGTAGCCTATTAAAACCTCATGAAGCCTAGATCCAATGGATGAAAACAAAACTCTAGATCCAACGGTAGAGATTAAATCTCTAGATTCGATGGTTGAGATTAAATCTCTAGATCCGACGGTTGAGATTAAATCCCTAGAACCAATGGTGGAGATTAAAATATGGTTTATCCCTAACTCTATAAAAGGAGGCAAGGGGTTGGGCAGCAAGAACAATTGAAGAGGGGCTAGGGTTGTGGCAGCTAGGGTTTGGAGGTTGGGCGGCCACAATTAAGGAAATATTTTCTTTTCTTTTCTTCTTCCTCAAGGTGGCCGGCGCCCATGATCTTCTTCTCCCCCTTTGCCGGCATCCAAAGCTCCTCCTTCTCTTCTCCTTGGCCAGTGGAAATAAAGCTTAGGGTCTTCCCTTGAAGCTCTTGGCCGGCGTCCAATTCTCCTTGTTCTTCTTCTTGGCTGGCAGCAAGCACCAAGCTTTGAGCTTGGTGGTTGGTTGAAAGAAGAAGAAGTGTTTTGTTTATATATTTCCTCTTGTTCTGAGCGAACAAGGAAGGAAGATTGGTAATCTAGGAGATTCAACTTTTTGAAGATCGTCGCCCACACGACGTCCAAAAGGAGGAAGGAGATACAATAGAAGATCGAGAGGTTTAACACTTGTCTATTTTCTTTTGCAACATGTATATAATTGTTTTTCAATCATATACATGTTGTGTATTCTATTTTTATGGTTAAATATGCTTTGACCCCGAATACAAACACAAAAGCTGGCGATCCGTACATCGTCTATTCCGTGGCTAATCGTAGAATAGAGGTTGGTTGCTTGAACAACAAGTTTGTTTAAGTGACCACTCTAATCGAATAACACGACGATGAAACGGTAGCTTGGGTAATCCCTCTTGTCAAGGATAATTTTTTTTTATCCGGGGACGTAGAAGGGATCGCCATGAATAAGCGACCGAGTTGAAGTGGGAAGCGAAGTTTCCTACCTTCATGGAGTATCCATCAAACTACTGGATTCAGAAGTTTGCACCATCTCACATTCACTGTCATATGCGGAGTCTCGATCGAGCTTCGTTGGACTTAGCCGGAGTACCTTGTTCATTCACCGGGTATATCTTGGGTTGATCAGATTAGTTTCTCTTTCAATTTTTATTGGTTTAATTCCTGCATTGTTTGATTTTGTTCTTGCATGTTAGTTTAGAGTTTTAATTACCTTGCAACCGTAGGTTAAAACATCAAAATCCAAACCCCCATCTTCATTAGAAAACTCAAAGCAATAATTAGAAATCCTAAGTTTACTCTTCTATCGATTACACTCATTGGGAAACGATCTGAGCAATCCACTATGCTATATTAGTGTAGTTAGGGGGTTCGATAATTAATTTGAAACGGTACCACGACACAAATACCGTGCCTATCAATATGTCATAATGATTTATAACTTTTACACTTGGTATGCATGATCTATTGAAAAATGACCTACTTAGATACCTAGTAGCATAGGAGTATAAGTATCGTATTAAATCTAATCCTATATCCCTCAGTTGAAAACCTAATATCCAAACTTGGTTGAGAGGATGTCACAACTTCAATTTCTCTTTTCTTTCCCCTAATTAAATTGCAAGTTTCAATATTAATTCAATAAAAATTTAGAAAAGAAGTTTAGGATAGTTACCTAGGCATCATAGATGTAATAATAGATTTGACGACCTAAACGTGCAAAAATATGATGAAAATTGAATTTTTTTTTTTTTTGGTTTAAGGGATGTTTGAGTCGACACACCCTTGCCTTGTTGATGGCTTTATAATGGTAATCCAGTCAACTAAAAATAGTTTGGTCAACTAGGTTTGCGTCAATTGGATTTTCCTCAGTCGATTGTACTAGTTTTACTATTTACTGCGCTCACTCCCCAATTGACTGTATTGGATTAAGTCGATTGGGTTAGTCTTATCACTTAACTGGGAGGGCATTCCAGTCGACTGAGTATGGTCCAGTCTGCTGGATTTGTGTTTTTCACTACAATTGTCAATTTGTCTATATCAGGGAATTGGATATGATCCAGTTGCCTGAATATAGTCCAGCCAACTGGTTATCATCCAATCGACAAGATAACTATTTTCTAAAATTTTATTTAAGTGTACAAACTTTTGGATTGCCAAAGGTTTTGTTTAACTTATGATAAAAATATATTATTGATATTTGATGAGACTTTTAATTTTGACCTTTATCTTGATATTAATAATTAGACTTTTATGATAGTATATATGTTGGAGGATCGCGGTCAGGCTAGAAGGCAGTTGAATCGCCTCGATGCTCGTCGATGGAATTTCTTGCATCTTAATTGTCTACAATAATGATTAGCTTAGCGGAAATAATGCTAAAGCAAAAACAATTAAGCTAATACAAAAGTAAAGAAGAAGCAAACGCTAACAAGTAGATGTAACGTGGTTCACGGCCCTTGCCGCTAGTCCACGAACGATTCGTAAGGCGAATCACTCCCTCCACTCAATCCACTAATATCTCCTTTAGCTTAACAAGGTGGAGGTAACCTCTTTATACAAATCTCTCCATCTTACAATAAGATTGAGATAGAAAAAAGAAAGAGGAGAGTTTGGACGTTCATAACACTTGGGGAGCACTTAGGAGTGGAAGCATTAACCTCCCCAAGGCACCCAAGGCCTCCTCTTAAAGAGAGGAAGTCATTCTTCCTGTTCGGCAAGCACCAGTCGACTGCTGCATGTCATCAGTCGACTGCTGTTGTAGTCGTTGCCTCACAATGGCTTCATCTACATTGGCATTCAACCAATGTATAACCCATCAGTCGGCTACCAGACCCTAGCAGTTGACTGATGCCTATGCAGTCGAGTCGCTGGTCAAGCTGCCTCGTTTCTGTGGTCGTTTCCACCTATAGCAGTCGACTGTCATCCCTTAGGAGTCGACTGCTGGGCCACCAAACCCTAGTTGACACCGATCAACTAGTAGTCGACTCAGACCAGTCGACTGCCATTACTTAGCAGTCGACTGTTGTCGGGTAAACCCTCAAACATCAAGATGCTTGAGCATCCGATCATCGAGTAAAACCTCAAACACAATGTTTGAGCATCTGACACTTCCAATCATCGGGTAAAACCTCAAACACATGTTTGAGCATCCGACTTATCCAATCGTCGGGTAAAACCTCAAACACATGTTTGAGCGTCCGACTTGTCGGGAAAAACCTCAAACACAAGTTTGAGCATCCGACACTTGACTTAGCCATTCGACCAAGTTCACCTAACTTGAGCTACCCCGTCCCGGGTTACAATCGCTCAATCTCTCATCTCCCATGGAGTCCCTCATCGAAGCTCTGTTCGTCTAGCTACGTCCCTTGGATGCACTAGGCCCGTGACTCCTCCAATGTCATCCTTCGCATCTTGCCCTGAAGTCTGCTTCCTTTGGGTTCACTCTATTTTGCTCCTCGTTCGGCGGTCCCTCGGATGCACCAAGCTCATAGCTTCTCCAATGTCATCCTTTATCGACTCAAGGACCCGATCCATGAGATGGTGAACTCGCCAATGCTTCATCAAGCTTACCATATGAGATTCACTAAGTCCTGCACAACTTAAACGCACAACTTAAACGCACAACTCAAATCACATAAACAACCTAACTTAAACCCTTTGCCACACACATCAAAACCAAACTATACTTGGGTTGATTGCCCTAACAATCTCCCCCTTTTTGATGTGTGGCAACATGTTTAAGTTAGGAAAAACATTAACAAAACACTAAGGAAGTAAAGCATGTAAAACAAACATGAGTATCAAACTCTCTCCCTTAATACATGCAACTCCCCCATAACACATGCTAATTCCCCCTAGCATGATTAACTTAAACTTCAATATTTCTAACCCTTTGACACCATCAAAAATATCATACATATGTTATACATCATGACATCAATATCTAAGGGAATAAAAATATCAAAAATAGAATTTTAAAACACAAAAACCCAATTTTTGGACATAGCAGTCGACTGACATTCTTCATCAATCGACTGGTAGTTGAAAGTTTCAAATTATGATTTTTGAAGCCAACTTCAGAAATACATTAAAAATCATAAAAATTTGAAAAATCACAAAATTTGGGAAACACATTTCTTATGAGTCCCTTTATCAAGGAAAAATGATTTTTTTCATGAAAATACATTCAATTTTTAAAAATTAGGTAAAAACTCAAAAGTTGTAAAAGTGCTCAATTATGTATCAACTTTGAAACCTAGTTTTGCCTTAAAACATTTCAAAACAAGAACTCTCAGTTTTTGAAACATGAAATGGTTTTAAATCATTAAAGTATCCAACCATGATCTTTGGGAAATATGTCCATTAATTAAACATATGCTTTCCCCATAGTTGGTCTATGATTACTCTATCATGATACATTTAATGACTCATCTAAATGCCATAAGCATTAGTGAATCACTTGTATCAACCTAACATCTCACCCTTTGCTATGTTTTCAATCAAGTTAGCCTTATGGTGAATGTGAGATGTAACTAAGGTATTTTTACTTAACCACAAAAATTTCATGCAATTTCTACCCAAGGTTAAGTATTATCTAAAATCCTCAATCATGAACATAAGTTAACCAAATAATATGATATGAAATAAGATCAAGTATGGTTGACTATCCTAGGTTTCTCTAACCCTTGAGGATTGACTTGGGAACCAATATAATTTTTTTTCAATACGATTCACCAAGTACTCCTTAGGGATCCATTTCCTAGCTACCATTGTTGTGTTTGGTTGTCCTCTAGCAATTAGGCAATGGTAAGCTTTATCATATTTTGATCCCTTATATCCTAAGCCCTTCTTGTTATAGTTCACTCTTTGGCTCCCAATGATCATATTTAAAGTATTTGAGCCAATTATGAATTTCTCAAGGGCCTTAGTGAGAAATTCTACCTTCTTGTTATATTTCAATTTTTCTTCTAGAGTTCTAATTTCACTTAACATGCATTTATTTTTCTTCTTCATTCTAAATAAATCCTTAGTTGAATTAGAAATCATGGAAATGACAACATGGGAGGGTAGTTTCTTTACCTCACTTACCCAATCCTCTTCGTCTGATTCTGAGGTTGAAGCTCCCCCTACACTTGAGCTGTTGGGTCTCCTCGAAACCGTGGCGAGTGTCAGTTCGAACACATTTCATAAACATGCATACAGCGGAAACAATAAAAGTAATAAATTTAATTTATTACAACACATACATCACACGCATGCAGGATACAACATGTGTAGACATAATCGCTATTTAAAATTTTACAATAAAAGGAAACTTATACTAGGTATACCTGACGGATCACGTGTAGCGGGAATGACATCAACGGTAGCGACCCTCGCTAGAATCGCCTCTATCTGTGTCCACGCCGAGTATCGTCGGGATAGCTTCACAAAGCCATGAGCCTCATCTTCGCAATAGTCACTAGCCTCGAGTCGAAGACGATGTGATCCGAGAGATGATCACAATCCGAAATAAATTCGGATCCCAAAAACGAGTTTCACAAACTCGCTTGTCGGAAGAGGTTTTCATCAACCATTTGACGAAAACTTAACCCTCAATCTATGAGGATTGCTGGAGATCCAATCTCCGACAAGTAGATCGCTTTCGGAGCACAAAACACCGACCAAATGGCCTCTCCACGCGAAGGAGATCAAGTTGTCCAAAATTGGACAGCTTGTTGTGGAGGAAGAAGGGGTCGGCCAAAGGCTTGGTCGGTTACTCCTTGGTCGCCGGCAGCCAAGGGAGGTTGGCCAGCAGCGAGGAGAGGCAATAGCTCCTTTGGGCGGTTGTGGCACAAAGGTGGGTTGAAGCAACACCTTGGGTGGTGGCAAGGAGAAGAGGAGAAGGAAAGGAGGCTAGGGTTTCTCCAACGCAAATTTGTATCAATCATCCACAAAACCTTTAATCCGTGTTTTTATAGAGAACACGTTCTCCTAACGGTTATTGGTTCATAACCAAAACTCGTTAACCCGCTCCAATAACTTAAGTTAAAATAAACCAAACTGCATTGATCTATTTTCAGTTAAAATGAACCAAACCAACTTTAGTTCATTCGTTTAAAACAAACCAAACCAATTTGGTTTCTTTTCCACCATTGGATTATAACTAAACCAATTTGGTTCATCAATCATGTCTTCAAAAGACATGGCCCATCCATGCTTCTGATGCGACTGAAACCATTTCATACTCGCTCTATGTTTGGTCCAACCAAACCTAGTCTCTCTCGATCTGAGAATCCTATTCTCAAACTCATTTTAAATCCTCAGATTACGCTCATTGTGCGTGTGACCAAATAGGTTCCCGATTTATGTTGGTTGTCTCAAATTAACCATTAATTATAGAACGATCATGAGTGGCACCTAGTAGTATATCATGATCCCCAATTAATCGAAAAATCAACGGTTGATCCCAGAACCATTTTTGAAAGCCTTCAGCAGCTACAATGAATCTTGTCCCATTCCTTTCACTCATCTTATACCCACTTGGTTCAGGACATGGTCTATTTTGTCAGTCCCCACTAGGTTGAATACGTCACACCTAGCCCAAGTATTACTTCCTCGTCCTCCGAATTCTAGTTACTGCACATGCATCCAAGAGTACCATACTCTAAACATGTAATGCTTTGGCCAAAGACTTTAGTAACAATCTGATGAGAGACCATAGGGTATACTGTTGGGGTTCCGGCACCGCGGCGAGTGTGTGTTCGAACATGTTTCCTAAACATGTGCATAGCGGAACAATTAAAAAGCAATAAATCTAATTTATTACAACACACACACACACACCACACGCATGCATAGTACAACATGTGTAGACATAATCGTAAATTCAAATTTTGCAACAAAGGAAATTATTCTAGGTATACCTGACGTATCTCATGTAGCGAGAAAGGCTTCAATTAGAGCGACTCTCATTAGAATCGCCTCTATCCATATCCACGCTGAGTATCGTCGGGATGGCTTCACAAAGCCACGAGCCTCGTCTTCGTACGAGTCACTAGCCTCGTGTCGAAGACGATGTGATCGAGAGAAGATCACAATCCGAATCAAAATTCAGATTCGAATATGAGTCCCCAAAACTCGCTTATCCGGAGAGGTATTCGTCAACCGTTTGACGAATACTTCGTCCTCCACCTATGAGTATTACCAGAGATCAAATCCCCGGCAAGGTAGCCACTGTCGGAGCCCCAAACGTTGTTTAAATGACGCTCTGACATGAAGGAAACAAGCTATCCAAAAAACTGGACAGCTTGGTGGAGGATGTTGCGCCGGCCAAAGAGGATGGTCGTCCAACCCTTGGTCACCGGAACCAATGTGAGTCACTGGAGGGTCATCGGAGGAGTTGCCTGTAGCAGCTGGATGCCAGCAGCAAGAGTGTACGGTGGCAAAAAGCTGGGTGGTGTGGAACCCTTGGGCAGCGGCAAGGAGAAGAGAGGGAGAGGGTTGGGCGGCTAGGTTTTTCCAACAACCAAAAGTTATCCACGAAAAACCCTTAAGTCTTGTTTTTATAGAGAACACATTCTCCTAACAGTTATTGGTTCATAACCAAAACCCATTAACCCGCTTGAATAACTTAAGTTAAATTAAACCGAACCAAGTTGGTCTATTTTAAGTTAAAACGAACCGAACTAACTTTGTTTCATTCGTTTAAAACAAACCAAACCTCTTTGGTTTATTCTTCCCCATTGGATTAGAACCAAACCAATTTGGTTCATCCATCATGTCTTCATAATAAACGTCCCATCCATGCTTCCATTGCGACTTAAATGATTTCAAGCTCGCTCCTTGTTTGGTCCAACCAAACCTAGTTCCTCTCGGTCTGATAATCTCAATCTCAAGCTCATTTTAAATCCTTCGGATTATGCACGTTGTGCATGTGACCAAATAGGTTCTCGATTTATGTTGGTCATCTATAATTAACAATTAATTATAGAACGACCATGAGTGGCATCTAGTAGTACATCATGATCCCCAATTAATCGAAAGATCGACGGTTGATTCAGAACTATTTCTGAAACCCTTCAGCAGCTACAATGAATCGTGCCCCGTTCCCTTCACGCATCTTATACCCACTTGGTTCAGAACATGGTCTATAGTGTCAGTCCCCACTAGGTTGACTACGTCACACCTAGCCCAAGTATCATTTCCTCATCCTACGGATTCTAGTTACTGGACATGCATCCAAGAGTACCTTACTCTAAACATGTAATGCTTTGGCTAAAGACTTTAGTAACAATCTGATGAGAGGCCATGGGTATACATCTCCTCGCAAGAAGTGGTGAATCCTTTATAGGCTATTCAAACACCTTCGATCACTTCGACTTATACCCAATCATCCCGGGTCCACATCTCTTCTGAGATGCTTGCTTAAGATGTTAAAGCATAAGTCTTCATGACCAAGATGACTTAAATACCGCAAGTCAAAGGAACATCACACTTAAGCTGTAGTAAGAACTTCATTGACATATCTATATATGCAGAGAATCATATGAAGTCTTACAACTGGTCACTCCAATGAAGTAGTTACCATAACTAGCATCCATGATTAACTCCAGACATCACAATGTCACCAGCCAGTGAGAATCAGCTGCTTGGATACACCAAGGAGTATACCTCGTGCTAATCTTGATAGAATTGATGGTGTCCAAATCCATCAATTCATCGACTAAGGATAATTCTGACACATCACAATGACACATGTAGAGATACTCACTAGTTGTGATCCAATCACAAATTCTCTCATGTTGTGAATCGCATCGTAGATATTCAGTAAATGAGTTTAAGATCTAATCAAATATATGAAAATATGTAAACTCAAATAGTGAATTTTCATTTATCATATAAATGGTTCAAACATAAGGTGATTGCCTTATTACATCTCTCATATATTACTAACATATACATCTCCTCGCAAGGAGTGGTGAATCATCTGTAGGTTATTCAAACACCTTCGGCCACTTAGACTTATATCCAATCATCCCGGGTCCACATCTCCTCGGAGATGCTTGCTTAAGATGTTAAAGCATAAGTCATGATGACCAAGATGACTTGAATATCGCAAGTCGAAAGAACATCGCACTTAAGCTGCAGTAAGAACTTCATTGACATATCCATATATGCAGAGAACCATATGAATTTTTACAGCTAGGCACTCCAATGAACTTGTTACCATAACTAGCATCCATGATTAACTCTGGACATCCCAATGTCTCCAGCCAGTGAGGAATAGCTGCTTGGATAAACCAAAGAGTTTACCTCGTGCTAGTCTCAACAGAATTGATGACGTCCGAATGCATCAATTCATCGACTAGGGATATCCAATACATCACAATTACACATGTAGAGATACTCACTAGTTGTGATCCTATCACAAATTCTCTCATGCCGTGAATCGTATTTCGGACATTCAGTAAATAAGTTTAAGATCCAATAAAATGCTTGAAAACATGTATTCTCAAATATTGAATTTTCATTTATCAAATAAATGGTACAACCATAAGGCGATTGCCTTAGGACACCTCTCATATATTACTAACAAACTCCCACTTGGCCTAATGCCAATCACCACGATATCCAATACCATAAGCTCTAGCATGACCCTCAAACTAACTTTGAGGTAAGACCTTAGTTAAAGGGTCCGCTAAGTTCTTTTCAGTGGGAATCTTATTGATTTGTATTTCCTTCCTACTGATGATCACCCTGATCAGATGATAGCAGCGAAGCAAATGTTTGGATCGTTAATGAGACCACATCAAGTTCAGAGACGAACTTCTCAATCCAAACCGCTTCTTTTGCTACTTCCAAAGCTACAATGTATTCTGCCTCAGTGGTAGAATTCGCTATAGTGTCTTGCTTGGAACTTTTCCAACTTATTGCACCTCCATTTTTGGTAAATACATAACCAAACTGAGACCTAGAATCATCCTTGTTTGTCAGGGAGCTGGCATCCGTATACCCACATATTATCATATCACCTTCTCCATATATTAGGAACACATCCTTAGTTCTTCTTAAGTACTTAAGGATTGTCTTAACAGCCGCCCAATGATCCATTCCTAGATTATACTGATATCTACTCGTGACACTCAGAGCATACGATACATCCGGCCTCGTACATAACATAGCAAACATAATAGATCCTATTGTGGATGCATAGGGAATCTTACTCATGCAAATCCTCTCATCTTCTGTGTGCGGACACATAGACTTCGAAAGGTGTATCCCATGTCTGATGGGAAGGAAACCTTTCTTGGATTCCGACATGCTAAACCTCTTTAGCACTTGGTCTATATATGTAGACTGCGAAAGACCATGCAACCGTTTCGATCTATCTCTATAGATCTTGATCCCGAGAATGTAGGTCGCTTCTCCCAGGTCTTTCATGGAGAATGTTTTGGATAACCAAATTTTAACCGATTGTAAGACAGATATATCATTTCCTATAAGTAATATGTCATAGACATACAATACTAGAAACACGACTACACTCCCACTAACCTTCTTGTACACATAGGGTTTGTCTGGATTTTGTGAGAAATCAAACCTTTTGACTGTCTCATCAAAATAGATATTTCAGCTCCTAGATGCTTGCTTCAGTCCATAAATGGATCGTCGAAGTTTGCATACCTTGGTTTTATCAACGATGTGAAACCCTTAGGTTGTATCATATACACGTCCTCGAGTAGGTTTCCGTTAAGGAAAGTCATTTTCACATCCATCTGTGATATCTCATAATCATAATGAGTTGTTATGGCCAGGAGCATCCGAATGAATTTAAGCATAGCTACTGGTGAATAGGGCTCGTCATAATCAACACCTTGTTTTTGACGATAGCCTTTCGCCACTAATCTAGCCTTATTGGTAATCACATTACCATCCATGTCGGTTTTCTTCTTGAAAACCCACTTGCACCCTATAGGCTTAATGTCTTCAAGTGGGTCCACTAAGTTCTAAACTTGTTTTTCATACATGGAATCCATTTCCGACTTCATAGCTTCAAGCCATTTGTCCCTTTCTAAACTTTTTAGAACTTCTTCATAATTGGTAGGCTCCTCATCGTCAATGAGTAACACGTCGTTCGATTCACTTATGAGAAATCCATATCTCTCAGGAATGTTGCGTGTCCTATCACAATCTATGAAGATGTGGCGTCACAATAGGTTCAGTCGATGTCTCATCACTATGAGTCATCGGTCGAGGTGTTTGACTAGGTTGTAGGGACGTATACTGAAAAGTCTATCTTTTGTATGAACATCTTTATTTTGGAATAAGAATCACATGATCATTGTTTGCATATTTTTATGGTTATGCAATATTGTCTAATACTTTACATTGTAGATAACATGGTGTGTGGTGTCACACAGGAGATCATGTTATCGGCCCCTTGAAAAGTATAAGTAAAGGCTCACAATCAAAATGGCTTTGGATAAACCATCAGAATGGTTGTAGTGTGATTTGATATTGGTTTGTCTTGACCATAGAATCACACTAGTGCACTTTGTGTGTATTGAGTAGGACCGACTTAGAGGTGATTCGATTTATTGCTAACTACATAATCGAATCGGACCTCAGATATTATTTAGTACATGCTCTTAATCCCGATATAATAACGGGCACATATACTTAGTACTCATCTCTTTGATTTACCAATGGGCGAGATTTATAGATTAAATCGATAGGCTCGGTAAGTTGGGAGATGATATTATTTATATGGTGTGCCGTTGATTATAGAAGAAAACCGTATCCTATATATTAGGATGATGATGTCCCCTTGAGGAGCTCATAAGGTTCATCATGTAAACCCTGCAGGTGGACTTGGTCCGGTATGATGAAAAGGTTGAGTGGTACTACTCAAGGAGTTAGATGTTGATTAATTAATGGTCCGTAAACTAAGTAATCGACGATCATTCAAGATCTTAAACACGGGAAGAAAATGTACAAATAATATATGGAGCCCATATTATCATATGGGGGTTGGTGAGGTAGATCATTGATGAACCTTTAGTGGATTGGATCATCATTAGTGGATCGGACTTTATGTGGGCTTGATCCATGGGTGGCCAAGACCCAACTCCTCCTCATGGTCCCTAATGTAGCCTATTAACACCTCATGATGCTTAGATCCAATGGATAGAAACAAAAATCTAAGATCCATAGGTAGAGATTAAATCTCTAAGATCCGACGGTTGAGATTAAATCACTAGATCCGACGGTTGAGATTAAATCCCCAGAAACAATGGAGTAGATTAATTCATGACTTATCCCTAACTCTATAAAAGGATGTCAAGGGAGTTGGCATGGAAATTGATGAGAGCTAGGGTTTTTGGGCGGCAAGGAAGAGGAATCCTAGTTGAGATAGGATTAGGATTAGGGTTTGGAGGCAAGGGTGGCACCAAATAAGGAAGGTATTCTTCTCTTCTTCTTCCTCTTTTGGCCAACGTCCAACACCTCTCCAACCTCTTTTCTAGCCTTGGACAGCACCCAAAAGCTCCCTTCTCCTTCTCCTAAGGTGGTGGAATCAAGATATAGGGCTTCCCTTGGTATCTTGGTTGTTTTCCACCATCTTCTCCTTCACCTAGTTGGTCGGCGGCAAGGATAGTTTTAATTCCTTGTTGGTTGTTTCTAGAGAGGAGAAAAACCTTGTTTCTACTCTTCCTCTTGATTTGGAAGAGCAAGGAAGGAAGATTTGCGATTTAGGAGCTTCGACTTTTGGTAGATCGTCGCCCACACGACGTCAAAAAGGAGGAAGGTCATACATTTGAAGATCGAGAGGTATACCTATTCTACTTTCTTCTTTTGTTTGTTGCTTGTTTTTGCTTTTCAATTATAAACATGTTATAAATCTGTAAATGGCTAAATAATACATGGATCCCGAGTATAAACACGAAAATCGGAGATGTGGACATCATCTATTCCGTGGCTACTCGTAGAATAGAGGATAGTCGCTTGAACAACTAGTTTGTTCAAGTGACCTCTCTAAACGAATAGCACGACGATGACTTGGTGGTTTGGGCAATCCCTTTTGTCTAGGATTAAATTTTTTTTAATCCAGGGACATCGAAGGGATCACCATGGAAAAGCTACCCAGGTGAAGTGGGAAGCGAAGTTTCCCCTCACAGACTCGATAAGCAAAACCCTTCATAGGTATCTCCTCAATGTCTACTGGAGTCTCTTGAACCTCCTCAAGTTCAACGACACTCCCACTATTTTCTTGCAAGAGAAACTCTATCTCTAGAAACACAATATTCCTTGAAACAAACACCTTTTGTTCCAAGGGATGATAGAATTGGTAAATCCTCATTTCCTTATGGTATCCAATAAATAGACAATTATCAGACTTAACATCCAATTTGTCTGACACAGTCCGCTTCACATAAGCAGGACAACCCCATATCTTCAAATAAGATAAATGAGGTTTTTTACTAGGCCATATCTCATATGGAGTAGTAGAGACTACCTTGGTCGGGACTCTGTTTTAACAAGTAAACAACTATCTGAAGTGCATATCCCTAAAAGGACTTGGAAAGATTCGCATGATTCATCATTGACTTGACCATGTCTAACAAGGTCTGATTTCATCTCTCAGATACACCATTAAGCAATGGTGTATACGGTGGAGTCCATTGAGATAATATACCATTGTCCCTTAAATAATCTAGAAACTCTTGACTCAAGTATTCACCACCTCGATCCTATCGAAGTATTTTAATACTCTTGCAAAGTTGTTTCTCTACTTCATTTCTAAATTCTTAGAACCTTACAAAGGCTTGAGACATGTGTTTCATCAAGAACACATACCCAAACCGTGAGTGATCATCGGTGAAGGTAATGAAGTACCTATAGCCTCCTAGAGCTTGAGTTGACATAGGTCCGCATACATTAGTATGTATTAGACCAAGTAACTCTCCCACCATTTCACCTTTTCCTGTAAAAGGTAACTTAGTCATCTTTCCTTTTAAGCATGATTCACATGTATCATATGAATCTAATTCAAACGATTCCAGAATTCCACATCGGTGTAATTCGAACATGCATTTCTTGCTCACATGGCCAAGACGACAATGCCATATGTAGGAGTCTAATTGATTATCTTTTCAAGCACGCTTGTTTCTCACATCGATATTGAAAATGTGACTGGATATGTCCAACGTATAAATATCATTGCTTAAATTTCCAATCCCATAAAGAATGCTATTCAAAGTTATGTAACAACAATTGTTACTAAAAGTTAAATGGTACCCATTTCTATTCAAACAAGAAATAGAAATGATGTTCTTTATTAACGAAGGAACATAAAAGAAATTTTCCAGTTCTAAGACAAGTCCTGTAGGGAGTTTCAACAAATATGTTCTGATGGCAAGTGCAACAACCTTTGCTCCATTCCCAACACTTAAATTTGACTCTCCCTTGATGAGTCTTCTTCTATTCCTTAGCTCATGAATGTCATTACATATATGTGAGCCATACCCAATATCCAATACCCAAGTGTTTGAGGAAATAGAATGACAATCAATAACGAAGATACCTGAAGAGGATGGGCCATCAGATGCCTTATTCTTCTTTATGGACTCAAGATAAATCTTGCAGTTTCTTCGCCAATGGCCCTCCTTGCCAGAATGATGGCAAGTGCCCTTTTGAGTTGATTTTGCCTTTTTAGCCTTTTTCTTCTTCCCCTTCTGTTGTTCCTTTGACTTTGTCTTAGAACCTTTCTTCGAGGAATCAACTAATAGCATCGTCCCCTGCTCATGCTTCACAGAAGGCTCCACAGTCTTCAGCATGTTGAGAAGTACCACAGATGAACCTTCTTGCATCTCAGAGGTGAAGAGGAGCTTGGAGACTTCGAACCTTTCGGATCTCACTTGCTCATCAAACAACTCATAAAGATGAAAGACTATGGTATGAGCATCCACATGCTCATGCTGCTTCCGTAACTCGGGTACCATCGCGGCTAGCACGATGCAACACACTAGTTCAAAATCACTCACATGTTTATGATAGGCCAACAATTGGTCCAGAGTTGTGTCATCACTAGGACGGGCGGGAGGAGGCTCTTCAAGGACATATGCAAGCTTTTCCGCTTTGAGAACAATTCTCAAGTTTCCAAGCTAGTCCAAGAAGTTCAACCCAGTCAATTTATTCGAATTCAAAATAGAGCGCAAATTCAAAGACATCATGATCAAGCGATTAACCTAGAAATAAAAATCAAGAATATATGAGAAAATGATTTTAAAATGCATCAACATACATTTACAAAATCCCATTCATTTTTCGAATTTCAAAAAACCCTCAAAATTAATTCGGGAGATCGTAGGTCAATCTCCAAATGAGTTGATATCCAATATAGATAAGAACAACCTTGGAGAGAGTCCAACAAGCCATTCTTAGCTACGATGGTAGGTATCAAGTATACCAATTGCATATCACATATATGCAACTATCACAATGTGCTATCAACTAATTGAATGTTCACACATACATCGGGTTGTTAACTCATTAACAAGTATGCATCATATGTATAGCACCCAACTTCACCTACCTTCACATCGACCATGGAGAGAGTCCAACAAGTCGATGCTCCAGGTTAAAGCCAACCCATTAATCGAGAAATAGTTTTAATATGGTTAGAGCGCATTCAACCAATTATCCAGTCTTGGAGAGAGTCCAACAACCCAAACTAATGATTGACCTCTGACTCTTACCATACTAGTAATAAACTATTCCAATGGTTTGAACATATTCAGGTTCAAGCCGGGCTTGGAGAGAGTTCAACAACCCAAACAAGAAACAGACTCTGGTTCTAACCATATTAATGAAGGTGTAGGCTTTAATATTGTGTAAGGGATTTAATGTCTCATTCTCTTTGCATGCAAATAACTATTATCTACATGACATGACACACATGACATACATATACATTTAACGACATGCATGGTATAATGATATACATCTAATGCAATTACATGACATACAATTAAGTCATGTATAAATAGTTTCCTTATTTGTCATAACTATTTTGGAAATAAAATATATTTTAGATTTGATTTCCAAAATCAAATCATGATTAAATTAGGAAATAAATTTCCAAATCTAATCACATATTTTATTTATGGAAAGTTTTAATTAAGGAAATTTAAATCTAATTTAGGAAACAAATTTCCTAAATTGTAATTTCTTAATCATATTAGGAAATTTCCAATTTAAATATTCTTATTTGTCATAACTATTTATGGAAATAAAATATGTTTGATATTTGATTCCAAAATCAAATCATGATTAAATTAGGAAATAAATTTCCAAATCTAATCACATATTTTATTTATGGAAAGTGTTAACTTTCATAAATACTTCTAAACTTTCCTAAAGTAGAAAATTTCCATAAATACTTCTAAACTTTCCAAAAGTAGAAAATTTTCATAAATACAATTATGACTATCGCAAACAATTTTACAATTATGTCAGAACACACAGAGTGGCACTTGTTAGTGAAAGCCCTAGAGCCAATCATGTGATGATTGTTGTATGGACTTTATTGTGTCATATTCTTATTTATAAAGGCATAGTTATTATATTTACTTGTATTGGTACCAAATAACTAAATATAATAATGTCCTTGAGTAGTAGGTTCTTATCTATATTAATCGATTAGTTGAATCGATAATGAGATGATATAGAGAACACTACTTTAATCATTCCTAGTCGAGTATTAACATTCGGGGACAATGTTAATGCGTAGAGACTAGCATGTAGGTCAACACAATGACTTGATCTCACAAGTCATGGATATGAGATATCAAGTTGACACATGGGTATGCATTGGAGAATGTATACTGAATGACCCTCCATGAGAAAGTATCATGGATCGTTATATGAGTGTCATATACTTTCTCATGTGGCTATTAGTATGACTATTAGTCCATTGACCTGAAGTCACCATGGTTCCTTACATAAGGAGTTGCATACTTTGGCTTCGTCAAACGTCACCCGTAAATGGGTGGACTATAAAGGCGATTATTGGGTATGTAACAAATTATGCGGAGGGATGTGAGTGATGTAGATGGGATCTATCCCTCCTATATGACAGGGGTGACATCGATATTCTTGAAAGAGTGAGACCACGAAGTGTATGGCCATGCCCAAATGAGTCAATATGAGATATTGAGCTCATTTGATTAGAGTGAGTCTACTTGGAGTTCAAGATATAGATTGTACCGAGGATGACACGATCTATGCCTCAATTGGTCAATCTAGATGTCAAGGATAGAGGGACATTGTTACATATTGTGAGAGTCACAAAGGTAATGTTGGAGCTCAACATTTTTGTAACTTGGGTAGCAATGATGTGTTGCTAGATAGCGCTCATTGCTTATGTTCCTAAATCGGTTTAGGGACATTACCAATGTTACAAGAACCTATAGGGTCACACACTAAGAGCAATTAGATGGAGATTAGGTTCATATGATGAACCATGAGGATTAGGTTCATGGAATGTGTTAGTTAAAGCCCTAGAACCAATCATGTGATGGTTGAATAGGGAACATTTTGTATCATATTCTATAAAGGCAAAGGATTGGTTATTATATTTACATCTTGCTTGTGCCAGCTAATTTAAATATAATAATGCCCTAGAAAAGTAGGTTCTTATCTACAGCACATCAATTGGCAGAATTGATTATGAGAGGCTGTAGAGAACACTTTCCTAAATGTTCCTAGTCGAGTATTAATATGCAAGGGCAATATTAATACATAAAGACTAGCATGTAGGTCAATTGATGACTTGATCTCACAAGTCATGGATATATGATATCAAGTTGACACATGGGTATATATTGGAGAATATATACTGAACTGACCCGCCATGAGAAAGTTTCATGGATCGTTATATGAGTGTCATAAACTTTCTCATGTGACTATTGGTATGAATAGTCCTTAGACCTGAAGTCACTACGGTTCCCTACATAAGGAGTTATGTACTTTGGTATCGTCAAACGTCACCCGTAACAGGGTGGACCATAAAGGCGATTACTGGGTATGTAACAAATTATGCGGAGGGATGTGAGTGATGTAGATGGGATCTATCCCTTCCATATGACGGGAGTGATATCGGTGGGCCCCTTGATTGAGTAGAACTACTAAAACGCATGGCCATGCTCGAATGAGTCAATATGAGATATTGAGCTCATTTGTTTGAGTTAGTTTACTCAGGGATCAAGAAACACATAGATTGATCGAGGATGACACGGTCTATGCCTCATTGATCAATCTGATGTCAAGGATAGAAGGACACGGTCATATATTATAGTAGTCACGGAAAGGTTAGTCGGATCTTGACTTATCTCGTAACTTGGGTAGCAATGATGTATTGCTAGATGTCGCTCATTGCTTGTGTATCTAAAAGAGTTTAGATCCACTGCCAACGTTATGAGAGCCTATAGGGTCACACACAAAGAGCATGATAATTAGAGGAATTAGAGTATTCTAGTTTGACTAGAATAATTTGGGAATAAGCTTAAGTACAAAATGGTTTTTGGACTTTAAGCTTAATGAGAATTTTAGCTAATTGATTTAATGAGATTAATTCAATATGTTACCTTATTGATTTAATAAGATTAATTCAATATGATAACATAAGCTTAATTGAATTAATAAGATTAATTCAATATGATAACATAAGCTTAATTGAATTAATAAGATTAATTCAATACGATAACATAAGCTTAATTGAATTAATAAGATTAATTCAACATGCATGAATGCCACATAAGCATGCCACATAAGCATGCCACCTAAGCATCCACCTAAGCTAGATAAGGTGGAAGGGGACAAAATGGTTTTTGTCTCCTTAAGTGGCCGGCCAAAACAAAAGGGGTCTCAATGCAATGGATTGCATTAAATTGTAGGAGGTGAAAGGGTTTTGCCAACCCTATAAAAGGCCCCATGGAGTGGCCGGCCAAAGGATCATTTTTGGATGGTGATTGTGGTGTGGTTGTGAGAGAGAGCTTGAGAAGCTTGGTGGAAGCTTTGGTTGTGTGGCTTTGTGAGTGTAGGCTAGCAAGAAGAGTAGTCTTCTTCCTCCTTTCTCTTCTTCCCTAGATTCCTCTCCTTTAGGGACTTCTCTAGCAAGAAGTAAAGGAGAGCTCTTCTAGTTTTCCTTTTGTGAGACAAGAGCGTGCTCGTGTGGATACGTATAGAGGCACGGACACTTGAACGTGCTAAAGATCCAACAAACCGAAAGGAAAAGCGGGATTGCAAAGGGCACGCAACAAAGGTAGAACTCTCCTATAAGATAGGTTTGGTTTAGAGAAATTTATTTTATACGAGTTTGCTTTCACATGGATCACTTGGAAGGGATCCTATTTTCCGTTGCGCATATGCCATTTGGCATACGAGAATTCCCTACAGAATGAACCAAATTGGATTAAGAGTAATCCTAATTAGACTAATTGAGTTGGACTCAATTTGATTCAAGTGTTGAATGAGTCTAATTTAGATTTGATTCTTCAAATCTATTTAAATTAATGAATAGAGATTCATTAAATTAAATTGACTTGAATCAAATGGTTGGATTTGATCAACCATGGGAGATAAGAGGTCAAGTTTGACTTGACTTGAGAGGGAAGATGAAAGGTCAAGTTTGACTTGACCAATTGTCATGTCATGATGATGACTTGGCATGGCCGACCAATGATGATGCTCCACATCATCATTGACTTAGCATGTGGTGCCACCTCATGAGGGAGACCAAGAGCCATTGGATCTTGGAGGAGTTACATGCATGCATGTAACCTCCCAAGCCTTGAAGTGGCCGGCCACTCCATTAGATGGGTAATTTATTTTTGGTGAGTAACACAACTTCATCTTCTTCCTTGGATCACCCTCTCAAGCTCTCCCAACCTCCTTGGCCGAAATTCCTAAAGGGTGCTAGCACACTCTAAGGTATTTTTCTCTACCTATTGCTTGTGTGGATACCAATAGAGGTGTGTGCACTTGACACTCTCGACTTTCGGCGAACCTTTTGGACGAGCGGGATTTGCGAAGGGAGTCGCATCGGGGGTAACTTCTTATCATGTAGATCTAGAGTAGATTTAAAGGTATTAAACACATACATGTTAGTTTTATATTTTATACTTCGCACGGATTCGTGGCCGGGGCATCCGAGGTTTCCGCAATGCAAAAAGCAATTTTTGCGGCTCGGAAAACCCAACAGTGGTATTAGAGCCACGTACGAAGCATGTATGTGTTTCATTTTTGTGGTTTTTATATTAGATATAAAAATTAAAGAATTTTATGTTTCTGTAAATTTCCTATTTTTATAGAATTTTTGGGTATTTTTCTCGAAGAGTCGAAGCAACGAGTGTTGGGACACTTGTCGGCTTCAACCATTGAGAAAAACTCTCCGAAACGGCGAGTTCTCGCTTTAGGTTTTTGGGACAGCAACTTAAGTCACTGTAAGATCATAGTAGGGACACTCGCAAAGTTTATTTTGCGAGTAGGGGTGCTGCCCCTATCCCCAAAAGGAGTCTTGTCCCGCAATCCCGCCCAGAAACCGCTTAGCGGGACAGTTACGGAGAGGTAACTCATAAAATTGAAAAAAAAAGGAAAAATTATAGAAATTTTCTTTACAAATACATAATTTAGAATTATTATAATTATGTGATTTTCATGGCCCAATGACCCCAATTTGATTGGATTATGATGTGTTGTAATTCATAATATGACCTGCATGTAGTTTTTGTTGTTGTGCGTGTTGTATAGTGTATGCGACCTGCGTGTCGTACCTCTTCTTTTGAAATTCTAGTTGTAAATAGTTTTAGACTCGAATGTAAATCGAGTTTCATATTTGTAATGTACAAAATGGAGCGGTGGAAAGTCCACTTGTAGACGAAGTTACGAGAAGGGTGCCGACGACACATGGCGGTCAAAGGAAGCGCTTGGAGAAGCCGCTAGCCTTAGGTTGACCGTCCGATCTTCTCATTGGCTTGAGAAGATCGTAGTAGGGCCATGACTACATCACAGTTAATTATATATATATATGTTGATATATATATATATATATATATATATATATATATATATATATATTTGATTTTGCTTGTATGTATGTGATGCATGCTAGTAGAATAATGCTTGTATGTATATGATGCATGCTAGGATAATTTTCTTGTATGTATATAATGCATGCTAGAATAATGTATGTATGTATGTATGTGATGCATGCTAATATAGGATAATAAAATCCTTAATACGTATATGATACACATTACGATTAGATTAGATCTTAATCGAATCAACTCGTAAATGCCTACCAGGTCCTTGATACCCATCACTACCTCGATCATTTGTAGTTGTTGAATCTGCCAAAGCAGAGCAACGCATATTATCATGGTAGGGTGCGGAGGGACAATCTTGGTCCCGCCTATCATGGCTTGGGTTAGAGTAAACTCAATTAGATTGAGTAAAACTAGTTAACTCAATTGGATCGAGTAGAATTATAGGCATATTCCAATCGTTGGAAAGATAGGATAAGATCGCATTTACACTAAATCTTGGGAGATTTAGCCAAAGCTAACTCAAGGTCTTTTGTAAATGTGGGTCTTGATCCTATAAACAAGAGTTGCATAGAGATGTAATCGGTAATGTGTTACCCACCGATCATACTAAGTCTTTGGCGATTTAGCCAAAGCTAACTCAAGGCTTAGTATGATGTGGATCTTGTCCCGCAAGATTATAGCTAGTTTGTATGAATCTAGTAATGTGGTTTGACTACATCCATAACTCGATTCTATAAAATTCTGTAATTCAGTGGGAGCATCATTTGATTAAAGGCCTAATTAAATGATAAAAGGAATATGATATTAATTCTCTGCATTGTATGTTGTAGATTACTATGTCGACAAACACGAACACTCTCTCTCTGTGTTCTGTCCTTGAGAAGGACAAGCTCAATGGAGAAAATTTCCTAGACTAGTACAGGAACCTGAGAATTGTTCTCACCCAAGAAAGGAAGTTGTACATCCTGGAGCAGCCCATTCCGGAGGCACCTCCTGCCACTGCCTCGCGAGCTGACAAAGATACTTACAAGAAGCATCAAGATGATGCATTAGATGTATCATGTCTAATGCTCGCGACCATGAACTCTAAGCTTCAGAAGCAACACGAGTTCATGAATGCTTATGATATGGTTGGACATCTTCGTCAACTATATCAAGGACAAGCAAGGCATGAGAGATATGAAGTCTCTAAGGCATTGTTTGGGTCCAAAATGCAAGATGGGACTCCCGTAAGTCCATATGTACTCAAGATGATTGGGTACGTAGAAAACCTACAAAGGCTGGGAATCCCACTTGGCCAAGAGCTGGCCACTGACATGATCTTGCAATCTTTGCCACAAGCCTACAATCAATTTGTCATGAATTATAACATGAATGAAATTGATAAGCCACTGCCTGAGATGCTCAGCATGTTGAGAACTGCTGAGTTTAACCTTAAGAAGGGAAAATCTGACACCATTTTGATGGTGCACGAAAAGAAAGGCAAGGGCAAGCCTAAAGGTAAGGGAAAGTCCCAAGCCAAGGGCAAAGGCAAAGAACTTAAACCCAAAGGAGGAGTAGCCAAGGAAGGGGCTTGCTTCCACTGCAAGGAAGCTGGACACTGGAAGCGTAACTGCAAAACTTACCTGGAAGATCTTAAGAAGAAAAGAAGTGAGACTTCTACTTCAGGTATAAATGTTATACAAGTCAATCTATCTATTTCTTCATCATGGGTATTAGATACCGGATGTGCATCTCACATTTGTACTAATGTGCAGGCGCTGAGAAATAGCAGGGCATTGACAAAGGGCGAGGTGGACCTACGAGTAGGCAATGGAGCAAGGGTTGCTGCTGTTGCTGTAAGAACTTATGATCTATCTCTTCCCTCTGGGCTTGTACTAGAATTAGATGAATGTTGTTATGTGCCTGCTTTGACTAAGAACATAATTTCGGTTTCTTGTTTGGACAAGAAAGGATTTACATTTATAATAAAGAATAAATATTGTTCAGTTTATTTAAATCATATGTTCTATTGTAGTGCACCTCTAATGAACGGACTCTACTTTCTAGACTTAGAGAGCTCTATCATAACATAAGTACCAATAGGTTCAAGTCAAATGAGTTGAACCAAACCTATCTCTGGCATTGTCGCTTAGGTCATATAAATGAGAGTCGCTTATCTCAGCTCCATAAGGATGGGCTGCTAGACTCATTTGATTTTGAATCATATGAGACATGCGAGTCTAGCCTTTTAGGCAAGATGACCAAGACTTCCTTTAGTGGACACAGCGAAAGACCAACAGATTTGTTAGGACTTATACATAGTGATGTATGTGGTCCTTTCAATGTTGCTGCTAGAGTTGGTTATAGGTACTTCATTACATTTACTAATGACTTCAGTAGATATGGTTATGGGTATCTTATGACACATAAATCAGAATCCTTTGAAAAGTTCAAAGAATTCAAGAATGAAGTACAAAACCAGCTTGGCAAGAGTATTAAGATACTTCGATCAGATCGAGGTGGTGAATACCTTAGCCATGAGTTTCGTGACTATCTAGCTGAGTGTGGGATTCTATCCCAACTCACTCCTCCCGGAACACCACAGTGGAATGGTGTATCCGAAAGGAGGAATCGTACCCTATTAGATATGGTACGATCTATGATGAGTCACACAGATCTTCCTATATCCTTTTGGGGATATGCTCTAGACACAGTAGACTTTACCCTTAACTGTGTATCATCCAAGGCTGTCATAAAGACACCATATACGATATGGACAGGGAGAAATCCCAAGATGTCTTTCATGAGGATTTGGGGTTGTGAGTCTTACGTTCGAAATCAAGTCTCAGACAAACTGGGACCCAAATCCGATAGGTGCTATTTTTTTGGATATCCCAAGGATACAAAAGGATATTACTTCTATATTCCCAGTCAACACAAAGTGTTTGTAGCAAAAACTAGGGTTTTTCTAGAAAGGGATTTTGTTTCTAGAAAAACTAGTGGGAGTACGTTCGATCTTGAAGAAATTCAAGATAAGGACCAATGAACTGAGGCCTTGATGGAGGTTGAACAGGAACCACAAAGTGTTGTGGGTGATGAGGTTGTTGCACAAGGAGTTGTGGAACAACCACCTGTTCAGGTAGACCTACCTCTTCGCAGGTCTGATAGGGTACGTTATCAGCCTGAGAGATACTCATTTCTCTTGTCTGACCATGATGACGTTATGCTCATTGAGAATGAGCCTACCTCCTATCAGGAAACTGTGATTTGCCCAGATTATGAGAAATGGCTAGAGGCCATGAGACCCGAGATGGAATCCATGTACTCCAAACAAGTATAGACTTTGGTTGATCCACCTAAAGGGGTCAAACCCATTGGGTGTAAGAGGGTCTTTAGGAGAAAGACTGACATGGATGGACTTACACATACCTATAAGGGCCGATTGATGGCTAAAGGTTTCAAGTAGATTCATGGTATTGACTATGATGAAACTTTTTCTCGAGTGGCGATGTTTAAGTCCATTCGGATCTTGCTTGCTATTGCAGTATACCATGATTATGAGATCTGGAAAATGGATGTCAAAACCATGTTTCTCAATGGAAACTTACTTGAGGATGTGTACATGACACAACCTGAGGGTTTTGAAGATCCACAAGATACTGGGAAAGTATGCAAGCTGCAAAGGTCCATTTATGGGCTAAAACAAGCCTCTCGGAGCTGGAATCTTCAATTCGATGATGCGATCAAACAGTTTGGTTTCATCAAGAATGAAGATGAACCCTGTGTCTAGAAAAGAGTTAATGGGAATACAGTTGTCTTCCTTGTATTGTATGTGGATGACATACTGCTCATTGGGAATGACATCCCTTCACTACAGTCTGTGAAGACTTGGTTGGGGACGTGCTTCTCAATGAAGGACTTAGGTGAAGCATCCTGTATTCTAGGCATCAAGATCTATAGAGATAGATCTAAGAGATTGCTTGGCCTAAGTCAGAGTACATACATTAACACGGTATTACTACGGTTTGCCATGCAGAATTCCAAGAAGGGACTTCTGCCGATGTCACATGGTGTGAGTCTTTCGAAGACTCAAAGTCCCTCTTCTTGAGAGGAGAGAGACCGCATGGATAAGATCCCTTATGCATCTGCTATAGGATCTATCATGTACGCCATGTTGTATACTCGTCCTGATGTCTCGTATGCTTTGAGCATGACGAGTAGATACCAGTTAGATCCAAGTGAGCGTCACTGGATAGCAGTCAAGAATATTCTTAAGTACTTGAGAAGGACTAAAGAATATTTCTTGATATTTGGAGGCGATGAGGAGCTAGCTGTAAAGGGTTACAATGATGCCAGCTTCCAAACTGACCAGGATGATTATAAATCGCAGTCAGGGTTCGTGTTTTGCTTGAATGGTGCCGCTGTGAGCTGGAAGAGTTCGAAGTAGGACACAATTGTTGATTCTACAACAGAAGCCGAGTATATCGCTACATCTGAGGCAGCAAAGGAGGCAGTTTGGATCCGCAAGTTCATTACTGAGCTTGGGGTGGTTCCAAGCATTGCAAATATTATAGAGCTCTATTGTGACAACAATGGAGCGATTGCACAGGCTAAGGAACCTCGCTCACACCAGCTGACCAAACACATACTACGGCGCTTCCATCACATTCGAGAGATTATCGATAGAAAAGATGTGAAGATTTGCAGAGTATCCACAGAGGCTAACATCGAAGATCCCTTGACCAAGGCTTTGGCACAGAAAAAGCATGATGGTCACACTAGGTCATTGGGTATTAGATACTATGGTGATTGGCCCTAGTGCTAGTGGGAGATTGTTAGTGAAAGCCCTAGAGCCAATCATGTGATGATTATTGTATGGACTTTATTGTATCATATTCCTATTTATAAAGGCATGGTTATTATATTTACTTGTATTGGTGCCAAATAACTAAATATAATAATGTCCTTGAGTAGTAGGTTTTTATCTATATCAATCGATTGGTTGAATCGATAATGAGATGATATAGTGAACACTACTCTTAATCATTCCTAGTTGAGTATTAACATTCGGGGACAATGTTAATGCGTAGAGACTAGCATGTAGGTCAACACGATGACTTGATCTCACAAGTCATGGATATGAGATATCAAGTTGACACATGGGTATGCATTGGAGAATGTATATTGAATGACCCGCCATGAGAAAGTATCATGGATCATTGTATGAGTGTCATATACATTTTCATGTGGCTATTAGTATGACTATTAGTCCTTAGACCTGAAGTCACCATGGTTCCCTATATAAGGAGTTGCATACTTTGGCTTCGTCAAACGTCACCCATAAATGGGTGGACTATAAAGGCGATTACTGGGTATGTAACAAATTATGCGGAGGGATGTGAGTGATGTAGATGGGATCTATCCCTCCTATATGACGGGGGTGACATCGATATTCTTGATAGAGTGAGACCATGAAGTGCATGGCCATACCCAATTGAGTAAATATGAGATATTGAGCTCATTTGATTAGAGTGAGTCTACTTGGAGTTCAAGATACAGATTGTACCGAGGATGACACGGTCTATACCTCAATTGGTCAATCTAGATGTCAAGGATAGAGGGACATTGTCACATATTGTGAGAGTCACAATTAGTAGTCACAAAGGTAATGTTGGAGCTCAACATTCTTGTAACTTGGGTAGCAATGATGTGTTGCTAGATAGCGCTCATTGCTTATGTTCCTAAATCGGTTTAGGGGCATTGCCAACATTACAAGAACCTATAGGGTCACACACTAAGGGCAATTAGATGGAGATTATGTTCAAATGATGAACCATGAGGATTAGGTTCATGGGATGAACCAAATTGGATTAAGAGTAATCCTAATTAGACTAATTGAGTTGGACTCAATTTGATTCAAGTGTTGAATGAGTCTAATTTAGATTTGATTCATCAAATCAATTTAAATTAATGAATAGAGATTCATTAAATTAAATTGACTTGAATCAAATGGTTGGATTTAATCAACCATGGGAGATAAGAGGTCAAGTTTGACTTGACTTGAGAGGGAAGATGAAAGGTCAAGTTTGACTTGACCAAATGCCATGTCATGATGATGACTTGGCATGGCCGGCCAATGATGATGCTCCACATCATCATTGACTTAGCATGTGGTGCCACCTCATGAGGAAGACCAAGAGCCATTGGCTCTTGGAGGAGTTACATGCATGCATGTAACCTCCCAAGCCTTGAAGTGGCCGGCCACTCCATTAGATGGGTAATTGATTTTTGGTGAGTTACACAACTTCATCTTCTTCCTTGGATCACCCTCTCAAGCTCTCCCAACCTCCTTGGCTAAAATTCCTAAAGGGTTCTAGCACACTCTAAGGTATTTTTCTCCACCTATTGCTTGTGTGGATACCAATAGAGGAGTGTGCACTTGACACTCTCGAGTTCCGGTGAACCTTTTGGACGAGCGGGATTTCCGAAGATCGTCGCATCGAGGGTATCTTCTTATCATGTAGATCTAGAGTAGATCTAACGGTATTAAACACATATATGTTAGTTTTATGTTTTATACTTTGCACGGATCCGTGGACGGGGCTT
Source organism: Wurfbainia villosa (assembly GCA_025175895.1). NCBI lineage: Eukaryota > Viridiplantae > Streptophyta > Magnoliopsida > Zingiberales > Zingiberaceae > Wurfbainia > Wurfbainia villosa. The sequence continues at coordinate 15,468,181 of CM045996.1, read as the reverse complement.
CCGAGGTTTTCGCAATGCAAAAAGCGGTTTTTGCGGCTCGGAAAACCCAATAGCTCTAATACCATTGTTGGGTATCCCTGGCACCGCGGCGAGTATGTGTTCGAACACGTTTCGTAAACATACACAGTGGAAGCAATAAAAGCAATAAATATAATTTATTAAAATACACACATCACACACATGCATGATACAACATGTGTAGACATAATCGCTATTTAAAATTTTGCAATAAAAGGAAACTTATACTAGGTATACCTGACGGATCACGTGTAGCGGGAATGACATCAACCGTAGCAACCCTCGCTAGAATCGCCTCTATCTATATCCATGTCGAGTATCATGGGGATAGCTTCACAAAGCCACGAGTCTCGTCTTCGTAAAAGTCACTAGCCCTGAGTCGAAGACGATGTGATCTGAGGGACGATCACAATCCAAAATAAATTCGGATCCCAAAAACGAGTTTCACAAACTCACTTGTCGGAAGCAGTTTTGGTCAACCATTTGACGAAAACTTAACCCTTCACCTATGAGGATTGCCAGAGATCCAATCGCCGACAAGTAGATCGCTGTCGGAGTGCAAAACACTAACCAAACGGCCTCTCCACGTGAAGGAGATCAAGCTGTCCAAAACAGTTTGTTGTGGAGGAAGAAGGGGCTGGCCAAAGGCTTGGCCGATTACTCCTTGGTCGCCATTGGCCAAGGGAGGTTGGCCAGCAGTTGAGGGTGCCTCAAGGGATGTCCTTTGGGCGGCGGCGGCAACACCTTGGGCAGCGACAAGAAGAAGACGAGGAGAAGGAAAGGAGGCTAGGGTTTTTCCAATGCAAAGTTGTATCAATCATCCACAAAACCCTTAAGTCATGTTTTTATAGAGAACACATTCTCCTAACGGTTATTGGTTCATAACCAAAACCCGTTAACCTGCTCTATTAACTTAAGTTACAATAAACCAAACCGCGTTGGTCTATTTTAAATTTAAACGAATCGAACCAACTTTGGTTCATTCGTTTAAAACAAACCAAACCAATTTGGTTTATTTTCCACCATTGGATTAGAACCAAACCAATTTGGTTCATCCATCATGTCTTTAAAAGATATGGCCCATCAATGCTTCCGATGCGACTGAAACCATTTCATACTCGCCCTTTGTTTGGTCCAACCAAACCTAGTCTTTTTCGATCTGAGAATTCTATTCTCAACCTCGTTTTAAATCCTTCGGATTACGCTCGTTGTGCGTGTGACCAAATTTGTTCCTGGTTTATGTTGGTCATCTATAATTAACCATTAATTATAGAACGATCATGAGTGACACCTAGTAGTACATCATGATCCCCAATTAACTGAAAAATCAATGGTGTCTCATTCCTTTCACTCATCTAATTCCCACTTGCTACAGGACATGGTCTATTGTGTCTGTCTCCACTAGGTTGACTACATCACACCTAGCCAAAGTATTACTTCCTCATCCTCCAGATTCTAGTTACTATACATGCATCCAAGAGTACCACAGTCTAAACATGTAATGCTTTGGCTAAAGACTTTAGTAACAATCCGATGAGAGGCCATAGTGTATACATCTCCTCGCAATGAGCGGTGAATCATATGTAGGCTATTCAAACACCTTCGGCCACTTCAACTTATACCCAATCATTCTGAGTCCACATCTCCTCGGAGATGCTTGCTTAAGATGTCAAAGCATAAGTCTTCATGACCAAGTTGACATGAATACCGCAAGTCGAAGGAACGTCGCACTTAAGCTGCTGTAAGAACTTCATTGACATATCCATATATGTAGAGAACTATATGAAGTTTACAGTTGGTCACTCCAATGAACTAGTTACCATAACTAGCATCCACGATTAACTCCGGACATCCCAATGTGTCCAGCGAATGAGGAACAACTGCTTGGATAAACCAAAGAGTTTACCTCGTGCTAGTCTCAACAGAATCAATGGCGTCCAAATGCATCAATTCATCGACTAGGGATAATTCCAATACATCACTATTACACATGTAGAGATACTCACTAGTTATGATCCAATCACAAATTCTCTCATGTTGTGAATCGTATTGCGGACATTCAGTAAATGAGTTGAAGATCCAATCAAATACATGAAAACATGTATACTCAAATAGTGAATCTTTATTTATCAAATAAATGGTACAACTATAAGGCGATTGCTTTAGGACACCTCTCATATATTACTAACATGAGCTCTCCTCCTCACTTGTGCTTCCTTCTTCTTGCTCGGAGGTGGTGGAGGGAATGTCATCTATCCCCATTAATGCAAAATGGGACACGATTTCTTCATCCACCGATGAGGATGGATCGTCCCATGTGGCTTTAATGTTCTGGGATTTCTTCTTTTTTTCCTTAGACTTCTTCTCTTCTTTCTTCTTGCCTTTCTTCTTGCTATCATTCTTTTTCCTTTCTTCTTTGCTCTTGTTCAATAAGGGACACTCATCCCTCATGTGTCCCTCTCCTTGGCAATTATAGCAAATGATCTTTCTTTGACTTCTTCTCCTATCATGAGATTTGTTAAATTTAAAACTTTTTAATGCACGTCTCACCTTTCTTACCATGTAAGCCTCTTCATCGGTGTTCATGGAGGAAGATGAGTTGTAATCCGATGAAGGGGGTGGAGTCTCCTTCTTCCCCTTGTTTGCTACAAGTGCTACTCCCCTTGCTTTTATGCTTGGTTCTTCTATTACTCCTTCAAGGTGAGTCTCATGAAGTTCCATGGTAGAGAAAAAATTTTCTAGACTACTAACCTATAGATTCCTTGAGATGTAGAATGAGTCCACCATAGAGGTCCATTTCGATGACCGGGCGAATGCATCAATTGCCTTCATAATCATATCCCGGGTCGAGAGCTTCACCCCTACACTTGATAAATCGTTAATTATTTCATTAAATCTTGAGTGTAGAAATAATACCTTCTCCCCTTTATATAGCTTGATGTTGTTAAGTTGAGATCGGAGAAGAACCCTTGTTGCGAGTTTGCCTTCGGAAGTACCTTCATGAAGCTCCACTAGCTTCTCCCACATCTCCTTGGCACTCAAGCACTCTCCTATTCGATTGATTTCTTGTTGAGCTAGCACATTGAATAGATGGTACTTTGCTTTCGAATTTGCAAGGTGTTCGTCCCTTTTCTTCTTAGTCCATCTCATTTTCTGTAATGACCTCCCTTCTTCATCCCTAGGCATCTCAAAATCGTTTTCCATAATAACATTATATCAAAGTTGGTTTCGAAAAATACCTCCATTCTTTTCTTCCACCAAGAGAAGTCACCTTCGAATTTGGGTGGATGAATGTTCATGCCGGTCATCTTTGTTGTTCTTGTTGTGGCGATGAGTCTGTCGACAAGCAACCTGGCTCTAATACCACTTGTTGGAGGATCATGGCCCAGATAGAAGAGGGGTTGAGTACCCTCGATGTTCGTCGATGGAATTCTCGTATCTTAATTGTCTACGATAATGATTAGCACAGCGGAAATAATGCTAAAGAAAAAATAATTAAGCTAATACAAAAGTAAAGAAGAAGCAAACGTTAACAAACCGATGTAACGTGGTTCACGACCCTTGTTGCTAGTCGACGGATGATTCGTAAGGCGAATCACTTTCTCAACTCAATCCACTAATCTCTCCTTTAGCTAAACAAGGTGGAGGTAAGCTCTTTACACAAATCGCTCCCTCTTATAATAAGATTGAGATAGAAACAAGGAAGAGGAGAGTTTGGACAATCACAACACTTGGGGAGCACTTAGGAGTGGAAGTATTAACCTCCCCAAGGCACCCAAAGCCTCCTCTTATAGAGACGAAGCCATTCTTCCCGTTGGGCATGCATTAGTCGACTACTGCATGCCATTAGTCGACTGCTATTGTAGCCGATGTCTCACAATGACTTCATCCACATTGGCATCCAGCCAATGGATAACCCATAAGACGACTGATGCCCGTGCAATCGAGCCGCTGGTCGAGCTGCCTCATTTCTGTTGTCGTTTCCACCTATAGCAGTCAACTGCCATCCCTTGTGAAGGTAGGAAACTTCGCTTCCCACTTCAATTCGGTCGCTTGTTCATGGCGATCCCTTCTACGTCCCCAGATAAAAAAAATTTATCCTTGACAAGAGGGATTACCAAAGCTACCATTTCATCATCGTGGTATTTGATTAGAGTAGTCACTTGAACAAACTTGTTGGTCAAGCCATCAACCTCTATTCTACGAATAGCCGCGGAATATACGATGTACGGATCACCAATTTTTGTGTTTGTATTCGGGGTCCAAGTTATTTTAATCACAAAACAGAATATATAACATGTATATGATTGAAAAACAATTATAGACATGTTATAAAAGAAAATATACAAATATTATACCTCTCGATCTTCTATTGTATGTCCTTCCTCCTTTTGGATGTCGTGTGAGCGATGATCTTCCAAAAGTTGAAGCCTCCTAGATCATCAATCTTCCTTTCCTTGTTCACTCCGAACAAAGGAAGCTGATAAAACAAAACACTTATCATTCTTTCAATCGACCACCAAGCTCCAAGCTTGATGCTTGCTGTCGGCGAAGGAGAAGAACAAAGAGAAGTCAACACCGGCCAAAACTCTAAGGGAAGAGACCCTAGACTTTTTTTTCATCGGCCAAGGAGAAGAGGTAATTTAGGTTGAGCGCCGGCCAAAGTGAAGAGAAGAAGGAGGGGCGCCTGCAACTCTTAAGGAAGAAGAACACCATCCTTATTTGTGGCCGCCCAAGCTCTTCTCCAAAAACCCTAGCCTCCTTTTGTTTCTTGCCGCCCAAGCTTTAAGAAACAAAACCCTAACATCTCTATATTAATTCCCATGCCCAAGCCTTAAGCCCCCTTTTATAGAGTTATGCTTAAGCCTCCTTTTAATCTCAACCGTCGGTTCTAGGGATTTAATCTCAACCGTCGGATCTAGAGATTTATTTTCCATCATTGGATCTAGCCTTCATGAGGTTTTAATATGCTACAATAGGGACCATGAGGAGGAGTTGGATCTTGGCCACCCAATGGATCAAGCCCACATAAAGTCCGATCCATTAATGATAATCCAATCCACTAGAGGATTATCATTGATCTACCTCACCAACCCCCATAAGTTAATATGGCCTCCATATATTATTTGTATATTTTTCTCCCCGTGTTTAATATCTCGAATGTCTGTTGATTAATTAATTTACTGACAATTAATTAATCCACATCTAACTCCATGAGTAGTACCACTCAACCTTTTCATCATGCCAGACCAAGTCCCCCTGCAGAGTTTACATGAAGAACCTTATGAGCTCCTCAAGGGGACATCACCATCTTAATATATAGGACATGGTTTCCTCCTATAATCAACGACACACCATATAAGTAGTATCATTTCCCAACTTACCGAGCCTATCGATTTACTCTATAAATCTCTCCCATTGGTAAATCAAATAAATGAATACTAAGTATATGTGCCCGTTATTATATCGGGATTAAGAGCATGTACAATATAATACCTAAGGTCTGATTCGATTATGTAGTCAACAATAAATCGAATCACCTCTAAGTCGGTCCTGCTCAATACACACAAAGTGTACTAGTGTGATTCTATGGTCAAGACAAACCAATACCAAATCACACTACAACCATACCAATGGTTTGTCCAAAGCCATCTCGGTTGTGAGCCTTTATATATACTCTACGAGGAGCTGATAACATGATCTACCGTGTGACACTACACACCATGTTATCTACAATGTAATGTATTAGACAATATGCACAATCATAAATATGCAAACAATGATCATGTGATTCTTATTTCAAAATAAAGATGTTCATACAAAAGATAGACTTTTCAGTATACATCCTAACAATCTCCCACTTATACTAAAAGACTATGCTGTCCTCAAACTGCCATACATCTGATTCTCATTCCCTCCACATGCCTATCAAAAGCTCTCGCCGAAAGGGCCTTAGTGAAAGGATCTTCTAGGTTATCCTCTGATTCAATCTTGACCACAACAACTTTTCCTCTCTTTACGAATTCTCGTATCAGGTGGTACTTACGCTCTATGTGTTTACTTGCCTTATGGGCTTGTGGTTCCTTCGAGTTTGTAGCTGCACCACTATTATCACAATAAATTGTGATAGTTTTAGGAAAACTAGGAATCACATCCAAGTCCATTAAGAAGTTCCTAAGCCACACAACTTCTTTGGACGCCTCAGAGGCCGCTACATACTCAGCTTCCATGGTAGACTCCACCATGCATTTCTGCTTGACACTCCTCCATACAATGGCTCCACCTCCCAGAGTAAACAAAAAACTTGAGGTAGACTTACTGTTATCCCTGTCCGATTGGAAGTCAGAATCTGTGTAACCCACAGGGAGTAATTGGTCTTCCTGGTAAACTAGCATATAATCCCTAGTCCTTCTCAGGTACTTCAATATATGCTTTACTGCAATCCAATGTCCCTGTCCTGGATTACTCTGATATCTGCTAACCATGCCGACGGTAAAGCAAATATCGAGTCTCGTACATAGTATCTCATACATGAGGCTTCCTACTACCGAAGCATAAGGAATCGCCTTCATGTCCTCTATCTCCTCAGATGTTCTAGGACACATCTTCTTAGATAAAGGAACTCCATGCCTGAAAGGTAGAAAACCTTTCTTGGAGTTTTGCATGCTAAAACGATCCATAATGGTGTCTATGTATGAAGCTTGAGATAAGCACAACATCCTTTTCCTGCGATCCTTTATAACCTTGATCCCAAGGATGTGTCCTACTTCTCCCAAGTCCTTCATATCAAACTGTTTGGACAACCATACCCTTACGTCCGATAACACCTTGACATTGTTGCCAATTAAAAAAAGTCATCTACGTATAGTACAAGAAATACCACTACGTTTCTGTCACATCTCTTGTATATACAAGACTCATCCGGGCTTTGAATAAATCCATAAGACTAGATTACCTCATCAAAGCGGATGTTCCATGACCTCGAAGCTCGCTTCAATCCATAAATGGACCGATTAAGCTTGCACACAAGATGCTCTTTGCCTTTTGCAATGAATCCCTCTGGTTGCTTCATATAGATGTTTTCCTCAAGACTTCGATTAAGGAAAGTTGTCTTGACATCCATCTTCCATACCTCATAATCCATATGAGCAGCAATGCATAAGAGAATCCGGATAGACTTAAGCATGGCTACCGGTGAAAAAGTCTCCTCGTAATCGATACCCTCTCTCTGAGTATACCCTTTTGCAAAAAGCCTTGCTTTGAAGGTCTCAACCTTCCCATCTATTCCTCTCTTCCTTTTGTAGATCCACTTACATCCAATGGTTCTTACACCATTGGGTGGTTCTACTAGCTCCCAGACTTGATTTGAATCCATAGATTCAATCTCAGTGTTCATTGCACTTGGCTAAGATACCGCATCTTTATCTTGGATTGCCTTGTCATATATCCAGGGATCAGGTTCATGTTCTCTAGGGACCAAATCAGAAGATTCTCCCAATAACTTGAATCTATCAGGCTGTCTCAAAACCCTCCCACTACGACGAGGTATCACCTGTGTATCCTCTATGACACGCGGTGCAGTACCTTATGGTATATCCTCTTGTACCGGTGGTACTGAAGAAGTGACTTCCCCTTTTAATTCCTCCAGAACAATCTTACTCATGGACTTGTGGTTCATTACATAGTCTTCCTCTAGAAATCTAGCATTCGTGCTAATGATCACCCTCTGATCTCTAGAACTATAAAATAAACCACCTTTCATTCCTCTAGGATGGCCAACGAACATGCGAACTTCTGTACGAGGTTCCAACTTACCAGCATCTGCCTTCAGCACATGTGTTGGACTCCCCCATATCCGAATATGTCTTAGACTAGGCTTTCGCCCAGTCCACAATTTTGTGGGAGTAGAAGGGACTGATTTAGATGGTACCAAGTTCAGAATATACACTGCCGTATCTGGAGCATATCCCCAGAACAAATCTGGCAACTTAGAATAACTCATCATCGATCTAACCATCTTCATAAGAGTCCTATTCCTTCGCTCTGCTACACCATTCTGTTGGGGTGTGCCAGGTGCAGACAATTGTGATTGAATCCTAGCCTCTGATAAGTAATTCCTAAACTCTCCCAAGAGGTACTCACCACCACGATCAGATCGCAGTGTCTTGATACTTTTACCTTGACGTTTCTCCACATCAACCATAAATTCTTTGAACTTGTCAAAGCATTCAGACTTGCGGCACATCAAGTAAATGTATCCATATCTTGAATAATCGTCTATGAAAAAGATGAAATATTCAAAACCACCTCTAGCCTAGATAGACATAGGACCACACAAATCAGAATGAACCAATTTCAACACATCTTTGGCTCTATACCCCTTGGCCTTAAAAGGCCTCTTGGTCATTTTTTCCTCCAAGCAAGATTCGCAGGTTGTGAAATCTTTCACCACTAATGAACCTAGAGGTCCATCAGCTCTCAACCTTTGAATTCTGCTTAGGTTAATATGACCAAGTCTTAGATGCCAAAGATATGTTTAGTTGATCTTCGAAGGTTATTTTCTCTTATTGGAATTAGAAGATGAGTTATTAACTTTTATTTGCATCGTGGGAGCTTTTGGTTCAAGTGTATATAAATTTTCTATCAATGCACCCGAACAGATAATCTCCCTATTCTTTTTCATAACAACTCTGTCATTAAAAGAAATAGAATATCCATCCATAAACAATTAAGAAACTGAAATTAAATTCTTTGTAAATAAAGGCACATAAAGGCAATTCTTAAGAACCAAAACTTTATTTTTCTCAAAAGATAAATAAACATCTCCCACTGCAACAGTCGCCACCTTCGTGGCATCGCCCAAGTATACGGTAATCTCCCCCTCAGCCAGTCGTCTGGTATCCTGGAACCCCTGCAAAGTATTGCAGACATGATGAGTGGCTCCCGTATCTACACACCAGGTGTTGGTAGATAACACCGCTAAACATGTTTCAATGACTAGACCAAAAGATATACCTTTATTCTACTTGCGGTTGGGGCAGTCCTTCTTCCAGTGTCCAGTCTGCTTACAAGTGAAGCACTTGCCTTTCGGCTTCTTCACTCCTCCCTGAGTTCCTCCCACCTCCTTTGCCCCAGCTTATTTCTTCTTCTTCTTGCCTTTCGGCTTGGAAGTAGAAACCTTTTGGGTAACCATAGCTTGCGCCTAAGCACTCTGACGAAATAGCCCCTCTGCCACCTGGAGTTCTGTCAGAAGCTCCGCCAACGAATACAACCTCTTGTTCATATTGTAGTTCAGGCGAAACTGCTCAAAACTCCTAGGTAGAGACTGGAGAATGATATCGACATGGGTTTCCCCATCGATCTCAGCTCCGAGGACTTCTAGATCATTCAAATGAGCCATCATCTTGAGAACATGATCCCTCACGGGTGTTCCCTCGATCATGGTGGTCGTCATCAATTTCCTCATGGCTTCCTGCTTAGCAGCCCGATTCTGGTGCCCGAAAAGCTTTTTGAGATTGAGCATCATGTCATAAGCAGTGGGCATGGCTTGATGCTGATGTTGCAGTACATTTGACATAGATGCCAAAATGTAACACCGCGCCATCTCATCGGCCTTAATTCACTTCTTATAACTCTCCTTCTCCTTTTCCCTAGAATCATCCGCAGGCTTAGGAGGGCACTCTTCGAGGAGTACATATTTTTATTCCTCAGCAGTCAAGACAATGTCAAAATTCTTCTTCCAATCAATATAGTTGGGTCCAGTAAGTTTATTTTCTTTCAGTATCACAGCAAGCGGGATGAAAGTCATTTTGAAAGAAAACCTAAGAATCAAATAGATCAAAACATTAGATTTCAAAATATTATTGATTCCTCAAACAATAAAATTTTAAAATCAACCAACATCTCAAAACACCAAGAATATCGTATGCCACGATAGTGTGGACGTATACGAATTCTACATTTGTAAGAGGAGGTTTTACCCATTAATTTTACTATCTTGCCAACCTAACTTTTTGACAAGTAAAATTAAGAGTTGGTTCCTCTTCGGCCCTACAAATAAAAGCAGTGACTCTGATGGAGAGGATACTTATATTTGTATCTAAGTGTTCACCATTATTCGGTACCAAGGTAATTATCTCGGGTTATGTGCCTTCCGATGGGAAAGTATGCACGGTCCTTAATAATTTCCTATAACCATATTCGACCTTATGATCCGCAAACAAACTCATCCGATGTGGAGGAAGGCACTCAGAGCTGACGCGCAAGTTTGTTTGCATCACATGTCAAATCGTAATGGAGGCCGTGGGAATTTATAAAAATATCCTTCTCCCACTTAGTAATTTGAAATTGAGGAATTTTCTAGCCTACGAAATGCATATAAAACAATAAGAAATAAATATTTTCCAACTATTATGGCTTTTGTCTTCAATATATCTCCCGTCGTGTCGCCATCTCATCCGCTCCTCCCTACGTCATGTACAAGCCATCCGGAGATCCGAGCCGAGAAAAACTATTTTAATTTACATCCATCGATCTTATACTCCACGAGGGAGTGCACATGAAATCTAGATCGAAAGTATACTAAATTAAAAAGAGTGGCTAAACAATGTTGTATCTAATTACAAAAAATAAATACTAGCCTCGTCAACCCCGAAGATTCAAAAAAATATACAATTACACACATACAATCAAATACACACATATGGCCAAAATAGTTGGATCCTATGCCTGCAACCAAAAAGTTAACCTACGCATATCCTACTATTATCTGCCACATATAATATATGAAAAGTGCATAAAAGTAACCCAATCATAAACACAAAACCGAAAACCGTGGCTCTGATACCACTTGAACGTAGGAAACTTCGCTTCCCACTTCAACTCGGTCGCTTGTTCATGGTGATCCCTTCTACGTCCCTAGATAAAAAAAAATATTCTTGACAAGAGGGATTACCCAAGCTATCGTTTCATCGTCATGCTATTCGATTAGAGTAGTCACTTGAACAAACTTGTTGTTCAAGCCATCAACCACTATTCTACGAATAGCCGCGGAATAGACGATGTACGGATCGCCGATTTTTGTGTTTGTATTCAGGGTCCAAGTTATTTTAACCACAAAACAGAATATATAACATGTATATGATTGAAAAACAATTATTGACATGTTACAAAAGAAAATATACAAACGTTATACCTCTCGATCTTTTATTGTATGTCCTTCCTCCTTTTGGACGTCGTGTGGGCGACGATCTTCCAAAAGTTGAAGCCTCCTAGATCACCAATCTTCCTTTCCTTGTTCACTCCGAACAAAGGAAGATGATAAAACAAAACACTTCTCCTTCTTTCAACCGACCACCAAGATCCAAGCTTGGTGCTTGCCGCCGGCAAAGGAGAAGAACAAAGAGAAGGAAATGCCGGCCAAAACTCTAAGGGAAGAAACCCTAGACTTTGTTTTCATCGGCCAAGAAGAAGAGGGAATTTAGGTTAAGCGTCGGCCAAGGTGAAGAGAAGGAGGGGCGCCGACAACTCTTAAGGAAGAAGAACACCTTCCTTATTTGTGACCTCCCAAGCTCTTCTCCAAAAACCCTAGCCTCCTTTTTTTTCATGCTGCCCAAGCTTTAAGAAACAAAACCCTAACCTCTCTCTATTAAATCCCACACCCAAGCCTTAAGCCCCCTTTTATAGAGTTAGGCTTAAGGCTCCTTTTAATCTCAACCGTCGATTCTAGGGATTTAATCTCAACCGTTGGATCTAGAGGTTTATTTTCCATCATTGAATCTAGGCTTCATGAGGTTTTAATAGGTTACAATAGGGACCATGAGGAGGAGTTGGATCTTGGCCACCCAATGGATCAATCCCACATAAAGTCCGATCCATTAATGATAATCCAATCCACTAGAGGATTATCATTGATCTACCTCACCAACCCCCATAAGTTAATATGGGCTCCATATATTATTTGTACATTTTTCTCCCCGTGTTTAAGATCTTGAATGTCCGTCGATTAATTAATTTACTCACAATGAATTAATCCACATCTAACTCCATGTGTAGTATCACTCAACCTTTTCATCATGTCGGACCAAGTCCACCTGCAGGGTTTACATGATGAACCTTATGAGCTCCTCAAGGGGACATCATCATCCTAATATATAGGACATGATTTCCTCCTATAATCAACGGCACACCATCTAAGTAGTATCATTTTCCAACTTACCGAGCCTATCAATTTACTCTATAAATCTCGCCCATTGGTAAATCAAAGAAATAACTACTAAGTATATATGCCCGTTATTATATCGGGATTAAGAGCATGTACAATATAATATCTGAGGTCCGATTCGATTATGTAGTCAGCAATAAATCGAATCACCTCTAAGTCGGTCTTGTTCAATACACACAAAGTGTACTAGTGTGATTCTATTGTCAAGACAAACCAATACCAAATCACACTACAACTATACCAATGGTTTGTCCAAAGTCATCTTAGTTGTGAGGCTTTACTTATACTCTACAAGGAGCTGATAACATGATTTATCATGTGACACTACACACCATGTTATCTACAATGTAATGTATTAGACAATATGCATAATCATAAATATGGAAACAATAATCATGTGATTCTTATTTCAAAATAAAGATGTTCATACAAAAGATAGACTTTTCAGTATACATCCCAACAACTTGGTAGTCGACTACTGGGCCACAAAACCCTAGTTGACACTGATCAACTTGCAGTCGACTCGGACCAATTGATTGCCATTACTTGGCAGTCAACTGTTATGGGGTAAAACCCCAAACACAATGTTTGAGCATCCGACACTTTCAATCGTCGGGTAAAACCTCAAACACATATTTGAGCATACGACTTATCCAATCGTCGGGTAAAACCTCAAACACATGTTTGATTGTCCGACTTGGTGGGTAAAACCTCAAACACAAGTTTGTGTTGGTGCAATCGGCCAAAGTCACGATTGACCAGACTTGAATTGGACTCGAGTAGTGTTTTAATGTTTGACAATGTTTTGGGGAGATGTTGGTGCAATCGACTTGGGTCATGATTGACTGACTCGAGTTTGACTCGAAGGGTATTTTGATGTTTGATGATGGTTTGACCATTGTTTGACTATATGGTTGTCATGAGGTTGACCATATGATGGAGAAGTCCAAGTATTGGGTACTTGGCATGGAATGTCCAAGTGGAACACTTGGCAAGGGAAAGTCCAAGCTTGAGTCTTGGAAAATGGAAAGTCCAACATGGGTTGGCAAGGGAAGTCCAAGGGGTGATATTGGCGGCGTAAATTCCAAGGGTGGAGTCTTGACATCATAAGTCCAATGGTTGACGACCTAAAGTCCAAGCGGAGTCTTGACAGTGTAAGCCCAATTTGCCTTTGTGGTATAGACCACGTTAGCATGACAATAGCTAATGGAAGTGTTAGTTATAGCCCTAGAACCAATCATGTGATGGTTGAATAGGGAACATTTTGTATCATATTCTATAAAGGCAAAGGATTGGTTATTATATTTACGTCTTGCTTGTGCCAGCTAAATTAAATATAATAATGCCCTAGAAAAGTAGGTTCTTATCTACAACACATCAATTGGCAGAATTGATTATGAGAGGCTGTAGAGAACACTTTCCTAAATGTTCCTAGTCATGTATTAATATGCAAGGGCAATATTAATACATAAAGACTAGCATGTAGGTCAATTGATGACTTGATCTCACAAGTCATGGATATATGATATCAAGTTGACACATGGGTATATATTAGAGAATATATACTGAACTGACCCGCCATGAGAAAGTTTCATGGATCGTCATATGAGTGTCATAAAATTTCTCATGTGACTATTGGTATGAATAGTCCTCAAACCTGAAGTCACTATGGTTCCCTACATAAGGAGTTATGTACTTTGGTATCGTCAAACGTCACCTGTAACAGGGTGGACCATAAAGGCGATTACTGGGTATATAACAAATTATGCGGAGGGATGTGAGTGATGTAGATGGGATCTATCCCTCCCATATGACGGGAGTGATATCTGTGCGCCCCTTGATTGAGTAGAACTACTAAAACGCATGGCCATGCTCGAATGAGTCAATATGAGATATTGAGCTCATTTGTTTGACTTAGTTTACTCAGGGATCAAGAAACACATAGATTGATCGAGGATGACACGGTCTATACCTCATTGGTCAATCTGATATCAAGAATAGAAGGACACGGTCATACATTATAGTAGTCACGGAAAGGTTAGTCAGATCTTGACTTATTTCGTAAGTTGGGTAGCAATGATGTATTGCTAGATGCCGCTCACTGCTTGTGTATCTAAAAGAGTTTAGATCCACTGCCAACTTTATGAGAGCCTATAGGGTCACACACAAAGAGCATGATGATTAAAAGAATTAGTACATTCTAGTTTGACTAGAATAATTTGGGAATATGCTTAAGTACAAAATGGTTTTTTTGGACTTTAAGCTTAAAGAGAATTTTAGCTTATTGATTTAATGAGATTAATTCAATATGCTAAGCTTATTAATTTAATAAGATTAAATAAATATGTTATCATTATATCCTAAGCTAAATTGATTTAATAAGATTAATTCAATATGTTACCTTATTGATTTAATGAGATTAATTCAATATCATAACATAAGCTTATTGAATTAATAAGATTAATTCAACATGCATGAATGCCCCATAAGCATGCCACATAAGCATGCCACCTAAGCTTGATGAGGTGGAAGGAGACAAAGGGTTTTGACCTTTGGATTTTCTCCACATGTGGCCGGCCAAACAAGGAGTGTAAAACTCCTTGTTTGATTGTTTTTCAATGCAATTGATTGCATTGAATGTGATAGGAGGTGAAAGGTTTTTCCAATCCTATAAAACACTCCAAGGGGTGGCCGGCCAAGTAGGGGGAAGCTTGAGGCTTGGAGAGAGCTTGGTGGTGAGAGGCTTTGGTTGTGTGGCTTTTGTGAGTGTAGCAAGAAGAGTGGTCTTCTTCTTCCTTTTCTCTTTTTCCCTACCTTCCTCTCCTTTAGGGACTTCTCTAGCAAGAAGTAAAGGAGAGCTCTTCTAGTTTCTTTTGTGAGACAAGAGCTTGCTCGTGTGGATACATATAGAGGCATGGACATTTGAACGTGCTAAAAGATCCAACAAACCCAAGGAGAAGCGGGATTTAAAAAGGGCACACAACAAAGGTAATATTCTCCTATAAGATAGGTTTTGAGAAATTTATTTTTGTACGAGGTTTTCTTTCGCAAGGATCACTTGGAAGGGATCCTATTTTTCCGTTGCGCATATGCTATTTTGCATAAGAAACCCTTACAGTGGTATCAGAGCCACTTGCAAAAGATCGTATAAAAATAGGTTTTCTCTATTTTATATATGATATAGAAGTAGGATAAATTTTATTATGAGTTGATAATTGCATTAGCAATTTTTCAAACATAATAAAATATCCGATGTCTTTTAAAAGTTAAAATTGACATGGTGCATGGTTATGACCTAGTCCCAAAAGTTTGTGAATGTGTGTGTTGTAATTCTTAATACAGCCTGCGTGTCGTGCCTTTCTCCTAAAATTCTTGTTGTAAAATTAGTTTTAGACTCGAATGTAACTCGAGTATTTCTCCTTTTGTAATATACAAAATAAAGATGGAGGGTCCATTGGAAGATGACGTTACAAGGAGGAAGTCAACAACACAAGACAACCAAAAGGAAGCACTTGGGAGAAGATGCTATCCCTAGGTTGACCAATCAATCTTTTCATTGGCTTGAGAAGATTGTAGAATAAGGGCCATAACCATGACACACTTAGTTTAATATGTATGTGATGCATGTTAATTTAGCTTATATGTGATGTATGCTAATATGTATGTGATGCATGTTTAAGTTTATTTCTTAATAAGTCAAAAATGATATGCCTACCAAAGTTTGGTACTCACTACTTCCTCGATCATTTGTTGTTGGGTTTGCCAAAGCAAAGCAATGCATTTTATCTTGTAAGAGTGCGAATGGACAATCGTGATGTCCCGCTATCAAACTTGGTTATGACTTAATTAATTAAGAATGTAGAGGCATATATTAGCTTTGAACATAAGTTTTAAAAATTAGTTTTGTGTGATTTCCGAACATCAGCTTTGTCTTAGAAAGTGGTCGTTGCTCCGATATCAAAGAAGGCCTCTGTGCCTCGCGACGGCCTGGAAGCTGGTTTAGGAATAAGCACTAAACTAATCTAAACTTAACCAAAGCTATTAAAGAGTTACATCATATGTAATTGGAAAAAGATTGCCTACCTACATACTACGTCTTGGGCGATTAGCCAAAGCTAACTCAAGATGAAGTATGATGTGGATCTTTATCCCATATAAATTTATAGCTAAATAGAAGCTAATGATGTAAGCAAAATGTGTTTGCCTACATCAATGATTAGCTCATATCAAAGCTATGAGAATTTAGTGGGAGCCTCATTTAATTTAAGGTCTAATTAAATGACTTAGATATGATACTTAATTTTGCATTTTAATGTTGTAGATCACCATGTCATCTAACACGACACACCCCGTCAACTTGCGATCTGTCCTTGAGAAAGACAAGCTCAATGGAGCTAACTTTCTAGACTGGTATAGAAACTTAAGGATTATCCTCAAGCAAGAATGTAAACTGTATGTCCTAGAGCAGTCTATCCCTGAAACACCCGCCCCTGCGGCCACTCGTGCTGAAAAGGATGCTTATAAGAAGCATCAAGATGACGCATTAGATGTGTCATGTCTTATGCTTGCCACCATGAACTCTGAGCTTCAGAAGCAACATGAGAACATGGATGCCTATGATATGTTTGAGCATTTGAAACATCTATATCAAGGACAAGCTAGGCACGAGCATTTTGAAGTGTCTAAGGCTCTTTTTGCATGCAAGATGCAAGAAGGAATACCTGTAGGAACTCACGTACTTAAAATGATAGGGTACGTTGAAAACCTTCAAAGACTAGGTTTTCCACTGAGCCAAGAATTGGCAACCGATGTTATCCTGCAATTGTTGCCGGAAGCATATAATCAATTCGTCATGAATTATAACATGAATGAAATTGATAAAACTTTGCTTGAGATTCTCAGCATGTTGAGAACTGCTGAACCGAATCTCAAGAAGAAAGTTAGTAACGTACTAATGGTCAAGAAGGGCAAAGGTAAGCGCAAAGGCAAGGGTAAGACCCAAGCCAAAGGCAAGGCCAATTCATCCACTTCAAAGGGTAAAGGTAAAGAACCTAAGGAAGGGGACTGTTTCCATTGCGGTGAGACTGGACACTGGAAGAGGAACTACAAAGTCTACCTTGAGGAAGTAAAGAAGAAAAGAAGTGGGACTTCTGCCTCAGGTATACACGTTATAGAAGTTAATCTATCTATTTCTTCTACATGAGTATTAGATACCGGATGTGCATCTCACATTTGTACTAATGTGCAGGGACTGAGAAATAGTAGACTAATGGCAAAGGGAGAAGTGGACATACGAGTAGGCAATGGCGCAAAAGTTGCTGCTGTAGCTGTAGGAACATATTCTTTGTCTTTTCCCACTGGGCTTATCTTAGAACTAGAGGAGTGCTTTTATGTACCTACATTAACGAAGAACATAATTTCTGTATCTTGTTTAGACAAGAAAAACTTTTCTTTTATAATAAAGGACAGATGTCTTGGAGATCGAATCGGTTGACCGGCTAGAGGGGGGTGAATAGCCCTCGTTCGTTGGATGCCGTATTTTGCTCGTCTACGAAAACGTTAGTGCAAGCGGAAGCAATAAACTAAGACAAGCAAATAGAAATAAAACAAAGAAAATACAAACACGGAGATGTAACGTGGTTCACGGCTACGCCGCTAATCCACGGTCCGATTCGTCCACGGTGAATCACTCCGCAATCTATCCACTAGATCTCTCCTTTGCACAAAGCTAGGTGGAGGTAACCTCTTTACAACAACACTCCTCTTACAAATATAATGAAAATAAGCTTGGGTAAGAGGATGGAAAGCTTTAGGGAACTTTAGGAGAGTATTAGAGTATAAGCATTAGCCTCCCAAAGCCTTACCCCCTTCCTTTTTATAGAGGAAGAGGGTTTCTTCCCGTTGACACATGATCAGTCGACTGATGGCACCCATCAGTCGACTGATGTCAACCAGTCGAGTCCTCAACGAGGTCGACTCCATTCTCGCATCTCACGATGCACATCGCGACATCGTCCAACCGAGTCTCAACGCCCTCGCGCCGATCGATCGCCAATCGCTCTACCGATCCCATCGCCATGCCACGAATCGATCGATCAACTTGATTCAAATGACATTAGACCGATCGACCCATCGATTTTAGAGAGCGATCGCTATGACAAGGCAATGATCGTGTTTGAAACTATCCGACACTTGGCCAAATGGCCAAGTTTCTCCTAAGAGCTACCCTACCCAGGTTACACTCGCTCACTCTCATCCCTCGGAGTCCCTCGCCCGGTTCTCTTCGCACGCCACGCCCTCGACAAAGATCAAAGCACGGCTCTGCAATGCTCCTTCGCGTCTCTTGCCTCGAAGTCTACTTCCTCCGGCTTCACTCAAAGCTCCTCGTCCGGCGGTCCCTCGAATGCTCCAAGCGCACGACTTCCGCAAAGGTATCCTTCACCGACTTAAGGCACGAGTCATGAGATGTGAAACTCGCCATGGCTCCATGTGCGAATTACTAAGTCCTGCACGACTTCAACGCACATATCAAATCAACATATCAAACTAACTTAAACCCTTTGGCATACCATGAAAACCATATTACGACAAGAGATTGCCTTAACAATCTCCCCCTTTTTGATGTGTGGCAATCCGTTTAAGTTAGGTAAAAACATTTGATATAAATTTTACAGGAAAGAAAGCATGTAAACATAATCATGATATAGCAACATGCAATTCCCCCTTAATCCATGAAACTCTCTATGTAAATTTCTCCCTATCATAGATTTTTCCCCCTTTTATAATTAACTTAAACATAATATTTTCTCCCCCTTTGACACCATCAAAAAGATTATCACTAAGTTAAAAACACATGGCATCAAGTCTAATAGAAAGAAAATACCACAGGTTGATTTAAAATTCGGAATTCAGCCTTTACTGGTCTGATATTCAGGCCATCAGTCGACTGGTTCAGATACTAGTCGACTGGCACGTGAATTTCGAGATTTTCTGATTTTCAGACCGAATTTCAGAAATGCATCAAAAATTCCAGAAAATTAAAAAAATCATGAAATTTGGGGAACACATTTCTTTTAAGTATATCTATCAGTGAAAAATATGTTTTCATGAAAAATCATTATATTTCCGCGTGCTTGCCAAAAATTCAAAAGCTTTAAAAACTATTAGGTTTTTGATCATAAGAGTATCCATTTTAACACCTAGTCTTGCATCCAATTGTTTCAAAACATGAATACATATATTTTAAAGTAAGAAATTGTTTTGAAAACATATGAAATATCCAACCATGATCTTTGGGCAATATGTCTATGAATTTGACATAAGCCTTCCCCATGATTGGTCTATTATTGCTATTTTGATACTTTAGATGACCATCTAAATGCCATAGGCATTAGTGAACATTTGTATCATCCTAACATCTCACTCATGCTAAGTTTTCAATCAAGGTAGCCTATGGTGAGTGTGAGATGCATCCTAGGGGGTATTTGTATATACTTAACCAATATGTTCATGCAATTCTTATCATGGTTAAGTGTCAACCTAACATCCTACATGATCATAATGACATATATGAATGAATTCTACATTATTATCATGAAACTCATGTATTCATCAAATAATAGTCATGCATTAGGTATTATATGATGATAATAAACAAAGTATTACCTAAAGCATGATTCAAACCTATTTCTCATGATAACGTGCCAAGTTTCAAGAACATAAATCATGATTGCAAATATACATAGGAATTACATCAATCATCATGATTTAAGCATTATTATCTATTTATGGGTACGTTATCATCACCCAACACTATCTAAAAAATGTTGTCCCGTCATCCTAAGTCAACCAAAATATGATATAGGCTAGGTCCATGTGGTTGACTACCCTAGGGTTATCCTAACCCTTAAGGATGGATTTTGGAACCCAAAATAAGTTCTTTCCTATTGGGTTCACTAGATATTCCATGAGGATCCATTTTCTAGCAATTACTTTCTTTTTATCTTGTCCCCTAACTATTTGGCATTTGTAGGCCTTTTCATTTTTCTTTTCCTTATATCCTAGGCCCTTTTTATTGAAGCTTTCCCTTTGGCTCCCTATGATCATATTTAATGTGTTGGAGCCAATTGTGAATTTCCCTAGGGATTTTGTTAAATAATCTACCTTTTCCCTTAAAGCCCTATTTTCCTCTATGCATGCATCATTAACATCCAAAGGCATATAGTCATGTGAGCATGCATCATCATTTAAGCTAGAAGAAATATTATCATTTAAGCATGCATTTTCTAGCTTATTTTCCAATGCCTTAATTTTATCTAGCATGCTCTTATTTTTCTTTTTCATGCCAAATAAGTCCTTAGTTAAACTAGAGATTATGGAAACTATTTTCTTAGGAGAAGCATTCATTACCATAGTTTCCATGTCTTCTTCTTCTTCTTCGGATGATGAGGATGTAGAAGCTCCCCCTTCATTTGAGCTCTCCCCACTTGTGCTTGATTCTTCATTTGAGGAGGAGGAACAATCCGAGTCATGAAGAGCCATTAGTGCTAGGTTGGAGTAGACATGCTCTTCTTCTTCGGATGAGGATGAGGAAGCAAGGTCATCCCATGTCTTGGCTTTGAGTGCCATGGCCTTCCCTCTTCCTTTTGCCTTCTTTTCTTCTTCCTTTTTCTTGCTCCCCTTCTTCTTCCTCTTTTCTTCTTTCTTTTTCTTATCTTCCTTGCTCTTGTTTAGGAGGGGACAATTATCCCTTATATGTCCCTCTCCTTGGCAATTATAGCATATGACCTTCCCCCTTGGTCTTCTATTCCTATCATGAGATTTATCAAATCTAAGATTCTTAAATGCACGCCTTACCTTCCTTACCATGTAGGCTTCTTCCGTGCTATCCATGGAGGAGGTAGAGGCTTCATCGGATGAGGAGGAGGGGACTTCCATCTTCTTCTTCCCCTTGTTTGCCATCAAGGCTACTCCTCGTGAATTTTGGACTCTAGGCTCTTCTTGTATACCTTCAAGCCTTGTCTCATGTAGCTCCATGGTTGAAAAGAATTCCTCCAAGGTGCTCACTTCTAGGTTCTTGGAGATGTAAAATGAGTCCACCATTGAGCTCCATCTTGAGGACCGGGGGAAAGCATCTATGACTTTCATTACCATATCCCGGTTGGAGAGCTTCTCTCCTACACTCGTTAGCCCAATTAATATTTCTTTAATTCTAGAATGTAGGGAAGTTACCTTTTCTCCCTTTTCAAGCTTAATATTTGATAGTTGGGAGCGGAGGAGATCTCTTCTCGCTAGCTTGGCTTCTGAAGTGCCTTCATGAAGTTCAACCAATCTCTCCCACATCTCTTTAGCAATTGAGCACTCCCCTATTCTATTTACTTCTTGTTGAGGGAGCACATTGTAGAGGTGGTGCTTGGCCTTTGAATTTGCCAAATACTCCTCTCTTTGTCTTTTGCTCCATCTCGATTTCTCCAATGGCTCCCCATCCTCGTTCCTAGGCAACTCGAAACCGTTTTCCATTATTAATAGAATTTCAAAGTCGGTTTCAAAGAATACCTCCATTCGCTTCTTCCACCAAGCGAATTCGCTGTCGAACTTTGGTGGATGAATATTTGAGCCGGCCATTTTAAAAATGTACTTGTTGTGGCGGTTAGTCCTTGACAAGCTTTCCTTGGCTCTGATACCACTTGTTGGAGATCGAATCGGTTGACCGGCTAGAGAGGGGTGAATAGCCCTCGTTCGTTGGATGTCGTATTTTGCTCGTCTACGAAAACGTTAGCGCAAGCGGAAGCAATAAACTAAGACAAGCAAATAGAAATAAAACAAAGACAATACAAACACGGAGATGTAACGTGGTTCACGGCTACGCCACTAATCCACGGTCCGATTCGTCCACGGTGAATCACTCCGCAATCTATCCACTAGATCTCTCCTTTGCACAAAGCTAGGTGGAGGTAACCTCTTTACAACAACACTCCTCTTACAAATATAATGAAAATAAGCTTGGGTAAGAGGATGGAAAGCTTTAGGGAACTTTGGGAGAGTATTAGAGTATAAGCATTAGCCTCCCAAAGCCTTACCCCCTTCCTTTTTATAGAGGAAGAGGGTTTCTTCCCGTTGACATAGGATCAGTCGACTGATGGCACCCATCAATCGATCGCTTTATGAGCCGCTGCCAATAACGATCGCTTTCCACGCTGGATACTATCCAACGTTCTCGCATCGATCGATCGATGGCACCCATCGATCGATGTCAACCAATCGAGTCCTCAACGAGGTCGACTCCATTCTGTGCCCGTGCACACGACATCGGGCCGTCCCTTGGCAGCTTGATCGATCAAGCCATCGCCGATCGGCCCATGCGGCGATGATCGATCAACTTGATTCACCACATTAGACCAATCGACCCGCCGACTCGAGCGATCGTGCATGACACGGCAGTCGACTGGTGTCAGGAAAAACCATCCGACACTTGGCCAAATGGCCAAGTTTCACCTAAGAGCTACCCTACCCAGGTTACACTCGCTCACTCTCATCCCTCGGAGTCCCTCGCCTTCGAAGTTCTCTTCGTTCGCGGCCACGTCCCTCGGCAGCATCAGGCGCACGACTCTACAATGCTCCTTCGCGTCTCTTGCCTCGAAGTCTACTTCTTCCGGCTTCACTCCAAGCTCCTCGTCCGGCGGTCCCTCGAATGCTCCAAGCGCACGGCTTCCGCAAAGCTATCCTTCACCGACTTAAGGCACGAGTCATGAGATGTGAAACTCGCCATGACTCCATGTGCGAATTACTAAGTCCTGCACGACTTCAACGCACATATCAAATCAACATATCAAACTAACTTAAACCCTTTGCCACACCATCAAAACCATATTACGGCAAGAGATTGCCCTAACAAAATGTTGTTCCATTTATTTGAATGAAATATTCTATTGTAATGCACCACTTATGAATGGTCTCTATGTTCTAGATTTAGAAAACCCAATTTATAACGTAAATACCTAATGGTTCAAATCGAATAATTTGAACCAAACATATCTCTGGCACTGTCGCCTAGGTCACATAAATGAAAAACGCATATCCCAACTCCATAAAGATGGATTATTGGACTCATTTGATTTTGAATCATATGAGGTATGCGAATCTTGTATTTTAGGAAAGATGACTAAAACTCCATTTAGTGGACATGGCGAGAGAGCGACGGACTTGTTAGGACTCATACATACTGATGTATGTGGCCCTTTCAATGTCGAAGCCAGAGGAGGCTATAAGTACTTTATTACTTTCACTGATGATATGAGTAGATTTGGCTACTTATATTTGATGAGACATAAGTCAGAATCCTTTGAAAAGTTCAAAGAATTCAAGAATGAAGTACAAAACCAACTTGGTAAGCGTATTAAGCTACTTCGATCAGATCGAGGTGGTGAATACCTTAGTCAAGAGTTTCGTGATCACCTGGCTGAGTGTGGGATAATATCCCAACTCACTCCACCTAGAACACCACAATGGAATGGTGTATCTGAGAGGAGAAATCGTACTCTATTAAATATGGTACGATCAATGATGAGCCAGACTAATCTACCTACTTCCTTTTGGGGTTTAGCTCTAGAGACACCTGCTTTCACACTTAATCGCGTCCCATCAAAAGCCATAGAAAAGACACCATATATGCTTCGTAGATCTGATAGGATCCGTCGTCAACCCGAGAGATATTCTTTTCTCTTAACTGACAACGGTGAGGTATTGCTTGTCGATCTTGACGAGCCTACATCCTATCAAGAAGCTATGATGAGCCCAGATTCCGAGAAATGGCTTGAGGCCATGAGATCCGAAATGGAATCCATGTACACTAACCAAGTATAGACTTTGGTTGATCCACCTGAAGGGGTAAAACCCATTGGGTGTAAGTGGGTCTTTAAAGTAAAGACTGACATGGATGGTAATAAGCATACCTATAAAGGTAGATTGGTGGCTAAAGGATTCAAACAAATTCATGGTATTGACTATGATGAAACCTTTTCACCAGTTGCGATGCTTAAATCCATTCGGATCATACTTGCTATTGAAGCCTACCATGATTATGAGATCTGGCAGATGGATGTCAAAACTGCTTTTCTGAATGGAAAGCTACTCGAGGATGTGTACATGACACACCCTGAGGGTTTTGAAGATCCAAAGCATCCTGGAAAGGTATGCAAACTGCAAAGGTCCATTTATGGACTAAAGCAAGCATCTCGAAGCTGGAATCTTCGATTCGATGATGCAATCAAGGAGTTTGGTTTCATCAAGAATGAAGATGAACCTTGTGTCTACAAGAGAAATAGTGGGAGTACAGTTGTATTTCTTATCTTGTATGTAGATGACATACTTCTCATCGGAAATGATATTCCCTCACTCCAGTCTGTGAAGATGTGGTTAGGGAATTGTTTCTCGATGAAAGACTTAGGTGAAGCTGCCTATATTCTAGGCATCAACATCTATTGAGATAGATCTAAAAGATTACTTGGCCTAAGTCAGAGTACATACATTGATAAAGTGCTAGATCATTTTCCTATGCAAAATTCCAAGAAAGGATTTCTGCCTTTATCACATGGTGTCAGTCTTTCGAAGACTCAATGTCCCTCTTCTAAGGAGGAGAGAGATCGCATGGATAAGATCCCTTATGCATCTACCATAGGATCTATCATGTACGCCATGCTTTGTACTCGTCCTGACGTCTCGTATGCTTTGAACATGACGAGTAGATACCAGTCGGATCTAGGTAAAAGTCACTGGATAGCAGTCAAAAATATTCTTAAATACTTACGAAGAACGAAATAATATTTCTTGATATTTGGAGGCAATGATGAGCTAACTGTAAAGGGTTACAGTGATACAAGCTTCCAAACAAACAAGGATGACTATAGATCGCAATCGGGGTACGTGTTTTGCCTGAATGGTGGAGCTGTGAGCTGGAAGAGTTCGAAGTAGGACACAGTTGCTGATTCTACAACAGAAGCCGAGTATATTGCTGCATCTGATGCAGCAAAATAGGTTGTTTGGCTCCGCAAATTCATTAGTGAACTTGGGGTAGTTCCTAGCATTGCAGATCCAATAGACCTCTATTGTGACAACAATGGGGATATTGCACAGGATAAGGAACCTCGATCACATCAGTAGACCAAACACATACTGCGGCGCTTCCATCTCATTCGAGAGATCATCGATAGAGGAGATGTGAGGATATGCAGAGTACCGACAGAAGCTAACATCACAGATCCATTAACCAAGGCTTTGGCACAGAGGAAGCATGATGGTCACACTAGGTCACTAGGTATCAGATATTATAGTGATTGGTACTAGTGCTAGTGGGAGATTGTTAGTTATAGCCCTAGAACCAATCATGTGATGGTTGAATAGGGAACATTTTGTATCATATTCTATAAAGGCAAAGGATTGGTTATTATATTTACGTCTTGCTTGTGCCAGCTAAATTAAATATAATAATGCCCTAGAAAAGTAGGTTCTTATTTACAGCACATCAATTGAAAGAATTGATTATGAGAGGCTGTAGAGAACACTTTCCTAAATGTTCCTAGTCAAGTATTAATATGCAAGGGCAATATTAATACATAAAGACTAGCATGTAGGTCAATTGATGACTTGATCTCACAAGTCATAGATATATGATATCAAGTTGACACATGGGTATATATTAGAGAATATATACTGAACTGACCCGCCATGAGAAAGTTTCATGGATCGTCATATGAGTGTCATAAACTTTCTCATGTGACTATTGGTATGAATAGTCCTCAAACCTGAAGTCACTACGGTTCCCTACATAAGGAGTTATGTACTTTGGTATCGTCAAACGTCACCCGTAACAGGGTGGACCATAAAGGCGATTACTGGGTATATAACAAATTATGCGGAGGGATGTGAGTGATGTAGATGAGATCTATCCCTCCCATATGACGGGAGTGATATGTGTGGGCCCCTTGATTGAGTAGAACTACTAAAATGCATGGCCATGCTCGAATGAGTCAATATGAGATATTGAGCTCATTTGTTTGAGTTAGTTTACTCAGGGATCAAGAAACACATAGATTGATCGAGGATGACACGGTCTATACCTCATTGGTCAATCTGATATCAAGGATAGAAGGTCACGGTCATACATTATAGTAGTCACGGAAAGGTTAGTCGGATCTTGACTTATTTCATAAGTTGGGTAGCAATGATGTATTGCTAGATGCCGCTCATTGCTTGTGTATCTAAGAGAGTTTAGATCCACTGCCAACGTTATGAGAGCCTATAGGGTCACACACAAAGAGCATGATGATTAGAAGAATTAGTACATTATAGTTTGACTAGAATAATTTGGGAATAAGCTTAAGTACAAAATGGTTTTTTGGACTTTAAGCTTAAAGAGAATTTTAGCTTATTGATTTAATGAGATTAATTAAATATGCTAAGCTTATTAATTTAATAAGATTAAATAAATATGTTATCATGATATCCTAAGCTAAATTGATTTAATAAGATTAATTCAATATGTTACCTTACTGATTTAATGAGATTAATTCAATATGATAACATAAGCTTATTGAATTAATAAGATTAATTCAACATGCATGAATGTCTCATAAGAATGCCACATAAGCATGCCACCTAAGCTTGATAAGGTGGAAGGAGACAAAGGGTTTTGACCTTTGGATTTCCTCCACATGTGGCCGGCCAAACAAGGAGTGTAAAACTCCTTGTTTGATTGTTTTTCAATGCAATTGATTGCATTGAATGTGATAGGAGGTGAAAGGTTTTTCCAATCCTATAAAACACTTCAAGGGCTGACCGGCCAAGTAGGGGGAAGCTTGAGGCTTGGAGAGAGCTTGGTGGTGAGAGGCTTTGGTTGTGTGGCTTTTGTGAGTGTAGCAAGAAGAGTGGTCTTCTTCTTCCTTTCTCTTTTTGCCTACCTTCCTCTCCTTTAGGGACTTCTCTAGCAAGAAGTAAAGGAGAGCTCTTCTAGTTTCTTTTGTGAGACAAGAGCTTGCTCATGTGGATACATATAGAGGCACGGACATTTGAACGTGCTAAAAGATCCAACAAACCCAAGGAGAAGCCGGATTTAAAAAGGGCATGCAACAAAGGTAATATTCTCCTATAAGATAGGTTTAGAGAAATTTATTTTTGTACGAGGTTTTCTTTCGCAAGGATCACTTGGAAGGGATCCTATTTTTCCGTTGCGCATATGCTATTTTGCATAAGAAATCCCTACAGGAAGCACCTGAGGGCTATCGTATCGATGAACAAGTCATGGATTGTTGGATCGAGCGGATCACTAGAGGGGGGTGAATAGCGATAGAAACTTTTCTTACGAATTCGTTCGAGTAGACAATTAAACATAGAGAAAAGATAAATTAAAACTAAAAGAGACAAATAGATTTTTTACTTGGTTCGTAGCCTTCGGCTACTACTCCAAGGCCCTAGTGATCCTTGATCACACACAGAGGGATTGAAGGGTTTAGCCCCGGAAGCTCTCATACCAATTTAATGGTTTTGCTTATCGAGTCTGTGAGGGGAAACTTCGCTTCCCACTTCACCTTGGTCGTTTGTTCATGGAGATCCCCTCGATGTCCCCGGATTAAAAAATTTAATCCTAGACAAAAATGTTTGCCCAAACAACTAAGTCGTCGTCGTGCTATTAATTTAGAGAGGTCACTTGAACAAACTAGTTGTTCAAGCGACCATCCTTTATTCTACGAGTAGCCGCAGAATAGACGATGTCCGGATCGCCGGTTTTTGTGTTTATGCTCGGGATCCAAGTATTATTTATCCATATAGAGATTTATATCATGCTCATAATTAAAAAACAAATACAAACATGTAACATATAAAAATTAGAGAATCGATATACCTCTCGATCTTCTAATGTATGTCCTTCTTCCTTTCGGACGTCGTGTGGGCGACGATCTACCAAAAGTCGAAGCTCCAAGATCGCAAATCTTCCTTCCTTGCTCTTCTAAAGCAAGAGGAAGAATAGAAACAAGGCTCATCTCCTTCCTATAGCCAACCAACAAGAAACAAGGAGAATGCTTGCCGTCGGCCAACAAGGAAAAGGAGATAATGGTGGAAACCGGCCAAGACACCAAGGGAAACCCCTAAGTCTTGTTTCCACAACCCAAGGAGAAGGAGAATAGGGTCTTTGGACACCGGCCAAGGGCTGGAAAGAGGGTTGTGGTCGCCGGCCACAAAGGGAAAGGAAGAAGAAAACAAACTACTTCCTTATTTGGTGCCACCCAAGCCGCCTAAACCCTAAGCTTCCAAACCCTAATCCTAGATTTCCTTATTGCCAGCAATGGAAGAGGGGAAGAAGAATAGGATGAGCTCATGCAAAGGTAGAGAGAAGAAGAATATGTTGGATCGATGCGGTTCGCTAGAGGGGGGGTGAATAGCGATAAAAACTTTTTCGTAATCGTTCGTTAAGGTACGAGTAAAATGCAATGGAAAGATAACAATAAATAAAAAAACACGAGGGTTTTTACTTGGTTTGTAGCCTACGGCTACTACTCCAAGGCCCTAGTGGTCCTTGACCATGCACGGAGGGCAAAATACTAACCAAACTCTTCCTCATTGGAGATAGGAGTTAAACGAATACAAAACCCGATAAAGACTCAAGGTAGAGGGACACTCCCCCTCTCCTTGATATGATTTAAAGCTTTAGTAAAAGAAATAAACTGAAATACAATTTAGAACTTTCGTTACCGACGACTTTAAAGGTTGGAGGTTGAAGCTCTAGTCGTCGTCTCGGCAGTGCTTCGTTGTAGGGATGTCGGAGAGTTACAGCGTATCGGAAGCACTTGGAAGCTTTTGAATTGATGAAAAACCCTAGGTTTGGCCCTCCTTTTATAGCCTTTGAGCCCCTCATCGAATGGGTCTTTAGACAATCACAAATGGGCACAAAACCCCTTGAAAAATGGTGATAACTCTTGACTACTCGAGGCTGATCCTTTGACCGAATGATCGTGATGGCCATCATCACGATCGATGGCAAGATCACGATTGTTGACCTTCTAGCCGATCATGCTTGATGGCAAATGAGTCCTCCAAGTTAGTTAGCTCAACAAAAATATAATTTTGATGGTCGTCGACCATCCAATCTCGACCTAGACCATCTATAAGAAGTCTTTGGTCGGATCTACGCTTAAGATCATCCCCGTAAAGAGGATACGACCTTACTTACGCTCGCACAAACGAGCTTACCTCAGTAATTACGTGTTGCTTTTGCTTCCGGCCTTCCACTCAATTCCTTCGGCTCCCTCCGAAGTCTCTTAAGTGTCGCCCGACCACCGCGGCTTCCTCCGGGTGTCGCTATCCTTCAGCTCCAGCGTTGAGACTTTTCTGCACACTTGATTTAGCTCATGAGATAACAATATATGCTTAACTTTGTATCGTTTGCTATAATCAAAACTTAGGTTCGACTTAGGTGCCTACTGCACCAACAATCTCCCCCTTTTTGATTTATGGCAAACCCACATACAAAGTTAAGTAAATAGCAAGCATGAAGAGTAATAATGTGCATGAGAAACAAAAAAATATGAAGATTAAGTTGGAGTAGTAAGGATTTTCTTCAAGTACTCCCCCTTGAGGAAACCTCCCCCTTGACCGAGGGTGAGTCTTGAAGAAAGACCTTAATCCTCCCCCTTGAGGGTTGCTTTAAGTAATTAACATTACTTAAAGTTGGCCTTAGTAAAACATTTTAGTTAAGCCCTTTCTCCCCCTTAAGTAAAACATTAACGACATAAAGTTTAAAAAAATAAGTTCAAGTAAAACGTAGACAGCACAAATAAGTTTAAGTTAAGAGTTCTTTGGCCTTTTGGTAAAAGTTAACTAAGTTTTATCTTTTGCACAAATAAGTTTAAGTTAAGAATTCTTTGGCCTTTTGGTAAAAGTTAACTAAGTTTTAACTTTTGGTTTAAATATGAAGCAAGAGTTAAGTTATCAAAAAAATTTGACCCCTTAACTTTGGCCTTTTTCTCCCCCTTTTGCCGTATATCGAAAAGAGTAGGGGGTGTGTGGAAATCAAAATAAGTGTTAAATTTAAAGTCCAAGCATGTTCCCCATTTTTAAAAAAAAATAATATACTGAAAATAAGCTCATCTATAAATGTTCGACTCATATTTGGCTTGATTGATATGTAAGATCAACCAGTCCTAGTCAGAGTCGATTGGTATGTATGATTATACTCCGTGGTTCATAGCGATGCACTAGCTCTACATCTGGAACCAGGAGAAAGGTCCTAACATCTCATGCCCATCTACGTGGCTAAGTACATAAACACATTAGTCCTATGTGTTGTGAGATGTACTGGCTCCTTAAATCTATAGGTGCATGATATCTAAGGTATGTCCTATGCTAGTTCCATAAAAATGAAATTAAAGAAATAGTAGTAAGAACATATAATTTGCATGTACCTATTCTATTATGCACATGCCCAATTTTCGTCTTAATAGACTAAATTCGGCTTCGGGTAGGGGTTTAGTAAATAGATCTGCCAAGTTAGACTTCGATTCGACGTATTCGAGGTGTATGGCTCCGTTGGCCACATGTTCTCGAATGAAATGGTGTTTGACCTCTATATGTTTGGTCCTAGAGTGACATATCGGATTCTTTGTAAGATTAATTGAACTAATGTTATCTACGTGAAGTTTAGTATTCGTAAAGTCTAACTTAAAGTCGCGGAGGGTGTGCTTCATCCAAAGAAGCTACGTGACACACTCACCCATCGCGATGTATTCGGCTTCGGTGGTAGATAAAGCAACACAGTGTTGCTTCCTACTGCACCAACTCACTAGACTCGAGTCGAGAAGTTGACAACAACCACTGCATTTCTTTCTATCGAGCTTACTACCGCATATAATCCGAATCGGAGTAGCCGATTAGTTCGAACTCCGTAGATCTAGGGTACCAAATACCAACGTTAAGTGTACCCTTAAGATATCTAAGGATACGCTTAACTAGGGTTAGGTGAGACTCCTTAGCACAGGTTTGAAACCTGGCGCACATACTTACTGCGAATAGGATGTCGGGTCGACTCACAGTTAAGTATAGGAGACTTCCTATCGTGCTCCTATAGTATTTTAAGTCAATGGACTTACTTTCTAGGTCTTCTCCTATGTTAACATTTATCGCCATTGGGGTGTTTATTATCTTAGCGTCTTGCATTCCAAATCTTTTGATTAACTCCTTAGTGTATTTTTGTTGATATAGGTATATACCATCCTTAGTTTGTTTAATTTGTAGACCTAAAAAGAAACTTAACTCGCCTACCAAGTTCATTTCGAACTCACTTTCCACGAGTGAAACAAACTCGTTTAGTAAGGCTGAGTTAGAGGTTCCAAAAATTATATCGTCTACGTAAATTTGAGCTATGAATATTTCTTTACCTAAGGTTTTTACGAAGAGAGTTGGGTCAACTAAGCCTTGGTTAAACCCTTTTGACTTAAGATGGATTGAAAGTCTCTCGTACCAAGCTCGAGGAGCTTGTTTAAGTCCATAGAGAGCTTTCTTAAGTTTTAGAACATGGTCGGGTTTATCTAGATTTTCGAATCCAGGGGGTTGGCTAACATAAACTTCTTCTTTAATGTATCCATTTAGGAATGCCGACTTAACATCCATTTGAAACAGCTTAAATCCTCGATGTGCGGCATAAGCTAGCAACATTCGAATGGATTCGAGTCTTGCTACTGGGGCATAGGTTTCGTCGTAATCTAAGCCTTCGACTTGGCTAAACCCTTTGGCGACAAACCTAGCCTTGTTTCTAACTACTTCAACTTTATCATCAAGCTTATTTTGAAACACCCACCTTGTTCCAATTATCGTTTTGTCTTTAGGTGGTGGTACTAATTCTCACACTTCATTCCTAGTAAATTGGGCTAGCTCTTCTTGCATTGCAATAATCCAATAGGGATCAAGAAGAGCTTGTTCAATTGATTTGGGTTCTATCTTTGAAATTAAGGAAATTTGACTAAGGTTCCTATAGGATGCTCTAGTTCAAACTCATAGATTAGGATCTCCTATCACTTGATCGATAGGGTGGTTAGTTTGAATCCTAGATTGGGTTGGGTTTGTGTCACCTAATGCTTGATCAATGGGGTGACTTGGTTGAACACTAGTTTGGTTGGAGTCATCTATCACTTGATCAATAGAGTGACTTGGTTGACTTAGGTTAGGATTAACACTAGACCTGATCTCCGGATCAGAGTTAGGTCTAGTATGAATCGGCTCGCTAATTGGGGTTGCTGGGGGTTTTGTAGGTTCATGTCCTTCATCAAATACTACATTGATAGTCTCCTCGACTCTAAGGGTGTCGTGGTTATATACTCTATAAGCTCGACTTGTAGTCGAGTATCCTAGAAAGATTCCAGTCGTGGTTTTGGATGTAAATTTCCCTAGGTAATCCTTAGTGTTTAGGATATGTACCTTACACCCAAATACCCTAAAGTACTTGATGTTGGGTACTTTATCGTGATAAATCTCATATGAGGTCTTAAGGTGCCTTTTTACCATAAGGATCCTATTTTGGACATAGCATGTCAGACTCACGCTCGCCAAAACCTATCGGGTAGGTCGTATTCGTTCAACATGGTCCTAGCGGCTTCTTGTAGAGTTCGGTTTTTCCGCTCCACTAGGCCATTTTGTTGAGGGGTCCTAGGGCAAGAGAATTCATGGTGGTATCCATTTAGGTTACAGAAGTCGGTGAACCTTTGATTTTCGAATTCACCACCATGATCGCTTCTAAGTCTTTTAACCTTAAGGTCTTTTTGATTCTCGATTAATTTGAATAGATTGATTAATTGATCTAGGGTATCATTTTTATGTTTGATGAACCTAACCTGTAAACCTCGAGTAGTCGACAATTATGACTAAGCAATATTGATTTTTATTGAGTGACTTGGCTCCATGTGAATCAATAGATCCATATGCAGAGCTCAAGTACACTTGAGGTTCGTTCTTGGTTAGTTAACTTGTGTTGTGTCCTAGGTTGTTTTCCTTGTTGACAAGCATTACAGATTTTATTAACCAAGTTGTTGAGGTTGGGTAAGCCTCTGACTAAGCCACTCTGACTAGTCTTGTAGATGAGTCTTGGGTGCGAGTGACCGAGTCGTCGGTGCCACAACCATGATTCCTCTTCCTGTGTCATAAGACATTTGGCTGAGGAATTGATTAAGTTAATTGTATAAATGTTATTTGTCCTAGTTCCTTTGAGTATTGTTTTAGCTCTTTTATTTGTTTTAATTACACATTCATTTTCTAAAAATACGACCTTATAGTTATTGTCACATAATTGGCTTACGCTAAGCAGGTTATATTCAAAATTCTCTACAAGTAATACATTTTTAATAACAAAATTCGAGTTAAGCTCGATATCACCTGATCCGATGATTTTGAGCTTGCCGTTATTCCCAAAGGCTACCGATCATTGTCGTTTGAATCGAAGCTTTGTGAATTTGAGTTGATCCTCGGTCATGTGTCGGGAGCAACCGCTGTCCAACATCCATTGATCCTACACACAAGGTGGTTGGATTGGATGTTAGATTTTTTTTTTTTAAAAAAAAATTGGTTGTAAGTTGTTAAACCTAGGTCATCTCACCTGTGTCTATATGATCAAGCATGTTATACTTATGTGTTTTTTGTGAGATAATTTCCAATTAAGTTGATTAAGTGCATTTAGGTTCAAGTAATTTTATGTTAGATTTGGATTTAAACCTAGGCTTGTCAAGTTTACCTTTTCAAGATCATGGCTTCCAGGTCGTGGTGAGGCACAGGGGCCTTCTTTTATCGGATCATCGACCACTTCCTTAGACAAAGCCATTTTCAAGAAAATGATGACTTGACTCACCTAAGACTATCTCCTAGTCTAACTGGTTATTTTTAAAAAGAGGCTCCCCGACGCTCAATCTTTTCGAAGAATTTTAGTTGGTTATGTTTTTGAAAAGAGGATCCCCGAGGCTCAATCTTTTCGAAGAATTTTAGTTGGTTATGTTCGTGTTCTAAGTGAGTTCACAAGCACAAATTTTCTAAGTTAAAGCATGCAATTTCTAAGTTAAAGCACACACTTTCTAAGTTAAAACATGCAATTTCTAAGTTAAAGCACAAACTTTCTAAGTTAAAGCATGCATTTTCTAAGTTAAAGCACAAACATGTTTTGTACTGGCTCCCCCTAGACCGTTGAATCGGTTCGGTCTATCCACATAGTGGATTTGGTCCTTGGGAATCCAGTATGGGTTGGATCCTAGAGTTGAAATCAAAAGGTTCTTAGGGACCCATGCTTGGACATGTTTCCTATGTCGACTTACAATCGACATATACGACCTATTAGTCGTGTTTGAGTTAAACCCTAGTCCAGCCTTGTTGTACACGACCCTTTGAGATCCAAGTAGGAGGTCAAGTCCTTTGGATCCCGAAGTGAACCTTTCCAACGTGTTCCTAAGATCTTCGACTTGACTTTTCAAGAGAGAGTTCTCAACTTCGAGCTTTTCAACTCGAGTTGAGTCATTCTCTTGAACTCGACTGGTCGAAGAGGTTAGGGAGACCTCGTGTTTGAGGAGTTTAACCTCCTCAACAAGGGTCTCGACCTTGGACTCGGACTTAGCTAACTTCCTAGACAAAAACCTAACCATATTATATAAAGTATTAAATAAAGTTCGACTTACTTTAAGGGTATCTTTTGAACCGGATGCGTATCCGTGGCTTGACTTGAAGGTAGCTTTGTAGTCTGAGTCATCCTCAGGTTCCGACTCAAGTTCAGGTTCGGTCTCCGTGTCTGACTCAATCGATTTCGCCATGAAGACGTGGTCTTCGTCTTCTTCAGATGACACTTCTTCCCATGTCGCATTGAGGGCCTTCTTGTGCTTAGGTGCTTTGTGGTTGAGTTTGGGGCACTCGGACTTGATATGTCCAAATATGTTACACTCATAACACCTAATATTAGAACTTTTAGGCTTACCTTGGTTGGGTCGAGTTGTGGTTCGCTTTCGTCCCTTGGCTATCCTTCGAGCTAGGTTCATTAGTTCGGCAGTCAACTCCGGGTCAACTTCTTCTTCGGACTCGTCTTCCTCCTCGGTTGGTGGTGGCTTGCTTGCGATTTTCTTCTTCTTTGAACCTGCAAACAAGGCTATACCCCTCTCAGGCTCCGAGTTAGATTGCTCATGAAGTTCGAAATCCGAAAAGAGTTCATCTAACCTAATTTTAGAAAGATCCTTGGAGACCTTATAGGCATCAACCATGGATGCCCATAAGGTAGTCCTCGGAAAGGAGTTTAGGACATACCTTATAAGGTCGCGGTTTTCAACCTTTTGCCTGATTGCGTGTAGATTGTTGACTATGTCCTGGACTCGGGCGTGAAGTTGCATCGCGGACTCGTGTTCCTGCATTTTTAGATTATACAATTTATTGAACAAAAGGTCGCGCTTACATACCTTGGCTTCATCGGTCCCTTCGTGTAGCTCCACTAGTTTCGTCCAAAGATCTTTTGCGCTTATGAAGGGGCCGACGCGATTTAGCTCCTCCTTGGATAGGCCGCATTGAAGGATTTATGCGTGTTTTAGCTGCCGGCTTCGACTTGTTTTTTTGTTGCAATGGTCCATTGGTCATAATCCAAGGAGTCTCCCACTTCATTAGTCGGAAGTGTGAAACCCGTTTGGATTATGATCAACATCTCGATTTGGGTTTTAAGAAAGCATTCCATCCGACCCTTCCAATAACGAAAGTCATCTCCGTTGTAAAACGAAGGTCGGACAGTGCTAAAGCCTTCGAGATGGGCCATTAGAACAAAGAACACAAGGAGACGAAGGAAAAAAAACTAGCAACGACAAAAACACACAAAAAGTACCAAGACTCGCGTCTTGGATTAGTAGTGTGGGAGTAAAAATAAAGCGAAATAAATCTGAAATAAACAGAAATAAAAGAAAAATAAATCTGTGAAAAATGGCTAGATTGGGGGTTTCACCAAATCTTAGCAACCCCCGGCTCTGATACCAATTGTTGGATCGATGCGGTTCGCTAGAGGGGGGGGGGTGAATAGCGATAAAAACTTTTTCGTAATCGTTCGTTAAGGTACGAGTAAAATGCAGTGGAAAGATAACAATAAATAAAAAAACATGAGGGTTTTTACTTGGTTCGTAGCCTACGGCTACTACTCAAAGGCCCTAGTGGTCCTTGACCATGCACGGAGGGCAAAATACTAACCAAACTCCTCCTCGTTGGAGATAGGAGTTAAACGAATACAAAACCCGATAAAGACTCAAGGTAGAGGGACACTCCCCCTCTCCTTGATATGATTTAAAGCTTTACTAAATGAAATAAACTGAAATACAATTTAGAACTTTCGTTACCGACGACTTTAAAGGTTGAAGGTTGAAGCTCTAGTCGTCGTCTCGGCAGCGCTTCGTCGTAGGGATGTCGGAGAGTCGGAGCGTATCGGAAGCACTTGGAAGCTTTTGAATTGATGAAAAACCCTAGGTTTGGCCCTCCTTTTATAGCCTTTGATCCCCTCATCGAATGGGTCTTTAGCCAATCACAAATGGGCACAAAACCCCTTGAAAAATGGTGATAACTCTTGACTACTCGAGGCTGATCCTTTGACCATCAATGATCGATGGCCATCATCACAAATCGATGGCGCGATCGGGCCGATTGTCGACCTTCTAATAATCGATCCGCTTGATGGCAATCGAGTCCTCCAAGTTGGCAGTCGACTGATGCTAGCTGCAAGGCAAGGTTAGCTCAACAAAAACATAATTTCGATGGTCGTCGACCATCCGATCTTGACCTAGACCATCTATAAGAAGTCTTTGGTCGGATCTACGCTTAAGATCATCCCCGTAAAGAGGATACGACCTTACTTACGCTCGCATACACGAGCTTACCTCAGTACTTACGTGTTGCTTTTGCTTCCGGCCTTCCACTCAATTCCTTCAGCTCCCTCCGAAGTCTCTTGAGTGTCGCCCGACCACCGCGGCTTCCTCCGGGTGTCGCTAGCCTTTAGCTCCAACGTTGAGACTTTTCTGCACACTTGATTTAGCTCATGAGATAACAATATATGCTTAACTTTGTATCATTTGCTATAATCAAAACTTAGGTTCGACTTAGGTGCCTACTGCACCAACAGAATAGGTGTCGGCCAACCTTAGGAAGAAGAAGGAAAAACATCATCTTCTTGTTGCCGCCCACTCTAATCCCAAAACCCTAACCCTAGCCCCCACTCCCAATCCTAATCTAATTAGGATTGGTTGCCGCCCAAGGGACAAACCCTAATCCCCTCATCCATTAAGTTGCCGCCCAAGCCAATAAGCCTCATTTATAGAGTTGGGTTTATGCCTTGGATTATTCTCTACCATTGGTTCTAGACATTTAATTTCAACCATCGGATCTAGAGATTTAATCTCAACCGTCGGATCTTAGAGATTTAATCTCTACCTTTGGATCTAGAGTTTTGTTTCTATCCATTGGATCTAAGCTTCATGAGGTGTTAATAGGCTACATTAGGGACCATGAGGAGGAGTTGGGTCTTGGCCACCCATGGATCAAGCCCACATAATGTCTGATCCACTAATGATAATCCAATCCACTAAAGGATCATCATCGATCTACCTCACCAACCCCCATATGATAATATGGGCTCCATATATTATTTGTACATTTTCTCCCCGTGTTTAAGATCTCGAATGTCCGTTGATTAATTAATTTACTGACCATTAATTAATCAACATCTAACTCCTTGAGTAGTACCACTCAACCTTTTCATCATGTCGGACCATGTCCACCTGCAGGGTTTACATGATGAACCTTATGAGCTCCTCAAGGGGACATCATCATCCTAATATATAGGACACGGTTTCCTCCTATAATCAACGACACACCATATAAATAATATCATCTCCCAACTTACCGAGCATATCGATTTAATCTATAAATCTCACCCATTGGTAAATCAAAGAGATGACTACTAAGTATATGTGCCCGTTATTATATCGGGATTAAGAGCATGTACAAAATAATATCTGAGGTCCGATTCGATAATGTAGTCAGTAATAAATCGAATCACCTCTATGTCGGTCCTGCTCAATACACACAAAGTGCACTAGTGTGATTCTATGGTCAAGACAAACCAATACCAAATCACACTACAACCATTCCGATGGTTTGTCCAAAGTCATCTCAGTTGTGAGCCTTTACTTATACTTTTCAAGGAGCCGATAACATGATCTCCCGTGTGTCACCACACACCATGTTATCTACAATGTAAAGTATTAGACAATATTGCATAACCATAAAAATATGTAAACAATGATCATGTGATTCTTATTTCAAAATAAAGATGTTTATACAAAAGATAGACTTTTCTGTATACATCCCTATAAAAATCACTAAAGAACTCCTCCTCGTTGGAGGTAGGAGTTAATCGAATACAAGAAAACACCAAAAGCTTGAGGTAGAGGGACACTCCCCCTCTCCTCGTTACGATAAATACTCTAAGACAGTAATAAAAAGAGATAAACTGAATTGAAGCTTATACTGACGGAACAAAAATATAAACAATTAAACCTAGAGCATCGGAGAAGTAGCACTTCGTTGTCGGAGAGTTGTAGCGTTGCAGAGGCTTTTGGAAGCTTAGAATTGATGAGAAAACCCAAGGAGAGGCCCTCCTTTTATAGACTTTGAGCCCCTTTTCCAGAGGAACTTCAGCGAATGAGATTTGAGCACCAATCCCCTTGAAATGAGATGATAAGCCTTGACTCCTCGAAGCTTATCCTTGGCCATCAGTCGACTGATGGCCATCATCAGTCGAATGATGGCAGCATCAGTCGAATGCTGACCATAAGTAGTCGACTGATAGACGACAGTTGAGTCCTCCAAGCTGGCAGTCGACTGATGCTAGCTGCAAGTCAAAGTAAGCTTAACAAAAACATTATTTTGACAGCCTCCAACCGTCCGATCTCGACCTAGACCATCCATGGGATGTCTTGGGTTGGATCTACGCTTAACACCATCCCCGTAAGGAGGATACGACCTCACTTACGCTTACACACATGAGCTTACCTTGATACTTACTCTGTCTCTTTCACTTCCGGCCTTCCACTCGATTCCTTTGGCTCCCTCCGAAGTCACTCGAGTGTCGCCCGACCACCGCGGCTTCATCCGGGTGTCGCTAGCCTTCAACTCCAGCTTTAACACTTGTTTGCACACTCGATTTAGCTCGTGAGATAACAATATGAGCTTAACTTTGTTTTGTTTGCTATAATCAAAACTCAGGTTCGACTTAGGTGCCTACTCCACCAAAAATCTCCTCCTTTTTGATCTATGGCAAACCCACATACAAAGTTAAGAAAATAATATGCATGAAGAAAAACAATATGCATGAGAAATAGGAATAATATAAATTAAGTAGGAGTAATAAGGATTTTCTTCAAGTACTCCCCCTTGAGGAAACCTCCCCCTTGACCGAGGGTGAGTCTTGAAAGAAAACCTTAATCCTCCCCCTTGATGGTTGCTATTTAGGAAGAATTTAAGTAATTAACATTACTTAAAGTTGGCCTTAGTAAAACATTTAAGTTAAGAGGACTTCTTAACTTGCCCCTTTCTTTCCCTTTCTTAAGTAAAGCATTAACGTTTAGCCATAGCATTAAAAATAAGTTTAAGTTAAGAATTCTCTTAACTTGGCCTTTATTGCTTTTTGTTAACTCAAACATGTTAAGATGCACAAATTAAAGTTAAGTAAATTTTCAAAACTTAAAGTTAAATAAACATTTACTTAACTTCTGGCCATGTGAATAAGTATAAATTGAGTTAAGTTATCAAAAAGCTTTGATCTTATCAAAAAGCTTTGATCCCTTAACTTTGGCCTTTTTCTCCTCCTTTTGCCATATATCGAAAAGAGTGAGGGGTGTTTAAAAAAAATATAGGTATTAAATATTAAGTCCAAGCATGTTCCACATTATTTTGAAAATAATATACTGAAAATAAGCTCATCTATAAAATGTTCGACTCTTATTTGACTTGATCGATATGAAAGATCAATAAGTCCTGGTCAAAATCAGTTAATATATATGATTATACTCTGTGGTTCATGGTGATGCACTAGCTCTACATCTGGAACCAGGAGTAAGGTCCTAACATCTCACGCCCATCTACGTGGCTAAGTACACAAACACATTAGTCCTATGTGTTGTGAGATGTATTGGCTCCTTAAATTTATAAGTGCATGATATCTAAGTTATGCCCTATGCTAGTTCCATGAAGAAGAAAAGTAAGAAACAGTAATAAGAAAATAAAATTTGTAAGTTCCTATTCGACTAAGCACATGCCCAATTTTCGTCTTAATAGATTGAATTTGGCTTCAGGTAGGGGTTTAGTAAATAGGTCTGCCAAGTTGGACTTCGATTCGACGTATTCGAGTTGTATGGCTCCGTTGGCCACATGTTATCGAATGAAAT
Organism: Wurfbainia villosa; assembly: GCA_025175895.1. Lineage (NCBI taxonomy): Eukaryota > Viridiplantae > Streptophyta > Magnoliopsida > Zingiberales > Zingiberaceae > Wurfbainia > Wurfbainia villosa. The sequence continues at coordinate 15,427,465 of CM045996.1, read as the reverse complement.
GGTGTTTGACCTCTATATGTTTGGTCTTAGAGTGACATATCGGATTCTTAGTTAGGTTAATTGAGCTAATGTTATCTACGTGGAGTTTAGTGTTCGTAAAGTCTAACATAAAGTCGCGGAGAGTGTACTTCATCCAAAGAAGCTGAGTGACACACTCACCCATCGCGATGTATTCATCTTCGATGGTAGATAATGCAACACAGTGTTGCTTCCTACTGCACCAACTCACTAGACTCGAGCCGAGAAGTTGACAACAACCACTCGTACTCTTTCTATCGAGCTTACTACCGGCATAGTCCGAGTCAGAGTAGCCAGTTAGTTTGAACTCGGTAGATCTAGGGTACTAAATACCGACATTAAGTGTACCCTTTAGATATCTAAGGATACGCTTGACTAGAGTTAGGTGAGACTCCTTGGCACAGGTTTGGAACCTTGTGCACATACTGCAAATAAGATATCAGGTCGACTCACAGTAACGTAAAGGAGACTCCCTATTACGCTCCTATAGTATTTTAAATCAACTGATTTTCCAATTACATCCTCTTATATATTTACATTCGTTGTCATTAAGGTATTAATAATTTTAGCGTCCTGCATTCCAAAGTGTTTAATTAATTCCTTAGTATATTTGCGTTGATGTAGGTATATTCCATCTTTAGTTTGTTTAATTTGTAGACCTAAGAAGAAACTCAACTCACCTACTAAATTCATTTCAAATTCACTTTCCATAAGTGACATGAATTCATTTAGTAGGATCGAGTTGGTGGTTCCGAAGATGATATCATCTACGTAGATTTGGGCTATGAGTATGTCTTTACCTATGGTTTTTACGAAAAGGGTTGGGTCAACTACACCTTGGTTAAATCCTTTGAACTTAAGAAAAACCGAAAGTCTCTCGTACCAAGCTTGAGAAGCTTGTTTAAGTCGATAGAGAGCTTTCTATAAACTAAGGACATGATCGGGTTTATCTAGGCTTTCGAAACCGGGGGGTTGACTAACATAAACCTCCTCTTTAATATATCCATTCAAGAATGCTGACTTCACATCCATTTGAAACAACTTAAATCCTCGATGTGCAGCATATGCTAATTGTTAGTTATAGCCCTAAGAACCAATCATGTGATGGTTGAATAGGGAACATTTTGTATCATATTCTATAAAGGCAAAGGATTGGTTATTATATTTAAGTCTTGCTTGTGCCAGCTAAATTAAATATAGTAATGCCCTAGAAAAGTAGGTTCTTGTCTACAGCACATCAATTGGCAGAATTGATTATGAGAGGCTGTAGAGAACACTTTCTAAATGTTCCTAGTCAAGTATTAATATGCAAGGGCAATATTAATACATAAAGACTAGCATGTAGGTCAATTGATGACTTGATCTCACAAGTCATGGATATATGATATCAAGTTGACACATGGGTATATATTAGAGAATATATACTGAACTGACCCGCCATGAGAATGTTTCATGGATCGTTATATGAGTGTCATAAACTTTCTCATGTGACTATTGGTATGAATAGTCCTCAGACCTGAAGTCACTACGGTTCCCTACATAAGGAGTTATGTACTTTGGTATCGTCAAACGTCACCCGTAACAGGGTGGACCATAAAGGCGATTACTTGGTATATAACAAATTATGCGGAGGGATGTGAGTGATGTAGATGGGATCTATCCCTCTCATATGACGAGAGTGATATCGGTGGGCCCCTTGATTGAGTAGAACTACTAAAACGCATGGCCATGCTCGAATGAGTCAATATGAGATATTGAGCTCATTTGTTTGAGTTAGTTTACTCAGGGATCAAGAAACACATGGATTGATCGAGGATGACACGGTCTATGCCTCATTGATCAATCTGATATCAAGGATAGAAGGACACGGTCATATATTATAGTAGTCACGGAAAGGTTAGTCGGATCTTGACTTATCTCATAACTTGGGTTGCAATGATGTATTGCTAGATGCCGCTCATTGCTTGTGTATCTAAAAGAGTTTAGGTCCACTGCCAACGTTATGAGAGCCTATAGGGTCACACACAAAGAGCATGATGATTAGAGGAATTAGAGTATTCTAGTTTGACTAGAATAATTTGGGAATAAGCTTAAGTACAAAATGGTTTTTGGACTTTAAGCTTAATGAGAATTTTAGCTAATTGATTTAATGAGATTAATTCAATATGTTACCTCATTGATTTAATAAGATTAATTCAATATGATAACATAAGCTTAATTGAATTAATAAGATTAATTCAATATGATAACATAAGCTTAATTGAATTAATAAGATTAATTCAACATGCATGAATGCCACATAAGAATGCCACATAAGCATGCCACATAAGCATGCCACCTAAGCATCCACCTAAGCTAGATAAGGTGGAAGGAAACAAAATGGTTTTGTCTCCTTAAGTGGCCAGCCAAACAAATGTCCCAATGTAATGGATTGCATTGAATGTGTGGAGGTGAAAGGGTTTTTCCAACCCTATAAAAGACCCCATGGAGTGGCCGGCCAAAGCAATTGTTGGTGTGGTTGTTGGGAGCTTGAGGCTTGGAGAGAGCTTGAGAGCTTATTGTTGTGTGGCTTTTGTGAGTGTAGCAAGAAGAGTAGTCTTCTTCTTCCCTTCTCTTTTTCCCTAGCTTCCTCTCCTTTAGGGACTTCTCTAGCAAGAAGTAAAGGAGAGCTCCTCTAGTTTTCTTTTGTGAGACAAGAGCTTGCTCGTGTGGATACATATAGAGGCACGGACACTTGAACGTGCTAAAGATCCAACAAACAAAAGGAAGAAGCGGGATTAACAAGGGCACGCAACAAAGGTAATCCTCTCCTATAAGATAGGCTTGGTTTAGAGAAATTTATTTTATACGAGTTTGCTTTCGCATGGATCACTTGGAAGGGATCCTAATTTTTCCGTTGCGCATATGCCATTTGGCATAAAGAATTCCCTACACTAATAACATTCGAATGGACTCTAATCTAGCTACTGGGGCATAGGTCTTGTCGTAATCTAAACCTTCGACTTGACTAAACCCTTTAGCGACTAATCTAGCTTTATTTTTAACTACTTCACCTTTATCATCAAGTTTAATTCTAAACACCCATCTTGTTCCAATGATTGTTTTATCTTTAGATGGTGGTACTAATTCCCATACTTCGTTCCTAGTGTTGGGTTTCCGGCACCGCGGCGTGTGTGTGTTCGATCATGTTTCGTAAACATGAACACAGCGGAAGCAATAAAAATAATAAATACTCCTATTTATTACAACACACACAACACACGCATGCATATTACAACAAGTGTAGACATAACCGTAAATTTAAATTTGCAATAAAAGGAAATTTATCTACGTTATACCTTTCGTATGACGTGTAGCGGGAACGACATCAACCGGAACGATCCTCGCTAGAATCGTCTCTATCCGTATCCACGCCGAGTTCCTCGGGATGACTTCGCTAAGCCACGAGCTTCGTCTTCGTACGGGTTACTAGCCTCGTGTTGAAGACGACGTGATCGAGAGATGATCACGATCCGAATCCAAATTCGGATCCAAAATGAGTCCTCAAAACTCGCTTCTCCGGAGAGGTATTCGTCAACCGATTGATGAATCCTTCGTCCTCCACCTCAGAGGATTACCGGAGATCAAATCCCCGGTAAGTTATCCGCTGTCGGAGCTCTAACCGTCGTCCAAACGACGCTCCGACGAGAGGAGAAGAAGCTGTCCAGGAAACTGGACAGCTTTGGTGGAGGTGAGAGGCGCCGGCCAACCAAGGGAGATAGAGCTCACCTTGATGCCAAACTTGAAGGAGATCACCGGACCACTAACCGGCAGCAGCTCGACGCCGGCGAGGGGGAAGGAAGCAACCTTCTGGACGCCGGTTGGAGGAGCAATGGGCGGCGGCAATGGAGTTGGCGGCAATGAGGGTTGGGCGGCAACTCCTTGCTAGGGCTTGGATTAGTTAGGGCTTAACAATCCCTTAAGCCCTCTTTTATAGAGAACTAATTCTCTTAATGGTTAATGGATCATATCCATAAAGCCCGTTAACCCGCTCCATTAAGATAAGTTAAAATAAACCAATCCATGATGGTTTATTTTAAGTTAAAACGAACCGAACCAACTTTTGGTTCATTCGTTTAAAATAAACCAAACCCTTTGGTTTATTCTCCTCCATTGGATTAGAACCAAACCATTTTGGTCCATCCATTATGTCTTCATAAGACACGGCTCATCCACGCTTCCATTGCGCCTGAAACGATTTCATGCTCACTTTATGTTTGGTCCAACCAAACCTAGTTTCTCTCGGTCTGAGAATCCCATTCTCAAGCTCGTTTTAAATCCTTTGGATTACGCTCGTTGTGCGTGTGACCAAATAGGTTCTCGATTTATGTTGGCCGTCTATAATTAACCATTAATTATAGAACGATCATGAGTGGCACCTAGTAGTACATCATGATCCCCAATTAACCGAAAAGATCAACGATTGATCCAGAACTATTTCTGAAACCCTTCAGTAGCTGGAATGATTTGTGCCCCATTCCCTTCACTCATCTTATACCCACTTGGTTCAGGACATGGTCTATTGTGTCAGTCCCCACTAGGCTGACTACGTCACACCTAGCCCAAGTATTATTTCTTCGTCCTACGGATTCTAGTTACTCCACATGTATCGAAGAGTACCTTACTCTAAACATGTAATGCTTTGGCCAAAGACTTTAGTAACAATCCGACGAGAGGCCATGGGTATACATCTCCTCGCAAGGAGTGGTGAATCCTTTATAGGCTATTCAAACACCTTCGATCACTTCGACTTATACCCAATCATCCCGGGTCCACATCTCCTTAGAGATGTTTGCTTAAGATGTCAAAGCATAAGTCTCCATGATCAAGATGACTTGAATACCGCAAGTCTAAGGAACATCGCACTTAAGCCACAGTAAGAACTTCATTGACATATCTATATATGCAGAGAACCATATGAAGTCTTACGGCTGGTCACTCCAATGAACTAGTTACCATAACTAGCATCCACGATTAACTCCGGACATCACAATGTCTCCGGAGAATCACCGCTTGATACACCAAGGAGTATACTGTTAGTCTCGATGTAACTGATGGTGTCCAAATCCATCAATTCATCGACTAGGGATAATTCCAATACATCACAATTACACATGTAGAGATACTCACTAGTTGTGATCCAATCACAAATTCTCTCATGCTGTGAATCGCATCGTGGACATTCAGTAAATGAGTTTAAGATCCAATCAAATACATAAAATATGTAAACTCAAATAGTGAATCTTCATTTATCATATAAATGGTTCATACATAAGGCGATTTCCTTAGGACATCTCTCATATATTACTAACACCTAGTGAATTGAGCCAGCTCTTCTTGCATTGCAATAATCCAATCGGGATCAAGAAGGGCTTGGTCAATAGTTTTGGGTTCAATTTTGGAAATCAAGGAGATTTGACTAAGGTTTCTATATGAGGCTCTAGTTCGAACTCCTAGGCTTGGATCACCTATCACTTAGTCGATAGGATGATTCGTTTGAGTCCTAGTTTTATTTGGGTTTGAGTCATCTACCACTTGGTCAATAGGATGACTCGTTTGAGTCCTAATTTGGTTAGAGTCATCTACCACTTGGTCGATAGAATGACTTTGTTGACTTAGGTTAGGATTAATACTAGACTTGATCTCTAGATTGGAGTTAAGTCTTGCATGAATCGGATCACTAATTGGGGTTGTCGGGGGTTCGGTAGGTTCATGTCCTTCATCAAACACTACATTGATAGTCTCCTCGACTCTAAGGGTGTCATGATTATATACTCTATAAGCTCTACTTGTAGTCGAGTATCCTAGAAAGATTCCAGTCGAGGTTTTGGATGAAAATTTCCCTACGTAATACTTAATGTTTAGGATATGTACCTTACACCCAAATACCCTAAAGTACTTGATGTTAGGTATTTTATCATGATAAATCTCGTATGAGGTCTTAAGGTGCCTATTTACCATAAGGATCCTATTTTGGACATAGCATGTTGTACTCACGGCTTCCGCCCAAAACCTATCGGGTAGGTTATGTTGGAGATCGAACAGCCGGCTAGAGGGGGTGAATAGCCCTCAATCGTTGGATGTCGGTATTTGCTCCTCTACAAAACTAATTAGCGCAACGGAAACAATAAAGACAAGCAAATACAAATACAAGAAAATAAACGCTAACACAATAGTATAACGTGGTTCACGGCTACGCCGCTAATCCACGGGCCCCAATTCGTCCTCAGTGAATCACTCCGCCAAAACCAATCCACTATTGGTCTCTCTTTTGCACCAAGCTAGGTAGAGGTAACCTTTACAATCAAGATCACTCTTTTTACTATAAGAATGGAGTAAAAGCAAGTAAGAAGAGTTTAAAGCTTGTGGGGCACTTGGAAGATCACTTAGAGCATAAGCATTAGCCCCCCAAAGCTCCACACCCTCTCTTTTTATAGGGAGGAGGCTTTTCTTCCCATTGGCCACCACCAGTCGACTGCCACCACTACAATGGTCTTCGAACACGTCAGATCCCGACCATTGTAGTCCAACGGAATACTTGGCAGTCGATTGATGGACCTCATCAGTCGACTGATGCCTCCGTAGTCGACTGCCCAGTCGGCTACGAGTGGTTCTGTCGCGAAACCCTTTCGACTACCGACCATCGCCAGCGAATGATCGATGGTCTTGGCGATCGCCACATAAGGGCAATCGGCCCCAAAACAACCAGTCGAATACTAGTCGAACCACGTTCGACTCAGATCAGTCGACTGCCATTCCATGGCAGTCGACTGGTGTCGGGAAATCCCATCCGACACTTAGCCAAATAGCCAAGTTTCACCTAAGAGCTACTACCCCTTCCCGGGTTACATTCGCTCACTCTCATCTCTCGGAGTCCCTCGCCTTCGAAGTTATCTTCATTTTCGGCCACGTCCCTTGGAAGCATCAGGCGCACGACTTTGCAATGCTCCTTCGTATCTCTTGCCTCGAAGTCTACTTCCTCCGGCTTCACTCCAAGCTCCTCGTCCGGCGGTCCCTCGGATGCTCCAAGTGCACGGTTTCCGCAAAGCCATCCTTCACCGACTCAAGGACCGAGTCATGAGTTGTGAAACTCGCCACGACTCCATGTGCGAATTACTAAGCCCTGCAAGACTCCAACTCACATATCAAATCACACTAACACCCTAACTTAAACCCTTTGCCACACACATCAAAACCTTATCATGGCAAGAGATTGCCCTAACAATCTCCCCCTTTTTGATGTGTGACAATCCGTTTATGTTAGGAAAAAACATTTGATAGAAATTCTAAGGTAAGAAAGCATGTAAACATAAACATGATATAGCACCATGCAACTCCCCCTTAATCCATGAAACTCCCCATACATATTTCTCCCCCTATCATAATTTACTTAAACATAATCATTTCTCCCCATTTGACACCATAAAAAAGATTAACACTAAGTTATAAACTCATGACATCAAGTCTAATAGAAGGAAAATACCCAAAATTGGTCTAAAACCTGAATTCGGCCTTAACTAGTCTGATTTTCAGACCATCAGTCGACTGGTATCAGTATGGCAGTCGACTGGCACAATGAATTCTGAAATTTTGATTTTCTGGGCGAAATTTAGAAATGCATTAAAAATTCCAGAAAATTCAAAAAATCATGAAATTTGGGGAACACATTTCTTTTAAGTATATCTATCAATGAAAAATAGTTTTTCATGAAAATTCATTATATTTTTCGAGATTTGACAAAAATCCAAAAGCTTTAAAAACCACAAGTTTTTTAACATGTTAGTATCCATTTTAACATCTAGTTTTGCTTTGGATTGTTTCAAAACATTAATACATGGATTTTAAAGTAAGAAATTGTTTTGAAAATATATGAAATATCCAACCATGATCTTTGGGCAATATGTCTATGATTTAAACATAAGTCTTCCCCATGATTGGTCTATTATTGCTATTTTGATACTTTAAATGACCATCTAAATGTCATAGGCATTAGTGGATATTTGTATCATCCTAACATCTCACTCATGCTAAGTTTTCAATCAAAGTAGCCTATAGTGAGTGTGAGATGCATCCTAAAGGGTATTTGAATATACTTAACCATTATATTCATGCAATTCTATCAAGGTTAAGTATCATCCTCACAATCCTCATGATCATAAAGGCATGTATGAACTAATTTCACATTAAGATCATGAAACACATGTATTAATTGAATTGTTATCATGCATTAGGTATTATGTCATGATAATAAACAAAGTGTCGCCTAAAACATGATTTAACCCTATTTCTCCTGATGATGTGTCAAATTTCAAAATCATAAATCATGATTGCACATATACATAGCAATTACATTGATTATCATGATTTAAGCATTATTATCTATTTATGGGCACATTATCATCACCCAACACTATTTCAAAAATGTTGTCCCGCCATCCTAAGTCAACCAAAAATATGATATAGGTCAAGTCCATATGGTTGACTATCCTAGGGTTTTTCTAACCCTTAAGAATGGATTTTAGAACCCAAAATAGGTTCTTTCCTATGGGGTTCACAAGATACTCCTTGGGAATCCATTTCCTAGCAATTACTTTCTTCTTATCTTGTCCCCTAGAAATTAGGCATTTGTAGGCCTTTTCATTTTTCTTTTCTTTATAACCTAGGCCTTTCTTATTAAAACTAGCTCTTTGGCTCCCATAATCATGTTCAATGTATTTGAGCCAATTGTAAACTTTTCTAGGGCTTTGGTTAAATAATCTACTTTCTCTCTTAAAGCCCTATTTTCTTCTATACATGCATCACTAACATCCAAAGGCATATAGTTATCATGTGAGCATGCATCATTTAAGCTAGAAGAAATATTATCATCATTTAAGCATGCTTTTTCTAGTTTATTTTCTAAGTCCTTAATTTGCTCAAGCATGCTCTTATTTTTTCTTCTTAGCTCTAAATAGGTCCTTAGTGAGGCTAGAAATCATAGAAACTATTTTACTAGGTGAAAGATTATTTACCATAGTTTCCATGTCCTCTTCTTCTTCTTCTTCGGATGAGGAGGATGTAGAGGCTCCCCCTTCACTTGAGCTCTCTCCACTTGAGCTTGATTCTTCATTTTCGGTGGAAGAGCAATCCAAGTCATCAAATGCCATCAATGCTAAGTTGGTGACAAATGCGTTCTCCTCTTCCGATGATGATGAGGAGGAAGAGGAAGGGTCATCCCATGTCTTTGCTTTGAATGTCTTGGCCTTCCCCTTTTCCTTTGTCTTCTTCTCCTCTTCCTTTTTCTTCTTGCTCCCCTTTTTCTTCTTCTTTTCTTCTTTCTTTCTCTTCTCCTTCTTGCTTTTGTTTAAGAGGGGACAATTGTCCCTTATGTGTCCCTCTCCTTGGCAATTGTAGCATATGACCTTCCCCCTTAGTCTTCTATTCTTATCATTTGATTTGTTAAATCTAAAACCTTTCAATGCACGCCTTACCCTCCTTACCATATATGCTTCTTCCGTGCTATCCATGGAGGAGGAGGAGGAAGCTTCGTCATCGGAGGAGGAAGGGATCTCCATCTTCTTCTTCCCCTTTTTGGCCAAAAGTGCTACTCCTATTGAAGGTTGGATTCTTGGCTCTTCTTGTATTCCTTCAAGCCTTGTTTCATGGAGCTCCATTGTTGAGAAGAACTCCTCCAAGGTGCTCACTTCTAAATTCTTCGAAATATAAAAGGAGTCCACCATGGAGCTCCACTTTGAGGATCGCGGAAAGGCATCTATATCCTTCATAACCATATCCCGGTTTGATAGCTTCTCACCTACACTTGACAAACCGGTTATAATTTCCTTGAAACGGGAATGTAAGGAAATTACCTTTTCTCCCTTTTCTAGTTTAATGTTGTTGAGTTGGGAGCGGAGGAGGTCTCTCCTTGCTAGCTTCGCCTCGGATGTGCCTTCATGAAGTTCAATTAGCTTCTCCCACATCTCCTTGGCACTTAGGCATTCCCCAATTCGGTTGATCTCTTGTTGGGGGAGCACATTGAAGAGATGATTCTTGGCTTTTGAGTTTGCAAGGTACTCTTCCCTTTGCTTTTTGGTCCACCTAGATTTCTCTACTGGCTTCCCTTCTTCATCCCTAGGCAAAACGAAACCAGATTCCATTGTAATCATAATATCAAAATCCATTTCGAAAAATACCTCCATTCGCTTCTTCCACCAAGCAAATTCCCCTTAAAACTTTGGTGGGTGAATATTTGAGCCGGCCATCTTTTGAATTTGCTTACTGTGGTAGTTAGTCCTCGACAAGCTTTCCTTGCTCTGATACCACTTGTTGGAGATCGAACGGCCGACTAGAGGGTGGTGAATAGCCCTCAATTGTTGGATGTCGGTATTTGCTCCTCTACAAAACTAATTAGTGCAATGGAAACAATAAAGACAAGCAAATACAAATACAAGAAAACAAATGCTAACACAATAGTATAACGTGGTTCACGGCTACACCGCTAATCCACGGTCCCCGATTTGTCCTCGGTGAATCACTCCGCCAAAACTAATCCACTATTGGTCTCTCCTTTGCACCAAGCTAGGTGGAGGTAACCTTTACAATCAAGATCACTCTTCTTACAATAAGAATGGAGTAAAAGCAAGTAAGAAGAGTTTAAAGCTTATGGGGCACTTGGAAGATCACTTAGAGCATAAGCATTAGCCCCCCAAAGCTCCACACCCTCTCTTTTTATAGAGAGGAGGCTTTTCTTCCCGTTGGCCGCCACCAGTCGACTGCTGCCCTTGGCAGTCGACTGTCGGCACTACAACGATCTCCGAACACATCGGATCCCGAGCGTTGTAATCCAACGGAACACTTGGCAGTCGACTGATGGACCTCATCAGTCGACTGATGCCTCCGTAGTCGACTGCCCAGTTAGCTATGAGTTGTTCTATGGCCAAACCCTTTCGACCGATCCGATCGCCGCTTTCAAAGCCGACCGATGGTCTTGGCAATGATCACACAAGCGCGCTGACGCTTACACAAGGCGATCGCTAGCCCCAAAATAACAAGTCGAATACCAGTCGAACCACGTTCGACTCATAACAGTCGACTGCCATTCCATGGCAGTCGACTGGTGTCGGGAAATCCCATCCGACACTTAGCCAAATGGCCAAGTTTCACCTAAGAGCTACTACCCATTCCCGGGTTACATTCGCTCACTCTCATCTCTCGGAGTCCCTCGCCTTCGAAGTTATCTTCATCCTCGACCACGTCCCTCGGAAGCATCAGGCGCATGGCTCTGCAATGCTCCTTCGCGTCTCTTGCCTCGAAGTCTACTTCCTCCGGCTTCACTCCAAGCTCCTCGCCCGGTGGTCCCTCGAATGCTCCAAGTGCACGGCTTCCGCAAAGCCATCCTTCACCGACTCAAGGACCGAGTCATGAGTTGTGAAACTCGCCATGGCTCCATGTGCGAATTACTAAGCCCTGCAAGACTCCAATGCACATATCAAATCACACTAACACCCTAACTTAAACCCTTTGCCACACACATCAAAACCTTATCATGGCAAGAAATTGCCCTAACAGGTTATACTCGTATAACATTGTCCTAGCGTCTTCTTGTAGGATTCTATTTTTACATTCTACTAGGCCATTCTATTGTGTGGTTCTAGGGCAAAAGAACTCATGGTGGTATCCATTTAGGTTACAGAATTCTGTTAACCTGTGGTTCTCAAATTTACCACCATGATCAGTCCTTAGTCTTTTGATTTTGAGGTTTTATTGATTTTCTATTAGTTTAAATAGGGTGATTAATTGATCTAGGGTATCACTTTTGTGTTTGATGAACCTAACCCAAGTAAATCTAGAATAGTCATCAATTATGATTAAGCAGAATTTACTCCCATTAAGTGACTTAGCCCCGTGTGAATCAAATAGATCCATGTGTAGAAGCTCAAGAACACTTTTGGTTCGTTCTTGGTAAGTTAGTTGATGTTGTGTCCTAGATTGTTTACCTTTTCGACAAGCATTACATATTTTATTATCCAAGTTATTGAGGTTAGGCAGACCTCTGACTAAGTCACTCTGACTCATCTTGTGTATGAGTCTTGGGTGTGAGTGACCGAGTCATCGGTGCCACAACCATGATTCCTCTTGTCGTGTCATAAGAAACATGGTTGAGAAGTTAGTTAAATTAATAGTATAAATATTTTTATTTCGGGTTCCCTTAGGGATTGTTTTAGAAGTTTCATTTGTATTAATTACGCATTCATTTTCTAGAAATATGACCTTATAGTTATTATCACACAATTGGCTTACACTAAGTAAATTATATTGAAAATTTTCTACCAATAAGACATTTTGAATAATAAAGTTAGAGTTAAGCTCAATATCACCTGATCCTATGATTTTGAGCTTGTCGTTCTTTCCGAAGGCTACCGATCCTTGTCGTTGGAATCGAAGCTTCAAAAACTCGAGTTGATACCTAGTCATGTGTCGAGAGCAACCACTGTCCAACTTCCATAGATCCTACACGCAAGGTAGTTGGATGGGATATTGGATTTATTAAAGATTGGTTGAAGATTATTAACCTAAATCATCTCACCCATGTCTACATGATCAAACATGTTAACCCTATATGTTCTTGTGAGATGAGTTCCAATTTTACTTGCTTTAAATTTAATGATTTGAACACTTGTCAACCTTGCATTAGATTCAGATTTGACCTTAGGCTCATCAAGTCACCTTTTCAAGATCATGGCTTCCAAGTCGTGGCGAGGCACAGAGGTCTTCTTTGATCGAAAAAATGACCACTTCCTTAGACAAAGCCATTTTCAAGAAAATAGAGACTTGACTTACCTAAGGCCACTTCCTGGTCTAATTAGTCTAGGATACAGTGAGGTAGCTTCAGCTAGTTCCGCTCGGTCAAGTGCACCGAACTAGATACGCCTTATCTAGTCCGAATACACAAGACTCTTCTTTCCTAGCGTACTATCATCTCGCTACATCTTGGTACTATGTTACCAAGTATTGACGAGTTATAGTCCTATCTAACCATTCTAAAAAGAAAAATAAATAAATAACTAACCTAAGCATGCAATTTCTAAGTTAAAACACAAACAAATTTTGTACTGGCTCCCCCTGGATAGTTGAATCAGTTCGGTCTCTCCACATAGTGGATTTGGTCCTTAGGAACCCAGTACTGGTTCGACCCTAAGTTTGAAATCAATGTGATCTTAGGGACCCATGCTTGGAGACATTTTTTATGTCGACTTACAATCGACATATACGACTTGTTGGTCGTATTTGAGCTAAACCCTAGCCCGACCTTGTTGTACACGGTCCTTTGCGATCCAAGTAGGAGGTCAAGTCCTTTGGATCCCAAAGTAAACCTTTCCAACATGTTCCTAAGATATTCGACTTGACTCTTCAAGAGTGAGTTCTCAACTTCGAGCTTTTCAACCCGAGTTGAGTCCTCCTCTTGAACTCGACTAGTCGAAGAGGTTAGGGAGACCTCGTGTTTGAGGAGTTTAACTTCCTCAACCAGGGTCTCGACCTTAGACTCGAGCTTAGCTAATTTCCTAGTTAAGAATTTAATTTCACTATAAAGCATACTAATAAGGGACCGACTTACCTTGACTGTATCTTTTGAACCGGATATGTATCCGTGGCTTGTCTTGAATAGCGCTTCACAGTCTGATTCATCTTCAGTTTTAGATTCGTGTTCCGGTTCTGACTCCATCTCCTATTCAACCGGTTTAGCCATGAGGATGTGATCATCATTTTCTTCCTTTGATGCTTCTTCCCATGTAGCGTTGAGTGCCTTTTTGTGTTTCGGTGCTTTGCTCTTGAGCTTCGGACATTCGAACTTGATGTGTTCAAACCTGTTGCATTCGTAACACCTAATGTTAGAACTTTTAGGCTTACCTTCATTGGGTCGAGTGACGGTTCACTTTCGTCCCTTGACTATCGTCCAAAGTAGGTTGACTAGTTCGGCCTCCATTTCTGGGTCGACCTCAGAGTCAGACTCATCTTCTTTTTGTTGGTGCAATCGGCCCAGGTCACAATTGACCAGGACTCGAGCTTGGGTCGAGAGATGTTTTGATGTTAGACAAAAACATATGACAATGTAATTGTCATGGTAAAGTCCAAGTCATGGGTACTTGGCATGGAAAGTCCAAGTGGGACACTTGCCATTTGGGAAAGTCCATGTATGGGTCTTGGCATGAGAAGTCCAAGGGGTTTGATATTGGCAGCGTAAAGTCCAAGCGGGGGTCTTGGCAGCATAAGTCCAATGATTGGCGGCGTAAAGTCCAAGCGGAGTCTTGGTGACATAAGTCCAATGTGCCTTGGCGGTGTAGACACCGTTAGCATGACATAGCCGATGGAAGCACCCGAAGGCTAGTGCGATGGAGGAACAAGTCATGGATGACTTGGAGGGATCTGAGAGGCGTGAGGCTGATGGAGGTGGCTAGAAGGCTTAGGTCTAGGCTAAGGGTGGTCTAGCAAGTATGGGGACACCATACTTGGGTTAAACCCTCATGTTTGAGGTGCCCGATTCCATGTGGCGATCGCATAGTCAACTAGGGTTTGATCGGGAAAGCCTACCGAACCGCCATAGGTGGGCAATGATCGACATCGAGCAATGATCCGATAGTGTGATCACCGATCGATGCTCGGATTTTGGGGCACAGATGGAGTCTCACTCGATCGCTGGGATGAGTAGTCGAGTGATGGCTCATCAGTCGACTGATGTCCTAGCCGTTGGATTTTTCCAGCATGGATTACACCGTTGTCTCACAGCAAAAGTGTGATCAGTCGACTGATGGTCCCGAGCAGTCTACTGATCGACTTTTTCCAGCACAGGTTGAAGCTATAAAAGGAGTTCGTGATGGAGAAAAATGTATCCGATTTTTGAGAGCTTTAGGGGCGATTTGTTGTTGCAAATCAGGTCTCCAAGTGCTAATCAAATAACCAAGCATTCAAGCAATCAAAAGCAAGAGTTGTAAAGTTTTTCTTTACTTGTCTTTCATATAAATTATTGTAATTTCTTGTTTTAATTTCTTACTATTGTAAGATTACTTGTAATAAAACGTTGACGCCACAAACGTTGACGCCACAAATCAGGTCTCCAGGGGGAGCTAGTACGAAATTTGTTTGTGTTTTAACTTAGAAATTGCATGCTTAGGTTTTTATTTTTATTTTTAGAATGGTTAGATAGGACTATAACTCGTCAATACTTGATAACATAGTACCAGGATTCGGCGAGATGATAGTACGCTAGGAAAGCGGAGTCTTGTGTATTCGGGCTAGATAAGGCGTATCTAGTTCGGTGCACTTGACCGAGCAAAACTAGCTGAAGCTACCTCGCCGTATCCTAGACTAGTTTGACCAGGAAGTGGTCTTAGGTGAGTCAAGTCTCTATTTTCTTGAAAATGGCTTTGTCTAAGGAAGTGGTCATTGTTCCGATCAAAGAAGACCTCTGTGCCTCGCCACGACCTGGAAGCCATGATCTTGAAAAGGTGACTTGATGAGCCTAAGGTCAAATCCGAATCTAACGCAAGGTTGACAAGTGTTTAAGTCATTAAATTTAATTCAACTAAAATTGGAAGTCATCTCACAAGAACATATAGGATTAACATGTTTGATCATGTAGACATGGGTGAGATGATTTAGGTTAATAATTTTCAACCAATTTTTAATAAATCCAATATCCGATCCAACTACCTTGCGTGTAGGATCAATGGATGTTGGACAGTGGTTGCTCCCGACACATGACCGGGGATCAACTCAAGTTTTCAAAGCTTCGATTCAAACGACAAGGATCGGTAGCCTTCGGAAATAACGGCAAGCTCAAAATCATCGGATCAGGTGATATTGAGCTTAACTCAAATTTTGTCATTCAAAACATTTTATTAGTAGAAAATTTTCAATATAATCTTTTCAGTGTAAGCCAATTGTGTGATAATAACTATAAGGTCATATTTTTAGAAAACGAATGCATAATTAACACAAACGAAACCTCTAAAACAATTCTTAAGGGAACTAGAAATAACAACATTTACACTATTAACTTAACTAACTCCTCAACTAAGTGTCTTATGACACGGCAAGAGGAATCATGGTTGTGGCACCGACGACTCGGTCACTCACACCCAAGACTCATCCACAAGATGAGTCAGAATGACTTAGTTAGAGGTTTGCCTAACCTCAATAACTTGGATAATAAAATATGTAATGCTTGTCAACAAGGTAAACAATCTAGGACACAACATCAACTAACTAGTCAAGAACGAACCAAAAGTGTGCTTGAGCTCCTACACATGGATCTATTTGATTCACACGGAGCTAAGTCACTTAACAGAAGTAAATTCTGCTTAGTCATAATTGATGACTATTCTAGATTTACTTGGGTTAGGTTCATCAAACACAAAAGTGATACCCTAGATCAATTAATCAATCTATTTAAATTAATAGAAAATCAACAAAGCATTAAAATCAAAAGACTTAGGACTGATCATGGTGGTGAATTCGAAAACCATAGGTTTGCTGCACTCAGTAACCTAAATGGATACCACCATGAGTTCTCTTGCCCTAGAACTCCACAACAAAATGGCCTAGTAGAACGCAAAAATAGAACCCTACAAGAAGCCGCTAGGACAATGCTTAATGAGTTTAACCTACCCGATAGGTTTTGGGCCGAAGCCGTGAATACGGCATGCTATGTCCAAAATAGAATCCTTATGGTAAAGAGGCACCTTAAGACCTCATACGAGATTTATCACGATAAAATACCTAACATCAAGTACTTTAGGGTATTTGGGTGTAAGGTACATATCCTAAACACTAAGGATTACCTAGGGAAATTTACATCCAAAACCACGACCGGAATCTTTCTAGGATACTCGACTACAAGCAGAGCTTATAGAGTATATAACCATGACACCCTTAGAGTCGAGGAGACTATCAATGTAGTATTTGATGAAGGACACGAACCTACAAAACCCCTGGCAACCCCAATTAGCGAACTGACTCATACTAGACCTAACTCTGATCCGGAGATCAGGTCTAGTGTTAATCCTAACCTAAGTCAACCAAGTCACTCTATCGACCAAGTGATAGATGACTCCAACCAAACTAGAACTCAAACGAGTCATCCTATGGATCAAGTTGTGGACTCAAACCCAAATCCAACTAGGACTCAAACGAATCATCCTATCGACCAAGTGATAGGTGATCCAAGTCTTGGAGTTCGAACTAGAGCCTCATACAGAAACCTTAGTCAAATATCCTTGATTTCTAAAATTGAACCCAAAACTATTCACCAAGCTCTTCTTGATCCCGATTGGATTATTGCAATGCAAGAAGAGTTGGCTCAATTCACTAGGAACGAAGTATGGGAATTAGTACCACCACCTAAAGATAAAACAATCATTGGAACAAGGTGGGTGTTTAGAAATAAAATTGATGATAGAGGTGAAGTAGTTAGAAATAAAGATAGACTAGTTGCTAAAGGGTTTAGTCAAGTCGAAGGTTTAGATTACGACGAGACCTATGCCCCAGTAGCTAGATTAGAGTCCATTCGAATGCTATTAGCATATGCAGCACATCGAGGATTTAAGTTGTTTCAAATGGATGTGAAATCTGCATTCTTAAATGGATAGATTAAAGAAGAAGTTTATGTTAGTCAACCCCTCAGTTTCGAAAGTTTAGACAAACCCGATCATGTCCTTAGGTTAAAGAAAGCTTTTTATGGACTTAAACAAGCTCCTCGAGCTTGGTACGAGAGACTTTCGATTTATCTTAAGTCCAAAGGCTTTAACCAAGGTGTAGTTGACCCAACCCTTTTTGTAAAAACCTTAGGTAAAGACATATTCATAGCCCAAATCTACGTAGATGATATTATTTTCGGAACCACCAACTCAATCCTACTAAATGAGTTCATTTCACTTATGGAAAGTGAATTTGAAATGAATTTAGTAGGTGAGTTAAGATTCTTTTTAGGTCTACAAATTAAACAAACTAAAGATGGAATATACCTACATCAACGCAAATATACTAGGGAATTAATTAAACGCTTTGGAATGCAAGACGCTAAAATTATTAATACCCCAATGACAACTAATGTGAATATAGAAGAAGATGTAATCGGAAATTCAATTGATTTAAAATACTATAGGAGCATAATAGGGAGTCTCCTTTACCTAACTGCAAGCCGACCTGATATCTTATTTGCAGTAAGTATGTGCGCAAGGTTTCAAACCTGTGCCAAGGAGTCTCACCTAACTCTAGTCAAGCGTATCCTTAGATATCTAAAGGGTACACTTAATGTCGGTATTTGGTATCCTAGATCTACCGAGTTCGAACTAACCGGCTACTCCGATTCGGACTATGCCGGTAGTAAGCTCGATAGAAAGAGTACGAGTGGTTGTTGTCAACTTCTCGGCTCGAGTCTAGTGAGTTGGTGCAGTAGGAAGCAACACTGTGTTGCTTTATCTACCACCGAAGCCGAATACATCACGATGGGTGAGTGTGTCACGCAGCTTCTTTGGATGAAGCACACTCTCCGCGACTTTAAGTTAGACTTTACGAATACTAAACTTCATGTAGATAACATTAGTTCAATTAATCTTACAAAGAATCCGATATGTCACTCTAGGACCAAACATATAGAGGTCAAACACCATTTCATTCGAGAACATGTGGCCAACGGAGCCATACAACTCTAATACGTCGAATCAAAGTCTAACTTAGCAGACCTATTTACTAAACCCCTACCTGAACCCGAATTTAGTCTATTAAGACGAAAATTGGGCATGTGTGTAGTAGAATAGGAACTTGCAAATTATATTTTCTTACTACTATTTCTTAACTTTCATTTTTTATGGACCTAGTATAGGACATACCTTAGATATCATGCACCTATAGATTTAAGGAGCCAATACATCTCACAACACATAGAACTAATGTGTTTGTGTACTTAGCCACGTAGATGGGTGTGAGATGTTAGGACCTTACTCCTGGTTCCAGATGTAGAGCTAGTGCATCGCTATGAACCACGGAGTATAATCATACATACTAACCGACTCTGACCAGGACTGGTTGATCTTTCATATCAATCAAGCCAAATATGAGTCGAACATCTTATAGATGAACTTATTTTCAGTATACTATTTTCAAAATAATGTGGAACATGCTTGGACTTTAAATTTAACACTTATTTTTGTTTTCCACACACACACTCACTCTTTTCGATATATGGTAAAAGGGGGAGAAAAAGGCCAAAGTTAAGGGGTCAAAATTTTTTTTGATAACTTAACTCTTACTTTATATTTAAACCAAAAGTTAACTTTAAGTTTTGAAAACTTATTAAAGGCCAAGTTAAGAGAATTCTTAACTTAAACTTATTTGTGGCGTCAACGTTTTACTTAAGGGGGAGAAAGGGACAAGTTAAGAAGAACTCTTAACTTAAACGTTTTACTAAGGCCAACTTTAAGTAATGTTAATTACTTAAAGAAACCCTCAAAGGGGAGGATTAAGGTCTTTCTTCAAGACTCACCCTCGGTCAAGGGGGAGGTTTCCTGAAGGGGGAGTACTTGAAGAAAATCCTTACTACTCCAACTTAATCTTCGTTATTTCTTGTTTCTAATGCACATTATTCTTCATGCTTGCTATTTACTTAACTTTGTATGTGGGTTTGCCATAAATCAAAAAGGGGCAGATTGTTGGTGCAGTAGGCACCTAAGTCGAACCTGAGTTTTGATTATAGCAAACGATACAAAGTTAAGTTCATGTCGTTATCTCACGAGTTGAATCGAGTGTGCAGAAGATTGCTATAGCTGAAGCTAAAGGCTAGCGACACCCGGAGGAAGCCGCGGTGGTCGGGCGACACCGGGAGGACTTCGGAGGTAGTCGAAGGAATCAGGTGGAGACAGAAAGCAAGGCTTCAAAGGTAAATGTTGAGGTAAGCTCGTGTGAGTGAGCGTAAGTAAGGTTGAGTCCTCCATACGGGGACATCCTTAGGCGACGATCCGACCAAGACTTCCCATGGAAGGTCTATGTTGAGATCGGATGGCAAGTGGCCGTCGAATTCACTTATATTTCGAGCAAACTCTTTATTACAGTCGAAAAGTCTAAAAATCAGTTCAACCGGCCAAAAATCAGTTCAACTGCTAAGCCATCAGTTCAACCGGCCAAGGATCAGTTCAACTGCTGAGCCATCAGTTCAACCGGCAAAGAAATCAGTTCAACCGATGGTCAAAAATCAGCCTCGAGGAGTCAAGCTTTATCACCATTTTTCAAGGAATTTTGTGCCCAATTCCTATTGGTTGAAAACCCATTCGATGAGGGGCTTAAAGACTATAAAAGGAGGTCATAACCTAGGGTTTCATCATCAATTCTAAGCCTCCAAAAGCCTCCGCAAAGCTACAACTTCTTTGACAACGAAGTGCTTCTTCTCTGACGTCTAGGTTTATTTGTTTTCATTTTATTACATCGGTTAGAGTTTTATTTCAGTTTAGTACTTTCATTTTCGGAGCTTTTATCGTAACGAGGAGAGGGGGAGTGTCCCTCTACCTCAAGCTTTGTGCTTTACTTGTATCGATTAAACTCCTACCTCTAAAGGGGAGGAGTTCTTTAGTGTTTTTGCCCTCCGTACGTGGTCGAGGACCGCTAGGGCCTTGGAGTAGTAGCCGAAGGCTACGAACCAAGTAAAACTCCTTTGTCTCTTTTTACTTTACATTTACATTTCCGTTGCAATTAATTATCTCTCGAGTTTTAACGAACGAAAAGAAAAGAAAAAGGTTTTATCGCTATTCACCCCCCCTCTAGCGATCCGCTTCGATCCAACACACCATATAAATAATATCATCTCCCAACTTACTGAGCCTATCGATTTAATCTATAAATCTCGTCCATTGGTAAATCAAAAAATGAGTACTAAGTATATGTGCCCATTATTATATCGGGATTAAGAGCATGTAAAAAATAATATCTGAGGTCCGATTCGATTATGTAGTCAGCAATAAATCGAATCACCTCTAAGTCGGTCCTGCTCAATACACACAAAGTGTACTAGTGTGAGTTTATGGTCAAGACAAACCAATATCAAATCACACTACAACCATATCAATGGTTTGTCCAAAGTCATCTCGGTTGTGAGCCTATACTTATACTTTACAAGGAGCCGATAACATGATCTCCCGTGTGACATCACATACCATGTTGTCTACAACGTAATGTATTAGACAATATTGCATAACCATAAAAATGCAAACAATGATCATGTGATTCTTATTTCAAAATAAAGATGTTCATACAAAAGATAGACTTTTCAGTATACATCCCTACAAGCTTCCCTATTAGCGTTGGTTTTTCTAGACCTAGAAATAGTTCTATAATCAAATGGAATATTATGATAAGTCTTCTTGGGCTTAGATTTGTGACCCAAACCTTCATTGCCCTTAGACCATTTTTGAACCTTAGGTCTTTTCTTTTGGGCATTTGACCCTAGAATTGAATTTTCTATGATTCTAAGGGTTTTCTCCATTATCTCAAGTCTTGACCTCAAGACATGATTTTCTAGCTCTAATTTCTTCAATTTTAAATTTTCATTAGATTTTTGGGAAGGCCTCTTGTTGTTAGGCATGTGCCTAGACTTTTTGGGATTAATACGCAAATTTTCTTCTATTCTCCTAATGGACTCCTTTAGTAAAATATTTCTAGAATTATGAGTCCTAGGTTTGTCCTTAGTTACATGAACATGCTTAGCACCTAAACAATAAACCTTATTATTTATACTAGCATGCTTTTCATTAATAATGGCAAGAGAACTAAAATAATTCTTAGCATGCTTTTTAATTCTAGGAATTGAAGGTGCATTAACTAAATGTACCTTAGGCTTAGCTTTTGAAGCTCCCCCTACATGAGATACACCTTCTTGCCCTTTCTTCCTCCCCCTAGGGCATTGTCTTTGGTAGTGCCCCTTTTGATTGCATTTAAAGCACACAATGTGCTCTTTGCTCTTAATTGAGGGGACTCCGGCATCCTTTGACTTTGGGTTGACTTTTGGTGACGATGCCTTTTCCTTAGCTAATTTAGGGCATTTGCTCTTGTAATGTCATTTCTCCCTACACTCAAAGTATATTATGTGATTTTTATTTAAAATTATAATACTTGAGTTACCTAGGGAGGTGGTGGAGGCCTCTTCACTTCTTCCGGAAGTAGAAGCTTCATTTTGATCTTGCTTCGGAATGGAAATCCTTTCCTCCCCCTCAATATTATAGGTGGAGGTCTCCACCAAATCATCAACATCTTCAAATGTGATGGGTGCTTCTTCCTCGACAATCTCCTCTACTTGTGCCGATTGGGAATTTTCTTGGAATTTCATTACTTTATCCCATAATTCCTTTGTATCCCTAAAATTACCCAACCTAGACAAAATATTGTTAGGAATCAAATCACTAGTAATTCGATTACCTTGAGATTTGTCTCGAAGTCCTTGATTTGGTCTTGGGTCCACCTTGACTTCTCAATTTGCCTATTTCTTTCATCCCTAGGCAATTTGAAGCCGTTTTCTAAGATTAGCATGAAATCAAAATCGGTTTCTATGTATACCTCCAATTTTCTTCTCCACCATAGGAAATCTCCTTCGAATTTTGGTGGTTAGAGGTTGTAGTCGGCCATTTTGTAGTGCTTGTGTCGGCGGTTAGTCCTCGACAAGCGCCTTGGCTCTGATACAACTTGTAGGGGATCTATCGGTGTGTGTTGGCCGACTAGAGGGGGTGAATAGCCCTCAATCGTTGGATGATGAAATTTGCTCGTTCTCATTGCGTTGCTTGTCTACAATTGTTGTTAGCGCAGCGGAATAACAATGATAATATCAATACTAACAACACATAATAATCACAAGTAATACACAAGAATATACGTGTTTCAGAACCGAATGGTTCCTACTCCATGGGCGAGCTCACCGAGCTCTAGTTATGCGCACGACACTAACTAAACTCCTTCTCGACTACACGTCGGAGGTGGAGAAACCTCTCACAAGATATTACTACAAGTAATATATGAAATACAAGCAATACAAAGACAAATACGAAATACACATAAAGAACACTTTACAACGCTTGCTTTGAACCCTTTGCTTGTAGCTTACTTTAGATGACTCTTGAAGGTCTGGAATGCAGTAGCAATTCTACTCCAATAGCTTCACAAAAGTCTTTGCAAAATCCTCCCACTTGAGCTCCATTTATAACCTGCATCAAGCTATTTTGGGGCCCAGCAGTCGACTGCCAAAAGGCCCTAGTCGACTGCCCCTATAACCGTTGTCTCACAACGGCTAGATCCACGTTGGATAAGTTCCAATGGATCTCCTGCCAGTCCATGGCAGTCGACTGGTGACCTAGTAGTCGACTGCCCAGTCGGCTACGGAGCATTTTGTGCTCATGACACTCCCATCACGATCATGGTGTCATCCTCGATAGCCGATCGGCCGACATCGGGCCGATCACAAGACATGATCGCTACACAAAATCGCATATCTAACACCAGTCGAACCCTAGTCAACTTGGACCAGTCGACTGACACCTATGTCAGTCGACTGCTGTCGAGCAAAACCTTAAACACCAAGTTGTTTGAGCATCCGACCATCGGGTAAACCCTCAAACATCAAGTTTGAGCCTCCGACACTCAGTCTTAGCCACTTGGTCAAGTCCACATCTTCCCTCATGGAGTTCCCCACCGAAGCTCACTTCCCTCGGCCTACGTCCCTCGGATGCGCCAAGTGCACGGCTTCGCAATGCCATCCTTCGTGTCTCATGCTCTTGAAGTATGCTTCCCTTTGGTCTCACTCCATTCGCTCCCCGTCCGACAGTCCTTTGGATGCACCAAGCGCACGCCTTCGCAATGCCATCCTTCACCAACTCAAGGACCCCGAGCCTAGTGAACTTGCCAAGTTCTCAAGACTTCCCACATGCACCAAGCGCATGACTTCGCAATGCATTTCTCGCCAAGCGCCAAGCGCACAACTTCGCAATGCTTTAGACTTTTCCACACCAAGCTCCATGCTTGGATTTTCCATGTCAACCCCATGTTGGACTTTCTCACACCAAACTCCATGCTTGGATTTTCCATGCTAACTCCATGTTGGACTTTCCCATGACCATCCCATGTCATGAGTTTTGTCTATCATCAAAATACTATCAAGGTACTGCTCGAGTCTAACTCGAGTCAACCTGGGCCAATTGCACCAACATGCCGGAGCCCCAACCATTAAGAGCAAGGAGCACGTGGTGTGCTTCAAGTGCCACCAAAGTGGACATTATAGGAGCCAATGCCCTAGGGGGAGGAAGAAAGGGCAAGGAGGACCTACACATGTAGGGGGAGCTAAGGCAAACCCTAAGGTAACCTCTAATTATGTTCCCTCCTTAATTAATAGGCAAAAGCATGCTAGGAATTTTATTCCTATTACTCATGAAAAGCATGGTAGTAAAAATAGACTTTATTGCTTAGGAGTTAAATCATATAACTTTAAAAATAAGGCAAAATTTGGGACTAATGTCCATAGAAAAACTCTACCTAAGGAAAGTATTAGAAAAATAGAAGACCATTTAGGCATTAACCCTAAGAAGGGTAGGCATATGCCTAGGAAATGGAACAATGTCCAAAGATTAGATCAAAATTCAAAAATTGGGCAATTAGAGCTAGAAAATCAAGTTTTGAGGGAAAAACTTGAGAAAATGGGAAAGACCCTTAGAAAGATGGAAAATAAAATGCAATGGTCAAATTGCCAAAATCTAGGGTCTAGGAGTCAAAGTCAAAGGCCTAGTAAACAAGAACCATCCAAGGGCAAGAAAGGTTTAGGTAACAAACCTAAGCCTAAGCAGACTTATCATAATGTTCCATTTGATTATGGAACTCAACCTAGGTCTAGAAAAACCAAGGTCACAAGGGAAGTCATCCCTAGAGTTGACCATGGTAAATACCTAATGGCTAGGGTTTCAAAGAAACCTAGGGAGCCACTAAGAAGGTTACAAGGGGAGTCACTCCTAGATCTAACCTAGGCAAGACCCAAATGACCAAGGCTACCAAGTCTAGAAGGGTCATTAGGAGGGTATCTAGGGAGGTCATCCCTAAGGAATACCTAGTAAACCCAAGGATCTCCAATAGGTTTTGGGTTCCTAGGAGCGTGATAGATTCATGCTAAATGGGTTAGGGTGTGCCAACTTTAAATGGATGGGTAGTTAACCTAACCATGGTAAAGGTGACACTTTAGGTTATTTTCAAGGTTATGGATACCTTGGAAATAAGTTTGATCTTATATCCTAAAGGATTTTAGGATGTTCCAATATCATTTGAGAATTATGATAAATTGATCAAATTGGCACAATTTAGGTCTTAGGTCATAGTGTGTCATTTTGGATTGTTGGCACACTTGGGGGATTAGTGATAATATGGCAAAATGGGTTTAATTCTAACAAATGGAAATTAATACTAAAATTTAGATATTATATACCTTTATATTTTATTTTCCATGATTGATTTGTCATATGTCATGTCATGACATCATATTTATTTTTATCATATAAAATGTCATGATTATGCTTATGTTAGTTGTAATGTCATGTGTATTTAGATTTAATTATATGTCATGGCATCATGATCATTGGTCATGATTATTTATGTTATCATTTATGTCATTATCATTCATACATTAATTAAAATAGATTTAAGGACAATTGGCATGACTTGAAGTCCCATGTATAAGAGAATCAAGTAGTGTTGCCTTAGAAAATGCATGAAACCCTAGTTTACGATGAACAAAACCCACATCTCACATCAAATTGACATGTGTGTGTTTTCAAACACCCTAGACACATGTGAGATGCTAGGAAATGAGTTAAGTTCAAGGTGCATAGTTTTTGCATCTAGATGAACTCAAACTCATCTTATATCATTGGTGGATCATGGGAAAGTTAATGTGCAAGTCATGTGCATTGAGCCCATTGATCATGATCCAATATAGGTTTTCAAAAACATTTTAAAATCATTTTAGAAAACCTTGGTGAAGTATATCTTTTGATAGCAATCACCATTGATGGTGTTGATACAAAGAGGGCTCAAAACATTGAAGCTTTTCTTATTTTTGAACTTTGTATCAATTTTACTATTTTGTGGGTAAATTAATTTTCAAATATTTTTCATCCATTGTATTTGTCATAAGTATTATACATATGAATTTTCATGATTTTTCGTATTATGTATAATTACTTATGAATTTCTAAAATTCATTTCTGATTTTTTATTTTCATCATTTTGCATATATCAGTCGATTGCTGCTTCATGGTAGTCAACTGATGCATATGGCAGTCGACTGATTACTGTAAGAGTTGAATGTCAGAGCTGATTTTGGGTAAACAAGAATGTTTAGCCCATGTTTCAGCTAGGTTAGGCTACTCTAACTACTCGTAAGCCTAGGATATGCTTTGGAAAGCATTAGAAAGGGTGAAAATCCATTGGATATGGATTATGAGAGTTGTTTAGGGTGTGTATCAATTTTAAAGTATGTTAGAGTTCATATTTGAACTTTTGCCCTTAATTTTGATGGTTTAGTTTTCCTATAGGCTTAAGGACTCTCCGAGGACATTGTTGGTGCAATGGTCAAGGGGGAGCAAGCCTTTAGGGGGAGATTATCCATCATGGGATGATGGATGTGTTCTTCCTCATGAGGGGGAGAATTTTGAAAATTGGGAGAGTTTATAGGAAGCCTCTCTTAAGTGATATGGGACTTATCACTAGGAAGAGTGAAGGCATCCTAGATGTTTTAGACCAAGGGGGTGATTATAAGATCTCAGTGGGATATGAGACATTCACCTCCTTGAGGAGAACATTTTTGATGTATGTCAAAAAGGGGGAGAATTTATGAGATTACCAATTTGGAACAATTGGTAAAGAGATTTGAGTTAGGTAGCCTAACTCAATAGCTTTATGGTTTTTGTCAAACATAAAAAAGGGGGAGATTGTTAGTGCAATCGGCCCAAGTCACGATTGACCATACTCGAGTTGGACTCGAGTAGTGTTTTGATGTTGACAATATTTTGGGGAGATTGTTGGTGCAATCAACCCAGGTCATGATTGACCTAAATCGAGTTTGACTCGAGGAGTATTTTGAGGTTTGACGATGATTTGATCATTGTTTGACTATATGGTTGACATGGGGTTGACCATATGATAGAGAAGTCCATTTCTTGGGTACATGGCATGGAAAGTCCAAGTGGAACATGGCAAGGGAAAGTCCAGGCTTGAGTCTTGGCAAATGGAAAATCCAACATGGGTTGGCAAGGGAAGTCCAAGGGGTGATATTGGCAGCGTAAAGTCCAAGGGTGGAATCTTAGCAGCATAGGTCCAATGGTTGGCGGCGTAAAGTCCAAGCGGATTCTTGGCAACGTAAGCCCAATGTGCCTTGGCGGTATAGACCACGTTAGCATGACAATAGTTGATGAAAGTACCTGAATGCTAGCGTATGGATGAACAAGTCATGGATGACTTAGAGGGATCTGATAGGCCTGAGGCTGACAAAGGTGGCTCGAAGGCTTAGGTCTAGGCTATGGGTGGTCTAGCAAGTATGAGGGCATCATACTTGGTGTTAAACCTTATGGATGAGGTTATTGTTAGTGCAATCAACTCGTGATATGGTTTTGATGTGTTTGGAAAAGGGTTTAAGTTAGGATGTTTTGATTTGATATGTGCTTTGGAGTCTTGCAGGACTTAGTAATTCGAACATGGAGCTTAGGAAAGTGTCACCACTCACAAACTCGTGCTTGAGTTGGAGAAGGAACATTGCAGAGCCGTGCGCTTGATGCTGCCGAGGGACCGCCGGACGAGATGACTTGAAGCGAAGCCAAGGAAGTAGACTTCGAGGGAAAGAGACACGAAGGAGCATTGCAGAGCCACGCGCCTGATGTTGCCGAGAGACGTGGCCGCGAACGAAGAGAGCTTCAGCAAGGGACTTCGAGTGAGATGAGAGAATGAATGAATTGTAAGTAGCTCATTAGGTGAACTTGGCCAAATGGCTGAGTGTCGGAAGCTCGACCGCAAGGGTTGAGGTTTACCCGACCGCCGAAAGCTCAAACGGATGTTAAGTTTGAGTTTTACCCAGCACTAGTCGACTGCCATGTCATGGCAGGCGACTGCTCCAAGTCGAACGGAGTTCGACTGGTGTTTGGCTAGATCAAGTCGACATCAATCGACTGCTTAAGGGAAGCAGTCGACTGATAGCACTGTGCACGGGCACAGAAGCTAGTCGAGCTCGCGGGCACTCGACTTGAAGTCGACATCAGTCGACTGATGTTGGAGCCGTTGGATGGAATCCAACGTGGAAGAAGTCGTTATTGAGCACTGGCTACAGGATCAGTCAACTGATCGGGGCATCAGTCGACTGATGTTGTGTTAACGGGAAGAAACCCTCTTCCTCTATAAAGAGAAGGGGTGAGGGCCTTTGGGAGGCTAATGCTTATGCTCTAAACTCCTCCAAAGTTCCCAATACGTTTTTCCATCCTCTTACTTGAGCTTATTACATCATATTGTAAGAGGAGTGATTCTTGTGTAAAAGGTTACCTCCACCTAGCTTGGTGCAAAGGAGAGATCTAGTGGATTTGGTAAAGGAGTGATTCACCTTTGATGAATCGGGTCGTGGATTAGCAGCAAGGTCATAAACCTCGTTATATTCTCTTGTTAGCGAATTGCTCTTTATTTTGCTTTGTCTTAATTGTTTGTATTAGTATATTCCGCTTGTGCTAACGTTACTTGTAGACGATCAACGAACGACTACCATCATATGACGAAAGAGGGCTATTCACCCCTTTCTAGCCGGCCAACATCGACCCTATAAGTGGTATCAGAGCCAAGTCACTTGTCAAGGACTAAACGTCGCAACAAGTACAATCAAGGATGGTCGGCTCCAACATTCACCCACCGAAATTTGAAAGGGAATTATCTTGGTAGAAGAAGAGAATGGAGGTATTTTTCGAAACCGATTTTGAAATTCTATTAATAATGGAAAATGGTTTTGAGATACCTAGGGGTGAAGATGGGGAGCAAATAGAGAGGACAAGATGGACAAAGAGACAAAGAGAGGAGTACTTGGCAAATTCGAAGGCCAAGCATCACTTGTACAACGTACTCTTCCAATAAGAAATCAACCGGATTGGAGAGTGTGCAAGTGCTAAAGAGATGTGGGAGAAGCTAGTAGAGCTTCATGAAGGTACCTCGGAGGCCAAGCTTGCAAGGAGAGACCTCCTCCGCTCCCAACTATTAAATATTAAACTTGAAAAGGGAGAAAAAGTAACCTCATTACATTCTAGATTTAAAGAAATTTTAATTGGGCTAACAAGTGCTAGAGAAAAACTTTCGAACCAGGATATGCTGATGAAAGCATTCGATGCTTTTCCTCGGTCATCGAAATGGAGCTCAATGGTGGACTCCTTCTACATGTCAAAGAACCTAGAAGTGAGCACCTTAGAGGAGTTCTTCTCAACCATGGAGCTCCATGAAACAAGACTTGAAGGAGTAGTAGAAGAGCCAAGAATTCAACCATCAAGAGGAGTGGCACTATTAGCCAACAAGGGGAAGAAGAAGATGAGACTCTTTCCTCCTCCGATGAAGCTTCCTCTGTCACACCCGCCCTTTCGGAGGGTCCGGAGGGGCGGCGCAACGCGATCATACATACATACATTATAGCAAAAGACTACATATACTTCTTACAGCGGAAGACTTTAGACTTATATTTTTTTTCTTTTAAACATAAACATGCATCGTCATTTCATAGATACTTTTTCTTAAACATAGAGCATGCATCATTATTTCATAAGTACTTAGTGCTTAGTTCAAGTCCATAAAGAGAATCGTCTTAAGGTAAAAACATGAATAAGGAAACATAACAGATCTTCGCCACCATGCTACTACCACACACACTTTGCCCCTCCTGCTACTCCCTTTAGTTTAGCCACCCTTTACCCTTATCTGCAGTACAAGGGAACATAAACTATAAGCACATAGGCTTAGTAAGATCCTGTCCTACTCACAAAACCATACGTTAAGTATTAAACATAGAGTAGTGACATGATCATATAACACATATAAGAATAATCTTCACATAAACATACAAAGACCTATAATCAAACATAACATGCATATAACATACTGGAAAATAAGCATAGCATTCGTATAAACATAGAAGATCATAAGCAAGCATAACATGTAAACGTACAAGAACATAAGCAGGCATAACATGAATATAACAAGAACATAAGCAGACATAACATAAATATATAACATCATAGGGCATAAGCAGGCATAACATGCATATAACGAGAACATAAGCAGGCGTAACATAAACATATAACATCATAGAGCATAAGCAGGCATAACATGAATATAACAAGAACATAAGCATGCATAACATAAAGTATATATATGCAGGATGTTCTTTGAAAACATATTTTATAGGTATTTCAACATAAATCTCAATATATTGGGCCCGACATTGTACCACATCATCATCATCATAGTGTGCATCCCTAATAGACCCGAGGTAGCTAATTCCGAACCCACTAGAATACTAGGCCCGTACTAAGTCCGTCGACCTAGGGGTAGCATAACAGAAGCCCATCCTAAGCCCGTACTTATGACCGTCGGCCTAGGACATCTAGGAGCCCATCCCGTACTGAGTCCGTACTACGACCATCGACCCAGGGGCACGTAGGAGCCCATCCCTTGGACCTTATTAGGGTCCTGGTACAAGCCATGCAGAAAGTAAAATACATATCATGCTTCTTATCATAACATATCATATTTCATTTCATAAACATATCATGTTCCTTATCATGGCATATCATGTTTCCTCTTCATAACATATCGTATTGCTTTTCATAACATATTTCTTCTTCATAACATATCATACATCATAACATATTTCTTCTTCATAACATATCATACATCATAACATATTTCTTCTTCATAACATATCATATGGCTTTCATAACATATCATATTTCTTTTCATGCATATCATGTTCCTTCTTTATAAAACATCATACATTCATACAATCACAAGGTAATGAGCATAACATGATCATACATTTAACATGGTAATGAGCAGAAATTTATCATGCATCCCTACTATTGATATAGACATATGGTAGTGACCTAACCAATCATGCTAAACCACTTGAGCAAGGACCCCTTAACATCATGTTAACATCACACACATATAGGGCATGGCATAAGGCATAAACATCATGAACAAGTATACATGGAGTGACCTAAACTTCATGGAGCTCTATCAAAGTTTCAAACACCAAACAACTTATATATGGTCTAATTAACCACGTGTTAATTCTTTAACATATAAAGCATGGCATGGGAGGGCACTTAGGATTTTAGATAAGCCTTGGCCGAGAGTTCCAAGACAACCTAAGATCCATTTCTTAAATCTAGCTTAGCTTTCACATGTTACCTATATCTACATTCAAAACATAACATGGTAATTTATAGATCATAGCATGATAGGCCTAAATGGGTCTTGGCCGAATGGTTTAAAAGGACTTAAGGCTCAACCACTTAACTCTAGGTTAGCCAACAACATGTTTCTTCATCTAACATCAAAAGTCATCATGAACTTATCTAAACATGGCATAGAAAACACATTAGGGGTCTTGGTCGAATGGTTCAAAGGGCTTAAAGGCTCAACCCCTTACTCTAGGTTATGTTATCTTCATCTAACATCAAAAGTTATCATGAACTCATCTAAACATGGCATAGAAAACACATTAGGGGTCTTGGCCGAATGGTTCAAAGGCCTTAAAGGCTTAACCACTTAACTCTAGGTTAGCCAACAACATGTTATCTTCATCTACCATCAAAACATAGCATGAACCCATCTATAGCATGGCATAGAACATGTCATCTTCTTCTACCATCAATATAGCATGAACTCATTTAAAACCTAGCATAGAACATGTTATCTTCATCTAACATCAAAACATAGCATAAACTCATCTAAACCATAACATAAAAGAACACATTAGGGTTTCAAAGGGACTTGGCCGAGAGTCTTAGAAGGGTTTGAGGATCAACCACTCAACCAAACCCATCTAGAAACCTATCATCTTCATATTAATACAAGGTAAAGTATGGATCATCATGGAGAGCACAAGTAATGGTCTTGGCCGAAAGTTCCTTGGGGTTTTTGAGGTCAAACACTTAACCTAGCCTATTTAGCAACCCATCATCATCATAGTCATACAAGGTATGGCATGGATCCTCAATAAAAACTCACGTAAAGGTCTTGGGCGAATGGTTCATGAAGAGTTTGACATAACAACATCAATCGAAAAACTACTTGTATGCAGGTGAGGGGATACTTACATCCTTCGCTTTGCTCTTAGTTGGAAGATACCCTAAGGGATGCCAAACCTAAAGCCTTCTTCTTGCTTGGATAGATCTCAGAAAATGGAAGAGGGAGAGGGATAGTTTTCGGTGAGGAAGAAGAAGAGAAGGAGAAGACGCCAACTTTGATTTCTCATGTCTCCTCATTCCCCTATTTATTCACTTGAAGTGTCCCTTAGTCTCCCTTACCCTTAACTATAATTTCTCATATTCCTCTAATAGCACAACCCTACTGGGCTTTTGGTTATTGGATGCATCTTTAGGGCTTAGGTATCTACTAGAGGTTTGGGGTTCAATTCCTAGGCCTTGCATCCTTTTGGCTCTATTTCTTTTATTTTTGAAAGAGCCCACATAAAGCCCATTATATTCATGCTAAAAATTCTTGTAAAATTGCTAGAAATTTTACGGGCATTACATCCTCCTCCTCCATGGATAGCACGAAAGAAGCTTATATGGTAAGGAAGGTAAGGCGTCCATTAAAAGGTTTTAAATTTAACAAATCTCATAATAGGGGGAAAAGGCCAAGGAGGAAAATAATTTGCTACAATTACCAACAAGAGGGACACATAAGAGATAATTGTCCACTCTTGAACAAGAGCAAAGAAGATAGGAGAAAGAAAGAAGAAAAGAAGAAGAAGGGGAGCAAGAAGAAGGAAGAAGAGAGGAAGGCCAAAGAAAAGGGGAAGGTAAAAGCACTCAAAGCAAGGACATGGGATGATCCTTCTTCATCATCATCATCATCTGAAGAAGAAGAACGTGTCTACTCAAACCTTGCCCTAATGGCAATAGATGCCCTAGATTCCACCTCCTCCTCCGAGCAAGAAGAAAGAAGTACTAGTGAGGAGAGCTCAAGTGAAGGGGGAGCTTCATCCTCATCATCATCGGAATCGGAGGAAGAGGACATGAAAACTATGGTAATGAATCTCTCACCCAATAAAATAGTTTCCATGATTTCTAGCCTTACTAAGGATTTATTAGGGCTAAAAAAAAGAATAAAAGCATGCTAGATCAAATTAAGGCTTTAGAAAATAAATTAGAACAAGCATGTTTAAATGTTAATAATGATGATGCATGCTCACATGACTATATGCCTTTTGATGTTAATGATGCATGCATTGAGGAAAATAGGATGTTAAGGGAAAAGGTAGATCATTTGACCAAGGCCCTAGAAAAATTCACAATTGGCTTCAACACCTTTAACATGATCATAGGGAGCCAAAGGGCTAGTTTCAATAAGAAAGGCCTAGGATATAAGGGAAAAACTAATGAAAAGGCCTATAAATGTTTAATTGCTAGGGGTTGAAGCAAAAATAAGACAATTACTAGAAAATGGATCCCTAAGGAATATTTAGTGAACCCCATAGGAAAGACATTGTTTTGGGTTCCTAAATCCACCCTTAAGGGTTAGGAAAACCCTAGGATACTCAACCATAAGGATTTCACCTATATCATACTTTTGGTTGACTTAGGATGGCGGGACTAAGTTTTTGAAATAGTGTTGGGTGATGATAATGCACCCTTAAATGGTTTAAATCATGCTCAACACTTAGTGTTATATATGTTGACACTCATGACCTATAAATTTTTAGCATAGTGTTGGGTGATGATAATGTGCCCATAAATTGATAATAATGCTTAAATCATGATAGTTAATGTAATTGTTATATATGTTTGCAATCATGATTTATGATCTTGACATTTGATATATATAATCATGGGCAATAAGGTTAAAATCATGATTTGGGGGATACTTGACTTATTATCATGAGTCTATATCTAATGCATGATTACAATTTGATTAATACATTTGTTTCATGATCATAATGTGAAATCAATGCATATGTCTTTATGATCATGTGGTATGTTAGGATGATACTTAACCTTGTGTAAATTTGCATGAAATTAATGGTTAAGTATATACAAATAACTTTAGGAACATCTCACACTCACTATAAGCTACCTTGATTGAAAACATAGCATGAGTGAGATGATAGGATGATACAAATGGTCCACTAATGCCTATGGCATTTAGATGATCATTTAACGTATCAAAATAGCAATAATAGACCAATCATGGGGAAGACTTATGTTTAATTCATAGACATATTGCCCAAAGATCATGGTTGGATATTTCAAATGTTTTGAAAACCATTTCTTGTTTCATAAACTGAATTTTCATGTTTTGAAAAGCTTCAAGGCAAAACTAGGCTTTAAAATTTATACAAACTTTAGATATTTTCCAACTTTTGAGATTTTAACTAATTTTCAAAAATATAATGATTTTTCATGGAAAACTATTTTTCATTGATAAAGGAACTTACAAGAAATGTGTTCTCCAAATTTCATGATTTTTTGAATTTTGTAGAATATTTTATGCATTTCTGAAATTCAACCCTAAAATCAGAAAAACCTGAAATCAGAGTGCCAGTCGACTGGTAGTCTGAACCAGTCGACCGTTCGATTGAAAATATGCCCAGTAACCTTCTTTTATGAGATTTTAAGGCATGTTTTGGTGATTTTTGTTTCCTAGACTTGATGTCATGTTTGAATAACTTAGTTTAATCTTTTTGATGGTGTCAAAGAGGGAGAAATATGTATTTTTAAGTAAGTTATATTAAGGGGGAGAATTGAGGGAGAATTACATTTAGGGGGAGTTTCATGTATTAAGGGGGAGAGTTGATAATCATGTTTTTACATGCTTTCTTACCTTAATATTTTTATCAAATGTTTACCTAACTTAAACTGATTGCCACACATCAAAAAGGGGGAGATTGTTAGTGCAATAAACCCGTGATATGGTTTTGATGTGTGTGACAAAGGGTTTAAGTTAGGATATTTGGATTTGATATGTGCATTGGAGTCTTGCAGGACTTAGTAATTCGCACATGGAGCTTAGGCAAGTGTTACCGCTCACAACCTTGTGCTTGAGTTGGAGAAGGAGCATTGCAAAGTCGTGCGCTTGATGCTGTCGAGGGACCGCCGGACGAGATGACTTGAAGAGAAGCCAAGGAAATAGACTTTGAGGGAAAGAGATGTGAAGGAGCATTGCAAGTCGTGCGCCAGATGCTGCCGAGGGATGTGCCTGTGAACGAAGAGAGCTTCGGCAAGGGACATCGAGTGAGATGAGAGAATGAGTGAATTGTAAGTAGCTCATTAGGTGAACTTGGCCGAATGGCTGAGTGTCGGAAGCTCGACCGCAAGGGTTGAGGTTTACCCGACCGTCGGAAGCTCAAACGGATGTTAAGTTTGAGTTTTACCCGGCACCACTCCAAGTCGATGAGTTCGACCGTGTTGGCCGATTGTCGGCATCACGACCGCTTAAGGGAAGCAAATGATCGAGCAGCACCGGACGCACAGACCCAGTTGGAGTCAGCACTTTCGATCGAAAGCTGGTCGATGATGACAAGATCACGATCGTGATGTCGGAGCCATTGGATGGAATCCAATGTTGAAGAAGCCATTATTGAGCAACGACTACAGGATCAGTCGACTGATCGGGGCATCAATCGACTGATGCTGTGTTAACTGTTAGTAATATATGAGAGATGTCCTAAGGCAATCGCCTTATGTATGAACCATTTATATGATAAATGAAGATTCACTATTTGAGTATACATGTTTTATGTATTTGATTGGATCTTAAACTCATTTACTGAATGTCCACGATACGATTCACAGCATGAGAGAATTTGTGATTGGATCACAACTAGTGAGTATCTCTACATGTGTAATTGTGATGTATCGGAATTATCCCTAGTCGATGAATTGATGAATCTGGACACCATCAATTCTGTTGAGACTAGCACGAGGTATACTCCTTGGTGTATCCAAGCAGCTGATTCTCACTGGCTGGAGACATAGTGATGTCCGGAGTTAATCGTGGATGCTAGTTATGGTAACTAGTTCATTGGAGTGACCAGCCGTAAGACTTCATATGGTTCTCTGCATATATAGATATGTCAATGAAGTTCTTACTGTGGCTTAAGTGCGATGTTCCTTTGACTTGCGGTATTCAAGTCATCTTGATCATGGAGACTTATGCTTTGACATCTTAAGCAAACATCTCTAAGGAGATGTGGACCCGGGATGATTGGGTATAAGTCAAGTGATCAAGGTGTTTGAATAGCCTATAAAGGATTCACCACTCCTTGTGAGGAGATGTATACCCATGGCATCTGGTCAGATTGTTACTAAAGTCTTTGGCCAAAGCATTACATGTTTAGAGTAAGGTACTCTTCGATACATGTGGAGTAACTAGAATCAGTAGGACGAGGAATTGATACTTGGGCTAGGTGTGACGTAGTCACCTAGTGGGGATGACACAATAGACCATGTCCCAACCAAGTGGGTATAAGATGAGTGAAGGGAATGGGGCACGATTCATTCGAGCATCAAGGGTTTCGTAAATAGTTCGATCAACTGCTGATCTTTTCTTAATTGGGGATCATGATGTACTACTAGGTGCCACTCATGATCGTTCTATAATTAATGGTTAATTATAGACGGCCAACATAAACCGAGAACCTATTTGGTCACACGACAACGAGTGTAATCCAAAGGATTTAAAACGAGCTTGAGAATGGGATTCTCAGACCGAGAGAAACTATGTTTGGTTGGACCAAACATAAAGCGAGCATGAAATTGTTTCAGTCGCAATGGAAGCGTGGATGGGCAGTGTCTTATGAAGACATAATGGATGGACCAAAATGGTTTGGTCCTAATCCAATGGATGAGAATAAACCAAAGGGTTTGGTCCTAATCCAATGGATGAGAATAAACCAAAGGGTTTGGTTTATATTAAACGAATGAACCAAAGGTTGGTTCGGTTCGTTTTAACTTAAAATAAACCATCATGGTTTGGTTTATTTTAACTTATCTTAATGGAGCGGGTTAACGGGCTTTATGGATATGATCCATTAACCATTAAGAGAATTAGTTCTCTATAAAAGTGGGCTTAAACCCTAACTAATCCAATCATCCAAACCCTAGCCGCCTAACACAAAGTTGCCGCCGGCTTGTGTTACCGCCACCCCTAGCTCCTCCAACCGGCGCCCAGAAAGCGGCTTCCTTCCTCCTCGCGCCGAGCTGCTGCCGGAAGAGTTCCGGCGATCCTCCTTAGGTTTGGCATCAAGGTAAGCACTTGGCTTCCTTTGTTGGCCGGCGCCTATCTCCTCCACCAAGCTGTCCAGTTTTCTGGACAGCTTCTTCTCCTCTTGTCGGAGCGTCGTTTGGACGACGGTTAGTGCTCCGACAGCGGCTAACATACCGGGGATTTGATCTCCGGTAATCCTCTGAGGTGGAGGACGAAGGATTCGTCAAACGGTTGACGAATACCTCTCCGGAGAAGCGAGTTTTGAGAACTCATTTTGGATCCGAATTTGGATTCGGATCGTGATCATCTCTCGATCACGCCGCCTTCAACACGAGGCTAGTAACCCGCACGAAGACAAAGCTCGTGACTTAGCGGTCATCCCGAGGAGCTCGGCGTGATACGGATAGAGACGATTCTTACGAGGATCGCTCCGGTTGATGCCGTTCCCGCTACACGCCATACGGAAGGTATAACGTAGTTTAATTTCCTTTATCGCAATTTTAATTTACGGTTATGTCTACACTTGTTGTAATATGCATGCGTGTGTTGTGTGTGTTGTAATAAATATAGATTTATTATTTTTAATTGCTTCCGCAGTGCTCATGTTTACGAAACATGATCGAACACACACACGCCGCGGTGCCGGAAACCCAACAGTGGTATCAGAGCCCAGGTTGTGTTTCTACATAATCGTAAAAATGGTTTTGCGATAGTCATAATGTATTTCTGGAAGTTTTCTAAATTTTGGAAATTTAGAAGTATTTATGGAAATTTTTCAATTTTGGAAAGTCTAGAAGTATTTATGGAAATCTTCCACTTTTGGAAAGTTGGAAGTATTTATGGAAATTTATATTTTCCATAAATAAAATATTTGATTAGATTCTGGAAATTTGTTTCCTAATTTAATCATGATTTGATTTGGGAAATCAAATCTTAAAATATTTAATTTCCATAAGTAGTTTTAAAGATTTAGGAAATTGGTTTCCTAAATAGATTTTCCTTAATCAAATAATTCCATGAATAAAATATGTGATTAGATTTGGAAATTTGTTTCCTAATTTAATTATGATTTGATTTGGAGAATCAAATCTTAAACATATTTTATTTCCATAAATAGTTATGACATATAAGGAAATATAGACATGACATAATTGTATGCCATGTAATTGCATTAGATGCATAACATTATGCCATGCGTGTCGTGACATGTAGATGTATGCCATGCCATGTAGATAATAGTTATTTGCATGCAAAGAGGATGAGACATAAAAACCCTTAATCAATATTAAAGCCTACACCTTCCATTAATATGGTTAGAACCAGAGTTCTGTTTCTTGTTTGGGTTGTTGGACTCTCTCCAAGCCCTACTAACTAATATGTTCAAACCATGGAATAGTTTAATACTAATATGGTAAGAGTCGAGGTCAATCGTTAGCTTTGGTTGTTGGACTCTCTCCAAGCTGGGCTAATTGGTTGAATGCGCTCTAACCATATTAAAACTATGTCCCGATTAATGGGTTGGCTTTAACCTGGAGCATCGGCTTGTTGGACTCTCTCCAAGGTCGATGTAAAGGGAGGTGAAGTTGGGTGCTATGCATATGATGCATACTTGTTAATGTGTTAACAACCCGATGTATGTGTGAACATTCAAATAGTTGATAGCACATTGTGATAGTTGCATATACGTGATATGCAATCGGTATAGATGATACCTACCGTCGTAGTTATGAATGGCTTGTTGGACTCTCTCCAAGGTTGTTCATAACTATGATGGATATCACCCATTCTGAGATGGACCTACGATCTCCAAGTGATTTTGGGGTTTTTGAAATTAAAATGAATGGGATTTATAAATGTATATTGATGCATTTTAAAATCATTTTCTCATATATGCTCGCTTTGTATTTCTAGGTCAATAAATTGATCATGACGCTTTGAATTTGGCGCACTATTTTGGATTCGAACAAACCGACGGGCCTAACTTCCCGGATCGGCTTAGAAACTCCGAGAATTGTTCTCAAGGCGAAAAGCTTGCATATGTCCTTGAAGAGCCTCTTCCCGATCTTCTAAGGACGATGCAACCTGCATCAAATGTTGGTCTATCGAAGCATGTGGCGATTCTCGAGGGCGAAGTTGCATCATGCTAGCTAGCGGCGATGGTACCGAGCCGCAAAGCGATGAGCATATGGATGCTAACACTATGGTCTTCCATCTTCATGAGTTGTTCGATGAGCAAGCGAGATCCGAAAGGTTCGAGGTCTCTAGGCTCTTCACCACGAAGATGCAAGAAGGTTCGCCTCAGAGT
The DNA here is from genome assembly GCA_025175895.1 of Wurfbainia villosa. Taxonomy (NCBI): domain Eukaryota; kingdom Viridiplantae; phylum Streptophyta; class Magnoliopsida; order Zingiberales; family Zingiberaceae; genus Wurfbainia; species Wurfbainia villosa. Next base: position 15,387,606 of record CM045996.1, on the reverse strand, counting down.
ACAGTTTGTGCTAAAGATGAACGGGTACATCGAGCGGCTAGCTACCCTCGGTTTTGTGATGGATCATGAGTTAAGTATTGACTTAATTCTACATTGTTTGCCCAAGAGTTTCTCGCAATTTGTGATGAACTATCGGATGAACAAATTGGAATCCACTAAACGATACGTAGATCTCTAAGGCAAGACTTTCAAGCAATACGTAAACTGAGAGGAGAAGGCGGTTACATAGTTGATTCCTCAAAGAAAGGTTCTAAGAGGAAGGCAAAAGAACAGAAGAAAGGAAAGAAAAAGGCAAAGAAGGCGGAACCAGCGCAAAAGGGCACTTACCATCACTGTGGCAAGGAAGGCCACTGGCGAAGAAACTGCAAGATTTATCTTGAGTCCATGAAGAAGAAGAAGGCATCCGATGCCCCATCCTCTTCAGGTATCTTCGTTATTGATTGTCATTCTATTTCCTTAGACACTTGGGTATTGGATACTGGGTGTAGCTCACATATATGTAATGACATACAGGGGCTAAGGAATAGAAGAAGACTTGTCAGAGGGGAGTCAAATTTGCGAGTTGGCAATGGAGCAAAGGTTGCTGCGGTCGCCATCGGAACTTATTTGCTGAAGCTCCCTAGTGGACTAGTCTTGGAACTGGACAATTGCTATTATGTTCCTTCTCTAATAAAGAACATTGTTTCTATTTCCTGCTTAAATAGAAATGGTTTCCATTTAACGTTTAGTAACAATTGTTGTTATATAACTTTGAATGGCGTACTTTATGGAACTGGAACTTTGAGTAATGGCATTTATACGTTGGACGTATCCAGTGACATTTTCAATATCGAAGCGAGCAACACGCGTGCTCGAAGGGATAATCACATAGACTCCTATATGTGGCATTGTCGTCTTGGCCATATAAGCAAGAAACGCATGTCCGAATTACACCGATGTGGAATTCTGGAATCGTTTGAATTGGATTCATACGATACATGCGAATCATGCTTAAAAGGCAAGATGACTAAGTTACCTTTTACGGGAAAAGGTGAACGAGTGGGAGAGTTACTAGGTTTAGTACATACTGATGTATGTGGACCTATGTCAACTCAAGCATTAGGAGGCTATAGCTACTTCATTACCTTCACCGATGATCACTCACGGTTTGGGTATGTGTTCTTGATGAAACACAAGTTTGAAGCCTTTGAAAGGTTCAAAGAATTCAGAAATGAAGTAGAGAAACAACATGACAAGAGTATTAAAATACTTCGATCGGATCGAGGTGGTGAATACTTAAGTCAAGAGTTTCTTGATTATCTAAGAGACAATGGCATATTGTCTCAATGGACTCCGCCCTATACACCACAGCATAATGGTGTATCTGAGAGGCGTAACCGGACCTTGTTGGACATGGTCAGGTCAATGATGAATCATGCAACTCTTCCCAAGTCCTTTTGGGGTTATGCACTTCAGACAGCTGTTTACTTGTTAAACAGAATGCCTACCAAGGTAGTCTCAACTACTCCATATGAGATATGGAATGGTAAGAAACCTCATGTATCTTACTTGAAGATATGGGGTTGTCCTACTTATGTGAAGCGGACTGTATCAGACAAACTGGATGCTAAGTCTGATAAATGTCTATTTATTGGATACCCTAAGGAAACAAGGGGTTACCAATTCTATCATCCTGTGGAACAAAAGGTGTTTGTTTCAAGGCATGCTGTGTTTCTAGAGAAAGAGTTTCTCTTGCAAGAAAACAGTGGGAGTGTCGTCGAGCTTGAGGAGGCTCGAGAGACTCAAATAGACATTAATGAGATACCTGGTGAAGCACAACAGCCGACAACTCATAGTGATGAGCAATCGGCTGGACCTATTGTAACACCACATCTTCGTAGATCTGGTAGAACACGCAATATTCCTGAGAGATATGGATTTCTCGTAAGCGAATCGAACGACGTGTTACTCATTGATGATGAGGAGCCTACCAGTTATGAAGAAGTGCTGACAAGTTCAGAAAGGGATAAGTGGCTTGGTGCCATGAAGTCGGAAATGGATTCCATGTACGAAAACCAAGTTTGGAACTTGGTTGACCCACCTGAAGGCATAAAGCCTATAGGGTGCAAGTGGGTTTTCAAGAAGAAAACCGACATGGATGGTAATGTGATTACCTATAAGGCTAGATTGGTGGCGAAAGGATATCGTCAAAAACAAGGTGTTGATTATGATGAAACCTATTCGCCTGTAGCTATGCTTAAATCCATTCGGATGCTCCTGGCCATAGCGGCTCATTATGATTATGAGATATGGCAGATGGATGTGAAAACAGCTTTCCTTAATGGAAACCTGCTCGAGGACGTGTATATGATACAGCCTGAGGGTTTCACATCGGTTGATAAAACCAAGGTATGCAAATTGCGACGATCCATTTATGGATTGAAGCAAGCATCCAGGAGCTGGAATATCCGTTTTGATGAGACGATCAAAAAGTTTGATTTCTCACAAAATCCAGACGAACCTTGTGTGTACAAGAAGGTTAGTGGGAGTGCAGTCGTGTTCCTAGTATTGTATGTCGATGACATATTACTTATAGGAAACGATGTGTCCATCTTACACGATTAAGGTTTGGTTATCCAAGACATTCTCCATGAAAGACACGGGAGAAGCAACCTACATCCTGGGATTAAGATCTATAGAGATAGATCAAACGGTTCTTGGTCTTTCATCTACATATATAGACCGAAAAGTGCTAAAGAGGTTTAGCATGTCGGAATCCAAGAAAGGTTATCGCCCATCGGGCATGGGGTACACCTTTCAAGTCTATGTCCGCCATACGAAGAAGACGAGAGGATTTGCATGAGTAAGATTCCCTATGCATCCGCAATAGGATCTATCATGTATGCTATGTTATGTACGAGGCCCGATGTATCGTATGCTCTGAGTGTCACGAGCAGATACCAGTCTGATCCAGGAATGGATCATTGGGCGGCTGTTAAGACGATCCTTAAGTACTTGAGAAGAACTAAGGATGTGTTCCTAATATATGGAGAAGGGGACATGGTGATACGCGGGTATCTGATGCGACTTCGAGACGACAAGGATGATTCCGTGTCTCACCGGATACGTGTTCACCTTGAATGGGGGCGCGATGAGTTGGAAAAGTTCCAAACAAGAGATCGAGCGATTCTACCACCGAGGCGAGAATATATTGCGGCCTAAGCAGCAGAAGGAAGCGGTTGGATCAAGAAGTTCGTTCATGAACTTGGTGTGATTCCGCCATTGTTGAAGCAATACCGGGTCATCGCGACAACAATGGAGCAATTGGTGACGAAAGAGCCAAGGTCTCATCAACGATCCAAACATGTGCTTCGCCGCTATCATCTTATCAGAGAGATCATAAGTAGGAACGAAATACAAATCGAGAAAATTCCCACTGAAAGGAACTTAGCGGATCCTTTGACTAAAGCATTACCTCAAAGTAAGTTTGAGGGTCATGTTGGTGCTTATGGTATTGGATACCGTAGCGATTGGCATTAGGCCAAGTGGGAGTCTGTTAGTAATATATGAGAGATGTCCTAAGGCAATCGCCTTATGTATGAACCATTTATATGATAAATGAAGATTCAATATTTGAGTATACATGTTTTATGTATTTGATTGGATCTTAAACTCATTTACTGAATGTCCACGATACGATTCACAGCATGAGAGAATTTGTGTTTGGATCACAACTAGTGAGTATCTCTACATGTGTAATTGTGATGTATCGGAATTATCCCTAGTCGATGAATTGATGAATCTGGACACCATCAATTCTGTTGAGACTAGCACGAGGTATACTCCTTGGTGTATCCAAGCAGCAGATTCTCACTGGCTGGAGACATAGTGATGTCCGGAGTTAATCGTGGATGCTAGTTATGGTAACTAGTTCATTGGAGTGACCAGCCGTAAGACTTCATATGGTTCTCTGCATATATAGATATGTCAATGAAGTTCTTACTGTGGCTTAAGTGCGATGTTCCTTTGACTTGCGGTATTCAAGTCATCTTGATCATGGAGACTTATGCTTTGACATCTTAAGCAAACATCTCTAAGGAGATGTGGACCCGGGATGATTGGGTATAAGTCGAAGTGATCGAAGGTGTTTGAATAGCCTATAAAGGATTCACCACTCCTTGCGAGGAGATGTATACCCAGGGCCTCTCGTCGGATTGTTACTAAAGTCTTTGGCCAAAGCATTACATGTTTAGAGTAAGGTACTCTTCGATACATGTGGAGTAACTAGAATCCGTAGGACGAGGAAATGATACTTGGGTTAGGTGTGACGTAGTCAGCCTAGTGGGGACTGACACAATAGACCATGTCCTGAACCAAGTGGGTATAAGATGAGTGAAGGGAATGGGGCACGATTCATTCGAGCTATTGAAGGGTTTCAGAAATAGTTCTGGATCAACCGTTGATCTTTTCGGTTAATTGGGGATCATGATGTACTACTAGGTGCCACTCATGATCGTTCTATAATTAATGGTTAATTATAGACGGCCAACATAAACCGAGAACCTATTTGGTCACACGCACAACGAGTGTAATCCAAAGGATTTAAAACGAGCTTGAGAATGGGATTCTCAGACCGAGAGAAACTATGTTTGGTTGGACCAAACATAAAGCGAGCATGAAATTGTTTGATGCGAATGGAAGCGTGGATGGGCAGTGTCTTATGAAGACATAATGGATGGACCAAAATGGTTTGGTTCTAATCCAATGGATGAGAATAAACCAAAGGGTTTGGTTTATATTAAGCGAATGAACCCAAGGTTGGTTCGTTCGTTTAACTTAAAATAAACCATCATGGTTTGGTTTATTTTAACTTATCTTAATGGAGCGGGTTAACGGGCTTTATGGATATGATCCATTAACCATTAAGAGAATTAGTTCTCTATAAAAGTGGGCTTAAGGGATTGTTAAACCCTAACTAATCCAATCATCCAAACCCTAGCCGCCCAGCTTGTGTTGCCGCCCAGCCCCTAGCTCCTCCAACCGGCGTCCAGAAGGCGGCTTCCTTCCTCCTCGCCGGCGTCGAGCTGCTGCCGGAAGAGTTCCGGCGATCCTCCTTAGGTTTGGCATCAAGGTAAGCACTTGGCTTCCTTTGTTGGCCGGCGCCTATCTCCTCCACCAAGCTGTCCAGTTTTCTGGACAGCTTCTTCTCCTCTCGTCGGAGCGTCGTTTGGACGACGGTTAGTGCTCCGACAGCGGCTAACATACCGGGGATTTGATCTCCGGTAATCCTCTGAGGTGGAGGACGAAGGATTCGTCAAACGGTTGACGAATACCTCTCCGGAGAAGCGAGTTTTGAGAACTCGTTTTGGATCCGAATTTGGATTCGGATCGTGATCATCTCTCGATCACGTCGTCTTCAACACGAGGCTAGTAACCCATACGAAGACGAAGCTCGTGACTTAGCGAAGTCATCCCGAGGAGCTCGGCGTGGATACGGATAGAGACGATTCTTACGAGGATCGTTCCGGTTGATGCCGTTCCCGCTACACGTCATACGGAAGGTATAACGTAGTTTAATTTCCTTTTATCGCAATTTTAATTTACGGTTATGTCTACACTTGTTGTAATAGCATGCGTGTGTTGTGTGTGTTGTAATAAATAGGAGTATTTATTATTTTTATTGCTTCCGCTGTGCTCATGTTTACGAAACATGATCGAACACACACACGCCGCGGTGCCGGAACCCAACATTAACGGGAAGAAACCCTCTTCTTTTATAAATAGAAGGGGTGAGGGCCTTTGGGAGGCTAATGCTTATGCTCTAAACTCCTTCAAAGTTCCCAATACGGTTTTCCATCCTATTACTTGAGCTTATTTACATCATATTGTAAGAGGAGTGATTCTTGTGTAAAAGGTTATCTCCACCTAGCTTGGTGCAAAGGAGAGATCTAGTGGATTTGGCAAATGAGTGATTCACCTTGGACGAATCGGGTCGTGGATTTGCGGCAATGCCATGAACCATGTTATATTCTCTTGTTAGTGAATTGCTCTTTACTTTGATTTGTCTTAATTGTTTGTATTAGTATATTCCTCTTGCACTAACGTTACTTGTAGACGATCAACGAACGACTACCATCATACGACGAAAGAGGGCTATTCATCCATCTCTAGCTGGCCAACATCAACCCTACAGTTATCAGTCAATTGGCATTATGATCAGTTGACTGATGGGTGTCGACTAGCGTTCGATCGCGCAAAGGACTTGGCGATCGCGATATGGCGCCGATCGATGGCTTGATCGATCCGATCGCTATTTCGGCAATGATCGATTATCGATGTCGCGGACACAAAAGGTTCCAGAGTCGACTATTATGGGATGACAGCCGAGTGATGGCTATATTAGTCGATTGATAGGCATGATCAGTCGACTGATGGTTTATTTGTTGGAACTCATCCAACGTGGCTCAGGTCGTTGTGAAACTACAGCTACAAGAGCAGTCGACTGATGGTCACAATCAGTCGACTATGTAGGGAATCCTATGCAATAAACAATAAAATCACAGCCGAAAAAGGTTCCCTTGAGCGATCCATGTGAAAGAAAACTCATACAAAGTATAGATCAAAAAGCCCTATCCTATAGGGTATACCTTTGATGTGTGCCCTTTGTCTATCCCGTTCGTCTACGATTCACCGAATCTCTTGCATGATCAAGCGTACATGCCTCTATGGTATCCACACGAACACTCCTTTGGAGAAAGATTGTGCTAGCAATACCACAAAAGAGAGCTAGGCCAAGAAAGGATTTCAGCCAAGAAGAAGAAGAAGGAAAACAAAGGCAATTTCACTAGATCTCTTCATGATCCAAAGCCCCCTTTTTATATTCATCCCATGAATATGAAAGGTTTCATCCAACCCTTGGTTTTCCCTCTTCAATGCATGATTAATCCACATTAATCATGTATGGAAGAAGGTTTCATTCATGCATGAAAAGAGGTTTCATCCAACCCTTGGTTTTCCCTCTTCAATGCATGATTAATCCACATTAATCATGCATCATAAATTCATACCATTCAAATTGATTTGAGTCCAACTCAAATCAAAACAATTTGAGTCCAACTCAATTCGGCCATTTAATTTGAGTCTAACTCAAATCCAACCCTTTCAATGAATCCAATTCAATGCCTAATGGTTCATTTAGTCAAACAAAAATGAACCACATCTCCAAAACAACATGTTCTTTGTGTGTGACCCTATAGGTTTTCGTAATGTTGGCAATGTCTCTAAACCACTTTAGATACATAAGCAAAGAGCGACATCTAGCAATGCATCATTGCTACCCAAGTTACGAAAATGTCATAATCCGACAAAAACCTTTCTGTGACTATTATCTTGTATGACCTTTTCCTTCTATCTTCGATATCTAGATTGATCAATGAGGCATAGACCATGTCATCCTCTTATCAATCTTTGTGTTTCTTGATCCCCAAGTAGACTCACTCAAACAAATGAGCTTAATATCTCATATTGACTCATTTGAGCATGACCATGTATTTCGTGGTCTTACTCTATCAAGAGGCCTAAAGATATCACTCCCGTCATATGGGAGGGATAGATCCCATCTACATCACTCACATCCCTCCGCATAGTTTGTTACATACCCAGTGATCACCTTTATAGTCCACCCTATTACGGGTGACGTTTGACGACACCAAAGTACATAACTCCTTATGTAGGGAATCATAGTGATTTCAGGTCTAAGGACTATTCATACTAATAGTCACATGAGAAATTTTATGACACTCATATAACAATCTATGAAACTTTCTCATGGCGGGTCAATTCAGTACATAGTCTCTAATATATACCTATGTGTCAATTTGATATCATATATCCATGACTTGTGAGATTAAGTCATCAATTGACTTACATGCTTGTATCTATGCATTAATATTGTCCTTGCATATTAATACTCGACTAGGAATAATTAAGAGTAGTGTTCTATATATATATGTCTACAGACTCTAACTATCAATTCGACCAATTGATATGTTATAAACCTGAACCTACTATTCAAGGACACTATTATATTATTCGTATAGCATAGATAAGAAATAATATATGTTGGATCGATTTGAAGCGCTAGAGGGGGGGTGAATAACGTTAAAACTTTCTTTTTTCGTTCGTTCGTTTAAAATCCGAGTAGATAATTAATTTGCAGTGGAAAAGATAAGCAATAAGTAAAAGAGACAATTCTTTTTACTTGGTTCGTAGCCTTCGGCTACTACTCCAAGGCCCTAGTGATCCTTGACCATGTACGGAGGGCAAAAGCACTAAAGGAACTCCTCGTTGGAGGTAGGAGTTAATCGATACAAGAAGGAAAGAACTTGAGGTAGAGGGACACTCCCCCTCTCCTCGTATACGATAAAAGCTCTGAAAGATTAAAGAAATGAACTTAAAATAAAAGCTAAAACCGACGTTACAATAAGAGAGAAATTAAGACCTAGACGTCGGAGAGAAAGCACTTCGTTGTGGAAAAAGTTGTAGCTTGGCGGAGGCTTTTGGAAGCTTTAGAATTGATGAAGAAACCCTATAATTGGCCCTCCTTTTATAGCCTTTGAGCCCCTTTTCGAGAGGAACCCTAGCCAATCAAAATTGAGCACCAATCTCCTTGAAATGGGGTGATAAGCCTTGACTCCTCGAAGCTGATCAATAACCATCAGTCGATTGATGGCCATCATCACGATCGATGGCAAGATCGCCGAATGTCGACCTCAGTGCAATGATCGCTTGATCGCAATGAGTCCTCCAAGCCGGCAAATGATCGACGCTAGCTGCAAGACAAAGTTAGCTCAAAGAAAACATTATTACGACGGCCTTCGACCATCCGATCTCGACCTAGACCATCGATGGGATGTCTTTGGTCGGATCTATGCTTAAGACCATCCCCGTAAGGAGGATACGACCTCACTTACGCTCGCACACACGATCTTACCTCGATACTTACCATGTCGCTTTTGCTTCCAGCCTTCCACTCGATTCTTTCGGCTCCCTCCGAAGTCACTCGAGTGTTGCCCGACCACCCGGCTTCCTCCGGGTGTTGCTAGCCTTCAGCTCCAGCTTTAGCCATCTTCTGCACACTCGATTCAGCTCGTTAGATAACAACATGAGCTTAACTTTGTATCATTTTCTATAATCAAAACTCAGGTTCGACCTAGGTGCCTACTACACCAACAATCTCCCCCTTTTTGATTTATGGAAAACCCACATACAAAGTTAAGTAAATAGAAAGCATGAAGAATAATGTGCATTAGAAACAAACAAAAAATAAAGAAGATTAAGTTGGAGTAGTAAGGATTTTCTTAAAGTACTCCCCCTTGAGGAAACCTCCCCCTTGACCGAGGGTGAGTCTTGAAGAAAGACCTTAATCCTCCCCTTGAGGGTTGCTTTAAGTAATTACTTAAAGTTGGTCTTAGTAAAACGTTTAAGTTAAGAGTTCTTCTTAACTTGGCCCTTTCTCCCCCTTAAGTAAAACATTAAAAATAAGTAAAACATTGATGGCACAAATAAGTTTAAGTTAAGAATTCTCTTAACTTGGCCTTTAATAAGTTTTCAAAACTTTATATTTAAACCAAAAAATTAAAAATATTTGACCCCTTAACTTTGGCCTTTTCTCCCCCTTTTGCCATATATCGAAAAGAGTGAGGGTGTGTGTGGAAAATAAGTGTTAAATTTAAAGTCCAAGCATGTTCGACATTATTTTGAAAATAATATATTGAAAATAAGTTCATCTATAAAATGTTCAACTCATATCTGGCTTGATTGATATAAAAGATCAACCACCCCGTAGCCTGCTAGGTTAGTATGTATGATTATACTCCGTGGTTCATGGCGATGCACTAGCTCTACATCTGGAACCAGGAGTAAGGTCCTAACATCTCACGCCCATCTACGTGGCTAAGTACACAAACACATTAGTCCTATGTGTTGTGAGATGTATTGGCTCCTTAAATCTATAGGTGCATGATATCTAAGGTATGTCCTATGCTTGTTCCATAAAAATGAAATTTAAGAAATAGTAGTAAGAAAATATAATTTGCAAGTTCCTATTCTATTACGCACATGCCCAATTTTCGTCTTAATAGACTAAATTCGGCTTCGGGTAGGTGTTTAGTAAATAGGTCTGCTAAGTTAGACTTCGATTCGACGTATTCGAGTTGTATGGCTCCATTGGCCACATGTTCTCGAATGAAATGGTGTTTGACTTCTATATGTTTGGTCCTAGAGTGACATATCGGATTCTTAGTAAGATTAATTGAACTAATGTTATCTACGTGAAGTTTAGTATTCGTAAAGTCTAACTTAAAGTCGCGGAGAGTGTGTTTCATCCAAAGAAGTTGAGTGACACACTCACCCATCGCGATGTATTCGGCTTTGGTGGTAGATAAGGCAACACAGTGTTTCTTCCTACTGCACCAACTCACTAAACTCGAGCCGAGAAGTTGACAACAACCAATCGTGCTCTTTCTATCGAGCTTACTACCGGCATAGTCCGAATCAGAGTAGTCGGTTAGTTTGAACTCGGTAGATCTAGGATACCAAATACCGACATTAAGTGTACCCTTTAGATATCTAAGGATACGCTTCACTAGAGTTAGGTGAGACTCCTTGGCACAGGTTTGAAATCTTGCGCACATACTCACTGCAAATAAGATATCAGGTCGGCTTGCAGTTAAGTAAAGGAGACTCCCTATTATGCTCCTATAGTATTTTAAATCAATTTGGTTTCCAATTACTTCTTCTATATTAACATTAGTTGCCATTGGGGTATTAATAATTTTAGCATCTTGCATTCCAAAGCGTTTGTTTAATTCCCTAGTATATTTGCGTTGATGTAGGTATATTCCATCTTTAGTTTGTTTAATTTGTAATCGTAAGAAGAAACTTAATTCGCCTACTAAATTCATTTCAAATTCACTTTCCATAAGTGATAAACTCATTTAGTAGGATTGAGTTGGTGGTTCCGAAAATAATATCATCTACGTAGATTTGGGCTATGAATATGTCTTTACCTAAGGTTTTTATGAAAAGGGTTGGGTCAACTACACCTTGGTTAAAGCCTTTTGACTTAAGATAAATCGAAAGTCTCTCGTACCAAGCTCGCAGAGCTTGTTTAAGTCCATAAAGCGCTTTCTTTAATCTAAGGACATGATCGGGTTTGTCTAAACTTTCGAAATCGGGGGGTTGACTAACGTAAACTTCTTCTTTAATGTATCCATTTAAGAATGCAGATTTCACATCCATTTGATACAATTTAAATCCTTGATGTGCTGCATATGCTAATAGCATTCGAATGGACTCTAATCTAGCTACTGGGGCATAGGTCTCGTCGTAATCTAAACCTTCGACTTGACTAAACCCTTTAGCAACTAGTCTAGCTTTATTTCTAACTACTTCACCTTTATCATCAATTTTATTTCTAAACACCCACCTTGTTCCAATGATTGTTTTATCTTTAGGTGGTGGTACTAATTCCCATACTTCGTTCCTAGTAAATTGAGCCAACTCTTCTTGCATTGCAATAATCCAATCGGGATCAAGAAGAGCTTGGTCAATAGTTTTGGGTTCAATTTTAGAAATCAAAGATATTTGACTAAGGTTTCTGTATGAGGCTCTAGTTCGAACTCCTAGACTTGGATTACCTATCACTTGGTTGATAGGATGATTCATTTGAGTCCTAGTTGGATTTGGGTTTGAGTCTACAACTTGATCCATAGGATGGCTTGTTTGAGTTCTAGTTTGGTTGGAGTCATCTATCACTTGATCAATAGAGTGACTTGGTTGACTTAGGTTAGGATTAACACTAGACCTGACCTCCGGATCAGAGTTAGGTCTAGTATGAATCGGCTCGCTAATTGGGGTTGCCGGGGGTTTTGTAGGTTCGTGTCCTTCATCGAATACTACATTGATAGTTTCCTCGACTCTAAGGGTGTCATGGTTATATACTCTATAAGCTCTACTTGTAGTCGAGTATCCTAGAATGATTCCGGTCTTAGTTTTGGATGGAAATTTCCCTAGGTAATCTTTAGTGTTTAGGATATGTACCTTACACCCAAATACCCTAAAGTACTTGATGTTAGGTATTTTATCGTGATAAATCTCGTATGAGGTCTTAAGGTGCCTCTTTACCATAAGGATCCTATTCTGGACATAGCATGTCGTACTCACGGCTTCGGCCCAAAACCTATCGGGTAGGTTATACTCATTAAGCATTGTCCTAGCGGCTTCTTGTAGGGTTCTATTTTTGCGTTCTACTAGGCTATTTTATTGTGGAGTTCTAGGGCAAGAGAACTCATGGTGGTATCCATTTAGGTTACAGAATTCTGTAAACCTATGGTTTTCGAATTCACCACCATGATCAGTCCTAAGTCTTTTGATTTTAATGCTTTGTTGATTTTCTATTAACTTAAATAGGTTGATTAATTGATCTAGGGCATCACTTTTGTGTTTGATGAACCTAACCCAAGTAAATCTAGAGTAGTCATCAATAATGACTAAACAGAATTTACTTCCGTTAAGTGACTTAGCTCCGTGTGAATCAAATAGATCCATGTGTAGGAGCTCAATCACACTTTTGGTTCGTTCTTGACTAGTTAGTTGATGTTGTGTCCTAGATTGTTTACCTTGTTGACAAGCATTACATATTTTATTATCTAAGTTGTTGAGGTTAGGCAAACCTCTGACTAAATCACTCTGACTCATCTTGTGGATGAGTCTTGGGTGTGAGTGACCGAGTCGTCGGTGCCACAACCATGATTCCTCTTGTCGTGTCATAAGACACTTAGTTGAGGAGTTAATTAAGTTGATAGTGTAAATGTTGTTATTTCTAGTCCCTTTAAGAATTGTTTTAGAGGTTTCGTTTGTATTAATTACGCATTCATTTTCTAGAAATATGACCTTATAGTTATTATCACACAATTGCCTTACACTGAGAAGATTATATTGAAAATTTTCTACTAATAAAACGTTTTGAATGACAAAGTTTGAGTTAAGCTCAATATCACCTGATCCGATGATTTTGAGCTTGTCGTTATTTCCAAAGGCTACCGATCCTTGTCATTTAAATCGAAGCTTCAAAAACTTGAGTTGATCCCCGGTCATGTGTCGGGAGCAACCACTATCCAACATCCATTGATCCTACACGCATGGTAGTTGGATCGGATATTGGATTTAAAAAATTGGTTGAAAATTATTAACCTAAATCATCTCACCCATGTCTACATGATCAAACATGTTAATCCTATATGTTCTTGTGAGATGACTTCCAATTTTAGTTGAATTAAATTTAATGACTTAAACACTTGTCAACCTTGCGTTAGATTCGGATTTGACCTTAGGCTCATCAAGTCACCTTTTCAAGATCATGGCTTCCAGGTCGTGGCGAGGCACAGAGGCCTTCTTTCATCGGAAAAACGACCACTTCCTTAGACAAAGCCATTTTAAAGAAAATAGAGATTTGACTCACCTAAGACCACTTCCTGGTCTAACTAGTCTAGGATACGGCGAGGTAGCTTCAGCTAGTTTCGCTCGATCATGTCCACCGAACTAGATACGCCTTATCTAGCCTGAATACACAAGACTCCGCTTTTCTAGCGTACTATCATCTCACCGCGTCCTGGTACTATGTTATCAAGTATTGACGAGTTATAGTCCTATCTAACCATTCTAAAAAGAAAAATCAAACTAAATAAAAACCTAAGCATGCAATTTCTAAGTTAAAACGCAAACAAATTTCGTACTAGCTCCCCTGGACCGTTGAATCGATTTGGTCTCTCCACATAGTGGATTTGGTCCTTGGGAACCCAGTACTGGTTTGATCCTAAGTTTGAAATCAAGGTGGTCTTAGGGACCCATGCTTGGACACATTTTTTATGTCGACTTACAATCGACATATACGACTTATTGGTCGTGTTTGAGCTAAAACCTAGTCCGGCCTTGTTGTACACGACCCTTTGCGATCCAAGTAGGAGGTCAAGTCCTTTGGATCCCAAAGTAAACCTTTCCAACGTATTCCTAAGATCTTCTACTTGACTTTTCAAGAGTGAATTCTCAACTTCGAGTTTTTCAACCCGAGTTGAGTCCTTCTCTTGAACTTGACTAGTCGAAGAGGTTAGGGAGACCTCGTGTTTGAGGAGTTTAACTTCCTCAACCAGGGTCTCGACCTTGGACTTGGACTTAGCTAACTTTTTATTTAAAAACTTAATTGCACTATAAAGAGTATTAATAAGAGACCGACTTACCTTGAGTGTATCTTTTGAACCGGATGTGTATCCGTGGCTTGTCTTGAATAGTGTTTCGCAGTCCGACTCGTCTTCGGTTTCCGATTCAGGTTCCGGTTCTGACTCCGTCTCTGATTCCACCGATTTATCCATAAGGACTCGATCGTTGTCTTCTTCCTCGGAAGCTTCTTCCCAAGTAGCGTTGAGTGCCTTTTTATTTTTTGGTGCCTTGCTCTTGAGTTTTGGGCATTCGGACTTAATGTGTCCAAACCTGTTGCATTCATAACATCTTATGTTTGAACTTTTAGGCTTACCTTCGTTGGGTCGAGTGACGGCTCGTTTTCGGCCCGTGACTATCCTCCGAACTAGGTTTACTAGTTTGGCTTCCATTTCCGAGTCGACCTCCGAATCTGACTCATCCTCTTCTTCCTTCGGGGGGTGGCTTGCTTGCCGTTTTCTTCCTCGAACCTGCAAAAAGTGCTATACCCTTCTCGGGTTCCGAGTTAGACTGCTCATGAAATTCAAAATCAGAAAAGAGTTCATCTAACCTAAGTTTAGAAAGATCCTTGTAGACCTTGTAGGCATCGACCATGGATGCCCACAAGGTAGTCCTCGGAAAAGAGTTTAGGACATACCTTATAAGGTCGCGGTTTTCGACCTTCTGCCCGATTGCGTGTAGGTTGTTGACTATGTCTTGGACACGGGCATGGAGTTGCGTCGCGGACTCGTGTTTCTGCATTTTTAGGTTATATAGTTTATTGAATAGAAGATCACGCTTACATACCTTGGCTTCATCGGTCCCTTCGTGTAGCTCCACTAGTTTTGTCCAAAGGTCCTTTGCGCTTATGAAGGGGCCGACGCGATTTAGCTCTTCCTTGGATAAGCCGCATTGAAGGATTTGAGGTGCCTTAGCGTCGGCTTCGACTTGTCTTTTTGTCGCAATGGTCCATTGGTCATAATCCAAAGATTCACCCACTTCGTAAGTCGGAAGTGTGAATCCCGTTTGGATTATGATCCACATCTCGATTTGGGTTTTGAGAAAACATTCCATCCGACCCTTCCAATAACGGAAGTCATCTCCGTTGTAAAATGGAGGTCGGACGGTGCTAAAACCCTCGAGATGGGCCATTAGAACAAAAGACACAAGGAGATGAAGACGAAGAAACTAGCAACGACAAAAACACACAAAAAAGTACCAAGACTCGCGTCTTGGATTAGTAGTGCGGGAGAAAAAGTAACAAAGCAAAATAAATCTTAAATAAACAGAATTAAAAAGAAAAAAATCTGTAAAATGGCTAGATTGGTGGTTTCACCAAATCTTAGCAACCCCCGGCTCTGATACCAATTGTTGGATCGATTTGAAACGCTAGAGGGGGGGTGAATAGCGTTAAAACTTTCTTTTTTCATTCGTTCGTTTAAAATCCGAGTAGATAATTAATTTGCAGTGGAAAAGATAAGCAATAACTAAAAGAGACAATTCTTTTTACTTGGTTCGTATCCTTCGGCTACTACTCCAAGGCCCTAGTGATCCTTGACCACGTACGGAGGGCAAAAGCACTAAAGGAACTCCTCCTCGTTGGAGGTAGGAGTTAATCGATACAAGAAGCAAAGAACTTGAGGTAGAGGGACACTCCCCCTCTCCTCGTATACGATAAAAGCTCCGAAAGATTAAAGAAATGAACTTAAAATAAAAGCTAAAACCGACGTTACAATAAGAGAGAAATTAAGACCTAGACGTCGGAGAGAAAGCACTTCGTTGTCGGAAAAGTTGTAGCTTGGTGGAGGCTTTTGGAAGCTTTAGAATTGATGAAGAAACCCTAGGATTGGCCCTCCTTTTATAGCCTTTGAGCCCCTTTACAAGAGAAACCCTAGCCAATCAAAATTGAGCACCAATCTCCTTGAAATGGGGTGATAAGCCTTGACTCCTCGAAGCTGATCATTGACCATCAGTCGACTGATGGCCATCATTAGTCGACTGATGGCAGCATCAGTTGAATGCTGACCTCAGTACGATCGCTGATGGCAATGAGTCCTCCAAGCCGATGCTAGCAAAGTTAGCTCAAAGAAAACATTATTACGACGGCCTTCGACCGTCCGATCTCGACCTAGACCATCGATGGGATGTCTTTGGTCGGATCTACGCTTAAAACCATCCCCGTAAGGAGGATACGACCTCACTTACGCTCGCACACACGAGCTTACCTCGATGCTTACCATGTCGCTTTTGCTTCCGGCCTTCCACTCGATTCCTTCGGCTCCCTCCAAAGTCACTCGAGTGTCGCCCGACCACCCGGCTTCCTCCAGGTGTCACTAGCCTTCAGCTCCAGCTTTAGCAAACTTCTGCACACTCGATTCAGCTCGTGAGATAACGACATGAGCTTAACTTTGTATCGTTTGCTATAATCAAAACTCAGGTTCGACCTAGGTGCCTACTGCACCAACAATATAATAAGCAAACCTTGCCTGTTATTAATAAAATATGATACATATGATCCCTAATCAATCATCTCATAATTGACACTAAGGGCTGGCACTAACAATATCCCACTAACACTAGTGTCAATCACTATAATCTCTAAGACGCAATGACCTAGTATGACCATCATGCTTCCTCTGTGCTAAAGCCTTGGTCAAGGGATCCGCAATGTTAGCATCAGTATCTACTCTTCATATTTGCATATCTCCTCTATCGATGATCTCTCGAATGAGGTGATATTGTCATAGTATATGTTTGGAACACTGGTGAGAATGAGGTTCCTTAGCCTATGTTATAGCCCCATTGTTGTCACAATAAAGCTCTATAGGGCTCATGATGCTAGGAACTACACCAATCTCAGAAACAAACTTCCTGATCCAAACAACCTACTTTGCTGCATCTAAAGCAGCAATATACTCGGCCTCTATAGTAGAATCCGCGACTGTGTCTTGCTTTGAACTCTTCCAGCTCACAACACCACCATTTAAGCAAAAGACATACCCTAACTGTGATATGTAATTGTCCTTGTCCGTTTGGAAGCTAGCATCGCTGTAACCCTTTACAGCGAGCTCCTCATTGCCTCCAAATATCAAGAAATATTCTTTAGTTCTTCTTAAGTACTTAAGAATATTCTCGACGGCTATCTAGTGACTGTCACCTAGATCCGACTGGTACCTGCTCATCATGCTTAAAGCATATGAGACATCAGGACGAGTGCATTGCATGACATACATAATAGACCCTATATCAGATGCATAAGGGATCTGATCCAATGTTCCCTTTCTTCCTTAGAAGAAAGACATTGAGCCTTTGAAAGGCTCACACCATGTGACATTGGCAGAAATCCCTTCTTGGAATTCTACATGGCAAAACATTTAAGCGCCTTGTCAATGTATGCACTCTGACTTAAGCCAAGCAATCTCTTAGATCTATCTCTATAGATCTTAATGCCTAAAATGTAGGCTGCCTCACCTAAGTCCTTCTTTGAGAAATAATTCCCAAGCCAAGTCTTCACAGACTGCAGCGTAGGGATGTCATTTCCAATAAGAAGTATGTCATCAACATACAAGATAAGAAAGATAACTATGCTTCCACTAACCCTCTTGTAGACACAAGGTTCATCTTCATTCTTGATGAAACCAAACTGTTTGATCGCATCATCGAATCGAAGATTCCAGCTTCTAGATGCTTGCTTTAAACCATAAATGGACCTTTACATCTTGCATACTTTGCCAGCATGCTTTGGATCTATAAATCCCTCAAGTTGTGTCATGTACGCATCCTCGAGGAGGTTTCCATTCAGAAATATAGTTTTAACATCCATTTTCCAGATCTCATAATCGTGGTAAGCTGCAATAACAAACATGATCCAAATGGACTTAAGCATCGCAACTGGTGAAAAAGTTTCATCATAGTCAATACCATGAATCTGTTTGAAATCTTTAGCTACCAATCGCCCTTTATAGGTATGCATAAGACCATCCATGTCAGTCTTTCTCTTAAAGACCCACTTACATCCAATGGGTTTTACCCCTTCAGGTGGATCAACCAAAATCCATACTTGATTAGTGTACATGGATTCTATTTCGGAGCTCATGGCCTCTAGCCATTTCTCATAATCTGGGCTCATCACAGCTTCCTGATAGGATGTAGGTTCGTACAACTCAACAAGCATAACGTCATCATTGTCACACAAGAGAAATGAATATCTCTCAGGTTGACAACATATCCTATCAGACTTGCGAAGAGGTTGGTCTACTTGAACAGGTTGTTGCTCCGCAACTTCTTATGCCACAATGTCATCATCCTCAACACTTTGTGGTGCCTGTTTAATTTCCATCTCAGTGCTATCTTTATCTTGAATTTCTTCAAAATGTATTTTACTCCCACTAGTTCTTCTAGAAATGAACTCTCTCTAGAAATACTCAATTTCTAGCGACAAACACTTTGTCTTGCGTGGGATTGTAGAAGTAATATCCTTTCATTTCCTTAGGATATCCTACAAAGTAGCACTTATCTAATTTGGAGCCTAGTTTGTCAGAAACTTGACGTCGAACAAAAGCCTCACAATCCTAAATCTTCATAAAAGACATCTTGGGACTCTTCCCAATCCATATCGCATATGGTGTCTTTATGACTGCCTTAGATGAGACGCGGTTAAGTGTGAAAGCAGTCGTCTCTAAAGCATATCCCCATAAGAAAGAAGGAAGATTTGTGTGACTCATCATGGATTATACCATATCTAATAATGTACGATTTCTCCTTTCTGATACACCATTCTACTGTGGTGTTCCAGGTTGAGTGAGTTGAGATCTAATCCCAAACTCAATGAGATAGTCACGAAAAGCTGGGCTAAGGTATTCCCCACCTCGATCTGATCGAAGTACTTTTATACTCTTACCAAGTTGGTTTTGTACTTCATTCTTGAATTCTTTGAACTTTTCAAAGGATTCAGATTTGTGTCTCATAAGATACACATATCCATATATACTGAAATCATTAGTAAAAGTAATGAAGTATTGATAGGCTCCTCTAGATGCTACATTGAAAGGCCCACATACATCAGTATGTATGAGTTCTAACAAATCAGTAGCTCGTTCACTAAATGGGGTCTTGGTCATCTTGCCTAGAAGACAAGATTCACATGTCTCATATAATTCAAAATCAAATGAGTCCAGTAATCCATCCTTATGGAGCTGGGATATGCGACTCTCATTTATGTGACCCAGGCGACAATGCCAGAGATATGTTTGGTTCAGATCATTAGATTTGAACCATTTGGTATTTATGTTATGGACTGGGGTTTCAAGATCTAGAAGATAGAGACCATTCACAAGGTGTGCACTACAAAAAACATATCATTTAAATTAATGAAAAACACTTGTCCTTTATTACAAATGAGAAGTCTTTCTTGTCTAAACAAGAAATAGAGATATGTTTTTAGTCAAGGCAGGCACATAACAACATTCTTCTAATTCTAAGATAAGCCTAGTAGGCAAAGATAAGGAATATGTCCCTACAGCGATGGCGGTAACTTTTGCTCCATTGCCTACCCGTAGGTCCACTTCGCCCTTCGTCAATGATCTAGTCTTTCGAAGGCCCTGCACATTGGTACAAATGTGAGAAGCACAACCGGTATCTAATACCCAAGAAGATGAGATAGATAAATTGACTTCGATAACATATATACCTGAGGCAGAAGTCTCACTTCTCTTCCTTTTCACCTCTTCCAGGTATAGCTTGCAGTTTCTCTTCCAATGCCCGGTCTCACCGCAGTGGAAGCATTCCCCTTCCATAGACACCTCTCCTTTAGGTTACAATGCATTTGCCTTGCCTTTGCCTTTGACTTTGGCTTGGGTCTTACCCTTACCTTTAGGCTTCTGCTTGTCTTTGCCTTTGCTCACCATCAAAATGGTACCAGGCTTTGCCTTCTTAAGGTTGAGTTCAGCAGTTCGCAACATGCTCAACATCTTAGGTAAAGGCTTGTCAATTTCATTCATGTTGTAGTTCATGACAAATTGACAGTAGCCTTTTGGCAATGACTACAGAACAAGGTTAGTGGCCAAGTCTTGGCCTAATGGAAATCCCAATCTCTCTAGGCTCTCAACGTACCCAATCATCTTGAGTACATGAGTGCCTACGGGAGTTCCTTATTGCATCTTGTATTGAAACAAGGCCTTTGACACTTTGTATCTCTCGTGTCTTGCTTGTCCCTGATATAGTTGTTTCAGATGCTCAACCATACCATAGGCATCCATGTTCTCGTGTTGCTTCTGAAGCTCAGAGTTCATGGTGGCAAGCATGAGGCATGACACATCCAGTTTGTCATCTTGATGCTTCTTATAAGCATCCCTATCAGCACGAGTGGTCATAGGGGTGGGTGGTTCAGGAATTGACTGCTCTAGGACATACAGTTTGCATTCTTGCTTGAGGACTATTCTCAAGTTCCTTTACCAGTCTAGGAAATTAGCTCTAGTGAGCTTGTCCTTATCAAGGACAGATCGCAGAGAGAGAGTGTTCGACATATTTGATGTCATGGTGATCTACAATGCAGAAATGTATCATTCAAGCTCTATTTGTAAGAATGGGGTGGGGAGAGATAATGGGGATAAGACACCTAACCTACCCTAGGATAGTTTTAGAGTTTTTAAGTTCTTTAGAAGCTGAGGTTTTAACGGGTAGAGAGAGCGAAGAGTGTAGGGTTACCTTTAGGTTATTTAACATTGAGCATGAATGGACACTACACCAATGGAACACATGCTTTGGCTTGCCTAGTGTGGGAGAGAGAAGAACCCCTATTGGGTTCAACTCTCAAATCTTTTGGACTGAATTGACAGGAGAGCATGCGTACAACCCTTCTAGGGCCAAAGCGTCGTGCCTCCAAAACCCCATTTTCCGCTACCTACACTAAATCATGGCAAGTACTATTTTTGATCGTGGAGAGAGTGACGGTGTAGTGCGAGCTAGTGAGATGCTTTGCTTTTGGGGCATGCTATAAGAAAGGAGTAGCATTGGTGTAGGGTCCCATTTCATTAGACACCTAGTGAAAATGGGCAAAGCAGCGGCAGGAGAGATCATTGTGGGTGGCCTACTTACCCACATTTGCCATAGGATGGGGTACGACTACACTGCACTAGATAGAATAGAGGGGAGCCCTAGGATCGACCTAGGAGTGTGTATGACCATGACGATGATAGTGAGAGAGGGACACTCCTTGTGCTTTGTAAGGAAAAACCTATCATCCCTTAGGCTCCCCGACCCTGATGGTACCACCATCACCACACATGCCAACTAGCGCTTAGATCTAATAGTGGAGTCCCGGCCATATGAGGGACCATCCACATCGGCACCCATCTCTCCCCCTTTACATCACTCTCCCTCCAGTCTACACATTCATAGGAGCTCACCTAGTTCACGTAGACATGAGCCTGCACCTGCACCACCATCCTTTTCTACTTTTAAGCAGGGTGCAGGTACATCTACCTATGATTTTTTAGAGTTCCGATCGTGCCTCGTCGACATATATGCCGAGAAACAGACGTAGAGGTAGCGATGAATGGAACATAGTGCTTACGCACAGGCAGGGTTTCAGGACTTTCAGGAGCACTTCCAGCGGGTTGAGAAGTTCTACGATGAAGCCTGCATCTACTTCCAGGAGGAGGCTGCCCATCGCCAGGATGTGGCCACCTACCTCCAAGAGATGTGGCAACACATGCATGCCCAGCAGGCACATTGGGCTTGGGAGGAAGAGCACAGAGCGACCGCTGCATCCACCATCTCTCAGATCGACCACATGTACATGTGGCATCAGCGGTTGAGCACCATATTTTCCTAGGAGCCTGACATGCCGAGACTGCAGGACTTTCCACCTCAGCAACCATATTGGCGGTACGATCTCATATAAGTCTAGGGGGCTCCGAGTTTTGATTTATTTTGTTTCAAGCAGTAGTTTCTTTCCTGTCATTTGCATTTGTTTTAGTTAGTATTCATTTGTTAATACATAGAGTTTTTAGTTTTGTCAGTACTTAATTTTTGTTATCTTTAAGCTACCTCAGTAGTATTTTTAGAGTTTTCTTTTATGAGTTGTTTCCATGGGTAGCTTAACTTCATTTATCTCGTGGTATTTTATTTTATTTGCTCTAATGAATGTTCTAGTCTTACACTGGTTACCTTTTATATTTACACCTACACATGATGAACATTCTGAAGGGGAGATTTTAGTGCGTACCTAGTTATGATTTATCTCAGTAGTCTAGTACTTTGGAATCTATAGGTGACCCTAAGTTTAGCATTTTAGTTACTGGAGATGCTCGGATTGTGGAAGCCCATTCAGAAAAATCCAAATCCAAAAAAAAAAATTATAAGGGATAAAAAAATAGTTGTCATGGGTGGAAATGGTTGGGTGCCCCTTTGAGACCGAGTTAGGTTACTGGGGAAACACCTACCAATTTCTCTCAATATCGAGCACGCCTTAGAGACTTTGTGCTAGATCTAGGTAACGACCCTCTCTTTGGGTAGGCAAGTTCCTAAGAGTCATAGACCTTAAGAAAGTTATAGGATGATGACTTAATTTACCATGAAACTAGTATCCCCTAAGAAGATTCGCTTAGCACGAGTACGAGGAGCTAACTTAGTGAATTTTTAGAACATCTCTATTTTGCTTTGATTACAAATACCACTTGATAAATCTAGTTAACATGTTAAGTATGGAACAATACCTTTTTAAAATTTAATGGCACTGAGGTTTGCTTGAGGACAAGCAACGATTTAAGTCTGGGGGAATTGATGTGAGCAAAACATATAGGGTTTCAGGAGTAGTTTTCTATCACATCTCATTACATTTTATGTTTTTTTCAAGCATATTTCACTTTATTTTCCTTGCATTTCCTATTTTTTGGTTCGGAGATCTGCTCTTTGTACTTTTGTGTGTATGATAGCGTTTCATGGGGAAAAAGGTGCACTTTCGGAGCAAAAGATGGGCATTTTGTAGCTATACACAGAAGGGGGCATGGCCAGGGTGTGTGGCTACACATAGCCATGTCCAAGGGGCAAAATTAGCCACCCCAGCACCACACATGGCTTGGCTATGCGGAAACATACGGTCGTTTGCCACTGTGCTATTCCGACGTGAGTCGATTGTTTTCCAGGTTTTAGAGAGATCCAAGCTGATATTTATATAAAGGAGGCTATGCCCAAACCCTAGGGAGGAGGCACGACGGTCGGAACAGCACCTCGATGCCCTAAAAAGCTTCAAGAACTTACATCGGGGAGGAAGAAAGTCGTCGAATATCCAAATTCTGCACTTCAACGTCGGAGAGAAGAGTCACATTGCATTGTAATTTCTATTCCTTGCTTAATTTCTATTGTATTTAAGAACATGATCGTGTTTTGTGTTTCTCCTCTCCTATCTATGGAGTAGACTTTCTGATTATAGGATTAGGGAGTAGTTTGTGTGTGTAGAACATGTTATTTCAAATTTGAATTCTATTCTTGAATTTATATTTGCAATTGGTGTCTGGTTTTAGCGCTATAGTTATTGTTTTGGTTTTCTATCTACTGTGCTAGCCGATACGAGGGGTGACTTCCCTTGTATCTAAGATTTAGGAGAATCAAGGAGGCACCTAGGGGTTTACCTCATATCTCATAACCGTGGGTAGAAGGATGCGATAGAGTAGGAAATGCGCCCCATTTTTGACTCGTCGCAAGGATCGATTGGGCATCCTCGTACCGACTATCCCATCCTAAGTACAAGGGTCGACCTCGTAATGGCAGAGGTAGCTTCCGATAGATGCGAAGGCTCATCGGGGGAGTGAATGATGTCCTTTTCACAAAACTGTAGCTAGAAACCTAGACGAAACCCAATTGACAATGTCTTCTGCGACACACAAACGAAACCGAAATCCTAGAATCCCTTCGAAAATCTCACAACATAGTTTCTTTCTTCTTCTGTGTGACACCGTATTGAGTTGAGACCGCCGTCAACCCTCGCATTTACAACACTTTAAATTTGAATTTCGAACAATAACCTCCACTTACCAAATCGGTACTCGAATCTCAGTCCCTATGGGAGCGATAATCTTTTTATTACTTGAAGACATCAATACACTTGCGGGTGTTGAGCACGAGCGTGCACTTCGAGTCCTCGACGATCTCTATCGTGAGATTTGAGGTCACGTTGGCGTACATCACAAAGCCAGGACGAAAGAGAAAGTTAAGGTTAGCTGTTCATTAATTAATACGCTTTATCATACAATTAAAATGCTAAGTAGGAAATTAGCTAAGTTTGAGTCTAGGGTCGAGTCCTTGCTTGAGGAGGTTGAAACCCTCAAGCAAGAGGCCACCCTAACCTCTTCGACTAGTCAAGTTCAAGAGGAGGACTCAACTCGAGTTGAAAAACTCAAAGGTGAGAACTCACTCTTAAAAGGACAAGTCCAAGAGCTCGAGGCTCGGTTGGACAAGTTCTCGACGGGATCCAAGAATGTTAACCGACTTCTTGGAACTTAGAGAGTTGTGTACAACAGAGTCGAACTCGGATTTAATTCAAAGACTATGAATAGATCATACATATCTATTGTAAGTCGCAGTCATCAACGAGTCCAAGCATTAGTCCGAAAGGTTTTATTAAACTCACATATAAGTGTAGGGGATCGATTGGCCGGCTAGAGGGGGGTGAATAACCCTCTTTCGTTGGATGTCGTATTTCGATCGCTCTTGTTGCGTGCTCGTCTACAATTCTTGTTAGCGCAGCGGAATAACAATAATAATACTAACAAGATACACAAATACACACAAGCACATGCAATACACTAAGATATACGTGGTTCAGAACCGAATGGTTCCTACTCCACGGGTGAGCTCCTCAAGCTCTAATTATGCGCACGACACTAACTAAACTCCTTCTTGACTACACGTCGGAGGTGGAGAAACCTCTCACGTGTTATTACAACAAGTAATATTAAATACAACAAGAAATACAAAGACAATACAAAAGAAAACTTTTACACAATTGCTTTGATCGCTTTCTTTGTTGCTTGCTTTTGCTTACTCTTGAAGGTCTGGAATGCAACAGCAATTCCCCTCCAAAGTCACCTCAAAAGCCTTAGCGAAATCCTCCAACTCGAGCTCCATTTATAACCTGCATCAAGCTATTTTCGTGCCCGTCAGTCGACTGATCATGACCATCAGTCGACTGGTCCCGTAGCCGTTGTCTCACAATGGCCAGATCCACGTTGGTTAAGTTCCAACGGATCACACATCAGTCGACTTATGGCACCCATCAGTCGACTGATCATCCATCAGTCGAGTGCCGGCGAGCTCGACTCCATTCTCGCTGCCCGCGGTGTCATCACCGACTTCCATCCTCGGCGGTGATCGATCTCCCAACGATCGCCTCTCCTCGATCGGTCGATCAACAGACTTGGTTCAATGAACAGTCGAACCCATACGACGACCTAGAGCGATCGCACCTATAAAACCTCAAACATAACGATGTTTGAGCCTCCGACACTCAGTCTTAGCCACTTGGCCATGCCCACCTTATCCCTCATGGAGTTCCCCACCGAAGCTCTCTTCCCTCGGCCTATGTCTCTCGGATGCGCCAAGCGCACGGCTTCGCAACGCCATCCTTCGCGTCTCATGCCCTAGAAGTATGCTTCCCTTTGGTCTCACTCTATTCGCTCCTTGTCCGACGGTCCCTCGGATGCACCAAGCGCACGACTTCGCAATGCCATCCTTCACCGACTCAAGGACCCCGAGCCTAGTGAACTTACCAAGTTTTCAAGACTTCTCACATGCACCAAGCGCACGGCTTCGCAATGCATTTCCCATGCCAAGCACCAAGTGCACGGCTTCGCAATGCTTTGGACTTCCACACCAAGCTCCATGCTTGGATTTTCCATGCCAACCCCATGTTGGACTTTCCCATGACAATCCAATGTCATGAGTTTTGTCTATCATCAAAATATCATCAAGGTACTGCTCGAGTCAAACTCGAGTCAACCTCGAGCTGACAAAACTACCATCTCAAGTCTACCAATTCTCCCATATTGATAATTCTCATATCCCAATGAGAATTCCAACGAATCCTAATTGGTAACTTGGTAACTTCTCCCCCTTTTTGACATTACATCAAAAAGGTCCTCCCCAAGGGTATGAATGTCTCATATCCCAATGAGATCTTACAATCTCTCCCTTGGAAGAACACATGCCTACCATCTTTCTAGTGATCCCATATCACTTAAAGAGAGACAACCCAATTTTCCTCCCATGAGGAAATACACATCCATCTTCCCATGATGGATACCTCCCCCTAGAGGCTTGATCCCCCTTGACCATTGCACCAACAATGTCCTTGGAGAGTCCCTAAGCCAATAGGAACATTGACCAAATCAAAATTAAGGCAAAGTTCAACAATGAACTCTCTTCCACCTTAAAATTGATAGTCACCCTCAACCTAACTCCTAATCCATATCCAATGGATTTCCACCCTCTCTAATGCTCTCCCAAGCATGTCCTAGGGTTAGGAGTGGATAGGGGACCAAAACATGGCTAAACATGGGCCTAACTATCAAGTTTACCCGAAATCAGCTGCGCTACGACTCGATACCAATGATCGATTTGGACTTACCATCGATCATTGCCATTACATGATCGATAACTACATCTATTTTATTTGAAAATGGATTTTCGAAATCCATAAGTAAATATACGTAATTTTAAAAATCTTTAAAATGCATACGTATAATACTTATCCTAAGCACTATGGGTGAAAAATATTGAAAAATTATTTTACCCATTAAATTAGGAGATTGATACAAAGTTCAAAATTTAAGAAAAGCTTCAATAAAGAGCCATCTTTGTATCATCCCATTCAATGGTGATAGCTATCAAAAGATAGACTTCACCAAGGTTTTTCAAAATGTTTTTCAAACCTATTTTTTCTTTTTCCTAAACATCTCACCAATATCTAGATGTGTAAAACACATACAAGTCAAATTTTTGTGAGATGTGGGTTTTGTTTTGTTTATGTTTTCATGCATATTTCTAGGCAACATTATTTGATTCCTTTCAAATTATGCCATAGTCCTTAACTTCATTTTAATTCATGCATGATATGATTATGGCATAAATATGATTTAGATAAAAACATATGCCAATATCATGATGTCATGGCATGTGAATGAAACTTAAGCATACAGGACATCTAAACATAAATCTAAACATGATCATGACATTTTTATAGATAAAAAAAAATGAAAATGATGTCATGACATGGCAAGGCAAATAAAGCATGGCAAGTAAAATATACTAAGGTATAGAATACCTAAGTGTTAAAATTAAATTGCCATTTCTAGGAATTAAATTCATTTTGCCTTAATACCATTCATTTCCCTAGTGTGTCAAAAACCCAAAATGGCACACCAATACCTCTAAGACCTAAATGTGCCAATTTAAATCATTTTTAACTTCTCAAGCACATTGGCACACCCTAATGTGTCAACTCTACTATGGTTAGGTTAACTACCCATCCACTTAGGGTTGACACACCATAACCCATTTAGCGTGAATCGATCACGCTTTTAGGAACCCAATATCTATTGGAGCTCCTTGGGTTAACAAGGTATTCCCTAGGAATAACTTCCCTAGATACCTTCCTAATGACCCTTTTAGGCTTTGAAGTCATAGTCTTTTGGGTCTTTCCTAGGTCAACTCTAGAGGTGACTCCTCCATTGACCTTCTTAGTGGCTACATTTGATTTCTTTGAGGTGTTAGCCACTAAACACATACCATGGCTAGACTTAGGGATGGCTTCCCTATTAGCCTTGGTTTGTCTAGACGTAGATGATGTTCCATAATTAAATGGAACATTACGGTAGGACATAGGTTTGTGACCCAAACCCTTCTTGCCCTTAGACATTTCTTGTTTTCTAGGTCTTGTCTTTTGTACATTAGACCACTTAACCGAATTTGATATTATTGCTAGGGTCTTCTCCAATTTTTCTAGCCTTGACCTCAAGGCTTGGTTTTCTAACTCTAATTTTCCCAATTTTGAATTTTCATTTATCTTTTGGGAAATGTTTTTCCTTTTAGGCATATGTCTAGATTTCTTGGGATTGACACTTAGGTGGTTTTCGATTCTCCTAATGGACTCCCTAGGTAATATAGGTCTAGTGTTTTGGGTCCTAGGTTTGTCCTTAGTTATATGAACATGCTTGGCACCTAGACAATACACCTTATTATTTCTCTTAGCATGCTTTTCATTGACAATAGCAAGAGAACTAAAATAATTTTTAGCATGCTTTTTGACTTTAGGAATTAAAGGTGCATTATTTAAATTTACCTTAGGGTTAGCTTTAGGAGCTCCCCCTACATGAGTTGCACCTTCTTGCCCTTTCTTCCTCCCCCTAGGGCATTGACTTCGGTAGTGTCCCTTTTGATTGCATTTGAAGCACACAATGTGCTCTTTGCTCTTGATTTTGGGAACACCGGCATCGTTTGACTTTGGGTTGACTTTTGGTGTCGATGCCTTCTTCTTAGCCAATTTAGGGCATTTGCTTTTGTAATGCTCTTTCTCCCTACACTCAAAACAAATAATATAATCTTTACGATTAATTATAATACATGAGTCACCTAGGGAGTTGATGGAAGCCTCTTGGTCATTTCTTCCGGAGATAGATGCTTCATTTTGGCTTGGCTCCGGAGTGGAAATCCTTTCCTCCCCCTCAATGCTAGAGGTGGAAGTCTCCACCAAATCATCAACATCTTCAAATGTGGATGGGCTTTCTTCCACGGCATCTTCGTCTACTTGTGCCGATTGGGAATTTTCTTGGAATTTCATTACCTTATTCCATAATTCCCTTGCATCCCTATAATCACCCAATATAGACCAAATAGTGTTAGGTAACAAATCACTAATCAATTTAATTACCTCGAGATTTGTCTTGAAGTTCTTGATTTGGTCTTGGGTCCACTTTGATTTTTCAATGGACTTGTTGTGTTTGTCCCTAGGCATCTCAAAACCATTTTCTATAATAATCATATAATCAAAATTGGTTTCGAGATATACTTCCATCCGTTTTCTCCACCAAGCAAAATCTGTTGGGTTTCCGGCACCGCGGCGTGTGTGTGTTCGATCATGTTTCGTAAACATGAGCACAGCGGAAGCAATTAAAAATAATAAATCTATATTTATTACAACACACACAACACACGCATGCATATTATAACAAGTGTAGACATAACCGTAAATTAAAATTTGCAATAAAAGAAATTTATCTACGTTATACCTTTCGTATGACGTGTAGTGGGAACGGCATCAACCGGAACGATCCTCGTAAGAATTGTCTCTATCCGTATCCACGCCGAGCTCCTCGGGATGACTTCGCTAAGTCACGAGCTTCGTCTTCGTACGGGTTACTAGCCTCGTGTTGAAGACGACATGATCGAAGATGATCACGATCCGAATCCAAATTCGGATCCTAAAACGAGTTCTCAAAACTCGCTTCTCCGGAGAGGTATTCGTCAACCGTTTGACGAATCCTTCGTCCCCCACCTCAGAGGATTACCGGAGATCAAATCCCCGGTAAGTTAGCCGCTGTCGGAGCACTAACCGTCGTCCAAACGACGCTCCGACAACAAAGAAACAAGCTGTCCAGAAAAACTGGACAGCTTTTGGTGGAGGAATAGAGGCCGGCTAAGGAAAGATGGAAGCTCACCTTATCACCGAACCCAAAGGAGATCGCCGGAGGGTCGCTGGAGGTTCTCCGGCTGAAGCTTGGACGCCGGAAAAGACTTGGACGGCAGCACACAAGCTGGGCGGCGGCAGCTTTAGGGTTGGCGCCAATTAACTCCAAGGTGGAGGTGGGCGGCAACTCAAGGGGGCTAGGGTTTTTGATTAGTTAGGGTTTAACAATCCCTTAAGCCCTCTTTTATAGAGAACAAATTCTCTTAATGGTTAATGGATCATATCCATAAAGCCCGTTAACCCGCTCCATTAGGATAAATTAAAATAAACCAAACCATGATGGTTTATTTTAAGTTAAAATGAACCGAACCAACTTTTTGTTCATTCGTTTATAATAAACCAAACCCTTTGGTTTATTCTCATCCATTGGATTAGAACCAAACCATTTGGGTTCATCCATTATGTCTTCATAAGACACGGCCCATCCACGCTTCCATTGCCACTGAAACAATTTCATCCTCGCTTTATGTTTGGTCCAACCAAACATAGTTTCTCTCGGTCTGAGAATCCCATTCTCAAGCTCGTTTTAAATCCTTTGGATTACACTCGTTGTGCGTGTGACCAAATAGGTTCTCGGTTTGTGTTGGCCGTCTATAATTAACCATTAATTATAGAACGATCATGAGTGGCACCTAGTAGTACATCATGATCCCCAATTAACCGAAAAGATCAACGGTTGATCCAGAACTATTTCTGAAACCCTTCAGTAGCTCGAATGAATCGTGCCCCATTCCCTTCACTCATCTTATACCCACTTGGTTCAGGACATGGTCTATAGTGTCAGTCCCACTAGGTGACTCACACCTAGCCCAAGTATCATTTCTCGTCCTCTGATTCTAGTTACTGCACATGTATCGAAGAGTACCTTACTCTAAACATGTAATGCTTTGGCCAAAGACTTTAGTAACAATCCGGCGAGAGGCCATGGGTATACATCTCCTCGCAAGGAGTGGTGAATCCTTTATAGGCTATTCAAACACCTTCGATCACTTCGACTTATACCCAATCATCCCGGGTCCACATCTCCTTAGAGATGTTTGCTTAAGATGTCAAAGCATAAGTCTCCATGATCAAGATGACTTGAATACCGCAAGTCAAAGGAACATCGCACTTAAGCCACATAAGAACTTCATTGACATATCTATATATGCAGAGAACCATATGAAGTCTTACTGGTCACTCCAATGAACTAGTTACCATAACTAGCATCCACGATTAACTCCGGACATCACTATGTCTCCAGCCAGTGAGAATCAGCTGCTTGGATACACCAAGGAGTATACCTCGTGCTAGTCTCGACAGAATTGATGGTGTCCAAATCCATCAATTCATCGACTAGGGATAATTCCGATACATAACAATTACACATGTAGAGATACTCACTAGTTGTGATCCAATCACAAATTCTCTCATGCTGTGAATCGTATCGTGGACATTCAGTAAATGGGTTTAAGATCCAATCAAATACATAAAACATGTATACTCAAATAGTGAATCTTCATTTATCATATAAATGGTTCATACATAAGGCGATTGCCTTAGGACATCTCTCATATATTACTAACAGACTCCCACTTGGCCTAATGCCAATGGCTACGGTATCCAATACCATAAGCTCGAACATGACCCTCAAACTTATTTTGAGGTAATGTCTTATCAAGGGATCCGCTAAGTTCCTTTCAGTGGGAATTTTCTCGATTTGTATTTCGTTCCTACTGATGATCTCTCTGATAAGATGATAGCGGCGAAGCACATGTTTGGATCATTGATGAGACCACATCAAGTTCATAGATGAACTTCTTGATCCAAACCGCTTCCTTTGCTGCTTCCAAAGCTGCAACGTATTCTGCCTTAGTGGCAGAATCCGCTATAGTGTCAAGCTTGGAACCTTTCCAACTTATTGCGCCTCCATTCCAGGTGAATACATACCCAGACTAAGACATGGAATCATCCTTGTCTGTCTAGATCTGGCATCCGTATACCCACGTATCACCATGTACCCTTCTCCATATATTAGGAACACATCCTTAGTTCTTCTTAAGTACTTAAGGATCGTCTTAACAGCCACCCAATGATCCATTCCTAGATCAGACTGGTATCTGCTCGTGACACTCAGAGCATACGATACATCGGGCCTCGTACATAACATAGCATACATGATAGATCCTATTGCGGATGCATAGGGAATCTTACTCATGCAAATCCTCTCATCTTCTATGCGCGGACACATAAACTTCGAAAGGTGTATCCCATGCCTGATGGGTAGGAAACCTTTCTTGGATTCCGACATGCTAAACCTCTTTAGCACTCGGTCTATATATGTAGACTGCGAAAGACCAAGCAACCGTTTCGATCTATCTCTATAGATCTTAATCCCGAGGATGTAGGTTGCTTCTCCCAGGTCTTTCATGGAGAATGTCTTGGATAACCAAACCTTAACTGACTGTAAGATTGAAACATCGTTTCCTATAAGTAATATGTCATCGACATACAATACTAGGAACACGACTGCACTCCCACTAACCTTCTTGTACACACAAGTTTCATCTGGATTTTGTGAGAAATCAAACTTTTTGATGGTCTCATCAAAACGGATATTCCAGCTCCTGGATGCTTGCTTCAATCCATAAATGGACCGTCGCAATTTGCATACCTTGGTTTTATCAACCGATGTGAAACCCTTAGGCTGTATCATATACATTAAGGAAAGCTGTTTTTACATCCATCTGCCATATCTCATAATCATAATGAGCCGCTATGGCTAGGAGCATCCGAATGGATTTAAGCATTGCTACAGGCGAATAGGTTTCGTCATAATCAACACCTTGTTTTTGACGATATCCTTTCGCCACCAATCTAGCCTTATAGGTAATCACATTACCATCCATGTCGGTTTTCTTCTTGAAAACCCACTTGCACCCTATAGGCTTTATCCCTTCAGGTGGGTCAACCAAGTTCCAAACTTGGTTTTCATACATGGAATCCATTTCCGACTTCATGGCACCAAGCCACTTATCCCTTTCTGAACTTGTCAGCACTTCTTCATAACTGGTAGGCTCCTCATCATCAATGAGTAACACGTCGTTCGATTCACTTACGAGAAATCCATATCTCTCAGGAATATTGCGTGTTCTACCAGATCTACGAAGATGTGGTGTTACAATAGGTCCAGTCGATTGCTCATCACTATGAGTTGTCGGCTGTTGTGCTTCACCAGGTATCTCATCAATGTCTATTTGAGTCTCTCGAGCCTCCTCAAGCTCGATGACACTCCCACTATTTTCTTGCAAGAGAAACTCTTTCTCTAGAAACACAGCATGCCTTGAAACAAACACCTTTTGTTCCACAGGATGATAGAATTGGTAACCCCTTGTTTCCTTAGGGTATCCAACAAATAGACATTTATCAGACTTAGCATCCAATTTGTCTGATACAGTCCGCTTCACATAAGCAGGACAACCCCATATCTTCAAGTAAGATACATGAGGTTTCTTACTATTCCATATCTCATATGGAGTAGTTGAGACTACCTTGGTAGGCATTCTGTTTAACAAGTAAACAGCTGTCTGAAGTGCATAACCCCAAAAGGACTTGGGAAGAGTCGCATGATTCATCATTGACCTGACCATGTCCAACAAGGTCCGGTTACGCCTCTCAGATACACCATTATGCTGTGGTGTATAGGGCGGAGTCCATTGAGACAATATACCATTGTCTCTTAGATAATCAAGAAACTCTTGACTTAAGTATTCACCACCTCGATCCGATCGAAGTATTTCAATACTCTTGTCATGTTGTTTCTCTACTTCATTTCTGAATTCTTTGAACCTTTCAAAGGCTTCAGAGTTGTGTTTCATCAAGAACACATACCCAAACCGTGAGTGATCATCGGTGAAGGTAATGAAGTAGCTATAGCCTCCTAATGCTTGAGTTGACATAGGTCCACATACATCAGTATGTATTAGACCTAGTAACTCTCCCACTCGTTCACCTTTTCCAGTAAAAGGTAACTTAGTCATCTTGCCTTTTAAGCATGATTCGCATGTATCGTATGAATCCAATTCAAACGATTCCAGAATTCCACATCGGTGTAATTCGGACATGCGTTTCTTGCTTACATAGCCAAGACGACAATGCCACATGTAGGAGTCTATTTGATTATCCTTTCGAGCACTCTTGTTTCTTGCTTCGATATTGCAAATGTCACTCGATACGTCCAACATATAAACACCATTGCTTAAAGTTCCAGTCCCATAAAGAACCCCATTCAAAGTTATGTAACAACAATTGTTACTAAACGTCAAATGGAAACCATTTCTATTTAAACAAGAAATAGAAATGATGTTCTTTATCAACAAAGGAATATAAAAGCAATTGTCCAGTTCTAAGACAAGTCCTGCAGGGAGTTTCAACAAATACGTTCCGATGGCGAGTGCAGCAACCTTTGCTTCATTCCCAACACGTAAATTTGACTCTCCCTTGACGAGTCTTCTTCTATTCCTTAGCCCATGTATGTCATTAAACCTTGCAATTTCTTCGCCGATGACCCTCCTTGCCATAATGATGGCAAGTGCCCTTTTGAGCTGGTTCTGCCTTTTAGCCTTTTTCTTCTTCCCCTTCTATTGTTCCTTTGACTCCCTCTTAGAACCTTTCTTCGAGGAATTAACTAACAACACTGCCCCCTACTCATGCTTCTCAGAAGGCTCCATAGTCTTCAGCATGTTGAGCAATACCACAAATGAACCTCCTTGCATCTCAGAGGTGAAGAGGAGCTTGGAGACTTCGAACCTTTCGAATCTCACTTGCTCATCAACCAACTCACAGAGATGAAGGACTACGATATGAGCATCCATATGCTCATGCTGCTTTCGTAGCTTGGGTTCCATCGTGGCTAGCATGATGCAACTCATTTGTTCAGAATCACTCACATGTTTCTGATAGGCCAACAATTGGTCCAAAGTTGCATCGTCACTAGGACGGGCGGGAAGAGGCGCTTCGAGGACATACACAAGCTTTTCACCTTGAGAACAATTCTCAAGTTTTTAAGTCAGTCCAAGAAGTTCGGCCCAGTCAATTTATTTGAATCCAAAATGGAACGCAAATTCAAACACATCATGATCAATATATTAACTTAGAAATACAAAACGAGCATATATGAGAAAGATGATTTTTAAAAATGCATCAATATACATTTATAAATCCCATTCATTTTTCGAATTTCAAAAACCCCAAAATCACTTTGGGAGATCGTAGGTCCATCTCCGAATGGGTTGATATCCATCATAGTTATGAACAACCTTCGAGAGAGTCCAACAAGCCATTCATAACTACGACGGTAGGTATCAACTATACCGATTGCATATCACGTATATGCAACTATCACAATGTGCTATCAACTAATTGAATGTTCACACATACATCGGGTTGTTAACACATTAACAAGTATGCATCATATGCATAGCACCCAATTTCACCTCCCTTTACATCGACCTTGGAGAGAGTCCAACAAGCCGATGCTCCAGGTTAAAGCCAACCCATTAATCGGGAGATAGTTTTAATATGGTTAGAGTGCATTCAACCAATTAGCCCAGCTTGGAGAGAGTCCAACAACCAAAGCTAACGATTGACCTCTGACTCTTACCATATTAGTATTAAACTATTCCATGGTTTGAACATATTCAGGTTCGAGGGCTTGAGAGAGTCCAACAACCCAAACAAGAAACAGAACTCTGGTTCTAACCATATTAATGGAAGGTGTAGGCTTTAATATTGATTAAGGGTTTTTATGTCTCATCCTCTTTGCATGCAAATAACTATTATCTACATGGCATGACATACATGGCATACATCTACATGTCACGACACGCATGGCATAATGTTATGCATCTAATGCAATTACATGACATACAATTATGTCATGTATATAATTTCCTTATATGTCATAACTATTTATGGAAATAAAATATGTTTAAGATTTGATTCTCCAAATCAAATCATAATTAAATTAGGAAACAAATTTCCAAATCTAATCACATATTTTATTCATGGAATTATTTGATTAAAGAAAATCTATTTAGGAAACCAATTTCCTAAATCATTAAAACTACTTATGGAAATAAAATATTTTAAGATTTGATTTCCCAAATCAAATCATGATTAAATTAGGAAACAAATTTCTAGAATCTAATCAAATATTTTATTTATGGAAAATATCAATTTCCATAAATACTTCCAACTTTCCAAAAGTGGAAGATTTCCATAAATACATCTAGACTTTCCAAAATTGAAAAATTTTCCATAAATACTTCTAAATTTCCAAAATTAGAAAATTTCCAGAAATACATTATGACTATCGCAAAACCATTTTTACGATTCTGTCGAAACACAACCTGGGCTCTGATACCACTGTTGGGTTTCCGGCACCGCGGCGTGTGTGTGTTCGATCATGTTTCGTAAACATGAGCACAGCGGAAGCAATAAAAATAATAAATCTACATTTATTACAATACACACAACACCGCATGCATATTACAACAAGTGTAGACATAACCGTAAATTAAAATTTGCAATAAAGAAATTTATCTCGTTATACCTTTCGTATGGCGTGTAGCGGGAACGGCATCAGCGGAGCGATCCTCGTAGAATCGTCTCTATCCGTATCCATGCCGAGCTCCTCGGGATGACTTCGCTAAGTCACGAGCCGTCTTACGTGCGGGTTACTAGCCTCGTGTTGAAGACGACGTGATCGAGAGATGATCACGATCCGAATCCAAATTCGGATCCTAAAACGAGTTCTCAAAACTCGCTTCTCCGGAGAGGTAGTCGTCAACCGTTTGACGAATCCTTCGTCCTCCACCTCAGAGGATTACCGGAGATCAAATCCCCGGTAAGTTAGCCGCTGTCGGAGCACTAACCGTCGTCAAGCGGCTCGCTCACAAAGGAGAACAAGCTGTCAGAAAAACTGGACAGCTTTGGTGGAGAGAATAGAGCCCGGCCAAAACAAGGAAGATGGAAGCTCACCTTATCACCGAACCTAGGAGATCACGGAGGGTCGCGGAGGTTCACGGCTGAAGCTTGGGCGGCAAGCAGGGCAGGGTGGCACAAGCTGGCGGCAATAGGGTTGGCGCCAAAACTCCAAGGTGAGGTGGGTGGCGGCAACTAGCTAGGGTTTTGGATTAGTTAGGGTTTAACAATCCCTTAAGCCCACTTTTATAGAGAACTAATTCTCTTAATGGTTAATGGATCATATCCATAAAGCCCGTTAACCCGCTCCATTAAGATAAGTTAAAATAAACCAAACCATGATGGTTTATTTTAAGTTAAAACGAACCGAACCAACTTTTGGTTCATTCGTTTAAAATAAACCAAACCCTTTGGTTTATTCTCATCCATTGGATTAGAACCAAACCATTTTTGGTTCATCCATTATGTCTTCATAAGACACGGCCCATCCACGCTTCCATTGCGACTGAAACAATTTCATGCTCGCTTTATGTTTGGTCCAACCAAACATAGTTTCTCTCGATGCGAGAATCCCATTCTCAAGCTCGTTTTAAATCCTTTGGATTACACTCGTTGTCGTGTGACCAAATAGGTTCTCGGTTTATGTTGGCCGTCTATAATTAACCATTAATTATAGAGCGATCATGAGTGGCACCTAGTAGTACATCATGATCCCCAATTAACCAAAAAGATCAGCGGTTGATCGAACTATTTACGAAACCCTTGATGGCTCGAATGAATCGTGCCCCATTCCCTTCACTCATCTTATACCCACTTGGTTCGGGACATGGTCTATAGTGTCAGTCCCCACTAGGCTGACTACGTCACACCTAGCCCAAGTATCATTTCCTCGTCCTACGGATTCTAGTTACTCCACATGTATCGAAGAGTACCTTACTCTAAACATGTAATGCTTTGGCCAGACTTTAGTAACAATCCGACGAGAGGCCATGGGTATACATCTCCTCAAGGAGTGGTGAATCCTTTATAGGCTATTCAAACACCTTGATCACTTCGACTTATACCCAATCATCCCGGGTCCACATCTCCTTAGAGATGTTTGCTTAAGATGTCAAAGCATAAGTCTCCATGTTCAAGATGACTTGAATACCGCATGTCAAAGGAACATCGCACTTAAGCCACAGTAAGAACTTCATTGACATATCTATATATGCAGAGAACCATATGAAGTCTTACGGCTGGTCACTCCAATGAACTAGTTACCATAACTAACATCCACGATTAACTCAGGACATCACTATGTCTCGGCCCGGTGAGAATCGCTTGGATACACCAAGGAGTATACCTCGTGCTAGTCTCGGGAATTGATGGTGTCCAAATCCATCAATTCATCGACTAAGGGATAATTAGATACATCACAATTACACATGTAGAGATACTCACTAGTTGTGATCAATCACAAATTCTCTCATCTTGTGAATCGTATCTGGACATTTGATAAATGAGTTTAAGATCCAATCAAATACATGAAACATGTATACTCAAATAGTGAATCTTCATTTATCATATAAATGGTTCATACATAAGGCGATTGCCTTAGGACATCTCTCATATATTACTAACAAAATCTCCTAATGCGATCGCTGGTATCGATACCATAGCTCAACATGACCCTCAAACTTATTTTGAGGTAATGCTTGTCAGAGATCTAAGTTCCTTGTAGAATTTTCTCGATTTGTATTTCGTTCCTCTTTATGATGATCTCTACGATAAGATGATAGCGTGACACATGTTTGGATCATTGATGAGACCACATCAAGTTCATAAGATGAACTAACAAGATCCAAATTCCTTCTTTGCTTCAATACATGATACGCCTTAGTGGCGAATGGCTATAGTGTCAAGCTTGGAACCTTTCCAACTTATTATGCGCTCCATTCTAACTGAATACATACCCTGAGACATGGAATCATCCTTATGCATGCGGAGGTGGAGAAACCTCTCACGAGTATCACCATGTACCCTTCTCCATATATTAGGAACAATACCTTAGTTCTTCTTGATCAAGTACTTAAGGATCGTCTTATGCTTGCCAGATGATCCATTCTGGATCAATCTGCTCGTGACACTCGGGCATACGATACATCGGGCCAACTCGTAACATAGCTATAACTGATAGATCCTATTGCGGATGCATAGAATCTTACTCATGCAAATCCTCTCGTCGTCTTGTGCGCGGACACATAGACTTGAAAGGTGTACCCATGCACGATGGGTAGAAACCTTTCTTGGATTCATGCTAAACCTCTTTGCTTCGGTCTATATGTAACCGAAAGACCAAGCGACGTTTGATCTATCTCTATAGATCTTAATCCAGGATGTAGGTTGCTTCTCCAGTCTTTCATGGAGAATGTCTTGGATAACCAAACCTTCGGTGTAAGATTGAAACATCGTTTCCTATAAGTAATATGTCATCGACATACAATACTAGAACATTGCCTCCCACTAACCTTCTTGTACACATGAGGTTAAATGCGGATTTTGTGAGAAATCAAACTTTTTGATTGTCTCATCAAAGCGGATATTCGACTCTGGATGCTTGCTTCAATCCATAAATGGAGTTCATGATTTGCATACCTTGGTTTTATCAGATGTGCCCCTCGGGTCATATCGTATCGTCCTCATGCGAGTTTCCATTAAGGAAGGTTTTCACATCCATTCGCCATATCTCATAATCATGAGCGCTATGGCGGGAGCATCGAATGGATTTAAGCATAGCTACAGGCGAATAGGTTTCGTCATAATCAACACCTTGTTTTGGCGATATCCTTCGCCACCTTCTAGTCCTTATAGGTAATCACATTACCATCCATGCCGATTTTCTTCTTGAAAACCCCGCACCCTATAGGCTTTATGCCTTGGTGGGTCAACCAAGTTCCAAACTTGGTTTTTACATGGAATCCATTTGGACTTTCCCAGCCAATCCCTTCTGAACTTTGTCTATCTTCATCAAGCTGTAGGCTCCTCATCATCAATGAGTAACCCGTCGATTGATTCATACAAAATCCATATCTCTCGGGAATATTGCGTGTTCTACGGATCTCAGATCATATGTGGTGTTACAATGGTCGAGATTGCTCATCACTAGTAGGTTGTCTACCTGTGATCAAGTATCTCATCAATGTCTATTTGAGTCTCTCGAGCCTCCTCAGCTGGCGACACTCCCCTTGTTTTCTTGCAGAGAAACTCTTTCTCTAGATGAAAGTATGCCTTGAAACAAACACCTTTTGTTCCACGGATGATAGAATTAGTAACCCCTTGTTTCCTTAGGGTATCAATAAATAGACATTTATCGGACTTAGCATCAATTTATCGATCTGATAGCTTCATAGCGGGACAACCCCATATCTTCAAGTAAGATACATGAGGTTTCTTAAATTCCATATCTCATATGGAGTAGTTGAGACTACCTTAGTAGGCATTACATTTAACAAAATAAGCAATAAAAGTCTAACCCCAAAGGACTTGGGAAGAGTGGCATGATTCATCATTGGACTGACCATGTAAACAAAATAAAATTCGCCTCTCGGATACACCATTATCTTAAAGTAATTATAGGCATTGAGACAATATGCCATTGTCTCTTAGATAATCAGAAA
Organism: Wurfbainia villosa; assembly: GCA_025175895.1. Taxonomy (NCBI): domain Eukaryota; kingdom Viridiplantae; phylum Streptophyta; class Magnoliopsida; order Zingiberales; family Zingiberaceae; genus Wurfbainia; species Wurfbainia villosa. The sequence continues at coordinate 15,347,010 of CM045996.1, read as the reverse complement.
CTCTTGACTTAAGTATTCACCACCTCGATCCGATCAGTATTTTAATACTCTTGTCATGTTGTTTCTCTACTTCATAGGAATTCTTTGAACCTTTCAAAGGCTTGGACTTGTGTTTCATCAAGAACACATAGAAAAGTAGTGATCATCGGTGAAGGTAATGAAGTTGTATAGCCTCCTAAAAGCTTGAGTTGACATAGGTCCACATACATGTATGTACTCACCTAGTAACTCTCCCTCGTTCACCTTTTCGGTAAAAGGTAACTTGGTCATCTTGCCTTTTAAGCATGATTCTTGTATCGTATGAATCCAATTCAAGCGATTCCAATTCCACATCGGTGTAATCCTTGACATGTGATTCTCTTGCTTATATGGCCAAGGCGACAATGCCACATATGGAGTCTATGTGATTATCCTTCCGACCTCCTGTTGCTCGCTCCGATATTGAAAGTAAAGCCTTGATCGTCCAGCGTATAAACACCATTGCTTAAAGTTCCGGTCCCATAAAGAACTCCATTGAAGTTATGTAACAACAATTGTTACTAAAAAATCCTATGGATACCCATTTCTATTTAAACAAAATAGAAATGATGTTCTTTATCGAAGGAACATAAAGCAATTGTCGATTCTAAGACAAGTCTTTTGAAGAGTTTAACAAATGTTTGTATGGCGAGTGATATATGTGTGTGATATGATTTATAGTAAATTTGACTCTCCTTGGCAAGAGTCTTCTTCTATTCCTTAGCCCATGTTATGTCATTACATATATATGAGCCACACCAGTATCAAATACCCAAGTGTAGAAATAGAATGAAATCAATAAAGAAGATTTGAAGAAGATGGGGCATCCAGATGCCTTATCCTTCTTCATGGACTCAAGATAAATCTTGCACTTTCTTAAGTATATGGCTCTCCTTGCCATAATGATGGCAAGTTTCCTTTTGCTAGTTCTACCTTCTTAGCCTTTTTCTTCCCCTTTCTTCCTTTGACTTCCTCTTAGAACCTTTCTTGAGAATCATGTAAATCTACATGCTTCTCGACAAGACTCACAGTCTTGACATATTGGGATGATGAACCTCCTAGCATCTATAGGTGAAGAGGGCTTTGAGACTTGAACCTTTGAATCTCACTTGCTCATCAACCAACTCACAAAGATGAAGGACTACGATATGAGCATCCATATGCTCATCTGCTTCGTAACTTGGGTTCCATCATGCTAGCATGATCAGACTCATTTGTTCAGAATCACTATGTTTACGATAGGATTTTTAGGTATTTTAGGTTGCATTTCACTAGGGCATGCGGGAAGAGGCGCCGAGGACATACACTAGCTTTTCACCTTGAGAACAATTCTCAAGTTTCGTCTAGTCCAGAAGGGCTCCTATATTTATTTGAATCAAAATGGAGCATAAATTCAAACACATCATGATCGATATATTAACTTAGAAATACAAAGCGAGCATATATGATAGATGATTTTAAAATGCATCAATATACATTTATAAATCCCATTCATTTTGAATTTCAAAAACCCCAAAATCACTTGAGATCGTAGGTCCATCTCGAATGGGCGATATCCATCATGTTATGAACAACCTTGGAGAGAGTCAACAAGCCATTCAGTAAGTCGGTATATGGTATCATCTATACATTGCATATGTATATGCAACTATCACAATGTGCTATCAACTAATTGAATGTTCCACATACATGGGTTGTTAACACATTAACAAGTATGCATCATATGCATAGCACCTTCACCTCCCTTTACATGACCTTGGAGAGAGTCCATGTAAAATACACTCGTTTAAAGCCAACCCATTAATAAGGACATAGTTTTAATATGGTTGAAGCGCATTCAACCAATTAGCCCCTTGGAGAGTCAACAACCAAAGTTCCACGATTGACCTCTTACCTCTTACCTAATAAGTTATGGCTACTATTCCATGGTTTTATGTATGGTTCTTGGGCTTGGAGAGAGTCAACCCAAACAAGAGAACTAGTTCTAACCATATTAATGGAAGGTGTAGGCTTTAAGATTAAGGGTTTTATGTCTCATCCTCTTTGCATGCAAATAACTATTATCTACATGGCATGGCATACATGGCATACATCTACATGTCACGACACGCATGGCATAATGTTATGCATCTAATGCAATTACATGGCATACAATTATGTCATGTATATAATTTCCTTATATGTCATAACTATTTATGGAAATAAAATATGTTTAAGATTTGATTCTCCAAATCAAATCATAATTAAATTATGAAACAAATTTCCAAATCTAATCACATATTTTATTCATGGAATTATTTGATTAAGGAAAATCTATTTAGGAAACCAATTTCCTAAATCTTTGCATTCCTTATGGAAATAAAATATTTTAAGATTTGATTTCCCAAATCAAATCATGATTAAATTAGAAACAAATTTCAGAATCTAATCAAATATTTTATTTATGGAAAATATCAATTTCCATAAATACTTCAACTTTCCAAAAGTGGAAGATTTCATGCTAAATACTTCTAGACTTTCCAAAATTGAAAAATTTCCATAAATACTTCTAAATTTCCAAAATTTAGAAAATTTCCAGAAATACATTATGACTATCGCAAAACCATTTTTACGATTATGTCGAAACACAACAGGCTCGATACCCTTTGTTGGGTTTAGGCGCATGGCGTGTGTGTTCGATCATGTTTCGTAAACATGAGCACATCGGAAGCAATAAAAATAATAAATACTCCTATTTATTACAACACACACAACACACGCATGCTATTACAACAAGTGTAGACATAACCGTAAATTAAAATTTGCAATAAAAGAAATTTAACTACGTTATACCTTTCGTATGACGTGTAGCGGGAACGGCATCAACCGGAACGATCCTCGTAAGAATCGTCTCTATCCGTATCCACGCCGAGCTCCTCGGGATGACTTCGCTAAGCCACGAGCTTCGTCTTCGTACGGGTTACTAGCCTCGTGTTGAAGACGACGTGATCGAGAGATGATCACGATCCGAATCCAAATTCGGATCCAAAACCGAGTTCTCAAAACTCGCTTCTCCGGAGAGGTATTCGTCAACCGATTGATGAATCGCCCACCTCAGAGGATTACGGAGATCGAATCCCGATAAGTTAGCCACTTTCGGAGCTCTAACCGTCGTCAAAACGACGCTCCTACGAGAGGAGAACAAGCTGTCCAGAAAACTGGACAGCTTTGGTGGAGGAGATAGGCGCCGGCCAACCAAGGGAAGATAAAGCTCACCTTGATGCCAAACCTAAAGGAGATCACCGGAGGGTCGCCGGAGGATCACCGGCAAAAGCTTGGACGCCGACAACAACTTGGACGGCGGCACAAGAGGTTGGGCAGCAGCAACTTAGGGTTGGGCGCCAACTCCAAGAGATCTTTTATAGAGAACTAATTCTCTTAATGGTTAATGGATCATATCCATAAAGCCCGTTAACCCGCTCCATTAAGATAAGTTAAAATAAACCAAACCATGATGGTTTATTTTAAGTTAAAAATGAACCGAACCAACTTTTGGTTCATTCGTTTAAAATAAACCAAACCCTTTGGTTTATTCTTATCCATTGGATTATAACCAAACCATTTTGGTCCATCCATTATGTCTTCATAAGACACTGCCCATCCACGCTTCCATTGCGACTGAAACAATTTCATGCTCGCTTTATGTTTGGTCCAACCAAACATAGTTTCTCTCGGTCTGAGAATCCCATTCTCAAGCTCGTTTTAAATCCTTTGGATTACACTCGTTGTGCGTGTGACCAAATAGGTTCTCGGTTTATGTTGGTGTCTATAATTAACCATTAATTATAGAGCGATCATGAGTGGCACCTAGTAGTACATCATGATCCCCAATTAACCGAAAAGATCAGCGGTTGATCGAACTATTTACGAAACCCTTGATGGCTCGAATGAATCGTGCCCCATTCCCTTCACTCATCTTATACCCACTTGGTTCAGGACATGGTCTATTGTGTCAGTCCCCACTAGGCTGACTACGTCACACCTAGCCCAAGTATCATTTCCTCGTCCTACAGATTCTAGTTACTCCACATGTATCGAAGAGTACCTTACTCTAAACATGTAATGCTTTGGCCAAAGACTTTAGTAACAATCCGACGAGAGGCCATGTGTATACATCTCCTCGCAAGGAGTGGTGAATCCTTTATAGGCTATTCAAACACCTTGATCACGACTTATACCCAATCATCCGGGTCCACATCTCCTTGGAGATGTTTGCTTAAGATGTCAAAGCATAAGTCTCCATGATCAAGATGACTTGAATACCGCAAGTCAAAGGAACATCGCACTTAAGCTACAGTAAGAACTTCATTGACATATCTATATATGCAGAGAACCATATGAAGTCTTACGGCTGGTCACTCCAATGAACTAGTGACCATAACTAGCATCCACGATTAACTCCGGACATCACTATGTCTCCAGCCAGTGAGAATCAGCTGCTTGGATACACCAAGGAGTATACCTCGTGCTAGTCTCGACAGAATTGATGGTGTCCAAATCCATCAATTCATCGACTAGGGATAATTCCGAGACATCACAATTACACATGTAGAGATACTCACTAGTTGTGATCCAATCACAAATTCTCTCATTCTATGAATCGTATCGTGGACATTCAGTAAATGAGTTTAAGATCCAATCAAATACATAAAACATGTATACTCAAATAGTGAATCTTCATTTATCATATAAATGGTTCATACATAAGGCGATTGCCGTAGGACATCTCTCATATATTACTAACAGACTCCCACTTGGCCTAATGCCAATCGCTACGGTATCCAATACCATAAGCTCCAACATGACCCTCAAACTTACTTTGAGGTAATGCTTTAGTCAAAGGATCCGCTAAGTTCCTTTCAGTGGGAATTTTCTCGATTTGTATTTCGTTCCTACTGATGATCTATCTGATAAGATGATAGCGGCGAAGCACATGTTTGGATCATTGATGAGACCACATCAAGTTCATAGATGAACTTCTTGATCCAAACCGCTTCCTTTGCTGCTTCCAAAGCTGCAATGTATTCTGCCTTAGTGGCAGAATCCGCTATAGTGTCAAGCTTGGAACCTTTCCAACTTATTGCGCCTCCATTCTAGGTGAATACATACCCAGACTGAGACATGGAATCATCCTTGTCTGTCTGGAGCTGGCATCCGTATACCCACGTATCACCATGTACCCTTCTCCATATATTAGGAACACATCCTTAGTTCTTCTCAAGTACTTAAGGATCGTCTTAACAGCCACCCAATGATCCATTCCTGGATCAGACTGGTATCTGCTCGTGACACTCAGAGCATACGATACATCGGGCCTCGTACATAACATAACATACATGATAGATCCTATTGCGGATGCATAGGGAATCTTACTCATGCAAATCCTCTCGTCTTCTGTGCGCGGACACATAGACTTCGAAAGGTGTACCTCATGCCTGGTGGGTAGGAAACCTTTCTTGGATTCCGACATGCTAAACCTCTTTAGCACTCGGTCTATATATGTAGACTGCGAAAGACCAAGCAACCGTTTCGATCTATCTCTATAGATCTTAATCCCTAGGATGTAGGTTGCTTCTCCCGGGTCTTTCATGGAGAATGTCTTGGATAATCAAACCTTAGCGGATATAAGATTGAAACATCGTTTCCTATAAGTAATATGTCATCGACATATATACTAGGAACACGTTTGCACTCCCACTAACCTTCTTGTACACACAAGGTTAAATGCGGATTTTGTGAGAAATCAAACTTTTGATTGTCTCATCAAGCGGATATTCCGACTCTGGATGCTTGCTTCAATCCATAAATGGATCGTATGAATTTGCATACCTTGGTTTTATCAACCAATGTGAAACCCTCAGGTGTATCATATATACCGTCCTCGGCGAGGTTTCCATTAAGGAAAGCTATTTTCACATCCATCTGCCATATCTCATAATCATAATGAGCCGCTATGGCCAGGAGCATCCGAATGGATTTAAGCATAGCTACAGGCGAATAGGTTTCGTCATAATCAACACCTTGTTTTTGACGATATCCTTTCGCCACCAATCTAGCCTTATAGGTAATCACATTACCATCCATGTCGGTTTTCTTCTTGAAAACCCACTTGCACCCTATAGGCTTTATGCCTTCAGGTGGGTCAACCAAGTTCGAAACTTGGTTTTCGTACATGGAATCCATTTCCGACTTCATGGCACCAAGCCACTTATCCCTTTCACGAACTTGTCGGCACTTCTTCATAAGCTGGTAGGCTCCTCATCATCAATGAGTAACACGTCGTTCGATTCACTTACGAAATCCATATCTCTCGGGAATATTGCGTGTTCTACCAGATCTACAAAGATGTGGTGTTCAATAGTCCTAGATTGCTCATCACTATGAGTTGTCGACTGTGTACTTCACTGTATCTCATCAATGTCTATTTGAGTCTCTCGAGCCTCCTCAAGCTCGACGACACTCCTATTTTCTTGCAGAGAAACTCTTTCTCTAGAAACGCATGCCTTGAAACAAACACCTTTTGTTCCACGGGATGATAGAATTAGTAACCCCTTGTTTCCTTAGGGTATCCAATAAATAGACATTTATCGGACTTAGCATCCAATTTATACGATCTATCCGCTTCACATAAGCGGGACAACCCCATATCTTCAAGTAAGATACATGAGGTTTCTTACTATTCCATATCTCATATGGAGTAGTTGAGACTACCTTGGTAGGCATTACATTTAACAAGTAAAGCAGTATGCGAGTGCATAGCCCCAAAAGGACTTGGGAAGAGTCGCATGATTCATCATTGACTGACCATGTCCAACAAGGTCGATTCGCCTCTCGGATACACCATTATCTTTGTGGTGTATATGGCGGAGTCCATTGAGACAATATGCCATTGTCTCTTAGATAATCAGAAACTCTTGACTTAAGTATTCACCACCTCGATCCGATCGAAGTATTTTAATACTCTTGTCATGTTGTTTCTCTACTTCATTTCTGAATTCTTTGAACCTTTCAAAGGCTTCAGACTTGTGTTTCATCAAGAACACATACCCAAACCGAGTGATCATCGGTGAAGGTAATGAAGTAGCTATAGCCTCCTAATGCTTGAGTTGACATAGGTCCACATACATCGTATGTATTAGACCTAGTAACTCTCCCACTCATTCACCTTTTCCAGTAAAAGGTAACTTAGTCATCTTGCCTTTTAAGCATGATTCGCATGTATCGTATGAATCCAATTCAAACGATTCCAGAATTCCACATCGGTGTAATTCGGATATGCGTTTCTTGCTTACATGGCCAAGACGACAATACCACATGTAGCAGTCTAATTGATTATCTTTTCGAGCACGCTTGTTGCTCGCTTCGATATTGAAAACATCACTGGATACGTCCAACGTATAAACACCATTGCTTAAAGTTCCAGTCCCATAAAGAACTCCATTCAAAGTTATGTAACAACAATTGTTACTAAAAGTCAAATGGTACCCATTTCTATTTAAACAAGAAATAGAAATGATGTTCTTTATCAACGAAGGAACATAAAAGCAATTGTCAAGTTATAATACAAGTCCTGAGGAGTTCAACAAATACGTTCGATGGCGAGTCGACAGCAACCGTTGCTCCATTCCCAACACGTAAATTTGACTCTCCCTTGACGAGTCTTCTTCTATTCCTTAGCCCATGTATGTCATTACATATATGTGAGCCACACCCAGTATCAAATACCCAAGTGTCTGAGGAAATAGAATGACAATCAATAAAGAAGATTTCTGAAGAAGATGGGGCATCCGATGCCTTATCCTTCTTCACGGACTCAAGATAAATCTTGCACTTTCTTCGCAAATGGCTCTCCTTGCCATAATGATGGCAAGTGTCCTTTTGAGCTAGTTCTGCCTTTTTAGCCTTTTTCTTCTTCCCCTTTTATTGTTCCTTTGACTCCCTCTTAAAACCTTTCTTCGAGGTATCAACTAACAGCACTGTCCCCTGCTCATGCTTCTCAGAAGGCTCCAGTCTTGACATGTTGGCGATACCACGGATGAACCTTCTTGCATCTCGAGAGGTGAAGAGGAGCTTGGAGACTTGAACCTTTGAATCTCACTTGCTCATCAAACAACTCATAAAGATGAAGGACTACGATATGAGCATCCATATGCTCATGCTTGCTTCGTAGCTTGGGTTCCATCGCTAGCTAATGATGCAACTCATTTGTTCAGAATCACTCACATGTTTACGATAGGCCAACAATTGGTCGAGTTGCATTGTCACTAGGATGGCGGGAAGAGGCGCTTGAGGACATGCAGCTTTTCACCTTGAGAACAATTCTCAAGTTTCTAAGCGATCCAAGAAGTTCGGCCCGATCAATTTATTGAATCCAAAATGGAAGCATAAATTCAAAAGACATCATGATCAATTTTAGAAATACAAAAGCGAGCATATATAGAAAGATGATTTTAAAATGCATCAATATACATTTATAAATCCCATTCATTTTTCAATTTCAAAACCCCAAAATCACTTGGAGATCGTAGGTCCATCTCGAATGGGTGATATCCATCATAGTTATAAGAACAACCTTGGAGTGAGTCCAACAAGCCATTCTTAGCTATTATGGTTTGTATCAAGTATACAGATTAAATATCAAGAATATGTAAATATCAAAATGTTCTATCAACTAATTGAATGTTTACACATACATTCGTTTGTTAACAAATTAAAAAGTATGCATCATATGCATAGCACCCAACTTCACCTACCTTTACATCGACATAGGAGAGAGTCAAACAAGCCGATGCTCCGGGTTAAAGCCAACCCATTAATCGGAAATAGTTTTAATATGGTTAGGCGCATTCAACCAATTAGCCCGGCTTGGAGAGAGTCCAACAACCAAAGCTAACGATTGACCTCGGCTCTTACCATATTAGTATTAAACTATTCCATGGTTTGAACATGTTCAGGTTGAGCCGGGCTTGGAAAGTCCAACAACCCAAACAAGAAAGCGGAACTCTGGTTCTAACCATATTAATGGAAGGTGTAGGCTTTAATATTGAGTTAGGGTTTTATGTCTCATCCTCTTTGCATGCAAATAACTATTATCTACATGGCATGACATACATGGCATACATCTACATGTCACGACACATGGCATAATGTTATGCATCTAATGCAATTACATGGCATACAATTATGTCATGTATATAATTTTCCTTATATGTCATAACTATTTATGGAAATAAAATATGTTTAAGATTTGATTCTCCAAATCAAATCATAATTAAATTAGGAAACAAATTTCAAAATCTAATCACATATTTTATTCATGGAATTATTTGATTAAGGAAAATCTATTTAGGAAACCAATTTCCTAAATCATTAAAACTACTTATGGAAATAAAATATTTTAAGATTTGATTTCCCAAATCAAATCATGATTAAATTAGGAAACAAATTTCCAGAATCTAATCAAATATTTTATTTATGGAAAATATCAATTTCCATAAATACTTCCAACTTTCCAAAAGTGGAAGATTTCCATAAATACTTCTAAATTTCCAAAATTAGAAAATTTCCAGAAATAACATTATGACTATCAAAACCATTTTACGATTATGTGAAACACAACTCACTGATACCCTTTGTTGGGTTTGACCTTGGCGTGTGTGTTCGATCATGTTTATAAACATGAGCACACAGTAAATAATAAATCTATATTTATTACAACACACATAACACACGCATGCATATTACAACAAGTGTAGACATAACCGTAAATTAAAATTTGCAATAAAAGAAATTTATCTACGTTATACCTTTCGTATGGCGTGTAGCGGGAACGACATCAACCGGAACGATCCTCGTAAGAATCGTCTCTATCCGTATCACGCCGAGGTTCCTCGGGATGACTTCGCTAAGCCACGAGCCGTCTTACGTGCGGGTTACTAGCCTCGTGTTGAAGGCGGCGTGATCGAGAGATGATCACGATCCGAATCCAAATTCGGATCCAAAACCGAGTTCTCAAAACTCGCTTCTCCGGAGAGGTATTCGTCAACCGATTGGCCGAATCGCCGTCCTCCACCTCAGAGGATTACGGAGATCAAATCCCGGTAAGTTAGCCGCTGTCGGAGCTCTAACCGTCGTCCAAAGATGCTCCGGCGAGAGAGAACAAGCTGTCCAGAAAACTGGACAGCTTTGGTGGAAGATAGGCGCGGCCAACCAAGGAAGATAAAGCTCACCTTGATGCCAAACCTAGGAGATCACCGGAGGTGTGCGGAGGACAGGCTGAAGCTTGGGCGGACAACAACTTGGACGGCACAAGAGGTTGGCGGCAATGGAGGTTGGCGCCAACAAGAGGAGGTGGCGGCAACTTAGGATAGGGTTTTGGATTAGGGCTTAATTATCCCTTAAGCCCTCTTTTATAGAGAACTAATTCTCTTAATGGTTATTGGATCAGAACCATTAGGCCCGTTAACCCGCTCCATTAAGATAAGTTAAAATAAACCAAACCATGATGGTTTATTTTAAGTTAAAACGAACCGAACCAACTTTTGGTTCATTCGTTTAAAATAAACCAAACCCTTTGGTTTATTCTCCTCCATTGGATTAGAACCAAACCATTTTGGTTCATCCATTATGTCTTCATAAGACACGGCCCATCACGCTTCCATTGCGACATAAACCATTTCATGCTCGCTTTATTTTTGGTACAACCAAACCTAGTTTCTCTCGATGCGAGAATCCCATTCTCAAGCTCGTTTTAAATCCTTTGGATTACACTCGTTGTGCGTGTGACCAAATAGGTTCTCGGTTTATGTTGGCCGTCTATAATTAACCATTAATTATAGAGCGATCATGAGTGGCACCTAGTAGTACATCATGATCCCCAATTAAGAAAGATCAGCGGTTGATCGGAACTATTTACGAAACCCTTGATGGCTCGAATGATTAGTGCCCCATTCCCTTCACTCATCTTATACCCACTTGGTTGAGGACATGGTCTATTGTGTCGATCCCCACTAAGGTGACTCGTCACACCTAGCCCAAGTATCATTTCCTCGTCCTCTACGGATTCTAGTTACTCCACATGTATCGAAGAGTACCTTACTCTAAACATGTAATGCTTTGGCGAAGACTTTAGTAACAATCCGACGAGAGGCCATGGGTATACATCTCCTCGCAAGGAGTGGTGAATCCTTTATAGGCTATTCAAACACCTTGATCACTTTGACTTATACCCAATCATCCGGGTCCACATCTCCTTAGAGATGTTTGCTTAAGATGTCAAAGCATAAGTCTCCATGATCAAGATGACTTGAATACCAAGTCGAAGGAACATCGCACTTAAGCTGATAAGAACTTCATTGACATATCTATATATGCAGAGAACCATATGAAGTCTTACTGGTCACTCCAATGAACTAGTTACCATAACTAGCATCCACGATTAACTCAGGACATCACTATGTCTCGGCCCGGTGAGAATCGGTGCTTGGATACACCAAGGGTATACCTCGTGCTAGTCTCGTGAATTGATGGTGTCCAAATCCATCAATTCATCGACTAGGGATAATTCGATGCATCACAATTACACATGTAGAGATACTCACTAGTTGTGATCCAATCACAAATTCTCTCATCGTAGATAAATATACGTAACATTCAAGAAATGAGTTTAAGATCCAATCAAATACATAAAACATGTATACTCAAATAGTGAATCTTCATTTATCATATAAATGGTTCATACATAAGGCGATTGCCTTAGGACATCTCTCATATATTTCTAACATCATGTTCATGTCAAAGATGCATATCATTACTATCGTCATGCATGAGGTTGAGTTACTTAAGAATGTTCTATATTAGAACTCTAGTGAATGTGCATGCTTAGATAGTTTAAGAACTTGTGAAATAGCCTAGTGTCAACATGTGAATGTAGTTGGTTTGTTTCTTTAGCTTCCGCTGTTAAAAGTTAAGAGTTTGAATTATGATACTCGTTTAGAAACCAAGTTTAGATCTTTGTACGAGTTGTTGATACTCTTTGGTTTAAATCAGGTATTTGTTAACTTACAAATAGTTTATGTGAGTTTATGAAATGATTGAGTCATGTTTTACCTGATTACGCAAAGAGTAAGATAAAGTATGGTAGTAACACCTCCTTTACTAGTGTAAGGATAGGGGGGGTGTTACACTATAGTATTAGAGCAAGTTCTGCCCTTCTGCCTCACGCACATCGAGCATCAATCCTACCGCTTCCAAGTAAGAAAGTACATATATATTTAACTTTCTTCTATGCTTAGTAAAGAATGTTTTTTTTTGTTAAACATGCCTACATATGTAGGTGAGGATGATAGAAAGTAAGTAATAGTAGTAGTCTTATATTGGTCTTACTTTATGAAGAAAAATGGCTAGAATACGGACTATAGTAGTAGTCTTACATTGGTCTTACTTTATGAAGAAGTAAGACCAATAGTTATTTGTCGCACCAGTCCGAATTTCAGGAAGAGAACTTTATAGTGATCTGATAATTCTGTACATGCATGATTATGATGTCATCTTGCGAATGGACTTTTTGAGCAAGTATGGTGCTTCCATTGAGTGTCGTAAGCGAAGAGTCATATTTCAACCTGATGCAGAGTCTATGTTTGAATTTATAGGAGAACCAAAGAAAAGAACTAAGAAGTTCTTATCTGCAATAAAAGCTCAAAAGATGTTAGTCAATTGATGCGCTGGGTATCTAGCGCATCTGGATGATACAAAGCAAGAAAGAGACCAAGAGCTCGAAGAAGTCCGAGTTGTATGTGACTACCCAGAAGTATTCCCTGATGAGTTGCCAGGGTTGTGTCCTAACAGAGAAATCGAGTTTGAGATTGAACTTATTCCTGGTACCAATCCAATCTCAAAAGCACCCTATCGTATGGCTCCAGTAGAATTGAAAGAGCTTCAGGAACAATTACAGGAGTTACTCGACAAGGGATTCATTCGTCCTAGTCACTCACCGTAGGGAGCTCCGGTATTGTTCGTAAAGAAGAAAGATGGGTCTATGAGAATGTGCATAGACTACCGAGCACTGAATAAAGAGACAATCAAAAAAGATATCCTTTGTCAAGGATTGATGATTTGTTTGATCAATTGAAGGGAGCCACCGTTTTCTCCAAGATTGATTTACGGTCCGGATATCATCAAGTAAAAGTTAAAGAGGATGATGTACCAAAAATGGCTTTCCGAACGAGGTATAGACACTATGAGTTCGTGGTCATGCCCTTCGGAGTGACAAATGCTCCAGTAACCTTTATGGAACTAACGAATCGAGCATTTAAGGCATTCCTTGACAAGGTTGTGATCATCTTCATTGATGATATCCTTATTTACTTGAGAACTCAGAAAGAATATGCTGAACACTTGAATACAGTGTTACAGACCCTTCAGCAGAGACAATTGTATGCAAAGTTCTCCAAGTGTGAATTTTGGCTTGATCGAGTATCTTTCTTGGGTCACATTATTTCAAAAGATGGGGTTATGGTAGATCTGACAAAGATAGAAATTGTTAGTAACTGGAGTCAACCAAAGAATGCCAGTGAAATCAGAAGTTTCCTTGGATTAGGATGGTACTACATAAAATTTGTAGAAGACTTCTCAAGGATAGCTTCACCACTGACGATTCTTACCAGAAAGAACCGAAAGTTTGAATGGACCGAGGATTGTGAGAAAAGTTTCCTTGAACTAAAGAGAAGATTAACAAGTGCTCCAATTTTTACCCTTCCAGAAAGTAATGCAAGCTTTGATATATATAGTGATGCATCCAAAATGAGACTCGGAGTTGTACTTATGAAGAATTGTAAAGTCATTGCCTATGCATCTAGACAACTCAAGGACTATGAAAAATATTATCCCACTCATGACCTGGAGTTGGCAGCAGTAGTCTTTGCTCTCAAAATTTGGAGTTGTTGAACTTTAGGGTTGAGGTTTTTCTAGACAGCTTTTTACCTTGACAATAGCGCCAACACTGTTTGATGATATACTAGCAAAGAAAGGCGAAGATCCAAGCATCCAAAGGATCAAGAAAGAGATCCAAGAAGGAAAGGATGAAGGATTTCGGGTCTCTAACAGTGAGGGACTATATCTTGGCGAACACTTATGTATTCCCAATGATCCAGAATTGAGAAAGAAAATTTTAGAAGAAGCTCATGGGATCCATATTCAATGCATCCTGGATCTACCAAGATGTATCAAGATTTGAAAGAAAAGTTCTGGTGGTTTTGTATAAAAAGGGATGTGGCTAAATATGTCAACACCTGTCTGACGTGTCAAAGAGTCAAAGCAGAACATCAGAGACCTAGAGGAGTTCTGCAACCTATTCAAATCCCAAAATGGAAGTGGGAAGATATAGCTATGGATTTCATAGTAGGACTACCCAAAACAACTAATGGTTATGATGCAATTTGGGTGATTGTTAATAGATTGACAAAATCTGCCAATTTTCTGGCAATCAAAATATCGCACTTAATGGAACAACTAGCTCAGTTGTATGTTAAGGAGGTTATCAGATTGCATGGAGTTCCTAAGACCATCATTTCTGATAGGGATAGTTGATTCACTTCACACTTCTAGGAATATGTTCAGAAGGCCCTTTGCACTAAGCTACGATTTAGCACAGCATTTCATCCTCAAGCAGACGGACAAACCGAATGAGTAAATCAAATTCTAGAGGATATGCTACGAGCTTGTGCTTTAGATTTTAAAGGAAGATGGTGCATATACCTATGTTTGGCAGAATTTGCTTACAATAATAGCTACCAAGCTACAATTGGAATGGCACCCTATGAAGCTTTATATGGAAGGAAGTGTAGGTCTCCTATTTGTTGGTATGAAGGTGGTGAGAAGAAAGAAATGTGGCTTAAGACAAACTTTATAGATGACACCACCAAAGCTATAAAGAGCATCCGCCAAAGAATAGAGACTGCTCAGAGTCGGCAAAAGAGTTTTGCCGATGTAAGACGTAGAACGCTTGAATTCGAAGTTGGGGATTCTGTATTTCTTAAGGTAGCTCCTATGAAAGGGGTGATGAGATTTGAAAAGAAAGACAAGATGAGTCCAAGTTATGTAGGACCTTACCGGATCACAAAAAAAAGTTGTCAAAGTAGTTTATGAGTTAGGGCTACCTCAAGAAATGTCAGCGATTCACAACGTGTTTCATGTCTCAATGTTGAAAAAGTATGTTTCTGATGCAGACCATGTGATTGAGCCATAGACAGTACAAGTTTAGAAAGATTTGAGTTATGAAAGTCGACCTATTCAGATAATAGATCGAGAAATAAAGAAATTGAGAAACAAAGAAGTACCCTTTGTGAAAGTCATATGACAAAATCAAAAGTTTGAAGAAGCAAGTTGGGAACGCGAGGATGACATGAAACAAAAGTATACAGAGTTGTTCTAAGTTTCGAGGACGAAACTTTTATAAGGTATGAAGGATTATAACACCCGTAAAATTTTAAATTGTTTAAAGTAATTATATGGATAATAACGTCCATAAAAGTTTTAAAATAAAATAAAATAAAAGACTGTAAAATTCTAAACTGTTTAAAGTAATTATATGGATAATAATGTCCATAAAAGATTTAAAATAAAATAAAATAAAAGGTGGGTATAGCTAGGATTTGAACCATGAACCTCCTAATTGTGAGATAGCCTTGATACCACTAGACCATAGGATAATTCTTGGCTATAATATATAAGGAATATACAAATAAGATAAATGAGAAGATGAGAGGGTGAAGAGTTGTTTCCTCTCCCCATGAGAAGATGAAAAGTTTATTTTTCTCACCTCCCTAACCATTAACGTGGAGTTTAAAGGGAGAAGGAAAGCAAAAAACCACTTCACATTCCTTCTTCTCCCTTCTTCCTCATCCTTGGCCGAAATTCCTCATTCTCCTTCCTTCCTTTTCCATCCCAAGCTATAGGGATCCTTGTGTGGGGATTCTCAAGAGGGGTTTTTAAGGAGAGTTTCTCACAAGGCGTGGTGTTTGCTAGAGGATCAAACTCCACCTCCTTCCTCCAACTCCATCCGAAACCCTAAAGCCTTGTTTGGTGTTCTTGAGAGGGTTTCAAGGGGATACAAAGGCTTAGTATATGCTTTAGTATCACTCCTAAGGCTAAGAAACAAGGGGAGGTCTTCATCTCATAAAAATCCTAGTTGTATACTAGTACGATAGCGAGAGGATGTAAGTATCTCTCACCTGCAGTATAAGTAGTTCTTCGATTGTTTTATATAGCTTCTTTTCATATGTTTTGAAGATTATATGTTTGGATTAGATGATATATGTGTGTGATCTGATTTATAGTAGAGGTATAGGTCTTTTTAAGCAAGATCTAAGATCACCAAGATGTTTTTTCTCACCTAAAGTATAAGTAACTCCGTGATTTGCCCATCTAGGTTCTATTATCATGTTTTATTTGGATTTATATGTTTTGTCCAGATTAGGTTTGTTTGGACTTTTAGGTATTTTAAGTATATTTCATTGGAAGCAAGATGTAAAGATCACAAAGATGCTTCCCCTACGAGTTTTGGGGACAAAGAGCATGATCGAATGTCTTGAAAGGCTTCCTATATTGGTTGTTGAGTATGATCATGTAAAATACTTGTTAAATGAGAAAAATATATTTTGATCAGATTATATGGGTGTGTTTAGACCTATAGGTAAGTTATATTTTGTTTTAATCAAGACATAAGATCACTAGGATGCTATCTCTCACTTATAGCATAAGTAACTCTTTGATTTGCAGATCTAGCTTCTAGTATCATGTTTTTATTCAGATTTATAGGTTCTGTCCAGATTATGTTTGGTTGGATTTTTAGGTATTTTAGGTATATTTCTCGTGGGGCAAGATGTAGATATTTCAAAGAGGCTTCCCCTACGAGTTTCGGGGATAAAGAACATGATTAAATGTCTTGAAGGGCTCCCTATATGAGTTTTGGGAGTATGAACATGTTACATGTTGGTTAGATGACAAAATAAGTAGGTCATATATATTTATAGGTATATTTCATGTTGAAGCAAGACATAAGATCGCAAAGATTCTTCCCCTATAAGTTTTGGGGACAAAAAGCATGATCGCAGGTCTTGAAAGGCTTCCTATTTGAGTTTTGGGACTATGAACATGTTAAATTTTTGATAAATGACAAAGATCAGTAAGTCATATATAAAGGAAGTATTTTACTTTGAATATGTCATTGGAAGAAAGACGTAAAGATCACAAGATGCTTCCCCTACGAGTTTTGGGGACGAAGAGCATGATCAAATGTCTTGAAAGGCTTCCTATATGGGTTTTGATTATGATAATGTAAAATACTCGTTAAATGAAAAAAATAAGTAAGTCATATATAAAGGAAGTATTTTACTTTGAAATGGCATGTACCGGGCTCTTAGATCGCCCACGGGCTCTAGATCGCCCTTGAAAGTTCCACGGGCCCTAGACCGCCCATGAAAGTTAAGTTGCCTTAATAAGTTATGTGGCTAGCTACCCCGAATTCTATTAGGGTTGCACGCAAAATGGTACAATGCCAGGCTGCGCAAACAAGGATGTTTAGTATTTTAAAGTATAAATGTATATATGGTTTCGAAAGTTAACCAAATCACAATGTTTACAAGTTTAAGTATAGTATGTCTCATGTATATGTTTCTACATGCGAAGCATATTTCAAGCATGTATTGCAAGTTGCATATGTTAAGTTCATGCATTTCAAGTTGAGCCATTGTGTAATGTACAAGTGTCTCTATATGTCTAATACATAAAGTTCATGCATGTCAAGTGGAACCATTGTATTATGTGCAAGTATTTCCAAATGTTAAATGCAGAATTTTCCTAAATGCAAGTATGAGCATGTGTTGAATGCAAGTATTATAATAGCATGTTTTCCTAATGCGATGTTTTATGAGAATAGAAAGTACTTACTAAGCTCCATTGCTTATAGTTTGCATTCCTTATACTGCAGATAAGGGTAAAGCAAGATTGGAGTAAGAGGGGGCAGCAGATGAAGTGCTTGGTGTGTGTGGCAGTGGAACAGTGGATTATGATCCTGAACTTTCTAGTATTTTGTTATGTGTTAAGACCTTCGAACTTATTCATGTGCTAGTGTTCATGCTTATGTGTTTGATCATGTTGTGTCTAAGAACATCGAACTTGCTAGTACTATGCTATGCTAAGAACTTTAAACTTGCTAGTGTGCGAATTCATGTTATGTGCTAGTGTTCATTTTAGGTGCTAGGGTTGATGTTATGTATTGTTGGTTACGTTCTTGTTCATGTCAAAGATGCATATCATTACTATCGTCATACATGAGGTTGAGTTACTTAAGAATGTTCTATATTAGAACTCTAGTGAATGTGCATGCTTAGATAGTTTAAGAACTTGTGAAATAGCCTAGTGTCAACATGTGAATGTAGTTGGTTTGTTTCCTTAGCTTCCGTTGTTAAAAGTTAAGAGTTTGAATTATGATACTCATTTAGAAACCAGGTTTAGATCTTTGTACAAGTTGTTGATACTCTTTGGTTTAAATCAGGTATTAGTTAACTTACAAATAGTGTATGTGAGTTTATGAAATGATTGAGTCATGTTTTACCTGATTACGCAAAGAGTAAGATAAAGTATGGTAGTAACACCTCCTTTACTAGTGTAAGGATAGGGGGGGGGGGTGTTACAGAAGTAATCTTGAGTGACTCAAGTTATCATTTTCCTAAACTTCGCTTTGTCTAAGGAAGTGGTCGTTGTTCCGATCAAAGAAGGCCCTTGTGCCTCACATGCCCGGGACAATTTTAGCAACATGCAACTGAACGAAGCCTTAGGGTTAAATCTGAATCTAACCCAAGGTTGACTAACTTCAAATCAAGATAAAACCATCTCACAAAACATATAAGGCTAACACATTCTGAGACACATAGAATGGGTGAGATGATTAAGGAATAATTATAATTTTTTTCAAAAAGCTACCTATTCTTTCAATTATTGTGCTTAAACAAATAATTATAATTGGCAAATACTAACTATACAACTTTCTAGGCCAAAGTTTAGTACCCCTAACTCTCTTATACATTATATATTTGACTAAAGGGGGAGAGCAAACGAATCCTAAGGGTTATATCACAAAATCTTTAAAGTTTTCCTTGGAAATTCATTTATAACTATTTTGGAAATTAAAAATATTTCAAAAAACTTATTGTTGGTGCAGAGGGATAAACCTCGAACCAATTTAACCAAGTTAGAGACGCATGCTTGGACTCAATTTCATTTTTTTTCTTGTATGCTATACTATTATGTTTTTCAAACCCCTTATTTTTTTATAAAACCCCACAACCTTATTTTTGATTTATGGCAAAAGATGGAGAAGAGCGAATGTTAAGGGGGAGTACCACAAAAATTTAAATTATACAATTAAAGTATATCTTTCAAAACTCATCTAGGGTTAAGGGGGAGTTCTTTAAAGTGAGTTTATCATTTACTTTATGTGTTTTATGTCTTATGCTTTAAATTTCCCTTAATTTTGCATCGATTTGTCATAGATCAAAAAGGGGGAGATTGTTAGTGCAGGGGCACCAGATAATGAAACCTATGTTTTGATTATGGCAAAGACACAAATTTAATCTTATATCGTTATCTCACGAGATGAATCAAGTGTGCAGGGATGTTAAGCTAAGCTAAAGGTCGGTGATACCTGGAGGTTCTCGTGTTGAGAAACCATGGTGGTCGAGTAACACCGAGAGGACTTTGAAGGGAGCCGAAGAAATTAGGTGGAGACTGGAAGCAAAGCTACAAAGGTAAAACTTAAGATAAGCTCATGTGTGCGAGTGAATGAAAGGTCGAGTCCTCCGTACAGGGATGTCCTTAGGCGATGATCCGACTAAGACTTTCTATGGAAGGTCTAAGTCGCGATCGGACGGTAAGTGGCCGTTGAACTCACTCTTACTTATATGATTTCGAGCTAACTTTTTATTGTAGTCGAAAACCCTAGCTAGCAGTCGACTGCTGGGCATCAATTCGACTGATAAGAGTGGCAGTGGACTACTGGTCAAATTCCAACTTCGAGGATATTCAAAAACCTCATCCCCTTATCTTAGGGTGAGGTGGCCTTTGATGATAAGACTTGAGCTCAATGTTTAGGGTTCTCAAAAGCTATAAAAGAAGGAGTGTTCTTCACCATTTCATCGAATAAAATCTCTCCAAATGTATCTGCAACGCTGCTACTCTATGACGATCATACGATGCCGAAGCGCTACAGAAAGACCGATGACACAAGCTCCACTTAAACTCTTATCATC
Source organism: Wurfbainia villosa (assembly GCA_025175895.1). Taxonomy (NCBI): domain Eukaryota; kingdom Viridiplantae; phylum Streptophyta; class Magnoliopsida; order Zingiberales; family Zingiberaceae; genus Wurfbainia; species Wurfbainia villosa. The sequence continues at coordinate 15,326,647 of CM045996.1, read as the reverse complement.
TCTCGAGTCATCGGTATCAGTTCACTTTAATTCTTATTTCTAAATTGTTGTAATCAGTTTATTATCGAGCTTTTATCGTAATGAGGAGAGAGGGTACTTAAGCTTGCTTAAACGCCACCTGGCAATGGGTAGACTATAAAGGCGATTTATGGTAATCGTTCATTGGAGGACTAGTCAGTATTCTTTGCGCGGTTCCTTCGCAAGCAATACGTAACACATATGACAATGTGATTGTCATGAGAAAAGTCCAAGTCTTGTGTACGTGGCATGGAAAGTTCAAGTGGGACACTTGGCATTTGGGAAAGTCCAAGCATGGGTCTTGGCAATGGAAAGTCCAACATGGGTTGGCAAGGAAAAGTCCAAGCATGAGTCTTGGCATGGAAAGTCCAACATGGGTTGGCAAGGGAAAGTCCAAGCTTGAGTCTTGGCATTTGAGAAGTCCAAGGGGTTTGATATTGGCAGAATAAAGTCCAAGCGGGAGTCTTGGCAGCATAAGTCCAATGGTTGGCTGCGTAAATTTCAAGCGGAGTCTTGGCAGTGTAAGTCCAATGTGCCTTGGCAGTGTAGACAACGATAGCATGACATAGCTGATGGAAGCACTTGAAGGCTAGCGCGATGGATGAACAAGTCATGGATGACTTGGAGGGATCCAAGAGGCGTGAGGCTGATGGAGGTGGCTAGAAGGCTTAGGTCTAGGCTAAGGGTCATCTAGCAAGTATGGGGGAACCATACTTGGGCTAAAACCTCATGTTTGAGGTGTGACAGTCGACTGGTGTAACATGGCAGTCGATTGGTGAGAGTCAACTAAGGTTTGATCAGGATGTGTCCCAACGATGACTACCGTAGCGATCAATTGTTGATCGAGCAATGGTCGATCTTGTGATCAATCGACTGGTGCTCGGTTTTTCGGGCACAGAATGAAGTCTGACTCAACTTCTGGGATTAGCAGTCGAGTGGAGGCTCGAACAGTCAACTGATGGCCATAATCAGTCAACTGATGATGGATCCGTAGGATTTTTCCAGCGTGGATCTAGCCGCAGTCGACTGATGGTCACGAGCAGTCGACTGATCGACATTTTCTAGCATAGGTTGAAGCTTTAAATGGAGCTCGTGAAGAAAGAAAAAGCTAGTGTTTCTTGAGGGTTTTTGGAGTGATTTGCTTCTTCAAATCAGGGTCTCTAAATGCAAGTTAAGCAACCAAGCATTCAAGCAATCAAGAGAAATTGTAAAGTAGTTTTCTTTACTTGCATTGTATTTTGTTATTGTATATTGCTTGTATTTCATTCTTGCTGTTGTAAGATTATTTGTACGAGGTTTCTCCACCTCCGGATTGTTTCGAGAAAGAGTTATTTGTGATTAGTGAGTGTGTGTGTATCATTAGAGCTCTTTAGAGCTCGATCCGTGGAGTAGGAATTGTTCGGTTCTGAACCACGTTAGATAGTCATGTTTGTGTGTTTGTTTATTATGATTGTTGTATTATTTCTATATTCCACTGCGTACTAACAATCATAGGCAAGCGAATACGAACGAATTTCATCGTATGAGTACGCCGCTATTCACCCCCCCTCTAGCGTTCCAACGATCCCCTACAAGTGGTATCAGAGCGAGGTCGCTCTTCAAAGTTTAACAACTAAGGGAGCACGCTAGAGGGTGAAGATGGAGTTGGAAGAACAATTGGGATGGGATATCAACACCCCAATTCCCTATGCCTTCTATGGACGAGAAGGCTTCAATTCTTGGAAGGCGAGAATTGAAAACTTTTTTATGATGAGAGACCTTGAGGAGTTGTCCGTTTTGATGGAAGGATTCGAATATCCAAAAGGACCAAAGGGTGGCTTCCTCAAGAAGAAGAAATGGAGTGAAGATCAACTCCAAAGATTTGAGAAAAACAAGAAGGTAATCAATTTCATTTTTAATTTAATTCCTAATGACTTCTTGTGTAGCCTAGGTGAGTGCATGGATGCCAAGGAGCTATGGAGCGATTTGGCAAAGCTTCATGAAAATTCATCATCAATCCAAGAAGAAGAAGAAGAAGAGGAGTGCTCACCCTCTCAAGATCAGGCAAGTACATCGTCATCTAAAGATCTTGAGGATTCGGAAGTTGATAGGGAATCAATTTCTGGATCGGTGGAAGAAGTGGAAGAAGCCTCCACTTCAAGGATTGAGGAGGAGGAGAGACCATCCACACTAGAGCCGGAGCAAGATCAAGGAGAAGCCTCAACCTCCGGGAGGGATGAGGAACCTACTCCGATCACCACCACAAATACCCTAGGTAACTCAATCAATTTAGGTTTAAATAAAAATCATATAATTTGCTTTGAGTGTAGGGAAAGTGGGCATTACAAGAGTAAATGCCCAAAGAGAGTAAGAAAAGCTCCATCGACACCAAAAGTTAAGGATGCTGATCCCCCAACAACCAAAACAAAGAAGCAAGTGATTTTCTTCAAATGTCGACAACCGGGACACTACCGGAATCAATGCCCAAAGGGGGAGAAGAAGACTCAAAGGGGAGCATCACAAGTAGGGGGAGCTAAGGCTAACCCTAAGGTATATTTTAATAATGTTCTTTCTAATTTCAATGTCAAGAAGCATGCTAGAAGTAATTTAAACAATCTTGCTATTGTTCATAAGGAGCATGCTATTAGAAATAACAAATATTTTTGTCTAGGTGCTAAGAGTGTAAACCTTAGGAATAAGGAAAAATTTGGGACTAATGTTCGAAAAAAATTTTATCTAAGGACAAACCTAGGTCAAACAATTCTAGACCAATTCTACCTAGGGAGACAATTAGAAAGGTACAAGAGCATCTAGGTCTTAACCCCAAATGGACTAGGTATATGCCTAGAAAGGACAATGCCCAAAGACCAAATCAAAATTCAAAAATTGGGCAATTAGAATTAGAAAATCAAGCCTTGAGGTCAAATAGGTTATCCCTAAGGAATACCTAATTAACCCTAGGAGGTTATCCCTAAGGAATACTTAATTAACCCTAGGAGCTCAAATAGGTTTTGGGTTCCTAAGAGCGTGATTAATTCACGCTAGATGGGTTTAGGGTATGCCAACCTTGATTGGATGGGTAGTTAACTCAATCATGATAAAGGTGGCACTTTAGGTAATTTTCAAGGTTATGGGTACCTTGAAAATAGATTTGATCTTATGATCCTAAAAGAATTTTGGATGTGCCAATACATTTTTGGAATTATGAAAAATCAATTAAATTGGCACAATTTAGGATTAAAGGTCTTAATGTGTCATTTTGGGTTTATGGCACGCTTTGGGAATTTTAGGCAATATGGCAAAATATACTTAATTATTACAAATGGAAACTAATATTAAAAATTTAGGTATTATTATACCTATACTTTTTATATGTCATGCTTTGTTTGTCATATAACATGTCATGACATCATGTTTATTCTTATCATTTATATGTCATGATCATGTTTAAGATTAAGGATTAAATGTCATGTGTTTTTAGATTTAATTATATGTCATGACATCATGATCATTGGCCATGCTTAAGTATTGCTATCATTATGCCATGATCATTTCATGCATTTAAATTGATTAAAATTGATTTAAGGACTTTGGCATGACTTGGAGTCCCATTTATAAGAGAATCAAGTAGGGTTGCCTTAGAAAAATATATGAAACCCTAGATTAAGAGAACAAAATCCACATCTTACGTTACATTGATATGTATGTGTATTTATACACACTAGATACATGTGAGATGCTAGGATATGAGTTAAGTTCAAGGTGCATAGTTTTTGCATTTAGATGAACCAAAACTCATCTTATACGAGTGGTGGATCATTGGGAAAGCTTGTGTACAAGTCTTGTACATTGACCCCAAGGAATATGATCCAAATTAAGGTTTTGAAAATATTTTAAAATCAATTTAGAAAACCTTGGTGAAGTCTATCTTTTGATAGCAATCACCATTGATGAGATTGATACAAAGTGAGCTAAAACTTTGAAGTTTTTATTCACTTTTGGATTCTGTATCAATTTCAATATTTTATGGGTAAAATATTTTTCTATCATTTTTCACCCATTGTATTAACTATAAGTAATATACATATGAATTTTCACGATGTTTCGATATACGTAGAATTACTTATGATTTTCTGAAATTCATTTTCTAATAACTGAAATTCTGATATTTCAGTTATCAGTCGACTGGCTAGGGTGGCAGTCGACTGATGATGGTTGGAGTCGACTGGTAGCTGAGAGAGTCGACTGACAATGCTGATTTCGGGAAAACAAGGTATGTTTAGCCCGTGTTCAGCTACGGTTAAGGTCCCTAACCACTCCTAACCCTAGGATATGCTTTGGGAAGCATTATTAAAACATTGGATATGGATTAGGAGAGTTGTTTAGGGTTTGTATCGAATTTAAGGTGTAGAGAGTTCATGTTTGAACTTTGAACCTTATTTTTTATGGTTTAGAGTTCCTATTGGCTTAGGGATTTCCCAAGGACATTGTTGGTACAATGGTCAAGGGGAAGCAAGCCTTTAGGGGGAGGTATCCATCATGGGATGATGGATGATATTTATTCCTCATGAGGGGGAAAATGGGATTTTGAGAGATCCAATTTGGAAATTGGGAGAGTGATTAGGATTTCCTCTCTTGAGTGATATGGGACTTATCACTAGGAAGATGGTAGGCATCCTAGGTATTTTTGGACAAAAGAGGAGATTGTAAGATCTCATTGGGACATGAGACATTGACCTCCTTGGAGAGATAACCTTTTTAATGTATGTCAAAAAGGGGGAGAAGGTAAAATTACCAATTTGGGATAATTGGTAAGGGATTTGAGTTAGTGTTCTAATTCAATGGATTCTTTTAGTTTTTGTCAAACATCAAAAATGGGGAGATTGTTGGTGCAATCGGCCCAGGTCACGATTGACCAGGACTCGAGATTGACTCGAGAGATGTTTTGATTTTCGACAAAAACATATGACAATGTGATTGTCATGGGAAATGTCCAAGTCTTGCGTAATTGGCATGGAAAGTCCAAGTGGGACACTTGACATTTGGGAAATTCCAAGCATGGGTCTTGGCAATGGAAAGTCCAACATGGGTTGGCAAGGAAAAGTCCAAGCATGGGTCTTGACATGGAAAGTCCAACATGGGTTGGCAAGGGAAAGTCCAAGCTTGAGTCTTGGCATTTGAGAAGTCCAAGGGGTTTGATATTGGTGGCGTAAAGTCCAAGCGGGAGTTTTGGCAGCATAAGTCCAATGGTTGGCAGTGTAAAGTCCAAGCGGAGTCTTGGCGGCGTAGATTCAATGTGCCTTGGCAGTGTAGACACCGTTAGCATGACATAGCCGATGGAAGCACCTGAAGGCTAGCGTGATGGATGAACAAGTAATGGATGACTTGGAGGGATCCGAGAGGCGTGAGGCTGATAGAGGTGGCTAGAAGGCTTAGGTCTAGGCTAAGGGTGGTCTAGCAAGTATGGGGGAACCATACTTGGGCTAAAACCTCATGTTTGAGGTGTGCCAGTCGACTGGTGTCATATGGCAATCGACTGGTGAGAGTCAACTAGGGTTTGACTATGGGATGTGTCCCAGCAATCGACTGTTAGAGCTGGGCAGTCGACTGCTGGACCGAGCAGTCGATTGATCTTGTGATCAGTCGATTGGTGCTTGGTTTTTCGGGCACAGAATGGAATCTGACTCGACTGCTGGGGTTAGCAGTCGAGTGGAGGCTCGAACAGTCGACTGATGGTCATAATCAATCAACTGATGATGGATCCGTTGGATTTTTCCAGCGTGGATCTAGCCATTGTCTCACGACAACAGTTGCATCAGTCGACTGATGGTCCCAAGCAGTCGACTGATCGACATTTTCCAACACAGGTTAAAGATTTAAATGGAGCTCGTGAAGGAGGAATAAGCCAGTGTTTCTTGACAGCTTTTGGGGCGATTTGCTGCTGCAAATAAGGGTCTCCAAGTGCAAGTCAAGCAACTAAGCATTCAAGAAATCAAGAGCAATTGTAAAGTAGTATTCTTTACATGCATTGTATTTTTTTATTGTATATTGCTTGTATTTCATTCTTGTTGTTGTAAGATCATTTGTATGAGGTTTCTCCACCTCTGAATTGTTCCGAGAATAAGTTATTTGTGATTAGTGAGTGTGTGTGCATCACTAGAGCTCTATAGAGCTCGATCCGTGAAGTAGGAACCGTTCGGTTCCGAACCACGTTACATAGTCGTGTTTGCGTGTTTGTTTATTGTGATTGTTGTATTATTTCTATATTCCGCTGCGTACTAACAATCATAGGCAAGCGAACGCGAATGAATTCCATCGTACGAGCACTATTCACCCCCTTCTAGCATTCCAACGATTCCCTACATTGATTATGGCAAAGACACAAAGTTAAGTTTACATTGTTATCTCACGAGCTAAATCGAGTGTGCAGAAAAGTACTAAAACTAGAGCTGAAGGCTAGCGACACGCGGAGGAAGCCGCGGTGGTCAGGCGACACTCGAGTGACTTCAGAGGGAGCCGAAGGAATCGAGTGGAAGGCCAGAAGAGAGAGCTACAAAGTAAGTATCGAGTTAAGCTCGTGTGAGTGAGAGATGGTAAGGTCGTGTCCTGTGTACAGGGACGACCGTAGGCGGCGATCTGACTAAGACTTCCTGTGGAAGGTCTAGGTCGAGATCGGACGGTTAGAAACCGTCGCATTTAAGATTTTTTGTGCTAACCTCTTACTGCAGGGAAGTGGCCAGGCTAGCAGTCGACTGATGCTCATCAGTCGACTGATGGTGATGAATCAACCTTATGTGCTAGGTCAAAACGGATAATGTTTGACGCGACCACTTCGCGATTAAATTTGGTACCACTTCGTGATCTGTTCCAAAAGATGAGGAGACTTATTCTGAGGCCAAACTCTATAAAAGGAAGGGGATTCCAACCCATTCATTAATCAAGATTATTCTCAAGTGCTCCTACAACGCCAAAGCTCCAACACCGTCATAACGACGATGCGACGACAAGTTCTAATCTTCTTCGTCGACAGCAGCAGCAAGTAATTGTTTTTGTCATTGTATTCTTTGTTTTAATCGTAACAAGGTGAGGTAGGCTTGTTGCCTCATCCTTGTACTTTCGGTTTTGTGATCATTGTTTCTTACCTCCAATGAGGAGGAGTTCTTATAGTGCTTTTCCCTTCGTACGCGATCTAGGACCGTTAGGGCCTTGGAGTAGCAACCGTTGGGTTGTGAACCAAGTAAAAATAAACTTGTCTTTTTACTTTTCTGCTGTGCTTTCTCGTATATCGAACGATCAAAATGAAAAGATTTACACTCGCTATTCACCCCTCCTCTAGCGACGCTTCTCGATCCAACATTTGTCTTTCTACCTCGAGCTTTTCGTGTTTTTGTAATCGTCATCTCCTACCTCCAACGAGGAGGAGAGTTTTAGTGAATTGCCCTCCGTGTGCGATCTCGGATTGCTTGGGCCTTGGATTAGAAGCTGAAGGTTGTGAACCAAGTAAAAATAAATTTGTGTTCTTTTATTTTCCGCTACATAACTCTTTGTATTATCGATCGAACGAAAACGAACGAAGATTTGTCATGCGCTATTCACCCCCCCCTCTAGCGCTTATTCTGATCCAACAGCATTGGCCTTCTCAATAATTGTTTCTCTTCAAAAATATTCTTAGCCCGCTCTTTAGAAACCTGTAATGGTGGGCCATATAAAGGTCTTTCTCCTGAAGGATGAGCGGGTCTTAACCACTCAGGTTGCCTCTCTGGCATCTCCACTACTCGATAATCCCTAGATTCCTGATGAGTTTTCTGAGCATCCTCTAAATTAATAAACTTCTCAGCTCTAGACAATAAGGAATCAAAATCGACAGGGGGCTTCTTAGCTAAATATTGGAAAAATCTTATTCCTTCAACCCCTACGTAAATGCACCTACTACCATGCTAGGTTATACTGTAGAAATTTCTTGCGGTGATGGAGTAAATCTTTGCACATACTGTCGCAGAGTCTCTTGTCCTCTCTGTTTAAGATTAAAAAGACTTAATGGTCGTGGAGGATTTTTTTTTTTAGAACTAGAAAAATGTCTCAGAAATAATGTAGAAAAAACCCTAAATGAAGTAATACTTCAAGGCTTTAAAGTATCAAACCATTGCTAGGCAGGTCATACTAAAGAAGTAAGGAAAACTTTGCATTTAACTCCCTCAATGTACCGATGTAATAATGTTGCATTTTCAAATCTACCCAAATGATCCTTGGGATCTGAAGAACTAGTATATTCATGAATATGAGAAACTTGAAAATGTTGAGGCAACTCTTCATTTAAAATGCTATCTGTAAAGGGATTTTGCTCCTGCACCTTTGAGATACTGCTTCCAAAGGGATATTATTCATCAGATTTCTCTCGCAAGGGAAGAGCTACATACTCTTTTTTTCCCTTTTAACGCTTAGGGATATGAGGAGAATCCATTTTTTTCCGAGAAACTCTAATCACATCTTCTTCAGAATCCTCCCCAAATGTATCATCTTCCTTTACTTTTCTAGGTATAGTTCGTTGTGATATTAGATCCATCACAACATCTACTACTTGCACAAGGTCTTCCCTACACATGGGTCATTGCCGCCTTCTGCTTGTACCTCCCCGAGATATACTAGACAAAGACTTTCCTCCTCTATTGGCTTTTTCATCGTCCTCCTAGTATTCACTATCGTAGCTTTTTGTTCAGATTCCCATAGACGACGCCAATTTGATGGTGTCCTCTTCTTCGGCCCACTCAGATCCTCTTCTCCATTCTTGAGAATCCCTGCTAATCAACTTGAATCCTCGGGTTAGAGGCTAGATCTATCACTCAAAGAGAATATTAGAGGTGAGCCGACATTTCCCTCTAACGCTCAAGTTAGAATAGCAAGTATAATGTAGTAGCATGAAGAAGAAGAAATGAGAAGAGATCCTGGTGTACCGAATAGATAAGAAAGAACCATCCTATCTTCCTCCTATTTGCCCCTTTTTATAGGGGATTCATAGCACCCTGTTCCCAAATGAATTTACTTTAATACCCCTACTAGTCCATTGAGATGTAACTACTTTTCCCACTTCTTTTCAAAATAATTTCTTCCATGCCTTCCACCTGTCCCTTTTTCTTCTTTCTTATTAGTTACTTTAAAAATAAACTACATTCTAAATAAAAAATAAAAATATTTCTTAAAAAAACCCTTAACATCTCCTATTATACTCCAAAATACCCACATCTTTCACCTTATCGAATTCAAGAAATAAAATCCTAAAATCAAACAATGTGCTCGAGAAATTTATATACAGCTCGGGAAATATACATACTGATCGAAAAGTATACATACTACTAGAGAAATATACATACTGCTCGGAAAATATACATACTACTCGGGAAATAATATGTCGGTTGGGAAATACAAAGGTTTCTCGAAAACTGCACATATTACTCAATATTAACACCTCACATAGCAGAGCTCTGGAACAACTACTCTCCTCATCCCTACTGGGCTCGAGAAATGCATAGGAGGCTCGGGAAATACATAAATAGTTTGGAAAATACATAGACTGCTCAACGCTAACATCACCAAACTGAGCTCTATATCAACTATACCAACCATTCCTACTGATCTCGGAAAATGCATATATCAGTCATGAAATACATAAATAGATCAAGAAATACATAGACTGCTCAACATTGACATCACCAAACTGAGCTCTGGATCAACTACTGAGCTTGGGAAATACATAAATAACTTGAGAAATACATAAACTTCTCAACACTGACATCACTAAACTAAGCTCTGGATCAACTACACTGACCATTCTTACTATGCTTGGAAAATACAAATGTCGGCCAGGAAATACATAAACGGCTTGGGAAGTACACATACTGCTCAATACTGACCTCATCTTGATCAACTATGCTGACTATCCCTAATGGGCTTGGGAAATACATAAATGACTCAGAAAATACATAAATGGCTTGAAAAATACATAAATGGCTCGGGAAATACATAAAAAGTTCGGGAAATTCATAAACGGCTCGGGAAGTACACATACTGCTTGGGAAACCTCAATTGTAAATCCCAAACATATCAACAATATACTCTGTCATTCTTTAAAAGTGAATCCTATCTTAAATCTGACTCCTCCATTCCACCACCACATAGGGATAGTAAGCTTTAACCATCCCCAACCTGAATGAGAATGAAAACTAACTCAAGAGCTTACAAATTAACTCGGTTAGTCATAGTAATATACTCTGAAATTCTTCAAAAATGAATCTTACCTTAAACCTGAATCCTCTGTTCCACTACCACACAGGTGTTGGAACTTTAGTGACCACTAGAGGGGGGGTGAATAGTGCATTCATTGCTTGACGATGGAAATCGTTCGAGTTTATCTCTACACAATCATTAGTATGTAGTGGAATATAGAAATACAAATATATAGACAAATACAAACACAAATACACACACTATGCACAATATAAGTGGTTTGAAACCTTAGGGCTCCTACTCCATGAGGCGAGCTCAATGAGCTCTAGTGATGTACACACCACTACTCAATAAACTCCTTCTCGACAACACGTCGGAGGTGGAGAAATCACGTACAAATTATTACAACAATAATACAATGAAACACAAGCAATTACAAGAAAAATAAGTAAAGAAAACTTTACAAAAGATCTTTTGAATGCTTGCTTGTTTGGTTACTTGGGCTGCACTTGAAGAACCTAAATTGTACTAGAAAATCGCTCCAAATTGCCCTAAGAACCATGGGCAAAAACCTCCCATTCGTGCTCCTTATAAAGCTACAACTTGGCATGATTTTCGCCTAGCAGTCAACTGCCCATACCTAGCAATCGATTGCTCATGTAGACGTTGTCTCACAACAACTCGATCCACGCTAGAAAAATTCCAGCGAATAACCCATCAGTCGACTGCCAAACCCTAGTAGTCGATTGATGCACAGTATTTGAGGCACTGGTTGAGTCTGCCTTGCTTCTATGGATGCATCCATCACTCAACTGACGTTCATGGTAGTTGACTACTCCCACATCAGTCGACTTCCAATGCTGACAATCGACTGCTAAGGCTACTCGATTGCAGTCTAGCATCAGTCGACTCCTTCAAGTTGACTAATCGTAACCCCAGTCGACTGATCGTAACCCCAGTCGACTGATCAGTGTCAACTCGGTTGTCAAGTGTAAAAATACTCGACTCGTCGACTGATCCATAACCCCAGTTGACTGATACACCATAAACATGAGATCTTAACCAAAGTATGATGCCCTCATACTTGCTAAACCCTCTTAGCCTAGACTGAAACCTTTTAGCCACCAACATCAGCCTCACACCTATCGGATCTCTCCAAGTCATCCATGACTTGTTGATCCATACGCTAGCCTTCATGTGCTTCCATCAGCTATTGTTATACTAAGCTGGTCTACACCGCCAAGGTACATTTGGGCTTACACTGCCATGACACACGCTTGGACTTAACGCCTCCAACTATTGGACTTATGATGCCAAGACTCCACCCTTGGACTTCCCAATTTCCAACTCTAAGTTGAACTTTTCAAAAGCCAAGACTCAAGCTTGGACTTTCCCATGCCAAGACCCATGCTTGGACTTTTCATACCAAGTACTCAAGACTTGGAATTTCCCATTGCCAAGACTCATGCTTAGACTTCCCATGCCAAGTGTCTCACTTGGACTTCTCCATCATATGGTCAACCCCATGTCAACCATATAGTTAACCCATTGTCAAACAATGGTCAATTCATCCTCAAACATCAAAACACAAACATCAAAACACTACTCGAGTCAAACTCGAGTCTAGTCAATCATGACTTGGGTCGATTGCACTAACAATCTCCCCCTTTTTAATATTTGACAAAAACCAACACCTTTGAGTTAGAACACTAACTCAAATCTAATCCTCCCAATTTTCTAAATTGGGAATTCTCACATTCTCCCATCAATTCTCCTACATAAATTCTCTCCCTTTTTGATATACATCAAAAAGGCTCTCCCCAAGAGTGTCAATGTCTCATATCCCAATGAGATCTTACAATCTCCCCCTTGGTCCGAAAACATCTAGGATGCCTTCACTCTTCCTAGTGATAAGTCACATATCACTAAAGAGAGGCAATCCTCAAACTCTCCAAATTTTCCAAATTCTCCCCCTCATAAGGAAGAACACATCCATCATCCCATGATGGATAACCTCCCCCTAATGGTTTGCTCCGCCTTGACCATTGCACCAACAATGTCCTTGGAGAGTCCCTAAGCCTATAGGAACACTAAACAATTAAAATTAAGGGCAAAGATTCAACATTGAACTTTTACCTCCCTTAAAATTCGATACACACCCTAAAAAACTCTCCTAATCCATATCCATTGGATTTTCACCCTTTATAATACTTTCCAAAGCATATCCTAGGGTTAGGATCAGTTAGGGTAGCCGAACATAGCTGAAACATGGGCTAAACAATCTTGTTTACCCGAAATCAATATTTGAAAGTTGATTCTTTCAGTCAGTAGTTGATTGTACTATGCATCAGTCGACTGACAATCTGAAACAAACGACTGATAGCTGATTTTTAGAATTCAAAAATGAGTTTTAAAAATATATAAGTAAATATATGTATTTCAAAAAATCTTGAAAATTCATACGCACATTACTTACATGGAATACAATGGGTACAAAATAGTTTGAAAATAAAATACCCATTAAAATGAGAGATTTATACAAAATTCAAAACCATTGAAATTTTCAATGTTTTACCCTACTTTGTATCACCTCCTTCAATGGTGATTGCTATCAAAAGATAGACTTCAACAAGGTTTTTCAAAATGATTTTGAAATGATTTTAAAAACCTTAATTCCTTTTCCTAATATCTCACTTGTATCTAAGTGTATCAAACACATACTGTTAGTGAAAGCCCTAGAGCCAATCATGTGATGATTATTGTATGGACTTTGTTGAATCATATTCCTATTTATAAAGGCATGGTTATTATATTTACTTCTATGCAAAATAACTAAGTATAATAACGTCCTTGAGTAGAAGGTTCTTATCTATATCAATCGATTAGTTGAATCGATAATGAGATGATATAGAGAACACTACTCTTAATCATTCCTAGTCAAGTATTAACATTCAGGACAATATTAATGCAAAGAGACTAGCATGTAGGTCAACTTGATGACTTGATCTCACAAGTCATGGATATGTGATATCAAGTTGACACATGGGTATGCATTGGAGAATGTATACTGAATGACCCGCCATGAGAAAGTATCATGGATCGTTATATCAGTGTCATATACTTTCTCTTGTGACTATTAGTATAACTCTTAGTCCTTGGACCTGAAGTCACCATGGTTCCCTACATAAGGAGTTGCATACTTTGGCTTCGTCAAATGTCACCCGTAAATGGGTTGACTATAAAGGCGATTACTGGGTATGTAACAAATTATGCAGAGGGATGTGAGTGATGCAGATGAGAACTATCCCTCCTATATGACGGGAGTGACATCATTATTGTGAGTCAATATGAGATATTGAAATCATTATTGATAGAGTGAGATCACTAAGTGCATGGCCATGCCCAAATGAGTCAATATGAGATATTGAACTCATTTGATTAGAGTGAGTCTACTTGGAGTTCAAGATATAGATTGTACCGAGGATGACACAGTCTATGCCTCAATTGGTCAATCTAAATGTCAAGGATAGAGGAACATTGTCACATATTGTGAAAGTCACAATTAGTAGTCACAAAGGTGATGTTGAATCTCAACATTCTTGTAACTTGGGTAGCAATGATGTGTTGCTAGATACCGCTCATTGCTTATGTTCCTAAATCAGTTTAGGAGCAATGCCAATGTTACAATAACCTATAGGGTCACACAAAAAGGGAAATTAGATGGAGATTAGGTTCATATGATGAACCATGAGGATTAGGTTCATGGGATGAACCAAATTGGATTAAGAGTAATCCAAATTAGACTAATTGAGTTGGACTCAAGTTGATTCAAGTGTTGAATGAGTCTAATTTAGATTTGATTCATCGAGTCAATTTAAACTAATGAATTGAGATTCATTAAATCAAATTGACTTGAATCAAATGGTTGGATTTGATCAACCATGGGAGATAAGAGGTCAAGTTTGACTTGACTTGAGAGGGAAGATGAATGGTCAATTTTGACTTGACCAATTGCCATGTCATGGTGACTTGGCATGGGACTGGCCAATTATGATGCTCCACATCATCATGGAGACATCATGGGGTGCCACCTCATGAGGGAGACCAAGCGCCATTGGCTCTTGGAGTTACATGCATGCATGTAACCCCCCTATAGTGTGTTATGAAAGTGTGAAGTTAAATTGTGTAACTTCACCTTCTTCCTCCTCTCTTCCCTCAAGCTCTCTCTTCCTCATCTTGCCGTGATCCTCTAAGGGGTGCTAGCACACTCTAGGTTTCTTTTCTCCACCTATTGCTTGTGTGGATACTAATAGAGGAGTGTACACTTGACACTCTCGAGTTCCAGCAAGCCATTTGGACAAGCGGGATAAGCGAAGGGCGTTGCATCAAGGGTAATGCTCTAAACATGTAGATCTAGAGTAGATCTTGTTTGTCAGAGGCACTAGATAATCAAACCTGTGTTTTGATTATGGCAAAGACACAAAGTTAAGTTTACATCGTTATCTCATGAGCTAAATCGAGTGTACAGAAAAATGCTAAAGCTGGAGCTGAAGGCTAGCGACACCCGGAGGAAGCCGCGGTGGTCAGGTGACACTCAAGTGATTTCGGAGGGAGCCAAAGGAATCGAGAGGAAGACCGGAAGCGAGAGCTACAAAGTAAGTATTGAGGTAAGCTCGTGTGAGTGAGAGATGGTAAGGTCGTGTCCTCTGTACGGGGACGACCGTAGGTGGCGATCCGACTAAGACTTCCTGTGGAAGGTCTAGGTCGAGATCGGACGGTTAGAAACCGTTGCATTTATCATTTTTCGAGCTAACCTCTTATTGCAGGGAAGTGGCCAGGATGGCAGTCAACTGCTGGACATTGGGCAGTCGACTGATGCTCATCAGTTGACTGATGGGAGGCATCATCGACTGATAGGAGGCATCAGTCGACTGATGGCAACAAATCATCCTTTGTGCTAGGTCAAAACGGATAAGGTTTGACGTGGCCACTTCACAATAAAATTTATACAACTTCGTGATCTGTTCCAAAAGATGAGGAGACAAATTCAGAGGCCAAAATCTATAAAAGGAGGGGAGGATTCGAACTCCAAAGATCATCAAGTTTATTCTCAAGTGCTCCTACAATGCCAACGCTCCAACACCGTCATAACGTCGACGCGACGACAAGTTCTGATCTTCTTCGTCGGCAGCAACATCATGTAATATATTTTGATATTGTATTCTTTATTTTTATTCGTAACGAGGTGAGGTAGGCTTGTTGCCTCATCCTCGTACTTTCGGTTTTGTGATCGTTGTCTCCTACCTCCAACGAGGAGGAGACGTTATAGTGCTTTGCCCTCCGTACGCGGTCTAGGACCGATAGGGCCTTGGAGTAGCAATCGCTGGGTTGTGAACCAAGTAAAATAAATGTCTCTCTTTATTTTCCGCTGTGCTTATTCGTGTATCGAACGAACGAACGAAAAGATTTACGATTGCTATTCACCCCCTCTAGCGACTCTTCTCGATCCAACAATTGGTATAAGAGCGGGGCGCTAAGATTTGGTGAAACCACCAATCTAGCACGTCTTGGTTTTCTTTTCATATTTTTCAATTCGTATTTTTCTTAGGTTTTTTTCCCTCCCGCACTACTAATCCAAGACGATGTCTTGGTACAATTCTTTTGGTTGTGTGTTTGCAAGTATTCTATTTTGGAATAGTCGACGGTAAAACAACCATAACTTTCCGCACAAGAGGACTCTTAAAACGATCTACCTACCAAATCGAAGCTCTCTAAGAGATCTACATTTCATATTAGGGTTTTCCCTCGTAACACGCTGTTTCCAGCCCCAAAATCCAACGTTTAGTACTCTTTCGGGGACATCGAAGGTTGTAAGTTTCTAGCTTTTGTTAGTTTCTTATTCTTCTTATTTATTTCTGTTTATTTCCTATTATTTCCTACACTACTAATCCAAGACCGAGTCTTAGAATTCTCTTTGGTTTTTATTCGTGTCTTGCAAGAGACTTAATGGCTCACATTGAGGGGTATAGCACCACCCGACCTCCGTTCTTTAACGGAAATGATTTCCATTATTGGAAAGGTCGGATGGAGTGTTTCTTGAAAACACAAGTCGAGACTTGGATAATAATTCAAATCGGCTTTGCTCTACCCACCAATGATCAAGGGGAGCCCTTGGATTTTAACAAGTGGACAAATGCAACCAAGAGGCAAATCGAAGCCGATGCAAGAGCAACCCAAATATTGCAATGCGGCTTGTCCAAGGAGGAACTCAACCGCATCGGACCATTCATTAGCGCCAACGACCTCTGGAACAAATTGATTGATCTACACGAAGGGACTCCCAATGCTAAGGTATGTAAAAGAGATTTACTTTTAAATAAATTATACAATCTAAAGATGCATGATCGCGAGACCGCCACCCAACTACATACGCAGATCCAAAACATCGTCAATGGTCTCCACTCGATTTGGCAAGCCGTCGAGAACCGAGACCTTATAAGGTACGCTTTAAATGCTTTCCCTAGGACTACCTTGTGGGCATCCATGGTCAATGTCTACAAGGTCTCTAAGGACCTTTCAAAGCTTAGATTAGACAAACTATTTTCCGAATTTGAACTTCACGAGCAGACTAACATGGTTCGGGCCGAGAGAGGTATTGCTCTACTTGCAGGACAAAGAAGCAAGCCACCTACTAGGCAAGTAGATGAACTCGAACCCGAAGACGAATCAGAGTCCGAATCGGAAGAGGTGGAAGCAATAGTAAACGTAGTGCGAAAGATCGTTCGGAGGGAAAGGAGGCTACTAAAGAACCAAAAGAGGGCACAATTCAAATCTAATCAAAAGAAGACTTTTCGTACAACATGGGACAATGAAGAAGGCGTCGACATAGCATGCATGGCAAGACCCGAAGATTCCGAATCCGAATCCAATTACAACACCGACTCCGAACTCGAGGACTATTTCGAGAAGCAACTCAAAGCCGGATCGAAAGAGAAAATTAAGGTTAGCCGCTCACTAATTCATATGCTTTACAATACAATTAAAGTGCTTACTAGGAAATTAACTAAGTCCGAGTTTAGGATTGAGTTGTTACTTGAGGAGGTTGAAACCCTCAAGCAAGAGGCTACTCTAACCTCTTCAACTAGTCAAGTTCAAGAGGGAAACTCAACCCAAATTGAAAAACTTGAGGAGGAGAATTCTCTCTTGAAAGACCGAGTTCAAGAGGTTGAGGCTAGGTTGGAAAGGTTCACGTTGGGATCTAAGAACCTTAATCGACTACTTGGAACCCAAAGAGTCATGTACAACAAAGCCGGACTTGGATTTAAGTCAAAGACTACGAATAGGTCTTATATGTCTATCGTAAATCATAGTCATCAAAGAGTCCAAGCATGGATCCCAAAGGTTTTATTGAACTCACATATAAGGACTAATAGGTTTTGGATTTTCCAGGATCAAGTTCATTATTTGAATAGACCATATTGGTTCAATGGTCCAGGGGGAGCTAACACTAAAATAGTATACCCGCTTACTTAGCAAAACCATTGAATATTTTACTTTAATTTGTAGAACGACTAGATAGGGAAAATAGTTAGTCAACTCTTGACAACATAGTATCATGATGCGGCGAGATGATAGTACGTTAGGGAAACAAAGTCTCGTGTATTCAAGCTAGATAAGGCGTATCTAGCTTGGTGCACTTGACCGAGTGGAACTAGCTGAAGCTACCTCGCCGTATCCTAAACTAGTTAGACCAGGAAGTAACCCTAAGTGACTTTAGTGATATTTTCTTGAATTTGGCTTTGTCTAAGGAAGTGGTCGTTGTTCCGATCAAAGAAGGCCCCTGTGCCTCGCCACGACCTGGAAGCCAGTTTCTCGAAAAGTTACTTAACGATCTAAAGGTTAAATCCAAATCTAACCCAAGGTTGACTATCTTTAATCAATTAAAATCATCTCACAAAAAATATAAGGTGAACAAATTCTGAGACATATAGAATGGGTGAGATGTTAAGGATAATTGAAATATAACCTCTTCAAAATACTACTTATTTTCTCATCTATTGTACTTAACAACTCTTAGGCCAAAGTTTAGCGCCCCCTACATCTCTTATACTTTATATATTTGACTAAGAGGGAAAGCAAACTAACTCTAAGGGTTATATTACAAACCTTTAGATTATTGGTGCAGAGGGACACACCTGGAACCAATCTATCTAACTACTTCTAGACGCATGCTTGGACTCATATTTGATTTATCTAGATGCATGCATAAATGATATTGTTTTTAAACCCCTATTTTATACAAAAACCCCAAAAATTTTTTTATTTATGGCAAAAGGGGGAGAAGAGCGAAAGTTAAGGGGGAGTTTTGGTTAAGGGAGAGTTTTTGGGAATGGTATTCATCATCTACTATACTTGTTTTATGCTTTGATTTCCCTTAACTTTATGTTGGTTTGCCATAGATCAAAAAGGGGGAGATTGTTAGTGTAGAGGCACTAAATTATCGAACCTGTGTTATGAATATGGCAAAGACACAAAGTTAAGTTTACATCGTTATCTCACGAGCTAAATCGAGTGTGTAGAAAAGTGCTAAAGCTGGAGCTGAAGGCTAGCGACACCCGGAGGAAGCCACGGTGGTCGGGTGATACTCGAGTGACTTCGGAGGGAGCCGAAGGAATCGAGTGGAAGGCCGAAAGCGAGAGATACAAAGTAAGTATCGAGGTAAGCTCATGTGAGTGAGAGATGGTATGGTCGTGTCCTCTATAAGGGGACGACCGTAGGTGGCGATCCGACTAAGACTTCCTGGGAAGGTCTAGGTCGAGATCAAATGGTTAGAAAATGTCGCATTTATCATTTTCCGAGCTAACCTCTTACTGCAGGGAAGTGGCCAGGCTAGCAGTCGCCTGCTGGACATTGGGTAGTCGACTGATGCTCATCAGTCGACTGATGGGTGGCACTAGGTCAAAATGGATAAGGTTTGATGCGGCCACTTCGTGATAAAATTTATACAACTTCGTGATCTATTCCGAAAGATGAGGAGACAAATTCAGAGGCCAAAATCTATAAAAGGAGGGGAGGATTCCAACTCCAAAGATCATCAAGTTTATTCTCAAGTGCTCCTACAACGCCAACGCCCCATCACCGTCATAACGCCGACACGACGACAAGTTCTAATCTTCTTCGTTGGTAGCAGCATCAAGTAATATATTTTGATATTGTATTTTTTTTTATTCATAACGAGGTGAGGTAGGCTTGTTGCCTCATCCTCGTACTTTCGGTTTTGTGATCGTTGTCTCCTACCTCCAACGAGGAGGAGACGTTATAGTGCTTTGCCCTCCGTACGCAGTCTAGGACAGATAGGGCCTTGGAGTAGCAACTTCTGGGTTGTGAACCAAGTAAAATAAACGTGTCTCTTTATTTTTCGCTGTGCTTACTCGTGTATCGAACGAACGAACGAACAAAAAGATTTACGGTCGTTATTCATCCCCCCCTCTAGTGACGCTTCTCGATCCAACAGATCTAAGTTTTTTAAACATGTACATGTAGTTTTGTTTATCTTCGCACGGATCCGTGGCCAACTTTCGGGGTTTCCGCAACGCAAAAAAATAGTTTTTGCGGCTCGGATAGTCCAACAGTGGTATCAGAGCCATGTGCGAAGCATGTATATGTTTTAATTTTATAGTTTTTGTATTAGATATAAAAATTACAGATCTGTAAGTTTCTATAAATTTCCTATTTTTATATATTTTTGGGTATTTTTCTTGAAGAGTCGAAGCAACAAGTGTTGGGACACTTATAGGCTTCCACCACCGAGAAAAACTCTCTGGAACGGCAAATTCTCGCTTTAAGTTTGTAAGAAAGCAACTTAAGTCACTGTAAGATCAAGATGGGACGCTCGTAAAGTTTATTTTGTGAGTAGGGGTGCTGCCCCTAACCCCGAAAGGGGCATTGTCCTGCGATCGCGCCCAGAAACTGCTTAGCGGGACCGTTACCGAGATGTGACTCATTAAATTGAAAAAAAAAATAGGAAAAATTATATAAATTTCTGTAAAATACATAATTTAAAATTATGTATAATTCTGTGATGGTCATGGCCCAAGAATCCCAATGTGATTGGATAAATGTATTGTAATTCATAATACGGCTTGCACGCCGTTTTTGTGGTTGTGCATGTTGTATAGGGTATGCGACCTGCGCGTCGTGGCTCTTCTTTTAAAATTCCAGTTGTAAATAGTTTTAGACTCGAATGTAACTCGAGTTTCATGTTTGTAATGTACAAAATGGAGCGGTGGAAGGTCCACTAGTAGATGGAGTTACGAGGAGGGTGTCGACGACACATGGCGGTCAAAGGAGGCGCTTGGAGAAGCCGCTAACCCTAGGTTGACCGTCCGATCTTCTCATTGGCTTGAGATGATCGTAATAGGGACATTACCTCATAACAATTAATTTATATATATATATATATATATATATATATATATATATATATGATATATATATATATATATATATATATATATATATATATATATATATATATATATATATATATATATATATATATATATATATATATATATTTGTTTTTCTTGTATGTATGTGATGCATGCTAGAAAATTTTGCTTGTATGTATATGATGCATGCTAGGATTTTTTGCTTGTATGTATATGATGCATGCTAGTATATATTGCTTGTATGTATGTGATGCATGCTAGTGTAGGGTAAAAAAGGTCTTAATGCGTATATTGTTGGGTTTCCGGCACCGCAGCGAGTGTGTGTTCGAACATGTTTCGCAAACATGTGCACAGCGGAAGGAATAAAAATAATAAATCTACATTTATTACAACACACACATCACATGCATGCATAGTACAACATGTGTAGACATAACCGTAAATTTAAATTTTACAATAAAAGGAAATTTAACTACGTATACCTTTCGTATCACGTGTAGCGGGAACGACATCAACCGGAACGATCCTCGCTAGAATCGTCTCTATCCGTATCCACGCCGAGTATCTTCGGGATGACTTCGCTAAGTCACGAGCCTCATCTTCGTACGGGTTACTAGCCTCGTGTTGAAGACGATGTGATCGAGAGAAGATCACTATCCGAATCCAAATTCGGATCCAAAGACGAGTCCTCAAAACTCGCTACTCCGGAGAGGTATTCGTCAACCGTTTGACGAATCCTTCGTCCTCCACCTATGAGGATTACCGGAGATTGAATCCCCGATAAGTTAGGCACTGTCGGAGCTCCAACCGTCGTCCAAACGATGCTCCGACGAGAGGGAAACAAGCTGTCCAGAAAACTGGATAGTTTTGGTGGAGGAGTAGGGCCGGCCAAAAAGGAAAGGTGGAAGCTCACCTTATTACCGAACCCAAGGGAGATCACCGGAGCTTCTCCGGCAGTAGCTCGACGCCGGCAAGAGTGAAGGTCAGCACATTCTAGACGCCGGCCAAGGAGCTTCATGGTGGGCGGCAGCAAGGAGGAGGGTTGGCGCCGAATTCACCAAGGAGAGGAGGTGGGCGGCAACTAGGTTAGGGCTTTGGATTAGGGTTTAAGCCCTCTTTTATAGAGAACTAATTCTCTTAATGGTTATTGGATCATAACCATAAGGCCCGTTAACCCGCTCCATTAATATAAGTTAAAATAAACCAAACCATGATGATTTATTTTAAGTTAAAACGAACTGAACCAACTTTTGGTTCATTCGTTTAAAATAAACCAAACCCTTTGGTTTATTCTCCTCCATTGAATTAGAACCAAACCATTTTGGTTCATCCATTATATCTTCATAAGACACGGCCCATCCACGCTTCCATTGCAACTGAAACGATTTCATGCTCGCTTCTTGTTTGGTCCAACCAAACCTAGTTTCTCTCGGTCTGAAAATCCCATTCTCAAGCTCGTTTTAAATCCTTCGGATTACGCTCGTTATGCGTGTGACCAAATAGGTTCTCGGTTTATGTTGGTCGTCTATAATTAACCATTAATTATAGAACGATCATGAGTGGCACCTAGTAGTACATCATGATCCCCAATTAACCGAAAAGATCAACGGTTGATCCAGAACTATTTCTGAAACCCTTCAGCAGCTCAAATGAATCGTGCCCCATTCCCTTCACTCATCTTATACCCACTTGGTTCAGGACATGGTCTATAGTGTCAGTCCCCACTAGTCTGACTACGTCAAACCTAGCCCAAGTATCATTTCTTCGTCCTACAGATTCTAGTTACTGCACATGTATCGAAGAGTACCTTACTCTAAACATGTAATGCTTTGGCCAAAGACTTTAGTAACAATCCGACGAGAGGCCATGGGTATACATCTCCTCGCAAGGAGTGGTGAATTCTTTATAGGCTATTCAAACACCTTCGATCACTTCGACTTATACCCAATCATCCCGGGTCCACATCTCCTTAGAGATGATTGCTTAAGATGTCAAAGCATAAGTCTCCATGATCAAGATGACTTGAATACCGCAAGTCAAAGGAACATCGCACTTAAGCTACAGTAAGAACTTCATTGACATATCTATATATGCAGAGAAACATATGAAGTCTTACGGCTGGTCACTCCAATGAACTAGTTACTATAACTAGCATCCACGATTAACTCCGGACATCACAATGTCTCCAGCCAGTGAGAATCAGCTGCTTGGATACACCAAGGAGTATACCTCGTGCTAGTCTCGACAGAATTGATGGTGTCCAAATCCATCAATTCATCGACTAGGGATAATTCTAATACATCACAATTACACATGTAGAGATACTCACTAGTTGTGATCCAATCACAAATTCTTTCATGCTGTGAATCGTATCGTGGACATTCAGTAAATGAGTTTAAGATCCAATCAAATACATGAAACATGTATACTCAAATAGTGAATCTTCATTTATCATATAAATTGTTCATACATAAGGCGATTGCCTTAGGACATCTCTCATATATTACTAACAGACTCCCACTTGGCCTAATGTCAATCGCTATGGTATCCAATACCATAAGCACCAACATGACCCTCAAACTTACTTTGAGGTAATGCTTTAGTCAAAGGATCCGCTAAGTTCCTTTCAGTGGGAATTTTCTCGATTTGTATTTCTTTCCTACTGATGATCTCTCTGATAAGATGATAGCAGCGAAGCACATGTTTGGATCGTTGATGAGACCTCAGCTCTTTTGCCTGTGCAATTGCTCCATTGTTGTCGCAGTAGAACGGTATTGCTTCAACAATGGCAGGAATCACACCAAGTTCATAAATGAACTTCTTGATCCAAACCGCTTCCTTTGCTGCTTCCGAAGCTGCAATGTATTCTGCCTCAGTGGTAGAATCTGCTACAGTGTCTTGTTTGGAACTTTTCCAATTCACTGTGCCCCCATTCAGGGTGAACACGTATCCAGACTGAGACCTGGAATCATCCTTGTCTATCTGGAAGCTGGCATCCGTATACCCGCATATCACCATGTCCCCTTCTCCATATATTAGGAACACATCCTTAGTTCTTCTTAAGTACTTAAGGATCATCTTGACAGCCACCCAATGATCCATTCCTGGATCAGACTGGTATCTACTCGTGACACTCAAAGAATACGATACATCGGGCCTCGTACATAACATAACATACATGATAGATCCTATTGCGGATGCATAGGGAATCTTACTCATGCAAATCCTCTCGTCTTCTGTGCGCGGACACATAGACTTCGAAAGGTGTATCCCATGCCTGATGGGTAGGAAACTTTCTTGGATTTCGACATGCTAAACCCCTTTAGCACTCGGTCTATATATGTAGACTGTGAAAGACCAAGCAACTGTTTCGATCTATCTCTATTGATCTTAATCCCGAGGATGTAGGTTGCTTCTCCCAGGTCTTTCATGGAGAATGTCTTGGATAACCAAACCTTAACTGACTGTAAGACTAAAACATCATTTCCTATAAGTAATATGTCATCGACATACAATACTAGGAACACGACTGCACTTCCACTAACCTTCTTGTACACACAAGGTTCGTCTGGATTTTGTGAGAAATCAAACTTTTTGATTGTCTCATCAAAATGGATATTCCAGCTCCTGGATGCTTGCTTCAATCCATATATGGACCGTCGCAATTTGCATACCTTGGTTTTATCAACCGATGTGATACCCTCAGGTTGTATCATATACACGTCCTCGAGCAGGTTTCCATTAAGGAAAGCTATTTTCACATCCATCTGCCATATCTCATAATCATAATGAGCCGCTATGGCCAGGAGCATCCGAATGGATTTAAGCATAGCTACAGGCGAATAGGTTTCGTCATAATCAACACCTTGTTTTTGACGATATCCTTTCTCCACTAATCTAGCTTTATAGGTAATCACATTACCATCCATGTCGGTTTTCTTCTTGAAAACCCACTTGCACCCTATAGGCTTTATGCCTTTAGGTGGGTCAACCAAGTTCTAAACTTGGTTTTCATACATGGAATCCATTTCCAACTTCATGGCACCAAGTCACTTATCCCTTTCTGAACTTGTCAACACTTCTTCATAACTGGTAGGCTCCTCATCATCAATGAGTAACACGTCGTTCGATTCACTTACGAGAAATCCATATCTCTCAGGAATATTACGTGTTCTACCAGATCTACGAAGATGTGGTGTTATAATAGGTCCAGCCGATTGCTCATCACTATGAGTTGTTGACTGTTGTGCTTCACCAGGTATCTCATCGATGTCTATTTGAGTCTCTCGAGCCTCCTCAAGCTCGACGACACTCCCACTATTTTTTTGCAAGAGAAACTCTTTCTCTAGAAACACAGCATGCCTTGAAACAAACACCTTTTGTTCCATAGGATGATAGAATTGGTAACCCCTTGTTTCCTTAGGGTAACCAATAAATAGACATTTATCAGACTTAGCATCCAATTTGTCTGATACAGTCCACTTCACATAAGCAGGACAACCCCATATCTTCAAATAAGATACATGAGGTTTCTTAGTATTCCATATCTCATATGGAGTAGTAGAGACTACCTTGGTAGGCATTCTTTTGAACAAGTAAACAACTGTCTGAAGTGCATAGCCCCAAAAGGACTTGGAAAGATTCGTATGATTCATCATTGACCTGACCATGTCCAACAAGGTCCGGTTACGCCTCTCAGATACACCATTATGCTGTGGTGTATATGGCGGAGTCCATTGAGACAATATGCCATTGTCTCTTAGATAATTAAGAAACTCTTGACTTAAGTATTCACTGCCTCGATCTGATCGAAGTATTTTAATACTCTTGTCATGTTGTTTCTCTACTTCATTTCTCAATTCTTTGAACCTTTCAAAGGCCTCAGACTTGTGTTTCATCAAGAACACATACCCAAACCGTGAGTGATCATCGGTGAAGGTAATGAAGTAGCTATAGCCTCCTAAAGCTTGAGTTGACATAGGTCCACATACATTAGTATGTATTAGATCTAGTAACTCTCCCACTCGTTCACCTTTTCCTGAAAAAGGTAACTTAGTCATCTTGCCTTTTAAGCATGATTCACATGTATCGTATGAATCCAATTCAAACGATTCCAGAATTCCACATCGGTGTAATTCGTACATGCGTTTCTTGCTTACATGGCCAAGACGACAATGCCACATATACGAGTCTAATTGATTACCCTTTCGAGCACGTGTGTTGCTCGCTTCGATATTGAAAATGTCACTGGATACGTCCAACGTATAAATGCCATTACTCAAAGTTCCAGTTCCATAAAGTACGCCATTCAAAGTTATATAACAACAATTGTTACTAAACGTCAAATGGAAACCATTTCTATTTAAACAGGAAATATAAACAATGTTCTTTATTAGAGAAGGAACATAATAGCAATTGTCCAGTTCCAAGACTAGTCCACTAGGGAGCTTCAGTAAATAAGTTCTGATGGCGACCGCAGCAACCTTTGCTCCATTGCCAACTCGCAAATTTGACTCCCCTTTGACGAGTCTTCTTCTATTCCTTAGCCCCTGTATGTCATTACATATATGTGAGCCACACCCAGTATCCAATACTCAAGTGTCTAAAGAAATAGAATGACAATCAATAACGAAGATACCTGAAGAGGATGGGGCATCGGATGCCTTCTTCTTCTTCATGAACTCAAGATAAATCTTGTAGTTTCTTCGCCAGTGGCCTTCCTTGCCACAATGATGGCAAGTGCCCTTTTGTGCTGGTTCTGCCTTCTTTGCCTTTTTGTTCTTCCCTTTCTTCTGTTCTTTTGCCTTCCTCTTAGAACCTTTCTTTGAGGAATCAACTAACAGAACCGCCTTCTCCTCATGCTTCACAGAAGGCTCCACAGTCTTCAGCATATTGAGGAGCTCAGGAATAGTGGATTCCAATTTGTTCATCCGATGTTCATCACGAATTGTGAGAAACTCTTGGGCAAACAATGCAGAATTAAGTCAATATTTAATTCGTGATCCATCACAAACCCAAGGGTAGCTAGTCGCTCGATGTACCCCTTCATGTTTAGCACAAACTGCACTACAGACGAACCTTCTTGCATCTTCGTGGTGAAGAGGAGCCTAGAGACCTCGAACCTTTCGGATCTCGCTTGTTCATCGAACAACTCATGAAGATGGAAGACCATAGTATTAGCATCCATATGCTTATGCTGCTTTTGCAGCTCAGGTACCATCGCCACTAGCATGATGCAACTCGCCAGCTCAGAATCTGCCACATGCTTCTGATAGACCAACATTTGGTCTGGAGTTGCATCATCCTTAGGACGGTTGGGAAGAGGCTCTTCAAGGACATATGCAAGCTTTTCTACCTTGAGAACAATTCTCAGGTTTCTAAGCCAGTCCAGGAAGTTAGGCCCATTCAGTTTGTTTGAATCCAAAATAGTGCGCAAATTTAAAGACGTCATGATCAATCCATTGACCTAGAAATACAAAACGAGCATATATGAGAAAATGATTTTTTTAAAATGCATCAATATACATTTATAAATCCCATTCATTTTTCGAATTTCAAAAACCCCAAAATCACTTCAGGAGATCATAGGTCCATCTCCGAATGGGCTGATATCCATCATAGATATAAACAACCTTGGAGAGAGTCCAACAAGCCATTCATAACTACGACGATAGGTATCAACTATACCGATTGCATATCACGTATATGCAACTATCACAATGTGCTATCAACTTATTGAATGTTCACACATACATCGGGTTGTTAACACATTAACAAGTATGCATCATATGCATAGCACCCAACTTCACCTCCCTTTACATCGACTTTGGAGAGAGTCCAACAAGCCGATGCTCCAGGTTAAAGCCAACCCAATAATCGAGAAATAGTTTTAATATGGTTAGAGCGCATTCAACCAATTAGCTCGGCTTGAAGAGAGTCCAACAACCAAAGCTAACGATTGACCTCTGACTCTTACCATATTAGTATTAAACTATTCATGGTTTGAACATGTTCGGGTTCGAGCCGGGCTTGGAGAGAGTCCAACAACCCAAACAAGAAACGGAACTCTGGTTCTAACCATATTAATGGAAGGTGTAGGCTTTAATATTGAGTAAGGGTTTTTATGTCTCATCCTCTTTGCATGCAAATAACTATTATCTACGTGGCATGGCATAAATGACATACATCTACATGTCATGACACGCATGACATAATGATATGCATCTAATGCAATTACATGGTATACAATTATGTCATGTATATAATTTCCTTATATGTCATAACTATTTATGGAAATAAAATATGTTTAAGATTTGATTCTCCAAATCAAATCATGATTAAATTAGGAAACAAATTTCCAAATCTAATCACATATTTTATTTATGGAAATAGTTGATTAAGGAAAGTCAATTTAGGAAACCAATTTCCTAAATCATCAAAACTACTTATGGAAATAAAATATTTTAAGATTTGATTTCCCAAATCAAATAATTATTAAATTAGGAAACAAATTTCCAAAATCTAATCAAATATTTTATTTATGGAAAATATCAATTTCCATAAATACTTCCAACTTTCCAAAAGTGGAAGATTTCCATAAATACTTCTAGACTTTCCAAAATTGAAAAAATTCTATAAATACTTCTAACTTTCCAAAAGTAGAAAATTTCCAAAAATATCATTATGACTATCGCAAAACCATTTTACGATTATGTCGAAACACAACCTGGGCTCTGATACCACTGTTGGGTTTCCAGCACCGTGGCGAGTGTGTGTTCGAACATGTTTCGCAAACATGTGCACAGCGGAAGGAATAAAAATAATAAATCTACATTTATTACAACACACACATCACACGCATGCATAGTACAACATGTGTAGACATAACCATAAATTTAAATTTTGCAATAAAAGGAAATTTAACTACGTATACCTTTCGTATCACGTGTAGCGGGAACGGCATCAACCGGAACGATCCTCGCTAGAATCGTCTCTATCCGTATCCACGCCGAGTATCTTCGGGATGAATTCGCTAAGTCACGAGCCTCGTCTTCGTACGGGTTACTAGCCTCGTGTTGAAGATGATGTGATCGAGAGAAGATCACTATCCGAATCCAAATTCGGATCCAAAGACGAGTCCTCAAAAGTCGCTTCTCCGGAGAGGTATTCATCAACCGTTTGACGAATCCTTCATCCTCCACCTATGAGGATTACCGGAGATCGAATCCCCGGTAAGTTAGGCTCTATCGGAGCTCTAACCGTTGTCCAAACGATGCTCCGATGAGAGAGAAACAAGCTGTCCAGAAAACTGGACAGCTTTGGTGGAGGAGTAGGGCCGGCCAAAAAGGAAAGGTGGATGCTCACCTTATTACCGAACCCAAGGGAGATCACCAGAGGTTCTCCAGCAGCAGCTCGACGCCGGCAAGAGTGAAGGTCAGCACCTTCTGGACGCCGGCCAAGGAGCTTCAAGGTGGGCGGCGGCAAGGAGGAGGGTTGGCGCCGAATTCACCAAGGAGAGGAGGTGGGCGGCAACTAGGTTAGGGCTTTGGATTAGGGTTTAAGCCCTCTTTTATAGAGAACTAATTCTCTTAATGGTTATTGTATTATAACCATAAGGCCCGTTAACCCGCTCCATTAATATAAGTTAAAATAAACCAAACCATGATGGTTTATTTTAAGTTAAAACGAACCGAACCAACTTTTGGTTCATTCGTTTAAAATAAACGAAACCCTTTGGTTTATTCTCCTCCATTGGATTAGAACCAAACCATTTTGGTTCATCCATTATGTCTTCATAAGACACGGCCCATCCACGCTTCCATTGCGACTGAAACAATTTCATGCTCGCTTCTTATTTGGTCCAACCAAACCTAGTTTCTCTCGGTCTGAGAATCCCATTCTCAGGCTGGTTTTAAATCCTTCGGATTACGCTCGTTGTGCGTGTGACCAAATAGGTTCTCGGTTTATGTTGGTCGTCTATAATTAACCATTAATTATAGAACGATCATGAGTGGCAACTAGTAGTACATCATGATCCCCAATTAACCGAAAAGATCAACGGTTGATCCAGAACTATTTCTGAAACCCTTCAGCAGCTCGAATGAATCGTGCCCCATTCCCTTCACTCATCTTATACCCACTTGGTTCAGGACATGGTCTATAGTGTCAGTCCCCACTAGGCTGACTACGTCACACCTAGCCCAAGTATCATTTCCTCGTCCTACGGATTCTAGTTACTGCACATGTATCGAAGAGTACCTTACTCTAAACATGTAATGCTTTGGCCAAAGACTTTAGTAACAATTCGACGAGAGGCCATGGGTATACATCTCCTCGCAAGGAGTGGTGAATCCTTTATAGGCTATTCAAACACCTTCGATCACTTCGACTTATACCCAATCATCCCGGGTCCACATCTCTTTAGAGATGCTTGTTTAAGATGTCAAAGCATAAGTCTCCATGATCAAGATGAATTGAATACCGCAAGTCAAAGGAACATCGCACTTAAGCTACAGTAAGAACTTCATTGACATATCTATATATGTAGAGAACCATATGAAGTCTTACGGCTGGTCACTCCAATGAACTAGTTACCATAACTAGCATCCACGATCAACTCCGGACATCACAATGTCTCCAGCCAGTGAGAGTCAGCTGCTTGGATACACCAAGGAGTATACCTCGTGCTAGTCTCGACAGAATTGATGGTGTCCAAATCCATCAATTCATCGACTAGGGATAATTCCGATACATCACAATGACACATGTAGAGATACTCACTAGTTGTGATCCAATCACAAATTCTTTCATGCTATGAATCGTATCGTGGACATTCAGTAAATTAGTTTAATATCCAATCAAATACATGAAACATGTATACTCAAATAGTGAATCTTCATTTATCATATAAATGGTTCATACATAAGGCGATTGCCTTAGGACATCTCTCATATATTACTAACATATATGATACACATTCACGATTAGATTAGATCTTAATCGAACCAACTCGAAAGTGCCTACCAAGTTTTGATACTCATAACTACCTCAATCATTTCTTGTTGTTGAATCTGCCAAAGCAGAGCAACGCATATTATCTTGGTAGGGTGCGGAGGGACAATCTTGGTCCCACCTATCACAACTTGGGTGAGAATAAGCTCAATTAAATTGAGTAAAACTAGTTAACTCAATTGGATCGAGTAAAACTATAGGTATATTCCAACCGTTGGAAAGGTAGGATAAGATTACATTTACACTAAATCTTTGGCAATTTAGCCAAAGCTAACTCAAGGTCTTTTGTAAATGTGGATCTTGATCCTATAAACAAGAGTTACATAGAGATGTAATCGTTAATTTGTTACCTACCGATCACACTAAGTCTTGGGCGATTTAGCCAAAGCTAACTCAAGGCCTAGTATAATGTGGATCTTGTCCCGCGAGAATTATAGCTAGTTTGTATAAATCTAGTAATGTGGTTTGACCACATCCATGACTCTATTCTACAAAAGTCATATAATTCAGTGGGAGCATCATTTGATTAAAGGCCTAATTAAATGAGAAAGTGAATATGATATTAATTTTATGCATTGTGTATGTTGTAGATTACCATGTCGACAAACACGAACACTCTTTCCCTGTGTTCTATCCTTGAGAAGGACAAGCTCAATGGAGCTAATTTCCTGGACTAGTACAGGAATCTGAGAATCGTTGTCACCCAAGAAAGAAAACTGTATGTCCTGGAGCAGCCCATTCCGGAGGCACCTCCTGCCACTGCCTCGCGAACTGACCGAGATGCTTACAAGAAGAATTAAGATGATGCATTAGATGTGTCATATCTCATGCTCATGACCATGAACTCTGAGCTTCAAAAGCAACATGAGTTCATGAATGCTTTTGATATGGTTGAACATCTTCATCAACTGTATCAAGGACAAGCAAGGCATGAGAGATACGAGATCTCTAAGGCACTATTTCAGTCCAAAATGCAAGATGGGACTCCCATAGGTCCATATGTACTCAAGATGATTGAGTACATAGAAAACCTACAGAGGTTGGGATTCCCACTTGGCCAAGAGCTGGCCACTGACTTTATCTTGCAATCTTTGCCACAAAACTACAATTAATTTGTCATGAATTACAACATGAATGAAATTGATAAGCCACTACCTGAGAAGCTTAGCATATTAAGAACTGCTGAACTCAACCTTAAGAAGGAAAAATTTGACTCCATTTTGATGGTGCAAAAGAAGAAAGGCAAGGGCAAGCCAAAAGATAAGGGAAAGTCACAAGCCAAGAGCAAAGGCAAGGCACTAAAACTGAAAGGAGGGGTGGCCAAGGAAGGGACTTGCTTCCACTGTAAGGAAGCTGGACATTGGAAACATAACTGCAAAGCATACCTGGAAGATCTTAAGAAGAAGAGAAGTGAGACTTCTACTTCAGGTATAAATGTTATAGAAGTCAATATATCTATTTCTTCATCATGGGTATTAGATACTGGATGTGCATCTCACATTTGTACTATTGTGTAGGCGCTGAGAAATAGCAGGGCATTGACGAAGGGCGAGGTGGACCTACGAGTAGACAATGGAGCAAGGGTTGCCGTTGTTGCTGTAAGAACTTATTTTTTATCTCTGCCCTCTGGGCTTGTACTACAACTAGATGAATGTTGTTATGTGCCTGTTTTGACTAAGAACATAATTTCAGTTTCTTGTTTGGACAAGAAAGGCTTTTCATTTATAATAAAGAACAAATGTTGTTCAATTTATTTAAATGATATGTTCTATTGTAGTGCACCTTTGATGAACGGACTCTACATTCTAGACTTAGAGAACCCCATCTATAACATAAGTACCAAAAGGTCCAAGTCAAATGAGTTGAACCAAACCTATCTCTGCCATTGTCGCTCAGGTCACATAAATGAGAGTCAGTTATCCCAGCTCCATAAGGATGGGCTACTGGACTCATTTGATTTTTAATCATATGAGACATGCGAGTCTTGCCTTCTAGGCAAGATGACCGAGACTCCCTTTAGTGGACACAGCGAGAGAGCAACATACTTGTTAGGACTTATACATAGTGATGTATGTGTCCCTTTCAATGTTGCTGTTAGAGGTGGTTATAGGTACTTCATTACATTTACTGATGACTTCAGTAGATATGGTTATGTGTATCTGATGACACATAAGTCAGAATCCTTTGAAAAGTTTAAGAATTCAAGAATGAAGTACAAAACTGGCTTGGTAAGAGTATTAAGATACTTCGATCAGATCGAGGTGGTGAATACCTTAGCCATGAGTTTTGTGACTATCTAGCTAAGTGTGGGATTCTATCCCAACTCACTCCTCCTAGAACACCACAGTGGAATGGTGTATTCGAAAGGAGGAATCGTACCCTATTAGATATGGTACGATCTATGATGAGTCACACAGATCTTCCTATATGCTTTTGAGGATATGCTATAGACACAGCAGCCTTCATACTTAACCGTGTTCCATCTAAGG
Organism: Wurfbainia villosa; assembly: GCA_025175895.1. NCBI lineage: Eukaryota > Viridiplantae > Streptophyta > Magnoliopsida > Zingiberales > Zingiberaceae > Wurfbainia > Wurfbainia villosa. The sequence goes on along the minus strand of CM045996.1, from coordinate 15,293,478 downwards.
TTGTGATAAAGACACCATATATGATATGGACAGGGAAAAATCCCAAGATGTCTTTCATGAGGATTCGGGGTTGTGAGGCTTACGTTCGACGTCAAGTCTCAGACAAACTGGGACCCAAATCCGATAAGTGCTATTTTGTTGGATATCCCAAGGAAACAAAGGGATATTACTTCTACATTCCTAGTCAGCACAAAGTGTTTGTGGCAAAGACTGGGGTATTTCTAGAAAGGGATTTTGTTTCTAGAAAAACTAGTGGGAGTACATTTGATCTTGAAGAAATTCAAGATAAGGACCATAACACTGAGGTCTTGATGGAGGCTGAACAGGAACCACAAAGTGTTGTGGGTGATGAGATTGTTGCACAAAGAGTTGTGGAACAACAACCTATTCAGGTAGACCTACCTCTTCGTAGGTCTGATAGGGTATGTCGTCAGCCTGAGAGATACTCATTTCTCTTGTCTGACCATGATGACGTTATGCTCATTGAGAATGAGCCTACCTTCTATCAGGGAGTTGTGATGAGCCCAGATTCTGAGAAATGGCTAGAGGCCATAAGATACGAGATGGAATCCATGTACACCAACCAAGTATGGACTTTGGTTGATTCACCTGAAGGCGTCAAACTCATTGGGTGTAAGTGGGTCTTTAAGAGAAAGACTGACATGGATGGACTTACGCATACCTATAAGGGTCGATTGGTGGCTAAAGGTTTCAAGCAAATTCATGGTATTGACTATGATGAAACCTTTTCTCCAGTGGTGATGTTTAAGTCCATTCAGATCATGCTTGCTATTGCAGCATACCATGATTTTGAGATCTGGCAGATGGCTATCAAAATTGCATTTCTGAATGGAAACTTTCTCGAGGATGTGTACATGACACAGCCTGAGGGTTTTGTAGATCCACAGCATACTAGGAAAGTATGCAAGCTGCAAAGGTCCATTTATGGGCTAAAGCAAGCTTCTTAGAGCTGGGATCTTCGACTCGATGATGGAATCAAATAGTTTGGTTTCATCAAGAATGAAGATGAACCCTGTGTCTACATGAGAGTTAATGGAAACACAGTTGTCTTCCTTGTATTGTATGTGGATGACATACTACTTATTGGGAATGACATCCCTTCGCTACAGTCTGTGAAGACTTGGTTGGGAACGTGCTTCTCAATGAAGGACTTAGGCGAAGCAGCCTGTATTCTAGGCATCAAGATCTATAGAGATAGATCTAAGAGATTGCTTGGCCTAAGTCCGAGTACATATATTGACACAGTATTACTACGGTTTTCCATGCAGGATTCCAAGAAGGGACTGCTGTCGATGTCTCATGGTGTGAGTCTTTCGAAGACTCAAAGTCCCTCTTCTAGAGAGGAGAGATACCGCATGGATAAGATCCCTTATACATCGGCCATAGAATCTATCATGTACGCCATGCTATGTACTCGTCCTGATGTCTCGTATGATTTGAGCATGACGAGTAGATACCAATTAGATCCAGGTGAGAATCACTAGATAGTAGTCAAGAATATTCTTAAGTACTTGAGAAGGACTAAAGAATATTTCTTGATATTTGAAAGCGATGAGGAGCTAGCTGTAAAGGGTTACAGCGATACAAACTTCCAAACTGACCAGGATGATTATAGATCACAGTCATGGTTTGTGTTTTCCTTGAATGGTGGCGCTGTGAGCCTGGAAGAGTTTGAAGCAGGACACAGTTGTTGATTCTACAACAGAGGTCGAGTATATCGTTGCATCAGAGGCAGCAAATGAGGCAGTTTGGATCCGTAAGTTGATTACTGAGCTTGGGGTGGTTCCTAGCATAGCAGATCCTATAGAACTCTATTGTGACAAAAATGAAGTGATTGCGCAGGCTAAGGAACCTCACTCACACCAACGGACCAAACACATACTACGGCGCTTCCATCTCATTCGAGAGATTATCGATAGATGAAGTGTGAAGATTTGCAGAGTACCCATAGAGGCTAACATCGTAGATCCCTTGACCAAGGCTTTGGCACAGAAAAAGCATGATGGTCACAATAGGTCATTGGGTATTAGATACTACAGTGATTGGCACTAGTGCTAGTGGGAGATTGTTAGTAAAAGCCCTAGAGTCAATCATGTGATGATTGTTGTATGGACTTTGTTGTATCATATTCCTATTTATAAAGGTATGGTTATTATATTTACTTGTATTGGTGCCAAATAACTAAGTATAATAACGTCCTTAAATAGAAGGTTCTTATCTATATCAATGGATTGGTTGAATCAATAATGAGATGATATAGAGAATACGACTCTTAATCATTCCTAGTCAAGTATTAACATTCAGGGACAATGTTAATGCAAAGAGACTAGCATGTAGGTCAACTCGATGACTTGATCTCACAAGTCATGGATATGTGATATCAAGTTGACACATGGGTATGCATTGGAGAATGTATACTGAATGTCCCTCCATGAGAAAGTATTATGGATCGTTATATCAGTGTCATATACTTTGTCATGTGAGTATTAGTATAACTATTAGTCCTTGGACCTAAAGGCACCATGGTTCCCTACATAAGGAGTTGCATACTTTGGCTTCGTCAAATGTCACCCGTAAATGGATGGACTATAAAGGCGATTACTGGGTATGTAACAAATTATGCTGAGGGATGTGAGTGATGCAGATGAGATCTATCCCTCCTATATGACGGGAGTGACATCGTTATTCTTGATAGAGTGAGATCACTAAGTGCATGGCCATGCCCAAATGAGTCAATATGAGATATTGAGCTCATTTGATTAGAGTGAGTCTACTTGGAGTTCAAGATATAAATTGTACCGAGGATGACACGGTCTATGCCTCAATTAGTCAATCTAGATGTCAAGGATAGAGCGACATTGTCACATATTGTGAGAGTCACAATTAGTAGTCACAAAAGTGATGTTGGATCACAACATTCTTATAACATGGGTAGCAATGATGTATTGCTAGATACTACTCATTGCTTATGTTCCTAAATCGGTTTAGGAGCATTGCCAATGTTACAAGAACCTATAGGGTCACACACAAAGGGCAATTAGATGGAGATTAGGTTCATATGATGAACCATGAGGATTAGGTTCATGGGATGAACCAAATTGGATTAAGAGTAATCCAAATTAGTCTAATTGAGTTGGACTCAAGTTGATTCAAGTGTTGAATGAGTCTAATTTAGATTTAATTCACCGAGTCAATTTAAACTAATGAATTGAGATTCATTAAATCAAATTGACTTGAATCAAATGGTTGGATTTGATCAACCATGGGAGATAAGAGGTCAAGTTTGACTTGACTTGAGAGGGAAGATGAATAGTCAATTTTGACTTGACCAATTGCCATATCATGGTGACTTGGCATGGGGCCGGCCAATGATGATGCTCCACATCATCATGGACACATCATGGGGTGCCACCTCATGAGGGAGAGCAAGAGCCATTGGCTCTTGGAGTTACATGCATGCATGTAACCCCCTTATAGTGGGTTATGAAAGTGTGAAGTTAAATTGTGTAACTTCATCTTCTTCCTCCTCTCTTCCCTCAAGCTCTCTCTTCCTCATCTTGCCGTGAGCCTCTAAGAAGTGCTAGCACACTCTAGGTTGCTTTTCTGTAACTATTGCTTGTGTGGATACCAATAGAGGAGTGTACACTTGACACTCTTGAGTCCTAGTAAGCCATTTGGACGAGAGGGATAAGCGAAGGGCGTCGCATCAAGGGTAACGCTCTTAACATGTAGATCTAGAGTAGATCTAAGGTTTTTAAACACGTACATGTAGTTTTGTTTATCTTTGCACGGATCCGTGGCCGACTTCCGGGGTTTCCGCAACGCAAAAAAATGGTTTTTGCGGCTCGAATAGTCCAACACATACAAGTCAAGTGTTCTTGTTCTTGCATTTTCATTTCTCTATTTGCATTGTTGTCATCTACATGACTTTTTATCAGACTTCAATGTGTATTAATTTTGATGATATCATGTTGATATGCGTCATTGATTTTAGTAATTTATATTCTCCTATCTTCTGGTGAAATTATTTGCAAACCTAGATGAGATAATGAAAGTTCACCAAGTTCTACTAGTTAGTTTTTATTTCTCACTAAGTGTTAGTATTATCAATAAGTGTCGATTATGAGATGATTGGTAAAGGGACTTTTGTATCATATTTCATAATAAAATCAAAGTTTATGGTTATTATATTTTACTTTATTGATGAGCCATTTGAATAAATATAATAATATCCTAGGGTAGTTGGTTCTAGTCTACGGCATATCAAGTTGGTGACTTGATAGTGGGATACTATATATATATATATATATATATATATATATATAGAACACTACTCATAACTGTTGGATCGAGAAGCGTCGCTAGAGGGGGGGGTGAATAGCGATCGTAAAACTTTCGTTTTCGTTCGTTCGATACGCAAAGTAAACGAGTAAACACAGCGGAAAATAAAATGACACGTTTATTTTACTTGGTTCACAACCCAGTGGTTGCTACTCCAAGGCCCTATCGGTCCTTGACCGCGTACGGAGGGCAAAGCACTATAACGTCTCCTCCTCGTTGGAGGTAGGAGACAACGATCACAAAATCCGGAAGTACGAGGATGAGGCAACAAGCCTACCTCACCTCGTTACAAAAAAAAAACAACGAATACAATAATAAAAAGTATTACTAGATCGAAGAAGATCTGAGGTTGTCGTCGCGTCGCGTTATGTGTTGAAGCGTTGGCGTTGTAGGAGCACTTGATGAATAATTGATGTGATTTGGAGATGAATCCTCCTCCTTTTATAGACTTTAGCCTCTGAATTTGTCTCCTATTTCTTTGGAACGGATCATGAATTTTTCCAAATTTTATCGCTGGCGCGTCAAGCGTTATCCTTTTGACCTAGCGCAAAGCCGAATAATCGCGCCATCGATCGTGATGCCTCTCATCGCCGACCGATACGATGATCGGCCCGATGATACGATCGTGATCATCTCATCGATCCAAGCGATAGCGATCGGTGACCAATGTCCAAGAATGATCGCCGGCTGGCCACTTCCTGCGGTAAGAGATTAGCTCGGAAATGATAAATACGACGGTTTCTAATCGTCGATCTCGACCTAGACCTTCCACAGAAGTCTTAGTCGAATCGTCGCCTCTGATCGTCCCCCGTAAAGAGACACGACCTTACAATCTCTCACTCACACGAGCTTACCTCGATAGTAGCTCTCGCTTGGCCTTCCACTCGATTCCTTGGCTCCCTCGAATTCACTCAAGTGTCGCCCGACCACCACGGCTTCCTCCGGGTGTCGCTAGCCTTCAGCTCCAGCTTTAGTACTTTTCTGCACACTTGATTTAGCTCGTGAGATAACAATATAAACTTAACTTTGTGTCTTTGCCATAATCAAAACATAGGTTCGATTATCTAGTGCCTCACTAACAATCTCCCCTTTTGATCTATGGCAAACCAACACAAAGTTAAGGGAAATTAAAGCATAAAACACATATAGTAGATGATGAATACCATTCCCAAAAACTCTCCCTTAACCAAAACTCCCCCTTAACCCTAGGTGAGTTTTGAAAGAGATACTTTAGTTTTCAAAAACAAATTTTGTGTTTCAAAATGAAATTTTGTGTTACTCCCCCTTAACTTTCGCTCTTCTCCCCCTTTTGCCATAAATCAAAAAAGAGTGTTGGGGTTTTTGTATAAAATAGGGATTTAAAACAATGTCGTTTATGAATGCATCTAGATAAATCAAATATGAGTCCAAGCATGCGTCTAGCAATAGTTAGATAGATTGGTTCGAGGTGTGTCCCTCTGCACCAATAATCTAAAGATTTATAATATAACCATTAAGATTAGTTTGCTCTCCTTAGTCAAATATATGAAGTATAAGAGATGTAGCGCTAAACTTTGGCCTCGAGTTGTTAAGTACAATAGTTGAGAAAATAAGTAGTATTTTGAAGGGATTGTTTCAAGTATATTTCAATTATCCTTAACATCTCACCCATTCTATGTGTCTCATAATTTGTTCACCTTATATGTTTTGTGAGATGATTTTAAATTGATTAAAGATAGTCAACCTTGGGTTAGATTCAGATTTAACCTTTAGATCGTTAAGTAACTTTCGAGCGGCTTCAGTCGTGGCGAGGCACAGGGCCTTCTTTGATCGGAACAACGACCACTTCCTTAGACAAAGCCAAATTCAAGAAAATATCACTTAAGTCACTTAGGGTTACTTCCTGGTCTAACTAGTTTAGGATCTGGCGAGGTAGCTTCTAGTTCCACTCGGTCAAGTGCACACCAAGCTAGATCGCCTTATCTAGCTCGAATACACCTAGACTTTGTCTCCCTAACGTACTATCATCTCGCCAAGGCGTCTGATGCTATATTATCAAGAGTTGACTAACTAGTTATTTATGAAAAGAGGCTCCTGAGGCTCAATCTTTTGAAGGATTTTAGTTGGTTATGTACGTATTCTAAGTAAGTTCACAAGTTAAGAAATTCTAAGCATGCAATGGTTTTGCTAAGTAAGCGGGTATACTATTTTAGTGTTAGCTCCCCTAGACCATTGAACCAATAAGGTCTATTCAAATAATGAACTTGATCTGAGGAATCCAATACTTATTAGTCCTAATATGTGAATTTAATAAAACCTTTGGGACCCATGCTTGGACTCTTTGATGACTACGATTTACGATAGACATATAAGACCTATTCGTAGTCTTTGACTTAAATCCGAGTCCGGCTTTGTTGTACACGGCTCTTTGGGTTCCAAGTAGTCGGTTAAGGTTCTTAGATCCCAACGTGAACTTTTCCAACCTAGCCTCGACCTCTTGAACTTGGTCTTTCAAGAGAGAATTCTCCTTCTCAAGTTTTTCAATTTGGGTTGAGTTTCTCTCTTGAACTTGACTAGTTGAAGAGATTAGAGTAGCCTCTTGCTTGAGGGTTTCAACCTCCTCAAGTAACGACTCAACCCTAGACTCGGACTTAGTTAATTTCCTATTAAGCAGTTTAATTGTTTGTAAAGTGTACTAATTAAAGAGAAATCAACCTTAACTTTCCCTTTTGGTCCGGCTTTGAGTTTTCTCTCGAAATAATCTTCGGGGTCGGAGTCTGAGTTGTAGTTGGACTCGGCTTCGGATTCTGACTCGGACTCCTCCGTTCTTGTCATGTAAGCTATGTCTTCTCTGTTGTCCCAAGTTGCATGGAAGGCTTTCCTTGCTCCCTTTTTCTTTTGGTTCTCATTCTTCAATTTCCTTCTTTCTTGTCGAACTATTCTCCGCACAATATTGACTATTATGGCCTCCTCTTGGATTGGATTTGTCTTGGGTTCGAGTTCATCTACTTGCCTAGTAGGTGGCTTGCTTCTTTGTCCCGCAAGTAGAGCAATACCTCTCTCGGCCGGATCACGTTAGTTTGCTCGTGAAGTTCAAACTCGGAAAATAATTCATCTAACCTAAGCTTGATAGGTCCTTAGAGACCTTGTAGGCATCGACCATGGATGCCCACAAGGTAGTCCTAGAAATGAATTAAGAACGCACCTTAGTAGGTCACGGTTTTCGACCTTGTGTCCGATGGTGTGTAGGCCATTGACAATGTCCTACGCGGCGTGTAGTTGCGTTGCCGCCTCGTGTTCCTGCATCTTGAGGTTATACAACTTATTGAAAAGAAGGTCACGTTTACATACCTTAGCATCGGACGCCTTCCGTGTAGCTCAATTAATTTATTCCATAGGTCCTTGGCGCTAATGAATGGTCCGATGCGGTTGAGTTCCTCCTTGGACAAGCCGCATTGCAATATTTGGGTTGCTCTTGCATCGGCTTCGATTTGCCTCTTGGTTGCATTTGTCCACTTGTTGAAATCCAATGGCTCTCTTTGATCATTGGTGGGTAAAGCAAAGCCGCTTTGATTATTATCCAAGTCTCGACTTGTGTTTTCAAGAAACACTCCATCCGACCTTTCCAATAACGGAAATCATCTCCGTTAAAGAACGGAGGTCGGGTGGTGCTATATCCCTCAATGTTAGCCATTAATTATCTTGCAAAACACAAATAAAAACCAAAGAGAATTCCAAGACTTGGTCTTGGATTAGTAATGGGAAATAATAGGAAAAAACAGAAATAAATAAGGAGGATAAAAAACTAAAAAAATTTGAAACTTACGACCTTCGATGTCCCCGAAAGGGTACTAAACGTTGGATTTTGGGGCTGGAAATAGCTTGTTACGGGGGTAAACCCCCCGTAAGAAGTGTAGATCTTTCAGAGAGCTTCGATTTGGTGGGTAGATCGTTTCGTGAGTCCACTTGTAGCAAAAGTTATGCTCGTTTGATCGTGAGGTACTCCGAAGGAGATTAGTACTTGCAAAAACACAACAAAAAAACTATGTACCAAGACTTGGTCTTGGATTAGTAGTGCGGGAAACAAAATCTAAGAAATATACGAATCAAAAAATACGAAAAGAAAACCAAAACGTGCTAGATTGGTGGTTTCACCAAATCTTAGCGCCCCCGCTCTGATACCAATTGTTGGATCGAGAAGCGTCGCTAGAGGGGGGGGGTGAATAGCGATCGTAAAACTTTCGTTTTCGTTCGTTCGATACGCAAAGTAAACGAGTAAACACAGCGGAAAATAAAATGACACGTTTATTTTACTTGGTTCACAACCCAGTGGTTGCTACTCCAAGGCCCTATCGGTCCTTGACCGCGTACGGAGGGCAAAGCACTATAACGTCTCCTCCTCGTTGGAGGTAGGAGACAACGATCACAAAATCCGGAAGTACGAGGATGAGGCAACAAGCCTACCTCACCTCGTTACAAAAAAAAACAACGAATACAATAATAAAAAGTATTACTAGATGTCACGCCGACGAAGAAGATCGAGGTTGCGTCGTCGGCGTTATGACGGTGTTGAAGCGTTGGCGTTGTAGGAGCACTTGATGAATAATTGATGTGATTTGGAGATGAATCCTCCCCTCCTTTTATAGACTTTAGCCTCTGAATTTGTCTCCTATTTCTTTGGAACGGATCATGAATTTTTCCAAATTTTTATCGCGAAGTGGCCGCGTCAAACGTTATCCGTTTTGACCTAGCGCAAAGCGAATATCGCCATCGGTCGATGCCTCTCGATCGATGCGGCCGATCGATGATACGATCGATGCATCTCATCACCAATCGATAATCGATCGACCAATGTCCAAGAATGATCGCCACCGCCACTTCCTGCAGTAAGAGATTAGCTCAGAAAATGATAAATACGACGGTTTCTAACTGTCCGATCTCGACCTAGACCTTCCACAGGAAGTCTTAGTCGAATCGTCGCCTACGGTCGTCCCCGTAAAGAGGACACGACCTTACAATCTCTCACTCACACGAGCTTACCTCGATAGTAGCTCTCGCTTCCGGCCTTCCACTCGATTCCTTCGGCTCCCTCCGAATTCACTCAAGTGTCGCCCGACCACCACGGCTTCCTCCGGGTGTCGCTAGCCTTCAGCTCCAGCTTTAGTACTTTTCTGCACACTTGATTTAGCTCGTGAGATAACAATATAAACTTAACTTTGTGTCTTTGCCATAATCAAAACACAGGTTCGATTATCTAGTGCCCCTGCACCAACAATAACTGTTCCTAGTCAAGTATTAATTTACAAGGATATTACTAATACACTGAGACTAGCATATAGGTCAACTAATGACTTAATCAAACAAGTCATGGATATAGGATATCAAGTTGACACATGGGTATATTAGAGAATATGTACTGAATTGACCCATCATGAGAATATTTTATACATTGTCATATGAGTGTTATAAAAATTCTCATAATGGCTATGGTATGAATAGTCCTTAAACCTGAAATCACTATGGTTCCCTACATAAGGAGTTGTATACTTTAGTATCGACAAATGTCACCTGTAATAAGGTGGACTATAAAGTCGATCATTGGGTATGCAATGAATTATGTAGAGGGTTGTGAGTGATGGAGATGGGATCTATCCCTTCCATATGACGGAAGTGATATCTGTGAGCCCTTGATAAAGTAAGACTACTAAAAAGCATGGACATGCTCAAATAAGTCAATATGAGATATTGAGCTCATTTGATTGGGGTAGTCTACTTGAAGATCAAGAACCACAAAGATTGATAAGAGGATGATACGTCTATGCCTCATTGATCAATCTAGATATCAAGGATAGAAGGATTGAGTCATACAAGATAATAGTTATAGAAAGGTTATGTCAGATCTAGACATTCTTGTCACTTGGGTAGCAATGATGCTTTGCTAGATGCCAATCATTGTTTATATCTCTAAGATGGTTTTTAGGGATATTGCCAACGTTACGAGAACCTATAGGGTCACACACAAAGAACTTGTTATTTTGGAAATGGGTTCAATTTAGTTCGACTAAAGGGACCATTAGGCTCATTGAATGGACTAGATTGAGTTAGACTAATACCTTGGTCAAAACTTAAGTTAGACTCAAGTTGGATCAATTTGAGTTAGACTCAAAGTAAACCAATTGAAGAAGATGAATGGATATGGATTCATCATGCATGATTAATGTAGATTAATCATGAATTGAAGAAGATGAATGGATTTGGATTCATCATGCATAATTAATGTGGATTAATCATGCATTGAAGAGGAAATACAAAAGGATGTAAAACCTTTCATATTCATAGGATGAATATAATGTTGGATCGAGAAGCGTCGCTAGAAGGGGGATGAATAGTGAGCTTTAAAAACTTTCTTTTCGTTTCAATATACGAGCAGTGCAGCGGAAAGTAAAATAGTAGAAAATAAATAGACACTTTATTTTTACTTGGTTCACAACCCAATGGTTGCTACTCAATGCGATCCTTGACCACTGACGAAGGGGCAATCCACTATAGAGTCTCCTCGTTGGAGGTAGGAGACAATGATCACAAAAATTGAGAGACAAAAACTCGAGGATAAGACAACAAGCCTACCTCACCTCATTACGATGAAAACTCTGATTACAAATTAAACAAAATAAAAAACAAATTAATACTATCGACGAATATGAATCTGAGATGAAGAGCTTTTCATCAGCATGTTGGCATTGTAGTGTCATCGTTGAAGTGTAGCGTTGTTGGAGCACTTGGTGTTGGTGCAATCGGCCCATGTCACGATTGATTGGACTCGAGTTTGACTCGAGTAAGTGTTTTGATGTTTGACATGGATGTCTGACATTAATGTCTGACATGTGTTGGGGAGATTGTTGGTGCAATCAACCAAGGTCACATTTGATATTTGACGATGGTTTGACCATTGTCATGGGAAAGTCGAAGTCATGGGTACTTGGCATGGAAAGTCCAAGTGTGACACTTGGCATTGGGAAAGTCCAAGCTTGAGTATTGGCATTTGGAAAGTCCAATGGTGTAGTCTTGGCCACGTAAGTCCAAGGGTGTAGTCTTGGCGGTGAAAGTCCAAGTCATGAGTACTTGGCATTTGGAAAGTCCAAGGGGTTTGATATTTGCGGCATAAATTCCAAGAGTGAAGTATTTCCAGCATAAGTCCAATGGTTGGTGGTATAAAGTCCAAGCAGAGTCTTGGCTGTGTAAGTCCAATGTGCCTTAGAGGTGTAGAAACCGTTAGCATGACATGGCCGATGGAAGCACCTGAAGACTAGCGTATGGATGAACAAGTAATGGATGACTTGGAGGGATTCGATAGGCACGAGGCTGATGGAGGTGGCTAGAAGGCTTAGGTCTAGGCTACGAGTGGTCTAGCAAGTATGGGGGCACCATACTTGCAGTAAAACCTCATATTTGAGGTGTATCAGTCGACTGGTGTGAGTCAACTAGGGTTTAACTGCAGGAATTAGCCTAGAAGTCAACTACCAGCCTTTGGCAATCGACTTCTTGCCTGATCAGTTGACTGATATGTCGATCAGTCGACTGGTGCTCCTCGAGAATTCGAGCATAGAATGGAGTCAGACTCGATTGCTGGGGTTAACAGTTGAGTGAAAGTTCTATTAGTCGACTGATGTGTCTGATCAGTCGACTGATGTCCTATCCGTTGGATTTTTCCAGTGTGGATTGCACTGTTGTCTCACAACAACAGTGTCATCAGTCGCCTGATGGTCCTGAGCAGTCGACTGATAGGCGAAATCCAGCCCAGGCAACAACTATAAAGGGAGCTCGTGGAGGGAGGATTCACTATGTGGTAGTCTTGGCGGTGAAAGTCCAAGTCATGAGTACATGGCATTTGGAAAGTCCAATGGGTTTGATATTGGCGGCATAAAGTCCAAGGGCAAAGTATTTGCTGCATAAGTCCAATGGTTAGCGGTATAAAGTCAAAGCAGAGTCTTGGCAGTATAAGTCCAATGTGCCTTGGATGTGTAGACACCGTTAGCATGACATGGCCGATGGAAGCACCTGAAGGCTAGCGTATGGATGAACAAGTCATGGATGACTTGGAGGGATTCGATAGGCACGAGGCTGATGGAGGTGGTTAGAAGGCTTAGGTCTAGGCTACGAGTGGTCTAGAAAGTATGGGGGCACCATACTTGGGGTAAAACCTCATATTTGAGGTATATCAATCGACTGGTGTGAGTCAACTAGGGTTTAACTTCAGGAATTGGCCTAGCAGTCGACTGCCAGCCTTTGGCAATCGACTGCTTGCCTGATCAGCTGACTGATATGTCGATCAATCGACTGGTGCTCGAGAATTTGGGCAAAGAATGGAGTCGGACTCGACTGCTGGGGTTAACAGTCGAGTGATGGCTCTATCAGTCGACTGATGTGTATGATTAGTCGACTGATGTCCTATCTGTTGGATTTTTCCAGTGTGGATCGCACCGTTGTCTCACAGCAATAGTGTCATCAGTCGACTGATAGGTAAAATCCAGCCCAGGCAACAGCTATAAAGGGAGCTCGTGGAGGGAGGATTCACTATGGTTCTTTGAGGAGTTTTTGGGGCGAAATGCTAGTGTAATTTAGGGTCTCTAAGTGAAACTCAAACAACCAAATGATCAAGCAATCAAAAGATCTTTGTAAAGTGTTTTGCTTTACTTGTATTGCATTTCATTAGTGTAATTTCTTGTATTTGTTGTATTAGTTAGTGTAATCATTTGTACGAGGTTTCTCCACCTCCGGATTGTTCCGAGAAGGAGTTTATTAGATTAGTAGTGCTTGTTTGCATTGCTAGGGCTTTTAGAGCCCGATTCGTAGAGTAGGAACCATTCAGTTCCGAACCATATTATATTCTTGTGTTTGTGATTGTGTATCGTGTTATTGTTTTTATTATTATTCCGCTGTGCACTAACACAATTTGTAGATGCAATCGCGAATGAATTCCATCAAGCATCGACAACGCTATTCACCCCCCTCCCTCTAGCGGGCACATCGTTCCCAACACTTGGGAGCAAAGAATTAATGAAGTAGGGTTTGAGTCCTCCCCACCTTTTATAGACTCATGTCTTTGAATTAGTCTGGATCCAGATCCTCAACTTGTGGTTATTATCACAAGATGGCACCTTATCTAATCGCGAAGTCACGACGTCAAACGTTATCCTTTTTTTACCAAGCGCATAAGGCTGATTCATCGCCATCAGTCAACTGATGCACTTCATCAGTCAACTGACATCAGTCGACTACCAATATTCAGCAGTCGATTGCCAACCTGGTCACTTCCTTGCAGCAAAGAGTTAGTATAAAAAATGGTAAATGCGACGATTTTTACCGTCCAATCTCGACCTAGACCTTCCACTAGAAGTCTTAGTTAGATCACCGCCTAGGGTCATCCCCGTACAGAGGACATAACCTTACCATCTCTCTTCGTACACGTGTTTACCTCTGGTCCTTTATGACCTGTCATTTTGCTTCCGATCATCATCTGGGTTCTTCGACTCCCATGAAGTTCTCTCGGTGTCGCCCGACCACCATAGTTTCCTGACTCGGGATTCTCCGAGTGTCACTGATCTTTGACTTAGCTTAACCATTTTTTGAACACTTAATTCAGCTCATGAGATAACAATATGACCTTAACTTTGGATCCTTACCATAATCAAAACTTAGGTCCGATTATCTGGTGCCCCTGCACCAACAATCTCCCCCTTTTTGATATATGGCAAACTAACACAAAGTTAAGGGAAATTTAAAGCTTAAAACAAGTAGAGTAAATAATAAATGCTCTTTTAAAAACTCCCCCTTAACCCTAGGTGAGTTTTGAAAGAGATACTTTAATTTTTAAAATAAATTTTGTGTTACTCCCCCTTAACTTTCCTTCTTCTCCCCCTTTTGCCATAAATCAAAAAAAAAAGTTGGGGTGTTTATATAAAATAGAGATTTAAAAATAACATGCATTTAAAATTCTTAAGGATAGATCAACTATGAGTCCAAGCATGCGTCTAGCATTAGTTAGATAGATTGGTTCGAGGTGTGTCCCTCTGTACCAACAATTTAATAAGTTTTTGAAACATACTTTTAAAAATACTTAAAAGTTTATTTTCAAAAAGAACTTCAAAGGTTTGCAATATAACCCCTTAGGGTTAGTTTGCTCTCCCCATAGTCAAATATATGAAGTATAAGAGATTTAGGGGGCGCTAAACTTTGGACTAGAGAGTTGTATACTTAGTATTGGCCAATCGAAGTTATAATTATTCATTAAGTGCAAGAAAATAAATAGCATTTTGAAAAAGTTATGTTAAGTGTATTTCAATTATCCTTAACATCTCACCCATTCTATGTGTCACAAAAATGTGTTTTCCTTATATGTTTTGTGAGATGATTTTAACTTGATTAAAGTTAGTCATGATGGAATTGCTCCGGAGGCTCATTGGCTCCCATGTCCCCGGATTAAAATTTTCACTAATGAAAACTAATCCGGATGGGATGAGTTTCCTAAGCTCAACCAATTCGTCGTCATGCTAACGACTTGAGCGATCGCTTGAACAAACTAGTTGTTCAAGAAACAACACTCTTCTAGTCGGTTAGCCACGGAAGAGACGACGGACGGATCACTGGTTTTTGTGTTTATCTTCGGGGTCCATGATTATACAAAAACATACAAATGTAGACATGTATAATCAACACATACAAACATATAAATAAGAACATGCAAAGATCAATAATAAAACTTGTAAAAGTTTTATACCTCTCGATCTTCTATCGTATGTCCTAACCTCCTTGTAGACTTCGTGTGGGCGAAGATCCTCCACAAGTTGAAGCTTCCTAGATCTTCTTCAATCGAAAGAAAGAAGAACTCTCCTTCCCTTCTTTCTTGAGCCAACCACCAATCCACAAAGGATTGATGCCGCCGGCCTCAAGAATGGAGAGAACAAGATGGCCAACCAAGAAACCGAACTAGGGAATGTTGGATCGAAAGTGTCGCTAGAGGGGGGGGTGAATAGCGATACGGTGTCGTTAAAAACTTTTGCAATAAGTAAAAAGCAAGTAGAGAATGCACAGCGGAAATATAAAGTAGACAAGATATTTTTACGTGGTTCACAATCTTTCGATTGCTAATCCACGGCCCTAGTGATCCTTGATCACGTACGGAGGGCAATTCACTAAAACCACTCCTCTTCGTTGGAAGTAGGAGCAACGATTACAAAAAGAAATCAAGGCAAAGGGACACTCCCCCTTTCCTTGTTACGATTAAAGCACAAAGACAATTTAAAGAAGTAGAACTTAAATAAATATACCGACAACTCTTATAAGTAGAAGATGTAGCTTTCGTTGTCGGCGGCACTTCGTCGTAGCAAATGTGAGTAGTAGTAGCGGCGTTACGACGGCGTGTTGAGAGCTCTTGAATTCTTGTTATTTGCTTGGCTTGAACATGTCTATTTATGGATATTGATCTATGAATTTAGACATAGGTAGTGTCCAAGGTGAGGTTCTTATCCCCCAAGACTTGTTCATCCACATCCTTTGCACCAACTCAAGGATGAGGTGTTTCATCCAACCACCTTGTGCCACCTCCAACCTCCTTGGGCGCCAACTTGAGGATGAGGTGTTTCATCCAACCACCTTGTGCCACCTTCAACCTCCTTGGGCGCCAACTTGTTGGAGCCATTCAACTTGTGCCACATCATGGGAGCCAACCATCTTGTGCCAACTCACCTTATTTTGGGCGTCCACCACAAGGAAGCTTGGTGATGGTTTGGATGTCCACCTTGATGCCACATCACCCTTTGTACCAAAACACGAGTCAAGTCCAAATTCACCCCTTGAAATTCGAGCTCTTCTCGAGGTTTGGAACTTGACTAGCAGTTGGTAGTCAAAGGGTTTTGGATGTACAAGTTAGCTTAAAATATAAAGTACGATGGTTCTAACCATCGATCTCGACCTAGACCTTCCATTGGAGGTATTGGGTGATCTACGCTTAACGACCTTGCTTCGCTTTCACACGAGCTTACCTTGTAGCCTCGCTTCCGGTCTTCACCCAGTACCTCGGCTTCCTCCAAGTCCCTCTGGCGTTGCCCGACCACCTCGGTTCCCACCGGTGTCGCCGGACCTTCCGCTCAACTTTAGCATTTACGCACACTTAATTGAGCTCGTAAGATAACAAATATACCCTTAACTATTGAGCCTTTTGCCATAATCAAAATACGGTTCGACTTTGGTGCCCTTTGCACCAACAATCTCCCCTTTTTGATTCATGGCAAACCGACACAAAAGTTAAGGAAAAATTAACATAACGAGCTAGCATAATGATTAAGCATGAATGAGCTAGCATAAAGATTAAATATGAATGAGCTAGCATAATGATTAAGCATGAATGAGCTAGCATAATGATTAAGTATGAATGAGCTAGCATAAAGATTAAGCATGAGTGAGCTAGCATAAAGATTAAGCATGAGTGAGAAATATTATTGTTTCAAGTTCTCCCCTTTGAGGTAACCTCCCCCTTGACCGAAGGTGAGTTCTTGAAAAATAATTTTTACTCCCTAAATAGTTGCTTAAGTAAATGTAATTACTTAATATAAAAGGTAATAATTTTGTTTACTTTCTTCCTTACTTTTGTGACTTTCTCCCCCTTTTGCCTTAACTCAAAAAGTTTGTAAATATATTTTAAGGTTTGTAAGTCCAAGCAAGTTCCCAATATAAATATATATATATATTTTTTTAAATAATAATAAGCTTGAAAATATGTTCATCTAAAATGTACAACTCGGTTGGACTTGATTGATATAGAATGATCAATAAGTCTTGAAGGAGTTGATTAATTTTAAATAATTATACTCCATGGTTCATGTCGATGCAGAATCTACATCTGGAACCGGGAGTAAGGTCCTAACATCTCACGCCCCTCTCGTGGCTAAGTACACAAACACATTAGTCCTATGTGTTGTGAGATGTGTTGGCTCCTTAAATCTATAGGTATATGATTTCTAAGGTAAGACTTAGGCTAATTTCATAAAAGAAGCAAAAGTAGAGTACATATATAGAAAAATTTAAATCCTACTCTATTACCTAACTTTCATCTTAATAAACTAAATTACCGGGTAGTGGTTTGGTGAAGATGTGCTAGGTTTGATTTGGACTCAACATACTCTAGTTGTATAGTTCCATTAGTTACATGTTCCCTAATGAAGTGGTGTTTAACTTCTATATGTTTTGTCCTAGAATGACATATTGGATTTTTAGTTAAGTTAATTGAACTGATGTTATCTATGTAGGTTTTAATGTTGTTAAAGATTAAGCTAAAGTCTTGGAGAGTGTGCTTCATCCACGAGGAGTGAGAGACACACTCACCCATCGCAACGTATTCTGGCGGTGGTAGATAAGGCAACGCAATCGCTTCCCTCGCACCAACTCACTAGACTCGAGCCGAGGATTTGACAACAACCACTCGTGCTCTTTCTATCGAGTTTACTACCGGCATAGTCGGAGTCGAGTAGCCGATTAGATTAAACTCGGTAGATCTAGGGTACCAAATACCTCGTTTAGCGTGCCCTTTAGATATCTAAGGATACGCTTGACTAGGGTTAGGTGAGACTCCTTGGCAGGTTTGTAACCTTGCGCACATACTTCTATGAATAAAATGTCGAATTGGCTCATGCGGTTAAGTATAGGAGACTTCCTATTGCGCTCTATAGTATTTTAGGTCAACGGGTTTTCCTTCTACATCTTCGTTTATATTAACATTAGTTGCTATAGGTGTATTAATTATTTTAGCATCTTGCATTCCAAATCGATTTATTAAGTCCTTAGTATATTTTTGTTGATGTAAATATATTCCATCTTTAGTTTGTTTAATTTGTAAACCTAAGAAGAAACTTAACTCTCCTACTAAATTCATTTCAAATTCACTTTCCATAAGTGAGATGAATTCGTTTAGCAGGATCGAGTTGGTAGTTCCAAAAATTATATCATCTACATAGATTTGGGCTATAAAGATTTCTTTTCCTACGGTTTTTACGAATAAGGTTGGGTCGACTAAACCTTGGTTGAATCCTTTGGACTTAAGATAGATCGAAAGCCTTTCGTACCAAGCTCTTGGGGCTTGTTTGAGTCCATATAGGGCTTTCTTAAGTCTAAGGACATGGTCAGGTTTATCTAGATTTTCGAATCCAGGAGGTTGGTAGCGTAAACTTCTTCCTTAATGTATCCATTCAAAAATGACTTGACATCCATTTGAAACAATTTAAAACCTCGATGTGCATATGCTAACAACATTCGGATGGACTCTAGTCTTGCTACGGGGGCGTAGGTCTCATCGTAATCTAAACCTTCGACTTGACTAAACCCTTTTGCGACTAACCTAGCTTTATTTCTAACTACTTCACCTTTATCATCAAGTTTATTTCGAAATACCCACCTTGTTCCAATAATTGATTTTTCTTTAGGTGGTGGTACTAATTCCCGGACTTCATTTCTAGTGAATTGAGCTAGCTCTTCTTGCATAGCAATAATCCGATCGGGATCAAGAAGTGCTTGTTCAATAGTTTTGGGTTCGATTTTGGAAATTAACGAGATTTGACTAAGGTTTCGATATGAAGCTCTAGTTCGAACCCTAAATTTGGATCACCTATAACTTGATTGATAGGATGATTTGTTTGAGTCTTAGTGTGACTCGGGTTAGGGTCATCTATCACTTGGTCGATAGGATGACTTGGGTGAGTTCTAGTTTGACTTGGGTTAGAGTCATCTATCACTTGGTCGATAGGATGACTTGGGTTAGGACGAGATTCAAGTTCAAGATCAGTCGGGTTCGCTATAAGTTGATTTGCTAGTTGGTTTTGTTAAGGATTGAGCAGGTTCGTGTCCTTCGTCGAAAACTATATTAATGGTTTCTTCGACTCTAAGAGTGTCGTGATTGTATACCCTATAAGCTCTCTTGGTGGTTGAGTATCCTAGAAAGGTTCGATGAGGTTTTGGATTTGAATTTCCCTAGGTAATCCTTAGTGTTTAAGATATGTACCTTGCATCCAAATACCCTAAAGTACTTGATGTTCGGTATTTTATCGTGATAAATCTCGTACGAGGTCTTTTGGTGCCTCTTTACCATAAGGATCCTATTTTGGACATAGCAAGCCGTACTAGACGACTCCAAAATCTATCGGGTAGGTTATACTCGTTTAACATTGTCCTAGCGGCTTCTTGTAGGGTTCTATTTTTCCGTTCGACTAACCCATTTTGTTGTGGGGTTCTAGGACATGAAAACTCATGGTGGTATCCGTTTAGGTTACAGAAATCGTTAAACCTGTGGTTTTCGAAATCACCACCATGATCGCTTCTAAGTCTTTTAATCTTAAGGTTCTTTTGATTTTCGATTAACCTACAAAGATTGATTAGTTGGTCTAGGGTATCATTTTTATGTTTGATAAACCTAACCCAAGTAAATCTAGAATAGTCGTCAATTATGACTAAGCAAAATTGACTACCATTGAGTGACTTAGCTCCATGTGAATCAAATAGATCCATGTGTAGGAGCTCAAGAACACTTTTGGTTCGTTCTTGATTAGTTAATTGATGTTGTGTCCTAGATTGTTTACCTTGTTGACAAGCATTACATATTTTATTATCCAAGTTGTTTAGTTTAGGCAAACCTATAACCAAGCCACTCTGACTCATCTTGTGGACGAGTCTTGGGTGCGAGTGTCCGAGTCTTCGGTGCCATAACCAAGATTCCTCTTGCTGTGTCATAAGACACTTGGTTGAGAAGTTGGGTAAATTTATTGTGTAGATGTTGCTACTCCTAGTTCCTTTAAGTATTATTTTAGATGTTGCATTTATTTTGATTACGCATTCATTTTCTAGAAATATGACCTTATAATTGTTATCACACAATTGGCTTACACTAAGTAAATTATATTGAAAGTTTTCTACTAATAAGACATTTTGAATTGTAAAGTTAGAGTTGAGCTCAATATCACCTGATCCGATGATTTTGAGCTTGCCGTTATTTCCGAAGGCTACCGATCCTTGTCGTTTGAATCGTAACTTCAAAAATTTGAGTTGATCCCCGGTCATGTGTCGGGAGCAACCACTGTCCAACATCCATTGATCCTACACATAAGGTAGTTGGATCGGATATTGGAATTACTAAAGGGTTGTTTGTAAGTTTTTTAAACCTAAATCATCTCACCAATATCTACATGATCAAAACATGTTATTCCTATGTGTTATTGTGAGATGACTATCAATTTTACTTGATTAATTTTAATGAATTTAAATTAACCAACATTAGGTTAGATTCGGATTTAGTCTAAGCTCATCAAGTAATCTTTTCAAGAGATTAGCTTCCAGGTCGTGGCGAGGCACAGAGGCCTTCTTTGATCGGAACAACGACCACTTCCTTAGACAAAGCTAATTTCAAGAAATTGATAACTCGACTTACTTGAGACTACGTCTTGGTCTAACTAGTTATTTTTGAAAAGAGGCTCCCCGAGGCTCAATCTTTTCGTAGGATTTTAGTTGGTTTATTTTTGAAAAGAGGCTCCCCGAGGCTCAATCTTTTCGCAGGATTTTAGTTGGTTATGAGTCCTATCTAACCATTCTAAAAATAAAGGAAAAACTAAGCATGCAATTTCTAAGACTTAACAAAAATACATTTTGTATTGGCTCCCCCTGGACCATTGAATCGAGTGGGTCTATTCACATAGTGAATTTGGTCCTTGGGAACCCAATACATGTTAGATCCTAAAGTTGAAATCAAAGTGGTCTTAGGGACCCATGCTTGGACATTTTTCTTATGTTGGTTTACTATAGACATATATGACTTATTGGTTGTATTTGAGTTAAACCCGAGTCCGGCCTTGTTGTACACGGCCCTTTGTGATCCAAGTAAGAGGTCAAGTCCCTTGGATCCCAAAGTGAACCTTTCCAACGTGTTCCTAAGGTCTTCGACTTGTGTTTTCAAAAGCGAGTTCTCAACTTCAAGCTTTTCAACTTGAGTTGAGTCCTCCTCTTGAATACGAGTAGTCGAAGAGGTTAGGGAGACCTCATGTTTGAGAAGGTTAACCTCCTCAATTAGGGTCTCGACCTTGGACTCGGACTTAGCTAGTTTCTTATTTAAAAATTTAATTGCACCATACAAAGTATTAAGTAACGACCTACTTACCCTTAATGATTCTTTTGAACCGGATACGGATCCGTGGCTTGTCTTGAATGGAAGCTCATCATCGGATTCGGACTCGGACTCTTCTTCGGTTTCGGAGTCGTGCTCGGTCGGCTTGGCCATTAGAGCTTGGATATCGTCTTCTTCCTCCGACAACTCCTCCCAAGTAGCGTTTAGCGCTTTCTTGGTCTTTGATGCGTTATTCTTTAGCTTTGGGCACTCGGACTTGATGTGACCGAACCTGTTGCACTCATAGCATCTAAAATTAGAAGTATTTGAATTAGGTTTAGGCTTACCTTGAGTTGTTGGTCGTTTTCGTCTCTTGATCATCTTCCGAACTAGATTGACTAGTTCGGATTCTATTTCGGAGTCTACTTCCGATTCGGACTCGTCTTCTTCCTTCGGGGGTGGCTTTGCGGGCTTCTTCTTCTTGGAACTCGCAACTAACACAATACTCTTCTCGGCACGGACCACGCGTTAGTTTGCTCATGTAATTCAAGTTCAAAACAATTCGTCTAACCTAATTTTAGAAAGGTCCTTGGAGACCTTGTAGGCATCGACCATGGATGCCCACAAGGTGGTCCTAGGAAACGAGTTAAGAGAATACCTGATAAGGTCGCGATTCTCGACCTTTTGTCCGATGGCATGGAGTTGGTTGACGATGTCTTGGATACGAGCATGTAGTTGAGTTCCGGTCTCGTTTTCCTGCATTTTCAAGTTATACAATTTATTTAAAAGTAAATCTCTTTTACATACCTTCGTGTCGTCGGTGCCTTCGTGTAGTTCCACTAGCTTGGTCCATAAGTCCTTTGCACTAATGAAGGGGCCGATGCGGTTGAGCTCTTCCTTGGACAACCCACATTGCAAGATTTGAGTTGCCTTGGCATCGGCTTCTACTTGTTTTTCATGGAATTTGACCATTGATCGTAACCCAAAGATTCACCATCTTCATTAATAGGAAGTGTGAAACCGGTTTGGATTACGATCCACATCTCGATTTGGGTTTTAAGAAAGCATTCCATCCGACCCTTCCAATACGAAAGTCATTACCGTTGTAAAGCGGGGGTGGTGCTAAACCCTTCGAGATGGGCCATTTAAAACAAGAAGAAGAACGCGAAAAGAATCTTGCAAAACACACACGGAAAGAATATTCCAAGACTTTCGTCTTGGATTAGTAGTCTTGAGAAGTAAAAAGATATATAAAATGTAACTTGCAAAAAGAAATAAACAATCAAATGCGAATGTCGTTGAAGTTCCGGAGGACAACCTTACTCGGGATCTAACCCGAAGGACAACCTTATCCGGATCCTAAAGCCTCTAATGCAATTCTATATGTAGGAGAAGATAAGCAAGTGAAATAATTATACGACAACAGAAATAAATAAATAAAAAATCTGTAAAAAAAGAAAATCAAAGCTAGATTGGTGGTTTCACGAATCTTAGCGCCCAAACTCGATACCAATTGTTGGATCGAAAGTGTAAGCTAGAGGGGGTGAATAAGCGTCTGATGTCGTTAAAAACTTTTGCAACAAGTAAAAAGCAAGTAGCGACTGCACAGCGGAAATATAAAGTAGACAAGATATTTTTACGTGGTTCACAATCTTTCGATTGCTAATCCACGGCCCTAGTGATCCTTGATCACGTACGGAGGGCAATTCACTAAAACCACTCCTCTTCGTTGGAAGTAGGAGCAACGATTACAAAAAGAAATCAAGGCAAAGGGACACTCCCCCTTTCCTTGTTACGATTAAAGCACAAAGACAATTTAAAGAAGTAAAACTTAAATAAATATACCGACAACTCTTATAAGTAGAAGATGTAGCTTTCGTTGTCGGCGGCACTTCGTCGTAGCAAATGTGAGTAGTAGTAGCGGCGTTACGACGGCGTGTTGAGAGCTCTTGAATTCTTGTTATTTGCTTGGCTTGAACATGTCTATTTATGGATATTGATCTATGAATTTAGACATAGGTAGTGTCCAAGGTGAGGTTCTTTTCCCCCAAGACTTGTTCATCCACATCCTTTGCGCCAACTCAAGGATGAGGTGTTTCATCCAACCACCTTGTGCCACCTCCAACCTCCTTGGGCGCCAACTTGAGGATGAGGTGTTTCATCCAACCACCTTGTGCCACCTTCAACCTCCTTGGGCGCCAACTTGTTGGAGCCATTCAACTTGTGCCACATCATGGGAGCCAACCATCTTGTGCCAACTCACCTTATTTTGGGCGTCCACCACAAGGAAGCTTGGTGATGGTTTGGATGTCCACCTTGATGCCACATCACCCTTTGTACCAAAACACGAGTCAAGTCCAAATTCACCCCCTTGAAATTCGAGCTCTTCTCGATTTGGAACTTGACTAGCAGTTGACTGTAGTCAAAGGGTTTTGGGCAGATACAAGTTAGCTTAAAATATAAAGTACGATGGTTCTAACCATCTGATCTCGACCTAGACCTTCCATTGGAGGTATTGGGTCGGATCTACGCTTAACGACCTTGCTTCGCTTTCACACGAGCTTACCTTGTAGCCTCGCTTCCGGTCTTCACCCGAGTACCTCGGCTTCCTCCGAAGTCCCTCTGGCGTTGCCCGACCACCTCGGTTCCCACCGGGTGTCGCAGACCTTCCGCTCAACTTTAGCATTTCTGCACACTTAATTGAGCTCGTAAGATAACAAATATACCCTTAACTATTGAGCCTTTTGCCATAATCAAAATACCGGTTCGACTTTGGTGCCCACTGCACCAACAGGGAACAATCCCTAGCTCTTTTGTGCCGCCGGCCAAGAGGAAAAGAAGAGGAGAAGAGGAAATCGGTTGAGCCCCGACCAAGGTAGAAGGAAGAAGAGGTAGGAGCCGGCCACCCCTTAGGAAGAAGAAGAACACCTCTCCTATAGTTGCCGCCCACCTTAGCTTCCAAACCCTAGCCGCCCAACCTCCTAACCTTCTAGGGTTTCTTGCCGCCCAACAAAAGATAGGCAAAACCCTAATCCTCCAAGGGTTTCTTGCCGCCCAACCTTTTGATTGGCAAACCCTAATCTCCCTCAAAAACCAACCACCTCCTGCCGCCCACCCTAAGCCACCCTTTTATAGAGTTAGGGATAAGCCTTGGTTTAATCTCCACCGTTGGTTCTAGGGATTTAATCTCAACCGTCGGATCTAGAGATTTAATCTCAACCGTCGGATCTAGAGATTTAATCTCAACCATCGGATCTAGAGATTTAATCTCAACCGTCGATTCTAGGGATTTAATCTCAACCGTCGGTTCTAGAGATTTAATCTCAACCGTTGGATCTAGGGATTTAATCTCAACCATCGGTTCTAGAGATTTAATCTCAACCATTGGTTCTAGAGATTTAATCTCAACCGTCGGATCTAGAGATTTAATTTCCATCGTCGGTTCTAGAGATTTAATCTCAACCGTCGGTTCTAGAGATTTGTTTTCCATCATTGGATCTAGACTTCATGAGGATTATATTAGGCTACGATAGGGACCATGAGGAGGAGTTGGATCTTGGCCACCCGATGGATCGGAACCACACAAACTTGATCCATCAATGATGTTCCATTCCACTAGAGGATCATCATTGAATTACCTCACCAACCCCATAAATTAATATGGGCTCCATATATTATTTGTACATCCATCTCCCGTGTTTAAGATATCGAATGTCACAATTAATTGATTTATCGACCATCAATCAATTAACATCTAACTCCTCGAGTAGTACCACTCAACCTTATCATCATGTTGACTAAGTCAACCTGCAGGGTTTACATGATGAACCTTATGAGCTCCTCAAGGGGACATCATCAACCTAATATATAGGACACGGTTTCCTCCTATAATTAACGGCGCACCATGTAAATAATATCATTTCCCAACTTACCTAGCATATTGATTTAATCCATCTAAATCTCACCCTTTGGTAAATCAAAGAAATAAATACTAAGTACATG
Organism: Wurfbainia villosa; assembly: GCA_025175895.1. Taxonomy (NCBI): domain Eukaryota; kingdom Viridiplantae; phylum Streptophyta; class Magnoliopsida; order Zingiberales; family Zingiberaceae; genus Wurfbainia; species Wurfbainia villosa. The sequence continues at coordinate 15,267,998 of CM045996.1, read as the reverse complement.
TGCCCGTTATTATATCGGGATTAACAACATGTACAACATAATATCCGAGGTACGATTCAATTATGTAGTCAGCAATAAATTAAATCACCTCTATGATGGTCCTGCTTAATACACCTAAGTGTACTAGTGTAACTCTATGTTCAAGACAAAACAATACCAAGCTACACTACAACCATGCCAATGGTTTATCCAAAACCATCTTGGTTGTGAGCCTCTACTTATATTCTACAAGGGATTGATAACATGATCTTCTGTGCCACACCAGGCACCATGTTATCTACAATGTAGAATATTAGACAATATGCACACATATAATAAATATAAAGTGCAAACAATGATCATGTGATTCTTTTTTCAAAATAAAAATGTTCATACAAAAAAGCTAGGCTTTCAGTATACATCCCAACAAGTCAACCTTGGGTTAGATTCGGATTTAACCCTTAGTTCATCAAGTAAACCTTTCAAGGAATTGGCTTCCAGGTCGTGGCGAGGCACAGGGGTCTTCTTTAATCGGAATAACGACCACTTCCTTAGACAAAGTCAAATTCAAGAAATTGATTACTTGAGTCACTTAAGATTACTTCCTGGTCTAACTAGTTTAGGATACGGCGAAGTAGCTTCAGCTAGTTCAACTCAGCCAAGTGCACTAAGCTAGGTACGCCTTATCTAGCTCGAATACACGAGACGTTATTTCCCTAACGTACTATCATCTCGCCGCGTCCTAATACTATGTTGTCAAAGTTGACTAACTATTTGTCCTATCTAGTCGTTCTAAAAAGTAAAAAAATAACTAATCATGCAATGATTTTGCTAAGGAAGTTGGTATACTATTTTAGTGTTAGCTCCCCCAGGACCATTGAACCAATATGATCTATCCACAAAGTGGACTTGATCCTAGGGAATCCAATACTTATTGGTCCTTATATGTGAGTTTAATAAAATCTTTGGTACCCATGCTTGGACTCATTGATGACTACGATTTATGAAAGACATAAGATCTATTCGTAGTCCTTAAACTAAACTCGAGTCTGGCTTTGTTGTACATGGTTCTTTGAGTTCCAAGTAGTCAGTTAAGATTCTTGGATCCCAATGTGAACTTTTCCAACCTAGCCTCAACCTCTTGAACTCATCCTTTCAAGAGAGAATTCTCCTCCTCAAGTATTTTAACTTGAGTTGAGTTTCCCTCTTGAACTTGACTAGTTGAAGTGGTTAGAGTAGCCTCTTGCTTGAGGGTTTCAACTTCCTCAATTAACGACTCAACTCTAGACTCGAACTTAGTCAATTTCCTATTTAGCAACTTAATTGCATGATATAAGTTCGCAATTAATGAATGACTTACCTTAATCTTTTCTTTCGATCCTGCTTTGAGTCTCTTCTCGAAATTGTCCTCGGAGTCAGAGTTAGAGTTGGATTCATATTCGGCTTCGGACTCTGACTCGGACTCTACCATTCTTGCCATGAATGCTATATCGACGCCTTCTTCTTCGTCATCCCAAGTTGCGTGAAAGGCCTTCTTAGATCCCTTTTTCTTTGGCTTCATTTTTGATTTGTAGTGCCCCTTCTTCTTGTTCTTCGACTGCTACTTTTCTTTTCGGATTATTCTCTGGACCATGTTTACTATTGTGGCCTCCTCTTCAGATTCGAACTCAGGTTCTCCCTCGGGTTTGAATACTTCTTCTTGCTCGGGAGGTGGCTTGCTCTTCTCCTTTCTTCTTTGACTTGCAAGCAAAGCAATACCTCTCTCAGCCCGGACCACGTTAGTTTATTCATGAAGTTCTAATTCCAAAAGGAGCCCATCTAACCAAATTTTAGAAAGGTCTTTAGAAACCTTGTAGGCATCAACCATGGATTCCCACAAGGTGGTCCTAGGGAAGGCATTTAGTGCATACATTATTAGGTCTCAGTTCTCTACGGCTTGCCCGATCGAGACGATGTCCTAGATCCACGCATGTAGTTGTGTGGCGGTCTTGCGATCCTACATCTTTAGATTATATAGCTTATTTAAAAATAGATCCCTCTTACATACTTAGCATCATCAGTTCCTTCATGAAGCTCGATGAGCTTGTTCCAAAGATCCTTCGCGCTTATGAACGGGCCGACGCAGTTGATCTCCTCTTTGGATAGGCTGCACTACAACATTTGGGTTGCTTTTGCATCAGCTTTGACTTACCTCTTGGTTGCATTGGTCCACTTGTCGAAGTCCAAAGGCTCCCCTTGATCATCAGTGGGTAGAGCAAAGCCGGTTTGGATTATTATCCAAGTCTCGACTTGTGTTTTCAAGAAACACATTATTCGACCTTTCTGTTGGTGCAATCGGCCCAGGTCACGATTGACCAGGACTCGAGTTTGGCTCGAGTGATGTTTTGATGTGTTTTGATGTTTCGACAAAAAAATATGACAATGTAATTGTCAAGGAAAGTCCAACATGGGTTGGCAAGGGAAAGTCCAAGCATGGTCTTGGCATTTGGGAAAGTCAAGCATGGTCTTGGCATTTGGGAAAGTCTAAGCATGGTCTTGGCATAGAAAGTCCAAGCATGGTCTTGGCATGGAAAGTCCAACATGGGTTGGCATTAGAAGTCCAAGGGTTTGATATTGGCGGCATAAAGTCCAAGCGGGAGTCTTGGCAGCATAAGTCCAATGGTTGGCGGCGTAAAGTCCAAGCGGAGTCTTGGCGGCGTAAGTCCAATGTTCCTTGACTGTGTAGACACCGTTAGCATGACATAGCTGATGGAAGCACCTGAAGGCTAGCGTGATGGATGAACAAGTCATGGATGACTTGGAGGGATCCGAGAGGCGTGAGGCTGATGGAGGTTGCTAGAAGGCTTAGGTCTAGGCTAAGGGTGGTCTAGCAAGTATGGGGGAATCATACTTGGGTTAAAACCTCATGTTTGAGGTGTGCGGTCGGGGTGCCATGTGGCGATCGACCGACCGTCAACTAAGGTTTGGTGTGGGTTATGGCCTAGCGATCATTGCGGAGGTGGGCAAATCGGTGATGGCTCGAGCGATCGACTAATCATGTTATCACCGATCGTGGTGCTCGAAATCGACCGCGAGAATGGAGTCGAGACTCGACTGGTCGAGTGAGGACTCCATCAGTCGACTGATGGTCACAATCAGTCGTCTAATGGTAGATCCGTTGGACTTATCCAGTGTGGATCTAGCCGTTGTCTCACGACAATAGTGGAATCAGTCGACTGATGGTCCCTATCAGTCGACTGATCGACCTTTTCCAGCACAGGTTGAAGCTTTATAAGGAGCTCGTGATGGAGGATTTTGATATCGGTTCTTGAGGGCTATTGGGGCGATTTGTTGGTGCAAATCAGGTCTCCAAGTGCAAGCAAGCAACCAAGCATTCAAGCAATCAAAACAAGTGTTGTAAAGTCTTTTCTTTACTTGTATTTCATATTTACATTGTATATTGCTTGTATTCCTTTCGTTTATTGTTATAAACATTTGTACGGGGTTTCTCCGCCTCCGACTTGTGTCGAGAAGGAGTGTTTATCATTAGTGAGTGTGTGTGCATCACTAGGGCTCTTTAGAGCTTGACCCGTGGAGTAGGAACCGTGCAGTTTCGAACCACGTTATATCATTGTGTTAGCTTGTTGTCTCTTTCGTTATTGTTATCATTATCTGTATTCCGCTGTGCTAACGAAATTGTAGACACTAACGAGATCGAATTCCATCCACGAACAGGAAAAACGCTATTCACCCCCCCCTCTAGCCGTTCCAATATTCCTAACAAGTGGTATCCGAGCCCGGGGCTCTTCTACGGATTAACAACCCGGAGTCAAGAAGCTAGAGGGAAGAATATGGAATTTGAGGAAAGATTGGGTGACGACGTCAACATCCCACCTTCCTTCAACTGCGAACATTTTGCGTATTGGAAAGGTAGGATGGAAAATTTTCTAATGACGAATATAGAAAATTGGTTTGCCGTGACTATAGGTTTTGATGCTCCGAGAGGAGAAAACGGCAAAATCCTCAAGATGAAGAGATGGACCGAAGAGCAACGGGAAAAATTCAAGACAACCGTTAAGGTAACAAAAATGTTGATTGATTTGATACTTAATGATATTTTGTCAAGATTAGGAAGCTATAGGGATGCCAAAGAGTTGTGGAACAAATTGATCAAGTTCCACGACAATCCCGAATCGGTCCAAGAAGACTTGGAAGAGGAGGAGACCGAAGAAGAGTCATCATCATCCTCACAAGAAAGTGAGGAGTCAACTTTCGGGTCAGAAGAGGTGGAGGAAGTGGAAGAAGCATCCACCTCAAGGATTGAGGGGGAGGAGAGAACCTTCATACCGGAACATCGAGAAGAAGAAGCTTCGACATCCGGTCAAGATGAAGAAGCCCAAAGTCAAATTCCGGTCTCCACCACCATCGGTAACTCAAACACCTCAATTCAAAATAAAAATAACATTATGTGTTTTGAGTGTAGGAAATTTGGGCATTATAAGAGTAAGTGCCCAAAGAAAATCAAGAAAGCTCCTCCGGCACCTAAAAGTCAACAAAAGTCAATGGACGCCGGTTCTCCAAGTCAAAAGAGCAAGGAGCATGTCATTTTCTTCAAATGCCGACTACCGGGTCATTACCGTAGTCAATGCCCAAAGAAGAAGAAGAAGGGGAAAAGGGGAGCATCACAAGTAGGGGGAGCCACTAAGGCAAACCCTAAGGTATATTTAAATAATGCTCCGTCTAATTTAAATATTAAAAAGCATGCTAGAACTAATTTTAGCAATTTTGCTATGTATCATAAAGAGCATGCTAGAAATAACAAACATATTTGTTTAGGAGATAAGAATGTTCACCTTAAGAATAAGAAGAAATTTGGGACTAATGTCCCTAGAAAAACCATACCTAGGGAATCTATTAAGAAAATACAATAACATCTAGGTTTTAATCTAAAATGGACTAGGCATATGCCAAGAAAGTCCAATGCCCATGGTTTAAATCAAAATTCTAAAATTGGGCAATTAGAAAAAGAAAATCAAGTCTTGAGGTCAAGGCTTGAAAAACTTGAAAAGACCCTTAACATTATGCAAAATCAATTTAAAGGGTCTAATGGTCAAACTCCTAGGTCAATAAGTCAAAGTCAATATCTAGGACCTAAGAGTCAAAAGTCAACCAAGGGCAAGAATGGTTTGGGTCACAAACCTAAGTCCAAGGTGACTTATCATAGTGTTCCATTTGACTATGGAACATTAACTAGGTCTAGAAAGACCAAGGTCAATGGGGAAGTCATCCCTAGAGTTGACCAAGGTTTGTGCCTAGTGGCCAAGGTTTCAAAGAAACCTAGGGTGGCGGCCATTAAGAAGGTTGTTAGGAAGGCAATTCCTAAGGTTAACCTAGGCAAGACCAAAATGACCAAGGTTAATAAGCCTAGGAAAGTCATTAGGAAGGTATCTAGGGAGGTTATCCCTAAGGAATACCTAATTAACCCTAGGAGCTCAAATCGGTTTTGGGTTCCTAAGAGCGTGATTGACTCATGCTAGGTGGATTTAGGATGTGCCAATGCTGTTGGTGCAACAATGCCCCAAGCATTTATATATTTTGATGTTTGGATAATCATCTAAGTTAGGCAATGTTTTGTGATCTAATTGTAAACATGTTTAAGTGACAGGAAAATCCAAGTATGAAGACTTGGTAAAAGATAAGTCCAAGTGTGATCTTGGCAAAGAGAAGTCAAAGGAAAGGTCTTGGTTGTGGCAGCGTAAGTCCAAGCATGTAGTCTTGGCGGCGTAAAGTCCAAGCAGTCCTTGGAAAAGAAAGACCAAAGGAAAGTCTTGGCGGCATAAGTCCAAGCATGTAGTCTTGGCGGCGTAAAGTCCAAGCGTACTTTGGCAAAGAAGAAAACCAAAGCATGACGAAACCGAAGGAAGCTTTTGAAGGCAAGCGCATGGATGGAGTCGTGGACTCAAAGAAATCCACAGGCGCTGATGGAGAAGATAGAAGGTTAAGTCTAGGCTTAGGTTATGTTTTCAAGTATGAATTAGTCATACTTAGGATGTGCGATCATTGGAACATAGTGTCGGTCAGGCCCTTCTGATGCGCGATGAGGTTGGAAGGATCTGTTAGCAATGGGGTTATCCTAATCAATCGTGAGAGTCGACTCGAATTCATCGCCGGATACAAGCCGGCGATCGCCATTATTGGCGATCGATCGCCACAAATAATGGCCGTGAGCCGATCGCCGGCGATCAGCGATAGTCGAATCTTGTTGGCCGATCGATAATCTTTCCGTTGCCGGCGACGATCGCAAATCCCGAATCCGCCGTTGGTTAGATGACGGATCAGTGATGTAAGGTCATCGTAGACCTCAACGGGAAAAAGAGGCTCTTTCCTATAAAAGAGCCCAAGGGAGCAAGAAGGGGCTAATGCTTATATTCGATCATTCTTCTAAGCTCCTACAAGTTTTCCAAGCCTTGTATTGTATCTCCTCCTCCTCTCAAATCTTCATTGTCATCTTTTGTAAGAAGAGGAGGTCTTTGTAAAGAGAAAGCTTCTTAGTGGAATTGGTTGGGTTGATCCACCTTAAGGATCGCCGTAGAGTAGGAGTGTTATCTCCGAACCACGTAAAGGCCTTGTTAGCATTGTTTTTGTGTTTTTACATATATTATTTGTGCTTGCTTCCGCTAATCATTTTTGTAGAAACCGAAAAGCGCTATTCACCCCACCATCTAGCTTCCAAACGATCACTAACAAGTGGTATCAGAGCCCGGATCGCATCGGAAGATCTAACCATCAACCGGAGCATGGCATTTCAAGAGGGATATAGCACGGCAAGGCCTCCATTTTTCGACGGCAACGACTTCGGCTATTGGAAAGGTAGGATGGAATACTATCTCATGAATGACATAGAAAATTGGTTTAGTATTGTAGATGGATTCGAAAAGCCGGTCGATGAATTCGGAGCACCACTACCGACAAAAAATTGGACAAGAGAGATGGCCAAGAAAGCACAAGCAAATGCAAAAGCAATGACCACACTTCAATGTGGTCTATCCAAGGAGCAACTCTCTAAGGTCGGGCCCTTCAACTCAGCAAAAGAGCTTTGGGAGAAGCTCATTGAACTCAACGAAGGATCCAAAGAGACAAGAAGGGCCAAGAGGGATCTTTTGATTGGCCAACTCCAAAGCTTCACTATGAAGACAAACGAGACCGTGAGCCAAATGCATGGGCATTTCAAGGAAGTAGTCAACGGACTACACGTTATAGGTGAAAAGGTCGACAACCGTGACCTTGTGAGGTATGTATTGCAAGCTTTCCCTTGGACCACCTTATGGGCCTCAATGGTAGATGCCTATAAGGTCTCTAGGGATCTTTCATTAGTCAAGTTAGATGAACTTTTTTGTGAATTTCAATTACATGAACAAGCTAACACTTCATCCAAAGAGAAGGGTATAGCTCTTTTTGTAGGAAAGAAGGAGAAGAAGAAGAAGGAGAAGAAGGAAGTGTCCTCCTCATCCGAATCCGATGAAGACTCATCAAGTAGTGAAGATGAGTTATCGGCAGGTGGCACATTACGTCGTCAAGTTTGGTGGGAAGTCAAGGAGACTCACCAAGAAAGATGTGAAGAGGATGTTCCAATCCTCAAGAGGTAAATCTTCAAATAATTCAAATTCTTCATCTAATGTAACTTGCTATGGTTGCAATAAGAAAGGGCATATCAAGCCAAATTGTCCGGAACTAAAGAAAAAAGAGGAGAAAGAAAAGAAGCATAAGGAGAAGAAGGAAAAGAAGGAAAAGAAGAAGAAAGAAGCAATGGTGGCACAAACATGGGACACTCTAAGTATGGAGGAGTCTTCCGACGATGAGGAAGTATGCCATGCCACCCGGAACCTAGCTCTTATGGCATTAGAGGAAGAAGCCACGAGCTCAAGCGAGGAGTCCTCTTCATCTTCAAGTGATGAATCATCATCAAGTGATGATGATGAGGTAAACAACTCACCTAAAATAGATTTACTTTATAAGACTATTGCATGTTTACAAAATACTTTAAATAGATCAAAAATTAGGGTTAAGGATCTAAAATTAGAAATCAAATCACTCAAAAGTGTAGATTCATCATATTGCAAACAATCTAGTGATATTGATGAATGTACTCTTAGGGATGAAAATGATGAGTTAAGAAAAGAAATAGGTAAATTAAGAGCATGCCTAGAAAAATTCACTAATGGTTCTAAATATCTAGATATGATTATTAAAAATCAAAGGGCAATTTACAATAAGGCCGGATTAGGATATAAACCTAAGGAGAAAGAGGTAGCATTTGCATCCCTTGTTAGTACAAAAACAATGATTAAAAGCAAGGGGAGAAAGGCATGGGTACCAAAGAAATTCATAATTGATGCTAGTGGTCCTAAGATTTGGGTACCTAAGGATTGTGTTTTTCATGTGACATAGGTAGAAGAACCAAGCTTGTGGATAGTTGATAGTGAGTGCTCAAAGCATATGACCGGGGATGAGAGAAAATTCTCCACTATCAACCACACTAGCAAAGGAAAAGTGTCATTTAGTAATAGCGGCAAACTTAAAATTTTAGGAAAGGGCACCATTGAGGTATCTTCAAATCTTGCCATTCATAAAGTTCTATTAGTTAAAAATATGAAATTTAATTTACTTAGTGTAAGTCAATTATGTGATGCAAACTTTGATGTTAAATTTGATTCCTCAAAATGTTTTATAAGACACAAAACTATAAACGATTGCATGTTAGTAGGCTTTAGGAAATCAAATATATATTATGTTGATTTATCCTATGCTACTAATCCTTCCACTAAGTGTCTTATTGCAAAAGAGGAAGAAAGTTGGCTTTGGCATAGGAGGCTAGGACACATAAACATGAAGAATATAGCCAAAATAGCAAAATTGAAGCTAGTCAAAGGATTGCCTACAGTCAAATTTCTCAAGGACAAGATGTGTGATGCTTGCCAAGAAGGGAAACAATCAAAAACATCACACAAAGGTAAAAATTTACTTAGTACCGCTTTACCATTAGAATTACTACATATGGATTTATTTGATTGCCATAGTACCCCATCTATAATTCGTAGTAAATATTGCTTGGTAATAGTAGATGATTTTTCTAGATTTACTTGGGTGTTTTTCTTGAAAATAAAGACGAAACCTTAGAAATAATCATAGGATTTAGCAAAAGAGTAGAAAATGAAAGAAAACTCAAAATCAACCGGATTCGTAGTGATCATGGTGGAGAATTTGAGAATTCAAATTTTTCAAATTTTTGCTTAGAACAAGGGTACAAGCATGAATTTTCTTGTCCTAGAACACCTCAACAAAATGGGGTTGTGGAAAGAAAAAATCGTGCCCTAAAAGAAGTGGCTAGGACAATGCTTAATGCATATTCCTTACCAAGCTACTTGTGGGCGGAAGCGGTTAATACCGCTTGCTATATCCAAAATAGGGTATTGATTCATAGGTTTTTAGGAAAAACTCCATTTGAATTGTGGAATGGTACAATTCCAACAATTCATTATTTTAAGGTCTTTGGATGCAAAGTGTATATCTTAAATACCAAAGACAACCTAAGTAAGTTTGAGTCCAAAGCGGATGAAGGAATCCTAGTTGGATACTCATCCACTAGTGTAGGATATAGAGTTTACAATAAAAGGACTCAAAAGATTGAAGAATCTTCAAATGTTCAATTTGATGAAACTTCAAATACATACCCTAGGAAATCACCTATTGATGATGATATAAATATTGAAAATCAAGAAATTATCAAACAATTTCAAGACTTAAACTTAGGGGGTAATGATCAAGGGGGAGGATTGAATCAAGGGGAAGTAAGGGATGATTCCGATGATGAGCATAGGATTGAGATTGATCGTGATCAAACTCCATCTAACACACCTCCTAGAACCATAAGATTTCATAAAAGTCACCCTTTAGATCAAATTGTGGGTGAATTATCTCAAGGAGTTAGGACTAGGTCATTCCATAGGGATCCTACTGTTAGTAATATATGAGAGATGTCCTAAGGCAATCGCCTTATGTATGAACCATTTATATGATAAATGAAGATTCACTATTTGAGTATACATGTTTTATGTATTTCATTGGATCTTAAACTCATTTACTGAATGTCCACGATACGATTCACAGCATGAGAGAATTTTTGATTGGATCACAACTAGTGAGTATCTCTACATGTGTAATTGTGATGTATCGGAATTATCCCTAGTCGATGAATTGATGGATTTGGACACCATCAATTCTGTTGAGACTAGCACGAGGTATACTCCATGGTGTATCCAAGCAGCTGATTCTCACTGGCTGGAGACATAGTGATGTCCGGAGTTAATCGTGGATGCTAGTTATGGTAACTAGTTCATTGGAGTGACCAGCCGTAAGACTTCATATGGTTCTCTACATATATAGATATGTCAATGAAGTTCTTACTGTGGCTTAAGTGCGATGTTCCTTTGACTTGCGGTATTCAAGTCATCTTGATCATGGAGACTTATGCTTTGACATCTTGAGCAAATATCTCTAAGGAGACGTGGACCCGGGATGATTGGGTATAAGTCGAAGTGATCGAAGGTGTTTGAATAGCCTATAAAGGATTCACCACTCCTTGCGAGGAGATGTATACCCATGGCCTCTCGTCGGATTATTACTAAAGTCTTTGGCCAAAGCATTACATGTTTAGAGTAAGGTACTCTTCGATACATGTGGAGTAACTAGAATCCGTAGGACGAGGAAATGATACTTGGGCTAGGTGTGACGTAGTCAGCCTAGTGGTGGTGACACAATAGACCATGTCTGAACCAAGTGGGTATAAGATGAGTGAAGGGAATGGGGCGCGATTCATTCGAGCTCTTGAAGGGTTTGAAATAGTTACGGATCACCGTTGATCTTTTGGTTAATTGGGGATCATGATGTACTACTAGGTGCCACTCATGATCGTTCTATAATTAATGGTTAATTATAGGCGGCCAACATAAACCGAGAACCTATTTGGTCACACGCTGCAGAGTGTAATCAAAGGATTTAAAGCGAGCTTGAGAATGGGATTCTCGGACGAGAGAAACTATGTTTGGTTGGACCAAACATAAGCGAGCATGAAATTGTTTGATGCAATGGAAGCGTGGATGGGCCGTGTCTTATGAAGACATAATGGATGGACCAAAATGGTTTGGTTCTAATCCAATGGATGAGAATAAACCAAAGGGTTTGGTTTATTTTAAACGAATGAACCAAAAGTTGGTTCGGTTCATTTTAACTTAAAATAAACCATCATGGTTTGGTTTATTTTAACTTATCTTAATGGAGGCGGGTTAACGGGCTTTATGGATATGATCCATTAACCATTAAGAGAATTAGTTCTCTATAAAATAGGGCTTAAACCTAACCTAAATCTAATCAAGTTTTGGCCGCCCAAACCCCTCCCTCTCCTATTGGCGCCAACACCTAAAGCTGTCGCGCCCAGCTTGTGTGCGGCCGTCAAGTCTTTGCCAGCGTCAAGCTTCAGCGGAGAACCTCGGCGACCCTCGGCGATCTCCTTTGGGTTGGTGATAAGGTGAGCTTCCATCTTTCCTTGGCGGCCTCTATTCCTCCACCAAAAGCTGTCAGTTTTTCTGGACAGCTTGTTTCTTTATTGTCGGGCGTCGTTTGGATGGCGGTTAGTGCTCCGACAGCGGCTAACTTACCGGGGATTTGATCTCCGGTAATCCTCTGAGGTGGAGGACGAAGGATTCGTCAAACGGTTGACGAATACCTCTCCGGAGAAGCGAGTTTTGAGAACTCATTTTAGGATCCGAATTTGGATTCGGATCGTGATCATCTCTCGATCACGTCGTCTTCAACACGAGGCTAGTAACCCGTACGAAGACGAAGCTCGTGACTTAGCGAAGTCATCCCAAGGAGCTCGGCGTGGATACGGATAGAGACGATTCTTACGAGGATCGTTCCGGTTGATGTCGTTCCCGCTACACGTCATACGAAAGGTACAACGTAGATAAATTTCCTTTTATTGCAAATTTAAATTTACGGTTATGTCTACACTTGTTGTAATATGCATGCGTGTGTTGTGTGTGTTGTAATAAAAAGGAGTATTTATTATTTTTATTGCTTCCGCTGTGTTCATGTTTACGAAACATGATCGAACACACATACGCCGCGGTGCCGGAAACCCAACAGTGGTATCAGAGCCCAAGTTGTGTTTTGACATAATCGTAAAATGGTTTTGCGATAGTCATAATGTATTTCTAGAAATTTTCTAATTTTGGAAATTTAGAAGTATTTATGGAAATTTTTCAATTTTGGAAAGTCTAGAAGTATTTATGGAAATCTTCCACTTTTGGAAAGTTGGAAGTATTTATGGAAATTGATATTTTCATAAATAAAATATTTGATTAGATTCTGGAAATTTGTTTCCTAATTTAATCATGATTTGATTTGGGAAATCAAATCTTAAAATATTTTATTTCCATAAGTAGTTTTAATGATTTAGGAAATTGGTTTCCTAAATAGATTTTCCTTAATCAAATAATTCCATGAATAAAATATGTGATTAGATTTGGAAATTTGTTTCCTAATTTAATTATGATTTGATTTGGAGAATCAAATCTTAAACATATTTTATTTCCATAAATAGTTATGACATATAAGGAAATATATACATGACATAATTGTATGTCATGTAATTGCATTAGATGCATAACATTATGCCATGCGTGTCGTGACATGTAGATGTATGCCATGTATGTCATGCCATGTAGATAATAGTTATTTGCATGCAAAGAGGATGAGACATAAAAAAACCCTTAAACAATATTAAAGCCTACACCTTCCATTAATATGGTTAGAACCAGAGTTCCGTTTCTTGTTTGGGTTGTTGGACTCTCTCCAAGCCCGGCTCGAACCCGAATATGTTCAAACCATGGAATAGTTTAATACTAATATGGTAAGAGTCAGAGGTCAATCGTTAGCTTTGGTTGTTGGACTCTCTCCAAGCTGGGCTAATTGGTTGAATGCGCTCTAACCATATTAAAACTATGTCCCGATTAATGGGTTGGCTTTAACCTGGAGCATCGGCTTGTTGGACTCTCTCCAAGGTCGATGTAAAGGGAGGTGAAGTTGGGTGCTATGCATATGATGCATACTTGTTAATGTGTTAACAACCCGATGTATGTGTGAACATTCAATTAGTAGATAGCACATTGTGATAGTTGCATATACGTGATATGCAATCGGTATAGTTGATACCTACCGTCGTAGGTATGAATGGCTTGTTGGACTCTCTCCAAGGTTGTTCATAACTATGATGGATATCAGCCCATTCGGAGATGGACCTACGATCTCCCGAAGTGATTTTGGGGTTTTTGAAATTCGAAAAATGAATGGGATTTATAAATGTATATTGATGCATTTTTAAAAATCATTTTCTCATATATGCTGGTTTTGTATTTCTAAGATTGATCATGATGTATTTGAATTTGCGTTCCATTTTGGATTCGAATAAATTGACTGGGCCGAGCTTCATGGATTGGCTTAGAAGCTTGAGAATTGTTCTCAAGGTTGAAAAGCTTGCAAATGTCCTCGAAGCGCCTCTTCCCGCCCGTCCTAGTGACGATGCAACTCTGGACCAATTGTTGGCCTATCAGAAACATGTGAGTGATTCTGAACAAATGAGTTGCATCATGCTAGCCACGATGGAACCCAAGCTACGAAAGCAGCATGAGCATATGGATGCTCATATCATAGTCCTTCATCTTTGTGAGTTGGTTGATGAGCAAGTGAGATTCGAAAGGTTCGAAGTCTCAAAGCTCCTCTTCACCTCTGAGATGCTAGAAGGTTCATCTGTGGTACTGCTCAATATGCTGAAGACTGTGGAGTCTTCTGAGAAGCATCAGCAGGGGACGGTGCTGTTAGTTGATTCCTCGAAGAAAGGTTCTAAGAGGAAGTCAAAGGAACAGCAGAAGGGAAAGAAGAGAAGGGCTAAGAAGATAGAACTAGCACAAAAGGAAACTTGCCATCATTATGGCAAGGAGAGTCATTTGCAAAGAAAGTGCAAGATTTATCTTGAGTCCGTGAAGAAGGATAAGGCATCGGATGCCCCATCTTCTTCAGAAATCTTCTTTATTGATTGTCATTCTATTTCCTCAGACACTTGGGTATTTGATACTGGGTGTGGCTCATATATATGTAATGACATACATGGGCTAAGGAATAGAAGAAGACTCGTCATGGGAGAGTCAAATTTACGTGTTGGGAATGGAGCAACGGTTGCTGCACTCGCCATCGGAACGTATTTTTGGAACTCCTTGTAGGACTTGTCTTAAACTAGACAATTGCTTTTATGTTCCTTCGTTGATAAAGAACATCATTTCTATTTCTTGTTTAAATAGAAATGGGTACCATTTGACTTTTAGTAACAATTGTTGTTACATAACTTTGAATGGAGTTCTTTAAGGGACTAGAACTTTAAGCAATGGTGTTTATACGTTGGACGTATCCAGTGATATTTTCAATATCGAAGCCAGCAACAAGCGTGCTCGAAAGGATAATCAAATAGACTCCTATATGTGGCATTGTTGTCTTGGCCATATAAGCAAGAAACGCATGTCCGAATTACACCGATGTGGAATTCTTGAATCGTTTGAATTTGATTCATACGATACATGCGAATCATGCTTAAAAGGCAAGATGACTAAGTTACCTTTTACTGGAAAAGGTGAACGAGTGGGAGAGTTACTAGGTCTAATACTGCTGTATGTGGACCTATGTCAACTCAAGCATTAGGAGGCTATAGCTACTTCATTACCTTCACCGATGATCACTCACGGTTTGGGTATGTGTTCTTGATGAAACACAAGTCTGAAGCCTTTGAAAGGTTCAAAGAATTCAGAAATGAAGTAGAGAAACAACATGACAAGAGTATTAAAATACTTGATCGGATCGAGGTGGTGAATACTTAAGTCAAGAGTTTCTTGATTATCTAAGAGACAATGGCATATTGTCTCAATGGACTCCGCCCTATACACCCACAACATAATGGTGTATCACGAGGCGTAACCGGACCTTGTTGGACATGGTCAGGTCAATGATGAATCATGCGACTCTTCCCAAGTCCTTTTGGGGCTATGCACTTCAGACAGCTGTTTACTTGTTAAACTGAATGCCTACCAAGGTAGTCTCAACTACTCCATATGAGATATGGAATAGTAAGAAACCTCATGTATCTTACTTGAAGATATGGGGTTGTCCTGCTTATGTGAAGCGGACTATATCAGACAAATTGAATACTAAGTCTGATAAATGTCTATTTATTGGATACCCTAAGGAAACAAGAGGTTACCAATTCTATCATCCTGTGGAATGAAAGGTGTTTGTTTCAAGGCATGATATGTTTCTAGAGAAAGAGTTTCTCTTGCAAAAAAGCAGTGGGAGTGTCGTCAAGCTTGAGGAGGCTCGAAAGACTCAAATAGACATTGATGAGATACCTGGTGAAGCACATCAGCCGATAACTCATAGTGATGAGCAATCGGCTGGACCTATTGTAACACCACATCTTCGTAGATCTGGTAGAACACGCAATATTCCTGAGAGATATGGATTTCTCATAAGTGAATCGAACGACGTGTTACTCATTGATGATGAGGAGCCTACCAGTTATGAAGAAGTGCTGACAAGTTCAGAAAGGGATAAGTGGCTTGGTGCCATGAAGTCGGAAATGGATTCCATGTATGAAAACCTAGTTTGGAACTTGGTTGACCCACCTGAAGGCATAAAGCCTATAGGGTGCAAGTGGGTTTTCAAGAAGAAAACCGACATGGATGGTAATGTGATTACCTATAAGGCTAGATTGGTGGCGAAAGGATATCGTCAAAAACAAGGCGTTGATTATGACGAAACCTATTCGCCTGTAGCTATGCTTAAATCCATTCGGATGCTCCTGGCCATAGCGGCTCATTATGATTATGAGATATGGCAGATGGATGTGAAAACAACTTTCCTTAATGGAAACCTGCTCGAGGACGTGTATATGATACAGCCTGTGGGTTTCACATCGATTGATAAAACCAAGGTATGCAAATTGCGACGGTCCATTTATGGATTGAAGCAAGCATCCAGGAGCTGGAATATCCATTTTGATGAGACGATCAAAAGGTTTGATTTCTCACAAAATCCAGACGAACCTTGTGTGTACAAGAAGGTTAGTGGGAGTGCAGTCGTATTCCTAGTATTGTATGTCGATGACATACTACTTATAGGAAACGATGTTTCAATCTTACTGATCGATGAAGGTTTGGTTATCCAAGACATTCTCCATGAAAGACACAGGAGAAGCAACCTACATCCTCGGGATTAAGATCTATAGAGATAGATCGAAGCGGTTGCTTGGTCTTTCCATCTACATATATAGGAGTGCTAAGAGGTTTAGCATGTCGGAATCCAAGAAAGGTTTCCTACCCATCGGGCATGGGGTACACCTTCGAAGTCTATGTGTCCGCCGCGAAGGCGAGAGGATTTGCATGAGTAAGATTCCTATGCATCGCAATAGGATCTATCATGTATGCTATGTTATGTACGAGGCCCGATGTATCGTATGCTCTGAGTGTCACGGCGGATACGGTCGATCGAGGAATGGATCATTGGGTATGTTAAAACGATCCTTAAGTACTTGAGAAGAACTAAGGATGTGTTCCTAATATATGGAGAAGGGTACATGGTGATACGTGGGTATACGGATGCCAGCTCCAGACAGACAAGGATGATTCCATGTCTTTGTCTGGGTATGTATTCACCTTGAATGGAGGCGCAATAAGTTGGAAAGGTTCCAAGCTTGACACTATAGCGGATTCTGTCACTAAGGCAGAATACGTTGCAGCTTTGGAAGCAGCAAAGGAAGCGGTTTGGATCAAGTAGTTCATTTATGAACTTGATGTGGTCTCATCAATGATCCAAACATGTGCTTCGCCGCTATCATCTTATCAGAGAGATCATCAGTAGGAATGAAATACAAATCGAGAAAATTCCCACTGAAAGGAACTTAGCGGATCCTTTGACTAAAGCATTACCTCAAAGTAAGTTTGAGGGTCATGTTAGAGCTTATGGTATTGGATACCGTAGCGATTGGCATTAGGCCAAGTGGGAGTCTGTTCGTAATATATGAGAGATGTCCTAAGGCAATCGCCTTATGTATGAACCATTTATATGATAAATGAAGATTCACTATTTGAGTATACATGTTTTATGTATTTGATTGGATCTTAAACTCATTTACTGAATGTCCACGATACGATTCACAGCATGAGAGAATTTGTGATTGGATCACAACTAGTGAGTATCTCTACATGTGTAATTGTGATGTATCGGAATTATCCCTAGTCGATGAATTGATGGATTTGGACACCATCAATTCTGTTGAGACTAGCACGAGGTATACTCCTTGGTGTATCCAAGCAGCTGATTCTCACTGGCTGGAGACATAGTGATGTCCGGAGTTAATCGTGGATGCTAGTTATGGTAACTAGTTCATTGGAGTGACCAGCCGTAAGACTTCATATGGTTCTCTTCATATATATATATGTCAATGAAGTTCTTAGTGTGGATTAAGTGCGATGTTCCTTTGACTTGCGGTATTCAATTCATCTTGATCATGGAGACTTATGCTTTGACATCTTAAGCAAATATCTCTAAGGAGATGTGGACCCGGGATGATTGGGTATAAGTCGAAGTGATCGAAGGTGTTTGAATAGCCTATAAAGGATTCACCACTCCTTGCGAGGAGATGTATACCCATGGCCTCTCGTCGGATTGTTACTAAAGTCTTTGGCCAAAGCATTACATGTTTAGAGTAAGGTACTCTTGATACATGTGGAGTAACTAGAATCCGTAGGGACGAGGAAATGATACTTGGGCTAGGTGTGGCGTAGTCGACCTAGTGAGGGCCCGACACAATAGACCATGTCACGAACCAAGTGGGTATAAGATGAGTGAAGGGAATGGGGCACGATTCATTCGAGCTCTTGAAGGGTTTGAGAAATAGTTACGGATCAGCCGTTGATCTTTTGGTTGGTGGATCATGATGTACTACTAGGTGCCACTCATGATCGTTCTATAATTAATGGTTAATTATAGACGGCCAACATAAACCGAGAACCTATTTGGTCACACGCACAACGAGTGTAATCCAAAGGATTTAAAACGAGCTTGAGAATTGGATTCTCTGACCGAGAGAAACTATGTTTGGTTGGACCAAACATAAAGCGAGCATAAAATTGTTTCAGTCGCAATGGAAGCGTGGATGGGCCGTGTCTTATGAAGACATAATGGATGGACCAAAATGGTTTGGTTCTAATCCAATGGATGAGAATAAACCAAAGGGTTTGGTTTATTTTAAACGAATGAACCAAAAGTTGGTTGTTCGTTTAACTTAAAATAAACCATCATGGTTTGGTTTATTTTAACTTATCTTAATGGAGCGGGTTAACGGGCTTTATGGATATGATCCATTAACCATTAAGAGAATTAGTTCTCTATAAAATAGGGCTTAAACCCTAACCCTAAATCTAATCAAGTTTTGGCCGCCCAAACCCCCTCCCTCTCCTATTCGGCGCCAACACCTAAAGCTGCCGCTGCCCAGCTTCTGTGCAGCCGTCCAAGTCTTTGCCGGCGTCCAAGCTTCAGCCGGAGAACCTCCGGCGACCCTCCGGCGATCTCCTTTGGGTTCGGTGATAAGGTGAGCTTCTATCTTTCCTTAGCCGGCCTCTATTCCTCCACCAAAAGATGTCCAGTTTTTCTGGACAGCTTGTTTCTTTGTTGTCGGAGCGTCGTTTGGACGACGGTTAGTGCTCCGACAGCAGCTAACTTACCGGGGATTTGATCTCCGGTAATCCTCTAAGGTGGGGGACGAAGGATTCGTCAAACGGTTGACGAATACCTCTCCGGAGAAGCGAGTTTTGAGAACTCGTTTTAGGATCCGAATTTGGATTCGGATCGTGATCATCTCTCGATCACGTCGTCTTCAACACGAGGCTAGTAACCCGTACGAAGACGAAGCTCGTGACTTAGCGAAGTCATCCCGAGGAGCTCGGCGTGGATATGGATAGAGACGATTCTTACGAGGATCGTTCCGGTTGATGCCGTTCCCGCTACACGTCATACGAAAGGTACAACGTAGATAAATTTCCTTTTATTGCAAGTTAAACAAACAAGTGAAGGAATTTACATTTATCAAACCAAATATGCTAAGGAAATGATTAAAAAATTTGGTTTGGAAAATGCTAAGGTAGTGTCAACTCCAATGGCAACCAATACTAAAATAGATAGTGATAGTGAAGGAAAACAAATAGATCTTACCCTTTATAGGAGCATGATTGGTAGCCTCTTGTATTTAACCGCTAGTAGACCCGACATATTATTTGCGGTTGGTATGTGTGCTAGATATCAATCATGTGCTAAGGAATCTCATTTAGTTGCCGTTAAGAGAATTTTAAGATATGTTAAAGGCACACTAAATGTAAGTCTATGGTACCCTAGGATTAGGTCCTTTGATTTGGTTGGGTACATCGATTCCGATTATGCCGGTTGCAAATTGGATCGGAAGAGTACTAGTGGTGGATGTCAATTCCTTGGGTCCTCCCTAGTGAATTGGAGTAGTAGGAAGCAACCTTGTGTTGCTTTATCCACCACCGAGGCCGAATATGTGGCTATGGGTGGTTGTATAGCTCAATTAATATGGATGAAACATACCTTAGAAGATTATGAGCTATCTTACTCCAACATGAAAGTATTTTGTGATAATGTGAGCACCATTAACTTGACCAAGAATCCAGTGCATCACTCTAGGACCAAGCACATTGAAGTGAAACATCACTTCATTAGAGACCATGTGGCTAAGGGGGACATTGAGCTTAATTACATTGAATCTAAGTCCAACCTAGCCGACATCTTTACCAAGCCTCTCCCCGAAATAGAATTTTCATCACTTAGGAGAGAACTTGGAATGTGCTTTGTAGAATAGAAATGTAGGTTTGCATGATCCTATAGAAATACTAGGATTTATACCTTTAACCATCTCACAAAATACTTAGGAAACCATGATTTTTGTATTGAGCCACCTAGACAACATGTGAGATGTTAGGAAGATGCACTTGGATCATCATGCTTGTTATGATGCATTACTATGAACCAAAGTGTCATCTAGAGACATTAATCCTTCATTGGACCAATCATTGGGAAGGCCTATGTACGATTAATGTGCATATAGCTCCAAGAATATGATTGGAAATGTCAAATAAAATAAAATTTAAACTATGTCTATCAAATCTTGAGAAACAATTTCCTATTGATAAGCCAAAGTGATACAAAGTTTTGCAAAAATATCATAACTTTTGCAAAATCTCAAGATTGTGTCAATATCAAAATCTAGAGGTGATATAATTTTAAAATAATTTTTCCTTGATAGGAAATGTTCTAAAAATATTACCCACAAAATTTCGTGATTTTTTTATCTTTATTGAATTAATTATGAATTTTTTAATCTGGCCGAAA
Source organism: Wurfbainia villosa (assembly GCA_025175895.1). Taxonomy (NCBI): domain Eukaryota; kingdom Viridiplantae; phylum Streptophyta; class Magnoliopsida; order Zingiberales; family Zingiberaceae; genus Wurfbainia; species Wurfbainia villosa. The sequence goes on along the minus strand of CM045996.1, from coordinate 15,247,475 downwards.
AGGCTATCAAACTGATATCAGTCGACTGGTACCTAACGCCAGTTCGACTGATATAACGATATCGAATCGGGCTTACCCGGTTCGTTATCAGTTCGACTGCCATTTATGGCGATCATCACTGCGAATCGTTAGTATCGATTCGTCATTCGGCTGATGTCTATCGATTCATCGCCATTTATAGCGATCGGCAGCGATCTGAAATCGATAGATCATTCGTGATGCGATCGCGATTGATCGATCCCCATCAGATCACGACTAACGGATGACTAATGTCGCATTTTTTAGGGCTTTCCACCGGTTCGACTCGCCAAACCATCCCGATTTTCTCTCCTCTTCCTCTTCCGACGAACCTCCACCGCGCCGTTTAGCCGTTCTTTCTCGCTTTTCCGGCGTCTTCACCGACCAGTGCTCCCATTTGGAGTGCTCTCCAACTCGAGGACCTTCTCTTGTCACTCCGTTCGCGCTCTAGTTTCTAGTCACTCAACTAGGGTTCCGTGGTCCGGCACTGTTCTTTGTTCACCATGCCGCCTAGGTATATTTTCATTCCTGATCAATGTTTGTTTGTTCCTATGATTGTATTTCACTAACCACTGCTCTTTGTTGTCTCTGTCCATGCATCATCAACCTACATTGTGCATATTTTTCTTGTGTTGTCTTTTCACACATTTAGACGTAAGCACTTTGCTACTAAGCGTACTCGGGCACCTCCGACCAACGAGGGCCCGTCAAACCCTCGACCCCTTGTCGATCCTCGATTTCCAAACTCCGCACTTGAAAGTGCTTTCAATAAAAACAAATTCCAACTTATTCCTCCAAGATCAATGGATCCCAATTTTCTTAAAGACTACTGTTTTGACATTGTTCAAATCATTCAACATTACAAACTTGAGTCTTTAGTCTTTTGTGAACATCATGTTAATATCACTCTTCTGTCCCCATATCTGGATTTCAGTCCCCAGATCTGGATTTCAGCGCGATCTGGATTTCAGTCCCCAGATCTGGACTGATTTTCTCGGTTGTCTCTCTTCCGAGAATGATTTCATCTTATATCCATCTTGGAGTGAACCTCTTCCACCTCCTTTTGAGGAGATTTCTTTGGATTCCCTTCACACTACTTTCTATCATTCTCCTCGACCTTTGAACACTAATCTATTTCAATCACAAGAACTTTCTGCCTCTGACAATGTCCTTTATAAGGTCATTGCTCATTGTCTTCTCCCTATAGTTACTCGTGGTTTTGCTTTGGTTCGCCCTCCACACTTACTTCTCATCCATCTCTTTCGTTCATACTTAGACATCAATATTGGCCTCAATACCTTCCATTGCATCACTCATTTCATAAGGCCAAACAATGGGAAGGTTCATATTCCTTTTGGAAATGTCCTTACTCAATGGCTCAGCTCCGTAGGCATTGATGTCAATATAGGAGTTATTAAAGTCATGAATAGAAAATATGATCAGATGACTCGACGGAGTTTCTCCTTGGCGGGCCTGAAGGCCGATAGAGGATCCGTTTTCTGGGACCCAGCACGACGGCTAGCAGGTGGCGCTTCGGCACCAGAGGATGCCGCTGCGGAAGGAGTTGCTGAAGGTGTTGCTGAGGGAGCAGATGCGGGGGAGACTGCTGCAGGCGATACTGTTATGCCAGATCCATCCTTTGTTGCCCATTTCGATGCTTTTGCGGAGCGGGTAGACACACGCTTTGAGGACCTGAGCTTAGAGCATCAGGAGCTTCGCCGAGAGCATCAGAAGCTCCTCTCCCTCGTGAGAGGGGTGCATCTGCAGCAGCAGGACATCTTGGCGATTCTCCGCCCTGTTGCACTTGGACACCCACCTCACGATGGTTCGTCCTCTGCACCGATGGATGCTGAGGACGACGATCGCTAGCTCATTTTTTTTTCTTTTTGGCCGTATGTACGGCATAAACTCCTACTTGTGTCATAACTTTTGATTAATGAAATGAAATTGTGTCTTTGTTTTAATTCATTTCTATTAGTGTCTACAACTTGTTATTTGTCAAGTTTAGAAGTTGAGCATACAGTACGAAGTTATGAATATTGATACGATACAATTACACTTTTTGTGTCATAATTTTTGTTATTTTGAATATTGTATCAATCCATTAATCTGATGAGCATATTTTTCGTCTAATATTTTTCCTATATTATATTAGTCGAATAAAATGTGTATGACGAGTTTCGTGATTTTTGGACACCCACGGAATTTTCTACGCATTTTCAAACCTTGACTGAAAAATTCGATTTTCAGTTTTATGCGATATGTCGATCATTGCCGTTATTAGCGATCGTGCCCTAAAATAAGCGATTGGTGATGCCTATTCGGTCGAGCCGGTGACCTTTGTTTTGGAATAGAAAATGATTTTTCATCGGTTAAAAGGTTCAATTTTGGACATTATATGATTTCCATAGTATATACATGATAACTTGTATGGAAAGGCGGATTTTCTTGGTGCACTGGTTTAGGGGGAGCTACATCCCTAATTTCTATAATTGTTGGTGCAAGGCTAGGACATATTTGCTTATTCTATTGCTTATGCCTTGCTTCACATGTTATTTCCCCATCATGAAACATGTCTTGGATTTAGGGGGAACTTCATATCAAGTTTATACCATTGTTAAAGATATGTCAATTCTTCCTGCACTTATTGGATAAACTCTTCTCTTTTTGTTGTATGTCAAAGGGGGAGAAGGGATATTTAAGTTAGAATTCATATTGAAATAATGTTTATATGTATGTGTTAAAGACCTAACTTAAATGATTGCCAAACATCAAAAAGGGGGAGATTGTTGGTGCAACAATGCCCCAAGCATTTATATATTTTGATGTTTGGATAATCATCTAAGTTAGGCAATGTTTTGTGATCTAATTGTAAACATGTTTAAGTGACAGGAAAATCCAAGTATGAAGACTTGGTAAAAGACAAGTCCAAGTGTGATCTTGGCAAAGCGAAGTCAAAGGAAAGGTCTTGGTTGTGGCAGCGTAAGTCCAAGCATGTAGTCTTGGCGGCGTAAAGTCCAAGCAGTCCTTGGAAAAGAAAGACCAAAGGAAAGTCTTGGCGGCATAAGTCCAAGCATGTAGTCTTGGCGGCGTAAAGTCCAAGCATACTTTGGCAAAGAAGAAAACCAAAGCATGATGAAACCGAAGGAAGCTTTTGAAGGCAAGCGCATGGATGGAGTCATGGACTCAAAGAAATCCTAAAGGCGCAAGGCTGATGGAGAAGCTAGAAGGTTAAGTCTAGGCTTAGGTTATGTTTTCAAGTATGAATTAGTCATACTTGGGATGTGCCAGTCGACTGGAACATGGTGTCGGTCGAACTGGCCCTTACAATGCAGCAGTAGAGGTTGGAAGACTATCGGGTGAGAGTCGACTCACTGATCGCCGGATACAAGCCGGCGATCGCCATTATTGGCGCGATCGCCATAAATAGAATGGCCGTGAGCCGACTAGCTACCACATTTAGCGATTCCGAATCGCTCGCTGGCCGATCGATAATCTTCCCGCTGCCGGCGACGCATCGCAAATCCCGCGAATCCGCCGCTCGTAAGCCATTAGAATGGCGGCGATCGATGTAAGTCATCACGATCGTAGACCTCCAACGGGAAAAAGAGGCTCTTTCCTATAAAAAGAGCCCAAGGGGAGCAAGAAGGGGATAATGCTTATATTCTGATCATTCTTCTAAGCTCCCACAAGTTTTCCAAGCTTTCTAAGTGTATTAATCTCCCTCCTCCTCTCAAATCTTCATTGTCATCTTTTGTAAGAAGAGGAGGTCTTTGTAAAGAGAAAGCTTCTTAGTCGAATTGCTTGGGTTGATCCACCTTAAGGATCATCGTGGAGTAGGAGCGTTATCTCCGAACCACGTAAAGGCCTTGTTAGCATTGTTTTTGTGTTTTTACATATATTATTTGTGCTTGCTTCCGCTAATCATTTTTGTAGAAACCGAAAAGCGCTATTCACCCCCCTCTAGCTTCCAAACGATCACTAACAAATGCTAATTGAGAAGTTTGATAAAATGATCAAAATTGGCACAATCTAGATTTAGAGATCATAGTGTGTAACTTTGATTGTTGGCACACTTCAAGAGTTCATGTAAAAGTAACATCAAGAGCAATACTCAAGTGTCACACAACTTGATGTCTTGTACTCACCATGCTTCATATGTTTTGCCATATGTTTGCATGGAAGGAATGTTTAGGATGGATTGCATCTCACAAAACAAGTCTTTTACCTTGATTGTGTATTTTAACACTTAGAAAGGGTGAGATGTTAGGATTTGGAAATCATTGAATGTTAATACTTGCAAAAATGGAATAAAACATTAAAAATACATTAACAAATATATGAATATAAGTATAACATCAATACATTCGATATACAAGATAAACATGATAAAATGGAACCAATTAGATGAAGAAATCGAGATTTTCAGAAGTTCAGAACTGGAAATCAGATATCAGTCGACTGATAACACTGTAGCGTGATATGATACGGTCATCAGTCGAGTGCTAGCTTCATGACTCGACTGATTGAACATCACGATCGATTAGATACGCTATTGGATCGATGGTACTATTCACCGAGGAGGCCGAGGTCATCGACGAAAGTGCTGCTCGATAAGCAATGAGTGCTCGATACAAGCCGAGTGATGTGCATCATCGATCGATGAGCAACATCGATCGACCGATTCACTCAGTAGCACGTCACGTAAGTTTCTGATCGATTGCTGCCGGATCGGCCGACCGCAGGGCTGTGAAACTCGATAATAGGAGCGTCGATCGACCGATGCTCCACATCGCCGATCGCGACGCGATTTTATAACGCCGAACCGCTAGGGTTCTGCATCTTCACGCGACGAGCTTTCCTTCTCCTTTCTTTCTCCGATCGCCATCTCCGTCTCCGACCGATTCTTCCGGCCGTGCCAACCGCCCAAAGTGTTAGGTTTGATAGATAAGCCTCTCCTCTTCTGTTTTTCACTTATTTCGAGCCCTAGTTCACATGTTTTAGGGTTGATCCTTCCTTGTTCCGATTAGGGTTCCGGCGTCTGAAGTTCTCCGGCGAGTTTTTCGGCGACCCCCAGCAACATCTGAGTTCGCTCTCCGGCCACACCTTCAAATGGCGCCTAAGTAACGATTTTTTCCCGAGCCCTAATTTTCACTTCCGTTATAATTTAGGTTTATCTAATCATGTATTATTCCCCTTGCATGTCATATCATACATTGCATTCATAATAGGAGAGCCCGTAGGAATGACCCACCTAAGGGTGAATCTCGATTGTACCAACCAATGTTGGTTAGGTACATCGACAGGGATTTTTTCAACCGTCATTGTAGTGATGTCATGGAGTTAATTTCATACTATAGTCTCATGAAAGTCATCCTATGCACCCATCCTATTAACGACGACCTTCTTAAGGAATTTTATCAAAACCTAAAGAAAGTGGATGACGGACCTACTTACACTACTCGCATTGGAAAATGCGAGTTAGAGTTCACTCCTGCGATACTGTAGGAGTTTCTCGAGTGTAAGCCCTCAGATGACACTTTTATCTGTTACCCTACCATGGATTTTCCTTTACCAGAGCAATTTGCCCATATCTCTATGGAGTCCATGCATGAGCATATTTTTGGTTATCCTCGTCCACCGGCCCAAAACTTATTTCCTATCACTGAGTTGTCTGCATCTGACAATGTCCTTTACAAGGTCTTTGTTGGGTGTTTTCTTCCCATTGTCACTCGGGGTCTGGCCAAGATTCGGCCTCCCCATCTCTTTCTACTATATGCCATGCGTCATAGGTTAGATATTAACTTTGCATTAAACATGTTCCACTGCATTGTACATTTCATTTCCCCTGTACAAGGGAAAGTGCATATGCCTTTTGGTCATATCATTACCGCATGGTTAGAGTCCGTAGGCGTCAACATCCACAGGGGTTCTCTGAGAGCACTTACGGAGGTGTACGACTGTATATCAGTTCATAACTTCTCGTTAGCAAAGCTACGGATGGGGCCTGACCAGATGGAGTTGGCACCACGACCACCACCCAGGGCACGCAGAGAGCCTCCTCCAGTACCCAGAGATACAGTAGAGGGCTACGAGGATGTAGACGCCGCTGATGAGGACGATCAGATACCGACAGATGCATCAGCGGCGGGTCCATCAGATGATCATCATGGCCGGCTGGAGTCCATATTTCAGGACTATCAGCAGTCGATTGATGCTAGGCTGTCAAAGTTATTGGCAGGCCAGGCTTCCTTCGGCGCACGTCTGGATCGGATGGAGGAGTCCCAGAGCCGCATCGAGCAGTGTCAGCTCGATATGTTAGAGATGATGCGGGCCTGGACACTGAGTCAGCAGCCTCCTCCACCGCCACCTCCTGCAGACGATTAGATAGTTAGGATGTTAGATTTTCTTTTGTTGTCAGTTTCTGTAGTGAGATTGAGCATAGCCAATCTCGATTTTGAATGTAAAAGACTAAAATTTTTAAGTTAAATGAAATTTTTTGAAAAACTTGTGTGTTTGGATGAGTACTTGTATAATTGTATTGCTTATGAAAGTTGATATATCATGACATGAAATCGCATCCTATCATATACCATGTCATGTCATTGTTTAGAGTTATTTTAGATGTCATGTATTCTTAGATTTCATCTTATGCCATGACATCATGATTATGAGCATATGCTTATTTATATCATTTCTAATGCCATAATCATTCATGCATTTAAGGCAATTGGTTGAAATTGATTTAAGGACTATGGCATGACTTGAAGTCCCATTTATAAGGGAATCAAGTAGGGTTGCCTAGGAAATGCATGAAACCCTAGATAAAGTGAATCCAAACCCACATCTCACATCGCATTTACATGTATGTATATTTATACATCCTAGATACATGTGAGATGCTAGGATAATAAGTTAGGTTCAAGGTGCATGGGTAGTGCATCTAGATGAACTCAAACTTATTCTAATTATCACCAAGAATCATAAGGAAAGCTAATATACAAGCTATGTATATTTAGCCAATAAATTATGGTTCAAAATAGGTATTTAAAAACATTTTAAAATCATTTTGAAAAACCTTGGTGAAGTCTATCTTTTGATAGCAATCACCATTGATAAGATTGATACAAAGTGAGCTTAAACCTTAAAGTTTTTAGTCACTTTTGGATTTTGTATCAATCTCCTAATTCAATGGTAAAAATATTTTTCCAAAATTTTTCACTGATTGTATGTGTGTTAAGTAATATACGTATAAAGTTTCGTGATTTTTTGATTTATGTAGAATTACTTATTTGAAAACACAAGAAAATCATTTCAATTTCAGATTTTCATTTTCCAACTCATATCAAATGTTTTCTCTATCGCATCCCCGTATAAAACACGACAAAAATGATTTTCTATGGGGAAGACCATTACAAAAAGGAAAAATTCTGTGTCGGTAAAATGATCCAAGAAGCAATACGTAACTATTCGATTTCGGGTAACCAAAGTTGTTTAACCCGATTTCAGCTGCAGTTAAGGTCCCTTACCACTCCTAACCCTATGATATACTTTGGAAAGCATGATAAAAGGTAAAAATCCATTGGATATGGATTAGGAGAGGTGTTTAGGGTTTGTATTAATTTTTAAGGTGTTGGAAAGTTCAATGTTGAATTTCTAACCATAATTTTGATGGCCTAGAGTTCCTATTGGCTTAGGGACTTCCCAAGGACATTGTTGGTGCAATGGTCAAGGGGGAGCAAGCCATTAGGGGGAGGTATCCATCTTGGGATGATGGATGTGTTTTTCTCATTGAAGAGGAGAAATTATTGGGAGAATATGACATCAATTGGGAAATTGATGGGACTTTCGAGAGACCCAATTTGGAAATTGGGAGAGTAAATGGGATTGCCTCTCTTGAGTGATATTGGACTTATCACTAGGAAGATGGTAGACATCCTACGTATTTTTAAGACCAAGGGGGAGATTGTAAGATCTCATTGGGACATGAGACGTTGACCTCCTTGGAGAGAAAACCATTTTGATGTTAGTCAAAAAGGGGGAGAATGTTTGGGGGAGAACATTTGGAGAGTATTTACCAATTTGGGATAATTGGTAAGGGATTTGAGTTAGTGTTCTAACTCAATAATTTGTTTGGTTTTTGTCAAACATCAAAAAGGGGGAGATTGTTGGTGCAATCGGCCCAGGTCATGATTGACCAGGACTCGAGTTTGGCTCGAGTGATGTTTTGATGTGTTTTGATGTTTCGACAAAAACATATGACAATGTAATTGTCAAGGAAAGTCCAACATGGGTTGGCAAGGGAAAGTCAAAGCATGGTCTTGGCATTTGGGAAAGTCCAAGCATGGTCTTGGCATTTGGGAAAGTCCAAGCATGGTCTTGGCATAGAAAGTCCAAGCATGGTCTTGGCATGGAAAGTCCAACATGGGTTAGCATTAGAAGTCCAAGGGTTTGATATTGGCGGCGTAAAGTCCAAGCGGGAGTCTTGGCAGCATAAGTCCAATGGTTGGCGGCGTAAAGTCCAAGCGGAGTCTTGGCGGCGTAAGTCCAATGTGCCTTGGCGGTGTAGACACCGTTAGCATGACATAGCCGATGGAAGCACCTGAAGGCTATCGCGATGGATGAACAAGTCATGGATGACTTGGAGGGATCCGAGAGGCATGAGGCTGATGGAGGTGGCTAGAAGGCTTAGGTCTAGGCTAAGGGTGGTCTAGCAAGTATGGGGGAACCATACATGGGTTAAAACCTCATGTTTGAGGTGTGCCAGTCGACTGGTGCCATGTGGCAGTCGACTGGACCGAGTCAACTAGGGTTTGACTACGGGTTATGGCCTAGCAATGATCGCTTGCGGTGGGCGATCGATGATGGCCAGCGATCGATCGTGTGATCGATCGGACCGGGTGCTCGAAATCAGCCACAGAATGGGGTCGAGACTCGACTGGTCGAGTGAGGACTCCATCAGTCGATTGATGGTCATAATCAGTCGACTGATGGTAGATCCATTGGACTTATCCAGCGTGGATCTAGCCATTGTCTCACGACAACAGTGACATCAGTCGACTGATGGTCCCTATCAGTCGACTGTTTGACCTTTTCCAGCACAGGTTGAAGCTTTATAAGGAGCTCGTGATGGAGGATTTTGATATCGGTTCTTGAGGGCTATTGGGGCAATTTGTTGGTGCAAATCAGGTCTCCAAGTGCAAGCAAGCAACCAAGCATTCAAGCAATCAAAATAAGTGTTGTAAAGTCTTTTCTTTACTTGTATTTCGTAATTACATTGTATATTGCGTGTATTCCTTTCGTTTATTGTTATAAACATTTGTACGGGGTTTCTCCGCCTCCGACTTGTGTCGAGAAGGAGTGTTTATCATTAGTGAGTGTGTGTGCATCACTAGGGCTCTTTAGAGCTTGACCCGTGGAGTAGGAACCGTGCGGTTCCGAACCACGTTATATCATTGTGTTAGCTTGTTGTCTATTTCGTTATTGTTATCATTATCTGTATTCCGCTACGCTAACGAAATTGTAGACACTAACGAGATCGAATTCCATCCACGAACGGGCAAAATGCTATTCACCCCCCTCCCCCTCTAGCCATTCCAATATTCCTAACACTTTCCAATAACGGAAATCATTTCCATTAAAGAACGGAGGTCGGGTGGTGTTATACCCCTGAATGTGAGCCATTAAATATCTTTCAAAAATAGGAATAAAAACCAAAAGGAATTCCAAGACTTGGTCTTGGATTAGTAATGCAGGAAATAATAAAAAGAAATAAATGAAAAATTAAAAAGCTAAACAAAAACTAGAAACTTACGACCTTCGATGTCCCCAAAAGGGTACTAAATGTCATTTTTTGGGGATGAATACAGCTTGTTACGAGCGTAAACCCATGTAAGAAATGTAAATCTCTGAGAGAGCTTCGATTTGGTGGGTAGCACGTTTTGTGGGTCCACTTGTATGAAAAGTTATGCTCGTTTTACCGTGTGCTACTCCGGAGCCGAAGAGATACTTGCAAACACAAAAACAAAAACACAAAGAAAATAACCAAAAGCCCAAAAACAAAACGAATAAAAAATAAAAAATTTGCTAGATTGGTGGTTACACCAAATCTATGGCCCCCACTCTGATACTAATTGTTGGATCGAGAAGCGTCGCTAGAGGGGGGGGGGAATAGCGAGCTTTAAAAACTTTCTTTTTGTTTCAAAATACTAGCAGTGCAGCGGAAAGTAAAATAGTAGAAAATAAATATACATTTTATTTTTACTTGGTTCATAACCCAATGGTTTCTACTCCAAGGCCCCGTGATCCTTGACTGCGTATGAAGGGGCAATCCACTATAGAGTCTCCTCCTCGTTGGAGGTAGGAGACAACGATCACAAAAACTGAGAGACAAAAACTCGAGGATGAGGCAACAAGCCTATCTCACCTTGTTACGATGAAAACTCCGATTACAAATTAAACTGAATAAGAAACAAACAAATACTACCGACAAATATGAATATGAGATGAAGAGCTTGTCGTCAGCGTGTTAGTATCGTAGTGTCATCGTTGAAGCGTAGCATTATTGGAGCACTTGGGAGAAAAGAATTGATGAAGTAGGGTTCAATTTTCCTCTGTGTTTTTGCGATGGTTTTTCGCATAAGATCCCTACAAAGAGTTGATCTAATATATAATTAGTCATGATTTATCTCACCGGACTAGTACTTTGAAACCCAAAAGTAATTCCCAATTAGTATTTTAGTTACTGGATATTCATGGATTGTGTAAGCCAATTTGGAAAAATATAAATCTTTATAAGCATGCGGGAAATAAAGTTCTTTGATTGAAAAAAAGTTGTTATCAGTGGAAATGATGTGGTGCTCCTTTAAGACCGAGTTAGGTTACTGGAGAAACACCCATCAATTTCTCTCAATATCGAGCACACCTTTGAGACTTTATATTAATTTAGGATAATTGTGTGTCATGACTTGACAATTGTACCACTTAATAGGATTAGATGAACTTTCTAAATAATGAAACTATTCATTTATGCCCATTGAGTTGGACACTGGGGTTTTCTTGAGGACAAGCAAAGATTCAACTAACGGGGATTTTGATGTGTGTGATTATTATAGAGTTTTTGTTATCATTTTGGCACACATCTGTTGGTGCAGGGGCACTAGATAATCGAACCTGTGTTTTGATTATGGCAAAGACACAAAGTTAAGTTTAAATCGTTATCTCACGAGCTAAGTCGAGTGTGCAGAAAAGTACTAAAGCTGGAGCTGAAGGCTAGCGACACCCGGAGGAAGCCGCGGTGGTCGGGCGACACTCGAGTGACTTAGGAGGGAGCCGAAAGAATCGAGTGGAAGGCCAGAAGCGAGAGCTACAAGGTAAGTATCGAGGAAAGCTCGTGTGAGTAAGAGATTGTAAGGTTGTGTCCTCTTTACGGGGATGACCGTAGGCGGCGATCCGACTAAGACTTCCTGTGGAAGGTCTAGGTCGAGATCGGACAGTTAGAAACCGTCGAATTTATCATTTTCCGAGCTAACCTCTTATTGTAGGGAAGTGGACAGGCTGGCAGTCGACTGATGCTCATCAGTCGACTGATGGGAGTCATCAGTTGACTGATGGCGACGAATCAGCCTTTGCGCTAGGTCAAAACGGATAAGGTTTGATGCGGCCACTTCGCGATAAAAATTATACAACTTCGTAATCTGTTCCAAAAAAAGAGGAGACAAAGTCAAAGGTCAAAATCTCTAAAAGGAGGTGTGGATTCCAACTCCAAACATCATTAAGTTTATTCATCAAGTGCTCTTACAACACCAACGCTCCAACACCGTCATAACACTTACGCGACGACAAGTTCAGATCTTCTTCGTCGGTAGCAGCATCTAGTAATATATTTTTGATATTTTATTCATTGTTTTTATTCTTAACGAGGTGAGGTAGGCTTGTTGCCTCATCCTCGTACTTTCGGTTTTGTGATCGTTGTCTCCTACCTCCAATGAGGAGGAGACGTTTTAGTGCTTTGCCCTCCGTACGCGGTCTAGGACGGATAGGGCCTTGGAGTAGCAACCGCTGGGTTGTGAACCAAGTAAAATAAACGTGTCTCTTTATTTTTCGCTGTGATTAATTGTCTACTCGAACGAAACGACGAAAAGATTTACGATCGCTATTCACCCCCCCCCTCTAGCGACGCTTCTCGATCCAATAATTGGTATCAGAGCGGGGGCGCTAAGATTTGGTGAAACCACCAATCTAGCACATTTTGGTTTTCGTTTCATATTTTTTGATTCATACCTTTCTTAGGTTTTTTTTCTCCCTCACAACTGTAGGGGATCGGTGCGCCGGCTAGAGGGGGGTGAATAGCCCTTTTCGTTTGGATGCCGGTATTTGTTCGTCTACAAAACTAATTAGCGCAAGAGGAAGACTAATAAAGACAAGCAAATAGAAATACGAGAAAACAAACGCTAACAAAGAATGTAACGTGGTTCACGGCTACGCCGCTAATCCACGGTCCCCGATTCATCCTCGGTGATTCACTCCGCTAAACCAATCCACTAAATGGTCTCTCCTTTGCACCAAGCTAGGTGGAGGTAACCTTTACAATCAAGATCACTCTTCTTACAAATAGAATGGAGTAAAATCGAGTAAGAAGAGTTTAGAGCTTGTGGGGCACTAGGAAGATCACTTGGAGCATAAGCATTAGCCTCTCAAAGGCTTACACCCTCTCTTTTTATAGAGAGGGCTGATTTCTTCCCGTTGGCCGCCATCATCATTCGCCGCCCTTGGCGATCATTGCGCATCTACGGCCTCCGAACACGTCGGATCCCGACCATTGTAGTCCAACGGAACTCTTGGCAGTCGACTGATGGACCTCATCAGTCGACTGCTGCCTCCGTAGTCGACTGCCCAGTCGGCTATGAACGGTTCTGTGGCCAAAACCCTATTGACTACCGATCGGCTCGCCCGGCCGATCGATCGATGGTCTGGCATGACGCCCATATGGCGATCGCTGGCCACAATCGATCGGTCGTATACCGATCCGAACTCACTCGACTCGGGCGATCAAATGGCCAAGTTTCACCTAAGAGCTACCCTTCCCTGGGTTACAATCGCTCACTCTCATCTCTCGGAGTCCTTCGCCTTCGAAGTTCTCTTCGTTCTCGACCACGTCCCTCGGCAGCATCAGGCGCACGGCTCTGCAATGCTCCTTCGCGTCTCTTGCCTCGAAGTCTACTTCCTCCGGCTTCACTCCAAGCTTCTCGTCCGGCAGTCCCTCGGATGCTCCAAGCGCACGGCTTCAGCAAAGCTATCCTTCACCGACTCAAGGCACGAGTCATGAGATGTGAAACTCGCCACGGCTCCATGTGCGAATTACTAAGTCCTGCACGACTTCAACGCACATATCACATCAACATATCAAACTAACTTAAACGCTTTGCCACACCATCAAAACCATATTACGGCAAGAGATTGCCCTAACAACAACTAATCCAAGACGAAGTCTTGCTACGCTTCTTTTGGCTGTGTTTGCAAGTATTCTATTTTGGAGTAGTCGACGATAAAACGGCCATATCTTTTCGCACAAGAGGACTCTCAAAACGATCTACCTACCAAATCGAAGCTCTTTAAAAGATATGCATTTCTTATGAGGTTTTAGCCTCGTAACAAGCTGCTTCTAGCCCCAAAATCCAACGTTTAGTACCCTTTCAGAGACATTGAAGGTCGTAAGTTTCTCGTTTTTGTTAATTTCATATTCTTCTTATTTATTTCTGTTTATTTCCTATTATTTCCTGCACTACTAATCCAAGACCAAGTCTTGGAATTCTCTTTGGTTTTATTCGTGTTTTGCAAGATACTTAATGGCTCACATTGAGGGGTATAGCACCACCCGACCTCCGTTCTTTAACGGAGACGATTTCCGTTATTGGAAAGGTCGGATGGAGTGTTTCTTGAAAACACAAGTCGAGACTTGGATAATAATCCAAACTGGCTTTGCTCTACCCACCAATGATCAAGGAGAGCCCTTGGATTTCAACAAGTGGACAAATACAACCAAGAGGCAAATCGAAGTCGATGCAAGAGTAACTCAAATATTACAATGTGGCTTATCCAAGGAGGAGCTCAACCGCATTGGTCCATTTATTAGCGCCAAAGACCTCTGGAACAAATTGATTGATCTACACGAAGAGACGCCCGATGCTAAGGTATGTAAAAGAGATTTACATTTAAATAAACTGTACAATCTAAAGATGCAGGATCACGAGACTGCCACCCAATTACATGCACGGATCCAAGACATCGTCAACAGTCTTCACTCGATCGGGCAAGCCATAGAGAACCGGGACCTTATAAGGTATGCTTTAAATGCTTTCCCTAGGACTACCTTGTGGGCATCCATGGTCGATGCCTACAAGGTCTCTAAGGATCTTTCGAAGCTTAGGTTATGTAGGGGATCGAACGGACAGCTAGAGGGGGATGAATAGCCCTCTTACGATGGATGTCGGAATTCTCTTGTTCGTTTGTTCGTCTACACAATCGTTAGCGCAAGCGGAAGCATAAACAATAAAGACAAAGCAATAAACGAAAACACAAACGCTAACAAAGAAGATGTAACGTGGTTCACGGCTACGCCACTAATCCACGATCCCGATTCATCCGAGGTGAATCACTCCTCCAAAGCCAATCACTATTGGTCTCTCCTTTGCACAAAGCTAGGTGGAGGTAACTTTTACAATCAAGATCACTCTTCTTAGAATAAGAATGGAGTAAAAACAAGTAAGAAGAGTTTAGAGCTTGTGGGGCACTAGGAAGATCACTTAGAGCATGAGCATTAGCCTCTCAAAGGCTCACACCCTCTCTTTTTATAGAGAGGGTTGATTTCTTCCCGTTGCCGCCACCAGTCGACTGCTGCCCTTGGCAGTCGACTGCCGTCACTACAACGGCCTCCAAACATGTCGGATCCTGACCGTTGTAGTCCAACGGAACTCTTGCGATCGGTGATGGACCTCACCCGATCGGTCACGCCTCCGTAGTCGACCGCCCGATTGGCTGGAGGTTCTGCGTGATATCTATGGCGATCACGGGCATAAACCCATCGATCGGATACCAATGAACCCACTCGACTCAGGCGATCGCCATTACATGGCAATGATCTATGTGAAACTCAAACATAACATATGTTTGAGCTTCCGGTGGTTGGTTAAACCTTAACCCTTGCGGTCAAGTCTCCGACACTCAGCCATTCGGCCAAGTTCACCTAATGAGCCACTTACATTTCACTCATTCTCTCATCTCACTCGAAGTCCCTCGCCGAGGCTCTCTTCATTCGCGGCCATGTCCCTCGGCAGCATCAGGCGCACAGCTCTGCAATGCTCCTTCGCGTCTCTTGCCTCCGAAGTCTGCTTCCTTGGCTTCACTTCAAGTCATCTCGTCCGGCGGTCCCTCGGATGCTCCAAGCGCATGGCTTCCGCAAAGTCATCCTTCACCGACTCAAAGACCGAGGTTGAGGGTGAACCCGCCAAGGCTCCATGTGCGAATTACTAAGTCCTGCAAAACTCCAACGCACATATCAAATAACAATACCAACCTAACTTAAACCCTTTGCCACACACATCAAAACCTTATCATGGCAAGAGATTGCCCTAACAATCTCCCCCTTTTTGATGTGTGGCAATCCGTTTAAGTTAGGTAAAAACATTTGATGAAAATTCTAAGGTAAGAAAGCATGTAAACATAAACATGATATAGAAACAAGCAACTCCCCCTTAATCCATGAAACTCCCCATACAAATTTTTAAATTTTCTCCCCCTATCATATTTTACTTAAACATAATTACTTCTCCCCCTTTGACACCATCAAAAAGATTAACACTAAGTTATAAATCCATGGCATCAAGTTAAATAAGAGGAAAATACCAAAAACATGATTAAAATCTGAAATCAGAAAATATTTGGCAATTTTTCAGGTGAGCAATGATCAGCTATCGATGGCAATGATCGCACAATGGATTCTAAAATTCTGATTTTCTGGGCGAATTTCAGAAATGCATTAAAAATTCCAAAAAATTCGAAAAATCATGAAATTTGAGGAACATATTTCTTTTAAGTATATCTATCAATGAAAAACAGGTTTTCAAGAAAAATCATTATATTTTCCGAGATTTGCCAAAAATCCAAAGGCTTTAAAAACCACTAGGTTTTTGATCATTTTAGTATCAAGTTAACTACCTAGTTTTGCATCCAATTGTTTCAAAACATCAATACATAGATTTTAGGGTAAGAAATTGTTTTGAAAACATATGAAATATCCAACCATGATCTTTGGGCAATATGTCTATGAATTAAACATAAGCCTTCGCCATGATTGGTCTATTATTGCTATTTTGATACCTTAAATGACCATCAAAATGCCATAGGCATTAGTGGACATTTGTATCATCCTAACATCTAACCCATGCTAAGTTTTCAATCAAAGTAGCCTATGGTGAGTGTGAGATGCATCCTAGGGGGTATTTGTATATACTTAACCATTATATTCATACAATTCTATCAAGGTTAAGTATCAACCTAACAATCCTCATGATCATAAAGGCATATATCAATTAATTCTACATTATGATCATGAAATACATGTATTCATTGAATTGTTCTCATGCATTAGGTATTATATCATGATAATAAACAAATTATCACCTAAGGCATGATTTAAAAACCTATTTCTTATGATGATGTGCCAAATATCAAAATCATAAATCATGATTGCACATATACATAGCAATTACATTAATCATCATGATTTAAGCATCATTATCTATTTATGGGCACGTTATCATCACCCAACACTATTCTAAAAATGTTGTCCCGCCATCCTAAGTCAACCAAAATATGATATAGGTCAATTCCATATGGTTGACTACCCTAGGGGTTTTCTAACCCTTAAGGATGGATTTTGGAACCCAAAATAAGTTCTTGCCTATTGGGTTCACTAGATACTCCTTGGGGATCCATTTCCTAGCTATTACCTTCTTTTTATCTTGTCCCCTAGCAATTAGGCATTTGTAGGCCTTTTCATTTTTCTTTTCTTTGTATCCTAGGCCCTTTTTGTTGAAGCTAGCTCTTTGGCTCCCTAAGATCATGTTCAATGTGTTGGAGCCAATTGTGAATTTTTCTAGGGCTTTTGTTAAATAATCTACCTTTTCCCTTAAGGCCCTATTTTCATTTATACATGAATCACTAACATCTAATGGCACATAAAGATCATGTGAGCATGCATCATTTAAGCTAGAAGAAATATTATCATTTAAGCATGCATTTTCTAGCTTATTTTCCAATGCCTTAATTTGATTAAGCATGCTTTTATTTTTCTGTTTCATTCCAAATAAGTCCTTAGTTAAACTAGAAATTATGGAAACTATTTTCTTAGGAGAGGCATTCGTTACCATAGTTTCCATATCCTCTTCTTCTTCTTCGGATGAGGAGGATGTAGAAGCTCCCCCTTCACTTGAGCTCTCTCGTCTTGAGCTTAATCCTTCATTTTCGGAGGAAGAGCAATCCAAGTCATCAAAGGCCATCAAGGCCAAATTGGTGACAAAGGCATTCTCCTCATCCGATGATGATGAGGAGGATGAGGATGGGTCATCCCAAGTCCTTGCCTTTAGAGCTTTGGTCTTCCCCTTTTCTTTTGTCTTCTTCTCCTCTTCCTTCTTTTTCTTGCTCCCCTTTTTCTTCTTCTTTTCTTCTTTCTTTTTCTTCTCTTCCTTGCTCTTGTTTAAGAGGGGACAATTATCCCTTATGTGCCCCTCTCCTTGGCAATTGTAGCATATGACCTTCCCCCTTGGTCTTCTATTCCAATCATTTGATTTATAAAAATGAAAACCTTTTAAAGCACGTCTTACCCTCCTTACCATATAGGCTTCTTCGGTGCTATCCATGGAGGAGGAGGAAGACGCTTCGTTATCGGAGGAGGAGGAGATCTCTATCTTCTTCTTCCCCTTATTTGCCAACAATGCTACTCCCCTTGAAGGTTGTATTTTTGGCTCTTCTTGTATTCCTTCAAGCCTAGATTCATGTAATTCCATAGTGGAGAAAAATTCATCTAGAGTACTTACCTCTAGATTCTTTGAAATGTAAAATGAGTCCACCATTGAACTCCACTTGGATGATCGGGGGAAAGCATCTATGGCCTTCATTATCATATCGCGATTGGAGAGCCTTTCTCCTACACTTGTTAGTCCAATTAAAATTTCTTTGAATCTAGAATGCAAAGAAGTTACCTTTTCTCCCTTTTCTAATTTAATGTTGGATAGTTGGGACTGGAGGAGATCTCTCCTTGCTAGCTTCGCCTCGGATGTAACTTCATGAAGCTCAATTAGCTTCTCCCACATCTCCTTGGCACTTAGGCATTCTCCTATTTGGTTGATTTCTTGTTGGGGGAGCTCATTGAAAAGATGATGCTTGGCGTTTGAATTTGCAAGGTGCTCTTCCCTTTGCCTTTTGGTCCACCTAGATTTCTCTATTGGTTTCCCTTCTTCATCCCTAGGCAAAACGAAACCGGATTCCATTGTAATCATTATATCAAAATCCGTTTCGAAAAATACCTCCATTCGCTTCTTCCACCAAGCGAATTCTCCTTCAAACTTCGGAGGATGGATGTTGGAGCCGGCCATTTTGAAAGTTGCTTGTTGTGGCGGTTAGTCCTCGACAAGCTTTCCTCGGCTCTGATACCACTTGTAGGGGATCGAACGGCCGACTAGAGGGGGGTGAATAGCACTCTTACGATGGATGTCAGAATTCTCTCGTTCGTTTGCTCGTCTACACAATCGGTAGCGCAAGCGGAAGCATAAACAATAAAGACAAAGCAATAAACAAAAACAAAAACGCTAACAAAGAAGATGTAACGTGGTTCACGGCTACGCCGCTAATCCACGATCCCGATTCGTCCGAAGTGAATCACTCCTCCAAAGCCAATCACTATTGGTCTCTCCTTTGCACCAAGCTAGGTGGAGGTAACCTTTACAATCAAGATCACTCTTCTTACAATAAGAATGGAGTAAAAACAAGTAAGAAGAGTTTAGAGCTTGTGGGGCACTAGGAAGATCACTTAGAGCATGAGCATTAGCCTCTCAAAGGCTCACACCCTCTCTTTTTATAGAGAGGGATGATTTCTTCCCGTTGGCCGCCACCAGTCGACTGCTGCCCTTGGCAGTCGACTGCCGTCACTACAACGGCCTCCGAACATGTCGGATCCCGACCGTTGTAGTCCAATAGAACTCTTGGCAGTCGACTGATGGACCTCACCAGTCGACTGCTGCCTCCGTAGTCGACTGCCCAGTCGACTATGAGCGGTTATGTGCCCGCCATATCCTTTGGCAGTCGACTGCCATTCCATGGCAGTCGACTGCTGGGCATAAACCCATCAGTCGGATACCAGTCGAACCCACTCGACTCAGAGCAGTCGACTGCCATTACATGGCAGTCGACTGGTGCCGTGTGAAACTCAAACTTAACATAAGTTTGAGCTTCCGGCGGTCGGTTAAACCTCAACCCTTGCGGTCAAGTCTCCGACACTCAGCCATTCGGCCAAGTTCACCTAATGAGCTACATACATTTCACTCATTCTCTCATCTCACTCGAAGTCCCTCACCGAAGCTCTCTTCGTTCACGACCATGTCCCTCGGCAGCATCAGGCGCACGACTCTGCAATGCTCCTTCGCGTCTCTTGCCTCCGAAGTCTGCTTCCTTGGCTTAACTTCAAGTCATCTCGTCCGGCGGTCCCTCGGATGCTCCAAGCGCACGGCTTCCGCAAAGTCATCCTTCACCGACTCAAAGACCGAGGTTGTGAGGGTCAACCCGCCAAGGCTCCATGTGCGAATTACTAAGTCCTGCAAGACTCCAACGCACATATCAAATAACAATACCAACCTAACTTAAACCCTTTGCCACACACATCAAAACCTTATCATGGCAAGAGATTG
Source organism: Wurfbainia villosa (assembly GCA_025175895.1). Lineage (NCBI taxonomy): Eukaryota > Viridiplantae > Streptophyta > Magnoliopsida > Zingiberales > Zingiberaceae > Wurfbainia > Wurfbainia villosa. The sequence goes on along the minus strand of CM045996.1, from coordinate 15,227,496 downwards.
CCCTAACAGGTTAGACAAATTATTTTCCGAGTTTGAACTTCATGAGCAAACTAACGTGGTCCGGGCCGAGAGAGGTATTGCTCTACTTGCAGGACAAAGAAGCAAGCCACCTACTAGCCAAGAAGATGGACTCGAACCCGAAGACGAATCAGAGTCCGAATCCGAAAAGGTGGAAGCAATAGTGAACGTAGTGCGGAAGATCGTTCGGAGGGAAAGGAAGCTACTAAAGAATAAAAAGAAGGCACAATTCAAATCAAATCAAAAGAAGGCTTTTCTTGCAACATAGGACAATGAAGAAGGCGGCGGCATAGCATGCATGGCAAGATCCGATGAGTCCGAGTCAGAGTCCGAATCCGAATCCAATTACAACAATGACTCCGAACTCGAGGACTACTTCGAGAAGCAACTCAAAGACGGATCAAAAGAGAAAATTAAGGTTAGCCGCTCACTAATTCATACGCTTTACAATACAATTAAAATTCTTAATAGGAAATTAACTAAGTCCGAGTCTAGGGTTGAGTCGTTACTTGAGGAGGTTGAAACCCTTAAGCAAGAGGCTACTCTAACCTCTTCAACTAGTCAAGTTCAATAGGGAAACTCAACCCAAATTGAAAAACTTGAGGAGGAGAATTCTCTCTTGAAAGACCGAGTTCAAGAGGTCGAGGCTAGGTTGGAAAGGTTCACGTTGGGATCTAAGAATCTTAACTGACTACTTGGAACCCAAAGAGCCGTGTACAACAAAGCTGGACTCGGATTTAGGTCAAAGACTACGAATAGGTCATATATGTCTATCGTAAATCGTAGTCATCAAAGAGTCCAAGCATGGGTCCCAAAGCTTTTATTGGAATCACATATAAGGACTAATAAGTATTGGATTCCTCAGGATCAAGTTCATTATTTGAATAGACCATATTGGTTCAATGGTCCAGGGGGAGCTAACAATAAAATAGTATACCCCCTTACTTAGCAAAATCATTGAATATCTTACTTTAATTTGTAGAATGGCTAGATAGGGAAAATAGTTTGTCAACTCTTGACAACATAGTATTAGGACGCGGCGAGATGATAGTACGTTAGGGAAACAAAGTCTCGTGTATTCGAGCTAGATAAGGCGTATCTAGCTTGGTGCACTTGACCGAGTGGAACTAGCTAAAGCTACCTCGCCGTATCTTAAACTAGTTAGACCAGGAAGTAACCCTAAGTGACTTAAGTGATATTTTCTTGAATTTTGCTTTGTTTAAGGAAGTGGTCATTGTTCCGATCAAAGAAGGCCCCTGTGCCTCGCCACGACCTGGAAGCCAGTTTCTCGAAAAGTTACTTAATGATCTAAAGGTTAAATCCGAATTTAACCCAAGGTTGACTATCGTTAATCAATTTAAAATCATCTCACAAAACATATAAGGTCAACAAATTCTAAGACACATAGAATGGGTGAGATGTTAAGGATAATTGAAATATAACCTCTTCAAAATACTACTTATTTTCCCAACTATTGTACTTAACAACTCTTAGGCCAAAGTTTAGCGCCCCCTACATCTCTTATACTTCATATATTTGACTAAGGGGGAAAGAAAACTAACCCTAAGGGTTATATTACAAACCTTTAGATTATTGGTGCAGAGGGACACACCTCGAACCAATCTATCTAACTACTGCTAGATGCATGCTTGGACTTATATTTGATTTATCTAGATGCATGCATATATGATATTGTTTTTAAACCCCTATTTTATACAAAAACCCCAACATACTTTTTTGACTTATGGCAAAAGGGGGAGAAGAGCAAAAGTTAATGGGGAGTAACACAAAATACAAAATTTGATTTTGAAAACCTAAGTATCTCTTTCAAAACTCACCTAGGGTTAAGGGGGAGTTTTTGGAAATGTGGAAATGGCATTCATCATCTACTATACTTGTTTTATGCTTTAATTTCCTTAACTTTGTGTTGGTTTGCCATAGATAAAAAAGGGGGAGATTGTTGGTGCAGGGGCACTAGATAATCGAACCTGTGTTTTTATTATGGAAAAGACACAAAGTTAAGTTTACATCGTTATCTCACGAGCTAAGTCGAGTGTGCAAAAAAGTACTAAAGCTGGAGCTGAAGGCTAGCCACACACGGAGGAAGCCGCAGTGGTCGGGCGACACTCGAGTGACTTCGGAGGGAGCCGAAGGAATCGAGTGGAAGGCCAGATGCGAGAGCTACAAGGTAAGTATCGAGGAAAGCTCGTGTGAGTGAGAGATTGTAAGGTCGTGTCCTCTTTACGGGGATGACTATAGGCGGCGATCCGATTAAGACTTCCTGTGGAAGGTCTAGGTCGAGATCGGACGATTAGAAACCGTCGAATTTATCATTTTCCGAGCTAACCTCTTACTGCAAGGAAGTGGCCAGGCTAGCAATCGACTGTTGGCCATTGGGCAGTCGACTGATGCTCATCATTCGACTGATGGGAGTCATCAGTCGACTGATGGCGACGAATCAGCCATTGCGCTAGGTCAAAATGGATAAGGTTTGACACGGCCAATTCGCGATAAAAATTATACAACTTCGTGATATGTTCCAAAAAAAGAGGAGACAAATTCAGAGGCCAAAATCTATAAAAGGAGGGGTGGATTCCAACTCCAAACATCATCAAGTTTATTCATCAAGTGCTCTTACAATGCCAACGCTCCAACACCGTCATAACGCCGATGCGACGACAAGTTCAGATCTTCTTCGTTGGCAGCAACATCTAGTAATATATTTTTTATATTGTATTCATTGTTTTTATTTGTAATGAGGTGAGGTAGGCTTGTTGCCTCATCCTCGTACTTTCGGTTTTGTGATCATTGTCTCCTACCTCCAACGAGGAGGAGACGTTTTAGTGTTTTGCCCTCCGTACGCGGTCTAGGACCGATAGGGCCTTGGAGTAGCAACCGCTGGGTTGTGAACCAAGTAAAATAAATGTGTCTCTTTATTTTCTGCTGCGATTAATTGTCTAGTTGAATGAAACGACGAAAAGATTTACGATCGCTATTCACCCCCCCCCCCCTCTAGCGACGCTTCTCGATCCAACAACATCTTACCTCATTTTATGGAATTCAATGTATATTTATCTTTTGTTTTATATCATTTTGCTACTTTCCTTATTTTAAGGTCTACCCTTGGTTATTTTTCTTGATAGGGAGAAGAATAAAAGCAAAAAAAAGCTTTAGATAGACTAATTCTAGTAGGAATACTCTCTGGTTGTGTCCCAAAACATGAGCATTTTCCTAAGATCTAAATGGATCGAAAAGGAAGCAAAATTGGAGTCTCCAGTGAGAAACGCAGGGGGTGTTCGTGTTGTCTGGAATTGACATGTTCCACATATTGAATCCCAACACGAGGTCTTGCCATCTGGCATGGATGTGCTCCAGGGGCTCGAACGAAGCACAACAAGGCCATGCCCTACAACACGATTGTGCCCTATAGAAGTAGAATCTCTAGAGCGAAACACGACATGGCCATGACACGTGACATGACCATGTCAAGCAGTGATCGTTTTGAGAAATCAGTGATTTTTTAGAAATCTAGAAGAGCGGAGAGCATTGTCCAAGGGGCCTAAAAGGGAGCAAAGGGTGCCTTCCAAGGGCCCCAAAAGCTCTAGAAATCAAGATCCGAAGAGAAATCGATGTCGAAACTCCAAATTTGGGCATGTATTGCAACCGAAGACTTCCATCAATTGAGACTAAGCTTTCTTCTCCTTTTTTGTTGTTTTGATTGTAGTTTCTCTTCTTCTAATGTCTTTTAGTTATAACTCCATTTCTGTGGAGAACTTGTGGTTCATGGACAAGGGAGCAACCCTTTGGTTTGTAAACATTCATATTTAGTGAATTCATATTTGGTTGCATTGTTTTCTTTGGATTTTACATCTATGTTTGATTCTTGTTTGATGATATTATTGTTTGTAATCTGGATTTATTGTGTTTACACGATCTTGATGTCAAAATCACAATGTCATATCCTCATGCTAGAAAAAAGACAAAAGTAAAAACTAGCTCTCAATAATACTAACAAAATAAACTAACTAACAAATCAAAATCCAAAAACAACACTCCTCATACCTAAGCCAAACATACCTCACTAGTAGTACTTTTATTTTTGATGTTAGGTTGACTGGCATTCAGGTTTCAATCTGGTTCAAGTGGCTAATAGAAGTTTTGCTAGATTATAGTCTCTTGGCAAAAGGTGTTGCAAAGTGCCCTAAGGTTCTTATTCCATTTTCCATGTCGATCGATACGGACATGTCCTAGTAATATAAGAATGTGATATCCTGCAAAAAGGCAAAGAGGAAGGCAATGTTATGAAAAGAGAAATATTGCAAAAACTGAGAAAGAAAGGAGTCTAATCCAATCAATTCACAATTCAACCAATATCGATTTAATCATCCCCCGACAACGACGCTAAAAAACTTGATGCAATGTCAACTATGTACCGCAAGTGCACGGTCATTATCAAGTAATAAAAGATATCAATCAACAAGGACTAGAAATCGAGTACTAGTGTACTAAGTGAATGTAAATTGGCTAGACAAAATCTATCAGTCAAAAATTTACTTAAAACTAGAAAGTGCAAGTGAGAAAATAGGAAATTTAAAAGAAGAAGGAATAGAGAATTGATAAAAGAACTAGAGATTTTAGAGATCAAGAGTAAGAAAAGAGGAAATCAGAATTGAGAGGATGATTCTTAAATTTTTCACAGTGATTTGAAACATCTTATCTATATTTAATTCTCATTCTCAATGATTGTTCATGTAGGTAGACTATCATATTTTATCCAATGTGAACTTTTGGAATTATAATGGCATATCTACTCCAATCCGAAGTTTACTTTTAGAGCGATAGAGCTAAGGAATTACTTTCTCAAGGAGACCCCTGTCACATGGTCCCACAATCCTCGATTTGCCTTCGTGTGGCCTCGGCTTGGAATAAATTCATTCAGTTCTGTGATAACCTATTAGTTCTCATAGTAAATCGATCTACATTAATAGTAGATCCCTCCACGTCTCAATTCTCTACAAATCTGAGGATTGAGTTCTATTGGGCCTCGCAGGATCATCAAGCTCTATCATACAATACTCAACACCACGAGGGTGAGATCCTACGGAATGCAAGTGCAGTGGAAAATAAAAAATTTGCTACATCACGTAGAACCCTTGTCAAGATCTCTTGTCTTTGACCATAGATCATTACATAATCATAATAGAGTTAGAGATAAAGGATTATACCTTCATGATCTTTCACAAATCTATAAAAACCTTGAGCAAGATTAACTAACCTTGCCTCTCTCGGTATCCATGTCAGATCTTCGCAAGACAACCTCCTCAAAGGCCACAATCCTTCCTCTCCAAATTGTGCCAGCAATGTGCGAAGAAGAAGATTAAGAAGAGGGGAGACGACGTAAGAATATTAGAGTTCCAAAAGTCTAAGACTTATATTATCTAGGATTTACACAAGAACCCTAGCAATACTTCAAGGAGAATAGGAGGATCTAGCCTTTCCTCTTAGCATTTTCTCACCTTTAAGGGGAGGGCCAATCACTCAAGAAGAAGAAGATGGTTTCTCTAAGAAAGCAAAAACTCTATCTCATTTTTTTTCTTTCTCTCTTCTCCCTTTTATAGAACCGACCACCCAAGGATGAGAAGAGGAAGAGGCTAGGGGTTACAAGAAGGCCATAACTCTTCCGTTGAAGTCTTGGCCGACCACTTCAAAGCCAATAAGAAAAGGTTGTTGCCCATAACTCCTAAGGTGAAGTGGAAGAGAAAATGGATGAGTTTTAGAAGGGAAATCAAATTTGTCTTCTCTTCTTCATCCATGCCTTTGCCCTCCTCATCATGATGAGCTTATAATGGCCTTATGGGTTATGAGCCCATTGTCCATCTTCCATCTTTGGTTATTATATTTTAGAACATTTCTAGAACCCAATAATGAATTTCATCATGAATCCAATTTTAGACCATGTATGGAACATTTCCACTCTCCTTGTTTCTATTGACTAGAAATCATTCATAAACTCTTTTATGAATATTAACATTTGATTATATCAAACTTTATTTATCAATACACGATTTGATCACATCAAACTTCATTCACCAAATTCAACTACTTGAATTTGACTTTCTCAATGGAAAATAGGGAAACCAATACTTGTGCCTCATTAGCCTAGTCTAACCAGACATAACCTCTAGCACTTTGAGAATCATATTTTCTAACTTGTTTTACGTCTCTTGAGACACCATTGTGTGTGTGACCCAAAAGGTTCCCGACTACATTGGCAATTAATAACTAACCCTTAGTTATGAATAGATCATGAGTGGAACCTACCAGTACATCATGCCCCTCAATTGATCGAAAAGTCATCGTTGACTTCAGAATAATTCTGAACCCTTCAGCAGCTACAGTTATTTGTGTCTTGCTCCTTTCACTCATCTTATACCCACTTGGTTTAGGACATGGTCTATAGTGTTCATCCCCACTAGGCTGACTACGTCACACCTAGTCCAAGTTAGTTTCTTATCCTATGGATTCAAGTTACTCCCTATATATGTCCAAGAAGACTATCTTCTAATTTGCTTGCAATGGATAAAGACTTCTGAGTAACAATCATGACATGTGATCTAGGGTATATATCTCCTTTAACATGAGTGTGTTAGTAATATATGAGAGGTGTCCTAAGGCAATTCCTTATGATTGTACCATTTATTTGATAAATGAAGATTCACTATTTGAGTATACATGTTTTTCATGTATTTGATTGGATCTTAAACTCATTTACTGAATGTCTGCAATACGATTCATAGCATAAGAGAATTTGTGATTGGATCACAACTAGTGAGTATCTCTACATGTGTAATTGTGATGTGTTGGAATTATCCCTAGTCGATGAATTGATGGATTCGGACGCCATCGATTCTGTTGAGACTAGCATGAGGTATACTCTTTGGTTTATCCAAGCAGCTATTTCTCACTAGCTAAAGACATTGGGATGTCCAGAGTTAATCGTGGAGGCTAGTTATGGTAACTAGTTCATTAGAGTGACCAGCTGTAAGACTTCATATGGTTATCTGCATATATGGATATGTCAATGAAGTTCTTACAGCAACTTAAGTGCGATGTTCCTTCAACTTGCGGTATTCAAGTCATCTTGGTCATGAAGACTTATGCTTTGACATCGTAAGCAAGCATATCCGAGGAGATGTGGACCCAGGTGATTGGGTATAAGTCGAAGTGGCCGAAAGTGTTTAAATAGCCTACAGAGGATTCACCGCTCCTTGCGAGGAGATGTATACCCTATGGCCTCTCATCGGATTGTTACTAAAGTCTTTGGCCAAAGCATTACATGTTTAGAGTATGGTACTCTTGGATGCATGTGCATTAACTAGAATTCGAAGGATGAGGAAGTAATACTTGGGCTAGGTGTGACGTAGTCAGCCTAGTGGGGATTGACACAATAGATCATGTCTTAAACCAAGTGGGTATAAGATGAGTGAAAGGAATGGGGCACGATTCATTGTAGCTGCTGAAGGGTTTCAGAAAAGGTTTTGGGATCAACCGTTGATTTTTCGGTTAATTGCGGATCATGATGTACTACTAGGTGTCACTCATGATCGTTCTATAATTAATGGTTAATTATAGATGGCCAACATAAATCGGGAACCTATTTGGTCACACTCACAACAAGCATAATCCGAAGTATTTAAAACGAGTTTAAGAATAGGATTCTCAGATCGAGAGAGACTAGGTTTGGTTGGACCAAACAAAGAGAATAGGATTTAAAATCCTAATCCGAAGTATTTAAAATGAGTGTGAGAATAGGATTCTCATATCGAGAGAGACTAGGTTTAGTTGGACCAAACAAATAGCGAGTATGAAATGGTTTCAGTCGCATCGGAAGCATGGATGGGCCGTGTCTTTTGAAGACATGATGGATGAACCAAATTGGTTTGGTTCTAATCTAATGGTGGAAAATAAACCAAAGTGGTTTGGTTTGTTTTAAACGAATGAACCAAAGTTGGTTCGGTTCGTTTCAACTTAAAATAGACCAACACAGTTTGGTTTATTTTAACTTAAGTTATTGGAGCAGGTCAACGGGTTTTGGTTATGAACCAATAACCGTTAGGAGAATGTGTTCTCTATAAAAACACGGATTAAGAGTTTTTCGTTGAGAATTAATGGGTTCAAGGGTTTTGGAAACCCTAGCCTCCTTTCCTCCTCCTTCTTGCCGCCCAAGCCAAGGTGGTAGTCACCCACCTTTGTGCACTGCTGCCCATTGGAGCTGCTGCCTCTCCTCGCCGCCGGCCAACCTCCCTTGGCCGCCGGCGACCAAGGAGTAACCGACCAAGCCTTTGGTCGGCCCCTTCTTCCTCCACAACAAGCTGTCCAGTTTTGGACAGCTTGATCTCCTTCGCATCGAGAGGCCGTTTGGTTGGTGTTTTGTCCTCTGACAGCAGTCTACTTGCCGAATATTGGATCTTCGACAATCCTCATAGGTGGAGGGTTATGTTTTTGTCAAACAGTTAACGAAAATTGCTTCCGACAAGCGAGTTTGTGAAACTCATTTTTGGGATCCGAATTTATTTCGGATTGTGATCGTCTCTCGGATCACATCGTCTTCGACTCTAGGCTAGTGATTTTTGCGAAGTCGAGGCTCATTGATTTGTGAAGCTATCCTGACGATACTCGGTATGGATACGGATAGAGGCGATTCTGAAGGTAGGAAACTTCGCTTCCCACTTCAACTCGGACACTTGTTCATGGCGATCCCTTCTACGTCCCTGGATAAAAAAAAATTATCCTTGACAAGAGGGATTACCCAAGCTCCCATTTCATCGCCGTGCTATTCGATTAGAGTGGTCACTTGAACAAACTTATTGTTCAAGAAACCAACCTCTATTCTACGATTAGCCGCAGGATATACGATCTACGGATCGCTGGCTTTTGTGTTTGTATTCGAAGTCCAAGTTAATTTAGCCATTAAACAAAGCATACAACATGCATATAATTGAAAAACAATCATAGACATAACACAAACGAATATAAAACAACATTTATACCTCTCGATCTTCTATTGTATGTCTTTCCTCCTTTTGGAGGTCGTGTGGGCGACGGTCTTCCAAAAGTTGAAGCCTCCTAGATTGCTAATCTTCCTATCCTTGTTCTCTCCGAACAAAGGAAGATCAATAACAAAACTCTTCCTCTCCTTACTTGCGCCAACCACCAAACACCAACTTGGTGTCCGCCGACCTAAGGAGTGGATGAAGGAGATGGGTGCCGGCCAAGAGCTCCAAGGGAAGACCCTAAGCTTTGTTTCCACTAGCCAAGGAGAGGAGAAGGGGAAGGTTTGGACGCCGGCCAAGGCAGAGAAAGGAAGATGATATGCGTCGGCCACCTAAGGAAGAAGAAGGAAAGGAATTTCCTTAATTGTGCCCACCCAACACCCCTTGCTCCTTGCCGCCCAAAACCCTAGCCCCTCCTTTGATTACTTGTCGTCCAAGCACTAAGCCCCCTTTTATAGAGTTGGGCTCAAGCCTCCCTTTAATCTCCACCTTCAGTTCTAGGGATTTAATCTCAACCGTCGGATCTAGAGAATTAATCTCAACCGTCGGATCTAGAGATTTAATCTCTACCATTGGATCTAGAGTTTTGTTTTCTACCATTGGATCTAGGCTTCATGAGGTTTTAATAGGCTACAATAGAGACCATGAGGAGGAGTTGGATCTTGGCCACCCAATGGATCAAGTCCACATAAAGTCCGACCCATTAATGATAATTCAATCCGCTAAAGGATTATCATTGATCTACCTAACCAACCCCCATAAGTTAATATGGGCTCCATATATTATTTGTATATTTTTCTCCCTGTGTTTAAGATCTTGAATGTCCGTCGATTAATTAATTTACTGACAATTAATTAATCAATATCTAACTCCATGAGTAGTACCACTCAACCTTATCATCATGGCGGACCAAGTCCACCTGCAGGGTTTACATGATGAACCTTATGAGCTCCTCAAGGGGACATCATCATCCTAATATATAGGATACGGTTGTTGGTGCAGGGGCACCTAAGTTGAACCTGTATTTTGATTATGACAAAAGACACAAAGTCAAGGATATATCATTATCTTACGAGCTGAATCAAGTATGCAGAAATGCTAAGCTAAGCCGAAGGTCAGCGACACTCGGAGAGAACCGTAGTGGTCGGGCGATACCGGGAGGACTTCGGAGGGAGCCGAAGGAATCAGGTTGAGACCGAAAGCAAGGATTCAAAGGTAAATGTTGAGGTAAGCTCATGTGAGTGAGCGTAAGTAAGGTCGAGTCATCCATACGGGGACATCTTTAGGCGATGATCCGACCAAGACTTCCCATGGAAGGTCTATGTTGAGATTGGACGACAAGTGGCCATCGAATTCACTTATATTTCGAACTAACTCTTTATTACAGTCGAAAAGTCTGGCAATCAGTTCAACCGGCCAAGGATCAGTTTAACTGCTGAGCCATCAGTTCAACCGACCAAGGATTAGTTCAACTGCTGAGCCATCTGTTCAACCGACCAAGAAATCAGTTCAACCGATGGTAAATAATCAGCCTCGAGGAGTCAAGTTTTATCACCATTTTTCAAGGAGTCTTGTGCCCAATTCCTATTGGTTGAAGATCTTCTCGAAAAGGGGCTCAAGGGCTATAAAAGGAGGGCCTTTCCTAGGGTTTTGATCAATCTCTAAGTGCTCAAAAGCCTTCGTAACGCTATGACTCTCCGACGACTCTACAACGACGAAGTGCAGCCAACAACCCTAGCTTAATTTATATTTCTTAGTTGTTGGTATAATCTTATTTTGTCATTTCATTAATATTGCAATTCTTTTTGTTAATCGAGGTTTTCTATCGCTACATTTTACATTAATAGAAGAGAGGGTTTGTCTCTCTATCTTTTGTTTTCGAAGGTTTTTGTAAACGTCTAACTCCTACCTCCAACGAGGAGGAGTGTTTTAGTGAATTTCCCTCCGTACACGGTTTAGAACCATTAGGGCCTTGGAGTAGTAGCTGAAGGCTACGAACCAAGTAAAAAATATATTTGTCTTGTTTATTTATTCATTTATCTTTCTGCTGCGTTTAATTGTCTATCGAACGAATTCGAAGAAAAAGTTTTATCGCTATTCACCCCCCCCCTCTAGCGATCTGCTCGATCCAACAATTGGTATCAGAGCCAAGGGCGCTAAGATTTGGTGAAACCACTAATCTAGCAGATTTGTTTTTGAATTTTACAGATCTTTTTTCATTCATTTAAATTTTCTCCCGCACTACTAATCCACGACAAAGTCTTGGTACTTTTCTGTTGGTTTTGTTTTGCATGTATTCGCTTTTGGAGTAGCCGACGGTAAAATGGGCATAACTTTTCGTACAAGTTGACCCACGAAACGGGCTACCTACCAAAATGAAATTCTCTGAGAGATCTACACTTCTTATAAGGGGTTTACTCTCGAAACAAGCTGTCTTCATCCTCAACAACTGACGTTTAGTACCCTTTTGGGGACATCGAAGGTTGTAAGTGCTCATCTTTGATTTTAGTTGGTTTTTTCTCGTATATTCCTTTTGTTTCTTTTCATTTCCTACATTGCTAATCCAAGGCAAAGTCTTGGAACCTCTTTCATGTTTTTTTTTGTGTGCAAGGTTTTCCTTCCAAATGGCCCACATTGAGGGGTACAACACCATCCGACCTCCGTTCTTTAACTGAGATGATTTCCGTTATTGGAAAGGTGGGATGGAGTGTTTTCTTAAAACACAAGTCGAGACTTGGATAATCATCCAAACCGGCTTTGCTCTACCCACCAATGATCAAGGCGAGCCCTTGGATTTCAACAAGTGGACCAATTCAACCAAGAAGCAAATCGAAGGCAATGCAAAGGCGACCCAAATGTTGCAGTGCGGTCTGTCCAAAGAGGAGCTCAACCACATCGGACCCTTCATCAACGCAAAGGACCTGTGGAATAAATTAATCGAGCTACATGAAGGAACGTCCGATGCTAAGGTATGTAAATGTGACCTTCTTTTCAATAAGTTGTATAACCTTAAGATGCAGGAACACGAGACGGCGATGCAACTACACGCCCGCGTCCAAGACATTGTCAATGGCCTGCACACTATCAGACACAAGGTCGAAAACCACGACCTACTAAGGTACGTTCTTAATTCATTTCCTAGGACTACCTTGTTGGCATCCATGGTCGATGCCTACAAGGTCTCTAAGGACCTTTCGAAGCTTAGGTTAGATGAGTTATTTTCCGAGTTTGAATTTCATGAGTAGACTGCTGGATCGAAGTGGATCGCTAGAGGGGGGGTGAATAGCGATAAAACTTTTTTTCGAGTTTGTATAAAAAACCGAGTAGATAATTAATTGCAGCGGAAATGTAAATGTAAAGTAAAAAGAGACAAAAGAGTTTTACTTGGTTCGTAGCCTTCGGCTACTACTCCAAGGCACTAGCGGTCCTCGACCACGTACGGAGGGCAAAAACACTAAAGAACTCCTCCCCATTAGAGGTAGGAGTTTAATCAATACAAGTAAAGCACAAAGCTTGAGGTAGAGGGACACTCCCCCTCTCCTCGTTACGATAAAAGCTCCGAAAATGAAAGTACTAAACTGAAATAAAACTCTAACCGACGTAATAAAATGAAAACAAATAAACATAGATGTCGGAGAAGAAGCACTTCGTTGTCGGAGAAGTTGTAGCTTTGCGGAGTCTTTTGGAAGCTTAGAATTGATGAATAAACCCTAGGATTGGCCCTCCTTTTATAGCCTTTGAGCCCCTTTTCGAGAGGAACCCTAGCCAATCAAAATTGAGCACCAATCTCCTTGAAATAGGGTGATAAGCCTTGACTCCTCGAAGCTGATCATTGACCATCAGTCGACTGATGGCCATCATCAGTTAACTGATGGCAGCATTAGTCGAATGCTGACCTCAGACAGTCGACTGTTTGACGACAATAGAGTCCTCCAAGCTGGCAGTCGACTGATACTAGCTGCAAGACAAAGTTAGCTCAAAGAAAACATTATTTCGACGGCCTTCGATCGTCCGATCTTGACCTAGACCATCGATGGGATGTCTTTAGTCGGATCTACGCTTAAGACCATCCCCGTAAGGAGGATACGACCTCACTTACGCTCGCACACACGAGCTTACCTCGATACTTACCATGTCGCTTTTGCTTCCGGCCTTCCACTCGATTCCTTCGGCTCCCTCCGAAGTCACTCGAGTGTCGCCCGACCACCCGACTTCTTTCGAGTGTCGCTAGCCTTCAGCTCCAGCTTTAGCAATCTTCTGCACACTCGATTCAGCTCGTGAGATAACGACATGAGCTTAACTTTGTATCGTTTGCTATAATCAAAACTCAGGTTCGACCTAGGTGCCTACTGCACCAACAATCTCCCCCTTTTTGATTTATGGCAAACCCACATACAAAGTTAAGTAAATAGCAAGCATGAAGAATAATGTGCATTAGAAACAAACAAAAAATAAAGAAGATTAAGTTGGAGTAGTAAGGATTTTCTTCAAGTACTCCCCCTTGAGGAATCCTCCCCCTTGACCGAGGGTGAGTCTTGAAGAAAGACCTTAATCCTCCCCTTGAGGGTTGCTTTAAGTAATTACTTAATGTTGGCCTTAGTAAAACGTTTAAGTTAAGAGTTCTTCTTAACTTGGCCCTTTATCCCCCTTAAGTAAAACATTAAAAATAAGTAAAACGTTGATGGCACAAATAAGTTTAAGTTAAGAATTCTCTTAACTTGGCCTTTAAAAAGTTTTCAAAACTTAAAGTTAACTTTTGGTTTAAATATAAAGTAAGAGTTAAACCCCTTAACTTTGGCCTTTTTCTCCCCCTTTTGCCATATATCGAAAAGAGTGAGGGTGTATGTGGAAAACAAAAATAAGTGTTAAATTTAAAGTCCAAGCATGTTCCACATTATTTTGAAAATAATATATTGAAAATAAGTTCATCTATAAAATGTTCGACTCATATCTGGCTTGATTGATATAAAAGATCAACCAGTCCTGGTCAAAGTCGGTTAGTATGTATGATTATACTCTGTGGTTCATGGCGATGCACTAGCTCTATATCTTGAACCAGGAGTAAGGTCCTAACATCTCACGCCTATCTACGTGGCTAAGTACACAAACACATTAGTCCTATGTGTTGTGAGATGTATTGGCTCCTTAAATCTATAGGTGCATGTATCTAAGGTATGTCCTATGCTAGTTCCATGAAAATGAAATTTAAGAAATAGTAGTAAGAAAATATAATCTGCAAGTTCCTATTCTATTACGCACATGCCTAATTTTCGTCTTAATAGACTAAATTCGGCTTCGGGTAGGGGTTTAGTAAATAGGTCTGCTAAGTTAGACTTCGATTCGACGTATTCGAGTTGTATGGCTCCGTTAGCCACATGTTCTCAAATTAAATGGTGTTTGACTTCTATATGTTTGGTCCTAGAGTGACATATCGGATTCTTAGTAAGATTAATTGAACTAATGTTATCTACGTGAAGTTTAGTATTCGTAAAGTCTAACTTAAAGTCGCGGAGAGTGTGTTTCATCCAAAGAAGTTGAGTGACACACTCACCCATCGCGATGTATTCGGCTTCGGTGGTAGATAAGGCAACACAGTGTTGCTTTCTACTGCACCAACTCACTAGACTCGAGCTGAGAAGTTGACAACAACCACTTGTGCTCTTTCTATCGAGCTTACTACCGGCATAGTCCGAATCGGAGTAGCCAGTTACTCAGTAGATCTAGGATACCAAATACCGACATTAAGTGTACCCTTTAGATATCTAAGGATACGCTTGACTAGAGTTAGGTGAGACTCCTTGGCACAGGTTTGAAACCTTGCGCACATACTCACTGCAAATAATATATCAGGTCGACTTGCAGTTAAGTAAAGGAGACTCCCTATTATGCTCCTATAGTATTTTAAATCAATTGAATTTACGATTACATCTTCTTCTATATTCACATTAGTTGCCATTGGGGTATTAATAATTTTAGCGTCTTGCATTCCAAAGCGTTTAATTAATTCCCTAGTATATTTGCGTTGATGTAGGTATATTCCATCTTTAGTTTGTTTAATTTGTAGACCTAAAAAGAAACTTAACTCGCCTACTAAATTCATTTCAAATTCACTTTCCATAAGTGAAATGAACTCATTTAGTAGGATTGAGTTGGTGGTTCCGAAAATAATATCATCTACGTAGATTTGGGCTATGAATATGTCTTTACCTAAGGTTTTTACGAAAAGGGTTGGGTCAACTACACCTTGGTTAAAGCCTTTGGACTTAAGATAAATCGAAAGTCTCTCGTACCAAGCTCGCGGAGCTTGTTTAAGTCCATAAAGAACTTTCTTTAATCTAAGGACATGATCGGGTTTGTCTAAACTTTCGAAACCGGGGGGTTGACTAACATAAACTTCTTCTTTAATGTATCCATTTAAGAATGCAGATTTCACATCCATTTGAAACAATTTAAATCCTCGATGTGCTGCATATGCTAATAGCATTCGAATGGACTCTAATCTAGCTACTGGGGCATAGGTCTCGTCGTAATCTAAACCTTCGACTTGACTAAACCCTTTAGCAACTAGTCTAGCTTTATTTCTAACTACTTCACCTTTATCATCAATTTTATTTCTAAACGCCCACCTTGTTCCAATGATTGTTTTATCTTTAGGTGGTGGTACTAATTCCCATACTTCGTTCCTAGTGAATTGAGCCAACTCTTCTTGCATTGCAATAATCCAATCGGGATCAAGAAGAGCTTGGTCAATAGTTTTGGGTTCAATTTTAGAAATCAAAGATATTTGACTAAGGTTTCTTTATGAGGCTCTAGTTCGAACTCCTAGACTTGGATCACCTATCACTTGGTCGATAGGATGATTCGTTTGAGTCTTAGTTGGATTTGGGTTTGAGTCTACAACTTGATCCATAGGATGACTTGTTTGAGTTCTAGTTTGGTTGGAGTCATCTATCACTTGATCAATAGAGTGACTTGGTTGACTTAGGTCACTAGACCTGACCTCCGGATCAGAGTTAGGTCTAATATGAATCGGCTCGCTAATTGGGGTTGCCCGGGGTTTTGTAGGTTCGTGTCCTTCATCGAATACTACATTGATAGTTTCTTCGACTCTAAGGGTGTCATGGTTATATACTCTATAAGCTCTACTTGTAGTCGAGTATCCTAGAAAGATTTCAGTCGTAGTTTTGGATGTAAATTTCCCTAGGTAATCTTTAGTGTTTAGGATATGTACCTTACACCCAAATACCCTAAAATACTTGATGTTAGGTATTTTATCGTGATAAATCTCGTATGAGGTCTTAAGGTGCCTCTTTACCATAAGGATCCTATTCTGGACATAGCATGCCGTACTCACGGCTTCGGCCCAAAACCTATCGAGTAGGTTATACTCATTAAGCATTATCCTAGCGGCTTCTTGTAGGGTTTTATTTTTGCATTCTACTAGGCCATTTTGTTTTGGAGTTCTAGGGCAGGAGAACTCATTGTGGTATCCATTTAGGTTACAGAATTTTGTAAACCTATGGTTTTCGAATTCACCACCATGATCAGTCCTAAGTCTTTTGATTTTAATGCTTTGTTGATTTTCTATTAACTTAAATAGGTTGATTAATTGACCTAGGGTATCACTTTTGTGTTTGATGAACCTAACCCAAGTAAATCTAGAGTAGTCATCAATAATGACTAAACAGAATTTACTTCCGTTAAGTGACTTAGCTCCGTGTGAATCAAATAGATCCATGTGTAGGAGCTCAAGCACACTTTTGGTTCGTTCTTGACTAGTTAGTTGATGTTGTGTCCTAGATTGTTTACCTTGTTGACAAGCATTACATATTTTATTATCCAAGTAGTTGAGGTTAGGCAAACCTCTGACTAAATCACTCTGACTCATCTTGTGGATGAGTCTTGGGTGTGAGTGACCGAGTCGTCGGTGCCACAACCATGATTCCTCTTGCCGTGTCATAAGACACTTAGTTGAGGAGTTAATTAAGTTGATAGTGTAAATGTTGTTATTTCTAGTCCCTTTAAGAATTGTTTTAGAGGTTTCATTTGTATTAATTACGCATTCATTTTCTAGAAAGATCACCTTATAGTTATTATCACACAATTGGCTTACACTGAGAAGATTATATTGAAAATTTTCTACTAATAAAACGTTTTGAATGACAAAATTTGAGTTAAGCTCAATATCACTTGATCCGATGATTTTGAGCTTGTCGTTATTTCCGAAGGCTACTGATCCTTGTCGTTTGAATCGAAGCTTCGAAAACTTGAGTTGATCCCCGGTCATGTGTCGGGAGCAACAACTGTCCAACATCCATTGATCCTACACGCAAGGTAGTTGGATCGGATATTGGATTTATTAAAAATTGGTCGAAAATTTATTAACCTAAATCATCTCACCCATGTCTACATGATCAAACATGTTAATCCTATATGTTCTTGTGAGATGACTTCCAATTTTAGTTGAATTAAATTTAATGACTTAAACACTTGTCAACCTTGCGTTAGATTCGGATTTGACCTTAGGTTCATCAAGTCACCTTTTCAAGATCATGACTTCCAGGTCGTGGCGAGGCACAGAGGCCTTCTTTGATCGGAACAATGACCACTTCCTTAGACAAAGCCATTTTCAAGAAAATAGAGACTTGACTCACCTAAGACCACTTCCTGGTCTAACTAGTCTAGGATACGGCGAGGTAGCTTCAGCTAGTTCCGCTCAGTCAAGTGCACCGAACTAGATACGCCTTATCTAGCCCGAATACAAAAGACTCTGCTTTCCTAGCGTACTATCATCTCGCCGCGTCCTGGTACTATGTTATCAAGTATTGACGAGTTATAGTCCTATCTAACCATTCTAAAAAGAAAAATAAAAACCTAATCATGCAATTTCTAAGTTAAAACACAAACAAATTTCGTACTAGCTCCCCCTGGACCGTTAAATCGATTCGGTCTCTTCACATAGTGGATTTGGTCCTTGGGAACCCAGTACTGATTTGATCCTAAGTTTGAAATCAAGGTGGTCTTAGGGACCCATGCTTGGACACGTTTTTTATGTCTACTTATGATAGACATATATGACTTATTGGTCGTGTTTGAGCTAAACCCTAGCCCGGCCTTGTTGTACATGACCCTTTGCGATCCAAGTAGGAGGTCAAGTCCTTTGGATCCCAAAGTAAACCTTTCCAACGTATTCCTAAGATCTTCGACTTGACTCTCCAAGAGTGAGTTTTCAACTTCGAGTTTTTCAACCCGAGTTGAGTCCTTCTCTTGAACTCGACTAGTCGAAGAGGTTAGGGAGACCTCATGTTTGAGGAGTTTAACTTCCTCAACCAGGGTCTCGACCTTGGACTCTGACTTAGCTAACTTTCTATTTAAAAACTTAATTGCACTATAAAGTGTAGTAATAAGAGACCGACTTACCTTGAGTGTATCTTTTGAACCGGATGTGTATCCGTGGCTCGTCTTGAATAGTGCTTTACAGTCCGACTCGTCTTCGATTTCCGATTCAAGTTCCGGTTCCGACTCTGTCTCTGATTCCACCAGTTTAGCCATGAGGACTCGATCGTTATCTTCTTCCTCGGAAGCTTCTTCCCAAGTAGCGTTAAGTGCCTTTTTGTATTTTGGTGCCTTGCTCCTGAGTTTTGGGCATTCGGACTTAATGTGTCCAAACCTGTTGCATTCATAACATCTTATGTTTGAACTTTTAGGCTTACCTTCGTTGGGTCAAGTGATGGCTCATTTTCGGCCCTTGACTATCCTCCGAACTAGGTTGACTAGTTCGGCCTCCATTTTCGAGTCAACCTCCGAATCGGACTCATCCTCTTCTTCCTTCGGAGGTGGCTTGCTAGCGGTTTTCTTCTTTGAACCTGCAAATAATGCTATACCTTTCTCGGGTTCCGAATTAGACTGCTCATGAAGTTTAAAATCAGAAAAAAGTTCATCTAATCTAAGTTTAGAAAGATCCTTGGAGACCTTGTAGGCATCGACCATGGATGCCCACAAGGTAGTCCTTGGAAAGGAGTTTAGGACATACCTTATAAGATCGCGGTTTTCGACATTTTGCCCGATTGCGTGTAGATTGTTGACGATGTCCTGGACTGGGGCGTGAAGTTGCGTCGCGGACTCGTGTTCCCACATTTTTAGGTTATATAGTTTATTGAATAGAAGATCACGCTTACATACCTTGGCTTCATCGGTCCCTTCGTGTAGCTCCACTAGCTTTGTCCAAAGGTCCTTTGCGCTGATGAAGGGGCCGACGCGATTTAACTCCTCCTTGGACAAGCCGCATTGGAGGATTTGTGTTGCCTTGGCGTCGGCTTCGACTTGTCATTTTGTCGCAATGGTCCATTGATCATAATCCAAGGAGTCACCCACTTCATTAGTCGAAAGTGTGAAACTCGTTTGGATTATGATCCACATCTCGATTTGGGTTTTGAGAAAGCATTCCATCCGACCCTTCCAATAACGGAAGTCATCTCCATTGTAAAACGGAGGTCAGACGGTGCTAAAACCCTCGAGATAGGCCATTAGAACAAAAGAAACAAGTAGACAAAAAACTAGCAATGCCAAAAACACACAAGAAAGTACCAAGACTCGCATCTTGGATTAGTAGTGCGGTAGAAAAACTAAGCGAACAAATTAAATTCAAAATAAATAGTAAAAAAGAGAAAAAAAATCTGTGAAAATGCTAGATTGGTGGTTTCACCAAATCTTAGCACCCCCGGCTCTGATACCAATTGTTGGATCTAAGCGGATCGCTAGGGAGGGGGTGAATAGCGATAAAACTTTTTTTCGAGTTCGTATCAAAAACCGAGTAGATAATTAATTGCAGCGGAAATGTAAATGTAAAGTACAAAGAGACAAAGGAGTTTTACTTGGTTCGTAGCCTTCGGCTACTACTCCAAGGCCCTAGCGGTCCTCGACCACGTACGGAGGGCAAAAACACTAAAGAATTCCTCCCCGTTAGAGGTAGGAGTTTAATCGATACAAGTAAAGCACAAAGCTTGAGGTAGAGGGACACTCCCCCTCTCCTCGTTACGATAAAAGCTCCGAAAATGAAAGTAATAAACTGAAATAAAACTCTAACCGACGTAATAAAATGAAAACAAATAAACCTAGACGTCGGAGAAGAAGCACTTCGTTGTTGGAGAAGTTGTAGCTTTGCGGAGGCTTTTGGAAGCTTAGAATTGATGAATAAACCCTAGGATTGGCCCTCCTTGTATAGCCTTTGAGCCCCTTTTCGAGAGGAACCCTAGACAATCAAAATTGAGCACCAATCTCCTTGAAATGGGGTGATAAGCCTTGACTCCTCAAAGCTGATCATTGACCATCAGTCGACTGATGGTCATCATCGATCGTGATGGCGACATCGATCGAATGCGACCTCGAGTGATCGTTTGTGGATGAGTCCTCCAAGCTAGCAGTCGACTGATACTAGATGCAAGGCAAAGTTAGCTCAAAGAAAACATTATTTCGACGGCCTTCGACCATCCGATCTCGACCTAGACCATCGATGGGATGTCTTTGGTCGGATCTATGCTTAAGACCATCCCCGTAAGGAGGATACGACCTCACTTACTCTCGCACACACGAGCTTACCTCGATACTTACCATGTTGCTTTTGCTTCCGGCCTTCCACTCGATTCCTTCGGCTCCCTCCGAAGTCACTCGAGTATCGCCCGACCACCCGGCTTCTTCCGAGTGTCGCTAGCCTTCAGCTCTAGCTTTAGCAATCTTCTGCACACTCGATTCAGCTCGTGAGATAATGACATGAGCTTAATTTTGTATCGTTTTCTATAATCAAAACTCAGGTTCGACCTAGGTGCCTACTGCACCAACATAGACTAACGTGGTCCAGGCCGAGAGTGGTATTGCTCTACTTGCAGGACAAAGAAGCAAGCCACCTACCAGGTAAGAAGATGACTCGAACACGAAGACGAATCAGAGTCCGAATCCGAAGAGGTGGAAGCAATAGTAAACGTAGTACGGAAGATCATTTGGAGGGAAAGGAGGCTACTAAAGAACCAAAAGAGGGCACAATTCAAATAAAATCAAAAGAATGTTTTTCATGCAACATGGGACAACGAAGAAGGTGTCAACATAGCATGCATGGCAAGACCCGAAGAGTCCGAGTCAGAGTCCGAATTCGAATCCAATTGCAACACTGACTCCGAACTCGAGGACTACTTCGAGAAGCAACTCAAAGTCGGACCAAAAGAGAAAATTAAGGTTAGCCGGTCACTAATTCATACGCTTTACAATACAATTAAATTTCTAACTAGGAAATTAGCTAAATCCGAGTCTAGGGTCGAGTCCTTGGTTGAGGAGGTTGAAACCCTCAAACAAAAGACACCCCTAAACTCTTCGACTAGTCAAGTTCAAGAGGAGGACTCAATTCGAGTTGAAAAACTCGATGAAGAGAACTCTCTCTTGAAAGGACGAGTCCAAGAGCTCGAAGCTTGATTGAACAAGTTCTCGACGGGGTCCAAGAATCTTAACCGACTTCTTTGAACTCAGAGAGTCGTGTACAACAGAGCCAGACTCGAATATAGCTCAAAGACTACGAATAGATCTTACATGTCTATCGTAAACTGTAGCCATCATCGAGTCCAAGCGTGGGTCCCGAAAACCTTATTAAACTCACATATAAGGACCAATAGGTTTTGGATTCCCCAGGATCAAGTTCATTACTTGACCAGACCATACTGGTTCAATGATCCAGGGGGAGCTAATACCAAAATAGTATATCCGGTAACATAAACCTCTTATTTTCTTTAGAATGGTTAGATAGGACTATAACTCATCAATGCTTGATAACATAGTACCAGGACGCGGCGAAATGATAGTACGCTAGGAAAATGGAGTCTCGTGCATTCGATCTAGATAAGGCATATCTATTTCGGTTCACTTGACCGAGTGGAGCTAGCTGAAGCTACCTCGTCATATCCTAGACTAGTTAGACCAGGAAGTGGTCTTAGGTGAGTCAAGTTACTATTTTCTCAAAAATGGCTTTGTCTAAGGAAGTGGTCATTTTTCCGATCAAAGAAAGCCCCTGTGCCTCGCCACGACCTGGAAGCCAAGATCTTGAAAAGGTGACTTGATGAGCTTGGGATCAAATCCAAATCTAACGCAAGGTTGACCAGTTTCAAATCATTAAAACTTAATCAAGATAAAATTGGAATAATCTCACACAACATATAAGGTGAACCAATTCTAAGACACTTAGAATGGGTGAGATGAATAAGGAACAATTTCAATTTACATAATCTTTTTAAAAATGCTATCTATTTTTTAAACTATTAAGCTTAAACGTTTATTTATACTCGGACAAAACTCTAAATATACAACCTTCTAGGTCAATGTTTAGTGCCCCCTAACTCTTCTATATCTTATATATTTGATTAAGGGGGAGAGCAAACTAACCCTAAGGGTTATATATTTTCAAAAGTTATTAGTGTATAGTATTGTGGAACTCAAAGCTAATTTTATAAGTATTTTGAAAATCAAACTTAGTTTCCAAAAAACTTACATTGTTGGTGCAGAGGGATATACCTTGAACCAAATTAAATCAAGACACATGCTTGGACCCATGTTAGATAATCTTTATGCATTCTACCTTTTCTATTAAAAATCCCTACTTTTTATATAAAACCCCATAGCTTTTTGATTCATGGCAAAAGGGGGAGAAGAGCATAAGTTAAGGGGGAGAACAAATTTAAATTTTTGAAAATTAAACTCTTGTTTTAAAACTCACCGAAGGTTAAGAGGGAGTTCACTACAAATGAGCATAACGTTTATCTTACTCATTTTCTACTTTATATTTTCCCTTAACTTTGTGTAAATTTGCCATAGGATCAAAAAGGGGGAGATTGTTGGTGGAGGGGCACCTAAGTTGAACTTGTATTTTGATTATGAAAAAAGACGCAAAGTCAAGGATATATCATTATCTTACGAGATGAATCAAGTATGCAGAAATGCTAAGCTAAGCCGAAGGTCAGCGACACTCGGAGAGAACCGTAGTGGTCGGGCGACACCGGGAGGACTTCGGAGGGAACCGAAGGAATCAGGTGGAGACCGAATGCAAGACTTCAAAGGTAAATGTTGATGTAAGCTCGTGTAAGTGAGCGTAAGTAAGGTTGAGTCCTCCATACGGGGACATCCTTAGGTGACGATCCGACCAAGACTTTCCATGGAAGGTCTATGTTGAGATCAGACGACAAGTGGTCATCGAATTCCTTATATTTAGAGCTAACTCTTTATTACAGTCGAAAAGTCTAGCAATCAGTTCAACCGGCCAAGGATCAGTTCAACTGCTGAGCCATCAGTTCAACTGGCCAAGGATCAGTTCAACTGCTAAGCCATCAGTTCAACCGGCCAAGAAATTAGTTCAACCGATGGTCAATAATCAGCCTCAAGGAGTCAAGCTTTATCACCATTTTTCAAGGAGTCTTGTGCCCAATTCATATTGGTTGAAGATCCTCTCGAAAAGGGACTCAAGGGATATAAAAGAAGGGCCTCTCCTAGGGTTTTGATCAATCTCTAAGTGCTCAAAAGCCTCCGCAACGCTACGACTCTCCGACGACTCTACAACGACGAAGTGTTGCCAACAACCCTAGCTTAATTTATATTTCCTAGTTGTTGGTATAATCTTATTTTGTTGTTTCATTAATATTGCAATTCTTTTTGTTAATCGAGGTTTTCTATCATTGCATTTTACATTAATAGAAGAGAGGGTTTGTCTCTCTATCTTTTGCTTTCGAAGGTTTTTGTAATCGTCTAACTCCTACCTCCAACGAGGAGTGTTTTAGTGAATTGCCTTCCGTACAGGGTCTAGGACCGTTAGGGCCTTGGAGTAGTAGCCGAAGGCTATGAACCAAGTAAAAAATCCATTTGTCTTGTTTATTTATTCATTTATCTTTCCGTTGCATTTAATTGTCTATCGAACGAATTCGAAGAAAAAGTTTTATCGCTATTCACCCCCCCCCTCTAGCGATCCGCTCGATCCAACAACAGTTTCCTCCTATAATCAACGACACACCATATAAATAATATCATTTCCCAACTTACCGAGCCTATCGATTTAATCTATAAATCTCGCCCATTGGTAAATCAAAGAAATGAATACTAATTATATGTGGCCGTTATTATATCGGGATTAAAAGCATGTACAACATAATATCTGATGTCCGATTCGATTATGTAGTCAGCAATAAATCGAATCACCTCTAAGTCCGTCCTGCTCAATACACACAAAGTGAACTAGTGTGATTCTATGGTCAAGACAAACCAATGTCAAATCACACTACAACCATACCAATGGTTTGTCGAAAGCCAACTCGGTTGTAAGCCTTTACTTATACTTTACAAAGAGTCGATAGCATGATCTCCCGTGTGACACTACACACCATTTTATCTACAATGTAATGTATTAGACAATATGCATAACCGTAAAATATGCAAACAATGATCATGTGATTCTTATTTCAAAATAAAGATGTTCATACAAAAAAATAGACTTTTCAGTATACATCCCAACAATCTCCCACTTATACTAAAAGACTATGTTATCCTCAAACTGCCATACATCTGATTCCCATTCCCTCCACATGCCTATCAAAAGCTCTCACCGGAAGGGACTTAGTGAAAGGATCTGCCAAGTTATCCTCTGATGCAATCTTGGCCACAACAACTTCTCCTCTCTTTACGATTTCTCATATCAGGTGGTACTTGCGCTCTATGTGTTTACTTGCCTTATGGGCTCGTGGTTCCTTCGAGTTTGCAACTGTACCACTATTATCATAATAAATTGTGATAGTTCTGGGTAAACCAGGAATCACATCCAAGTCCACCAAGAAGTTCCTGAGCCACACAGCTTCTTTGGCTGCCTCAGAGGCCGCCACATACTCAGCTTCCGTGGTGGAGTCTGCCATGCATTTTTGCTTGACACTCCTCCATACAATGGCTCCACCTCCAAAAGTAAACACAAAACCTGAGGTAAACTTACTGTTATCCCTGTCTGATTAGAAGTCGAAATCCGTGTAACCCACAGGGAGTAATTGGTCTGCTTGGTAAACTAGCATATAATCCCTAGTCTTTCTCAGGTACTTCAATATATGCTTTACCGCAGTATAATGTTCCTATCCTGGATTACTCTGATATCTACTGACCATGCCGACGGCAAAGCAGATATCTGGTCTCATACATAGCATCGCATACATGAGGCTTCCTACTGCCGAAGAATAAGGAACCACCTTCATCTTCTCTATCTCCTCAGATGTTCTAGGACACATCTCCTTAGATAAAGGAACTCCATGCCTGAAAGGTAAAAAACCCTTCTTGGAGTTCTGCATGCTAAAACGATCCATAATGGTGTCTATGTATGAAGCTTGAGATAAGCACAACATCCTTTTCCTATGATCCCTTATAACCTTGATCCCCAGGATGTGTCCCACTTCTCCCAAGTCCTTTATATCAAACTGTCTGGACAACCATACCCTTACGTCCGATAACACCTTGACATTGTTGCCAATTAGCAAAATGTCATCTATGTATAGTAAAAGAAATACCAATACGTTTCCGTCACATCTCTTGTATACACAAGACTCATCCAAACTTTGAATAAATCCATAAGACTGGATTACCTCATCAAAGCGGATGTTCCAAGACCTTGAAGCTTGCTTCAATCCATAAATGGACCGATTAAGCTTACACACAAGATGCTCTTTGCCCTTTGTAATGAATCCCTCTGGTTGCTTCATATAGATGTTTTTCTCAAGACTTCCATTAAGGAAAGATGTCTTGACATCCATCTGCCATACCTTATAATCCATATGAGCAACAATGCATAAGATAATCTGGATAGACTTAAGCATGGCTACCGGCGAAAAAGTCTCCTCATAATCGATACCCTCTTTCTGAGTATACCCTTTCGCAACAATCCTTGCTTTGAAGGTCTCAAGCTTCCCGTTTATTCCTCTCTTTCTTTTGTAGATCCACTTGCAACCAATGGTTTTTACACCATCGGGTGGTTCTACTAGCTCCCAGACCTGATTTGAATCCATAGATTCAATCTCAGTATTCATTGCACTTTCCCAAGATACCACATCTTTATCTTGGATTGCCTCGTCATATGTCCAGTGATCAGGTTCATGTTGGCCAGGGACTAAATCAGAAGATTCTCCCAAGAACATGAATCTATCAGGCTGTCTCACAACCCTCCCACTACGATGAGGTATCACCTGTGTATCCTCTGTGACATGCGATGCAGTGACTTGTGGTATATCCTCTTGTACCGGTGGTACTCAAGAAGTGACTTCCCCTTTTAATTCCTCCAGAATAATCTTACTCATGGGCTTGTGGTTCATCACATAGTCTTCCTCTAGAAATCTTGCGTTCGTGCTAACGATCACCCTCTGATCTCTAGGACTATAAAAAAAACCACCTTTCGTTCCTCTAGGATAGCCAACGCACACTTCTGTACGAGGTTCCAACTTACCAGCATCTGCCTTCAGCATATGTGCTGGACTCCCCCAAATCCGAGTATGTCTTAGACTAGGCTTTCGCCCAATCCATAATTCTATGGGAGTAGAAGGCACCGATTTAGATGGAACCAAGTTCAGAATGTACACTGCCGTATCTAGAGCATATCCCCAGAACGAATCTGGCAATTCAGAATATCTCATCATCGATCTAACCATCTCCATAAGAGTCGTATTCCTTCGCTCTGCTACACCATTCTGCTGGGGTGTGCCAGGTGCAGACAATTGGGATTGAATCCCAGCCTCTGATAAGTAATTCCTAAACTCTCCCAAGAGGTACTTACCACCACGATCAGATCGTAGTATCTTGATACTTTTACCTTGACGTTTCTCCACATCAGCCTTGAATTCTTTGAACTTGTCAAAGCATTCAGACTTGCGGCGCATCAAGTAAATGTATCCAAATCTCGAATAATCGTCTATAAAAGAGACGAAATACTCAAAACTACCTCTACCCTGGATAGACATAGGACCACACAAATCAGAATGAACCAATTCTAGCACATCTTTGGCTCTATACCCCTTGGCCTTAAAAGACCTCTTGGTCATTATACCCTCCAAGCAAGATTTGCAGGTTGAAAAATCTTACACCACTAATGATCCCAAAGGTCCATCAGCTATCAACCTTTGAATTCTGCTCAGGTTAATATGACCAAGTCTTAGATGCCAAAGATATGTTTGGTTCATCTTCGAAGGTTCTTTTCTCTTATTGGAATTAGAAGATGAGTTATTAACTTCTATTTGCATCGTGGGAGCTTTTGGTTCAAGTGTATACAAATTTCCTATCAATGCACCCGAACAGATAATCTCCCTGTTCTTTTTTATAACAACTTTGTCATTAAAAGAAATAGAATATCCATCCATAAATAATTTAGAAACCGAAATTAAATTCTTTCTAAATAAAGGTACATAAAGGCAATTCTTAAGAACCAAAACTTTATTTTTCTCAAAAGATAAATAAACATCTCCCACTGCAACAGTCGCCACCTTCGTGGCATCGCCCAAGTATACGGTAATCTCCCCCTCAGCCAGTCGTCTGGTTTCTTTGAACCCCTGCAAAGTATTGCAGACATGATCAGTGGCTCCCATATCTACACACCAGGTGCCGATAGATAACACCGCTAAACATGTTCGAACGACTAGACCAAATGATATACCTTTGTTCTGCTTGCGGTTGGGGCAGTCCTTCTTCCAGTGTCGAGTCTGCTTACAAGTGAAGCACTTGCCTTTCGGCTTCTTCACTCCTCCCTGAGTTCCTCCCACTGCCTTTGCCCCAGCTTGTTTCTTTTTCTTCTTTCTTTTTGGCTTAGAAGTAGAAACCTTTTAGGTAACCACGGCTTGCGCCTAAGCACTCTGACGAAATAGCCCCTCTACCGCCTGGAGTTCTGTCAGAAGCTCCACCAACGAATACAACCTCTTGTTCATGTTGTAGTTCAGGCGAAACTGCTCAAAACTCCTAGGTAGAGACTGGGAATTATATCGATCTGGGTTTCCCCATCGATCTCAGCTCCTAGGACTTCCAGCTCATTCAAATGAGCCATCATCTTGAGAACATGATATCTTACGGGTGTTCCCTCAATCATGGTGGTCGTCATCAAGTTCCTCATGGCTTCCTGCCTAGCAGCCCAATTCTGGTATTCGAAAAGCTCTTTGAGATTGAGCATCATGTCATAAGCAGTGGGCATGGCTTGATGCTGATGTTGCAGTACATTTGACATAGATGCCAAAATATAACACCACGCCATCTCATCGGCCTTGATCTACTTCTTATAACTCTCCTCCTTTTCCCCAGAATCATCTATAGGCTTAAAAGGGCACTCTTCGAAGAGGACATATTTGTATTCCTCAGCAGCCAAGACAATGTCAAGATTCCTCTTCCAATCAACATAGTTGGGTCCAGTAAGTTTATTTTCTTTCAGTATCACAGCAAGCGGATTGAAAGTCATTTTGAAAGAAAACCTAAGAATCACATAGATCAAAACATTAGATTTCAAAAAATTATTGATTCCTCAAACAATAAAATTTTAAAATCAACCAACACCTCAAAACACCGAGAATATCGTATGCCACGATAGTGTGGACGTATACGAATTCTACATTTGTAAGAGGAGGTTTTACCCATAAATTTTACTATCTTATCAACCTAACTTTTTGACAAGTAAAATTAATTGTTGGTTCCTCTTCATCCCTACAAATAAAAGTAGTGACTCCGATGGGGAGGATACTTATATTTGTATCTAAGTGTTCACCATTACTCGGTACCAAGGTAATTATTTCGGGTTATGTGTCTTCCGATGGGGAAGTACACACGCTCCTTAATACTTTCCTATAACCATATTCGACCTTGTGATCTACAAATAAACTCATCCGATGGGGAGGAAGGCACTCAGAGTCGACGCGCAAGTTTGTTTGAATCACATGTCAAATCATAATGGAGGTCGTGGAAATTTATAAAAATATCCCTCTCCCACTTAGTAATTTAAAAATTGAGGAATTTTCTAGCCTACGACATGCATATCAAACAATAAGCAATAAATATGAAAAAAAATATTTTCCAACTATTATAGCTTTTGTCTTCAATATGTCTCCCGTCATATCGTCATCTCGTCCGCTCCTCCCTACACCATGTACAAGCCATCCGAAGATCCGAGCCAAGAAAAACTATTTTAATTTACATCCATCGATCCTATACTCCACGAGGGAGTGTACATGAAATCTAGATCGAAAGTAAACTAAAATAAAAAGAGTGGCTAAACAATATCGTATCTAATTACAAAAATTAAATACTAGCCTCGTCAACCCCGAGGATTAAACAAAATATACAATTACACACATACAATCACATACACACATATGGCCATAATAGTTGGATCCTATGCCTGCAACTAAAAAGTTAACCTACGCACATCCTACTATTATCCGGCATATACAATATATGAAAAGTGCATAAAAGTAACCGAATTCTAAACACACAAAACCGGAAACCATGGCTCTGATGCCACTTGAAGGTGGGAAACTTCACTTCCCACTTCAACTCGGTCGTTTGTTCATGGAGATCCCTTCTACGTCCCCGGATAAAAAAAAATTATCCTTGACAAGAGGGATTACCCAAGCTCCCATTTCATCTTCGTACTATTCGATTAGAGTGGTCACTTGAACAAACTTGTTGTTAAACCAACCTCTATTCTACGATTAGCCACGGAATAGACAATGTACGCATCACCGGGTTTTGTGTTTGTATTCGGGGTCCAAGTTAATTTAGCCATTAAACAAAGCATACAACATGCATATAATTGAAAAACAATCATAGACATAACACAAAAGAATATAAAACAACATTTATACCTCTCGATCATCTATTGTATGTCCTTCCTCCTTTTGGACGTCGTGTGGGCGACGGTCTTCCAAAAGTTGAAGCCTCCTAGATCGCTAATCTTCCTATCCTTGTTCTCTCCGAACAAAGGAAGATTAATAGCAAAACTCTTCCTCTCCTTACTTACGCCAACCACCAAACACCAACTTGGTGTCCGCCGGCCTAAGGAGTGGATGAAGGAGATGGGTGCCGACCAAGAGCTCCAAGGGAAGACCCTAAGCTTTGTTTCCACCGGCCAAGGAGAGGAGAAGGGGGAGGTTTGGATGCCATCCAAGGGAGAGAAAGGAAGATGATATGCACCGGCCACCTAAGGAAGAAGAAGGAAAGGAATTTCCTTAATTGTGGCCGCCCAACACCCCTTGGTCCTTGCCACCCAAAACCCTAGCCCCTACTTTGATTACTTGCCATCCAAGCCCTAAGCCTCCTTTTATAGAGTTGGGCTCAAGCCTCCCTTTAATCTCCACCTTCGGTTCTAGGGATTTAATCTCAACCGTCGGATCTAGAGAATTAATCTCAATCGTCGGATCTAGAGATTTAATCTCTACCATTGGATCTAGAGTTTTGTTTTGTACCATTGGATCTAGGCTTCATGAGGTTTTAATAGGCTACAATAGGGACCATGACGAGGAGTTGGATCTTGGCCACCCAATGGATCAAGCCCACATAAAGTCTGACACATTAACGATAATCCAATCCACTAAAGGATTATCATTGATCTACCTCACCAACCCCCATAAGTTAATATGGGCTCCATATATTATTTGTACATTTTCTCCCCGTGTTTAAGATCTCGAATGTCCTTCGATTAATTAATTTATTGACAATTAATTAATCAACATCTAACTCCATGAGCAGTACCACTCAACCTTATCATCATGCCGGACCAAGTCCACCTGCAGGGTTTACATGATGAACCTTATGAGCTCCTCAATGGGACATCATCATCCTAATATATAGGACACGGTTTCCTCCTATAATCAATAGCACACCATATAATTAATATCATTTCCTAACTTACCGAGCTTATCGATTTAATCTATAAATCTCGCCCATTGGTTAATCAAAGAAATGAATACTAATTATATGTGCCTGTTATTATATCGGGATTAAGATCATGTACAGCATAATATCTGAGGTCCGATTCGATTATGTAGTTAGCAATAAATCGAATCACCTCTAAGTCGGTCCTGCTCAATACACACAAAGTGCACTAGTGTGATTCTATGGTTAAGACAAACCAATATCAAATCACACTACAACCATTCCGATGGTTTGTCTAAAGCCATCTCGATTGTGAGCCTTTACTTATACTTTACAAGGAACCGATAATATGATCTCCCGTGTGACACTACACACCATGTTATCTACAATGTAATGTATTAGAAAATATGCATAACCGTATAAATATGCAAACAATGATCATGTGATTCTTATTTCAAAATAATGATGTTCATACAAAAAAATAGACTTTTCAGTATACATCCCAACAGATTCTAGCTAGGGTTGCTATGGTAGATGTCATTTCCGCTACACGTGATCCGTCATGTATACCTAGTA
Organism: Wurfbainia villosa; assembly: GCA_025175895.1. Lineage (NCBI taxonomy): Eukaryota > Viridiplantae > Streptophyta > Magnoliopsida > Zingiberales > Zingiberaceae > Wurfbainia > Wurfbainia villosa. The sequence continues at coordinate 15,195,958 of CM045996.1, read as the reverse complement.
TAAGTTTCCTTTTATTGCAAAATTTTAAATAGAGATTATGTCTAAACATGATGTATCTTGTATGCATGTGGTGTGTGTATTATAATAAATTAGATTTATTATTTTTATTTTATTCTGCTGTGCACATGTTTACGAAACATGTTCGAACACACACCCGTCGCGGTGCCGAGGAAACCCAACAGTGGTATCAAAGAGAAGTTGTGTTTCGACATAATCGTAAAATTGTTTTGCGATAGTCATAATTGTATTTATGGAAATTTTCTACTTTTAGAAAGTTTAGAATTATTTGTGGAAATTTTCTAATTTTGGAAAGTTTAGATATATTTATGGAAATCTTTTACTTTTGAAAAGTTTAGAAGTATTTATGGAAATTTACACTTTCCATAAATAATATATGTGATTAGATTTGGAAATTTATTTCATAATTTAATAATGATTTGATTTGGGGAATTAAATCTAAAAATATATTTTATTTCCATAAATAGTTTTGACAATTTATGAAAAACAAATTTCCTAAATTAAATTTGACTTTCCTTAATTAGCACTTTCCATAAATAAAATATATGATTAGATTTGGAAATTTATTTCCTAATTTAATCATGATTTGATTTGGGGAATCAAATCGCAAACATATTTTATTTCCATAAATAGTTATGACAAATGAGGAAATTTTTGTACATGCCATAATTCTATACCATGTAATTGCATTAGATGCATATCATTATGTCATGTGTGTCGTGACATGTAGATGTATGCCATGTGTGTCATATCATGTAGATAATAGTTATTTGCATGCAAAGAGGATGAGACAATAAATCTCTTACACAACATTAAAGCCTACACCTTCCATTAATATAGTTAGAACCAGAGTTTCGTTTCTTGTTTGGGTTGTTGGACTCTCTCCAAACTCGGCTCGAACCTAAACATGTTCAAACCATTGGAATAATTTATTACTAATAAGGTAAGAGTCAGAGGTCAATCGTTAGTTTGGGTTGATGGACTCTCTCCAAGCCTGGCTAATTGGTTGAATGCGCTCTGACCATATTAAAACTATTTCTCGATTAATGGGTTGGCTTTAACCTAGAGCATCGACTTGTTGGACTCTCTCCAAGGTCGATGTGAAGGTTGGTGAAGTTGGGTGCTATGCATATGATGCATACTTGTTAATGAGTGAACAACCCGATGTATGTGTGAACATTCAATTAGTTGATAGCACATTGTGATAGTTGCATATATGTGATATGCAATTGGTATACTTGATAACTACCATTGTTGCTAAGAATGGTTTGTTGGACTCTCTCCAAGGTTGTTGTTATCTATGTTTGATATCAACCCATTCAGAGATGGACCTATGACTTTTCGAATTAATTTTGAGGGTTTTTGAAATTCGAAAAATGAATGGGATTTTGTAAATGTATGTTAATGCATTTTAAAATCATTTTCTCATATATGCTTGTTTTGTATTTCTAGGTTAATTGCTTGATCATGATGTCTTTGAATTTGTGCTCTATTTTGAATTCGAATAAATTGACTGGGCTGAACTTCTTCAATTGGCTTAGAAACTTGAGAATTTTTCTCAAGGCAGAAAAGCTTGCATATGTCCTCGAAAAGCCTCTTCCCGCCCGTCCTAGTGATGACGCAACTCTAGACCAATTGTTGGCCTATCAAAAATATATGAGTGATTCTGAACTAGTGAGTTGCATCATGCTAGCCATGATGGTACCCGAGCTGCAGAAGCAGCATGAGCATATGGGTGCTCATACCATAGTCTTTCACTTTATGAGTTGTTTGATGAGCAAGTGAGATCCGAAAGGTTTGAAGTGTCCAAGATCCTCTTCAACTCTGAGATGCAAGAAGGTTCATCTGTGGTACTACTCAACATGCTGAAGACTGTGGAGCCTTCTGTGAAGCATGAGCAAGGGACGGTGTTGTTAGTTGATTCGTCGAAGAAAGGTTCTAAGAGTAAGTCAAAGGAATTGTAGAAGGGGAAGAAGAAAAAGGCTAAAAAGGCAGAACGAGCTCAAAAGGGCACTTGCCATCATTGTGGCAAGGAGGGTCATTAGCGAAGAAACTGCAAGATTTATCTTGTGTCCATGAAGAAGAATAAGGCATCAGATGCCCCTTCTTCTTTAGATATCTTAGTTATTGATTGTCATTCTATTTCTTCAAACACTTAGGTATTGGATAATGGATGTGGCTCACATATATGTAATGACATACATGGGCTAAGGAATAGAAGAAGACTCGTCAAGGGAGAGTCAAATTTACATGTCGGGAATGGAGCAAAGGTTGCTGCACTCGCCATCGGAACATATTTGTTGAGACTCCTTATAGGACTTGTCTTAGAACTAACAATTGCTTTTATGTTCCTTCGTTGATAAAGAACATCATTTCTATTTCTTGCTAAATTAGAAATGGGTACCATTTGACTTTTAGTAATAATTGTTGTTACATAACATTGAATGGTGTGCTTTATGGAACTGGAACATTGTACAATGATATATATACATTAGACGTATCCAATGACATTCTCAATATCAAAGCGAGCAATAAGCATGCTTGAAAAGATAATAAATTAGACTCCTACTGTTGGATCGAGAAGCGTCGCTAGAGGGGGGGGGTGAATAGCGATTGTAAATCTTTTCGTCGTTTCGTTCGAGTAGACAATTAAACGCAGTGAAAAATAAAGAGACACATTTATTTTACTTGGTTCACAACCCACCGGTTGCTACTCCAAGGCCCTATCGGTCCTATACCGCGTACAGAGGGCAAAGTACTAAAACATCTCCTCCTCGTTGGAGGTAGGAGACAACGATCACAAAACCGAATGTACGAGGATGAGGCAACAAGCCTACCTCACCTCGTTATGAATAAAAACAATGAATACAATATCAAAATATATTACTAGATGTTGCTGCCGACGAAGAAGATCTGAACTTGTTGTCGCGTCGGCGTTATGACGGTTTTGGTGTTGGGATGTATACTGAAAGCCTAGCTCTTTGGTATGAACATTTTATTTTGAAATAAGAATCACATGATCATTGATTGCACTTTATATTTATATATGTGCATATTGTCTAATACTTTACATTGTAGATAACATGGTGCTTGGGTGTGGCACAAAAGATCATGTTATCAGTCCCTTGTAGAGTATAAGTAGAGGCTCATAACCAAGATGGTTTTGGACAAACCATTGGCATGGTTGTAGTGTAGCTTGGTATTGTTTTGTCTTGAACATAGAGTTACACTAGTACACCTCGGTGTATTGAGCAGGACCGACATAGAGGTGATTCAATTTATTGCTGACTGCATAATTGAATCAGACCTCAGATATTATGTTGTACATGCTCTTAATCTCGATATAATAACGGGCACATGTACTTAATATTTATTTCTTTGATTTACCAGAGGGTGAGATTTCTATGGATTAAATCAATATGCCCGGTAAGTTGAGAAATGATATTATTTACATGGTGTGCCGTTGATTATAGGAGGAAACCGTGTCCTATGTATTAGGTTGATGATGTCCCCTTGAGGAGCTCATAAGGTTCATCATGTAAACCCTGCAGGTTGACTTAGTCAACATGATGATAAGGTTGAGTGGTACTACTCGAGGAGTTAGATGTTAATTAATTGATGGTTGAATCAATTAATTGGCGGACATTCGATATCTTAAACACGGAGATGGATGTACAAATAATATATGGAGCCCATATTAATTTATGGGGTTGGTGAGGTAGTTCGATGATGATCCTCTAGTGGAATGGAACATCATTGATGGATCAAGTTTGTGTGGTTCCGATCCATCGGGTGGCCAAGACCCAACTCCTCCTCATGGTCCCTATCGTAGCCTAATATAAACCTCATGAAGTCTAGATCAAATGATGGAAAACAAATCTCTAGATCCGACGGTTAGGATTAAATCCCTAGAATCGACGGTTGAGATTAAATCTCTAGATCCGACGGTTGGGATTAAAACCCTAGAACCGACGGTTGAGATTAAATCTCTAAATCCGACGGTTGAGATTAAAACCCTAGAACCGACGGTGGAGATTAAACCAAGGCCTAAACCTAACTCTATATAAAAGGGAGAGGAAAGGTTGGATAAGGTGGGCGGCAAGAAAATTGGGAATTAGTTCCTATATTTTTGGCTACCTCATCAATAACCAATTTTCTCCTAAGTTCTATAAAAGGGTGGCTATGGGTTGGGCGGAAAAGAAGAGAGTGGTTGATGTTGGATGATGGAAATAAGGGTTTAGCCTCTCTTTGCTTGGGCGGCAAGTAACCCTAAGGAGCAAACCCTAATTAGGGTTTGGCTCCTTGGGTTGGCCGACCAAGGTAAGGAAAGAAGGGTGGGCGACAACTTGAGGAAGATCTCTTCTTCTTCCTTGAAGGTGGCTAGCTCCTAGATCTCTTCTCTCCACCATGGTTGGGCGGCAAGAAACCCTAAGGAGGAAACCCTAATTTGATTAGGGTTTGGCTCTTTTGCATGGGCGGCCAAGGTTTGGAAGGAGGGTAAGCGACATCTTGTGGAAGAGTTCTTCTTCTTCCTAGGAAAGGTGGCCGGTTTAGATCTCCTCCTTCCACCTTGGATGGGCGGCAAGAAGACCTAAGGAGGAAACCCTAATTAGGGTTTGGCTCCTATGGTTGGGCGGCTAGGGTATGCAAGGAAGGTGGGCGGCAACTATAGGAGAGGATCTCTTCCTCTTCCTAGGTTGTGGCCGACTCCTTCCTCTATTCCCTCCACCGTAGCCGGCGCCCAACATATTCCCTTTCTCCTCTTCACTCCATCTTGGCCGGCGGCACCAAAACTAGGGTTTGTCCCTAGTTCGGTTCCTTGGTTGTTTCCATTATGTTCTCTCTATTCTTGGGGCCGGCGGCATCAATCCTTTTATGGATTGGTGGTTGGCTCAAGCAAGAAGGGAAAGAGAGTTCTTCTTTCTTGGATTGAAGAAGATCTAGGAAGCTTCAACTTGTGGAGGATCTTCGCCCACACGAAGTCTACAAGGAGGTTAGGACATACGATACAAGATCAAGAGGTATAAAAGTTTCACAACTTTTATTATTGTTCTTTTCATGTTCTTATTTGATATGCTAGCTTATGTTCTTTATTTTAGTATATGTTGATTATACTAGTTTGCATTTGCATGTATTTGTATAATCATGGACCCCGAATAAGAAACACAAAAACCGGCGATCCGTCCGTCGTCTCTTCCGCGGCTAATCGACTAGAAGAGTTTGGTTGCTTGAACAACTAGTTTGTTCAAGCGATCGCTCGAGTCATTGGCATGACGACGAATTGGTTGTGCTTAGGAAACTCATCCCATCCGGATTAGTTTTCATTAGTGAAAATTTTAATACGGGGACATGGGAGCCTATGAGCATTCCGAGAAATAGCACATTGCCAACATTTGGAGCATTGGCGTTGTAGGAGCACTTGATGAATAAACTTGATGATTTTTGGAGTTGGAATCCACCCCTCCTTTTATAGATTTTGGCCTCTGAATTTGTCTCCTCTTTTTTCAGAACAGATCACAAAGTTGTATAATTTTTATCGCGAAGTGGCCGCGTCAAACCTTATCAGTTTTGACCTAGCGGAAAGGCTGATTCGTCGCCATCAGTCGACTGATAACTCCCATCAGTCGACTGATGAGCATCAGTCGACTGCCCAATGTCCGGCAATCAACTGCCAGCCTAGCCACTTCCCTGCAGTAAGAGGTTAGCTCGGAAAATGATAAATTTGACGGTTTCTAATTGTCTGATCTCCACCTAGACCTTCCACAGGAAGTCTTAGTCGGATCGCCGCCTACGGTCATCCCCGTAAAGAGGACACGACCTTACAATCTCTCACTCACACGAGCTTTCCTCGATACTTACCTTGTAGCTCTCGCTTGTGGCCTTCCACTCGATTCCTTCGGCTCCCTCCGAAGTCACTCGAGTGTCGCCCGACCACCGCGGCTTCCTTCCGGTGTCACTAGCCTTCAGCTCCAGCTTTAGTACTTTTCTGCACACTCGATTTAGCTCATGAGATAACGATGTAAACTTAACTTTGTGAGTTTTGCCATAATCAAAACACAGGTTCGATTATCTAGTGCCCCTGCACCAACAATCTCCCCCTTTTTGATCTATGGCAAACCAACACAAAGTTAAGGAAATTAAAGCATAAAACAAGTATAGTAGATGATGAATGCCATTTCCACATTTCCAAAAACTCCCTCTTAACCAAAACTCCACCTTAACCCTAGGTGAGTTTTGAAAGAGATACTTAGGTTTTCAAAATCAAATTTTGTATTTTGTGTTACTCCCCCTTAACTTTCGCTCTTCTCCCCCTTTTGCAATAAATCAAAAAAAAATTGGGGTTTTTGTATAAAATAGGGTTTTAGAAACAATATCATATATGCATGCATCTAGATAAATCAAATACGAGTCCAAACATGCGTCTAGCAATAGTTAGATAGATTGGTTCAAGGTGTGTCCCTCTGCACCAATAATCTAAAGGTTTATAATATAACCCTTAGGGTTAGTTTGCTTTCCCCCTTAGTCAAATATATGAAGTATAAGAGATGTAGGGGGCGCTAAACTTTGGCCTAAAGAGTCATTAAGTACAATAATTGAGAAAATAAGTAGTATTTTGAAGATTGTTTTAAGTATATTTCAATTATCCTTAACATCTCACTCATTCTATGTGTCTCACAGAATTTGTTCACCTTATATGTTCTGTGAGATGATTTTAAATTGATTAAAGATAGTCAACCTTGGGTTAGATTTGGATTTAACCTTTAGATCGTTAAGTAACTTTTCGAGAAACTGGCTTCCAGGTCGTGGCGAGGCACCGGGGCCTTCTTTGATCGGAACAATGAAGAAGGCCTTCTTTGACCTCCGCCTTCTTCGTTGTCCCATGTTGCACGAAAATCCTTCTTTTGATTTGATTTGAATTGTGCCCTCTTTTGATTCTTTAGTAGCTTCCTTTCCCTCTGAACGATCTTCCGCACTACGTTCACTATTGCTTCCACCTTTTCGGATTTAGACTCTAATTCGTCGTCGGGTTCGAGTCCATCTTCTTGCCTAGTAGGTGGTTTGCTTCTTTGTCCTGCAAGTAGAGCAATACCTCTCTCGGCCCGAACCACGTTAGTTTGCTCATGAAGTTCAAACTCGGATAATAATTCGTCTAACCTAAGCTTCGAAAGGTCCTTAGAGACCTTGTAGACATCGACCATGGATGCCCACAAGGTAGTCCTAGGGAAAGCATTTAAAGCATACCTTATAAGGTCCCGGTTCTCTATGGCTTGCCCGATCGAGTGAAGACTGTTGACGATGTCTTGGATCCGCACATGTAATTGGGTGGCGATCTCGCGATCCTACATCTTTAGATTGTACAGTTTATTTAAAAGTAAATCTATTTTACATACCTTAGCATCGGGCATCCCTTCGTGTAGATCAATCAATTTGTTCTAGAGGTCTTTGGCGCTATTGAATGGACCGATGCGGTTGAGCTCCTCCTTGGACAAGCCACATTGTAATATTTGAGTTGCTCTTGCATCGGCTTCGATTTGCCTCTTGGTTGCATTTGTCCACTTGTTGAAATTCAAGGGTTCTCCTTGATCATTGGTGGGTAGAGCAAAGCCGGTTTGGATTATTATCCAAGTCTCGACTTGTGTTTTTAGAAAACACTCCATCCGACCTTTCCAATAATGGAAATCATCTCCGTTAAAGAACGGAGGTCGGGTGGTGCTATACCCCTCAATGTGAGCCATTAAGTATCTTGTAAAACACGAATAAAACCAAAGAGAATTCCAAGACTTGGTCTTGGATTAGTAGTGCAGGAAATAATAGGAAATAAACAAAAATAAATAAGAAGAATACGAAATTAACAAAAACGAGAAACTTACGACCTTCAATGTCTCTGAAAGGGTACTAATGTTGGATTTTGGGGCTGTAAACAGCTTGTTATGAGGGTAAACCCTCATAATAAATGTAGATCTTTCAGAGAGCTTCAATTTGGTAGGTAGATCGTTTTGAGAGTCCTCTTGTGCGAAAAGATATGGCCGTTTTACCGTTGACTACTCCAAAATAGAATACTTGCAAACACACAACCAAAAGAAGCGTACCAAGACTTCGTCTTGGATTAGTAGTGCGGGAGAAAAAAAAAGAAAGATACGAATCGAAAAATACGAAACGAAAACCAAAATGTGCTAGATTGGTGGTTTCCCCAAATCTTAGCACCCCCCGCTCTGATACCAATTGTTGGATCGAGAAGCGTCGCTAGAGGGGGGGGGTGAATAGCGATCGTAAATCTTTTCGTCATTTTGTTCAAGTAGACAATTAAACGCAGCAGAAAATAAAGAGGCATGTTTATTTTACTTGGTTCACAACCCAGCGGTTGCTACTCCAAGGCCCTATCGGTCCTAGACCGCGTACGGAGGGCAAAGCACTAAAACGTCTCCTCCTTGTTGGAGGTAGGAGACAACGATCACAAAACCGAATGTACGAGGATGAGGCAACAAGCCTACCTCACCTCGTTACGAATAAAAACAATGAATACAATATCAAAATATATTACTAGATGTTGCTGCCGACGAAGAAGATCTGAACTTATTGTCGCACCGGCGTTATGACGGTGTTGGAGCGTTGGCGTTGTAGGAGCACTTGATGAATAAACTTGATGATTTTTGGAGTTGGAATCCACCCCTTCTTTTATAGATTTTGGCCTCTGAATTTGTCTCCTCTTTTTTCGGAACAGATCATGAAGTTGTATAATTTTTATCGCGGCGGGTCACACAAACGCTATCCGCTTTAACCTAGCTAAAGTGTCGATCACCGTGGTCACATCGGGCCGATCGATGACTCATCACCGATCGATGACTCATCGGCGCCCAATGTCCGGGCGATCGCCAACCGCCACTTCCTGCAGTAAGAGGTTAGCTCAGAAAATGATAAATTCGACAGTTTCTAACCGTTCGATCTCGACCTAGACCTTCCACAGGAAGTCTTAGTCGGATCGCCGCCTACGGTCATCCCCGTAAAGAGGACACGACCTTACAATCTCTCACTCACACGAGCTTTCCTCGATACTTACCTTGTAGCTCTCGCTTCCGGCCTTCCACTCGATTCCTTCGGCTCCCTCCGAAGTCACTCGAGTGTCACTCGAGTGTCACCCGACCACCGCGGCTTCCACCAGGTATCGCTAGCCTTCAGCTCCAGCTTTAGTAGTTTTCTGCACACTCAATTTAGCTCGTGAGATAACGATGTAAACTTAACTTTGTGTCTTTGCCATAATCAAAACACAGGTTCGATTATCTAGTGCTCCTGCACCAACACCTACATGTGGCATTGTCGTCTTGGTCATGTGAGCAAGAAACGCATATCCGAATTACACCGATGTGGAATTCTGGAATCGTTTGAATTAGATTCATACGATACATGCAAATCATGCTTAAAAGGTAAGATGACTAAGTTACATTTTATGAGAAAAGGTGAATCGGTGGGAGAGTTGCTTGGTCTAATATATACTGATGTATGCGGACCTATGTCAACTCAAGCTCTAGGAGGCTATAGCTACTTCATTACCTTCACCGATGATCACTCACTGTTTAGGTATGTGTTCTTGATGAAACACAAGTCTGAAGCCTTTAAAAGGTTCAAAGAATTCAGAAATGAAGTAGAGAAACAACTTAGCAAGAGTATTAAAATATTTCGATCAGATCGAGGTGGTGAATACTTGAGTCAAGAGTTTCTGGATTATCTAAGGGACAATGGTATATTGTCTCAATGGACTCCACCGTATACACCATAGCATAATTGTGTATCTTAGAGGCGAAATCGAACCTTGTTGGACATGGTTAGGTCGATAATGAATCACGTGAATCTTCCCAAGTCCTTTTGGGGCTATGCAATTCAGACTGTTGTTTACTTATTAAATAGAGTTCTAACCAAGGTAGTCTCTACTACTCCATATGAGATATGGAATAGTAAGAAACCTCATTTATCTCTTATGTGAAGTGGACTGTATCAAACAAACTGGATGCTAAGTCTGATAAATGTCTATTTATTGGATACCTTAAGGAAACGAGGGGTTACCAATTCTATCATCCTGTGGAACAAAAGGAGTTTGTTTCAAGGCATACTGTGTTTCTAGAGAAAGAGTTTCTCTTGCAAGAAAACAATGGGAGTGGCATTGAACTTGTGGAGGTTCAAGAGACTATAGTAGACATTGAAGAGATACTTGGTCAAGCACCTCGACCGATACTCATAATGATGAGACATCAGTTGAACCTATTGTGATACCACATCTTTGTAGATCTGGTAGGACACGCAACATTCTTGAGAGATATGGATTTCTCGTAAGTGAATAGAATGACATGTTACTCATTAACGATGAGGAGCTTACCAATTATGAAGAAGTTCTAAAAAGTTCAGAAAAGGAAAAATGGCTTGAAGCCATAAAGTCGGAAATGGATTCCAAGTATAAAAATCAAGTTTGGAACTTGGTGGACCCACCTGAAGGCATTAAGCCTATAGGGTGCAAGTGAGTTTTCAAGAAGAAAACTGAAATGGATGGTAATGTGATTACCTTTAAGGCTAGATTAGTGGCGAAAGGCTATCATCAAAAGTAAGGTGTTGATTATGACAAAACCTATTCACCAGTTGCTATGCTTAAATCCATTCGGATGCTCCTGGCCATAGCGGCTCATTATGATTATGAGATATGGCAGATGGATGTGAAAATGGTTTTCCTTAATGGAAACCTACTCGAGGACGTGTATATGATACAACCTGAGAGTTTCACATCAGTTGATAAAACTAAGGTATGCAAACTTTAACGGTCCATATATGGATTGAAGCAAGCATCCAGGAGCTAGAATATCCATTTTGATGAGGCAATCAAAAGGTTTGATTTCTCACAAAAATGAACCTTGGGTGTACAAAGAAGGTTAGTGGGAGTGCAGTCGTGTTCCTAGTATTGTATGTCGATGAAATATTACTTATAGGAAACGATCCTTCTGTCTTACAATCAGTTAAAATTTAGTTATCCAAGATATTCTCCATGAAAGACCTGGGAGAAGCAACCTACATCCTTGGGATTAAGATCTATAGAGATAGATCGAAACGGTTGCTTGGTCTTTCATAGTCTACATATATAGACCGAGTGCTAAAGAGGCTTAGCATGCCGAAATCCAAGAAAGGTTTTCTTCCCATCATGCATGGGATACACCTTTCGAAGTCTATGTGTCCACGCATAGAAGACGAGAGTAAGATTCCCTATGCATCCTTAATAGGATCTATCATATATGCTATGTTATGTACGAGGCCCGATGTATCATATGCTTTGAATGTCAAGAGCATATATCAGTCTGATCTAGGAATGGATCATTGGGCGGCTGTTAAGACAATCCTTAAGTACTTAAGAAGAACTAAGGATGTGTTCCTAATATATGGAGAAGGTGATATGGTAATACGCGGGTATACGGATGTCAGCTTCCAGATAGACAAGGATGATTCTAAGTCTCATTCTAGGTACGTATTTACCTTAAATGGAGGCACAATAAGTTGGAAAAGTTCCAAGCATGACACTGTAGCGGATTCTACCACTAAGGAAGAATACATTACAGCTTTGGAAGCAGTAAAGGAAGCAGTTTGGATCAATAAGTTCATCTCTAAATTTGATGTGGTCTCATCAATGATCCAAACATGTGCTTCGCTGCTATCATTTGATCAGAGAGATTATAAGTATGAAGGAAATACAAATCGAGAAGATTCCCACTAAAAGGAACTTAGCGGACCCTTTAACTAAGGCCTTGCCTCAAAGTAAGTTTGAGGGTCATGTTAGAGCTTATGGTATTGGATACCATGGCGATTGACATTAGGCCAAGTGGGAGTTTGTTAGTAATATATGAGAGGTGTCCTAAGGCAATCGCCTTATGGTTGTACCATTTATTTGATAAATGAAGATTCACTATTCGAGTATACATATTTTTCATGTATTTGATTGGATCTTAAACTCATTTACTGAATATCTGCAATACGATTCACAGCAAGAGAGAATTTGTGATTGGATCACAACTAGTGAGTATCTCTACATGTGTAATTGTGATGTATTGGAATTATCCCTAGTCGATGAATTGATGGATTCGGACGCCATCGATTCTATTGAGACTAGCATGAGGTATACTCTTTGGTTTATCCAAGTAGTTGTTTCTCACTGGCTGGAGACATTGGGATGTCCGGAGTTAATCATGGATGCTAGTTATGGTAACTAGTTCATTGGAGTGACCAGCTGTAAGACTTCATATGGTTATCTATATATATGGATATGTCAATGAAGTTCTTACAGCAGCTTAAGTGTGATGTTCCTTCGACTTGCAATATTCAAGTCATCTTGGTCATGAAGACTTATGCTTTGACATCTTAAGCAAGCATCTCCGAGGAGATGTGGACCCGGGATGATTGGGTATAAGTTGAAGTGGCCGAAGATGTTTGAATATCCTACAGAGGATTCATCGCTCCTTGCGAGGATATGTATACTCTATGGCCTCTCGTCGGATTGTTAATAAAGTCTTTGGCCAAAGCATTACATGTTTAGAGTATGGTACTCTTGGATACATGTGCAGTAATTAGAATCAGAAGGATGAGGAAATAATACTTGGGCTAGGTGTGACATAGTAAGTCTAGTGGGGACAGAAACAATAGACCATGTCCTGAACCAAGTCAGTATAAGATGAGTGAAAGTCATGGGGCACGATTCATTGTAGATGCTGAAGGATTTTAGAAAGGGTTTTGGGATCAATCATTGATTTTCCGATTAATTGGGGATCATAATGTACTACTAGGTGTCACTCATGATCGTCCTATAATTAATGGTTAATTATAGACGGCCAACATAAATCGAGAACCTATTTAGTCACACGTACAATGAGCGTAATTCGATGAATTTAAAATGAGTTTGAGAATAGAATTCTCAGATCGAGAGAGACTATGTTTGGTTGGACCAAACAAAGAGCGAGTATGAAATGGTTTCAGTCGCACCGGAAGCATGGATGGGTTGTGTCTTTTGAAGACATGATGGATGAACCAAATTTGTTTGGTTCTAATCTAATGGTGGAAAATAAACCAAAGTGGTTTGGTTTGTTTTAAACAATTGAACCAAAGTTGGTTCGGTTCGTTTTAACTTAAAATAGACCAATGCAGTTTAGTTTATTTTAACTTAAGTTATTGGAGCGGGTTAACGGGTTTTGGTTATGAACCAATAACCATTAGGAGAATGTGTTCTCTATAAAAACACGGCTTAAGGGTTTTCCATTAAGAATTAATGGGTTCAAGGGTTTTGGAAACCCTAGCCTCCTTCTCCTCCTTCTTGCCGCCCAAGCCAAGGTGGTAGTCTCCCACCTTTGTGCCACCGCCGCCCATTGGAGCTGCTGGCTCTCCTCACCTTCGGTTATCCACCAACCGCCGGCATCCCTTGGGCCAACCTCCCTTGGTCGCCGGTGACCAAGGAGTAACCGACCAAACCTTTGGTCGGCCCCTTCTTCCTCCACAAAAACCTATCCAGTTTTGGACAGCTTGATCTCCTTCGCGTGGAGAGGTCGTTTGTGTTAGGACCTGTGCGCCCGCTAGAGGGGGTGAATAGCGTGTGCTCATATATTGATGGAAATAGTTCGTGTTTGCTTGCTACAATTCTTGTTAGTACGCAGCGGAATAAACAATAATGAAAATACAACAAGAACACAAGCACTACACAATCATATAACGTGGTTCGGAACTGAATGGTTCCTACTCCATGGATCGAGCTATAAAGAGCTCTAGCAATGCCACAAACACCACTAAGCAATAAACTCCTTCTCGACAACAAGTCGGAGGTGGAGAAACCTCGTACAATGAATTACAATAAGTAATACAAAGTAAACAAGCAAATACAAGTGAAAATGTAAAGAACACTTTACAAACTAGGGTTTTGAGCGCTTGCTTGTCGGTTGCTTGGATGAACTTGAAGGACCCTGAAATGCACCTGCAAATTGCCATCAAATCACCTCACCAAAGCTCCCAAAGAACCAATGCCGAAATCCTCCATGAGCTCCTCTTTTTAACCTCCATCGGCCTGGATTTCCGCCGATCAGTCGACTACCTTAAGTCACCAGTCGACTGATGCCACTGTTGTCGTGAGACAACGGGTCGATCCACGCTGAAAAAACTCCAACGGATCTCTTGGCGATCAGCCAACATTGGCGATCATTGCTAATTGCGTAGTCATTGCCATCCCTTAGATGATCGTTGTTGACATCGATCGCTTGCTCAATGAGCAAATGATCGGCCAGAGCAATTTTATCTCTAAACTGGCAGTCGAACTCTAGTCGACTCACGGCAGTCGAACCGTCCATAATGTCAGTCGACTGCCAACGTCAAACATGAGGTTTTAACCCAAGTATGGTGCCCCCATACTTGCTAGACCACCCTTATCCTAGACCTAAGCCTTCTAGCCACCTCCATCAGCCTCACGCCTCTTGGATCCCTCCAAGTCATCCATGACTTGTTCATCCATCGCGCTAGCCTTCAGGTGCTTCCATCAGCTATATCATGCTAACGGTGTCTACACCGCCAAGGCACATTGGACTTACGCCGCCAAGACTCCGCTTGGACATTACGCCGCCAACCATTGGACTTTTGCTGCCAAGACTCCACCCTTGGACTTTACGCCGCCAATATCAAACCCCTTGGACTTCTCAAATGCCAAGACTCAAGCTTGGACTTTCCCTTGCCAACCCATGTTAGACTTTCCATGCCAAGACCCATGCTTGGACTTCCCTTGTGCCAAGTACTCAAGACTTGGACTTTCCCAAATGCCAAGTGTCCCACTTGGACTTTCCATGCCAAGTACCCATGACTTGGACTTTACCTTGCCAAGACCCATTCTTGGACTTTCCCATAATCACATGGTCAACCCTAGTCAACCATCAAAGTCTCCCTCGAGTCAAACTCGAGTCTGGTCAATTATAACCTAGGTCGATTGTCTAAACAATCTCCCCAAAACATATTAACGGACATCAATGTCAAACATACTATGTCAAACATCAAAACATCACTCGAGTCAAACTCGAGTCTGGTCAATCATGACCTAGGCCGATTGCACCAACAATCTCCCCCTTTTTGATGTTTGACAAAACAAACATTGAGTTAGGCCCCTAACTCAAATTCCCATACCAATTTTCCAAATTGGTAATTTAACCTTCTCCCCCTTTTTGACATACATCAAAAAGGTTATCTCTCCAAGGAGGTCAATGTCTCATGTCTCAATGAGATCTTACAATCTCCCCCTTGATCCAAAAATACTTAGGATGCCTACCATCTTCCTAGTGATAAGTCACATATCACTCAAGAGAGGCAATCCTATCCACTCTCCCAATTTCCAAATTGGGTTTCTCAAAATCCCATCAATTTTCCCAATTGATGTCATTCTTCCCATAACTTCTCCCCTTCAAGAAGAAAGAAACATCCATCATCCCAAGGTGGATAACTCCCCCTAAAGGCTTGCTCCCCCTTGACCATTGCACCAACAATGTCCTTGGGAAGTTCCTAAGCCAATAGAAACTCTAAACCATCAAAATTAAGGTCTAAAAGTTCAAACATGAACTCTTTCACCCTAAAATTTGATACTTTGACCTAACACCTCTCCAAATCCATATCCAATGGATTTTCACCCTTTATAATGATTCTCAAACCATATTCTAGGGTTAGGAGTGGTTAGGGACCTTTACTATAGCTGAAAATGGGCTAAACAACCTTGTTTTTTTCGAAATCAGCCTAGCAGTCGACTACTTACGATGTCGATCGACTACCACCTATATCGATCATTGCCACTAGAGCGGTCGTGATGTAATCTCAATTTTTAGTTATCAGAAATGAGATTTGGAAAAGCATAAATAATTATACATAATTCGAAAAAATCATGAAATTTGATACATATAATACCTATGACCAATACAATGGATGAAAAATGATAGAAAAATATTTTACCCATAAAATATCGAAATTGATACAAAATTCAAAAGTGAATAAAAACTTTAAAGTTTTAGCTTACTTTGTATCAATCTCATCAATGGTGATTGCTATCAAAAGATAGGCTTCACCAAGGTTTTCTAAAATGATTTTAAAATGTTTTTCAAACCCTTATTTTGGATCATATTCCTTGGGCTCTAAGTACATGACTTGTACACAAGCTTTCCCAATGATCCACCACTCATATAAGATGAGTTTGAGTTCACCTAGATGCAAAAACTATGTACCTTGAACTTAACTCATATCCTAGCATCTCACATGTATCTAGGATGTATAAATACACATACATGTCAATGTAATGTGAGATGTGGGTTTTGTTCTTCCTAAACTAGGGTTTCATGGATTTTCTAAGGCAACTCTACTTGATTCCCTTATAAATGGGACCCAAGTCATGCCATTATCCTTAAATCAATTTTAGTTAATTTAAATGCATGAAATGATCATGGCATAATGATAGCAATAATTAAAGCATGGCCAATGATCATAATGTCATGGCATAATATGAAATCTAAAAACACATGACTTTAATCCTTAATCCTAAACATGATCATGACATATGAATGATACAAATAAACATGATGTCATGGCATGTTATATGGCAAATCAAGGCATGACAAATAAAAAGTATAGGTATAATAATACCTAAATTTTAATATTAATTGACATTTGATATAATTAAGTATATTTTGCCATATTATTACTTTTCTCCCTAGTGTGCCAAAAACCCAAAATGACACACTATGACTCTAAACCCTAAGTTGTGCCAATTTAATTGATTTTTTATAGTTCCAAAAATACATTGGCACATCCTAAAATCTTTTAGGATCACAATATCAATTCTATTTCCAAGGTACTCATAGCCTTGAAAATTGCCTAAAATGCCACCTTTACCATGGTTAGGTTAACTACCCATCCATTTAAGGTTGTCACACCCTAACCCATTTAGCGTGAATCAATCATGCTCTTAGGAACCCAAAACCTATTTGAGCTCCTAGGGTTAATTAGGTATTCCTTAGGGATAACCTCCCTAGATACCCTCCTAATGACCCTCCTAGGCTTGGTAGGCTTGGTAGCCTTGGTCATTTTGGTCTTACCTAGGTTAACCTTAGGGATTGCCTCCCTAGTAACCTTCTTAGTGGCAACCCTAGGTTTCCTTGAAACCCTAGCCACTAGGCATCTACCTTGGTGAACCTTAGGGATGACTTCCCTATTGACCTTGGTCTTTCTAGACCTAGATTGTGTTCCATAGTCAAATGGAACACTATTATAAGCCACCTTAGGCTTAGGTTTGTGACCCAAACCATTCTTGCCCTTGGTTGACTTTTGTTTCTTGGGTCCTAGATGTTGACTTTGAGATTTTGACCCTTGACTTTGACCATTAGACCCTTGAAATTGATTTTGTATCCTATTTAGGGTCTTTTCAAGTTTCTCAAGCCTTGACCTCAAGGCTTGGTTTTCTAATTCTAATTGCCCAATTTTTAATTTTTGATTAAGTTTTTGGGCATTGTTCTTCCTAGGCATGTGTCTAGTCCATTTAGGATTAAGGTCTAAGTGTTCTCCTATTTTCCTAATAAACTCCCTAGGAAGGACGTTTCTAGGGACATTAGTCCCAAATTTCTCCTTCTTTGAAAGGTAGACATTTTTGGCTCCTAAACAAAATTCTCTATTTCTAGCATGCTCTTTATGATAAATAGCAAGACTATTAAAATTATTCCTAGCATACTTTTGACTAGAATTTAAAGAACAAGCATTGTTTAAATATACCTTAGGGTTAGCTATAGAAGCTCCCCCTACTTGTAATGCTCCTTCTTGCCCCTTTTTCTTCCCCCTAGGGCATTGACTCCAGTAATGCCCCTTTTAGTTGCACTTGAAGCATATAATATGCTCCTTACTCTTTTGACTTGGGGCACCGACATCCTTGACTTTTGGAGTCGGTTGAGCCTTCTTGACCCTTTTGGACACTTACTCTTGTAGTGTTCGGATTCCCTAAACTCAAAGCATATTATATGAATTTTATTATTAATTGACATGCTTGAGTTACCCAGGGTGGTTGTAGGTGCCGGAATCGGATTTTGAGCTTCTTCATCTTGACCGGATGTCGAAGCTTCTTCTTGATGTTCCGGTGTGGAAGTTCTCTCCTCTCCCTCAATCCTTGAGGTGGATGCTTCTTCCACTTCCTCCACCGATCCGGAAGTTGACTCCCTATCAACTTCCGACTCTTCAAGCTCTTTAGATGGCGATGTGCTTGCTTGAACTTGAGAGGGTGAGCACTCCTCTTCTTCTTCTTCTTGAACCGATGATAAATTTTCATGGAGCTTTGCCACTTGGCTCCATAGCTCCTTGGCATCTACATGATTACCTAACATACACAAGATATTGTTAGGAATTAAATCAATTAAAAATTTTATCACCTTATCATTTTTCTCGGATGCTTGGACTTGCTCTTCGGTCCATCTCTTCTTTTTGAGGAATCCACCTCTTGGTCCTCTTGGATATTCAAATCCATCCATCAAAATGGACCATTCCTCAAAATCTCTCATCATAATAAAATCTTCAATTCTTCTCTTCCAAGAATTGAAGCCTTCTCGTCCGTATTGAGTGTAGCGCACCAGTGTGTTGATGTCCCAACCTAATTGTTCTTGGACTTCCATCTTCACCCTCTAGTGTGCTCCCTTATTTGTTAAACTTCAAGAGCGACCTCGCTCTAATACCACTTGTTAGGACTTGTGCGCCCGCTAGAGGGGGTTGAATAGCGCGTGCTCGTATATCGATGGAAATCGTTCGTGTTTGCTTGCTACAATTTTTGTTAGTACGCAGCGGAATAAACAATAATGAAAATACAACAAGAACACAAGCACTACACAATCATATAACATGGTTCGGAATCGAATGGTTCCTACTCCACGGATCGAGCTCTAAATAGCTCTAGCGATGCCACAAACACCACTAAACAATAAACTCCTTCTCGACAACAAGTCGGAGGTGGAGAAACCTCATACAATGAATTACAACAAGTAATACAAAGTAAACAAGCAAATACAAGTGAAAATGTAAAGAACACTTTACAAACTAGGGTTTTGAGCGCTTGCTTGTCGGTTTCTTGAATGAGCTTGAAGAACCCTGAAATGCACCTGCAAATCGCCTTCAAATCGCCTCACCAAAGCTCCCAAAAAACCAATGCCAAAATCCTCCACGAGCTCCTCTTTTTAACCTGCATTGGGCTGGATTTCCGTCGATCAGTCGACTGCCATAAGTCACCAGTCGACTGATGCCACTGTTGTCATGAGACAACGGGTCGATCCATGCTGAAAAAACTCCAACATATCTCTTGGCAGTCGACTGCCAACATTGGCAGTGGATTGCCAACCGCGTAGTCGACTGCCCAGTCGGCTACGGAGCATTCTGTGCTCGCGGCTGAACTAGTAGTCGACTGTCGTCCCTTGGCAGTCGATTGCTCCAATGAGCAGTCGACTACAAGAACAATTTCAGCTCTAAACCGACCGTCGAACTCTAGTCGACTCATGACAGTCAAACTGGCCATAATGCCAGTCGACTGCCAACCTCAAACATGAGGTTTTAACCCAAGTATGGTGCCCCCATACTTGCTAGACCACCCTTAGCCTAGACCTAAGCCTTCTAGCCACCTCCATCAGCCTCACGCCTCTCGAATCCCTCCAAGTCATCCATGACTTGTTCATCCATCGCGCTAGCCTTTAGGTGCTTCCATCGGCTATGTCATGCTAACGATGTCTACACCGCCAAGGCACATTGGACTTACGCCGCCAAGACTCCGCTTGGACTTTACGCCGCCAACCATTGGACTTTTGCTACCAAGACTCTACCCTTGGACTTTACGCCGCCAATATCAAACCCCTTGGACTTCTCAAATGCCAAGACTCAAGCTTGGACTTTCCCTTGCCAACCCATGTTGGACTTTCCATGCCAAGACCCATGCTTGGACTTCCCTTGTGCCAAGTACTCAAGACTTGGACTTTCCCAAATGCCAAGTGCCCCACTTGGACTTTCCATGCCAAGTACCCATGACTTGGACTTTACCTTGCCAAGACCCATGCTTGGAATTTCCCATAATCACATGGTCAACCCTAGTCAACCATAAAAGTCTCCCTCGAGTCAAACTCGAGTCTGGTCAATTATAACCTGGGTCGATTGTCTAAACAATCTCCCCAAAATATATTAACCGACATCAATGTCAAACATACTATGTCAAACATCAAATCAAGTCAAACTCGAGTATGGTCAATCGTGATCTAGGCCGATTGCACCGACAGTTTGGTCGGTGTTTTGTGCTTCGACAGCGGTCTACTCGCTGGGGATTGGATCTTTGGCAATCCTCATAGATGGAGGGTTATGTTTTCGTCAAACGGTTGACGAAAACCGCTTCCGACAAGCGAGTTTGTGAAACTCATTTTTGGGATCCGAATTTATTTCGGATTGTGATCGTCTCTTGGATCACATCGTCTTCGACTCTAGGCTAGTAACTTTTGTGAAGACGAGGCTCGTGGCTTTGTGAAGCTATCCTGACGATACTCAGCGTGGATATGGATAGAGGCGATTCTAGTAAGGGTCGCTACGGTTGATGTCATTTCTGCTACACGTGATCCATCAAGTATACCTAGTATAAGTTTCCTTTTATTGCAAAATTTTAAATAGCGATTATGTCTACACATTTTGTATTCGAACACACACCCGCCATGGTGCCGGAGAAACCCAACAGAGTGATGACTAGACACTATTTTTGAATCGCCTCAGACTGCCAAAGGAAACATATAAGAAGGCAATCATATTGGAGGGAGCATCGTTTGATGACATTGACCACATGAAGAAGGTGCTCACCCCCACTCAGTCCATCCCACCTCCGTCATGGATTCTAAAGTTGAATCTTCTTTAATCATCGGGATGGAATTTCTTTCGGATCACTCCACTACCTGCGTGGATATTACTTCTGAATCTTCTTCAACCACCAGGACCTCAAGGGAGTTTGTTTCTTCTCTTTTCTTTTTATTGTATATACATTTCTTTTACTTTGTTTGTTTTTGTTTTGGTTGTTAAGTTTTCTTTGTTGAGTTTTTGTTTTGTCGTGTTTTGAGATAAATTCCCTATGCATTCCTTTATATCTTCTTAGAAATCATGAAAGCTAGTTAAATTTGACTGTTGAGTATTGAGATTTCTTGCCATGAAAGGATTATTTGATTGCATGTGGTTACTACTTGGTGATGGATTTTGTGTTGATAGATTGAGATGATTATATTTGTATACCTAGTGAGGATTGAGCCTATTATTTATTCCTTGTGTGTGGTGCACTTGTAGTTATTGTAACTCTAGAACTTGCTTTGATTCTTTCAAGAATACACAACCATAGGGGTGCATGATTGTTATAAAGGCAATCTCACTTGCTTTCCTTTACTTCTTTTGTTGTCACATGACTATTGAATAATATTCATATCGTTCATGACATCGTTTCTTTTTCATCTTTCATTTATTTCTTCCCCATTATTCTTTTGGATGTGGGATACTTGGATGTTTCATAATGAGTATTTTTCCAAGATGGACAAAATTTTAAGTGTAGAGGAGTTATTTTTGAAAGAGAAGGCTAAATTCAAATGTAGCATGAGAGAACCATGCTTAATCACCATGGTAGAGCCATGCCTTTTCCTTTTGAAGCCATGATTTATATTTGAGAGATGCTTGGAGATGGAACATAGGGAATAGCACGTCATGTTAAAAAAAAGTGGAAAAAAATGGAAAAAGAAAAAGAGGGAAATAAACATTTGGACGTCCATGAAAAAAATTATGAAAATTTTGACATGTCGTGTAATTTTTCAATTCGAGCATGATAGAATTATTGTGAATGGCAACCTTTGTTATAGTAACCATTGAAAGATTTATTGTATACCATGTGTGGATTTTCATTGTTAAAAGCTATATAAGAGGTTTGTTTACATGTGAGTGATTTGTTTAAAAGCTTGGACAAAAATTTTTTTGGACAATGTTTTCTTGTACTCATCTATGTAGCATTTCAGTTTTTCCATGTCTTCTTGCATTTCTTTAGTTATTTCATTTGTTACATTTCTTTCCTAACACACATAATATTATTTTCCTTTATTCATGTTTCCCTTCCATTCCTAATAAACATTCAAAAATTGTGCATTCTTATGTGTATATAGTGGTGAAGATTAGCAGAGAAGAAAGCATATGGTAGTGCATTAACCATAAGTTACTTGAGTGAACTCCACTATTATATGCTTATGAGAGCGAGAGAAACTACTTCTTACCTTGTGAGGCTTAGTCATTCTTAGTTTATTCAGGATGAATTAAAGTCACCATGCTTGTTAACCTATGTAGGATTTGAGTCTATGATTGCTTGAGTGTTTGAGAATTAACGATCTTAGGTAACTTTCTTTCACGATTTTCTATATATAATTAGAAATTACTAGGGGAATGCATTTTTAGTTGTTTTCTTAGTTTTTTTTACTTGCATGAGATGTGCAAGAATAAGTGTGGGGGAATTGATAACTCACATTTTGACATGATATTTTATATTAATTCCTCGATGTTTTGATCCATTCGTATGGTTAATTCGATGTATTTATTATGTTTTACGAATATGGATTATTTTAGCACCTTAATGCAAATACATGATCATTTGATGTCCTTAGTACTAATTTGTTACATACTTTGTTTTGTAGGGCATTTAAAGATAAAATCGAGAATTTCTAGAGCTTATCGAGATCCCAAAGATGACTGGATCGTGTCCTAATCTATAAAGATGAGGGAAATGAAGAAACATGACCTCCAGAGAGACACATGATCGGGCCATGTTAGAAAAGCACAGTCGTGTGTCGTCCTCTACTGAGTGGTCAGAGCCACACATGGCCTGGCCATGCCAAAAAGGCACAATCGTGTCGCGGGTAGGGTTTGTGCTGGAGCGCATTTAAAAGCCGCAAAAGCTAGACAAAATGGCATCCTTTCTTCCCTTGAATCCCTAGCAATCACCCTCTACCCTCCATCCATTTCTTCCCTTTGGATTCGAGGGAAAACTGCTTCATCAAGGAACTCCGGCGATATCCACCACTCCATCAACGCCACCTTCTCCTATAGATTTGAGGAGAAGCTCTGCCTTCGATGACACATCTCTGAGCTCAATCGGATCTGCAAGATCTTGGAGGTTCCATCAAGCTCTCGGATTATGGAGTTTGCACCATTCCGCATCCATCGTCACCTTTGAAGACTCAATCGAGACTTCATCAGATTTAGTCACGAAGACCTAGAGGTGTTAATTGAAACATTTATTTTTATTGTTTGTTTTATCTGCACTTTAATTTTGTATGCATGTCAATTGTTGAGTTAGATGTTTCTTACAATAGTTTTAGTTTAATTGGGCTCGCTAGGTGTTTGTTTTAATTCCTCAATCAATTTTTATTACTTTAATTTTTACACTTGACTTGTTTGGTTTAATTCTTGCATTGTTTTACTTGTGGAATGTTTTAATTATTTGCATGTTAATTTAGAATTTTAGTTATCTTACAATCATAGGTTAGAATTCTCAATTCCAAAACCCCCCAATTTACATTAGAAAATCCAAAGCAATAACGAAAATGATCCAAAGGACACCATTACCCCGAGTCATCTCTATATTACATTAGTGTAGAGGGGGTTCAGTCAATTATAAATTTTATATTTTGATATATCACACTGTAGTACAACATGCGAAGCAACTGTATCAACCAGACAACTGGCAAGAAGTCCAGCTAGGTTAGGAGGACAAGATAGTTGACAGGAAGTTCAGTTAGGTCAAGAGGACCAGACAACCGCAAGAAGTCCAGTTGGGCCAGGAGGATCAGATAGTTGGCAGGAAGACTTGGTGGGTAGAGGGTAGGACATCAAGCAGAGGAAGTCTTTTGAGGGGTGATGAGCTTGAGGGGAGGCCCAATATGATCCTTCGTTTGAGGGGGAATTATTGGGATTATTGGGAGAACAATCAAAGTCTCACATTGGAAAGATATAGAAAAGATCATGGGCTTATAAGATGAAAAAATATCTCCATTGATATGAGTCTTTTGGATATAGCCCAAAAATAAAACCATGAGGGCTTAGGCTTAAAATGGGCAATATTATACCATTGTTGAGATAGGCACTAATAGTGGCCTTTGCATTTGCTTGAATCTTCTTGGTCATTTCCTTTGTCCAATCCTTGGTTGGGAGAGGTGCTCCAAATTGATTCACCGCCTTATCGAACCCATCTACAACACTAAATTAGTTTTCTATATCATTCATTAAGTAATACTCCATTCTACCTTTCCAATACGCAAAGTTGTTGTTGTCGAAGAAAGGTGGTCATGTGGTGTTATATCCCTCTTGAAATGTCATCTTGATGCTCCGATTGATGATTAGTTTTTCTGAGGTGATTTGACTCTGATGTTGGAGGATCGAGGCCCGACTAGAAGTGGGGATGAATAGCCTTTGAAGCTTGATGGACTTCGCTTGTTCTTAATTGTCTACAATATTGTTAGCGCAGTGGAATAAAGAAACTAATACGAATACAAAGACAATTAGAGCTAAAGCAAAGTAAAGAGAAAGAGCAATGCAAACAAGATGATGTAACGTGGTTCACGGCCCTTGCCTCTAATCCACGGACAATCCGTTAGGTGGATCACTCTCTCAATCAATCCACTAAACCTTCTCCTTAGCTCAACCAAGGTAGAGAAGAAACCTTCTTACACAATCTCTCCCTCTTAGAATATGATGAAGATAAAAACAAGAAAGAGGAAGTAAAAACGTTGAGAGCACTTGGAGTATCCTTAGGAGTTAAAGCATTAGCCTCTCCAAGGCAGCCAAGCCCTATTTTTATAGAGAGTGTTGGAACTTTGGTGAGCGCTAGAGGGGGGGGGGGGTGAATGGCGCATTCTCGTCGTTTGACATAATTCGTTCGTTCTTGTCTACGATTGTTAGTACGCAGTGGAATATAGAAATACAATATAAACACAAATACAATTACATAAGCACAATACACAAGACAAGATATAACGTGGTTCGGAACCTTAGGGATCCTACTACATGGGTTGAGCTCAAATGAGCTCTAGTGATGCCAAACACCACTAATAATCAACTCTCCTTCTCGAAAAACACTCCAGAGGTGGAGGAAACCTCTTACAACAGATTACAAAAGTAATACAAGATGAAACAAGCAAATACAAAGTAAATACAACAAAAGAAGTATAGAACACTTTACAAAAACTCTTTTGAATGCTTGCTTGTTTGATTGCTTGAGCCTCACTTGAAGACCCTGACATGCACCATCAAATCGCTCCAAATCTCCCAAGAAATCACTGGAAAAATCCTCCCCTTTGTGCTCCTTTTAAAGTTGCAACTTGAGCTGATTTTTGTCTAGGAGTCGACTACTCATACCCATCAATCAATTGCTACTGTAGCCATTGTGTCACAATGACTTAATCCACGCTGGAAAAACTCCAACAGATACATCATCAGATGATTGCCCTTATCAGCAGTCGACTGATGCTTCGGTAGTCGACTAATCAGTCATTTACCGAAGGTTCTGAGCCCGTTACCACAACCAGCAATTGACTGCCCTCCATGCCAGTCAACTGCTCAAGGGCAGTCAAGGCACCTCCTCGACTGGGGCTCCAGTCGAGGTGCCAGTTGAGGCGCCTTGCATTTGTTCGACCGTAGTCGAGGCCAGTCGAGGCGCCACCTCGATTGGGGCTCCAGTCGAAGTGCCAGTCGAGTGATGCACGCAACGCGACCTCAAATCTCACGATGGAAACCTCGAGGACTCGAAGCGCGCTCTCGTGCTCAACACTCGCAAGTGCACGGATGTCGTCAAGTAATAAAAAGATTATCGATTCCACAAGGACTGAGATTTGAGTACTGATTTCTTTAGTGGACGTTATTGTTCGGAGTTCCATTCTAATGGTTGTGATGATGAGGTTTGTCGGCGGTCCTAACTCTAGTAGGGTGTCACACGGAGGAAGAGAAGCGTTGCTACGAGTCTTTTGAGGGAATTCTAGGATTTCAGTTTCGCTTGTGTGTCGTAGAACATGCTATCAATTGGGTATTATCTAGACATCTAACTATGGTCTTGTGGAAGGGACATCATACACATCCCTGATGAACCTTTGCATCTATCGGGAACTACCTCTACCATACCAAGTCGACCCCTAGCTTTAAGACGGGATAGGCAGTACGTGGATGCCAATTCAATTTCTATGACGAGTCGGAACGTGTCCCATTTCTGACTCTATCACACCCTTCTATCTACGATTACCGAAGATGAGGCCAACCCCTAGGTTCCTCCTTAATTCTCCTAAATCTTTGATACGAGGGTTGTCACCCCTCGTATCGGCTACGCACAATAAATAGAAGACCAAAATAAATAGTTATCGATCTAAACAATCAACAATTACAAATATGATTTCAAGAACAAAAATATATTTAAAATAACATGTTTTATGCACACAAACTACTCCCTAATCCTAGAATAAAAGAATCTACTCTATAAATATGAGAAGAGAAACACAAAGCATCATAGAAATAATGTAAATTGCACAAGGAACGTGAATTACAATGCACTATGGCTCTTCTCTCCGGCGTTGATGTGCAGAATTTGATCCTCGAGTGACTTTCTTCCTTCCCGTTGTGAGTTTTTAGTGCTTTTTAGGGCACTAATGTGTCGTCCTGGCCATTGGGCCTCCTCCCTAGGGTTTGGGCATAGCTTCCTTTATATAGACATCAGGCCGGATCTCCCCGAAACCTGGAAAATAACTTAATCGTGTCAAAATTGTCCAGTGCCACATGACTATGTGGATTCACATGGCCAGGTCGTGTGTGGTGCTAGGGTGCGAGCCGTGTTGAGTACATCATTTTCCCTGTAGAATGTTGTCCTGCACACAAGAGTACAAAGAGCAAATCTTCGCACCAGAAAATAGGAAATGTATGCAAAATAAAGTAAAATATGCAAGAATCAAATATAAAATGCAACGGGATGTGAGAGAAAACTACTCCTAAAACCCTATATGTTTTGATCACATCAATTCCATCAGACTTAAGTCTTTGCTTGTCCTCAAGCAAACCTCAGTGCCATAAAATTTTAAAAAGGTATTGTTCCATACTTAGCATGGTAACTAGATTTATCAAGTGGTATTTTCAATCAAAGCAAATAGATATGCTCTAAAAATTCACTAAGTTAGCTTCTCGTGCATGTGCTAAGCGAATCTTCTTAAGGGATACTCATTCCATGGTAAGTTAAGTAGTCATCCTATAACTTTCCTAAGGTCTCTGGCTCTTAGGCACTTACCTGCCCAAAGCGAGGGTCATTCCCTAGATCTAGCACAAAGTCTCAAAGGCATGCTCGGTATTGAGAGAAATTAGCAGGTGTTTCCCCAATAACCTAACTCGGTCTTAAAGGGGCACCTAATCATTTCCACCCACGACAACTGTTTTTTTATCCCTCATAATCTTTTTCAATTTTTCTTACTCTCTCTTTTCTTTCTTTTTTTTTTCTTTTCTTATCCCATTTTTTTTTCTTTTCTTTTCTCTCTCTCTTGGGATTTTGATTTTTCTAAATGGGCTTCCACAATCTGAGCATCTCCAGTAACTAAAATGCTAAATCTAGAGTCACCTATGGATTCCAAAGTACTAGACTACTGAGATGAATCATAACTAGGTACATACTAGATTTTCCCTTTTAGAATGTTCGTCATGTGCAGGTGTAAAAATAAAAGCTAACCAATGTAAGTCTAGAACATTCATTAGAGCAAATAAAATACCACAAGGTAAATAAAGTTAAGCTATCCATGGAAACAACTCATGAAGAAAACTTTTAAAATACTATTGAGGTAACTTATAGATAGCAAAAACTAAGTGCTGAAAGAAACTAAACAACCTATGCATGAACAAATGAATGCTAACTAAAATGCAAATATCAGGAAAGAAACTACGGCTAAAAA
Source organism: Wurfbainia villosa (assembly GCA_025175895.1). Taxonomy (NCBI): domain Eukaryota; kingdom Viridiplantae; phylum Streptophyta; class Magnoliopsida; order Zingiberales; family Zingiberaceae; genus Wurfbainia; species Wurfbainia villosa. Next base: position 15,167,927 of record CM045996.1, on the reverse strand, counting down.
CAAAATAAATCAAAACTTGGGGTCCCCCCCTAGACTTGTATGAAGTTATACCTCTAAAATGATGGTCGAAGTGGAAAGTCTGGTAGCCTCGGCATCTCGGGATCCTGGGAGAATTTGGTGATGAGCCGCTGATGACACACGTACATGTGGTCGATCTGAGAGCCGGTGGATGCAGTGGCTGCTCTGTGCTCCTCCTCCCTAGTCCACTGTGCCTGCTGAGCACGTATGTGCCGCCTGACCTCCCGACGGTAGGCAGCCTCCTCCTAGTGATGGGCAGCCTCCTCCTGAAAATAAACTCGGGCCTCATCATAGAACTCCTCGACCCACTGGAAGTGCTCCTGTAAGCCCTGAAACTCCGCCTGTGTGTAGGCGCTTTGCTCCTCCCATCGTTGCCTCTGCGTTTGCTGCTCAGCGTATATATCATCGAGGCGCGATCGAAACTCCAAAAAATTGTAGGCAAAGGTACCTGCATCCTGCTCAAAAGTAGAACAAGGTGGTGGTGCAGGTGCAGATTCATGTCGACGTGGACTAGGTGGGCTCCTATACATGTGTGGACTAGAGGAGGAGTGATATGCAGGGGGAGAGATGGGTGCCAAGTGGACAGTCCCTCATATGGTGGGGACTCCACTATCAGGTCCAAACGCTAGTTGGCGTGTGTGGTGATGGTGGTACAATCGGGGTCGGGGAGCCTAAGGGATGATAAGTTTTATGGAGAGCAATAGCCAAAGGGTGCTTTGTAAGCAATAGCCTCTCCAAGGCACCTAAGCCCTCCTTTTATGGAGAGGAGGGCAATTTTCCCATTGGACATGCAGCAGTCGATTGCTGCATGATATTAGTCGACTGTTGCAGTTCCAACGACCCCTGACCAAGACTGATCAGCAACTATTGTAGTCCAACAACACACAAGGCAGTTGACTGATCATACTAGCAGTCGACTGTTCGAGCCATCAGTCGATTAATCTAAACAATCAGTCGACTCAAAGTGTTTCTATGCCCTCGTCCATTTTATAATAGTCGACTGTCAGCCCTTGGCAGTCAATTGCCAAACTCTAGCAGTCGACTGTTGGGCCACAAAACCCTAGTTGACACCGGTCAATGAGCAGTCGACTCAAACTAGTCGACTGATATCTATATTAGTCAACTATTGTCGGGTAAAACCTCAAACAACAAGTTGTTTGAGCATCCGACCATCGGATAAAACCTCAAACACCATGTTTGAGCATCTGACACTTGATCTTAGCCATTTGGCCAAGTCCACCTACATTGAGCTACCCTGACTTGGGTAAAGTTGGGTTTCCGGCACCGCGGCGAGTGTGTGTTCGAACATGTTTTGTAAACATGTGCACAACGGAAGGAATAAAAATAATAAATCTACATTTATTAAAACACACACATCACACGCATGCATAGTACAACATGTGTAGACATAACCATAAATTTAAATTTTGTAATAAAAGAAAATTTAACTACGTATACCTTACGTATCACGTGTAGCGGGAACGACATCAACCGGAATGATCCTCGCTAGAATCGTCTCTATCCGTGTCCACGCCGAGTATCTTCGGGATGACTTCACTAAGTCACGAGCCTCGTCTTCGTACGGGTTACTAGCCTTGTGTTGAAGATGATGTGATCGAGAGAAGATCATGATCCGAATCCAAATTCGGATCCAAAGACGAGTCCTCAAAACTCGCTTCTCCGGAGAGGTATTCGTCAACCGTTTGATGAATCCTTCGTCCTCCACCTATGAGGATTACCGGAGATCGAATCCCCGGTAAGTAAGGCCCTGTCGGAGCTCCAAACGTCATCTAAATGACGCTCCGACGAGAAGGAAACAAGCTGTCCAGAAAACTGGACAGCTTTGGTGGAGACCTTGCGCTGGCCAAATAAGGAAAGCGACTTGCTCACCCTGTTGCCGGAGCCAAGGAACATCACCGGAGCTCCTCCGGCAGCAGCTCGACGCCGGAAAGAGGGAAGGTCAACACCTTCTGGACGCCGGCCAAGGAGCTTCAAGGTGGGTGGCGGCAAGGAGGAGGGTTGGCGCCGAAATCTCCAAGGGGAGGAGGTGGGCGGCAACTTAAGGCTAGGGTTTTTGGATTAGGGCTTAACAAACCCTTAAGCCCTCTTTTATAGAGAACTAATTCTCTTAATGGTTATTGGATCATTACCATAAGGCCCATTGACCCGCTCCATTAATATAAGTTAAAATAAACCAAACCATGATGGTTTATTTTAAGTTAAAATGAACCGAACCAACTTTGGTTCATTCGTTTAAAATAAACCAAACCCTTTGTTTTATTCTCCTCCATTGGATTAGAACCAAACCATTTTGGTTCATCCATTATGTCTTCATAAGACACGGCCCATCCACGCTTCCATTGTTACTGAAACAATTTCATGCTCGCTTCTTATTTGGTCCAACCAAACCTAGTTTCTCTCGGTCTGAGAATCTCATTCTCAAGCTCGTTTTAAATCCTTCGGATTACGCTCGTTGTGCCTGTGACCAAATAGGTTCTCGGTTTATGTTGGCCGTCTATAATTAACCATTAATTATAGAACGATCATGAGTGGCACCTAGTAGTACATCATGATCCCCAATTAATCGAAAAGATCAACGGTTGATCCAGAACTATTTCTGAAACCCTTCAGCAGCTCGAATGATTCGTGCCCCATTCCCTTCACTCATCTTATACCAAATTGGTTCAGGACATGGTCTATAGTGTCAGTCCCCACTAGGCTGACTACGTCACACCTAGCCCAAGTATCATTTTCTTGTCCTACGGATTCTAGTTACTGCACATGTATCGAAGAGTATCTTACTCTAAACATGTAATGCTTTGGCCAAAGACTTTAGTAACAATCCGACGAGAGGCCATGGGTATACATCTCCTCGCAAGGAGTGGTGAATCCTTTATAGGCTATTCAAACACCTTCGATCACTTCGACTTATACCCAATCATCCCGGGTCCACATCTCCACAGAGATGCTTCCTTAAGATGTCAAAGCATAAGTCTTTATGATCAAGATGACTTGAATACCGCAAGTCAAAGGAACATCGCACTTAAGCTACAGTAAGAACTTCATTGACATATCTATATATGCAGAGAACCATATGAAGTCTTACGGCTGCTCACTCCAATGAACTAGTTACCATAACTAGCATCCATGATTAACTCCGGACATCACAATGTCTCCAGCCAGTAAGAATCAGCTGCTTGGATACACCAAGGAGTATACCTCGTGCTAGTCTCGAAAGAATTGATGGTGTCCAAATCCATCAATTCATCGACTAGGGATAATTCCGATACATCACAATTACACATGTAGAGATACTCACTAGTTGTAATCCAATCACAAATTCTCTCATGCTGTGAGTTGTATCGCGGACATTCAGTAAATGAGTTTAAGATCCAATCAAATACATGAAACCATGTATACTCAAATAGTGAATCTTCATTTATCATATAAATGGTTCATACATAAGGCGATTGCCTTAGGACATCTCTCATATATTACTAACAGACTCCCACTTAGCCTAATGCCAATCGCTACGGTATCCAATACCATAAGCTCTAACATGACCTTCAAACTTACTTTGAGGTAATGCCTTAGTCAAAGGATCCGCTAAGTTCCTTTCAGTGGGAATTTTCTCGATTTGTATTTCCTTTCTACTAATGATCTCTCTGATCAGATGATAGCGGCAAAGCACATGTTTGGATCATTGATGAGACCCCATCAAGTTCAGAGATGAACTTCTTGATCCAAACTGCTTCTTTTGTTGCTTCCAAAGCTGCAATGTATTCTGCCTTAGTGGCAGAATCCGCTAGTGTCAATCTTGGAACCTTTCCAACTTATTGCGCCTTCATTCCAGGTGAATACATACCCAGACTGAGACATGGAATCATCCTTGTCTGTCTGGAGTTGGCATATGTATACCCACGTATCACCATGTACCCTTCTCCATATATTAGGAATTTACCCTTAGTTCTTCTTAAGTACTTAAGGATAATCTTAACAGTCACCCAATGATCCATTCCTGGATCAGACTGGTATCTGCTCGTGACACTCAGAGCATACGATACATCGGGCCTCATACATAATATAGCATACATGATAGATCCTATTGTGGATGCATAGGGAATCTTACTCATGAAAATCCTCTCGTCTTCTATGAGCAGACACATAGACTTCGAAAGGTGTATCCCATGCCTGATGGGTAGGAAACCTTTCTTGGATTCTGACATGCTAAACCTCTTTAGCACTAGGTCTATATATGTAGACTGCGAAAGACCAAACAACCGTTTCGATCTATCTCTATAGATCTTAATCCCGAGGATGTAGGTTGCTTCTCCCAGGTCTTTCATGGAGAATGTCTTGGATAACCAAATCTTAACTGACTGTAAGATTGAAACATCGTTTCCTATATGTCATCAACATACAATACTAGGAACACGACTGCACTCCCACTAACCTTCTTGTACACACAAGGTTCGTCTGGATTTTGTGAGAAATCAAACTTTTTGATTGTCTCATCAAAACGGATATTCCAGCTCTTGGATGCATGCTTCAATCCATATATGGACCGTTGCAATTTGCATACCTTGGTTTTATCAACCGATGTGAAACCCTCAGGCTGTATCATATACACGTCCTCGAGCAGATTTCCATTAAGGAAAGTTGTTTTCACATCCATCAGCCATATCTCATAATCATAATGAGCCGCTATGGCTAGGAGCATCCGAATGGATTTAAGCATAGCTAAAGGAGAATAGGTTTCGTCATAATCAACACCTTTTTTTTTACGATATCCTTTCGCCACTAATCTAGCTTTATAGGTAATCACATTACCATCCATGTCGGTTTTCTTCTTGAAAACCCACTTGCACCCTATAGGCTTGATGCCTTCAGGTGGGTCAACCAAGTTCCAAACTTGGTTTTCATACATGGAATCCATTTACGACTTCATGGCTTCAAGCCACTTATCCCTTTCTGAACTTGTCAGCACTTCTTCATAACTGGTAGGTGATAGAGCGGTTAATGAATTGTCGTAATACCGTTCCCAAATTATTTACCGAACCCCCTAACTACACTAATGCAGTATAGGACTGACTTGGGTCATCTCCCAACGAACCTAATGGCTGGACGTTTATTTTTAAACAGAAGTAAACACTGGGGTTTTTTACAATTTTCAAAACAATTATTCAAAGCTAACCTAATGCAAGAACGATTCAACCTTGCACCGCACTGTCACTATACGATGCAATGGTCAAACAATTCTGGTAAACAAACCAACATGGAAATTAAATCTGCAGGAAGTAAATCTAACTAATGCATAAAAGTAAGTAATCACGCACCGCCTTTGTCACTATCTGGTACAATGATCACGAAACAAAGTGAACAACTTAACCATGTACCGCCTTTGTCACTATCGACACCGCGATGAGTCAAACAGTCACTAAAAATTGCAATAAATGAAATACAATAAGCGAAAGCAATTCGACCGGGCATCGCCTTTGTCACTATCGACAAGCTCGAATGTAAATGAAATCTAAGCTAATGATGAAAGCACTCGACCAAACACATACTTTGTCACTATCGATGCAGATTGGACAATTTTAATTGATAGGGTTAGTATATCGGCAACAAGAAATTAAACTAAACTACAAATGCACTGTGAACAAAATTAAACAATTAAGCTACAACTAACCTATAGAAATAACATTGCGTAAACAACAAACACTTAGCGAAACAAACCTAATCAGCTACTACAAAATGAATAATATAACAGTAATAATTAACAGAACGTAACTACAACAAAATCTAAACTAATTAGTTATTAAACACACAAACAAACTTGCGTTTACACCCATTTTAATCAAAATAAATAACGACCGGTAACCACACGGCGATCGCAACAAACCGACAACCCTCTCCGGCGTGAATGCGAAGGCCCCAAGTTGGGCGAGGAGGCGGACGAGCGGAGCAGCGATCACCGCTCGGCGGTGTGGAGTCACCGGACGGTGGTGGAACTTCACCGGTGGAGATGGCGTTATCATCTAAGCGGCGCGGCGTGTGGGTAGCTCGGCGAGAAGGAAAGGCCTATCCACACCGGGATGGAGTGAACGCCGGTGAAGGTTGTACTCGCGGAATCCCGCCGCCCCTCTTCCGATTAGTCGTCCAACCACGACATCTAATTGTCCGCCGAGGCTACTTTGGGATCATCGCCATTGTCGGAGGAAGGTCGCCGGAGTGGAGTGCCGGACTCATTGCCGTCGTCCTAGTCGCCGATCGCCGCCTTCGCGAAGAAGAGCTACCGCTCGAAGGGATTGCGCGATTCTGCTCTGCCGATTTGGGTAGGTAAGTTATTAACTGAAAAACACCAGCCGTCCGATCTGAGCTTCATCTAATCCCAGCCATCCAAACAAGCTAGGGTTTAATGGATATATCAATTGCTTAATTAGGCTGCTCCATCCAAATTGAAATCGGTCGATTTGAAATGGACGGATCGATCCGTGCGAAGGTATAATCACGATCAGCAGTGCGGATAAACGACCAAGACGTGTAGATCTTAATATATGGCCCGGATCGCTCCAGATCCAGATGGATGGCTCAAAATCAATTACTTTCCTCGGACGGTCCATAATGCTCAGATCTGAACCCTTGATTTAATTTGCCTTCTGATCTGGATGAAGGGCTCAGATTAAATCCTTTTGAAATGTCCATTATGACCCCAGATGAAGCCATACTTGATCCACTTTGAGTCTAGTCCAGTGTCTCATCTCGATCTCCTACAAACAAAGATAAAGTTTGCATATGAGTCCAAAAATTAGGAGAATTTACAATAAGGTCCAAAAATATATCCAACTCATAAAACATGTAAATAATCAATAATAAATCACTCGAGAGGATAAAAACAGTGATATTAAGGACCAAAATAATACCACAAAATGGCAGTTATCAATTCCCCCACACTTATTTTTGCGCGTCCCGTGCAATAATGAAAATAAAGAAACACTAACACCCTAACTCATTCCCCTAGCAATACCTAGATCAATAATTCAGAGACAGAAAAAATAAGTTACTTAGGATCACCAAATTCATCAGGATCTAGGGTATTCAAAAGATCCGACTCCTACAACAGTCAACATGTATGATGATTTACAGTAAAATCAAATAGACTAAGCCTGATACAAAACCTCCCAAAATGGATAAATGCACTGATGCTCACATAATAACATAGGAGTGGGGCGCCCTCAAAACAACATGCAATTTTGTACTACCATATGCTTGCTTATCATCTACTTCTCTACTGCTATCAATACATCTCATACATGAATCAAAAGGAGTTATCATGAATCAGAATAAGATCAAAAGTAGAGTGCAGATAAAGTATGCACAGAGAAGTACAAGACAAAGGTACAAATGAATAGGGAATAAGAGAAGAATTGGAGAAATAAACCTGATGAGTTGCTCTGTGAAATACTCAGTAACCAGCAATATGGTAAGAGGCTAGGATAACTGGAAACTTTAGAATTAGATTCAGGATCAAATGACTCTATCCAACACATTACAATCTCATTTGCCTACATTACAATTGCACAATTTTTTTTTTTTTTTTTTTTTTACAAAAGAAACATCAATGGCGCCATTTTTTTTTCTTTTCCTTTTTTTTTTTGTGCAGAAACTCAAGTACTAATCATAGACAAATATATCTCAGAACCAATGAACTCTGAAAACTATATCTTTCATATCATATTTCCAACAAAAATAATATAACTCCTCCCCCACACTTAAAATTTTGTCAGTCTCGGACAATACAACCCATCAAACTATTCCTCCAACATGGAAAGCAATAGATATGAAAAAGATAATCCACAAAGATACAAAGACAATGAATAGCAAATGAAGAGATATGACAAGACATGGAATAAGTAAGTATCACGTGGATTAGACAAGCAAACCAAGTCAGAAAAAGAGTCAAGAATGAAATCCTTCATCATATTCATGCAAGTAAATGTTACTGCAGTTTTGAAAAGACTCAAAGCAAGTTCTAGAGTAACAAGAATCACATGTGTTATCACACAAAAGTGGGTAGATGATAAAAATGGCTTGCAACCTCACTAGGTGAATAAACATCAAGCTTAGACTATCAATAAAAAGTTCACCATCATAACAAGTGACTGCATGCAAGTGAAGTCTTCTATCATACGCAAAAATCCATAATTTGATGATCAAACTTAACTAATTTTTACCACCTCTGAAATGATACTAAGGCATGCATAGAGAATATTATTTGACTCAACAACAGACAAACAAACCTAGGTAAACAGGCAAACAAACACACAACCCATACAATTTATTCCGAACATGAAAGGAAGAAAATAAATGTTGTAAATAAAAGAACACACTCCCCTTTCATGTTGGAGAAGAAGCATCATCATGTCTGGCCCCACCGTATTCTCTAGAATAGACTTGATCTCATTGCTTAACACTTCATGAGGTTGTTGCAAAAGTGATACCCTTGATCGCTAATGATCGCCCTGGGAACTCCAAATCTGCAAAATATGTGAGACCTAACAAAATCCACAACAACTAGAGAATCATCACCCGTGGGGATGACCTCCACCCATTTAGAAACATAATCATATGCCAAAAGAATATATGGAAATCCAAAAGATACAGGAAAAGGACCCATAAAATCAATACCTCAAATATCGAAAATCTCACAAAATAACAAAAGTTTTTGAGGCATTTCATTTCTACGTCCTATGTTCCCTGTTCGTTGACATCGCTCACAAGACTTGTAGAATTCAGAGACATCATGAAATAAGGTGGGCCAATACAAATCAAACTCTAAAACTTTCCTAGCAGTTCTTTGGGGTCCAAAATACCCCCCACAAGCCAGAGAATAACAAAAAGTAAATACATATGGAATGAAACTCATAATCAAGTGCACATCATCTAATAATCTGATCATTACAAAATTTTCAATGATAAAGATCATCCCATACATAATACTTGGCATCACTTTTCAATTTCTGGACTTGTGCATGAGTAAAATGTGAAGGTACAACACGGCAACTAAATAAATAGCAAGATCTGCATACCATGGTGTCTTACCCTACAGGTGAAAAAGTTGCTCATCTGGAAAAGAATCTGCTATGGGGGTGGGCTCGATCTCTATCGCAATCCTGTCAAACTGAAATACCACCTCCCGCAACAATTTGGTCAAGGGTAGGCAATCATGAAGTCTCTACGATAAAATGCTGAGAAACACATGACCTAGAAAAGCACAACTTCCCGCACAGAAGCGGGGTAAGATAAAGAATATATAGCATGAATTTTAGCAGGATCTACTTCAATATCATACACAGAGATAATATAATCTAAGATATCCAATACTCAACCATGAAATAACATTTCTCACAAACATCTGATGGAAGTGATCCTTGGGGCATTGCCTGAAGAGTGCTAGTCCCTACACAATCCATATCCCGGTCTACATGAAAAGAGGGCCCACAGATAGGTCCTCCATAGAAAGAGTACAACTTCTCGTGAAACAAAACCTCGGCATACTTGGGAATCTGCTTCCCTAGCCTTTTTCTTCAACAACCCCCTTCCTAGGCTAGGCCTCTGAGGGAAGAGAAAAACTGCTGCAAAATTCAAGTAGATGATCACCTGAAGACCTAGTCATCCACACAAACAAATATAATGAGAAACAAATATAAATGATAAGAAAGACAATAATAACAAAAGAAAAAGAAAACAAACAAACACACTACAGTTTAAAGACAAACGAACCCATTAGAGTTCCCCGACAACGGCGCCAAAATTTTGATAGAGCGGTTAATGAATTGTCGTAATACCGTTCCCAAATTATTTACCGAACCCCCTAACTACACTAATACAGTATAGGACTGACTCGGGTCATCTCCCAATGAACCTAATGGCTGGACGTTTGTTTTTAAACAGAAGTAAACACTGGGGGTTTTTACAATTTTCAAAACAATTATTCATAGCTAACCTAATGCAAGAACGATTCAACCTTGCACCGCACTGTCACTATACGATGCAATGGTCAAACAATTCTGGTAAACAAACCAACATGGAAATTAAATCTGCAGGAAGTAAATCTAACTAATGCACAAAAGTAAGTAATCACGCACCGCACTGTCACTATACGGTACAATGATCACGAAACAAAAGTGAACAACTTAACCATGTACCGCACTGTCACTATACGACACAGTAGTCAAACAGTCACTAAAAATTGCAATAAATGAAATACAATAAACGAAAGCAATTCGACCAGGCATCGCACTGTCACTATACGACAACTGGACGAATGTAAATGAAATCTAAGCTAATGATGAAAGCACTCCAACCAAACACCGCACTGTCACTATACGATGCCTGGATTGGACAATTTTAATTGATAGGGTTAGTATATCAGCAACAAGAAATTAAACTAAACTACAAATGCACAACGAACAAAATTAAACAATTAAGCTACAACTAACCTATAGAAATAACATTGCACGTAAACAAACAAACACTTAACAGAAACAAACCTAATCAGCTACTACCAAATGCATAATCTAACAGGAATAATTAACAGAACGTAACTAACACAAAATCTCAACTAATTAGGTATTCAACACACAAACAAACATGCGTAGACACCCATATTAATCCAAATAAATAACGACCGGTAACCACACGGCCATCGCAACAAACCGACAGCCCTCTCCGGCGTGAATGCGGTCCCAACCAAACAGCGAGGAGGACGACAGACGGAGGAACGCGATCACCGCTCCGGCAGCTGTGGAGTCACCGGACAGTGAGGTGGAACTTCACCGGTGGAGATGGCGTTGTCCTAACTGGCGCAGCGTGTGGGTGGCTCCGGCGAGGAAGGGAAGGCCTATCCCAACCGCCGGGATGGAGTGAACGCCGGTGAAGGTTGTACTCACCGGAATCCCGCCGCTTGCCCCTCTTCCGATTAGCTGTCCGAACCACGGCTTCTAATCGTCCGCCGAGGCTCACCTGGGATCATCGTCGGCTGTCAGAGGGAAGGTCGTCGGAGTGGAGTGCCGGACTGTCACCGCCGCGCGTCTAGTCGCCGATCGCCCGCGCTCGCGAGGGGAAGAAGACGGCCGCTCGCTCGAAGGGATTGTGCGATTCTGCTCTGCCGATTTGGGTAGGTAAGTTATTAACTAAAAAACACCAGCCGTCCGATCTGAGCTTCATCTAATCCCAGCCATCCAAACAAGCTAGGGTTTAATGGATATATCAATTGCTTAATTAGGCTGCTCCATCCAACGGCTGAAATCAGTCTGATTTGAAATGGACGGATCTGATCCGTCTGAAGGTATAATCATGATCCAACGGTCCGGATGAACGGCCAAGACGTGTAGATCTTAATATACGGCCCGGATCGCTCCAGACCCAGATGGATGGCTCAAAATCAATTACTTTCCTCGGACGGTCCATAATGCTCAGATCTGAACCCTTGATTTAATTTGCCTTCTGATCTGGATGAAGGGCTCAGATTAAATCCTTTTGAAATGTCCATTATGACCCCAGATGAAGTCATACTTGATCCACTTTGAGTCTAGTCCAGTGTCTCATCTCGATCTCCTACAAACAAAGATAAAGTTTGCATATGAGTCCAAAAATTAGGAGAATTTACAATAAGGTCCAAAAATATATCCAACTCATAAAACATGTAAATAATCAATAATAAATCACTCGAGAGGATAAAAATAGTGATATTAAGGACCAAAATAATACCACAAAATGACATTTATCAGTAGGCTCCTCATCATCAATGAGTAACATGTCGTTCGATTCACTTATGAGAAATCCATATCTCTCAGGAATGTTGCGTGTTCTACCAGATCTACGAAGATGTGGTGTTACAGTAGGTCCAGCCGATTGCTCATCACTATGAGTTATCGGCTGTTGTGCTTCATCAGGTATCTCATCAATGTCTATTTGAGTCTCTCGAGCCTCCTCAAGCTCGACGATACTCCCACTATTTTCTTGCAAGAGAAACTCTTTCTCTAGAAACACAGCATGCCTTGAAAAAAACACCTTTTGTTCCAAAGGATGATAGAATTGGTAACCCCTTGTTTCCTTAGGGTATCCAATAAATAGACATTTATCAGACTTAGCATCCAATTTGTCTGATACAGTCTGCTTCACATAAGCTGGACAACCCCATATCTTCAAGTAAGATATATGAGGTTTCTTACCATTCCATATCTCATATGGAGTAGTAGAGACTACCTTGGTTGGCATTCTGTTTAACAAGTAAACAGCTATCTGAAGTGCATAGCCCCAAAAGGACTTGGGAAGATTCGCATGATTCATCATTGACCGGACCATGTCCAACAAGGTCCGGTTACGCCTCTCAGATACACCATTATGTTGTGGTGTATATGGCGGAGTCCATTGAGATAATATGCCATTGTCTCTTAGATAATCAAGAAACTCTTGACTTAAGTATTCACCACCTCGATCCAATCGAAGTATTTTGATACTCTTGTCATGTTGTTTCTCTACTTTATTTCTGAATTCTTTGAACCTTTCAAAGGCTTCAGACTTGTGTTTCATCAAGAACACATACCCAAACCGTGAGTGATCATCGGTGAAGGTAATGAAGTAGCTATAGCCTCCTAAATCTTGAGTTGACATAGGTCCACATACATCAGTATGTATTAATTAGACCTAGTAACTCTCCCACTCGTTCACCTTTTCTAGTAAAAGGTAACATAGTCATCTTGCCTTTTAATCATGATTCGCATGTATCGTATGAATCCAATTCAAACGATTCCAGAATTCCACATCGGTGTAATTCGGACATGCATTTCTTGCTTACATGGCCAAGACGACAATGCCACATGTAGGAGTCTAATTGATCATCCTTTCGAGCACGCTTGTTGCTCGCTTCGATATTGAAAATGTCACTGGATACGTCCAACGTATAAATGCCATTGCTCAAAGTTCCAGTTCCATAAAGTATGCCATTCAAAGTTATATAACAACAATTGTTACTAAACGTCAAATGGAAACCATTTCTATTTAAGCAGGAAATAGAAACAATGTTCTTTATTAGAGAAGGAACACAATAGCAATTGTCTAGTTCCAAGACTAGTCCACTAGGGAACTTCAGCAAATAAGTTCCGATGGCAACCGCAGCAACCTTTGCTCCATTGCTAACTCGCAAATTTGACTCCCCTTTGACGAGTCTTCTTCTATTCCTTAGCCCTTGTATGTCATTACATATATGTGAGCCACACCCAGTATCCAATACCCAAGTGTCTAAGGAAATAGAATGACAATCAATAACGAAGATACCTGAAGAGGATGGGGCATCGGATGCCTTCTTCTTCTTCATGGACTCAAGATAAATCTTGCAGTTTCTTCGCCAGTGGCCTTCTTTGCCACAGTGATGGAAAGTGCCCTTTTGTGCTGGTTCTGCCTTCATTGCCTTCTTGTTCTTCCCTTTCTTCTGTTCTTTTGCCTTCCTCTTAGAACCTTTCTTTGAGAAATCAACTAACAGAACTGCCTTCTCCTCATGCTTCACAGAAGGCTCCACAGTCTTCAGCATATTGAGGAGCTCAGAAATAGTGGATTCTAATTTGTTCATCCGATAGTTCATCACAAATTGTGAGAAACTCTTGGGCAAACAATGCAGAATTAAGTTAATACTTAATTCATGATCCATCACAAACCCGAGGGTGGCTAGCCGCTCGATGTATCCGTTCATCTTTAGCACAAACTGCACTACAGACGAACCTTCTTGCATCTTCGTGGTGAAGAGGAGCCTGGAGACTTCGAACCTTTCGGATCTCGCTTGCTCATCAAACAACTCATGAAGATGGAAGACCATGGTATTAGCATCCATATGCTCATGCTACTTTTGCAGCTCAAGTACCATCACCGCTAGCATGATGCAACTCGCCAGCTCAAAATCTGCCACATGCTTCTGATAGACCAACATTTGGTCTGGAGTTGCATCGTCCTTAGGATGGTTGGGAAGAGGCTCTTCAAGGACATATGCTAGCTTTTCTTCCTTGAGAACAATTCTCAAGTTTCTAAGCCAGTCCAGGAAGTTAGGCCCAGTCAGTTTGTTTGAATCCAAAATAGTGCGCAAATTCAAAGACGACATGATCAATCGATTGACCTAGAAATACAAAACGAGCATATATGAGAAAATGATTTTTAAATGCATCAATATACATTTATAAATTCCATTCATTTTTCGAATTTCAAAAACCCCAAAATCACTTCGGGAGATCGTAGGTCCATCTCCGAATGGGCTGATATCCATCATAGATATGAACAACCTTGTGAAAGGTTTTGCCCGGAAGCTCTGATACCAATTTAAGGGATTTCCCTTGTCGAGTCCGTGAGGGGAAACTTCGTTTCCCCTTCGCCTCGGTTGCTTGACCATGGTGATCCCTTCGATTTCCCCGGATTAAAAATTTAATCCTAGACAAAAGGGATTCCCAAAGCAACCAAGTCATCGTCGTGCTATTCATTTAGAGAGGTCACTTGAACAAACTAGTTGTTCAAGCGACCATTCTCTATTCTACGAGTAGCCGCGGAATAGACGATGTCCGGATCGCCGGTTTTTGTGTTTATGCTCGGGATCCAAATATTATTTAGCCATTCACAGAAATATATCATGCTCATAAATGAAAAACAAATACAAACATGTAACATATAAAATTAGAGAATTGATATACCTCTCGATCTTCTAATGTATGTCCTTCCTCCTTTCAGACGTCGTGTGGGCGACGCTCTACCAAAAGTCGAAGCTCCTAGATCACACATCTTCCTTCCTTGCTCATCCAAAGCAAGAGGAAGAATAGAAACAAGGCTCATCTCCTTCCTATGGCCAACCAACAAGCAACAAAAGAAATGCTTGCCGCCGGCCAACAAGGAGAAGGAGATAATGGTGGAAACCGACCAAGACATCAAGGGAAACCCCTTAGTCTTGTTTCCACCAACCAAGGAGAGGGAGAAGGGGTCTTTAGATGCTGTCCAAGGGTTGGAGAAGGTGATATGGGCGCCGGCCACCAAACCATGAAGAAGAAAGGAAGAAACTTTCCTTATTTGGTGCCACCCAAACCTCCTAAACCCTAAGCTTCCAAACCCTAATCCAAGCTCACCTTGTGGCTGGCCATGGAAGTGAGGAAGAAGATTAGGATGAGCTCAAGCCAAGGTAAAGAGGAGAACCATAGTTGTCGGCCAACCCTTAGGTAGAAGAAGAACATCTCCTATAGTTGCCGCCCACCCTTTTCTCCCAAAAACCTAGCCACCCAAACCCTAATCCTAACTTACCTTATATCCGGCCATGGAAGAGGGGAAGAAGAATAGGATAAGTTCAAGCTAAGGTAGATAGGAGCAGCATAGTGGCCGGCCAACCCAAGGAAGAAGAAGAACAACCTCCATTAGTTGCCGCCCACCCTTGCTCCAAAACCCTAGCCACCAAACCCAATCCTAAACCAACTAGGATTCCTAGCCACCAAAGGAAGCAAACCCTAATCCCCTCATCCCTTGTGTTCTCCTCGCCAACAATCCCTAAGCCACCCTTATATAGAGTTTAGGGATAAGTCTTGGTTTAATCTCCACCATTGGTTCAAGGGATTTAATCTCAACCGTCGGATCTAGAGATTTAATCTCAACCGTCGGATCTTAGAGATTTAATCTCTACCAATGGATCTTAGAGTTTTGTTTCTATCCATTGGATCTAACCATCATGAGGTGTTAATAGGCTACATTAGGGACCATGAGGAGGAGTTGGGTCTTGGCCACCCATGGATCAAGCCCACATTGTTAGTTAAAGCCCTAGAACCAATCATGTGATGGTTGAATAGGGAACATTTTGTATCATATTCTATAAAGGCAAAGGATTGGTTATTATATTTACATCTTGCTTGTGCCAGCTAATTTAAATATAATAATGCCCTAGAAAAGTAGGTTCTTATCTACAGCACATCAATTGGCAGAATTGATTATGAGAGGCTGTAGAGAACACTTTCCTAAAAATTCCTAGTCGAGTATTAATATGCAAGGGCAATATTAATACATAAAGACTAGCATGTGGTCAATTGATGACTTGATCTCACAAGTCATGGATATATGATATCAAGTTGACACATGGGTATATATTGGAGAATATAT
This sequence comes from Wurfbainia villosa, assembly GCA_025175895.1. Lineage (NCBI taxonomy): Eukaryota > Viridiplantae > Streptophyta > Magnoliopsida > Zingiberales > Zingiberaceae > Wurfbainia > Wurfbainia villosa. The sequence continues at coordinate 15,151,733 of CM045996.1, read as the reverse complement.
ACTGAACTGACCCGCCATGAGAAAGTTTCATGGATCGTTATATGAGTGTCATAAACTTTCTCATGTGACTATTGGTATGAATAGTCCTCAGACCTGAAGTCACTACGGTTCCCTACATAAGGAGTTATGTACTTTGGTATCGTCAAACGTCACATGCGAGGTGGACCATAAAGGCGATTACTGGGTATGTAACAAATTATGCGGAGGGATGTGAGTGATGTAGATGGGATCTATCCCTTCCATATGACGGGAGTGATATCGGTGGGCCCCTTGATTGAGTAGAACTACTAAAACGCATGGCCATGCTCGAATGAGTCAATATGAGATATTGAGCTCATTTGTTTGAGTTAGTTTACTCAGGGATCAAGAAACACATAGATTGATCGAGGATGACACGGTCTATGCCTCATTGATCAATCTGATATCAAGGATAGAAGGACACGGTCATACAAGTATAGTAGTCACGGAAAGGTTAGTCGGATCTTGACTTATCTCGTAACTTGGGTAGCAATGATGTATTGCTAGATGCCGCTCATTGCTTGTGTATCTAAAAGAGTTTAGATCCACTGCCAACGTTATGAGAGCCTATAGGGTCACACACAAAGAGCATGATAATTAGAGGAATTAGAGTATTCTAGTTTGACTAGAATAATTTGGGAATAAGCTTAAGTACAAAATGGTTTTTGGACTTTAAGCTTAATGAGAATTTTAGCTAATTGATTTAATGAGATTAATTGAATATGTTACCTTATTGATTTAATAAGATTAATTCAATATGATAACATAAGCTTAATTGAATTAATAAGATTAATTCAACATGCATGAAAGCCACATAAGAATGCCACATAAGCATGCCACCTAAGCATCCACCTAAGCATCCACCTAAGCTAGATGAGGTGGAAGAAGACAAATTGGTTTTTGTCTCCTTAAGTGGCCGGCCAAACAAGGATATGTTTCAATGCAATGGATTGCATTGAATGTGTGGAGGTGAAAGGGTTTTTCCAACCCTATAAAAGACACCCTAAGTGGCCGGCCAAAGAAGAGGATTGGCTTTGTTGTTGGTGGAAGCTTTGGTTGTGTTGTTGTGGTTGTGAGAGAGCTTGGTGGAAGCTTTGGTTGTGTGGGTTTGTGAGTGAAGGCTAGCAAGAAGAGGAGTCTTCTTCTTCCTTTCTCCTTTTCCCTCTCTTCCTCTCCTTTAGGGACTTCTCTAGCAAGAAGTAAAGGAGAGCTCTTCTAGTTTTCCTTTTGTGAGACAAGAGCGTGCTCGTGTGGATACGATAGAGACACGGACACTTGAGCGTGCTAAAGATCCAACAAAGAAAGGAAAAGCGGGATTAACAAGGGCACGCAACAAAGGTAATCCTCTCCTATAAGATAGGTTTGGTTTAGAGAAATTTATTTTATACGAGTTTGCTTTCGCATGGATCACTTGGAAGGGATCCTATTTTCCGTTGCGCATATGCCATTTGGCATACAAGAATTCCCTACAGTGGTATCAGAGCCACTTGCGAAAGATCGTATAAAAATAGGTTTTCTCTATTTTATATGTGATATAGAAGTAGGATAAATTTTATTATGAGTTGATAATTGCATTAGCAAATTTTCAAACATAATAAAATATCCAATGTCTTTTAAAAGTTAAAATGACATGGTGCATGGTTATGGCCTAGTCCCAAAAATTTGTGATTGTGTGTTGTAATTCTTAATACGGCCTGCGTGTCGTGCCTTTCTCCTAATATTCTTGTTGTAAAATTAGTTTTAGACTCGAATGTAACTCGAGTATTTCTCCTTTTGTAATGTACAAAAAAAAGGATGGAGGGTCCATTGGAAGATGAGGTTACAAGGAGGAAGTCAACACACAAGACAACCAAAAGGAAGCACTTAGGAGAAGATGCTATCCCTAGGTTGACCAATCAATCTTTTCATTGGCTTGAGAAGATTGTAGAATAAGGGCCATAACCATGACACGTTAGTTTAATATGTATGTGATGCATGTTAGTTTAACTTGTATGTGATGCATGATTAGTTTAGCTTATATGTGATGTATGCTAATATGTATATGATACATGTTTATTTCTTAATAAGTCTAAACGATATGCCTACCAAAGTTGGTACTCACTACTTCCTCGATCATTTGTTATTGGGTTTGCCAAAGCAAAGCAATGCATTTTATCTTGGAGGGGTGCGAGTGGACAATCGTGATGTCCCGCTATCAGTCTTGGTTAAGACTTAATTAAGTGTTTTCTTAAATGGTTAAGAAAGTAGAGGCATATATTAGCTTTGAACATAAGTGTTAACATTAGTTTTGTGTGATTTCCGAACATCAGCTTTGTCTTAGAAGTGGTCGTTGCTCCGATATCCAAGAAGGCCCCTGTGCCTCGCCACAGCCTGGAAGCTGGTTTAGGAATAAACACTAAACTAATCTAAAACTTAACCAAAGCTATTAAAGAGTTACATCAGATGTAATTGGCAAAAGATTGCCTACCTAATTATACTACGTCTTGGGCGATTAGCCAAAGCTAACTCAAGGCAATTATGATGTGGATCTTTATCCCATATAAATTTATAGCTAAATAGTAGCTATGAGAATTTAGTGGGAGCCTCATTTAATTAAAGGCCTAATTAAATGATTTAGGTATGATACTTAACTTTGCATTTTAATGTTGTAGATCACCATGACATCTAACACGACACACCCCCTCAACTTGCGATCTGTCCTTGAGAAGGACAAGCTCAATGGAGCAAACTTTCTTGACTGGTATAGGAACTTGAGGATTATCCTCAAGCAAGAGCATAAACTATATGTCCTAGAGCGGTCTACCCCTGAAATACCCGCCTACGGCCACTCGTCTTTGAAAAGGATGCTTATAAGAAGCATCAAGATGACGCATTAGATGTGTCATGCCTTATGCTTGCCACCATGAACTCTGAGCTTCAGAAGCAACATGAGAACATGGATGCCTATGATATGGTTGAGCATTTGAAACAACTATATCAAGGACAAGCTAGGCACGAGCATTTTGAAGTGTCTAAGGCTCTTTTTGCATGCAAGATGCAAGAAGGAACACCTGTAGGAACTCACGTACTCAAAATGATTGGGTACGTTGAGAACCTTGAAAGACTAGGTTTTCCACGAGCCAAGAATTGTCAAGCGATGTTATCCTCGCAATCGTCGTTAGGAAGCATACAATCAATTCGTCATGAATTATAACATGAATGAAATTGATAAACCTTTGCGAGATTCTCGGCATGTTGAGAATTGAACCAAATCTCAAGAAGAAAGTTAGTAATGTACTAATGGTCAAGAAGGACAAAGGTAAGCGCAAAGGCAAGGGTAAGACCAAGCCAAAGGCAAGGCCAATTCATCCACTTCAAAGGGTAAAGGTAAAGTACCTAAGGAAGGCGCTTCCATTGCGGTGAGGCCGGACCTTTAGGCGGAGCGCAAAGTCTACCTTGAGGAAGTAAAGAACAAGAGAAGTGGGACTTCTGCCTCAGGTATACACGTTATAGAAGTTAATCTATCTATTTCTTCTACATGGGTATTAGATACCGGATGTGTATCTCACATTTGTACTAATGTGCAGGGACTGAGAAATAGTAGAAGAATGGCAAAGGGCGAAGTGGACCTACGAGTAGGCAATGGCGCAAAAGTTCTTTGTGTTTGTAGGAACATATTCTTTGTCTTTGCTTTTGGGCTTATCTTAGAACTAGAGGAGTGCTTCTATGTACGCATTAACAAAGAACATAATTTCTGTATCTTGTTTAGACAAGAAAAACTTTTCTTTTATAATAAAGGACAAATGTTGTTCCATTTATTTAAATGAAATGTTCTATTGTCATGCACCACTTATGAATGGTCTCTATGTTCTAGATTTAGATAACCCAATTTATAACGTAAATACCAAACGGTTCAAATCGAATGATTTGAACCAGACATATCTCTGGCACTGTCGCCTAGGTCACATAAATGAAAAACGCATATCCCAACTCCATAAAGATGGATTATTGGACTCATTTGATTTTGAATCATATGAGGTATGCGAGTCTTGTCTTTTAGGAAAGATGACTAAAACTCCATTTAGTGGACATGGCGAGAGAGCGACGGATTTGTTAGGACTCATACATACTGATGTATGTGGCCCTTTCAATGTCGAAGCCAGAGGAGGCTATAAGTACTTTATTACTTTCACTGATGATATGAGTAGATTTGGCTACTTAAATTTGATGAGACATAAGTCAGAATCCTTTGAAAAGTTCAAAGAATTCAAGAATGAAGTACAAAACCAACTTGGTAAGCGTATTAAGCTACTTCGATCAGATCGAGGTGGTGAATACCTTAGTCAAGAGTTTCGTGATCACCTGGCTGAGTGTGGGATAATATCCCAACTCACTCCACATGGAACACCACAATGGAATGGTGTATCTGAGAGGAGAAATCGTACTCTATTAGATATGGTACGATCAATGATGAGCCAGACTGATCTACCTACTTCCTTTTGGGGTTTAGCTCTAGAGACAGCCGCTTTCACACTTAATCGCGTTCCATCAAAAGCCGTAGAAAAGACACCATATACGATATGGACCGGGAAGAGTCCCAAAATGTCTTTTATAAAGATTTGGGGTTGTGAAGCTTACGTTAGACGTCAAGTCTCAGATAAACTAGGACCCAAATCAGATAAGTGTTATTTTGTAGGATATCCCAAGGAAACTAAGGGATATTACTTTTACAATCCCACACTTGGCAAGGTGTTTGTTGCCAGAAATGCTGTCTTTCTAGAAAGAGAATTTATTTCTAGAAATACTAGTGGGAGTAAAATTCATCTTGAAGAAGTTCAAGATGATGATAACACTAAGGCTTCGATGGAAAATGAACAGGAACCACAAAGTGTTGTGGATGAGGAATTTGTTGCCCAAAGAGTTGTGGAGCAAACACCTGTTCAAGTAGACCAACCTCTTCGTAGATCTAATAGGATCCGTCGTCAACCCGAGAGATATTCTTTTCTCTTGACTGACAACGGTGAAGTATTGCTTGTCGATCTTGACGAGCCTACATCCTATCAAGAAGCTATGATGAGCCCAGAATCCGAGAAATGGCTAGAGGCCATGAGATCCGAAATGGAATCCATGTTCACTAACCAAGTATGGACTTTGGTTGATCCACCTGAAGGGGTAAAACCCATTGGGTGTAAGTGGGTCTTTAAAGTAAAGACTGACATGGATGGTAATAAGCATACCTATAAAGGTAGATTGGTGGCTAAAGGATTCAAACAAATTCATGGTATTGACTATGAAGAAACCTTTTCACCAGTTGCGATGCTTAAATCCATTCGGATCATACTTGCTATTGCAGCCTACCATGATTATGAGATCTGGCAGATGGATGTCAAAACCGCTTTTCTGAATGGAAAGCTACTCGAGGATGTGTACATGACACAACCTGAGGGTTTTGAAGATCCAAAGCATCCTGGAAAGGTATGCAAACTGCAAAGGTCCATTTATGGACTAAAGCAAGCCTCTCGAAGCTGGAATCTTCGATTCGATGATGCAATCAAAGAGTTTAGTTTCATCAAGAATGAAGATGAGCCTTGTGTCTACAAGAGAAATAGTGGGAGCACAGTTGTATTTCTTGTCTTGTATGTAGATGACATACTTCTCATCGGAAATGATATTCCCTCACTCCAGTCTGTGAAGATGTGGTTAGGGAATTGTTTCTCGATGAAGGACTTAGGTGAAGCTGCCTATATTCTAGGCATCAAGATCTATAGAGATAGATCTAGAAGATTACTTGGCCTAAGTCAGAGTACATACATTGATAAAGTGCTAGATCGTTTTGCTATGCAAAATTCTAAGAAAGGGTTTCTGCCTTTATCACATGGTGTGAGTCTTTCGAAGACTCAATGTCCCTCTTCTAAGGAGGAGAGAGATCGCATGGATAAGATCCCTTATGCATCAGCTATAGGGTCTATCATGTACGCCATGCTTTGTACTGCTCACGCGTCGTATGCTTTGAGCATGGAGTAGATACGGTCGGATCGGTGAGAGTCACTGGATAGCAGTCAAAAATATTCTTAAGTACTTACGAAGAACGAAAGAATATTTCCTGATATTTGGAGGCAATGAGGAGCTAACTGTAAAGGGTTACAGTGATGCAAGCTTCCAAACAGACAAGGATGACTATAGATCGCAATCGGGGTACGTGTTTTGCCTGAATGGTGGAGTTGTGAGCTGGAAGAGTTCGAAGCAGGACACAGTTGCTGATTCTACAACAGAAGCCGAGTATATTGCATCTCGATGCAGCAAAAAGGAGGCTATTTGGCTCCGCAAGTTCATCAGTGAACTTGGGGTAGTTCCTAGCATTGCAGATCCAATAGACCTCTATTGTGACAACAATGGGGCTATTGCACAGGCTAAGGAACCTCGATCACATCAGCGGACCAAACACATACTGCGGCGATTCCATCTCATTCGAGAGATCATCGATAGAGGAGATGTGAGGATATGCAGAGTACCGACAGAAGCTAACATCGCAGATCCATTGACCAAGGCTTTGGCACAGAGGAAGCATGATTGTCACACTAGGTCACTAGGTATTAGATATCATAGTGATTGGTACTAGTGCTAGTGGGAGATTGTTAGTTAAAGCCCTAGAACCAATCATGTGATGGTTGAATAGGGAACATTTTGTATCATATTCTATAAAGGCAAAGGATTGGTTATTATATTTACATCTTGCTTGTGCACTAATTTAAATATAATAATGCCCTAGAAAAGTAGGTTCTTATCTACGACATCAATTGGCGTAATTGATTATGAGAGGTCAGAGAGAACACTTTCCTAAATGTTCTAGTCAGTATTAATATGCAAGGGCAATATTAATACATAAAGACTAAGCATGTAGGTCAATTGATGACTTGATCTCACAAGTCATGGATATATGATATCAAGTTGACACATGGGTATATATTGGAGAATATATCTTTGAACCCGACCCGCCATGAGAAAGTTTCATGGATCGTTATATGAGTGTCATAAACTTTCTCATGTGACTATTGGTATGAATAGTCCTCGGACACAAGTCACTACGGTTCCCTACATAAGGAGTTATGTACTTTGGTATCGTCAGCGTCACCCGTAACAGGTGGACCATAAAGCGATTCTTCGGGTATGTAACAAATTATGCGGAGGGATGTGAGTGATGTAGATGGGATCTATCCCTTCCATATGACAGAGTGATATCGGTGGGCCCTTGATTGAGTAGAACTACTAAACGCATGACCATGCTCGAATGAGTCAATATGAGATATTGAGCTCATTTGTTTGAGTTAGTTTACTCAGGGATCAAGAAACACATAGATTGATCGAGGATGACACGGTCTATGCCTCATTGATCAATCTGATATCAAGGATAGAAGGACACGGTCATATATTATAGTAGTCACGGAAAGGTTAGTCGGATCTTGACTTATCTCGTAACTTGGGTAGCAATGATGTATTGCTAGATGCCGCTCATTGCTTGTGTATCTAAAAGAGTTTAGATCCACTGCCAACGTTATGAGAGCCTATAGGGTCACACACAAAGAGCATGATAATTAGAGGAATTAGAGTATTCTAGTTTGACTAGAATAATTTGGGAATAAGCTTAAGTACAAAATGGTTTTTGGACTTTAAGCTTAATGAGAATTTTAGCTAATTGATTTAATGAGATTAATTCAATATGTTACCTTATTGATTTAATAAGATTAATTCAATATGATAACATAAGCTTAATTGAATTAATAAGATTAATTCAACATGCATGAAAGCCACATAAGAATGCCACATAAGCATGCCACCTAAGCATCCACCTAAGCATCCACCTAAGCTAGATGAGGTGGAAGAAGACAAATTGGTTTTTGTCTCCTTAAGTGGCCGGCCAAACAAGGATATGTCTCAATGCAATGGATTGCATTGAATGTGTGGAGGTGAAAGGGTTTTTCCAACCCTATAAAAGACACCCTAAGTGGCCGGCCAAAGAAGAGGATTGGCTTTGTTGTTGGTGGAAGCTTTGGTTGTGTTGTTGTGGTTGTGAGAGAGCTTGGTGGAAGCTTTGGTTGTGTGGGTTTGTGAGTGAAGGCTAGCAAGAAGAGGAGTCTTCTTCTTCCTTTCTCCTTTTCCCTCTCTTCCTCTCCTTTAGGGACTTCTCTAGCAAGAAGTAAAGGAGAGCTCTTCTAGTTTTCCTTTTGTGAGACAAGAGCGTGCTCGTGTGGATACGTATAGAGGCACGGACACTTGAACGTGCTAAAGATCCAACAAACCGAAAGGAAAAGCGGGATTAACAAGGGCACGCAACAAAGGTAATCCTCTCCTATAAGATAGGTTTGGTTTAGAGAAATTTATTTTATACGAGTTTGCTTTCGCATGGATCACTTGGAAGGGATCCTATTTTCCGTTGCGCATATGCCATTTGGCATACAAGAATTCCCTACACACATAAAGTCCAATCCACTAATGATGGTCCAATCCACTAAAGGTCCATCATTGATCTACCTCACCAACCCCCATATGATAATATGGGCTCCATATATTATTTGTACATTTTCTCCCCGTGTTTAAGATCTCGAATGTCCGTCGATTAATTAATTTACTAACCATTAATTAATCGACATCTAACTCCTTGAGTAGTACCACTCAACCTTTTCATCATGCTGGACCTAGTCCACCTGCAGGGTTTACATGATGAACCTTATGAGCTCCTCAAGGGGACATCATCATCCTAATATATAGGACACGGTTTCCTCCTATAATTAACGGCACACCATATAAATAATATCATCTCCCAACTTACCGAGTCTATCGATTTAATCTATAAATCTCGCCCATTGGTAAATCAAAGAGATGAGTACCAAGTATATGTGCCCGTTATTATATCGGGATTAAGAGCATGTACTAAATAATATCTGAGGTCCGATTCGATTATGTAGTCAGCAATAAATCGAATCACCTCTGTGTCGGTCCTGCTCAATACACACAAAGTGCACTAGTGTGATTCTATGGTCAAGACAAACCAATACCAAATCACACTACAACCATTCCGATGGTTTGTCCAAAGCCATCTCGGTTGTGAGCCTTTACTTATACTTTACAAGGAGCCGATAACATGATCTCCCGTGAGACACCACACACCATGTTATCTACAATGTAACGTATTAGACAATATGCATAAATATATGCAAACAATGATCATGTGATTCTTATTTCAAAATAAAGATGTTCATACAAAAGAGCTAGGCTTTCAGTATACATCCCAACACGTTGGAGAGAGTCCAACAAGCCATTCATAACTACGATGGTAGGTATCAACTATACTGATTGCATATCACGTATATGCAACTATCACAATGTGCTATCAACTAATTGAATGTTCATACATACATCGGGTTGTTAACACATTAACAAGTATGCATCATATGCATGGCACCCAACTTCACCTCCCTTTACATCGACCTTGGAGAGAGTCCAACAAGCCGATGCTCCAGGTTAAAGCCGACCTATTAATCAAGAAATAGTTTTAATATGGTTAGAGCGCATTCAACCAATTAGCCCGGCTTGGAGAGAGTCCAACAACCAAAGCTAACGATTGACCTCTAACTCTTACCATATTAGTATTAAACTATTCCATGGTTTGAACATGTTCGGGTTCGAGCCGGGCTTGGAGAGGGTCCAACAACCCGAACAAGAAACGGAACTCTGGTTCTAACCATATTAATGGAAGGTGTAGGCATTAATATTGAGTTAGGGTTTTTATGTCTCATCCTCTTTGCATGCAAATAACTATTATCTACATGGCATGACATACATGGCATACATCTACATGTCACAACACGCATGGCATAATGATATGCATCTAATGCAATTACATGGCATACAATTATGTCATGTACAATATTTCCTTATATGTCATAACTATTTATGGAAATAAAATATGTTTAAGATTTTATTCTCCAAATCAAATCATGATTAAATTAGGAAACAAATTTCCAAATCTAATCACATATTTTATTTGTGGAAATAGTTGATTAAGGAAAGTCAATTTAGGAAACCAATTTCCTAAATCATCAAAACTACTTATGGAAATAAAATATTTTAAGAATTGATTTCCCAAATCAAATCATGATTAAATTAGGAAATAAATTTCCAAATCTAATCAAATATTTTATTTATGGAAAATATCAATTTCCATAAATACTTCCAACTTTCGAAAAGTGGAAGATTTCCATAAATACTTCTAGACTTTCCAAAATTGAAAAATTTCCATAAATACTTCTAACTTTTCAAAAGTAGAAAATTTCCAGAAATATCATTATGACTATAGTAAAACAATTTTACGATTATGTCGAAACACAACCTGGACTCTGATACCACTAATGGGTTTCCGGCACCGCGGCGAGTGTGTGTTCGAACATGTTTCGTAAACATGTGCACATCGGACGGAATAAAAATAATAAATCTACATTTATTACATCACACACATCACACGCATGCATAGTACAATATGTGTAGACATAACCATAAATTTAAATTTTGCAATAAAAGGAAAGTTAACTACATATACCTTACGTATCATGTGTAGCGGGAACGGCATCAACCGGAACGATCCTCGCTAGAATCGTCTCTATCCGTGTCCACGCCGAGTAACTTCGGGATGACTTCACTAAGTCACAAGCCTCATCTTCGTATGGGTTACTAGCCTCGTGTTGAAGACGATGTGATCGAGAGAAGATCACGATCCAAATCCAAATTCGGATCCAAAGACGAGTCCTCAAAACTCGCTTCTCCGGAGAGGTATATTTCAACCGTTTGACGAATCCTTCGTTCTCCACCTATGAGGATTACCGGAGATCGAATCCCCGGTAAGTAAGGCCCTGTTGGAGCTCCAAACGTCGTCCAAACGATGCTCCGATTAGAAGGAAACAAGTTGTCCATAAAACTGGACAGCTTTGGTGGAGACCTTGCGCCGGCAAAATAAGGAAAGTGACTTGCTCACCCTGTCGCCAGAGCCAAGGAAGATCACCGGAGCTCCTCCGGCAGCAGATCGACGCCGGCAAGAGGGAAAGTCAACACCTTCTGGACGCCGGCCAAGGAGCTTCAAGGTGGGCGGCGGCAAGGAGGAGGGTTGGCGCCGAAATCTCCAAGGGGAGGAGGTGGGCGGCAACATAAGGCAAGGGTTTTTGGATTAGGGCTTAACAAACCCTTAAGCCCTCTTTTATAAAGAACAAATTCTCATAATGGTTATTGGATCATAACCATAAGGCCCATTAACCCTCTCCATTAATATAAATTAAAATAAACCAAACCATGATGTTTTATTTTAAGTTAAAACGAACCGAACCAACTTTGGTTCATTCGTTTAAAATAAACCAAACCCTTTGGTTTATTCTCCTCCATTGGATTAGAACCAAACCATTTTGGTTCATCCATTATGTCTTCATAAGACACGGCCCATCCATGCTTCCATTGCGACTGAAACAATTTCATGCTCGCTTCTTGTTTGGTCCAACCAAACCTAGTTTCTCTCGGTCCGAGAATCTCATTCTCAAGCTCGTTTTAAATCCTTCGGATTACGCTCGTTGTGCGTGTGACCAAATAGGTTCTCGGTTTATATTGATCGTCTATAATTAACCATTAATTATAGAACGATCATGAGTGGCACCTAGTAGTACATCATGATCCCCAATTAACCGAAAAGATCAACGGTTGATCCAGAACTATTTCTGAAACCCTTCAGCAGCTCGAATGAATCGTGCCCCATTCCCTTCCCTCATCTTATACCCACTTGGTTCAGGACATGGTCTATAGTGTCAGTCCCCACTAGGCTGACTACGTCACACCTAGCCCAAGTATCATTTTCTCGTCCTACGGATTCTAGTTACTGCACATGTATCGAAGAGTACCTTACTCTAAACATGTAACGCTTTGGTCAAAGACTTTAGTAACAATCCGACGAGAGGCCATGGGTATACATCTCCTCGCAAGGAGTGGTGAATCCTTTATAGGCTATTCAAACACCTTCGATCACTCCGACTTATACTCAATCATCCCGGGTCCACATCTCCACAGAGATGCTTCCTTAAGATGTCAAAGCATAAGTCTTTATGATCATGATGACTTGAATACCGCAAGTCAAAGGAACATCGCACTTAAGCTATAGTAAGAACTTCATTGACATATCTATATATGCAGAGAACCATATAAAGTCTTACAGCTGGTCACTCCAATGAACTAGTTACCATAACTAGCATCCACGATTAACTCCGGACATCACAATGTCTCCAACCAGTGAGAATCAGTTGCTTGGATACACCAAGGAGTATACCTCGTTCTAGTCTCGACATAATTGATGGTGTCGAAATCCATCAATTCATCGACTAGGGATAATTCTGATACATCACAATTACACATGTAGAGATACTCACTAGTTGTGATCCAATCACAAATTCTCTCATGCTGTGAGTCGTATCGCGGACATTCAGTAAATGAGTTTAATATCCAATCAAATACATGAAACCATGTATACTCAAGTAGTGAATCTTCATTTATCATATAAATGGTTCATACATAAGGCGATTGCCTTAGGACATCACTCATATAATACTAACAGGTAACAATCGAACTCTCATCTCCCATGGAGTCTCTCACCGAAGCTCTCTTCGTTCGGCCTACATCCCTCAGATGCACTAAGCTCATGGCTTCTCCCATGTCATCCTTCGCGTCTTACCTTGAAGTTTTCTTCCTTTGGCTTCACTCCATTTTCTCCTTGTCCGGCAGTCCCTCGGATGCACCAAGCTCACAGCTTCTCCCCGTGCCATCCTTCACCAATCAAGGACCCGAGTCATGAGACGATGAACTTACCGATGCTTCATCAAGTAAATCATGTGTGATTTACTAAGTCATGCACAACTTAAACACACACATTAAACCTCATAAACATCCTAACTTAAACCCTTTGCCACACACATCAAAACCAAGATCATACTTGGGTTGATTTCCCTAACATTTGATACCAATTGTTGAGGATCATGGGAAGCCAAGAGGAGGGTGAATATCCTTTCTTCAACTTATTTCTACAGCTCGTTAGTGGAAGCAAATATGGATTGAAAAACTAGAATGAAAAATAAGGAAAACAATGCTAATATGAAGATTTAAAGTGATTCGGAGATCCACTCCTACTCCACGACAATCCTTAAGGTGGATTACTCATCTAGAAAGCTTTCCACTATATTCTCCTTTAGATGAACACCAAGGTGAAGAAAACCTTCTTGCAACAATGATGATCTCTTCTTCTTACAAAAATTTGATGAATAAGCATGGAAGAAGAGATTTTGATGGAAAACCCTAGAAATCACTTGGAAAATACTTGGAGAGCTTTTAGGATGTTTTTATCAAGAAAATCATTGTCTTCTCCAAGCTCCAAGACCTCTTTTATAAAGATCTGGAAGCCAACGGTCTAAAGTGTCATTCTGACACACCTGCGCCACCGCAACCCAGGTCTAGTCGAGGCGCCTCCACGACTAGCATCTAATCGAGGTCCTACTCGAGCGGGCCTTACTTCTGAGCAACAACTTGTTTCTAGGTCCAATCGAGGCATCACCTCAACTATCATCTAGTCGAGGTCCTAATCGAGCGTGCCTAGCATCTGAGCGGATGCTCTGACTTTTCCCAAGCACCCCACACACCTATTTTCCAAGCACCGAACATCGCGGCTCTTCCCGAGCACCGATCACTATCAGTCAAGGCACTGACTCGACTGGCACTGGGGACTTCTCGAGTCCCGCTTAGGACTTCTCAAGTCCCACTCAAGACTTCCCAATCACCACTTGGGATTTACTAAGCACCACTCAGGATTTCCCGAGCACCGCTCGCTTGGCACTCGAAACTCCCTGAGTCCCACTCGAAACTTCCCAAGCACACCTCAGGATTTCTTGAGTCTGCTCGGGACTTCCTGAGTCTGCTCAGGACTTCCCGAGCACCACTAGTCGAGGCACTGCCTCGACTGGCGCACTCGAGCCAGGCTTCCTATCGCCCGACCACTCAATCAGTCGACTAGTACACCTCAAAACTGAGGATTTAACATATCAAGTATGATCCTCTTATACTTTACACTTACCCTTAGCCTAAACCTAAGCCTTCAAACTTCTTCCATCAGCCTCATGCATTTAGGATGCATCTGAGTCCATGACTCTTCACCCTTTGCGCTTGCGTTCAAGTGTTTCCTTCGGCTTTGTCATGCTCTTGGGGGTCTTCCTTTGCCAAGAGATCACGCCTCTAGGACTTTTCCATTGCCAAGTTACACTTGGACTTACGCTACCAAGACTACATACTTGGGCTTACGCGGCTAAATCTTTACACTTGCACTTCCCTAGCCAAGTCTTCATACTTGGACTTTCCTTATACTTGTCACTTAATATTCATGTTAGATCACCAACATTGTCTAACTTAAACTTGATTGTCCAAACATCAAAAGTAATTAATGCTTGGGGAAAAATTGCACCAACATAATGTTGTGGGTCAAAATCTGGCCTTGCATCAATTGTTCTCCCTACTAGAATGGACTCCCTTCATCATCTTTTAGGAGGAGTTGCTCCATATACCTTATGCCATGAGGAGTATCTATTTGCTTTTGCTGACTGGAGGAAGGATAGCTGGCTTTCCCACTCCCTTGGGCCAATGCATCATCCAAAATTTTCTGCATGATCGCAGTCATTTGGCGCGAGATTACAGGGCCCTCCTTCGAGGAAGACAAGTGAATCTCTTGCAATCTCAACCTCTACGTCTTCCTCTACAAATTCTCATAGACAGTGCCAATTGATGCAGTTGCTTTTTGGCTTCTTTCATCGAATCTTCGGGAAAGGGTGGATTCTTACAACCGTAGCAGTATCCTGTCAAACGTAACACATGTCAGACTACCACCAGTGTGCCAACTATGACCTTTTGATACTTAAGTTAGATAGGAATATGAAGGTGAAAGTTGAAAGTAGAAAAGTCTTCGGCAGCAAAAATATCAAAGAGCTTTTCTTGACCTCAACCTATTTTTATATAGCAACCCTAATCCTTCTCTTCCACTATAATTATTCTTTAGTTATGGTCGTTAGGGGACAACATTTGCAAGAAATCTCTACTTGGCTTCCCACATGTCCAAGATGTTGGTGCAATTAGCCTAGGTCACGATTGACCAGACTCGAGTTTGACTCGAGTAGTATTTTAATGATCGACAAAATGTTTGACAATGTGATTGTCATGGAAAGTCCAAGAATGGTCTTGGCATGAGAAGTTCAAGTCATGGGTACTTGGCAATCGAAAGTCCAAGTCATGGGTACTTGGCATTGAAAGTCCAAGCATTGTTCATGGCATTTGGAAAGTCCAAGTAGGGGTCTTGGCATTTGGAAAGTCCAAGGGCGTGATATTGGCGGCGTAAAGTCCAAGCGGTAGTATTGGCAGCATAAGTCAAATGTTTGGCAGCGTAAAGTCCAAGCGTATGTCTTAACAACGTAAGCCCAAATGTGTCTTGGCAATGTAGACTCGGTTAGCATGACAAAAGCCAATGGAAGCATCTGAAGGCTAACATATGGAAGAATAAGTCATGGATGACTTAAAGGGATCCGATAGGCATGAGGCTCATGAAGGTGCCTAGAAGGCTTAGGTCTAGGCTAAGGGTGGTCTAGCAAGTATGAGGGCATCATACTTGGGGTTAAATCTCATGGTTGAAGTTTAGTAGTCGAATGGGGTTATGGACCAGTCGACTGGTCAAGTGTTTTCATACTTGGCAGTCGAGTCGACTCTGAGCAGTCGATTGGGATTATGACCAATCAACTAGTCAGGAGTCGACTGGCATTCGACTGTGGCCTTGGCAGTCGACTGTCGACTTTGGCAAGTCGATTGGCCTTGAGCGATCAGCGCCATGTAGAGTTGTTTGGATGACTAAACAATCGGCTCTGAGCTTGCCCGATCATTGCTAGTAATGGCAGTCGACTGCTAGTATATCCATTGGTTGGAATGCTAACGTAGATTAAGTCCGTTGTGAGACAACGACACTGTAGGTGGTCGATTGGGGCCTTTTGGCAGTCGACTGTCAGGCATGGAATCAGCCCGATGCAGGGAAAAAAGGAGAAGCTCGTGGAGGATTTTGGCTATGGTTTCTTGAGGTATTCTTGAGGCGATTTGAAGGCGAAGTGCTGGTGCATTTCAAGGTCCTTCAAGCTCATCCAAGCAACCAACAAGTAATGCATTCAAGCTCACATTTGTAAAGTTTTCTTTACATTGTTTTGTGTTTTTCTTTGTATTTTCTTGTATATCTCTTGTATTACTTTTGTAATCACTTGTAAGAGGTTTTCTCCACCTTCGGAGTGTTTTCCGAGAAGGATCAGTTGATTAGTGGTGGTTTGCATCGCTAGAGCTCAACTCATTGAGCAGGAACCCTAAGGTTCCAAACCACATTATATTCTTGTGTTTTGCATGTGAGTGATTGTTGTGTTTGTTAGTTTATGTTTTATTTCATATTCTACTGTGCATACTAATGATTGTAGACAAGCATGATTGAATTCTATTAAGCGACGCAATTCCGCTATTCACCCCCTCTAGTGACGTATGATTTCTCTACAATTGGTATCAAAGCTAGGAGCTCTTCTATAGACTAATCAACGTGGGAGCAACGCGCTAGACAAGAAGAAAGAAAATGGTGGTTAAAGAAAGATTGGGTGATGACATCAATGTGCCTCCTCCATATGAACTCTACGGAGCCAAGGAATTTAAGTGATGGGCGATAGGAATGAAATATTTTCTTATGTGTGATTATGATAATTGGATTAGTGTGATAGTAGGGTTCAACACTCCAAAGGATGAGAATGGAAGGATTCTCAAGAAGAAGAAGTGGAGCAAAGAGCAACTTCGATACTTCAACATAAACAATAAGGTAATGGGTATATTAGTTAGTGCAATTCCTAATGAAATATTGTGTAGATTAGGATATGGTAAGGATGCCAATGAGATTTGGAGCAAGCTAGCTAAGCCCCATGAAGAACCCTCGACGGCTCAAGAAGTAGAGGAGCCGAAGGAATAAGAATGCTCATCGGCTCATTTGGAGAAGGAGAACAAAGAAGCAAGCTCATCCTCACAAGAAAGTGAGGATTCGGAAGTTGAGAGGTCATCAACATTCGAGAAAGAGGTGGAAGAATTGGAGGAAGTCTCCACCTCTAGGATTTAAGGGGAGAAGATTAGATCACCGGAGTTGGAACAAGAACAAGAGCAAGGAGAACCATCTACTTTCGGAAGAGAAGAAGAATCTAACCAAGAGCCTCCTACCACCGACCTAGGTAACCCAGGCATTTCAATTAACAATAAAAATGATATTGTATGCTTTGTGTGTAGGGAAGCCGGCCACTACAAGAGTAAGTGTTCCAAACGGGTTAAGAAAATGGCACAAGTTGTGCCAAAGGTCAAGGAATCTGGTGCCCCAACAATTAAGAGCAAGGAGAACATGGTGTGCTTCAAATGTCAATAAAAGGGGCACTATAGAAGTCAATGCCCTAAGGGAAGACAAGCTACCAAGGGTAATGGAGGAACATCACATGTAGAGGGAGCTTCTAAAGCAAACCCCAAGTATATCTTAGTAATGCACCCTCAAATTTTAATGTTAGAAAGTATGCTTTTAATTCACTTGCAATTGTGTATAATCATAAGGAGCATGCTAGAAATAATAGATTTTATTGCTTAGGTGCTAAATTATGCGATATTAGGGTTAAGGACAAATCTAGAACAACTAACCCTAGAACAATTCTACCTAAAAAAGCAATTAGAAAGATAGAAAACCATATAGGCATTAATCCCAAGAACCATAGACATATGCCTAGGAAGATCCATTTCCAAAGGAAGAATGAAAATTAAAAAATTGAAAAATTGTAGAGGAAACGATGACCGCTAGAGGGGGGTGAATAGCTCATTTCGTATGTTGATGGAATTCGTTCGTGTTTGTCTCTACAATATTTGTTAACGTGCAGCGGAATAATAATAAAGCAATAACGAAATAGACAAATACAAATACACCAATACACAAGTATTTAATGTGGTTCGGAACCGAATGGTTCCTACTCCACGGATCGAGCTCTAAAGAGCTCTAGTGATGCACACGCAACCACTAATCACAAATAACTCCTTCTCGAAACAATCCGGAGGTGGAGAAACCTCTTACAACATATTACAAAAGTAATACATGAAGTAAACAAGCAAATACAAATGAATACAATAAAAACACGTAAGGAAAACTTTACAATCGCGCTTTTGGATGCTTGCTTGTTTGGTTGCTTGAGTTGCACTTGGAGACCCTGAATCACACCAACAATTCTCTCCAAAATTCCTCAAGAAACGCTGATGATTTCCTCCTCCACGAGCTCCATTTAAAGCTACTACCTGGGCTAGAAATCACCGATCAGTCGATAGCTTGGGACCATCAGTCGACTGATATCACTGTTATCGTGAGACAACAGCTAGATCCATGCTGGAAAAATCCAACGGATCTATCATCAGTCTACTGATCATACCCATCAGTTGACTAATCATACCCATCAGTCGACTGCTAACCCCCGCAGTCGAGTTTTGACTCCATTCTGTGCCTAAACTCTCGAGCACCGATCGGTGATCACACCTGATCGATCATTTGCTCGCCCGGCGATCATTGCCCACCTATGGTAGTCCACTACTGGGACACTTTCGGCAGTCAAACCCTAGTTTACTCACACCAGTCGACTGCCATATGGCACCAGTTGATTGGCACACCTCAAACATGAGGTTTTAACCCAAGTATAGTGCCCCCATACTTTCTAGACCACCCGTAGCCTAGAACTAAGCCTTCTAACCACCTCCGTCAGCCTCGCACCTATCAGATCCCTCCAAGTCATCCATGACTTTTTCATCCATACGCTAGCCTTCAAGTGCTTCCATCGGCTATGTCATGCTAACGGTGTCTGCACTACCAAGGCACATTGGACTTGTGCAACCAAGACTCCGCTTGGATATTACGCCACCAACCATTGGACTTATGTTGCCAAGATTCCCGCTTGGACTTTACACCGCAAATATCAAACCCCTTGGACTTCTCAAATGCCAAGACTCAAGATTGGACTTTCCCTTGCCAACCCATGTTGGACTTTCCATGCCAAGACCCATGCTTGGACTTTTCCTTGCCAAGACTCATGCTTGGACTTTACATGCCAAGTACTCAATACTTGGACATTCCATGAAATGGTCAACTCTAGTCAACCATCAAAATCCCCCTCGAGTCAAACTCAAGTTCGGTCAATCATGACCCGGGTCAAATGTACAAACAATCTCCCCAAAACATTATCAGACATCAATGACAAACATCAATGTCAAACCTCTATGTCAAACATCAAAACATCGCTCGAGTCAAACTCGAGTCCGGTCAATCGTTACCTGGGTCGATTGCACCAACAATCTCCCCCTTTTTGATGTTTGACAAAAACACATATTTTTGAGTTAGAACACTAACTCAATTCTTCTTACCAATTATCCCAAATTGGCAACCCCAAACATTCTCCCCAATTCTCCGAATTGACGATTGATAACATCAATTGATAACACTCTCAATAACATTCTCCCCCAAAACAATATCCCCCTTTTTCACTAACATCAAAAAGGTTCTCTCCAAGGAGGTCAATGTCTCATGTCCCAATGAGATCTTACAATCTCCCCCTTGGTCCAAAAATACCTAGGATGCCTACCATCTTTCTAGTGATAAGTCCCATATCACTCAAGAGAGGCAATCCTATACACTCTCCCAATTTCTAAATTGAGTATCTCCAAAATACATTTTCCTCCTCAAGAGGAAAAATACCATCCATCATCCCATGATGAATACCTCCCTGTAAAGGTTTGCTCCCCCTTGACCATTGCACCAACAATGTCCTTGGAAAGTCCCTAAGCCAATAGGAACTTTAAACCATCAAAATTAAGGTCTAAAGTTCAACATTGAACTTTTCCTCAGCTTAAAATTGATACAAACCCTAAACAACTCTCCTAATCAATATCCAATGGATTTTCACCCTTTATAATGCTTCCCAAAGCATATCTTAGGGTTAGGAGTAGTTAGGGAACCTTACCCTAGCTGAAATATGGGCTAAACATCCTTGTTTACCCGAAATCAACATTGGCAATCGAGTCTCTCAGAAATCAGTCGACTGTCGGGCTCATCAGTCGACTGCCACCAAGGGCAGTCGACTAATAACTGAAATTTCTGAAATTCAGTTATCAGAAATAGATTTTGAAAATTCATAAATAATTATATGTATATCAAAAAATCATGAAAATTCATACGTATAATACTTATGACCAATACAATGGGTGAAAAATGATAGAAAAGTATTTTACCCATAAAATATAGAAATTGATACAAAATTCAAAAGTGAAGAAAAACTTCAATGTTTTAGCTCACTTTGTATCAACTTCATCAATGGTGATTGCTATCAAAAGATAGATTTCACCAAGGTTTTCTAAAAGGATTTTAAAATGTTTTTAAAACCTTATTTTGGATCATATTCCTTGGGCTCAATCTACATGACTTGTACACAAGCTTTCCCAATGATCCACCTTTAGTTAAAGATGAGTCTTAGTTCATCTAGATGCAAAAACTATACACCTTGAACTTAACTCATATCCTAGCATCTCACATATATCTAGGGTGTATAATTACACATACATGTCAATTTAAGGTTAAATGTTGGTTTTGTTTTCTTAATCTAAGGCCTCATGCATTTTCTAAGGCAACTCTACTTGATTCCCTTATAAAGTGGACTTCAAGTCATGCCATTGTCCTTAAATCAATTTTAATCAAATTAAATGCATAAATGATCATGGCATAAATGATAGCATAATTAAGCATGGCCAATGATCATGATGTCATGGCATATGATACAATCTAAAAACACATGACATTAAACCTTAATCCTACACATAATCATGACATATAAATAATAAAAATAAACATAATGTCATGACATGTTATATGGCAAATCAAGCATGACACATAAAATATATAGGTATAATAATACCTAAATTTTAATATTTGTTGCCATTTGATATAATTAAGTTTATTTTGTCATATTCCTACTAATCTCCTAATGTGCCAAAAAACTAAAATGACACACTACAACCTTTAATCCTAAATTGTGCCAATTTAATTGATTTTCCATAATTCCAAAAATATATTGGCACATCCTAAAATCTTTTAGGATCATAATATCAAATCTATTTCCAAGGTATCCATAATCTTGAAAATTACCTAAAGTGTCACCTTTACCATGGTTAGGTTAACTACCCTTCCATTTAAAGTTGGCACACCCTAAACTCATCTAGCGTGAATCAATCACGCTCTTAGGAACCCAAAACCTATTTGAGCTCCTAGGGTTTACTAGGTATTCCTTAGGGATGACCTCCCTAGATACCTTTCTAATGACCCTTCTAGGCTTGTTAGCCTTGGTCATTTGGGTCTTACCTAGGTTGACTCTAGGGGTAACTCTCCTTGTAACCTTCTTAGTGGTCTTCCTAGGTTTCATGGAAACCTTGGCCACTAAGCACATACCTTGGTCAACCTTAGGGATGACTTCCCTATTGACCTTGACTTTCCTAGACCTAATTTGAGTTTCATAATCAAATGGAACATTGTGGTAGGTCTTTTTGGGCGTAAGCTTGCCCTTGGATGGTTCTTGATTTTTAGGTCTTTGACTTTGACCATTGGACCTAGATTTTTTATCATTTGACCCTTTAAATTTATTTTGTATATTCCTAAGGGTCTTCTATAATTTTTCAAGTCTTGACCTCAAGAGTTGATTTTCCAACTCCAATTGCCCAATTTTTGATTGTTGATTTGGTCTTTGGGCAATATCATTTCCTCTAGGCATATGCCTACCCTTTTTAGGGTTAATGCCTAAATAGTTTTCTATTTTCCTAATACTTTGCTTAGGAAGAGTTTTTCTAGGGACATTAGTCTCAAATTTCTCTTTATTTCCTAAGTTAACATTCTTATCTCCTTAGCATCTTGAAATTCACCTAAACTAGACAAAATATCATTAGGTATCAAATCTTCTAAAAGCATTGTTACCTTGACTTCGGTCTTGAACTTTTGGCGTTTTTCTTGGGTCCACCTTTTTAACTTGAGGACATCTCCCTTCTTGTCCCTAGGAGGTTCAAAGTCTTCCATGATGATGAACCAATTCTCTATGTCCATCATCAAGAAATTTTCCATTCTAGCCCTCCACGCCGAAAAATCTTCTTGGTCGTATGGTGGCGGAGTGTTGATATCCCATCCTAATGCTTCTTGGAATTCCATCTTTCCCTCTTGCATCTTTAGCTCCCGACGGTTAGTCCATAGAAGAGCCCCGAGCTCTAATACCAATTGTAGAGGAAATGATGACCGCTAGAGGGGGATGAATAGCTCATTTCGTATGTTGATGGAATTCATTCGTGCTTGTCTCTACAATTTTCGTTAGCGCATAGTGGAATAATAATAAAGCAATAACAAAATAGACAAACACCAATACACCAATACACAAGTATTTAATGTGGTTCAGAACCAAATGGTTCCTACTCCACGGATCGAGCTCTAAAGAGCTCTAGTGATGCACACGCAACCACTAATCACAAATAACTCCTTCTCGGAACAATCTGGAGGCAGAGAAACCTCTTACAACAAATTACAAAAGTAATACACGAAGTAAACAAGCAAATACAAATGAATACAACAAAAACACGTAAGGAAAACTTTACAATCATGCTTTTGGATGCTTGCTTGTTTGGTTGCTTTAGTTGCACTTGGAGACTCTGAATCACACCAGCAATTCGCTTCAAAACCCCTCAAGAAACGCTGATGATTTCCTCCTCCACGAGCTCCATTTAAAGCTGTTGCCTGGGCTAAAAATTGCCGATCAGTCGACTGCTCTGGACCATCAGTCGACTGATGTCACAGTTGTCATGAGACAACGGCTAGATCCACGCTGGAAAAATCCAACGGATCCATCATCAGTCGACTGATCATACCCATCAGTCGACTGATGGAGCCTTCACTCGACTGCTAACCCCTGCAGTCGAGTCTCGACTCCATTCTATGCCCAAACTCTCGAGCACCAGTCGACTGATCACACGATCAATTGACTGCCCACCTCTGGCAGTCGACTGCTGGGACACTTCCGGCAGTCAAACCCTAGTTGACTCACACCAGTCTACTGGCACACCTCATACATGAGATTTTAACCCAAGTATGGTGCCCCCATACTTGCTAGACCAACCGTAGCCTAGACCTAAGCCTTCTAGCCACCTCCGTCAGCCTCGCGCCTATCGGATCCCTCCAAGTCATCCATACGCTAACCTTTAGGTGTTTCCATTGGCTATATCATGCTAACGATGTCTACACCGCCAAGGCACATTGGACTTACGTTTCCAAGACTCCGCTTGGACTTTATGCCACCAATCATTGGATTTATGCTACCAAGACTCCTGCTTGGAATTTACACCGCCAATATCAAACTCCTTGGACTTCTCAAATGCCAAGACTCAAGCTTGGACTTTCCCTTGCCAACCCATGTTGGACTTTCCATGCCAAGACCCATGCTTGGACTTTTCCTTGCTAAGACCCATGCTTGGACTTTACATGCCAAGTACTCAAGACTTGAACTTTCCATGACATGGTCAACTCTAGTCAACCATCAAAATCCCCCTCGAGTCAAACTCAAGTCCAGTCAATCATGACCTGGGTCGATTGTACAAACAATCTTCCCAAAACATTATCAAACATCAATGTCAAACCTCCATATCAAACATCAAAACATCGCTCGAGTCAAACTCGAGTTCGGTCAATCGGGACCTGGGCCGATTGCACCAACAAAAATTAGAATTAGAAAAATCAAGTTTTGAGGTCAAAACTTGAGAAATTAGAGAAGACCCTTAGTAAAATGTAAAAAATAAATTCAAGGGTCAAATGGACAAAATCTATGGTTTAGAAAACAAGAACCATCTAGGGGCAAGAAAGGTTTGAGTCACAAATCTACGCTCAAGGAGACCTACCATAGTGTTCCATTCGATTATGGAACCATCCATAGGTCTATGAAAACAAAGGTTAATGGGAAGTCATCCCTAAGGTTAACCATGGTAGATGCCTAATGGCCAAGGTTTCTATGAAACCTAGGAAAGCCACTAAGAAGGTAACAAGGGAAGTTACCCCTAGAGTTGACCTAGGCAAAACCCAATTGACCAAGGCAATCGCCTTATGTTTGAACCATTTATATGATAAATGAAGATTCACTATTTGAGTAAACATGTTTTCATGTATTTGATTAGATCTTAAACACATTTACTGAATGTCTACAATACGATTCACAGCATGAGAGAATTTGTGATTGGATCACAACTAGTGAGTATCTCTACATGTGTAATTGTGATGTATTGGAATTATCCCTAGTCGATGAATTGATAGATTTGGACACCATTGATTCTGTTGAAACTAGCACGAGGTATACTCTTTGGTGTATCCAAGCAGCTGATTCTCACTAGCTAGAGACATTGTGATGTCCGGAGTTAATCGTGGATGCTAGTTATGGTAACTAGTTCATTGGAGTGACCAGCCGTAAGACTTCATATGGTTCTCTGCATATATAGATATGTTAATGAAGATCTTACTGTAGCTTAAGTGCGATGTTCCTTTGACTTGCGGTATTCAAGTCATCTTGATCATGAAGACTTATGCTTTGACATCTTAAGCAAGCATCTCTGAGGAGATGTGGACCCGGGATGATTGGGTATAAGTCGAAGTGATCGAAGGTGTTTGAATAGCCTATAAAGGATTCACCACTCCTTGTGAGGAGATGTATACCCATGGCCTCTCGTCGGATTGTTACTAAAGTCGTTAGCCAAAGCATTACATGTTTAGAGTAAGGTACTCTTCGATACATGTGCAGTAACTAGAATTCGTAGGATGAGGAAATGATACTTGGGCTAGGTGTGACGTAGTCAGCCTAGTGGGGACTGACACTATAGAACATGTCCTGAACCAAGTGGGTATAAGATGAGTGAAGGGAATGGGGCACGATTCATTTGAGCTGCTGAAGGGTTTCAGAAATAGTTCTGGATCAATCGTTGATCTTTTTGGTTAATTGGGGATCATGATGTACTACTAGGTGTCATAAACCGAGAACCTATTTGGTCACATGCACAACGAGCGTAATCCGAAGGATTTAAAATGAGCTTGAGAATGAGATTCTCAGACCGAAAGAAACTAAGTTTGGTTGGACCAAACAAGAAGCGAGCATGAAATCGTTTCAGTCGCAATGGAAGCGTGGATGGGTCGTGTCTTATGAAGACATAATGGATGAACCAAAATGGTTTGGTTCTAATCCAATGGAGAAGAATAAACCAAAGGGTTTGGTTTATTTTAAACGAATGAACCAAAGTTGGTTCGGTTCGTTTTAACTTAAAATAAACCTTCATGGTTTGGTTTATTTTAACTTATATTAATGGAGCGGGTTAACGGGCCTTATGGTTATGATCCAATAACCATTAAGAGAATTAGTTCTCTATAAAAGAGGGCTTAAGGGTTTGTTAAGCCCTAATCCAAAAAAACCCTAACCTAGAGTTGTCGTCCACCTCTCCCCTTTGAAGAAGTCGGCGCCAACCCTAGTGCCGCCGCCCCTTCTCCTCCATCCAGCGACCAGCGGCTACCGTCTTCTCCACTTTCCGGCGTCAAGCTGCTGCCGGAGGAGCTCCGGTGATCTCCCTTGGGTTCGGTAATAAGGTGAGCTTCCACCTTTCCTTTTGGCCGGCCCCTACTCCTCCACCAAAGCTGTCCAGTTTTCTGGACATCTTGTTTCCCTCTCATCGGAGCATCGTTTGGATGACGTTTGGAGCTCCGACAGCGGTAGCCTTGCCAGGGATTCGATCTCTGATAATCCTTATAGGTGGAGGACGAAGGATTCATCAAACGGTTGACGAATACCTCTCCGGAGAAGCGAGTTTTGTGGACTCATTTTTGGATCCGAATTTGGATTCGGATCGTGATCTTCTCTCGATCACATCATCTTCAACATGAGGCTAGTAACCCGTACGAAGATGAAGCTCGTGACTTGGTGAAGTCATCCCGAAGATACTCGGCGTGGATATGGATATAGATGATTCTAGCAAGGATCGTTCCGGTTGATGCCTTTCCCGCTACACGTGATACGTAAAGTATACATAGTTAAATTTACGGTTATGTCTACACATGTTGTACTATGCATGCGTGTGATGTGTGTGTTGTAATAAATGTAGATTTATTATTTTTATTTCTTCCGCTGTGAATATGTTTACGAAACATGTTCGAACTCACACTCGCCGCGGTGCCGGAAACCCAACAGTGGTATCATAGCCCAGGTTGTGTTTCGACATAATCGTAAAAATTGTTTTGCAATAGTCATAATGATATTTCTGAAAATTTTCTACTTTTGTAACGTTAGAAGTATTTATGGAAATTTTTCAATTTTGGAAAGTCTATAAGTATTTATGGAAATCTTCCACTTTTGGAAAGTTGGAACTATTTATGGAAATTGATATTTTCCATAAATAAAATATTTGATTAGATTTTGGAAATTTGTTTCCTAATTTAATCATGATTTGATTTGGGAAATCAAATCTTAAAAATATTTTATTTTCATAAGTAGTTTTGATGATTTAGAAAATTGGTTTCCTAAATTGACTTTCCTTAATCAACTATTTCCACAAATAAAATATGTGATTAGATTTGGAAATTTGTTTCCTAATTTAATCATGATTTGATTTGGAGAATCAAATCTTAAACATATTTTATTTCCATAAATAGTTATGGCATATAAGAAAATATTGTACATGACATAATTGTATGTCATGTAATTGCATTAGATGCATATCATTATGCCATGCGTGTCGTGACATGTAGATGTATGTCATGTATGTCATGCCATGTAGATAATAGTTATTTGCATGCAAAGAGAATGAGACATAAAAACCCTAACTAAATATTAAAGCCTACACCTTCCATTAATATGGTTAGAACCAGAGTTCCATTTCTTGTTCGGGTTGTTGGACTCTCTCCAAGCCCGGCTCGAACCCGAACATGTTCAAACCATGGAATAGTTTAATACTAATATGGTAAGAGTCAGAGGTCAATCGTTAGCTTTGGTTGTTGGACTCTCTCCAAGCCGGGCTAATTGGTTTAATGTGCTCTAACCATATTAAAACTATTTCTCGATTAATGGGTTGACTTTAACCTGAAGCATCGGCTTGTTGGACTCTCTCCAAGGTCGATGTAAAGGGAGGTGAAGTTGGGTGCTATGCATATGATGAATACTTGTTAATGTGTTAACAACCCGATGTATGTGTGAATATTCAATTTGTTGATAGCACATTGTGATAGTTGCATATACGTGATATGCAATCGGTATAGTTGATACCTACCATCGTAGTTATGAATGACTTGTTGGACTCTCTCCATGGTTGTTCATATCTATGATGGATATCAGCCCATTCGGAGATGGACCTACGATCTCCCGAAGTGATTTTGGTATTTTTGAAATTCACAAAATGAATGGGATTTATAAATGTATATTGATGCATTTTAAAATCATTTTCTCATATATGCTCGTTTTGTATTTCTAGGTCAATCGATTGATCATGACGTCTTTGAATTTGTGCATTATTTTGGATTCAAACAAACTGACTGGGCCTAACTTCCTGGACTGGCTTAGAAACCTGAGAATTGTTCTCAAGGAGGAAAAGCTAGCACATGTCCTTGAAGAACCTCTTCCCAACCATCCTAAGGATGATGCAACTCCAGACCAAATGTTGGTCTATCAGAAGCATGTGGCAAATTCTGAGCTGGCGAGTTGCATCATGCTAGCGGCGATGGTACCTAAGCTGCAAAAGCAGCATGAGCATATGGATGCTAATACCATGGTCTTCCATCTTCATGAGTTGTTTGATGAGCAAGCGAGATCCGAAAGGTTCGAAGTCTCCAGGCTCCTCTTCACCATGAAGATGCAAGAAGGTTCGTCTGTAGTGCAGTTTGTGCTAAAGATGAATGGGTACATCAAGAGGCTAGCCACCCTAAGGTTTGTGATGGATCATGAATTAAGTATTGACATAATTCTGCATTGTTTGCCCAAGAGTTTCTCACAATTTGTGATGAACTATCGGATGAACAAATTGGAATCCACTATTCCTGAGCTCCTCAATATGCTGAAGACTGTGGAACCTTCTGTGAAGCATGAGGAGAAGGCGGTTTTGTTAGTTGATTCCTCAAAGAAAGGTTCTAAGAGGAAGGCAAAAGAACAGAAGAAAGGGAAGAACAAGAAGGCAAAGAAGGCAGAACCAGCACAAAAGGGCACCTGCCATCACTGTGGCAAGGAAGGCCACTGGCGAAGAAACTGCAAGATTTATCTTGAGTCCATGAAGAAGAAGAAGGCATTCGATGCCCCATCCTCTTTAGGTATCTTCGTTATTGATTGTCATTCTATTTCCTTAGACACTTGGTTATTGGATACTGGGTGTGGCTTGTTAGTAATATATGAGAGATGTCCTAAGGCAATCACCTTATGTATGAACCATTTATATGATAAATGAAGATTCACTATTTGAGTATACATGTTTTTGTATTTGATTGGATCTTAAACTCATTTACTGAATGTCCACGATACGATTCATAGCATGAGAGAATTTGTGATTGGATCACAACTAGTGAGTATCTCTACATGTGTAATTGTGATGTATCGGAATTATCCCTAGTCGATGAATTGATGGATTTGGACACCATCAATTCTGTCGAGACTAGCACGAGGTATACTCCTTGGTGTATCCAAGCAGCTGATTCTCACTGGCTGGAGACATAGTGATATCCGGAGTTAATCGTGGATGCTAGTTATGGTAACCAGTTCATCGGAGTGACCAGCCGTAAGACTTCATATGGTTCTCTGCATATATAGATATGTCAATGAAGTTCTTACTGTAGCTTAAGTGCGATGTTCCTTTGACTTGCGGTATTCAAGTCATCTTGATCATGGAGACTTATGCTTTGACATCTTAAGCAAACGTCTCTAAGGAGATGTGAACCCGGGATGATTGGGTATAAGTCGAAGTGATCGAAGGTGTTTCAATAGCCTATAAAGGATTCACCACTCCTTACGAGGAGATGTATACCCATGGCCTCTCGTCGGATTGTTACTAAAGTCTTTGGCCAAAGCATTACATGTTTAGAGTAAGATACTCTTCGATACATGTAGAGTAACTAGAATCCGTAGGACGAGGAAATGATACTTGGGCTAGGTGTGACGTAGTCAGCCTAATGGGGACTGACACAATAGACCATGTCCTGAACCAAGTGGGTATAAGATGAGTGAAGGGAATGGGGCACGAATCATTCGAGCTGCTGAAGGGTTTCAGAAATAGTTCTAGATCAACCGTTGATCTTTTCGGTTAATTGGGGATCATGATGTACTACTAGGTGCCACTCATGATCGTTCTATAATTAATGGTTAATTATAGATGGCCAAAATAAACCGAGAACCTATTTGTTCACACGCACAATGAGCGTAATCCAAAATATTTAAAACGAGCTTGAGAATAGGATTCTCAGACCGAGAGAAACTAGGTTTGGTTGGACCAAACATAAAGCGAGCATGAAATCGTTTCAGTCGCAATGGAAGCGTGGATGGGCCGAGTCTTATGAAGACGTAATGGATGAACCAAAATGGTTTGGTTCTAATCCAATGGAGGAGAATAAACCAAAGGGTTTGGTTTATTTTAAACGAATGAACCAAAAGTTGGTTCGGTTCGTTTTAACTTAAAATAAACCATCATGGTTTGGTTTATTTTAACTTATCTTAATGGAGCGGGTTAACGGGCCTAATGGTTATGATCCAATAACCATTAAGAGAATTAGTTCTCTATAAAAGAGGGCTTAAGGGATAATTAAGCCCTAATCCAAGCCCTAGAAAAAGTTGTCGCCCACCCCATTGAAGGAGTTTTCGGCGCCAACCCTAAGCTTGCCGCCCAGCTCCTTGTGCCGCCATCTAGCTCCTTGCCGGCGTCCAAGCTTTAGCCGGTGAACCCTCCGGTGACCCTCCGATGATCTTCCTAGGCCTTGGTGAAAAGGTGAGCACTTGGCTTCCTTGTTTTGGCCGGCGCCTACTCCTCCACCAAAGCTGTCCAGTTTTCTGGACAGCTTGTTCTCCTCTCGTCGGAGCGTCGTTTGGACGACGGTTTGAGCTCCTACAGCAGCTAAACTACCGGGGATTCGATCTCCGGTAATCCTCTGAGGTGGAGGACGAAGGATTCGACAATTGGTTGACGAATACCTCTCCGGAGAAGCGAGTTTTGAGAACTCGTATTAGGATCCGAATTTGGATTCGGATCGTGATCATCTCTCGATCACGTCGTCTTCAACACGAGGCTAGTAACTCGTACGAAGACGAAGCTCGTGGCTTAGCGAAGTCATCCCGAGGAACTCGGCGTGGATACGGATAGAGACGATTCTAGCAAGGATCGTTCCGGTTGATGCCGTTCCCGCTACACGTCATACGAAAGGTATAACATAGATAAATTTCCTTTTATTGCAAATCTAATTTACGGTTATGTCTACACTTTTTGTAATATGCATGCGTGTTTTGTGTGTGTTGTAATAAATGTAGATTTATTAATTTTATTGCTTCCGCTGTGTTCATGTTTGAGAAACGTGATCGAACACACACACGCCGTGGTGTCGGAAACCCAACAGTGGTATCATAGCCCAGGTTGTATTTCGGCATAATCGTAAAATGGTTTTGCGATAGTCATAATATTATTTCTGGAAATTTTCTAATTTTGGAAATTTAGAAGTATTTATGGAAATTTTTCAATTTTGGAAAGTCTAGAAGTATTTATGGAAATCTTCCACTTTTGGAAAGTTGGAAGTATTTATGGAAATTGATATTTTCCATAAATAAAATATTTGATTAGATTTTGGAAATTTGTTTCCTAATTTAATCTTGATTTGATTTGGGAAATCAAATCTTAAAATATTTTATTTCCATAAGTAGTTTTAATGATTTGGGAAATTGGTTTCCTAAATAGATTTTCCTTAATCAAATAATTCCATGAATAAAATATGTGATTAGATTTGGAAATTTATTTCCTAATTTAATTATGATTTAATTTGGAGAATCAAATCTTAAACATATTTTATTTCCATAAATAGTTATGACATATAAGGAAATTAGATGTTGGGTTTCTAGCACCGCGGCGTGTGTGTGTTCGATCATGTTTCGTAAACATGAACACAGCGGAAGCAATAAAAATAATAAATACTCCTATTTATTACAACACACACAACACACGCATGCATATTACAACAAGTGTAGACATAACCGTAAATTTAAATTTGCAATAAAAGGAAATTTATCTACGTTATACCTTTCGTATGACGTGTAGCGGGAACGGCATCAACCGGAACGATCCTCGCTAGAATCGTCTCTATCCGTATCCATGCCGAGTTCCTCGGGATGACTTCGCTAAGCCACGAGCTTCGTCTTCGTACGGGTTACTAGCCTCGTGTTGAAGACGACGTGATCGAGAGATGATCACGATCCGAATCCAAATTCGGATCCAAAACGAGTCCTCAAAACTCGCTTCTCCGGAGAGGTATTCGTCAACCGATTGACGAATCCTTCGTCCTCCACCTCAGAGGATTACCGGAGATCGAATCCCTGGTAAGTTATCCGCTGTCGGAGCTCTAACCGTCGTCCAAACGACGCTCCGACGAGAGGAGAAGAAGCTGTCCAGAAAACTGGACAGCTTGGTGGAGGAGTAGGCGCCGGCCAAAAACAAGGAAGCCAAGTGCTCACCTTTTCACCGAGGCCTAGGAAGATCACCGGAGGGTCGCCGGAGGATCACCGGCTGAAGCTTGGTCGCCGGCAAGGAGCTGGACGCCGGCACAAGGGGCTGGGCGGCCAAGGAGCTTGGGTGGCAACTCCTTCAATGGGGTTGGGCGGCAACTAGGTTTAGGGCTCTTCCAATTACGGCTTAATTATCCATTAAGCCCTCTTTTATAGAGAACTAATTCTCTTAATGGTTATTGGATCATAACCATTAGGCCCGTTAATCCGCTCCATTAAGATAAGTTAAAATAAACCAAACCATGATGGTTTATTTTAAGTTAAAACGAACCGAACAAACTTTTGGTTCATTCGTTTAAAATAAACCAAACCCTTTGGTTTATTCTCCTCCATTGGATTAGAACCAAACCATTTTGGTTCATCCATTATGTCTTCATAAGACACGACCCATCCACGCTTCCATTGCGACTGAAATGATTTCATGCTCGCTTTATGTTTGGTCCAACCAAACCTAGTTTCTCTCGGTCTGAGAATCCCATTCTCAAGCTCGTTTTAAATCCTTTGGATTACGCTCGTTGTGCGTGTGACCAAATAGGTTCTCGGTTTATGTTGGCCGTCTATAATTAACCATTAATTATAAAATGATCATGAGTGACACCTAGTAGTACATCATGATCCCCAATTAACCGAAAAGATCAATGGTTGATCCAGAACTATTTCTGAAACCCTTCAGTAGCTCGAATGATTCGTGCCCCATTCCCTTCACTCATCTTATACCCACTTGGTTCAGGACATGGTCTATTGTGTGCCCCACTAGTCGACTCGCCACACTAGCCCAAGTATCATTTCCTCGTCCCACGGATTCTAGTTACTCCACATGTATCGAAGAGTACCTTACTCTAAACATGTAATGCTTTGGCCAAAGACTTTAGTAACAATCCGACGAGAGGCCATGGGTATACATCTCCTCGCAAGGAGTGGTGAATCCTTTATAGGCTATTCAAACACCTTCGATCACTTCGACTTATACCCAATCATCCCGGGTCCTCATCTCCTTAGAGATGTTTGCTTAAGATGTCAAAGCATAAGTCTCCATGATCAAGATGACTTGAATACCGCAAGTCAAAGGAACATCGCACTTAAGCCACAGTAAGAACTTCATTGACATATCTATATATGAGAACCATATGAAGTCTTACTACGGTCACTCCAATGAACTAGTTACCATAACTAGCATCCACGATTAACTCGGACATCACTATGTCTCGACCCGAGAATCATTTGCTTGATACACAAAGGTATACCTCGTGCTAGTCTCCGAATTGATGGTGTCCAATCCATCAATTCATTGACTAGGATAATTCCGATACATCACAATTACACATGTAGAGATACTCACTAGTTGTGATCCAATCACAAATTCTCTCATCTTGAATCGTATCGTGGACATTGATGAAATGAGTTTAAGATCAATCAAATACATGAAACATGTATACTCAAATAGTGAATCTTCATTTATCATATAAATGGTTCATACATAAGGCGATTGCCTTAGGACATCTCTCATATATTACTAACAGACTCCCACTTGGCCTAATGTCAATCGCTACGGTATCTAATACCATAAGCTCTAACATGACCCTCAAACTTAGTTTGAGGTAATGCTTTAGTCAAAGGATCCGCTAAGTTACTTTCAGTGGGAATTTTCTCGATTTGTATTTCGTTCCTACTGATGATCTCTCTGATAAGATGATAGCGGCGAAGCACATGTTTGGATCATTGATGTGACCACATCAAGTTCAGAGATGAACTTCTTGATCCAAACCGCTTCCTTTGCTGCTTCGAAAGCTGCAATATATTCTGCCTTAGTGGCAGAATCCGCTATAGTGTCAAGCTTGGAACCTTTCCAACTTATTGCGCCTCCATTCCAGGTTAATACATACCCAGACTGAGACATGGAATCATCCTTGTCTGTCTGGAGCTGGTATCTGTATACCCACGTATCACCATATCCCCTTCTCCATATATTAGGAACACATCCTTAGTTCTTCTCAAGTACTTAAGGATCGTCTTAACAGCCGCCCAATGATCCATTCCTGGATCGGACTGGTATCTGCTCGTGACACTCAGAGCATACGATACAGCGGGCCTCGTACATAACATAGCATACATGATAGATCCTATTGCGGATGCATAGGGAATCTTACTCATGCAAATCCTCTCGTCTTCTGTGCGCGGACACATAGACTTCGAAAGGTGTACCCCATTCCTGATGGGTAGGAAACCTTTCTTGGATTTCGACATGCTAAACCTCTTTAGCACTCGGTCTATATATGTAGACTGCGAAAGACCAAGCAACCATTTCGATCTATCTCTATAGATCTTAATCCCGAGGATGTAGGTTGCTTCTCCCAGGTCTTTCATGGAGAATGTCTTGGAAAACCAAACCTTCATTGACTGTAAGATTGAAACATCATTTCCTATAAGTAGTATGTCATCGACATACAATACTAGGAATACGACTGCACTCCCACTAACCTTCTTGTACACACAAGGTTCGTCTGGATTTTGTGAGTAATCAAACTTTTTGATTGTCTCATCAAAACGGATATTCCAGCTCCTGGATGCTTGCTTCAATCCATAAATGGACCATCGCAATTTGCATACCTTGGTTTTATCAACTGATGTGAAACCCTCAGGCTGTATCATATACACGTCCTCGAGCAGGTTTCCATTAAGGAAAGCTGTTTTCACATCCATGTGCCATATCTCATAATCATAATGAGCCGCTATGGCCAGGAGCATCCGAATGGATTTAAGCATAGCTACAGGCGAATAGGTTTCGTCATAATCAACACCTTGTTTTTGACGATATCCTTTCGCCACCAATCTAGCCTTATAGGTAATCACATTACCATCCATGTCGGTTTTCTTCTTGAAAACCCACTTGCACCCTATAGGCTTTATCCCTTCAGGTGGGTCAACCAAGTTCCAAACTTGGTTTTCATACATGGAATCCATTTCCGACTTCATGGCACCAAACCACTTATCCCTTTCTGAACTTGTCAGCACTTCTTCATAACTGGTAGGCTCCTCATCATCAATGAGTAACACGTCATTCGATTCGCTTACGAGAAATCCATATCTCTCAGGAATATTGCATGTTCTACCAGATTTACGAAGATGTGGTGTTACAATAGGTCCAGCCGATTGCTCATCACTATGAGTTGTCGGCTGTTGTGCTTCACCAGGTATCTCATTAATGTCTATTTGAGTCTCTCGAGCCTCCTCAAGCTCGACGACACTCCCACTGTTTTCTTGCAAGATAAACTCTTTCTCTAGAAACACAACATGCCTTGAAACAAACACCTTTTGTTCCACAGGATGATAGAATTGGTAACCCCTTGTTTCCTTAGGGTATCCAACAAATAGACATTTATCAGACTTAGCATCCAATTTGTCTGATACAGTCCTCTTCACATAAGCAGGACAACCCCATATTTTCAAGTAAGATACATGAGGTTTCTTACTATTCCATATCTCATATGGAGTAGTTGAGACTACCTTGGTTGACATTTTGTTTAACAAGTAAATAGCTGTCTGAAGTGCATAGCCCCAAAAGGACTTGGGAAGAGTTGCATGATTCATCATTGACCTGACCATGTCCAACAAGGTCCGGTTACGCCTCTCAGATACACCATTATGCTGTGGTGTATAGGGCGGAGTTCATTGAGACAATATACCATTGTCTCTTAGATAATCAAGAAACTCTTGACTTAAGTATTCACCACCTCGATCCGATCGAAGTATTTTAATACTCTTGTCATGTTGTTTCTCTAATTCATTTCTGAACTCTTTGAACCTTTCAAAGGATTCAAACTTGTGTTTCATCAAGAACACATACCCAAACCGTGAGTGATCATCGGTGAAGGTAATGAAGTAGCTATAGCCTCCTAATGCTTGAGTTGACATAGGTCCACATACATCAGTATGTATTAGACCTAGTAACTCTCCCACTCGTTCACCTTTTCCAGTAAAAGGTAACTTAGTCATCTTGCCTTTTAAGCATGATTCGCATGTATCGTATGAATCGCATTCAAACGATTCCAGAATTCCACATCGGTGTAATTCGGACATGCGTTTCTTGCTTACATGGCCAAGACGACAATACCACATGTAGGAGTCTAATTGATTATCTTTTCGAGCACGCTTGTTGCTCGCTTCGATATTGAAAATATCACTGGATACGTCCAACGTATAAACACCATTGCTTAAA
Source organism: Wurfbainia villosa (assembly GCA_025175895.1). Lineage (NCBI taxonomy): Eukaryota > Viridiplantae > Streptophyta > Magnoliopsida > Zingiberales > Zingiberaceae > Wurfbainia > Wurfbainia villosa. The sequence goes on along the minus strand of CM045996.1, from coordinate 15,115,550 downwards.
GTTCCAGTCCCTTAAAGAACTCCATTCAAAGTTATGTAACAACAATTGTTACTAAAAGTCAAATGATACCCATTTCTATTTAAACAAGAAATAGAAATGATGTTCTTTATCAACGAAGGAACATAAAAGCAATTGTCCAGTTCTAAGACAAGTCCTACAGGGAGTTCCAACAAATACGTTCCGATGGCGAGTGCAGCAACCGTTGCTCCATTCCCAACACGTAAATTTGACTCTCCCTTGACGAGTCTTCTTCTATTCCTTAGCCCATGTATGTCATTACATATATGTGAGCCACACCTAGTATCCAATACCCAAGTGTTAGAGGAAATAGAATGACAATCAATAACGAAGATATCTGAAGAAGATGGGGCATCCGATACCTTATTCTTCTTCACGGACTCAAGATAAATCTTGCACTTTCTTCGCAAATGGCTCTCCTTGCCATAATGATGGCAAGTTTCCTTTTGTGCGAGTTCTACCTTCTTAGCCCTTCTCTTCTTTCCCTTCTGCTGTTCCTTTGACTTCCTCTTAGAACCTTTCTTCGAGGAATCAACTAATAGCACCGTCCCCTGCTCATGCTTCTCAGAAGACTCCACAGTCTTCAGCATATTGAGCAGTACCACAGATTAACTTTCTAGCATCTCAGAGGTGAAGAGGAGCTTTGAGACTTCGAACCTTTCGAATCTCACTTGCTCATCAACCAACTCACAAAGATGAAGGACTACGATATAAGCATCCATATGCTTATGCTGCTTTCGTAGCTTAGGTTCCATCGCGGCTAGCATGATGTAACTCATTTGTTCAGAATCACTCACATGTTTCTGATAGGCCAACAATTGGTCCAGAGTTGCATAGTCACTAGGATGGGCGGGAAGAGGCGCTTCGAGGACATACGCAAGCTTTTCCACCTTGAGAACAATTCTTAAGTTTCTAAGCTAGTCCAAGAAGTTCGGCCCAGTCAATTTATTTGAATCCAAAATGGAACGCAAATTCAAACACATCATGATCAATTTATTGACCTAGAAATACAAAACGAGCATATATGAGAAAATGATTTTTAAAATGCATCAATATACATTTATAAATCCCATTCATTTTTTTGAATTTCAAAAACCCCAAAATCACTTCGGGAGATCGTAGGTCCATCTCCGAATGGGCTGATATCCATCATAGTTATGAACAACCTTGGAGAGAGTCCAACAAGCCATTCATAACTACGACGGTAGGTATCAACTATACCGATTGCATATCACGTATATGCAACTATCACAATGTGCTATCAACTAATTGAATGTTCACACATACATCAGGTTGTTAACACATTAACAAGTATGCATCATATGCATAGCACCCAACTTCACCTCCCTTTACATCGACCTTGGAGAGAGTCCAACAAGCCGATGCTCCAGGTTAAAGCCAACCCATTAATCGGGAAATAGTTTTAATATGGTTAGAGCGCATTCAACCAATTAGCCCATCTTGGAGAGAGTCCAACAACAAAAGCTAACGATTGACCTCTGACTCTTACCATATTAGTATTAAACTATTCCATGGTTTGAACATATTCGGGTTCGAGCCGGGCTTGGAGAGAGTCCAACAACCCAAACAAGAAACGGAACTCTGGTTCTAACCATATTAATGGAAGGTGTAGGCTTTAATATTGTTTAAGGGTTTTTATGTCTCATCCTCTTTGCATGCAAATAACTATTATCTACATGGCATGGCATACATGGCATAAATCTACATGTCACGACACGCATGACATAATGTTATGCATCTAATGCAATTACATGGCATACAATTATGTCATGTATATATTTCCTTATATGTCATAACTATTTATGGAAATAAAATATGTTTAAGATTTGATTCTCCAAATCAAATCATAATTTAATTAGGAAACCAATTTCCAAATCTAATCACATATTTTATTCATGGAATTATTTGATTAAGGAAAATCTATTTAGGAAACCAATTTCCTAAATCATTAAAACGACTTATGGAAATAAAATATTTTAAGATTTGATTTCTCAAATCAAATCATGATTAAATTAGGAAACAAATTTCCAGAATCTAATCAAATATTTTATTTATGCAAAATATCAATTTCCATAAATACTTCCAACTTTCCAAAAGTGGAAGATTTCCATAAATACTTCTAGACTTTCCAAAATTGAAAAATTTCCATAAATACTTCTAAATTTCCAAAATTAGAAAATTTCCAGAAATACATTATGACTATCGCAAAACCATTTTACGATTATGTCGAAACACAACCTGGGCTCTGATACCATTGTTGGGTTTCCGGCATCGCGGCGTGTGTGTGTTCGATCATGTTTCGTAAACATGAACACAGCGGAAGCAATAAAAATAATAAATACTCCTATTTATTACAACACACACAACACACGCATGCATATTACAACAAGTGTAGACATAAATTTAAATTTGCAATAAAGGAAATTTATCTACGTTATACCTTTAATTATGGCGTGTGGCGGAACGGCATCAGCAGGAGCGATCCTCGCTAGAATCGTCTCTATCCGTATCCACGCCGAGTTCCTCGGGATGACTTCGCTAAGCCACGAGCTTCGTCTTCGTACGGGTTACTAGCCTCGTGTTGAAGACGACGTGATCGAGAGATGATCACGATCCGAATCCAAATTCGGATCCAAAATGAGTCCTCAAAACTCGCTTCTCCGGAGAGGTATTCGTCAACCGATTGACGAATCCTTCGTCCTCCACCTCAGAGGATTACCAGAGATCGAATCCCCGGTAAGTTATCCGCTGTCGGAGCTCTAACCGTCGTCCAAACGACGCTCCGACGAGAGGAGAAGAAGCTGTCCAGAAAACTGGACAGCTTGGTGGAGGAGTAGGCACCGGCCAAAACAAGGAAGCCAAGTGCTCACCTTTTCACCGAGGCCTAGGAAGATCACCGGAGGGTCGCCGGAGGATCACCGGCTGAAGCTTGGTCGCCGGCAAGGAGCTGGCACGCGGCACAGGGGCAAGGTTAGCGCCAAGGAGGCTTAGGGCGGCAACAATGGGGTTCTCTTAATTGTTATTGGATCATAACCATTAGGCCCGTTAACCCGCTCCATTAAGATAAGTTAAAATAAACCAAACCATGATGGTTTATTTTAAGTTAAAACGAACCAAACAAACTTTTGGTTCATTCGTTTAAAATAAACCAAACCCTTTGGTTTATTCTCCTCCATTGGATTAGAACCAAACCATTTTGGTTCATCCATTATGTCTTCATAAGACACGGCCCATCCACGCTTCCATTGCAGTGAAGCGATTTCATGCTCGCTTTATGTTTGGTCGACCAAACCTAGTTTCTCTCGATGCGAGAATCCCATTCTCAAGCTCGTTTTAAATCCTTTGGATTACACTCGTTGTGCGTGTGACCAAATAGGTTCTCGGTTTATGTTGGCCGTCTATAATTAACCATTAATTATAGAACGATCATGAGTGGCACCTAGTAGTACATCATGATCCCCAATTAACCGAAAAGATCAACGGTTGATCCAGAACTATTTCGGAAACCCTTCATTAGCTCGAATGATTCGTGCCCCATTCCCTTCACTCATCTTATACCCACTTGGTTCAGGACATGGTCTATTGTGTCAGTCCCCACTAGGCTGACTACGTCACACCTAGCCCAAGTATCATTTCCTTGTCCTACGGATTCTAGTTACTCCACATGTATCGAAGAGTACCTTACTCTAAACATGTAATGCTTTGGCCAAAGACTTTAGTAACAATCCGACGAGAGGCCATGGGTATACATCTCCTCGCAAGGAGTGGTGAATCCTTTATAGGCTATTCAAACACCTTCGATCACTTCGACTTATACCCAATCATCCCGGGTCCACATCTCCTTAGAGATGTTTGCTTAAGAGGTCAAAGCATAAGTCTCCATGATCAAGATGACTTGAATACCGCAAGTCAAAGGAACATCGCACTTAAGCTACAGTAAGAACTTCATTGACATATCTATATATGCAGAGAACCATATGAAGTCTTACGGATGGTCACTTTAATGAACTAGTTACCATAACTAGCATCCACGATCAACTCCGGACATCACTGTCTCCAGCTAGTGAGAATCAGTTGCTTGGATACACCAAGGAGTATACCTCGTGCTAGTCTCCACAGAATTGATGGTGTCCAACTCCATCAATTCATTGACTAGGGATAATTCCGATACATCACAATTACACATGTAGAGATACTCACTAGTTGTGATCCAATCACAAATTCTCTCATGCTGTGAATCGTATCGTGGACATTCAGTAAATGATTTTAAGATCCAATCAAATACATGAAACATGTATACTCAAATAGTGAATCTTTATTTATCATATAAATGGTTCATACATAAGGCGATTGCCTTAGGACATCTCTCATATATTACTAACATTAGATACATGACATAATTGTATGCCATGTAATTGCATTAGATGCATAACATTATGCCATGTGTGTCGTGACATGTAGATGTATGCCATGTATGCCATGCCATGTAGATAATAGTTATTTGCATGCAAAGAGGATGAGACATAATAACCCTTATACAATATTAAAGCCTACACCTTCCATTAATATGGTTAGAACCAGAGTTCCATTTCTTGTTTGGGTTGTTGGACTCTCTTCAAGCTCGGCTCGAACCCGAACATGTCCAAACCATGGAATAGTTTAATACTAATATGGTAAGAGTCAGAGGTCAATTGTTAGCTTTGGTTGTTGGGCTCTCTCCAAGCTGGGCTAATTGGTTGAATGCGCTCTAACCATATTAAAACTATTTCCCGATTAATGGGTCGGCTTTAACTTGGAGCATCGATTTGTTGGACTCACACCAAGGTCGATGTGAAGAGAGGTGAAGTTGGGTGCTATGCATATGATGCATACTTGTTAATGTGTTAACAACCCGATGTATGTGTGAACATTCAATTAGTTGATAGCACATTGTGATAGTTGCATATACGTGATATGCAATCGGTATAGTTGATACCTACCGTCGTAGTTATGAATGGCTTGTTGGACTCTCTCCAAGGTTGTTCATAACTATGATGAATATCAGCCCATTCGGAGATGGACCTACGATCTCCCGAAGTGATTTTGGGGTTTTTGAAATTCGAAAAATGAATGGGATTTATGAATGTATAATGATGCATTTTAAAATCATCTTTCTCACATATGCTCGTTTTGTATTTCTAAGATTGATCATGATGTCTTTGAATTTGTGCACTATTTTGGATTCAAACAAATTGACTGGGCCTAACTTTCTGGACTGGCTTAGAAACCTGAGAATTGTTCTCAAGGTGAAAAGCTTGCGTATGTCCTCGAAGCGCCTCTTCCCGCCCATCCTAGTGATGATGCAACTCCGTACCAATTGTCGGTCTATCAGAAACATGTGACTAATTCTGAACTGACAAGTTGCATCATGCTAGCCACGATGGAACCCAAGCTACGAAAGCAGCATGAGCATATGGATGCTCATATCGTAGTCCTTCATCTTTATGAGTTGTTTGATAAGCAAGTGAGATTCGAAAGGTTCGAAGTCTCCAAGCTCCTCTTCACCTCTGAGATGCAAGAAGGTTCATCTGTGGTACTGCTCAACATGCTGAAGACTGTGGAGCCTTCTGAGAAGCATGAGCAGGGGACGGTGTTGTTAGTTGATTCCTCGAAGAAAGGTTCTAAGAGGGAGTTAAAGGAACAACAGAAGGGGAAGAAGAAAAGGGCTAAAAAAAAGGCAAAACCAGCTCAAAAGGGCACTTACCATCATTATGGCAAGTAGGGTCATTCGCGAAGAAATTGTAAGATTTATCTTGAGTCTGTGAAGAAGAATAAGGCATAAGATGCTCCATATTTTTCATATATCTTTGTTATTGATTGTCATTCTATTTCCTAAGACACTTGGGTATTGGATACTGGGTGTTGCTCACATATATGTAATGACATACATGGGCTAAGGAATAGAAGAAGACTCGTGAAGGGATAGTCAAATTTACGTGTTGGGAATGGAGCAAAGGTTGCTGCACTCGCCATCGGAACGTATTTGTTGAAACTCCCTGCAGGACTTGTCTTAGAACTGGACAATTTCTTTTATATTCCTTCGTTGATAAAGAACATCATTTCTATTTCTTGTTTAAATAGAAATGGTTTCCATTTGACGTTTAGTAACAATTGTTGTTACATAACTTTGAATGAGGTTCTTTATGGGACTGGAACTTTAAGCAATGGTGTTTATACGTTGGACGTATCCAGTGACATTTGCAATATCGAAGCGAGCAACAAGCGTGCTCGAAAGGATAATCAAATAGACTCCTACATGTGGCATTGTCGTCTTGGCCATGTAAGCAAGAAACGCATGTCCGAATTACACCGATGTGGAATTCTGGAATCGTTTGAATTGGATTCATACGATACATGCGAATCATGCTTAAAAGGCAAGATGACTAAGTTACCTTTTACGGGAAAAGGTGAACGAGTGGGAGAGTTGCTAGGCCTAATACATAGTGATGTATATGGACCTATGTCAACTCAATCTTTAGGAGGCTATAACTACTTCATTACCTTCACCGATGATCACTCACGGTTTGGGGATGTGTTCTTGATGAAACACAAGTCTGAAGCCTTTGAAAGGTTCAAAGAATTCAGAAATGAAGTAGAGAAACAACATGATAAGAGTATTAAAATACTTCGATCGGATCGAGGTGGTGAATACTTGAGTCAGGAGTTTCTTGATTATCTAAGAGACAATGGCATATTGTCTCAATGGACTCTGCCATATACACCACAGCATAATGGTGTATCTAAGAGGTGTAACCGGACCTTGTTGGACATGGTCAGTTCAATGATGAATCATGCAACTCTTCCCAAGTCCTTTTGGGGCTATGCACTTCAGACAACAATTTACTTGTTAAGAAAAATGCCTACCAAGGTAGTCTCAACTACTCCATATGAGATATGGAATAGTAAGAAACCTCATGTATCTTACTTGAAGATATGGAGTTGCCTGCTTAAGTGAAGCGGACTGTATCAGACAAATTGGATGCTAAGTCTGATAAATGTCTATTTATTGGATACCCTAAGGAAACAAGGGGTTGCCAATTCTATCATCCTGTGGAACAAAAGGTGTTTGTTTCAAGGCATGCTGTGTTTCTAGAGAAAGAGTTTCTCTTGCAAGAAAATAGTGGGAGTGTCATCAAGCTTGAGGAGGCTCGAGAGACTCAAATAGACATTGATGAGATACCTGGTGAAGCACAACAGCCGATAACTCATAGTGATGAGCAATCGACTGGACCTATTGTAACACCACATCTTCGTAGATCTGGTAGAACACGCAATATTCCTGAGAGATATGGATTTCTCGTAAGTGAATCGAATGACGTGTTACTCATTGATGATGAGGAGCCTACCAGTTATGAAGAAGTGCTGACAAGTTCAGAAAGGGATAAGGGCTTGGTGCCATGAAGTCAGAAATGGATTCCATGTATAAAAACCAAGTTTGGAACTTGGTTGACCCGCCTGAAGGGATAAAGCCTATAGGGTGCAAGTGGGTTTTCAAGAAGAAAACCGACATGGATGGTAATGTGATTACCTATAAGGCTAGATTGGTGGCGAAAGGATATCATCAAAAACAAGGTGTTGATTATGACCAAACCTATTCGCCTGTAGCTATGCTTAAATCCATTCGGATGCTCCTGGCCATAGCGGCTCATTATGATTATGAGATATGACACATGGATGTGAAAATAGCTTTCCTTAATGGAAACCTGCTCGAGGACGTGTATATGATACAACCTTAGGGTTTCACATCAGTTGATAAAACCAAGGTATGCAAATTGCGACGGTCCATTTATGGATTGAAGCAAGCATCCAGGAGATGGAATATCCGTTTTGATGAGACAATCAAAAAGTTTGATTTCTCACAAAATCCAGACGAACCTTGTGTGTACAAGAAGGTTAGTGGGAGTGCAGTCGTGTTCCTAGTATTGTATGTCGATGACATATTACTTATAGGAAACGATGTCTCAATCTTACAGTCAGTGAAGGTTTGGTTATCCAAGACATTCTCCATGAAAGACCTGCGAGAAGCAACCTACATCCTCGGGATTAAGATCTATAGAGATAGATCAAAACGGTTGCTTGGTCTTTCGCATTCTACATATATAGACCGAGTGCTAAAGAGGTTTACCATGTCAGAATCCAAGAAAGGTTACTTACCCATCAGGCATAGGGTACACCTTTCGAAGTCTATGTGTCCGTGCACAGAAGACGAGAGGATTTGCATGAGTAAGATTTCCTATGCATCCGCAATAGGATCTATCATGTATGTTATGTTATGTACAAGGCCCGATGTATCGTACACTCTGAGTGTCACTAGCAGATACCAGTCCGATCCAGGAATGGATCATTGGGCGGCTGTTAAGATGATCCTTAAGTACTTGAGAAGAACTAAGGATGTGTTCCTAATATATGGAGAAGGGGACATGGTGATACGCGGGTATACGAATGCCAGCTTCCAGACAGACAAGGATGATTCCAGGTCTCAGTCTGGATACGTGTTCACCTTGAATGGGGGCGCAGTGAGTTGGAAAAGTTCCAAACAAGAGACTGTAGTGGATTCTACCACTGAGGCAGAATACATTGCAGCTTCGGAAGCAGCAAAAGAAACGGTTTGGATCAAGAAGTTCGTTCATGAACTTGGTGTGATTCTGGCCATTGTTGAAGCAATACCGGTCTACTGAGACAACAATGGAGCAATTGCACAGGCGAAAGAGCCAAGGTCTCATCAACGATCCAAACATGTGCTTCGCCGCTATCATCTTATCAGAGAGATCATCAGTAGGAACGAAATACAAATCGAGAAAATTCCCACTGAAAGGAACATAGCGGATCCCATGACTAAGGCATTACCTCAAAATAAGTTTGAGGGTCATGTTCGAGCTTATGGTATTGGATACCGTAGCGATTGGCATTAGGCCAAGTGGGAGTCTGTTAGTAATATATGAGAGATGTCCAAAGGCAATCACCTTATGTATGAACCATTTATATGATAAATGAAGATTCACTATTTGAGTATACATGTTTTTGTATTTGATTGGATCTTAAACTCATTTACTGAATGTCCACGATACGATTCACAGCATGAGAGAATTTGTGATTGGATCACAAGTAGTGAGTATCTCTACATGTGTAATTGTGATGTATCGGAATTATCCCTAGTCGATGAATTGATGGATTTGGACACCATCAATTACGAGAAGACGAGGTATACTCCTTGGTGTATCAAGCGGTGATTCTCCGGTGGAGACATAGTGATGTCGGAGTTAATCGTGGATGCTAGTTATGGTAACTAGTTCATTGGAGTGACCCGGTAGTAAGACTTCATATGGTTCTCTGCATATATAGATATGTCAATGAAGTTCTTACTGTAGCTTAAGTGCGATGTTCCTTTGACTTGCGGTATTCAAGTCATCTTGATCATGGAGACTTATGCTTTGACATCTTAAGCAAACATCTCTAAGGAGATGTGGACCCAGGATGATTGGGTATAAGTCGAAGTGATCGAAGGTGTTTGAATAGCCTATAAAGGATTCACCACTCCTTGCGAGGAGATGTATACCCATGCCCTCTCGTCGGATTGTTACTAAAGTCTTTGGCCAAAGCATTACATGTTTAGAGTAAGGTACTCTTCGATACATGTGGAGTAACTAGAATCAGTAGGACGAGGAAATGATACTTGGGCTAGGTGTGACGTAGTCAGCCTAGTGGGGACTGACACAATAGACCATGTCCTGAACCAAGTGGGTATAAGATGAGTGAAGGGAATGGGGCACGAATCATTCGAGCTGGTGAAGGGTTTCAGAAATAGTTCTGGATCAACCGTTGATCTTTTCGGTTAATTGGGGATTATGATGTACTACTAGGTGCCACTCATGATCTTCTATAATTAATGGTTAATTATAGATGGCCAACATAAACCGAGAACCTATTTGGTCACACGCACAACGAGCGTAATCCAAAGGATTTAAAACGAGCTTGAGAATAGGATTCTCAGACCAAGAGAAACTAGGTTTGGTTGGACCAAACATAAAGCGAGCATGAAATCGTTTCAGTCGCAATGGAAGCGTGGATGGGCCGAGTCTTATAAAGATGTAATGGATGAACCAAAATGGTTTGGTTCTAATCCAATGGAGGAGAATAAACCAAAGGGTTTGGTTTATTTTAAACGAATGAACCAAAAGTTGGTTCGGTTCGTTTTAACTTAAAATAAACCATCATGGTTTGGTTTATTTTAACTTATCTTAATGGAGGCGGGTTACTTGGGCCTAATGGTTATGATCCAATAACCATTAAGAGAATTAGTTCTCTATAAAGAGGCTTAAGGATAATTAAGCCTAATCCAAGCCCTAGTTGCGCCCACCCATTGAAGGAGTTTTCGACGCCAACCCTAAGCTTGCCGCCCAGCTCCTTATGCCGCCGTCCAGCTCCTTGCCGGCGTCCAAGCTTCAGCCGGTGAACCCTCCGGCGACCCTCCGGTGATCTTCCTAGGCCTCGGTGAAAAGGTGAGCACTTGGCTTCCTTGTTTTGGCCGGCGCCTACTCCTCCACCAAAGCTGTCCAGTTTTTTGGACATCTTGTTCTCCTCTCGTCGGAGCGTCGTTTGAACAACGGTTTGAGCTCCGATAGCGGCTAAACTACCGGGGATTCGATCTCCGGTAATCCTCTGAGGTGGAGGATGAAGGATTCGTCAATTGGTTGACAAATACCTCTCCGGAGAAGCGAGTTTTGAGAACTCGTATTAGGATCCGAATTTGGATTCGGATCGTGATCATCTCTCGATCACGTCGTCTTCAACACGAGGCTAGTAACCCGTACGAAGACGAAGCTCTTGGCTTAGCGAAGTCATCCCGAGGAACTCGGCGTGGATACGGATAGAGATGATTCTAGCGAGGATCGTTCCGGTTGATGCCGTTCCCGCTACACGTCATACGAAAGGTATAACGTAGATAAATTTCCTTTTATTGCAAATCTAATTTACGGTTATGTCTACACTTGTTGTAATATGCATGCGTGTGTTGTGTGTGTTGTAATAAATGTAGATTTATTAATTTTTTTGCTTCCGCTGTGTTCATGTTTGCGAAACGTGATCGAACACACACACGCCGCGGTGCCGAAAACCCAACATGGCTCACATATATGTAATGACATATAGGGGCTAAGGAATAGAAGAAGACTCATCAGAGGGGAGTCAAATTTGCGAGTTGGCAATGGAGCAAAGGTTGCTGCGGTCGCCATCGGAACTTATTTGCTGAAGCTCCCTAGTGAACTAGTCTTGGAACTGGACAATTGCTATTGTGTTCCTTCTCTAATAAAGAACATTGTTTCTATTTTCTGCTTAAATAGAAATGGTTTCCATTTAACGTTTAGTAACAATTGTTGTTATATAACTTTGAATGGCGTACTTTATGGAACTGGAACTTTGAGCAATGGCATTTATACGTTGGACGTATCCAGTGACATTTTCAATATCTAAGCGAGCAACAAGCATGCTCGAAAGGATGATCAATTAGACTCCTACATGTGGTATTGTCGTCTTGGTCATGCAAGCAAGAAACGCATGTCCGAATTACACCGATGTGGAATTCTGGAATCGTTTGAATTGGATTCATATGATACATGTGAATCATGCTTAAAAGGCAAGATGACTAAGTTACGTTTTATAGGAAAAGGTGAACGAGTGGGAGAGTTACTAGGTCTAATACATATTGATGTATGTGGACCTATGTCAACTCAAGCTTTAGGAGGCTATAGCTACTTCATTACCTTCACCGATGATCACTCACGGTTTGGGTATGTGTTCTTGATGAAACACAAGTCTGATGCCTTTGAAAGGTTAAAATAATTCAGAAATGAAGTAGAGAAACAACATGACAAGAGTATTAAAATACTTCGATCGGATCGAGGTGGTGAATACTTAAATCAAGAGTTTCTTGATTATCTAAGAGACAATGGTATATTATCTCAATAGACTCCACCATATACACCATAGCATAGTGGTGTATCTGAGAGGCGTAACCGGACCCTGTTACACATGGTCAGGTCAATGATGAATCATGCGAATCTTCCCAAGTCCTTTTGGTGCTATGCACTTCAGACAGATATTTACTTGTTAAACAGAATGTCAACCAAGGTAGTCTCTACTACTCCATATGAGATATGGAATAGTAAGAAACCTCATGTATCTTACTTGAAGATATGGGGTTGTCCTGCTTATGTGAAGCGGACTGTATCAGACAAATTGGATGCTAAGTCTGATAAATGTCTATTTATTGGATACCCTAAGGAAACAAGGGGTTACCAATTCTATCATCCTGTGGAACAAAAGGTGTTTGTTTCAAGGCACGCTGTGTTTCTAGAGAAAGAGTTTCTCTTGCAAGAAAATAGTGAGAGTGTCGTCAAGCTTGAGGAGGCTTGAGAGACTCAAATAGACATTGATGAGATACCTGGTGAAGCACAACAGCCGAGAACTCATAGTGATGAGCAATCGGCTGGACCTATTGTAATACCACATCTTCGTAGATCATGTAGAACACGCAACATTTCTGGGAGATATGGATTTCTCATAAGTGAATCGAACGACGTGTTACTCATTGATGATGAGGAGCCTACCTGTTATGAAGAAATGCTGACAAGTTCAGAAAGGGATAAGTGGCTTGATGCCTTGAAGTCGGAAATGGATTCCATGTATGAAAACCAAGTTTGGAACTTGGTTGACCCACCTGAAGGCATCAAGCCTATAGGGTGCAAGTGGGCTTTCAAGAAGAAAACCGACATGGATGGTAATGTGATTACCTATAAGGCTAGATTAGTGGCGAAAGGATATCGTCAAAAACAAGGTGTTGATTATGACGAAACCTATTCGCCTGTAGCTATGCTTAAATCCATTCGGATGCTCCTGGTCATAGCGGCTCATTATGATTATAAGATATGGTAGATGGATGGGAAAACAGCTTTCCTTAAGGGAAACCTGCTCGAGGACGTGTATATGATATAGCCTGAGGGTTTCACATCGGTTGATAAAACCAAGGTATGCATATTGCGACGGTCCATATATGGATTGAAGCAAGCATCCAGGAGCTGGAATATCCATTTTGATTAGACAATCAAAAAGTTTAATTTCTCACAAAATCCAGACGAACCTTGTGTGTACAAGAAGGTTAGTGGGAGTGCAGTCGTGTTCCTAGTATTGTATGTCGATGACATATTACTTATAGGAGACGATGTTTCAGTCTTACAGTCAGTTAAGATTTGGTTATCCAAGACATTCTCCATGAAAGACCAGGGAGAAGCAACCTACATCCTCGGGATTAAGATCTATAGAGATAGATCGAAACGGTTGCTTGGTCTTTCGCAGTCTACATATATAGACCGAGTGCTAAAGAGGTTTAGCATGTCAGAATCCAAGAAAGGTTTCCTACCCATCAGGCATGAGATACATCTTTTGAAGTCTATGTATCCGCGCACAACAGACGAGAGGATTTGCATGAGTAATATTCCCTAAGCATCCACAATAGGATCTATCATATATGCTATGTTATGTACGAGGCCCGATGTATCGTATGCTCTGAGTGTCACGAGTAGATACCAGTCTGATCCAGGAATGGATCATTGGGTGGCTGTTAAGACGATCCTTAAGTACTTAAGAAGAACTAAGGATGTGTTCCTAATATATGGAGAAGGGGACATGGTGATACATGGGTATACGAAAACCAGCTCCAGACAGACACGGATGATTCCATGTCTCAGTGTGGGTATGTATTCACCTAGAATGGAGGCGCAATAAGTTGGAAAGCTTCCAAGCTTGACACTATAGCGGATTCTGCAACTAAGGCAGAATACATTGCAGCTTTGGAAGTAGCAAAGGAAGTGGTTTGGATCAAGAAGTTCATCTCTGAACTTGATGTGGTCTCATCAGTGATCCAAACATGTGCTTCACCGCTATCATCTTATCAGAGTGATCATCAGTAGGAAGGAAATACAAATCGAGAAAATCCCCACTAAAAGAAACTTAGCAGATCCTTTGACTAAGGCATTACCTCAAAGTAAGTTTGAGGGTCATGTTAGAGCTTATGGTATTAGATACCGTAGCGATTGACATTAGGCCAAGTGGGAGTTTGTTAGTGATATATGAGAGATGTCCTAAGGCAATCGCCTTATGTTTGAACCATTTATATGATAAATGAAGATTCACTATTTGAGTATACATGTTTTCATGTATTTGATTAGATCTTAAACTCATTTACTGAATGTCCACGATACGATTATCAGCATGAGAGAATTTGTGATTGGATCACAACTAGTGAGTATGTCAACATGTGTAATTGTGATGTATCGGAATTATCCCAAGTCGATGAATTGATAGATTTGGACACCATTGATTCTGTCGAGACTAGCATGAGGTATACTCTTTGGTGTATCCAAGCAGCTGATTCTCACTAGCTGGAGACATTGTGATGTCCGGAGTTAATCGTGGATGCTAGTTATGGTAACTAGTTCATTGGAGTGACTAGCCGTAAGACTTCATATGGTTCTCTGCATATATAGATATGTCAATGAAGATCTTACTGTAGCTTAAGTGCGATGTTCCTTTGACTTGCGGTATTCAAGTCATCTTGATCATGAAGACTTATGCTTTGACATCTTAAGAAAGCATCTCTGAGGAGATGTGGACCCGGGATGATTGGGTATAAGTCGAAGTGATCGAAGGTGTTTGAATAGCCTATAAAGGATTCACCACTCCTTGCGAGGAGATGTATACCCATGGCCTCTCGTCGGATTGTTACTAAAGTCTTTGGCCAAAGCTTTACATGTTTAGAGTAAGGTACTCTTCGATACATGTGCAGTAACTAGAATCCGTAGGACGAGGAAATGATACTTGGGCTAGGTGTGACGTAGTCAGCATAGTGGGGACTGACACTATAGACCATGTCCTGAACTAAGTGGGTATAAGATGAGTGAAGGGAATGGGGCACGATTCATTCGAGCTGCTGAAGGGTTTCAGAAATAGTTCTGGATCAACCGTTGATCTTTTCGATTAATTGGGGATCATGATGTACTACTAGGTGCCACTCATGTTCGTTCTATAATTAATGGTTAATTATAGATGGCCAACAAAAACCGAGAACCTATTTGGTCACACGCACAACGAGCGTAATCCGAAGGATTTAAAACGAGCTTAAGAATGAGATTCTTAGACTGAGAGAAACTAGGTTTGGTTGGAACAAACAAGAAGCGAGCATGAAATCGTTTCAGTCGCAATGGAAGCATGGATGGGTCGTGTCTTATGAAGACATAATGGATGAACCAAAATGGTTTGGTTCTAATCCAATGGAGGAGAATAAACCAAAGGGTTTGGTTTATTTTAAACGAATAAAGCAAAGTTGGTTCGGTTCGTTTTAAATTAAAATAAACCATCATGGTTTAGTTTATTTTAACTTATATTATTGGAGCGGGTTAACGGGCCTTATGGTTATGATTCAATTACCATTAAGAGAATAAGTTCTCTATAAAAGAGGGCTTAAGGGTTTGTTAAGCCCTAATCCAAAAAAACCCTAACCTAGAGTTGCCGCCCACCTCTCCTCTTTGAAGAAGTCGGCGCCAACCCTAGTGCCGCCGCCCCTTCTCCTCCAACCGGCGACCAGATGCTGCCATCTTCTCCACTTGCCGGCGTCGAGCTGCTGCCGGTGGAGCTCCGGTGATCTCCCTTGGGTTCGGTAATAAGGTGAGCTTCCACCTTTCCTTTTGGCCGGCCCCTACTCCTCCACCAAAGCTGTCCAGTTTTCTGGACAGCTTGTTTCCCTCTCGTCGGAGCATCGTTTGGACGACATTTGGAGCTCTGACAGCGGTAGCCTTGCCGGGGATTCGATCTCCGGTAATCCTTATAGGTGGAGGACGAAGGATTCATCAAACGGTTGACGAATACCTCTTTGGAGAAGCGAGTTTTGAGGACTCGTTTTTGGATCCGAATTTGGATTCAGATCGTGATCTTCTCTCGATCACATCGTCTTCAACACGAGGCCAGTAACCCGTACGAAGACGAAGCTCGTGACTTGGTGAAGTCATCCCGAAGATACTCGGCGTGGATACGGATAGAGACGATTCTAGCAAGAATCGTTCCGGTTGATGCCTTTCCCGCTACATGTGATACGTAAGGTATACGTAATTAAATTTCTTTTATTGCAAAATTTAAATTTACGGTTATGTATACACATGTTGTACTATGCATGCGTGTGATGTGTGTGTTGTAATAAATGTAAATTTATTATTTTTATTTCTTCTGTTGTGCACATGTTTATGAAACATGTTCGAACACACACTCGTCGCAGTGTCGAAAACCTAACAGTGGTATCAGAGCCCAGGTTGTGTTTCGACATAATCATAAAAATTGTTTTGCGATAGTCATAATGATATTTCTAAAAATTTTCTTCTTTTGTAAAGTTAGAAGTATTTATGGAAATTTTTCAATTTTGGAAAGTCTAGAAGTATTTATGGAAATCTTCCACTTTTGGAAAGTTGGAAGTATTTATGGAAATTGATATTTTCCATAAATAAAATATTTGATTAGATTTTGGAAATTTGTTTCCTAATTTAATCATGATTTGATTTGGGAAGTCAAATCTTAAAAATATTTTGATACTACTGGTACCTTCCCTACATAATCCCTGATAGAGGGGTTAGTAGGTGACCAAAGATCTGATCCAAAATACACGGCTCAGCTAAGAAAGGAAAGGAAGATTGGCACGGGCGAACATCAGAAGCCATTGGCACTGGAAAATATCAGAAGTCATTAGCACGGGCGAATATCAGAAGCCATTGGCACGGGTGAATATCAGAATCCATTGGCACAGGCGAACATCAGAAGCCATTGGCACGGGCGAATATCAGAAGCCATTGGCACGGGCGAATATCAGAAGCCATTGGCACGGGCAAATATTGAAAGACATTGGTACGGGAGAGTTAATTAAAGCAATTGATACGGCATAGGAGAGACGGAAGGCGCTTCGCCAAGAGGTCGGTCCAATCTGATCAATACAAAGGGAATTTGACATGGGGAAAAGAGGAGTTGGTTCGGGTTGATAAAAAGCCCTAGGGCTAGGTCACCCGTGGGCTATAGGCCTAAACTAGCTTCCCTCAACACAGAAGGTTGAGGGAGATAGTCTAGCCTAGTTTCCCGAAAAATAGAGGAAAAGGTGTTAGGCAACGGCCTGAGAGGCCCCACATAATATTCCAAGGAGTCTTCACTCCTGATATCTGTAACAGAATGATTCTCCAGGGAAAGGTGGTGGCCACGTGTACGATGGAGATAACCTACGACGTTACGATGAAGGAAATGGGAAGATAAAAGGGAGGGAGCAAGGAGGAAAAGGGGGATCCCGGCAATTATTCCAACCAGCAAGAGAGCAGAGGACGCAAGAGGAAGAGGAGAACCACAGTCGCCTCACCGGAGATGAAGGAAGGAGATCTATCGTTGTCACATCTCTTGTATTTTTCTCGATTTACGATATCACTGTAAAAGGTCTTCTATCCTCCACCTTCGGAAATTGACCCTCCGTAAAGGAGGACCCTCATAGTGAAAGTGCTTAGGCACCGCCTCCGGTGAGAAAGTTCACCTCCGTGGAGTAGGAATCCTTATTCCGAACCATTTTACATCTTGTGTCTGAATCTCGATTGCTCTCATTGGTTTGCTTGCGTTTCACCTATTTCATCTTATTCTTTACTGATTGCGGCCGGTGAGGACCCTCTGAGACCCCCGTTAGTGCTTCACTGCATTGAAAATGGAGCGAGCAGGTTTTCACTCTTTCCGCATCAGTTGGCGCCGTCTGTGGGAACATTGAGCTGGACGTCGAGATGCAACCGGAAGAAGTACAACCCCCTGCTACCTCGGCGAGGAGCGCCCCATCATCCTTCTACCCTCGCAGTTGAAAGCCCTGATGGATGACGCTGTCACAGAAGCTCTCGCTAGGGAAAGGAGAAGGACCGGATATCTGCATCCGCATTCCGGGGAACCTTCTTCTAGAGACCCACCCCCAGAAATGCCTCCTCCCTCTCGTACAGCCGTCAATGGGGAAACATTGCTTGGAGGTGGACTCGGGGGAAGAACGCCTCAGAACACTATGCCCTTCACCCAAACGCGCAGGGAGGAACAGGGCGAAAGTCAATCAACCAGGCCTCTGGAAGTATACGATCCCAGTCCCTTCACAATGGACATTCTCTCAGAGCTCCCTCCATCCTACTTCTAGAATCCTCATATTAATAAGTATGACGATTCGACGGATCCCGAAGAGCACATATCTCAATTTGACGGAGCGGCCTCGCTCCACTGTTATACTGACGCTCTCAAGTGTCGAGTCTTCCGAACCACCCTAACTGGCTCGGCGCAAAAGTGGTTCAATACCCTACCCCCAGGGTCTATCACCGCTTACGATTTCCGAGAATGTTCACCGAGAATTTGTCACCGCAAGGCGATAGACAAGACGCCTATGTTAATGCATATCACCCAGGGACCTTTAGAATCCCTTAGGGGATATCTTCATCGATTCATACTGCGGTAGGGAATCCTCGGCCCGATCCGAATCTTTCAGGTGCTATTCAAAGACGGATCAAGGAGGGCCCTTCCTCGATTCCTTGTTAAGACAACCTGTGGATAGTTATGAGGAGCTACTAAGCCGTGCGGAGCAGTTCATCCGCGAAGAAGAAGGATTAAAGGTACGGAGAGCTGAACGGACTGCCTCAGTAGTCCCAGCTGAAAGGGCTCGTCCCGCTGCTCCCCAAGCACCTCTCAGGCGGGAGTATCCAAGACCTTTTCGACAAGAGGTCCCGAGGCCTCGTCTGATGTTGCCAGAAGTTCGCCCCGTCCCACCCTTACAAATCATGGTCAGAAGCACTTCCTCCCGCGAGGACTTGGAAAGAACGGAAATGGAATTCTATGACCAATGTGGTCTGCAATGACCCTTAGGGACACAGGAGGATCCCACGAACCCCCGTTCTTTTGCCAATATCATACAGAATACGGCCACAGTAGTGGCCGATGTTTCAAGTTACAAGAGGAATTGGATCACCTCCATACTACATATCCGCGAGTAAGGTTCCAGGCAGGAGGACCGGCACGGCGAGGCCCACGACCAAATGTAACCCGTCCAAAGCCATATAATCAACAACCTCGGGTCACTTTCCCCCACACGCCGTTCCAGGAGGATGTCTCTCAAGAAGGTCCATCAGGTGAGGGCCCTTCATCCAATCTAGATGACATTCCCACGCGGGGAGTTATTCATGTTATAGCTGGAGGACCTACCGACGGGGACTTTAACCGGGCGCGGAAGTCGTACGCCCGTCTCATGGAGAGTTTGGCCATCGTCACCGACCAAACTATTCAAGTGGCACCGCCCGTTTCATTCGGGCCAGAAGATCTACAAGGTGTCCTGCTGCCCCACACGGATGCATTGGTCATTCACATATCCTTGGCCAATTATGAAGTGGCCTGGGTGCTAGTTGACTCGGGAAGCTCCGTCAACATCCTCTTCCAGGAAGCTTTCGGACAAATGCAGCTGGGAAATGCCCAGCTAGAAGATGTGGCCACCCCCCTCTTTGGATTCGCAGGGCATGTAGTACACCCTACAGGGCAGATTTCCTTGCCTCTGACTCTGGGCGTAAAGCCCAGCCAAAAGACCAGTATAATCCTTTTCCTCATTGTGGATGCTCCGTCCACTTATAATACTATTCTTGGGCGTCCTTTCCTCACCCTTTTTCAAGCCATGGCTTCCCCATACCACCAGAAGCTGAAATTTCCAGTGGGTCAATTGGTGGGAGAAGTTCGTGGAGAACAGAAGGCCTCCAGGAGCTGCTATGTGCAAATGGTTCGGGACGACCAGAAGAAAGCCTAAACCAATGACCTCAAAGGCAAAGCTGTCATCACCAATGACGTCTGTGTCCTAGAGGAATCCCCTCCCAAGGTTGGCAAAATAGAGGAAGGAGAACTGGTGGAAATCGCTCCAGGAAAGGCCACACGGATAGCACAACAGCTGGAAATCAAAGAAGAGTTGGTGGCTTGCCTGAAGGAGAATGAAGACATCTTTGCAAAAGACGTGCACGATCTCACGGGGATCAACCCTCGAGTGGCTGAACACCATCTCAATATCATTAAAGGAGCCCGACCCATTTAACAGAAGAGGCGACATTTTGGACCAGAAAAGGACAAGGTCATAGCCGAAGAAGTGGACAAGCTGCTAAAAGCGGGTCATGTAAAGGAAATCCAGTTTCCCGAATGGGTTTCTAATGTAGTCCTGGTCCCCAAGCCGTCGGGGCAATGGAGGATGTGTATTGATTTCCATGATTTAAATAAAGCATGCCCTAAAGACTGCTACCCCTTGCCTCGTATTGATCAACTGGTGGATTCTACTGTGGGATATGAAGTGGTGTCTCTAATGGATGCATATCAAGGATATCATCAAATACCTTTGGTAGAAGAAGATCAAAAAAGGGTTAGCTTTGTGACCGCAGGAGGGTTATACGCCTATGTGGTAATGCTCGATTAAAGAACGCAGGGCTACATATCGCTTTATGGACAAAATCTTCCGAATGTAAAGGGAAAAATGTGGAAGTCTACGTGGATGACATATTAGTCAAATCGAAGGCCACTCGGGATTTAGTCAAGGACTTAAACGAAAACTTCGCTACATTGAGGCGGTTTAATATGAAGTTAAACCCTAATAAATGTCTATTCGGGGTAAAGAGCGGCAAGTTCTTGGGATACATTGTGACTGAGAAAGGGTTGCAAGCCAATCCTGAGAAGGTCCAAGCTTTATGCAATATGAAGTCACCCGCTAATCTGCGGGAAACACAGAGGATGGTGGGCAGGATCATTTCTTTATCACGATTCATAGCTAGGTCGGCGGACAAAGGGCTGCCTTTCTTCAAGGTCCTCCACAAGGCTACCAAGTTTCAGTGGGATGATCAATGTGAACGGGCTTTCCAGGAGTTAAAGAAATATTTGGCGGGACTCCCACTGCTAGCCAAACCAATAGTCGGCGAACCTTTATGGATGTATCTGGCTGTCTCAGATGGAGCCATTAGTTCGGTATTGTTAAAGCAAGAAGGTTCTCATCAGCATCCTATTTATTACACCAGCCACCTTAAGGGGGCGGAATTCCGTTATACAGAGCTGGAGAAGTTAGCGTATATCCTAGTGCTAACCGCTCGCAAGTTAAGGCCGTATTTTTTGGCTTATCCCATCACCGTTCTAACCCACAGCGAATTGGGCTAGGTCGTCACTAAGCCCAATTTCTCTGGAAGATTGGCCAAATGGGTAGTAGAACTAAGCGAATATGATATTCGCTACCAACCTCGAATGGTTATCAATGCCCAAGCACTTGCGAATTTTCTAGCAGAGGTACCCTGAGTTTCGGAAGAGGGTTCGACAGCCAACGAGGAAGGATCAGAGGCCTGGAGTATATTCGTGGATGGCTCTTCAGGGTCTATGGGCAGCGGCGTCAGTGTTCTATTAATTTCCCCTGGTGGTGAAGAAACTCGATTAGTCGTTCACCTGGAATATCGGGCATCTAATAATGAGGTGGAATACGAAGCCATTTTAGCGGGCTTGGAAGCTGCTAAAGCGGTGGGGGCTTCTTCCATTATAATCCATTCGGATTCCCAGTTGGTGATATCGCAACTCCAAGGTTCCTTCGCGGTTCGAGAGGAAAGGCTGCATAAATACCTGAAGGCTTTTGAGAAAGAAAAAGCTCAATTCCGTCAGGTCCTCTTAAAGCAGATCCCGCGGGAGAACAACAGAAAGGCAGATGAATTGGCTCGGTTGGCTAGTGCTATGGAAGGAATGAAGTCCTCAGAAATGGTCCATACGAAAATTCATACTTCCTTAGCAATATGCAGCTTGGAGGGAGACGCACCCGAATCAAGCCTGATGCTTGATTGGCGGACCAACATCATAACTTAATTACGGCACAGGAAGATCCCTGAAGAAAAAATAGCGGCTTCCGCTTTAATAAGCCGAGCCAAATGGTTCACACTCTTAAATGGGGACTTATACAAGACTTCCTTCGGATGACCCTTATTGAAATGCTTGGGAAATGAGGATGTGGAATGGGTACTACGGGAGATTCATGAAGGTTGCTGCAGCAATCATTCAGGGGGGAGAGCTTTGGCTAGGAAGGTCCTCTTGGAAGGATATTTTTGGCCGACTCTTCAGCAAGATGCCGTTCGTATAGTGCGAGCTTGTCTCGCTTGTCAGAAACATAGCAACCGTTCTGAACGGCCAGCTGAGTTAATGAAAGCGGTGATCTCTTCTTGCCCTTTCGACCAGTGGGGAATGGATATAGTAGGTCCGATGCCAGCAGCGCCTTTACAGAAGAAATTTTTATTGGTGGCTGTGGATTATTTTTCCAAATGGGTGGAGGCAGAGCCCTTAGCCAGAATTACTGAGAATGCCGTAATACAGTTCTTATGGAGAAACATTGTTTGTCGTTACGGTATTCCTAGAAAAATAGTCAGTGACAATGGACGACAATTCCAGGGAAAAAAGATCCACGAATGGTGCCAGAGTCTCAACATTCAGCAAGCTTTCACTTCGGTCGCTCGTCCTCAAGCGAATGGGCAAGTGGAGGTGACTAACAGGATCCTCATTCAAGGATTAAAGACCAAATTAGGGGCTCAGAGGGGGAACTGGGTAGAAGAGTTACCAGGCATCTTGTGGGCCTATCGAACCACTCCCAAGACAGCAACAGGAGAAACTCCCTTTAGTTTGGTGTACGGGAAGGCTATTATTCGATCGAGGTTACATTAAATAGCGCTTGGATAAAGGCATACGAACCAAATCAGAACCAGCTCCTCCGAAGCATCGAATTGGACTTGGTGGAGGAAAAGCGGGAGATGGCACGGAGGCGAGCGGAATTCTACAAGCAAAGAGTGCAACTAGCCTTCAATAAGAAGGTGATGCCTCGAAGATTTAAAGAAGGGGATTGGGTTTTGCGTAAGGTTAATCCCGCTGGAGACCCCAGAAATCTGGCTCCAAACTGGGAAGCACCCTATGAAATGACGCAGCATATTATCTGAAAGATGACCAAGGCAAAGAGCTTCCACGACCTTGGAATGCCCTTCATTTAAAACTTTTTCACACTGTATGAGAAATATGGAATGGAAGAAGAGAAATTATGAGACTCCGAAGGGGGTACTTCTTGAATTGATTACATTAATTAGATGCCGAATACTCTCCAAATTTCATTAAGGGGTTATTTACAAAAGCAATACAGTGTTTTTAATAAATCTTGAAGAAAGAAGAAAAGATGGAAAGGGAATTCCCATTTCAAAACAGGCTATCATATTACAGCTTGAACCGATCAGGAGGATAACGTTGAAAACCAGCCTCCCAATTTAAAGAAAAGGAAGGATAAGGTGGAGGAGGTAATCCTTGGTTAGCATACTGTTGAACCACTTCATTAAATCCGTCCTGATAGGTGGCGCGCAGTAAAGTGATGAGTCTCTCCTGGCGGTGCGGATGGTCAGGGCTTCGCTCACCATGCAACCTCTCACATTTTTCTTGTTGCTCTTGAAGTTTTCGACGCACGTCAACATAGCGTCGTGACACCTCCATAATAGCATCGGCTAAGATGGAAACATCATCGGCTCGGGAACTTGGTCTGCTTGCACAAGGTCGTCATCTCCACCATGTTACGATGCATAAGTGAGATCCCCTCCTTTGCTTGAGAATAAGATCTGGTTGGCGAGTTCGGTGCTCGACCTCTGGAGGGAAGTCTCCTGCCAGCGTAGACGGGCATGAGCATGCGCCCGGGAATTTATAAGGGATGAGTTTTCTTGTACCTCCTTGCATAAGCGGGTGCGAAGGTCCCCTATCTTATCCTGTGCTCGTTGGTATTGAACAGAAGCGGCGATGACATCGAGAATCCTGTTGCTTCCCCTTGAGGAGTTCTACCGCCCTTGAGCGTATTAATTCTTGAGCGAGGAAGACTCCTTATCGGGAGGTGGGACTTCCATTTGAGGCGGGTGGTACACACACAGGCGTTGTTGTTCTCTTAACGCGCATGATGGTATCGCATCATACGAATTTGTTGGCGAGCCTCGGATAATTGCTCACTGGCGAGTGCAATTGTTGTAACAGTCGTTCTCGATTTTGGCGATTCGCTAAATCTTTCGTTGTTGTCGCTCCCATTCTTGAGCTTGAGTCCGATATTGATGGAGGGGCGATCCAACTCTTGATGATTGGTCAAGGCTGCATGCGGTTGTGAAAAGAAATCAGTTAGTAAGACAAAGCTAAGAGCTAATCGAGAAAACATACCAAATCGAGCATGGCGTAGGCTTTCCATCACGAGAACACTTCCTCTAAGTTCGAATCCAAGACTCAGCGGAGAAAAGGAAGAAGATGGGACGGATGATATCTTGAGGTGGAAAGTTCACTGGGAGGGAAGAAGGGAATGACATTTGGAAGAGGAGACGGGCTCTTCCGCGATGAGTGGAAGGAAGCTTGATGAGGGACATCGATCGCCATGGGTTCGGAGGAAGAATGGTATTCAGGGAGAAAGAAGGAAAGGATGGGTGGGTCTCTATCATGGTGACATGGAGGCGCATCCTCCCAAGTTCATCCTCGGGTGGGGTGGAGAGAAGGCGACTTCAATGATGGTGGCGAGAGGGAGAAAAAGTATGGGAGTTAGGGTTCAAATGTCGGGAAATGGAGGAAGGAATAATGGTACCAATTCCCTCGGGGTAGAAGTAACAAGAGATTCAAGGGGAGAGGAGGAAGACGGACAAGGTGAAGTAGTTGTGTTGGTGACGGGAGGGGAAGAAGAGGTACTTTCCTCTTGCGGTGTGGATAACGACCGCTATCTCTGGAAAAGGTAGAGTGCATTTTGATGATCTAAGAATAAGGATTGGGGAGGAACAAAGCAGACGGAGAAGAAGGAGATGAAAAGGTAAAGGGATGAAGATAGAAATGAAGGCAAAAGGATCCCTTATAAAAGGGAAAGAAGGATTATTTTTCCTAAATGGCTCGGTGGGTGCTAGAGCCTTCAATTACATGGGAAGGGGGCGGATATGGCGTTCCCCCTTCAGAAGGCAAGCACAAAAGAGGGAGGGTATGAAAGCGTTGCCTCCTTTATATTGATGGCTTCGGGACTATATACATCTAAATTTCTATCCCCGTGAGGCAGAGCGGAAGATATCCCCGTGCGGTGGTGGAACGGAAGAACCGAGACCCCACAGTTATTATTATTTATTCTACATCTAAATTTCTATCCTCATGAGGCGAAAGATATCCGTCTGTGGTGGTGGAACGGAAGAACCGAGACCCCTCGGTTATTATTTATTCTACATCTAAATTTCTATCCCCGCGAGGCAGAGCGGAAGATATCCCCGTGCGGTGGTGGAACGGAAGAACCGAGACCCCTCGGTTATTATTTATTCTACATCTAAATTTCTATCCCCGCGAGGCAGAGCGGAAGATATCCCCGTGCGGTGGTGGAACGGAAGAACCGAGACCCCTCGGTTATTATTATTTATTCTACATATAAATTTCTATCCTCGCGAGGCAGAGCAGAAGATATCCCCGTGCGGTGGTGGAACGGAAGAACCGAGACCCCTTGGTTATTATTATTTATTCTACATCTAAATTTCTATCCCCGTGAGGCAGAGCGGAAGATATCCCCGTGCGGTGGTGGAACGGAAGAACCGAGACCCCTCGGTTATTATTATTTATTCTACATCTAAATTTCTATCCCCGCGAGGCAGAGCAGAAGATATCCCTGTGTAGTGGTGGAACGGAAGAACCGAGACCCCTCGGTTATTATTATTTATTATACATATAAGTTTCTATCCCCGCGAGGCAGAGCGGAAGATATCCCCGTGTGGTGGTGGAACGGAAGAACCGAGACCCCTCGGTTATTATTATTTATTCTACATATAAATTTCTATCCCCGCGAGGCAGAGCGGAAGATATCCCCGTGCGGTGGTGGAACGGAAGAACCGAGACCCCTCGGTTATTATTATTTATTCTACATCTAAATTTATATCCCCGCGAGGCAGAGCGGAAGATATCCCCGTGTAGTGGTGGAACGGAAGAACCGAGACCCCTCGATTATTATTATTTATTATACATATAAGTTTCTATCCCCGCGAGGCAGAGCCGAAGATATCCCCGTGTGGTGGTGGAACGGAAGAACCGAGACCCCTCGGTTATTATTTAACCCTATATTGTTTTATCCTTGCAAAATAGCAGAGTCAATTCATTTAATGGTTCTATATCCCAAGCGGATTATAAAGGCGGAAGAGTCGATATATGTCTCAGTCTATGGGGATGCCAAAGAAGTAAAGCGTGGTACAATGCAGAAAACAATAGAGAAAGGAGATAAACTGGGAAAGTTCATTAATGCAAAGGAATTACATATTTTAAGGCATTTACGAGGGAAAACGACAAATAGAAACCCTTATACATCTTGAGTATTATAGTTCTTTGTTGGGAGGAACGGAGGGAGCTCTCTTATATGGTTGAGGTTTACACAATAGTTGTCGCCGGTAAGACTGCTGTAGGAAAACTTGTTTGGCCAATTCCTTTTGGGACCCGACCAGTTGTTGACGTAGGGAGCGATTACTGGCGGAAGATTCCTTCAGCCGCTGCTGTAAGTACTTCACTTTCTCCTCCAAGCTAACTATGTATCGGCGGTAATTTATACATTCTTGAAGGAGAGGAATCACGCCTATTCAGATATTCTGTCCATGGCAAATAAAGAGAAAAGGGAAGGATGGAAGCTATCAGGTAAAGATCGGGAACTTTTATAGCAACGAAGGGTGAAGGTGCATTTATGGGCAGAAGAAAGGGGGACTATAAATGCCAGTAAAGGAGAGGAGACGTGGGGGTAGTAGTGGGAAGGGTAACGGACCTATAACTGTAATTAAGAAGGTCTGAATCCCTGGGCGATGATAGAAGAAGGTATGTTCAGATCAGATTATCGTCCTTTCGAAGACAGAACTCTTACCTCTACGTGAAAAAGACAAAAGCAAACATCAAGTTCCCTCTCTCATTTTTACTCATATATTTGAAATGATTACATTAATTTGATCTATACAGATTTTCTCTGATTACTCCCCATAGACGAGGCGGGAGAGGTCTCTTTGGGAGGAGAGGGCGCCAGGATGACCCTGAAGCGCTCGACTTGAGGTGAAGGAAGAGCTGATGGACCTTCGTTCAACGAAGAAGGATGAGCTCCTACCGGGGGGATTGGGATGAAAGCCAGCGCTGGCGGTGAAGGGAGGATTCCACACCCTATTGCGGAAGGAAGAGAAAGGAGCCCAAAAAGACCTCCCTTTAGGAGGAGTTGGAGTTGGACTGGAAGGCAGGAACGGAAGGGGGCCGAAGGCTGAAGTGGCGGTCGAGCGGGTCTCTGAGTCTCCAGTATCTTCCGAAGCCCAGTTCCATAACTCGAAGGATTCTGACTCTGAAGAAATTTCGATGGGATGCCCTGCTGAAGCCATGATAGGGAGATAGAGGGACGAAGACAGGGAGGGTGATGATTTATAATGAAAGAAAAGCAACGGGGGAAGTTCTTGGGAAGGGGAAGAAGACGAGGAGGTGGATATAGTTTCAGAAGCAGTAAAAAGGAATGGGGAAGGCTAACAGGCCATAGTCACTTAAAGCAAGTCCCCAAACCGAAATCGGGACGGGTGTGAATAATATCAGACAAAATACTTCAAGCAGATTCAACC
This sequence comes from Wurfbainia villosa, assembly GCA_025175895.1. NCBI lineage: Eukaryota > Viridiplantae > Streptophyta > Magnoliopsida > Zingiberales > Zingiberaceae > Wurfbainia > Wurfbainia villosa. The sequence goes on along the minus strand of CM045996.1, from coordinate 15,087,759 downwards.
GAATCAAATCAAGGGTGAATAATGTTATTCAATATCTCTCCCATAAGCACGAAACAACAAGGTGATTGCACCATCCTATACGGGAAAAGAGATAACGCTATAAAAAAGGAGGAGTTTAAATTCTCTAATTCACAAGAAGGTGGACAAGACGATGATAACTAAGCCTATGGACAAATTCATCATTCAGAAGCAGAAGAGAGGATATTGATAAAATTATCAAAAAAGGAGAATAGTAAAAATTACAATTCAAAGAGTTCGGGCGGACATTTAGCTAACGCCTCCGTGGGATCTAAATAGCTAGTGTCCGTGCCAAGAGGCGGGTATCTTTGTTCGACATTTTGAGCCGAGGACCCCTCAAAACCTAGTATAAAGAGATCTACCCCCTTCTCGACATAGCGCCCCTTGAGGTCGGCTTCCTGCTCCTTTAGTTGGTCCTGATATTGAACCACCTGAGCTTGACTTTCCGCCAATTTAATCGCCAAAGCATCTCTCTCGGTGGCTGCCTGTATAGCTCGCTGTCCTAAGGCTGAAAGAGCTTCAAGATACTCCTGTTGAAGGGTAGATTGCTGCTGAGCCACCGGCGATAAGGTCCGGGGAAGAGCCGCTACCATGGAGAAAATCTCCTGACACTTCTTTGCACAGGATTCCCTGGTAATTGCCCAGGCTTGACGCTTCAGATTAAGATGGTGGCGTTCTTGTTGAAGCTGTGTGATAGTAGCCGAAGAGTCAGCATCCTTGATCATGGCATCCATAAGATATCTCTTGTACTCCTTCGCCTCGAGCCGATGTCTACCGCTGCACCACCGGACTACAAGAAGAGGCGCTGTTCTAATTCTTCATTTTTTCGTTGTAGCTCCTCTTTTTTGCTTCGGACCAAGGCTAGTTACATCGTGGCATCTTCGCACTGGCCCCGAAAGTCTGCCTCCTGCTCATTTAATCGCCGCACGAGCTCTTTCTGTTGTGACACGGCGGCAAAATGGTGAGCCTCCACACTAGATTGGAATCGGGCTAGATGAACCACCATGTTGTTATGTTGGGTGGAGGCCTAAAAGGAAAGGAAAATTATCAGCATACATCAGTATAGGGAAATACCCATAGCAGAGAGGAGGAAAAGAAAAAGTAAATACCGTAGTTTACTCCACTTGCTCACATTGGCCTTGTATGCCTAACTGTTAAAGAATTTTACCTCCTAAGGGTGCCAATTTTCAGAAGGATCCCAGTGGCCTTCTGAGGAACAGAAGGAAGGATCCTCTCCTTCCAAGGAAGATGGGGGTCTGGTACGGTGAAGAGGGGTAGGAGAGGTTCTCGAGTCGGGAGGTATAGGAGCTTGGAGGGATTCTGTACGAGAAGGCAGGGGTGAATTTTGTGCAGATGAGGAGGAATGAAGAAATTGGGAGGGAGAATCCCCTCCTTGGGGAGATAAAGAAGGGGCAGGGGAGGTATTTCCTTCCCTTCTGGGCTCATAAATGGTTAAGGGTTGTGCTCCCGGCTGGTCGGAAGATAAGGTAAGAAGAGCTGATGAACTTGAGGCTCCTTTCTTGATGAGTCGCAACTTTTTTCGGGGGGATGACGAAGCTGCTACTAACTTGCCTCTTTTAGTTGAGGTCTTCTTTTTCTTGGTAGCCTCAATAGCTTCCCCTTCCACCAAAGCCTTCTGCATTAGATCGTCTGCAAGGTATACTTATAAGAAAGATGAATAATTTGGACAGGAAGTCATAGTGCAGGACCAGTATCACCCTACCTACAGCAACCGAAGTCATCAAAGGTAGAGGAGACAATCCAAAGTGGCTTAATAGAGGAGTTTCTATTAGGTGTTTGGAGCAGTAATGTAGCTCTCTTAATACCCTATACACTTCCGGGAAGGGGCATTGGGTCCTCATTTCTCGGAAGGGAGGCAATTCAAGAAGGGCTACCTTCCATGTATCAGAATAGGGAAGGGACTCGGGAAGTTGTACAAAGAAATACAATTCTTCCCAGCCCTTGTGGGAAGTGGGAAGGTTCACCAGGAATTGGCAGTCTAAACGGCTAGATAAATAAAAGAGACCTGCCTTAGAAGACTTTAATTGGAAGAAGCAATGGAATATTTCAGGGGTCAAAGAGAGGTTCAAGTGTTGGAACACTATGTGGGCTCCCGATAGAATTCGGAAGGAGTTGGGGGTGAATTGGTTCAGGGGTAGTCCGTAGAAGTTTAGAAGGTCCAAATAATCGTGGTACTGGCAGGATAGGCCGTTAAGAAATTGTTCAGAGAAAAGCATGTTAAATCGAGGAAGATTATGAGGTCGATGCAGTTTAGTCGTGAAACAAAGATTTTATAGGGGTCTATGTATTCGTTCTTAATATTAAAGAAATAATGGTTACAATCTAATCAAGGGTTATGGTATGTTCATACCAGGCGGGTGAAGAGGTGGTCCTAGGAGCCATGGATGTGAACAAAGCAGAGCACTTACTCAGGGGTTAAAGAAGAATCGTGTGGGGAAAGGAAGGGCTGGGTCGTCGAAACGCCGCCGGTGAAAATCACTGGAGGAGAAGAACAGGCTGGATTGTTAAGCACACTAAACGATATCTAAAAGGAGAAGGCGAGGGTTTATATAGGGTTTTCCGCGACAATTCAGCTGCACAGAAGGAGAAGGAGAAGCGGAGCCCATGAGCCCAACGGGCCTCCCTTAATATACTTGGGAGAGTTATAAGGGAACGGATGGATTTAAGTTGAGAAATGAGGAATAGGTCAGAAACTTTATGTACATTCACTACAACAAAAATGCTAAAAGACAACACCACAAAGACAACGGTTTTAAGAGAAACCGTTGTGATTTTGGTAAAAGACAACGATTTTTGACAAAACCGTTGTCTTTGAGTGTCAATATAACACAAAAGACAACAGTTTTACACTATCCGTTGTCGTTGAACATATATTTTTTTATCAACAACGCATTTTATAACGGTTTTCCAGAACCGTTGTCTTAAATTTTTTTTTTGTAATATAACAAAAATAAATAAATAAATAATTTAATAATGTAAGAATATAATTTAAAACGAGATAAATAAAATAAATTTATTTATTAAAATTCGAATTTAGTTATTAAATATTTATAAAAAAAATCTGAATAAATTTTAGGACTTGATTGGGTGAATTAATCCTAGGTTATAAATAAGCTAGGTTTAGGTTTTCCCTTCGCATCCAATTTTTTTTCTTTCTCCTGATTCCTCTTTTTCTTTTTTTTTGCGCCGTTGCTCCTCCCGCACTCCGCCTCGCCTGGCCGCGTGTCTTTCCCGTGAGCCGCCCGCCGCTTCCTTGCCGGTTCTCCGATCCGCATGCATGAGCACCAATGGTTGTCCTTTTCCTGTGTTGCTGCCACCAACCAACCACAACTCCGTCTCCCTTTCGCGATCGCCACCACAACCGATCGCCACAAGCTCGATCTCGTCGTAACCTTGTATATGCCGCATCCTTCCTTCTCCCTTGTGTCAAAGCACCACGTCCTGTGACCCTAATCCATCGCCGATCATACTCCTCGAGTCGGCTTCGGCATTGCCTCTCTGACAGGTTTGGCTTTAACTCAAAACTTTAACTTATCTTCCTCTCGAACCCTAGCGCTACCTCCGACTTTCTTACACCTCGCCTGCGAAAGTCCGACGACCGAACTTCTCTTGTCTTGTTGGTTCTCGCAACCGTGGGAAATCATGCCTCATTGTTTCGGACCATCTCTTCTATGAGGACTGCCACACTGTGGATTTCTATTTCTTCTTAATTTAGGCTTGTAACCTCGTCTAGTTGCATATTGAATGAATAACATTAGTGAAGAGGACAGTTGGAGCAAATGAAAGAATAACATTTAGGCATGCTATGTTAGTGTTAGAGTGCCTTTATTAATTGGCTTAGCTTCTTAGTTGCGTTTACAATTATCTATTGTATAATGCTGGTAAGATATTGTCTCACACAGATTTTTTTTTGCAGGTTGCTTGCAGAGGTTGATCTCCGTAAACATGGTTGAGCTTCTTTTTGAAGACATCTTTACTTTGACAAGAATAGACCCAGATGGCAAAAAGTTTGATAGGTATGCTACATGATCTATGTTTGTAATAGATGTTGTGCATCTTATCACTTGTGAGATTAATGTTTTGATGAAACTAGCGGCGGAATTGATTTGTTATTTGTACTTTAAACTGTGAGACAAGTGATACGTTATGGTATCATTCCAATGCTTGAAACTTTGTACATTTCTATTCTCAATGTAGAACTCTGTATAATATAATTCCTTCAATCAAGTTGATTAGAGTACAAACTTCGCTAATCATGAAAACTGACTAGCTACTGACATCATGCTTGTTTTGTATTTTGTAGGTTGAAATTGCTCGCACTATATCAAAGATGTGCCTTGAATTCTCGAGATATTTACATAGGTAAGAACGAAATTTTCCACAAGGTCTATGACATCGTGTCCAAGAAGGAACTTATGAACCAATCTGACTTAAAAGATCTTGTTCCCAAGTAGGATCAGAAATAGGCTAGAAGGTCATGACCCTACGATTTACCTGCTTATTGTGTCTATGTAGGATCTCGATCACAACAAGCTTAACTAGATTGAATATACATAAGTTAAATAAGACATTGTAAGTATTGACACTAATCAGAAAAGTATTTTTCTTCATGTCATAGTGTTTAAGAAAATTCTGAATTATAAAACATTTTTTAATTCATATGTAGAAGATTCCTTTCAAATTATTCTTATCTTGCCCATCTTATAATTATTTTATCACATAGAAGTTGTTATCTCATATATGAATATGGTACACTAAGAATTATATAATAAATTTCATATATATTGTATGATTAATTTTAATAATATTTTGTGAGATGGCAATGATAAAGTGTTAATGATAAATTATAAATGTTAATATAGGTTTAAAATATTTAAGTTAAATTATAAGATCTTACAATTTATGTTTGGGTCTTATGATCTATACCTATGGACCTCTTCTCCTAACAACCTTGTTTTTTAAAGTACATATTATAATCATAATTAAATCCAAACCTTGCATGTGATATTATGTTTTAACAATTGAAATTGAGTAATTAAGCGTTGAGACATCATCGGTAATCTTATTTAAGGACTTAAATCTTAATATTTCAGTTCTTATCCTTTTCTTCCATCCTTGCATTTCAAGCCCAACTTTCTTTCTGAAATGAGTATTTATGTTAAAGGATGCCGATTATTGATAAATACAAGGACATGGGAGTAGTGGTCATGGGGAAAGTAGAATCTGGAAGCATATGCGAAGGTGATAGTTTGTTGGTCATGCATAACAAGGTTTTTTGTTTCTTCAATATTTCTGCCTTCAGGTTGCAATCGCTGAACTTGCATTGTGTCCCTTTGCTTTTCTCCAGGCTAATGTCAAAGTTCTTGCAATATTTTGTGACGAAAATAAAGTCAAGCGCGTAGGCCCTGGTGAGAATATTAGAGTAAGATTATCTGGGGTTGAAGAAGAAGATATATTTTCTGGTTTTGTACTCTCAAGTGTTGGTAAGTATTACTATATGTAAACATAAACTTTATTTACTATCTTAATAAACTTTATCTGATAAAGAATTTGACTAATGGTCAACATAAACTTCTTTTTGGTAAATTGAGGTATATAGTTCTTGTTATTTTTTGTTGAGAACCATGTGCAATAGGGTAAGGCTTCTAATGACCTTAATTAGCTTTTCATATTTTTATAGCTCCTGCAATTTTTCATTGAGAAGCAAGAACCATTCACATTAGAATTAGATATGTTTAGGGGCATTAGAAGGATTCTCATATCCAAAGTTTGATTTATTTTTTTTCTGACCTGCCAGATGTATTTTAGAACAGATATGGCTGGGATCTTAAGTGATAGCTATTAGGTCAGTAATAACAACTCTTGACCATATAAAATACATCTTAGTCTTGGGCATTCTTTATCTGAAATATTATTTGCCCCAAATCTCAACAGTTTCTTTCAGGGTTTACAGAAGATCACATGTCGTGTCTAAATAACAGACTTGTATAATTTGATGTGATTTGATCTAATTACTCCGTCACCTGAGTAATTATTTTGTTTTGCGATATATGAGAGATATAATTGAAGGCGCCACATCCATTGACAAGTCTTCCCTACGACCAATAGTAATATTAGATATATTTTTAAATTTTCTTATTGATACCATAGTGTTTAATTACATTTTCATTCATTTATTCACATGCAGTTTGCAAAATCTGTGATAGCAGCAAAGGAAATTGATGAAGTACGTTCGAAGTGGGCTGAATGCATACAAGATCACATATCTGATGATTAGGAGAGATTTAAGTGTACATACCTCTTTTGGTTATATGTGGTAATCTATAAGTGTTTTGCTTATTATGCATAATGCTTTTGGTGCATATGATGTGTAGTTATTTTGCCACAGTACTTTTTAATATATATCGGTAAGAGTGATCATTTTAAATGTAATGTGACCTTGTACTTTACATTGCTACAAGTGTGAGTGTATATATGTATTTTCTATAATTCTGTTTGATGCTGTATGATTTATATTAAAAATGCAACACTATAAATCTACAACGATTTATTGTGTTATAGAGTAACCGTTGAGAAATGACAACGGTGAAAAACCGTTGTCTATGAGTAAAAAAAATCCGTGGTAAATCGGGGGTTGGTCAAAGACAACGATGAAAGACCGTTGTAGATTTATGAAAGATAATGAAAAATCAATCTATGAGTTAAATAGAAATCGTGGTAATCGACTGTAGAAAAGTGGTTCGGGCAAAGACAACGGTTAAAAACCGTTGTCTTATCCTTGAAACGACAATGGTTTTTCACCGTTGTCTTTGCCCGAACTACTTTTCACAACGGGTCGATTTACCACGGATTTTTTTGTTCATAGACAACAGTTTTTCACCGTTGTCTATTCGATTTTTTGTTGTAGTGATTGGGACAGTCAAGCTTATAACTTCGCTTGACTATTTTTCGGGGTTGACTAATGATACTACTGGTACCTTCCCTACATAATCCCTGATAGAGGGGTTAGCAGGTGACCCAAGATCCGATCCAAAATACACGGCTCAACTAAGAAAGGAATGGAAGATTGGCATGGGCGAACATCAGAAGCCATTGGCACGGGTGAATATCAGAAGCCATTGGCACGGGCGAATATCAGAAGCCATTGGCACGGGCGAATATCAGAAGCCATTGGCACAGACGAACATCAGAAGCCATTGGCACGGGCGAATATCAGAAGCCATTGGCACGGGTGAATATTGAAAGCCATTGGCACGGGCGAATATTGAAAGCCATTGGTACGGGAGAGTTAATGAAAGCAATTGATACGACAAAGGAGAGACGAAAGGTGCTTCGCCAAGAGGTTGGTCCAATCTGATCAATACAAAGGGAATTTGACATGGGGAAAAGAGGAGTTGGTTCGGGTTGATAAAAATCCCTAGGGCTAGGTCACCCGTGGGCTATAGACCTAAACTAGCTTCCCTCAACACGGAAGGTTGAGGTAGATAGTCTAGCCTAGTTTCCTGAAAAATAGAGGAAAAGGTGTTAGGCAACGGCCTGGGAGGCCCCACATAATATTCCAAGGAGTCTTCACTCCTGATATCTGTAACAGAATGATTCTCCAGGGAAAGGTGGTGGCCACGTGTACGATGGAGATAACCTACGACGTTACGATGAAGGAAGGGGGAAGATAAAAGGGAGGGAGCAAGGAGGAAAAGGGGGATCCCGACAATCATTCCAACCCAGCAAGAGAGCAGAGGACGCAAGAGGAAGAGGAGAACCACAGTCGCCTCACCGGAGAAGAAGGAAGGAGATCTATCGTTGTCACATCTCTTGTATTTTTCTCGCTTTACGATATCACTGTAAAAGGTCTTCTATCCTCCACCTTCGGAAATTGACCCTCCGTAAAGGAGGACCCTCATAGTGAAAGTGCTTAGGCACCGCCTCCGGTGAGAAAGTTCACCTCCGTGGAGTAGGAATCCTTATTCCGAACCACGTTACATCTTGTGTCTGAATATCGATTGCTCTCGTTGGTTTGCTTGCGTTTCACCTATTTCATCTTCTTATTCTTTACTGATTGCGGCCGGTGAGGACCCTCTGAGACCCCCCTCAGTGCTTCACTACATTGAAAATGGAGCGAGCAGGTTTTCACTCTTTCCGCGTCATATTTTATTTTCATAAGTAGTTTTGATGATTTAGGAAATTGGTTTCCTAAATTGACTTTCCTTAATCAACTATTTCCACAAATAAAATATGTGATTAAATTTGGAAATTTGTTTCCTAATTTAATCATGATTTGATTTGGAGAATCAAATCTTAAACATATTTTATTTCCATAAATAGTTATGACATATAAGGAAATATTGTACATGACATAATTGTATGTCATGTAATTGCATTAGATGCATATCATTATGCCATGCGTGTCATGACATGTAGATGTATGTCATGTATGTCATGTCATGTAGATAATAGTTATTTGCATGCAAAGAGGATGAGACATAAAAACCCTAACTCAATATTAAAGCCTACACCTTCCATTAATATGGTTAGAACAAGAGTTCCATTTCTTATTCGGGTTGTTGGACTCTCTCCAAGCCCGTCTCGAACCCGAACATGTTCAAACCATGGAATAGTTTAATATTAATATGGTAAGAGTCAGAGGTCAATCGTTAGCTTTGGTTGTTGGACTCTCTCCAAGTCGGGCTAATTGGTTGAATGCGGTCTAACCATATTAAAACTATTTCTCGATTAATGGGTTGACTTTAACCTGGAGCATCAGCTTGTTGGACTCTCTCCAAGGTCGATGTAAAGGGAGGTGAAGTTGGGTGCTATGCATATGATGCATACTTGTTAATGTGTTAACAACCCGATGTATGTGTGAACATTCAATTTGTTGATAGCACATTGTGATAGTTGCATATACGTGATATGCAATCGGTATAGTTGATACCTACCATCGTAGTTATGAATGGCTTGTTGGACTCTCTCCAAGGTTGTTCATATCTATGATGGATATCAGTCCATTCGGAGATGGACCTACGATCTCCCGAAGTGATTTTGGGGTTTTTGAAATTCGCAAAATGAATGGGATTTATAAATGTATATTGATGCATTTTAAAATCATTTTCTCATATATGCTCATTTTGTATTTCTAGGTCAATCGATTGATCATGACGTCTTTGAATTTGTGCATTATTTTTGATTCAAACAAACTGACTGGGCCTAACTTCCTGGACTGGCTTAGAAACCAGAGAATTGTTCTCAAGGTGGAAAAGCTAGCATATGTCCTTGAAGAGCCTCTTCTTAACCGTCCTAAGGACGATGCAACCTGCACTCAAATGTTGGTCTATCGTGGCATGTGGCGATTCTCGAGCCGGGCGAGTTGCATCATGCTAGCGGCGATGGTACCTGAGCTGCAAAAGCAGCATGAGCATATGGATGCTAATACCATGGTCTTCCATCTTCATGAGTAGTTTGATGAGCAAGCGAGATCCGAAAGGTTCGAAGTCTCCAGGCTCCTCTTCACCACGAAGATGCAAGAAGGTTCGTCTGTAGTGCAGTTTGTGCTAAAGAAGAACGGGTACATCGAGCGACTAGCCACCCTCGGGTTTGTGATGGATCATGAATTAAGTATTGACTTAATTCTGCATTGTTTGCCCAAGAGTTTCTCACAATTTGTGATGAACTATCGGATGAACAAATTGGAATCCACTATTCCTGAGCTCCTCAATATGCTGAAGACTGTGGAGCCTTCTGTGAAGCTTGAGGAGAAGGCGGTTCTGTTAGTTGATTCCTCAAAGAAAGGTTCTAAGAGGAAGGTAAAAGAATAGAAGAAAGGGAAGAACAAGAAGGCAAAGAAGGCAGAACCAGTACAAAAGGGCACCTGCCATCACTGTGGCAAGGAAGGCCACTGGCGAAGAAACTGCAAGATTTATCTTGAGTCCATGATGAAGAAGAAGGCATCCGATGCCCCATCCTCTTCAGGTATCTTCGTTATTGATTGTCATTCTATTTCCTTAGACACTTGGGTATTGGATACTGGGTGTGGCTCACATATATGTAATGACATACAGGGGCTAAGGAATAGAAGAAGACTCCTCATAGGGTAGTCAAATTTGCGAGTTAGCAATGGAGCAAAGGTTGTTGCGGTCGCCATCGGCACTTATTTGCTGAAGCTCCCTAGTGGACTAGTCTTGGAACTGGACAATTGCTATTGTGTTCCTTCTCTAATAAAGAACATTGTTTCTATTTCCTACTTAAATAGAAATGGTTTTCATTTAACATTTAGTAACAATTGTTGTTATATAACTTTGAATGGTGTACTTTATGGAACTGGAACTTTGAGCAATGGCATTTATACGTTGGATGTATCCAGTGACATTTTCAATATCGAAGCGAGCAACAAGCGTGCTCGAAAGGATGATCAATTAGACTCCTACATGTGACATTGTCGTCTTGGCCATGCAAGCAAGAAACGCATGTCCGAATTACACCGATGTGGAATTCTAGAATCGTTTGAATTGGATTCATACGATACATGCGAATCATGCTTAAAAGGCAAGATGACTAAGTTACCTTTGTTAGTGATTTGACGCCGCTAGAGGGGGGTGAATAGCATTTACTCTTGCGTAGATGGAAAACATTCGCGTGCTTGTCTACAACTTTCGTTAGCACAGCGGAAACAAAGATAATAAAGCAATAACGAAAACACAAACGCAAGGATAAAACGTGGTTCGGAACCGAACCGGTTCCTACTCCACGGATCGAGCTCTAAAGAGCTCTAGCGATGTCAATGCAATCGCTAACCACAAATACTCCTTCTCGACACAAGTCGGAGGTGGAGAAACCTCTTACAAACTATTCTTACAACAATAAGAAATAGATACAAGCAATTAAAACAATGAAATATAATGCAAGTAAAGAAAACTACTTTACAAATTCCTTTTGATTGCTTGCTTGTTGATCGCTTGAACCGTGGTTGAAGACCCTGATTTGCAGCAGTAAATCGCCTCAAAAACGTCCAAGAAATCGCTTTAGAACCGATGCCAAAAACCCTCCCGTCGATCTCCTTTTATCCTTGCGCGCGATTCCGATTTCGCTTATCACGATCCGCCATAAGTCACTACGATCGATGCCATCGTTGTCGCCGACAACGGCCGATCCACGTGAAAAACTCCAACGGATCTCTTGGCGGTCGACTCAACATTGGCGATCGATCGCTGGCCAGATCGACCGCCACGGCCACGGCTAAGCATTCTGCTCGACATTGATCGGGCGATCATTGCCGACACCGATCGCTTCCAATGAGCGATCGATTGCGAGAGCATTTCCAGCTCTATCGGCAATCGAACTCGTCGACTCACGGCAGTCGAACCGGCCATAATGCCAGTCGACTGCCAACCTCAAAAATGAGGTTTTAACCCAAGTATGGTGCCCCCATACTTGCTAGACCACCCTTAGCCTAGACCTAAGCCTTCTAGCCACCTCCATCAGCCTCACGCCTCTCGGATCCCTCCAAGTCATCCATGACTTGTTCATCCATCGCGCTAGCCTCCAAGTGCTTCCCTCGGCTATGTCATGCTAACGGTGTCTACACCGCCAAGGCACATTGGACTTATGCCGCCAAGACTCCGCTTGGACTTTACACCGCCAATATCCATCCCCTTGGACTTCTCAAATGCCAAGACTCAAGCTTGGACTTTCCCTTGCCAACCCATGTTGGACTTTTACATTGCCAAGACCCATGTTTGGACTTTTCCCTTGCCAACCCATGTTGGACTTCTCAAATGCCAAGACCATGCTTGGACTTTCCCTTGCCAACCCATGTTGGACTCTTACATTGCCAAGACCCATGCTTGGACTTTCCTTGTGCCAAGTACTCAAGACTTGGACTTTCCCATGACAATTACATTGTCATATGTTTTTGTCGAACATCAAAACATCAAAACATCACTCGAGTCAAACTCGAGTTCTGGTCAATCATGACCTGGGCCGATTGCACCAACAATCTCCCCCTTTTTGATGTTTGACAAAAACCAAACAAACCATTGAGTTAGAACACTAACTCAAATCTCTTACCAATTATCCCAAATTGGTAAACACTCTCCAAATGTTCTCCCCCAAACATTCTCCCCCTTTTTGACTAACATCGAAAAGGTTTTCTCTCCAAGGAGGTCAATATCTCATGTCCCAATGAGATCTTACCATCTCCCCCTTGATCCAAAAATAAATACCTAGGATGTCTATCATCTTCCTAGTGATAAGTCACATATCACTCAAGAGAGGCAATCCTATACTCTCTCCCAATTTCCAAATTGGGTATCAGAAACCCATCAATTTTCCCAATTGATGATACTCTCCCAATAACTTCTCCTCTTCAAGGAGAAAAAAACACATCCATCATCCCAAGATGGATACCTCCCCCTAAAGGCTTGCTCCCCCTTGACCATTGCACCAACAATGTCCTTGGGAAGCCCCTAAGCCAATAGGAACTCTAAACCATTAAAATTAAGGTTCTAAGTTCAACATAGAACTTTCACTCACCTTAAATTTGATACTTTGACCTAACACAGCTCCTAATCCATATCCAATGGATTTTCACCCTTTATAATGCTTCCTAAAGCATATCCTAGGGTTAAGAGTGATTAGGAACCTTTTCCATAGTTGAACACAGGCTAAACAAACCTTGTTAACCCGAAATCAGACTGCAATGACTGACAGTTGATCACCGATCACATCTATATCACCGATCGCCACTATAGGGCGATCGATAGCTGAAATTAAATTTCAATTTCGCTTATCGTAATCGGATTTGAAAAAACATAAGTAATTCTACGTATTTTGAAAAATCACGAAACTTGATACGTATACTACTTATAGTCAATAAAATGGGTGAAAAATATTTGAAAATTATTTTACCCATAAAATAGTGAGTTTGATACAAAACTCAAAACCATTGAAATTTTCAATGTTTTGGCCCTAATTTGTATCAACTTCATCAATGGTGATTGCTATCAAAAGATAGACTTCACCAAGGTTTTCTAAATTGATTTTTAAAATAATTTCAAAACCATGTTTTGGATCATATTCCTTGGGCTCTATGCACATGACTTGTACACATGCTCTCCCAATGATCCACAAATTGAAATTAGATGAGTTTTAGTTCATCTAGATGCAAAAACTATGCACCTTGAACTTAACTCATATCCTAGCATCTCACATGTATCTAGAGTGTATAAATACACATACATGTCAATTGGATGTGAGATGTAGGTTTTGGTTCATTAAAACTAGGGTTTCATGCATCTTCTAAGGCAACCCTACTTGATTCCCTTATAAATGGGACTTCAAGTCATGCCATAGTCCTTAATTCAATTTCAACCAAATTGTCTTAAATGCATGAATGATTATGGCATTAATGATGATATACATAAGCATATGCTCATAATCATGATGTCATGGCATAAGATGAAATCAAAAAAACACATGACATTTAAAACCTTAATCCTAAAACATGAACATGACATATAAAATGATTAAAAGTAAGCATGATGTCATGGCATGTTATATGGCAAACAAAGCATGGCATATAAAATATATAGGTATAATAATATCTAAATTTTAATATTAATTGCTATTTGTTGGGATTAATCATATTTTGCCATATTAACCTAATCTCCCTAGTGTGTCAAAAACCCAAAATGGCACACTAACCTCTAAACCTAAATTGTGCCAATTTAATTGATTTTTCTTAATTTAAAAAGTGCATTGGTACATCCTAAAATCTTTTAGGATATTGATTCAAATCTATTTCCAAGGTAACCACAACCTTGAAAATATCCTAAAGTGTCACCTTTACCATGGTTGAGTTAACTACTCATCCAATCAGGGTTGGCACACCCTAAACCCATCTAGCGTGAATCAATCACGCTCTTAGGAACCCAAAACCGATTTGAGCTCCTAGAGTTAATTAGGTATTCCTTAGGGATAACCTCTCTAGATACCTTCCTAATGACCCTCCTAGGCTTGTTGACCTTGGTCATTTGGGTCTTACCTAGGTTGACTCTAGGGGTAACTCCCCTTGCAACCTTCTTAGTGGCCACCCTAGGTTTCCTAGAAACCCTAGCCATTAGGCACAACCTTTGGTCAACCTTAGGGATGACTTCCCTATTGACCTTGGTCTTCCTAGACCTAGTTTGTGTTCCATAATCAAATGGAACACTATGGTAAGACACCTTAGGCTTAGGTTTGTGACCCAAACCTTGCTTGCCCTTGGTTGACTTTTGTCTTTGAGATCCTAGGTGTTGACTTTGAGTCCTAGACCTTTGACTTTGACTTTTGGACCGTTGATTTTGACCACTAGACCCTTGCATTTGATTTTGCATAATTTTGAGGGTCTTTTCTAATTTCTCAAGCCTTGATCTCAAGGCTTGGTTCTCTAATTCTAGTTGCCCAATTTTAGAATTTTGATTAAGTTTTTGAGCATTACCATTTTCTTTAGGCATATGCCTAGTCCATTTAGGATTGAAACCTAGGTGCTCTTGCACCTTTCTAATTGCCTCCCTAGGTAAAATTGATCTTGAGTTATTTGACCTAGGTTTGTCCTTAGGTAAATTGTTTTTAGGGACATTAGTCCCAAATTTCTCCCTATTATATAAGTAGACATTCTTAGCTCCTAAGAAAAAATACTTGTTCCTATTAGCATGCTTTTCATAAATTGCAAGTGAATTGAAATCCCTAGCATGCTTTTGCTTGTAAATTGAAGAAGGAGCAAAATTAGAAGTTACCCTAGGGTTGCCATAGCGGCTCATTATGATTATGAGATATAGCAGATGGATGTGAAAATAGCTTTCCTTAATGGAAACCTGCTCGAGGACGTGTATATGATACAGCCTGAGGGTTTCACATCGGTTGATAAAACCAAGGTATGCAAATTGTGACGGTCCATATATGGATTGAAGCAAGTATCTAGGAGCTGGAATATCCATTTTGATGAGACAATAAAAAAGTTTTGATTTCTCACAAAATCCAGACGAACCTTGTGTGTACAAGAAGGTTAGTGGGAGTGCAGTCATGTTCCTAGTATTGTATGTCGATGACATATTACTTATAGGAGATGATGTTTCAGTCTTACAGTCAGTTAAGATTTGGTTATCCAAGACATTCTCCATGAAAGACCTGGGAGAAGCAACCTACATCCTCGGGATTAAGATCTATAGAGATAGATCGAAACGGTTGCTTGGTCTTTCGCAGTCTACATATATAGACCGAGTGCTAAAGAGGTTTAGCATGTCGGAATCCGAGAAAGGTTTCCTACCCATCAGGCATGGGATACACCTTTCAAAGTCTATGTGTCCGCGCACAGAATACGAGAGGATTTGCATGAGTAAGATTCCCTATGCATCCACAATAGGATCTATCATGTATGTTATGTTATGTACGAGGCCCGATGTATCGTATGCTCTGAGTGTCACGAGCAGATACCAGTCTAATCCAAGAATAGATTATTGGGTGGTTGTTAAGACGATCCTTAAGTACTTAAGAAGAACTAAGGATGTGTTCCTAATATATGGAGAAGGGGACATGGTGATACGTGGGTATACAAATACCAACTCCAGACAGATAAGGATGATTCCATGTCTCAGTCTGGGTATGTATTCACCTAGAATGGAGGCGCAATAAGTTGGAAAGGTTCCAAGCTTGACACTATAGCGGATTCTGCCACTAAGGCAGAATACATTGCAGCTTTGGAAGCAGCAAAGGAAGCGGTTTGGATCAAGAAGTTCATCTATGAACTTGATGTGGTCTCATCAATGATCCAAACATGTGCTTCGCCACTATCATCTTATCACAGAGATCATCAGTAGGAAGGAAATACAAATCGAGAAAATCCCCACTTAAAGGAACTTTGCGGATCCTTTGACTAAGGCATTACCTCAAAGTAAGTTTGAGGGTTATGTTAGAGCTTATGGTATTGGATACTGTAGCGATTGACATTAGGCCAAGTGGGAGTTTGTTAGTTATATATGAGAGATGTCCTAAGGCAATCGCCTTATGTTTGAACCATTTATATGATAAATGAAGATTCACTATTTGTGTAAATATGTTTTCATGTATTTGATTAGATCTTAAACTCATTTACTGAATATCCACGATACAATTCACAGCATGAGAGAATTTGTGATTAGATCACAACTAGTAAGTATCTCTACATGTGTAATTGTGATGTATCGGAATTATCCCTAGTCGATGAATTGATAGATTTGGACACCATTGATTCTGTTGAGACTAGCACGAGGTAACTCTTTGGTGTATCCAAGCAGCTGATTCTCACTAGCTGGAGACATTGTGATGTCCAGAGTTAATCGTGGATGCTAGTTATGGTAACTAGTTCATTGGAGTGATTAGCCGTAAGACTTCATATGATTCTCTGCATATATTGATATGTCAATGAAGATCTTACTGTAGCTTAAGTGCGATGTTCCTTTGACTTGCGGTATTCAAGTCATCTTGATCATGAAGACTTATGATTTGACATCTTATGCAAGCATCTCTGAGGAGATGTGGACCCGGGATGATTTGGTATAAGTCGAAGTGATCGAAGGTGTTTGAATAGCCTATAAAGGATTCACCACTCCTTGCGAGGAGATGTATACCCATGGCCTCTCGTCGGATTGTTACTAAAGTCTTTGGCCAAAGCATTACATGTTTAGAGTAAGGTACTCTTCGATACATGTGTAGTAACTAGAATTCGTAGGACGAGGAAATGATACTTGGGCTAGGTGTGACGTAGTCAGCCTAGTGGGGACTGACACTATAGACCATGTCCTGAACCAAGTGGGTATAAGATGAGTGAAGGGACTGGGGCACAATTCATTCGAGCTGCTGAAGGGTTTCAGAAATAGTTCTGGATCAACCGTTGATCTTTTCGATTAATTGGGGATCATGATGTACTACTAGGTGCCACTCATGATCGTTCTATAATTAATGGTTAATTATAGATGGCCAACATAAACCGAGAACCTATTTGGTCACACGCACAACGAGCGTAATCCGAAGGATTTAAAACGAGCTTGAGAATGAGATTCTCAGACTGAGAGAAACTAAGTTTGGTTGGACCAAACAAGAAGCGAGCATGAAATCGTTTCAGTCGTAATGGAAGCATGGATGGGTCGTGTCTTATGAAGACATAATGGATGAACCAAAATGGTTTGGTTTTAATCCAATGGAGGAGAATAAACCAAAGGGTTTGGTTTATTTTAAACGAATGAACCAAAGTTTGTTCGGTTCGTTTTAACATAAAATAAACCATCATGGTTTGGTTTATTTTAACTTATATTAATGGAGCGGGTTAACGGGCCTTATAGTTATGATCCAATAACCATTAAGAGAATTAGTTCTCTATAAAAGAGGGCTTAAGGGTTTGTTAAGCCCTAATCCAAAAAAACCCTAACCTAGAGTTGCCGCCCACCTCTCCCCTTTGAAGAAGTCGGCGCCAACCCTAGTGCCGCCGCCCCTTCTCCTCCAACCGGCGACCAGCTGCAGCCGTCTTCTCCACTTGCCGGCGTCGAGCTACTACCAGAGGAGCTCCGATGATCTCCCTTGGGTTCGGTAATAAGGTGAGCTTCCACCTTTCCTTTTGGCCGGCCCCTACTCCTCCACCAAAGCTGTCCAGTTTTCTGGACAGCTTGTTTCCCTCTCGTCAGAGCGTTGTTTGGACGACGTTTGGAGCTCCGACAGCGGTAGCCTTGCCGGGGATTCAATCTCCGGTAATCCTTATAGGTGGAGGACGAAGGATTCGTCAAACGGTTGACGAATACCTCTCCGGAGAAGCGAGTTTTGAGGACTCGTTTTTGGATCCGAATTTGGAATTGGATCGTGATCTTCTCTCGATCACATCGTCTTCAACACGAGGCTAGTAACCCGTACGAAGATGAAGCTCGTGAATTGGTGAAGTCATCCCGAAGATACTCGGCGTGGATACGGATAGAGACGATTCTAGCAAGGATCGTTCCGGTTGATGTCTTTCCCGCTACACGTGATACGTAAGATATACGTAGTTAAATTTTCTTTTATTGCAAAATTTAAATTTACGGTTATGTCTACACATGTTGTACTATGCATATGTGTGATGTGTTTGTTGTAATAAATGTAGATTTATTATTTTTATTTCTTCCGCTATGCACATGTTTACGAAACATGTTCGAACACACACTCGCCGCAGTGCCGGAAACCCAACATAACCATGGTAGATGCCTAATGGCCAAGGTTTCTATGAAACCTAGGAAAGCCACTAAGAAGGTCACAAGGGAAGTTACCCCTAGAGTTGACCTAGGCAAAACCCAATTGACCAAGGCTTAAAAGCCTAGGAGGGTCATTAGGAAGGTATCAAGGGAGGTTATCCCTAGTGAATATCTTGTAAACCCAAGGAGCTCCAATAGGTATCGGGTTCCTAGGAGCATGATTCCTTCATGCTAGATGGGTTAGGTTGAACTTGAATTGGTGGGGTATTTAACCTAGCCATAGCAAAGTTAGCACTTTAAGACATTTTCAAGGTTTTGGGATTCCTTGGAAAAGAGGTTTAATTCATATCCTAACGGATTTTTGGATGTGACAATATAATTTGAGAAGTATGAAAAATTGATCCAATTGGCACAAATTAGGTCTAGAGGTCAGAATGTGTCATTTTGGGTTTTTGGCACACTTGGTAGATTTGGCCATTATGGCAAAATGGGTTTAATTCTAACACATAGAAATTAATACTAAAACTTAGGTATTATTATACTTTTATATTTTATTTGTCATGATTTGTTTGCCATATGCAATGTCTTGACATCATATCTCATTTATTCATAAAAAAATATCATGATCATGTTTAGGGTTAATTCTTTATGTTAGTGTTTAGATGTTGTTTATATGCCATGACATCATGGTTATTGCCACATGTCTCTAATTATGCTATCTTTATATACCATAATCATCATTCATGCATTTAGGTTATTTAAAATTGATTTAAGGACTATGGCATGACTTGAAGTCCCATGTATAAGGGAATCAAATAAAGTTGCCTAGAATAATGCATGAAACCCTAATAACCAAAAACCCACATCTCACAATTACACTGAATTGTGTGTGTTTGTATATACCTTAGATACATGTGAGATGTTAGAAAAATGAGTTAAGTTCAAGGTGAATAGATGTTGCATCTAGATGAACTCAAACCCATTTTAATCATAGGTATAAATCATAAGGAAAGCTAGTATACAAGTCATGTATACTTAGCCCATAGACCATGATTGAAATTAAGGTTTTAAAATCATTTTGAAAAACCTTGGTGTAGTCTATCTTTTGATAGAAGTCACCATTGATGAAGTTGATACAAAGTAGGCTCAAAACATTGAAGTTATTTTTGTTTTTGAACTTTGTATCAATCTCACTAGTTTATGGGTATTTTAGTTTTCAAATATTTTTCACCCATAATGATTAATATAAATATTATACATATGAATTTTCATAAATTATTGAATTATGTATAATTACTTATAGTTTTTGAAACTCAGTTTCTGAATATGATTTTTGCATCTACAGAAATAAGTCAACTGCCATGGAGGGCAGTCAACTCCCATTAAGGGCAGTCGACTGGTTGCTGACTGAGTCGACTTCCAAGGCTGATTTCGGAAAAACAAGGTTGTTTAGCCTATGTTTCAGCCATCTTAGGCTACCCTAACTGCTCCTAACCCTAGAATATGCTTTGGAAAATATGGGAAGGGTGAAATCCATTGGAAATGGATTAGGAGAGTTGTCTAGGGTGAGAATCAAATTTTAAGGTGTGTGAAAGTTCAAGTTGTTGGTGTAATAGACCCAGGTCATGATTGACAAGACTCGAGTTTGACTCGAGCAGTATTTTGATGTTCGATAAAATGTTTGACAATGTGATTGTCATTGAAAAGTCCAAGTATGGGTCTTGGCATTTGAAAAGTCCAAGCATGGGTCTTGTCAAGTGGAAAGTCCAAGCATGGTACTTGGCATGGAAAGTCCAAGCTTAGGTCTTGGTAATGGAAAGTCCAAGTCATGGGTACTTGGCAAGGAAAGTCCAAGCATGGGTTTTGGCAATTGAAAAGTCCAACATGGAGTTGGAAAGGGAAGTCCAAGGGTGTGATATTTGTTGGTGCAATTGGCCCAGGTCATGAATGACCAGACTCAAGTTGGACTCGAGTAGTGTTTTGATGTTTGACAATGGTTTGGGGAGATTGTTGGTGCAATTGACTGAGGTCATGATTGACCGGACTCATGTTTGACTCAAGGGGTATTTTGATGTTTGACGATGGTTTGACCATTGTTTGACTATATGGTTGATATGGGGTTGACCATATGATGGAGAAGTCCAAGTCTTGTGTACTTGGCATGGAAAGTCCAAGTCTTGTGTACTTGGCATGAAAAGTCCAAGTCATAGGTACTTGGCATGGAAAGTCCAAGCATGGGTCTTGGCAAGGGAAAGTCCAAGCTTGAGTCTTGGCAAATGGAAAGTCCAACATGGGTTGGCAAGGGAAGTCCAAGGGGTAATATTGGCAACGTAAAGTCCAAGGGTGGAGTCTTGACAGCATAAGTCCAATTGTTGGTGGCGTAAAGTCCAAGAGGGAGTCTTGGCAGCGTAAGCCCAATGTGCCTTGGCAGTGTAGACCATGTTAGCATGACAATAGCTAATGGAAGTATCTGAAGGCTAGCGTCTGAATGAACAAGTCATGGATGACTTGGAGGGATTCGATAGGCGTGAGACTGAGGGTGGTCTAGCAAGTATGAGGGTATCATACTTGGTGTTAAAACCTCATGGATGAAACCGATATTATGGGCAATGATCGATATAAGCCTACCGGGTATTCGATCAGAGGAAATGGCCTAGCAATGATCAAACATTGGATAAATAATCGATGGCCCGATCACGATCGATATGTCTGTCGCTACCGATCGATGGTCGAAGCCGAGAATGAATATTTCCGAGTCGACTGTTAGAGTTTGATAATTGAGTGATGGCTCTATCAGTCGACTGATGGGCATGATCAGCCGATTGATGGTCTATCTGTTGGAACTTATCCAACGTGGCTCGGGCCGTTGTGAGACAACAGCGACAGGAGCAGTCGACTGATGGTCTCGATCAGTCGACTGCCAGCCCGAATGTAGGTTATAAAAGTAGCTCGTGGAGAAGGATTTGGCTATGGTTCTCTTGGGCGATTTGAAGGGGAATAGTTGGTGTTTTTCGATCCTTCAAGGCTAGTCCAAGGCAATTAAAGATCAAGTAATCAAAAGCTCCTTGTAAAGTGTTTTTCTTTACTTGTATTGCATTTCATATTTGTATTTGCTTGTATCCATTGTATTACTTAGTGTAATCATTTATACGAGGTTTCTCCGCCTCCGACTTGTTGTCGAGAAGGAGTATTACGGTTTAGTGGTGTTGTTTGCATCGCTAGCGCTCATTTGAGCTCACCCCGTGGAGTAGGAACCTTGAGGTTCCAAACCACATTATATCTGTGTGTTGTGCTTGTGTTGTATATTTGTTGTATCATTTCTATATTCCGCTGTGTACTAACAATCATAGGCAAGCACGCGAACAAATTCCATCACACAATGTCGAATCGCTATTCACCCCCCCCCTCTCTAGCGAACATCACGGTCCCTATGCGTAAAGTCCAAGCGGTAGTCTTGGTGGCATAAGTCCAAAGTTTCAGATTCCTTAGAAATGAGAATGAATTATGTCTGAAAAGATTTTAGAATGTGCCAATGAATTTTATGGAAGTTGAATAATTGATCAAATTGACACAATTAGATTAAGGGTCATGGTGTGCCATTTTGGATTTTTATCACACTTGGGAATTTGAGTTTGTTGGTGCAATCGGCCAAGGTCATGATTGACCAAACTCGAGTTTGACTCGAGTAGTGTTTTGATGTTTGACGATGAGTTGACCATTGTTTGACAATGGGTTGATATGGGGTTGACCATATGATGGAGAAGTCCAAGTGGGACACTTGGCATGGGATGTCCAAGCATGGGTCTTGGCAATGGTAAAGTCCAAGTCTTGAATACTTGACATGGAAAGTCCAACATTGGCTGGCAAGGAAAGTCCAAGGGTGTAGTCTTGGCTACGTAAGTCCAAGTGTGTAGTCTTGGAGGTGAAAGTCCAAGTCATTGGTACTTGGCATTTGGGAAGTCCAAGGTTTGATATTGGCGATGTAAAGTCCAAGGGTGGAGTCTATGCAGCATAAGTCCAATGGTTGGCGGCGTAAAGTCCAAGCGTGGGTCTTGAAAACGTAAGTCCAAATGTGCCTTGGCAGTGTAGACCAGCTTAGCATGACAATAGCCTATGGAAGCACCTGAAGGTTGGCATATGGATGAACAAGTCATGGATGACTTGGAGAGTCATGGATGACTTCGAGGGATCTGATAGCCGTGAGGTTGATGGAGGTGGATATAACGCTTAGGTCTATGCTAAGGGTGGTCTAGCAAGTATGAGGGCATCATACTTAGGGTTAAACCTCATGGATGAGGTTTAGTAGTCGACTGGGGCTATGGACCAGTCAACTAGTCAAGAGTTTGACACTTGGCAACCGAGTCGACACTGAGCAGTCGACTGAGATTATGATCAGTCGACTGCCGAGAGTCGATTGGGGTTCGACTCCTGTAAGAGGCCTTGATAGTTGACTGTCAGCATTGGGCAATGGACTGCTGTTGGTGTTGGTCGCATAGGTAGAATGCTCGGTAGTCGACTGAGTAGTTAGCTACGAGCTTGAGCAGTCCACTGCCAGTGTATTCGTTGGCTAGATTGTCGACATGGATCAAGTCCATTGTGAGACAATGGCACTATTGGCAGTCGACTAGAGCCTTTTGGAGGTCGACTATCAGGTGGAAATCCAGGTCGCACGGAGGCTTAAAAGGAGCTCGACGGAGAGGATTTCAGCAGTAATTTCTTGGGTGATTTGAGGCAATTTGCTGGTGCAAATCAGGGTCTTCAAGTGCGGTCCAAAGTAATCAACAAGCAAGCATTCAAGTTCACATCAAGAATTTTTGGCTTTAACCTAGGCATTAATCTACCCTAGGCCAATTTTTGGCTTTAACAACTACTCTAGATCCACTCTACCTAGGGAGTCCATTAAGAAGGTAGAGGATCACCTAGGCATTAATCCCAAGAACCATAGACATATGCCTAGGAAGAATCATTCCCAAAGACTCAATGAAAAATCAAAAATTGGCCAGTTAGAATTAGAAAATCAAGCTTTGAGGTCAAGGCTTGAAAAATTAGAAAAAACCCTTACAAAAATGCAAAATCAAATGCAAGGGTCAAATAGTCAAAATTTAGGGTCTATGAGTCAAAGCCTAGGGTCTAGGAGTCAAAGCCTAGGGTCTAGGAGGCAAGGTCCACCCAAGGGTAAGAAAGGTTTGGGTCACAAACCTAAGCCTAAGGAGACCTACCACAATGTTCCATTCGATTATGAAACTCAACCTAGGTCTAGGAAAGACAAGGTTACTAGGGAAGTCATCCCTAAGGGTCACCATGATAGGTGCCTATTGGCTAAGGTTTCAAGAAAACCTAGGGAAGCCACTAAGAAGGTTACAAGGGGAGTCACCCCTAGAGTTAACCTAGGCAAGACCACAATGGCCAAGGCTTCTAAGCCTAAAAGGGTCATTAGGAGGGTATCTAGGAAAGTTATCCCTAAGGAATACCTAGTAAACCCAAAGATCTCCAATAGGTATTGGATTCCTAGGAGCGTGATTCCATCACACTAGATGGGTTAGGATGTGTCAACCCTAAGTGGATGGGTAGTTAACCTAACCATGGTAGTGTTGGCACTTTAGGACATTTTCAAGTTTATGTGATACCTTGGAAATTGAGGTTGAGATTATATCCTAAAATATTTTAGGATGTGCCAATTAAATTTGAGAGTTTTGAAAAATTGATTAAATTGGCACAATTAAGGTTTAGAGGTCATAGTGTGTCATTTTGGGTTTTTGGCACATTTGAGAGAAAGTGGTAATATAAAAAAATTGAATTTAATCCTAACAAATGGTAATTAATACTAAAATTTAGGTATTTTTATACCTTTACCTTCTATTTGCCATACCTTATTTGCCATTGTCATGTTATGACATCATATTTCATTTTTATCATTTTATATGTCATGTATATTTAGGTTTATATTTAATGTCATGGCATCATGATTTTGGCACATGCTTATTTATGCTATATTATATGCCATAATCATCATTCATGCATTTAAGGCTAATTAAAATTGATGTAAGGACAATGGCATGATTTGAAGTTGTTAGGGCAATCAACCCGTGATATGATTTTCATGTGTGTGGCAAAGGGTTTAAGTTAGGTTGTTAGTCTGATTTGATATGTGCGTAGGAGTCTTGTAGGACTTAGTAATTCGCACATGGAGCCTTGGCGAGTTTCACATCTCATGACTCGGTCCTTGAGTCGGTGAAGGATGGCTTTGCGGAAGCCATACGCTTGGAGCATCTGAGGGACCGCCGGACGAGGAGCTTGGAGTGAAGCCGGAGGAAGTAGACTTCAGGGAGAGACGTGAAGGATGGCACTACAGAGCCATGCGCTTGGCGCATCCAAGGGACGTGGCCAGACGAAGATAACTTCAAAGGCGAGGGACTCCGAGGGATGAGAGTGAGTGAATGTAATCTGGGAAGGGGTAGCACTCTTAGGTGAAACATGGCCATTTGGGTAAGTGTCGGATGAGATTTCCCGACATCAGTCGACTGCCATGGAATGGCAATGATCGCTTCCGAGTCGAACGGTTCGACCGGTATTCGATCGATGGGTTTTGGCCCGGTCACCGACATATATGGTAGTCGACGCCAAGACCATCGATCCGATCGCCATGGAATGGCATGATCGATGAGGCAAGCGATGTCGAGCACAGAATGAAGTTGAGCTCGCGAGCACTCGACTGATGGTAATATCAGTCGATTGATGATGTTGTCGTTGATGAAATCCAACGTGGAAAGCAACCATTATTAGTCAACGGCTACAGGACCAGTCGACTGATAGGGACATCAGTCGACTGCTCTTGTGTCAATGGGAAGAAACCCTCTTCCTCTATAAAAAGGAAGAGTGTGGGGCTTTGGGGACCTAATGCTTTAACTCATAACGTCTCCCAAAGTGCTCTAAGGGTTTTTCCACTCTTCTACTTGTGTTAATTCTCATTCTATTGTAAGAAGAGGGATTGTAAAGAGGTTACCTCCACCTAGCTTGGTGCAAAGGAGAGATCTAGTGGATTTGACAAAGGAGTGATTCACCTTGGACGAATCGGGACCGTGGATTAGCGGCGTAGCCGTGAACCACGTTACATTTCGGTGTTAGCATTGTTTGTATTCTTATTTCTATTTGCTTGTCTTGTTTTATTTCCGTTGCGCTAATTTCTTTGTAGATCAGCAAATTCCGTCATCCAACGAAAGAGGGCTATTCACCCCCCCTCTAGCTGGCCAATCCACACTTCATCGATACAAGTGGTATCAGAGCCAAGGAAAGCTTGTCGAGGATTAACTGCCACGACAAGCACATTCAAGAATGGTCGGCTCCAATATTCACCCACCAAAATTTTAAGGTGAATTCTCTTAGTAGAAAAAGAGAATGGAGGTATTCTTTGAAACCGATTTTGATATTATGCTTATAATGGAAAATGGTTTTGAGATGCCTAGGGATGAAGAGGGTGAACCAATAGAGAAGTCAAGGTGGACTAAAAAGAAAAGGGAGGAGCACCTTGCAAATTCAAAGGCCAAGCACCGCCTTTTTAATGTGCTCCCCCAACAAGAGATCAACCGGATTGGGGAGTGCTCAAGTGCCAAGGAAATGTGGGAGAGATTGGTTGAACTCCATGAAGGCACTTCCAAGGCCAAGCTTTCAAGGAGAGACCTCCTCCACTCCCAACTATCAAACATCAAATTAGAAAAGGGAGAAAAGGTAACATCATTGCATTATAGGTTTAAAGAAATTTTAATTGGGCTAACAAGTGTAGGAGAAAAACTTTCGAACCGGGATATGCTTATGAAAGCAATCGATGCTTTTCCCCCGGTCATCGAAATGGAGCTCAATGGTGGACTCCTTCTACATGTCCAAGAATTTAGAAGTGAGCACCTTGGAGGAGTTCTTTTCAACAATGGAGCTCCATGAAACAAGACTTGAAGGAATAATAGAAGAGCCAAGAATTCAACCTTCAAGAGGAGTGGCACTTTTGGCAAACAAGGGGAAGAAGAAGATGGAGATTCCCTCCTCCTCCGACGAATCTTCCTCCTCCTCCATGGATAGCACGGAAGAAGCCTATATGATAAGGAGGGTGCATTAAAAGGTTTTCAATTTAATAAATCTAATGATAGGAGAAGAAGACCAAGGGGGAAGGTGATTTGCTATAATTGCCAAGGAGAGGGACATATAAGAGACTATTGTCCCCTCTTGAACAAGAGCAAAGAAGAGAAGAAAAAGAAAGAAGAAAAGAGGAAGAAGAAGGGGAGCAAGAAGAAGGAGGAAGAGAATAAGGCCAAGGAGAAAGTGAAGACAAAAGCACTCAAAGCAAGGACATGGGATGATCCCTCTTCATCATCATCATCATCCGAAGAGGAAAACATGTCTACTCCAACCTCGCTTTGATGGCGTTTGATGACCTAGACTCCTCCTCCTCCGAAAATGAAGGATCAAGTACAAGTGAGGAGAGTTCTAGTGAACGGGAAGCTTCTTCACCATCCTCATCCGAAGAAGAAGAAGACATGGAGACTATGGTAACGAATCTCTCACCTAGTAAAATAGTTTCCATGATTTCTAGCCTCACTAAGGACTTGTTTAGAGCCAAAAAGAAAAATAAAAGCATGCTTGATCAAATTAAGGATTTAGAACAAAAATTAGAAAAAACATGTTTTAATGATAATAATGATGATGCATGCTCACATGATCTTTATATGTCATTAGATGTAAGTGATGCATGTATGGAAGAAAATAGGGCTTTAAGGGAAAAGGTAGATCACTTGACCAAATCCCTAGAAAAGTTTACAATTGTCTCCAACACTCTTAACATGATCATAAGGAGCCAAAGAGCTAGTTTCAACAAGAAAGGCCTAGGATATAAAGAAAATAAAAATGAAAAGGCCTATAAATGCTTAATTGCTAGGAGTCAAGACAAAAAGAAGGTAATAGCTAGAAAATGGATCCCTAAGGAATTTTTAGTGAACCCCATAGGCAAGAACTTGTTTTGGGTTCTTAAATCCATCCTTAAGGGTTAGGAAAACCCTAGGGTAGTCAACCATAAGGATTTCATCTATATCATATTTTGGTTGACTTAGGATGGCGGGACAATATTTTTGAAATAGTGTTAGGTGATGATAATGCTCATATTAATAGATAAATCATGCTTTAGGTGATATTTGCCTTATTATCATGATGTAATACCTAATGCATGATCACAATTTGATGAATACATGTGTTTCATGATCATAATGTAAAATTAATTCATATATGTCTTTATGATCATGTGAGATAGTAGGATGATACTTAACCTTGTATAGAAATGCATGAAATTAATGGTTAAGTATATGTAAATACCTCTAGGATGAATCTCACACTCACCATAGGCTACCATGATTGAAAACTTAGCATGAGTGAGATGTTAGGATGATACAAATGTCCACTAATGCCTATGACATTTAGATGGTCATTTAAGGTATCAAAATAGCAATAATAGACCAATCATGGGGAAGGCTTATGTTTAATTCATAGACATATTGCCCAAAGATAATGGTTGGATATTTCATATGTTTTCAAAACAATTTCTTACTTTAAAATCTGCATGTTCATGTTTTGAAATAATTTAAAGCAAAACTAGGTGTTAAACTTTATACTAACTTGATCAAAAACCTAGTTACTTTTGAAACTTTTGGATTTTTGGTAAATACTTGAAAATATAATGATTTTTCATGGAAAACTATTTTTCATTGATAAATATACTTACAAGAAATATGTTCCCCAAATTTTATGATTTTTTGAATTTTATAGATTTTCTAATGCATTTCTGAAATCCACCCTGAAAACCTAAAAAACCCGAAATGCATGTGCCAGTCGACTGGTAGTCTGAACCAGTCAACTGGTAGTCTGATAACATGCCCAATAACCTTTTGTATCCAATTTTAAGGCATGTTTTGGTTTTTTTTCCCTCTAAACTTGATGTCATGCTTATATAAACCTTGTTTAAATATTTTTTATGGTGTCAAAGGGGGAGAAATCTATATGTTTAAGTAAGGGGGAATGTATTTAGGGGGAGTTTCATGTATTAAGGGGGAGAGTTGCTAATCATGTTATTCACATGCTTTCTTTCCTTAATAGTTTATCAAATATTTTTACCTAACTTAAACGGATTGCCACACATCAAAAAGGGGGAGATTGTTAGGGCAATCAACCCATGATATGGTTTTGATGTGTGTGGCAAAGGGTTTAAGTTAGGTTGTTAGTGTGATTTGATATGTGCATAGGAGTCTTGCAGGACTTAGTAATTCGCACATGGAGCCTTGGCGAGTTTCACATCTCATGACTCGGTCCTTGAGTCGGTGAAGGATGGCTTTGCGGAAGTCATGCGCTTGGAGCATCCAAGGGACTGTCGGACGAGGAGCTTGGAGTGAAGCCGGAGGAAGAAGAGTTCAGGGCGAGACGCAAAGGATGGCGCTGCAGAGCTGTGTGCTTGGCACATCCGAGGGACGTGGCCGGACGAAGATAACTTCAAAGGCGAGGGACTCCGAGGGATGAGAGTGAGCGAATGTAACACGGGAAGGGGTAGCACTCTTTGGTGAAACTTGGCCATTTGGCTAAGTGTTGGATGAGATTTCCCGACATCAGTCGACTGCTCTGAGTCGAATGGGGTTTGATTGGTATCCGACTGATGGGTTTTTGGCCCAGCAGTCGACTGACATATGTTGGCAGTCGACTGCCAAGACAATCAGTCGACTGCCATGGAATGACAATCGACTGATGGAGGTAGTGTCAGGCATATAATGGAGTCGAGCTCGCGAGTACTCGATTGATGGTCCATCAGTCGACTGATGGTAAGATCAATCGACTGATGATGTTGTCGTTGGATGAAATCCAACATGGAAAGTAGTTGTTATTGGGCAACGGCTACAGGACCAGTCGACTGATAGGGACATCAGTCGACTGCTCCTGCGTCAATGGGAAGAAACCCTCTTCCTCTATAAAGAGGAAGGGTGTGGGGCTTTGGGGACCTAATGCTTCAACTCATAACATCTCCTAAAGTGCTCTAAGGGTTTTTCCACTCTTTTACTTGTGTTAATTCTCATTCTATTGTAAGAAGAGGGATTGTAAAGAGGTTACCTCCACCTTGCTTGGTGCAAAGGAGAGATCTAGTGGATTTGGCAAAGGAGTGATTCACCTTGGACGAATCGGGACCGTGGATTAGCGGCGTAGCCGTGAACCACATTACATTTCGGTGTTAACATTGTTTGTATTCTTAATTTTATTTGCTTGTCTTGTTTTGTTTCCATTGTGCTAATTTCTTTGTAGACGAGCAAATTCCATCATCCAACGAAAGAGGGCTATTCACCCCCCTCTAGCCGGCCAATCCACACTTCATCGATCCCCTACAGAAGTCCCATGTATAAGGGAATCAAATAGTGTTGCCTAAAAAATGCATGAGATCTTAGCTTAGGATGAACAAAATCCACATCTCGCATCAAATTGACATGTGTATGTTTTCATACACTCTAGACACATGTAAGATGTTAGGAAATGAGTTAAGTTCAAGGTGCAGAGTTCTTGCATCTAGATGAACTCAAACTCATCATATATCGTGGACAAATCATTAGATAAGATATTATACAAGTCATGTATACTTAGCCCATAGATCATGAGTGAAAATAAGGTTTTAAAAACATTTCATAAACATTTTGAAAAACCTTGGTGTAGTCTATATTTTGATAGAAGTCACCATTGATGAAGTTGATACAAAGTAGGCTCAAAATAATAAAGTTTTTCTTGTTTTTGAACTTTGTATCAATCTCACTATTTTATGGGTATTTTATTTTTCAAATATTTTTTACAAATAATGATTGACTTAAGTATTATACATATGAATTTTCGTGATTTTAAGATTTATGTATAATTACTTATGATTTTTGGAATTTCAGTTTCTGAACCTAATTTTTGCACTTGCAGAAATCAGTCGACTGCCATGGATTGCAGTTGACTGGCATCAAGGGAATCGATTGTTGACTGTCAGAGTCGATTATCAGGCTTGATTTTGGGTAAACAAGATTTGTTTAGCCTGATTTCAGCTATGTTAGGCTACCCTAAATGCTCCTAACCCTAGGATATGCTTTGGAAAGCATTATAAAGGGTGAAAATCCATTGGATATGGATTAGGAGAGTTGTTTAGGGTGTGTATCGAATTTTAAGGGAGGTGAAAGTTCAATGTTGAATCTTTGCCCTTAATTTCGATTTGTTAGTGTTCCTATAGGCTTAGGGACTCTCCAAAGACATTGTTGGTGCAATGGTCAAGAGGGAGCAAGCCTTTAGGGGGAGGTTATCCATCATGGGATGATGGATGTGTTCTTCCTCATAATGGGAAGAATTTGGAGAGTTGAAGAGTTTGAAGGATTGCCTCTCTTTAGTAATTTGGGACTTATCACTAGGAAGAGTGAAGGCATCCTATATGTTTTTGGACCAAGGGAGTGATTGTAAGATCTCATTGGGATATGAGACATTAATACCCTTGGGGAGAGCTTTTTTAATGTATGTCAAAAAGGGGGAGAATTGTGGAGATTTGAGTGAAAATTTGGAATTCCCAATTTGGACAATTGGGAGGATTGGATTGAGTTAGTATTCTAACTCAAAGGTATTTATTTTTTGTCAAACATCAAAAAGGGAGAGATTGTTGGTGCAATCGGCCCAGGTCACGATTGACCAGACTCAAGTTTGACTCGAGTAGTATTTTGATGTTAGTGTTTTGATGTTTGATGATGAGTTGACCATTGTTTGACAATGGGTTGACTATATGGTTGACATGGAGTTGACCATATGATGGAGAAGTCCAAGTGGGACACTTGGCATGGAATGCCCAAGCATGGGTCTTGGCAATGGTAAAGTCCAAGTCTTGAGTACTTAGCATGGAAAGTCCAACATGGGTTTGCAAGGAAAGTCCAAGGGTATAGTCTTGGCCACGTAAGTACAAGTGTGTAGTCTTGGCGGTGAAAGTCCAAGTCATGGGTACTTGGCATTTGAGAAGTCCAAGGTTTGATATTGGCAGCATAAAGTCCAAGGGTGGAGTCTTGGTAGGATAAGTCCAATGGTTGGCGGCGTAAAGTCCAAGATTGGGTCTTGGCAGCGTAAGTCCAAATGTGCCTTGGCAGTGTAGACCAGCATAGTATGATAATAACCGATTGAAGCACCTGAAGGCTAGTGTATGGATAAACAAGTCATGGATGACTTAGAGGGATCCGATAGGCATGAGGTTAATGGAGATGCCTAGAAGTCTTAGTTCTAGGCTAAGGGTGTCTAGCAAGTTTGAGGGCATCATACTTGGGGTTAAACCTCATGGATGGGGTTTAGCAGTCGACTGGGGCTATGGACCAATCGACTAGTCAAGTGTTTGATACTTTGCAGTTGAGTCGACACTGAGCAGTCGACTGGGATTATGATCAGTCGATTGCCAAGAGTAGACTAGGGTTCGATCACAAGAGGTTGGCGATCGACGCATTGGCGATCGACTAGCCATGAGCAATAATCGCCATGGAGGATCAATGATCTTGGTGTTGGTCACGGCGTAATGCTCAATAGTCGATTGAGCAATGACGACTCTGAGCAATGACGATCGCGGCAATGGCATGAGTGCTAGTGTTTCTATAATGGAATGCCGATGTGGATCAAGTTGTAGGATCGAGATACTCTGAGAGAGGGGGTGAATCTCGAAGGTTATAATTTTCTTTTAAATTTTAAAACTTATTTTTATATTTTAAAATCGTTAGCGAGTATGCAACAGAAATAAAATAGAGGCAAGCTTCTTTTACTTGGTTCATAATGTGAGCAAAACATATAGGGTTTTAGGAGTAGTTTTCGCTCACATCTCATTACATTTAATGTTAGTTTCATGCATATGTCACTTTGTTTTGCATACATTTCCTATTTTCCAGTTCGGAGGACTGCTCTTTGTACTTTTGCGTGTAGGATAGTGTTTAGGGGGAAAAAGGTGCACTTTCGGAGAAAAAGAAGGACATTTTGCAGCTAGACGCAGAATGAGACACGACCAGGGCATGTGGCTACACACGGTCGTATCCAATGGGCGAGATCAGCCACCCTGTGGTACACTGGGCCGTGCCCAAATAGATTGACGCAATTAGCATTTTTTTCATATTTTGCAGCGATCCGATGTGATGTCTATATAATGAGCGCTCCACCCAAACCCTAGGGGAGAGGCACGACGGTTGGGATGACACACCGAAGCCCTAAAAAGCTTCGGGAACTCGCAACGGGGAGGAAGAACGCCATCGGAGATCCAAGTTTTGTACTTCAACGCCGGATAGAAGGCCACATCGACATTGTAACCTCTTGTTCTTGCATTTTATTTCTGATATATTCGAACATGAACATGCCTTGTGATTATCCTCTTCTATATATGGAGTAGTTCCTTCGATTCTAGGATTAGGGAGTAGCTTGTGTACGCATGACATGTTGCTTCAAATTGAATTCTATTTTTGAGCTTAAATTTGCAATTGGAAATTGTTTATACCAATATCTATGCGTATTTGGTTTTCTACCTACTGTGCTTAGGCGATACGAGGGGTGATAGCCCTCGTATCTAAGATTTAAGGGATTTATACAAGGAACCTAGGGGTAAACCTGATCTCCTGTAACCGTGGGTAGAAGGATGCGATGGAACTAGAAACGGTTCATCGCAGGGATTGATTTGGCATCCTTGTACCGCCTATCCCATCCTTGTAAGGCAGAGATAGCTCCCGATAGATGCGGTGGCTCATCGGGAGAGTGTATGATGTCCCTTCCACAAAACCATAGTTAGACGTTTAGACAACGCCCAGTTTATAGCATGTTTTGCGACACACAAGCAAAACCGAAGTCCTAGAATCCCTTTTAAAGATCTCGGCACGCTCCTTTCTTCCTCTGTGTGACATCGTACTAGAGTTTAGTCCACTGACAACCCTCGCAATCAAAACCTTTAGATTTTACTTCCGAACAAATTCACCCACTGAACAAATCTGTACTCGAATCTCAGTCCCTGTGGGATCGATAATCTTTTATTACTTGATGACATCCATACACTTGCAGGCATTGAATGCAAGCGTGCGCTTTGAGTCCTCGACAGTTTCTGTCACAAGATTTGAGGTCGCGTTTGCATGCATCAAGTTTTTGGCGCCGTTGCCGGGGACTGATCAATTCGATATCGAATCGAGGAGTGGAAAATTGGATCGAACTTAGGATTAGATTTATTTACTTGTTTAATTTTCTTTTTAGTTTGCTTCATTTACTTTAGTTTTATATTTTCCATATTTAGATTTAGTTTTTCTTTTTATTTTAGCAGTAGTTTTCTATTTCCTTATTGCCTCTTTGATTTTATTAGCTAGATTTGTTTATTTCCTTTTTCTTGGTATTAGGAAAATACTCCTCACTTTTCTCCTTAACTAAACCTTTGGTTCCACCCTCCAAGCTATCTATTGTATATGATTTAGTAATCCACTCTCATCAAAGGACACTGAAATGTTAACACAGCCCGCTCGACCCTTGAAAGATTACATAGTGCCTAAACGAAAAGCCCGGGACTCCTGCATAGTTATTCCTCGAATTCAGGCCGCGAGCTAGGAAATAATCCCTGCATTAATTGCTCTTATTCAAGAAAATAAATTTGGAGGGGCTCAGATCGAGGAACCCTATCTACACCTTGAAGAGTTTCTGGCAACTGTGGGAGGGTGCATAAATGTTAAGGCACACCAGATCTCCCTAGAGGTAGATGGGGAGATCATCCTCTTCAGCCTTTCAGAATGTAGAGCCCCCTACCTAGATAGCTTCACTCTCAACAGGTTAAAGTCAAGGCCTCCAGATGAAGATCCCGAGACAGATGAATGGAGGTTCACTGAACCTCCAGAGCCAAGTTGATAATGGAGTGTGGTCGAGCTAAACGACCTTAAACAAAGCGCTTCTTGCGATGCACCCAAGTTTAGTTTTTAGATTTCCCTTTAACTGTATTGCATGCATTTAGTTAATTTGAACTTTGATTTCCATTTCATTTAGCATTAGGATCATAAGAGAACTTTGCTAGGTAAAAATAAAATCAATATTAGCTTACACGACAAGGCGTATGAGGAAATTTGGACCGTGGTGCAAAAAGGGGAGAAGAAAGGGGACACATGACATAGCCGTGTGTTTTCCCATAGTCGTGCCCGACTGACCCGAGGTGCACATGGCCTGGCCATGTGTTTTCACATGGCATGGTCGTGTGTTTTCACACGGTCGTGTCGCGTAAGGGTTAAGTAGGGCGAGCCGTGTGTTTTCGTCCCATTTGTGTCATGTGCTTCGATTTTTCTTTCCCTAGTCGTGTGGTTTCTTCTTCCCCGCCACCTAGAATCTTTTCTAACCTTTAAGGAAGCCAAAAGAAGCAAGGATGAGGAGGACCAAGCTTGTGGCACCTCGATTCGATGCTTCGGAGCGATGAGCAAGGAGAACCAACACCCCTCAAGCTCCGGAGGAGGGTAACGCTCTACCAACCCTTCTTTTTCGCAATAATGAACATAGAGATAGATATAATATGCTTTCTACTCGTAAACTCACTGCTACTGGGTACCTTGATGAAGATTTGCTAGAGTCCTTAGGGTTGTTGGGAGACATTCAAGCCCTATTTGCAAAAATGGGGTGGGAAGAGATAATGGGAATAAGACACCCAACCTACCCTAGGATAGTTCTAGAATTTTTAAGCTCCTTAGAGGCGGAAATTTTAACAAGAAGAGAGAGCGAAGAGGGCTAGGATAACTTTTAGGATATTTAACATTGAGCATGAATGGACCCTCCACCAGTGGAATTCATGCTTTGGCTTGCCGAGTGGGGGAGAGAGAAGAATCCCTATTGGGTTTAACTCTCGGATATTTTGGATCGAGTTGACGGGGGAGCACGCTTATGACCCTTCTAGGGCCAAAGCATCGCATCTCCAAAACCCCATTTTTTGATACCTCCACCGAATCATGGCCAGTACTATATTTGGTCGTGGGGAGAGTGACAGTGTAGTAAGAGCTAGCGAGTTGCTTTGTCTCTGGGACATGCTACAAGAAAGGAGTAGCATCGATATAGGGTCCCACTTCATCAGACACTTAGTGAAGATGGGCAAAGCAGCTAGAGGAGAGATTAATGTGGGAGGCCTACTTACCCACATTTACCATAGGATGGGGTACGATTACACTGCATTAGAGAGTATAGAGGGGAGCCCTAGGATCGACCTAACAGTGTGCATGGCGATGAAAATTATTGTAAGAGAGGGACACTCCTTATGCTTTGTAAGGAAAAACCTGACGGCCCTTAGGCTCCCCGACCCTGATCGTACCACTATCACCACACGTGCCAACTAGCGCTTGGACCTGATAGTGGAGTCCCCACCACACGAGAAACCATCCACATCGGCACCCATCTTTCCCCCTTTACATCACACTCCCTCCAGTCCACACATGCATAGGAGCCCACCTAGTCCATGTCGACATGAGCCTGCACCTGCACCACCATATTTTTCTACTTTTGAGCAGGATACAGGTAAGTCGGCCTATGATTTCTGGAGTTCCGATTGCGCCTTGATGATATATACGCTGAGTAGCAGACACAAAGGCAGCGATGGGAGGAGCAGTGCGCCTACACGCAGGCGGAGTTCTAGGGCTTCCGAGAGCACTTCCGGCGGGCTGAGGAATTCTACGATGAGGCCCGCATCTACTTTCAGGAGGCTGCCCATCGCCAGGATGAGGCCGCCTACCGCTAGGAGATGTGACAACAAATGCATGCCCAATAGGCATAGTGGGCTAGGGAGGAGGAGCACCGAGCAGCCACTGCATCCACCAGCTCTCAAATCGACCACATGTACATGTGGAATTAGTGGCTCAGCAACAGGTTCTCCCAGGATCCCGAGATGTCGAGGCTTCCAAACTTTCCACCTCATCCACCATACTAGAGGTATACATTCATTTAAGTCTTGGGGGGACCCCAAATTTTATTTTGTTTCTAGCAGTAGTTTCTTTCGTGATATTTGCTTCATTGTTGGCATTCATTTGTTCATGCATAGGTGGTAGAGTTTCTTTCAGCACTTAGTTTTTGCTATATGTAAAGTTGCCTCAGTAGTATTTTTTTTTAGAGTTTTCCTCATGAGTTATTTCCATGAGTAGTGTAACTTCATTTACCTCGTGGTATTTTATTTTATTGGCTTTGAATGAATATTCTAGACTTACACTGGTTAGCTTCTATTTTTACACCTACACATGTCGAACATTCTGAAAGAGAGAGTCTAGTATATACCTAGTTATGATTCATCTCAGTAGTCTAGTACTTTGAAATCCACATGTGACCCTAAGACTAGCATTTTAGTTACTGGAGATGCTCGGATTGTGTAAGCCCATTCGAAAAAATCAAAATCTCAGTGAGCCAAAAAATAAAGAGAGAGAGATTATGAGGGATAAAAAATAGTTGTCGTGGATGGAAATGGCTAGGTGCCTCTTTGAGACCGAGTTAGGTTACTGGGGAAACACCTACCAATTTCTCTCAATACCGAGCACGCTTTTGAGACTTTGTGCTAGATCTAGGGAATGACCCTCGCTTTGGGCAGGTAAGTTCCTAAGAGCCGGATACCTTAAGAAAGCTATAGGATGACGACTTAACTCACCATGGAACGAGTATCTCCTAAGAATGATTCCCTTGGCACAAGCATGAGAAGCTAATTTAGTGAGGTTCTAGAATATATTTATTTTGCTTTGATTGCAAATACCACTTAATAAATTTAGTTAACATGCTAGTATGAAACGATATCCTTTTAAAATTTCATGGCACTGAGGTTTGCTTGAGGATAAACAAAGATTTAAGTCTAGGGGAAGTGATGTGAGCAAAACATATAGGATTTTAGGAGTAGTTTTCACTCACATCTCATTACATTTCATGTTAGTTTCATGCATATCTCACTTTGTTTTGCATACATTTTCTATTTTTTGGTTCAGAGGACTGCTCTTTGTACTTTTGCATGCAGGATAGCGTTTAGGGGGAAAAAGGCGCACTTTCGGAGCGAAAGAAAGACATTTTGCAGCTATACGTACAATGGGGCACGACCAAGGAGTGTGGCTACACACGGCCGTGTCCAATGGGCAAGATCAGCCACCCCAGGGTCGCACACGGCCTAGCCGTGTGAAAACACACGACCGTGTAGTAGCCCAGCAGATTGACGTGATTAGGGATTTTTTTTGGATTTTACAGCGATCCGATGTGATGTCTATATAAGGAGAGTGTTGGATCGATTTGAAGCGCTAGAGGGTGTTAGGGCAATCTCTTGCCATGATAAGGTTTTGATGTGTTTGGCAAAGGGTTTAAGTTAGTTTGTTATGTTGATTTGATATGTGCGTTGAAGTCATGCAGGACTTAGTAATTCGCACATGGAGCCTTGGCGGGTTCACCACTCACAACCACGTGCCTGAGTCGGAGAAGGAGCATTGCAGAGTCGTGCGCTTGATGCTGCCGAGGGACCGCCGGATGAGATGACTTGAAGCGAAGCCAAGGAAGCAGACTTTGGAGGCATGAGACGTGAAGGAGCATTGCAGAGTCGTGCGCCTGATGCTGCCGAGGGACGTGGCCGCGGACGAAGAGAGCTTCGGCGAGGGACTTCGAGTGAGATGAGAGAATGAGTAAAATGTACGTAGCTCATTAGGTGAACTTGGCCGAATGGCTGAGTGTCAAAAACTTGACCGCAAGGGTTAAGGTTTATCCGACCGCCGAAAGCTCAAACTAATGTTAAGTTTGAGTTTCACACAGCACCAGTCGACTGCCATGACATGGCAATCGACTGCTCTGAGTCGATTGGGTTCAACTGGTGTCTGACTCATGGGCATTTGGCCCAAGCAGTCGACTGCCAAGGGACGACAGTCGACTGATGGCACTGTGCGCGGGCACAGAATGGAGTCGACCTCGTTGAGGACTCGACTGATCGAGCACCAGTCGACTGATGGTAATATCAGTCGACTGATGGTAATACCGTTGGATGGAATCCAACGTGGAAAGCAGCCGTTGTTGGGCAACGGCTACGGGATCAGTCGACTGATCGAGGGCATCAGTCGACTGATCCTGTGTCAACGGGAAGAAACCCTCTTCCTCTATAAAAAGGAAGGGGATGGGGCTTTGGGAGCCTAATGCTGATGCTCTAATACTCTCCCAAAGTTCCCTAAAGCTTTCCATCCTCTTACTTGAGTTTATTTCCATTATATTTGTAAGAGGAGTGTTTTTGTGTAAAGAGGTTACCTCCACCTAGCTTTGTGCAAAGGAGAGATCTAGTGGATAGATTGAGGAGTGATTCACCGTGGACGAATCGGACCATGGATTAGCGGCGTAGCCGTGAACCACGTTACATCTCGGTGTTTGCGGTTGGATTGTTATTTCTATTTGCTTTGTCTTTATCTTTTTGTATTTGTATATTCCGCTTGCGCTAACGTTTTGTAGACGAGCAACTTCTGATATCCATCGTAAGAGGGCTATTCACCCCCCTCTAGCTGGCCGTTCGATCCCCAACAAGGCAGTCGACTGATGCCCAAGCAATCGACTGCCAGTCCTGGGGCTTTGGGAGCCTAATTCTGATGGTCTAATACTCTCCCAAAGTTCCCTAAAGCTTTCCATCCTCTTACTTGAGCTTATTTCCATTATATTTGTAGGAGGAGTGTTTTTGTGTAAAGAGGTTACCTCCACCTAGCTTTGTGCAAAGGAGAGATCTAGTGGATAGATTGAGGAGTGATTCACCGTGGACGAATCGGACCATGGATTAGTGGCGTAGCCGTGAACCACGTTACATCTCGGTGTTTGCATTGGTTGGATTGTTATTTCTATTTGCTTTATCTTTATCTTTTTGTATTTGCATATTCCGCTTGCGCT
Source organism: Wurfbainia villosa (assembly GCA_025175895.1). NCBI lineage: Eukaryota > Viridiplantae > Streptophyta > Magnoliopsida > Zingiberales > Zingiberaceae > Wurfbainia > Wurfbainia villosa. Next base: position 15,048,586 of record CM045996.1, on the reverse strand, counting down.
AACGTTTTGTAGACGAGCAAATTCCGATATCCATCATAAGAGGGCTATTCACCCCCCTCTAGCCGGCCGTTCGATCCCCAACAAGTGGTATCAGAGCCAGGTTACTTGTCACTAGACTAACCGCCGCAACAAGCTCTTCATCAAAAGATGGCCGGCTCGAACATTCATCCGCCGAAGTTCGAAGGGGAATTCGCTTGGTGGAGAAAGCGAATGGAGGTATTCTTCGAAACCGACTTTGAAATTCTCTTAATTATGGAAAACGGTTTCGAGTTGCCTAGGAACGAAAATGGGGAGCCATTGGAGAAATCAAGGTGGAGCAAGAGGCAAAGAGAAGAATACTTGGCAAATTCAAAGGCCAAGCATCACCTATACAATGTCCTCCCTCAACAAGAAGTCAACCGGATAGGAGAGTGTGCTAGCGCCAAGGAAATGTGGGACAAATTAATAGAGATTCATGAAGGCACATCCGAGGCAAAGCTAGCAAGGAGAGATGTCCTTCGCTCCCAATTGTCCAATATCAAACTCGAAAAGGGAGAGAAGGTAAAATCCCTACACTCTAGATTTAAGGAAATTCTAACCGGTTTGACAAGTGTAGGTGAAAAGCTCTCCAACCGGGATATGGTAATGAAGGACATAGATGCCTTTCCCCGGTCCTCAAGATGGAGCTCCATGGTGGATTCGTTTTACATCTCCAAGAACTTAGAAGTAAGTACCTTGGAGGAGTTTTTCTCAACAATGGAGCTCCACGAAACGAGGCTTGAAGGAATACAAGAAGAGTCAAAGTTTCAACCTTCAAGGGGAGTGGCACTAATAGCAAACAAGGGGAAGAAGAAGATAGAGATCCCCTCCTCCTCTGATGACGAAGCGTCTTCCTCCTCCTCCATGGATAGCACCGAAGAAGCCTATATGGTAAGGAGGGTAAGACGTGCATTAAAAGGTTTTATATTTAATAAGTCTAATGATAGGAATAGAAGACCAAGGGGGAAGGTCATATGCTACAATTGCCAAGGAGAGGGGCACATAAGGGACAATTGTCCTCTCCTAAACAAGAGCAAAGAAGAGAAGAAAAAGAAAGAAGAAAAGAGGAAGAAGAAGGGGAGCAAGAGAAAGGAAGAAGAAAAGAAGGCAAAAGAAAAAGGGAAGGCCATGGCATTCAAAGCAAAGACATGGGATGACCTTGCTTCCTCTTCCTCATCCGATGAAAAAGAGCATGTCTACTCCAACCTTGCATTGATGGCTTTCGATGACTTGGATTGCTCCTCCTCCGAAAATGAAGGATCAAGCTCAAATGGAAAGAGCTCAAGTGAAGGGGGAGCCTCTACATCCTCCCCATCCGAAGAAGAAGAAGAGGACATGGAAACTATGGTAACGAATCTAACTCCTAAGAAAATAGTTTCCATGGTTTCTAGCTTAACTAGGGATTTATTTAGAGCAAAGAAGAAAAATAAGAGCATGCTAGATCAAATTAAGGACTTAGAAAATAAACTAGAAAAAGCATGCTTAAATCAAAATGAAAATATTTCTTCTTGCCATGATGATGCATGCTCACATGAATATATGCCATTTAATGTTAGTGATGCATGTATGGATGAAAATAGGGCTCTAAGGGAAAAGGTAGATTACTTGACAAAAGCCCTAGAAAAATTCACTATAGGCTCCAACACCTTGAACATGATCATAGGGAGCCAAAGAGCTAGCTTCAACAAAAAGGGCCTAGGATACAAAGAAAAGAAAAATGAAAAGGCCTACAAATACCTAATTGCTAGGGGACAAGATAAGAAGAAAGTAATAGCTAGGAAATAGATCCCCAAGGAGTATCTAGTGAACCCCATAGGCAAGAACTTATTTTGGGTTCTAAAATCCATCCTTAAGGGTTAGAAAACCCCTAGGGTAGTCAACCATATGCAATTGACCTATATCATATCTTTGGTTAACTTAGGATGGCGGGACAACATTTTTAAATAGTGTTAGGTGATGATAACGTGCCTATAAATAGTTAATAATGCTTAAATCATGATAATTAATGAAATTGCTATGAATATTTGCAATCATGATTTATGATTTTGAAATTTGGCACATCATCATGAGAAATAGTGTTAAATCATGTCTTAGGTGATATTTTTTTTATTATCATGATATAATACCTAATACATGATTATTAATTGATGAATACTTATATTTCATGATCATAATATAGAATTAATTGATATATGCCTTTATGATCATGAGGATTGTTAGGGTAATACTTAACCTTGATAGAATTGCATGAATATAATGGTTAAGTATATACAAATACCTCTAGGATACATCTCACACTCACTATAGGCTACTTTGATTGAAAACTTAGCATGGGTGAGATGTTTGGATGATACAAATGTCCACTAATGCCAATGGCATTTAGATGGTCATTTAAAGTGTCAAAATAGCAATAATAGACCAATCATGGGGAAGACTTATGTTTAATTCATAGACATATTGCCCAAAGATCATGGTTGGATATTTTATATGTTTTCAAAACAATTTCTTACCTTAAAATACATGTATTCATGTTTTGAAACAATTGGAACCAAGACTGAGCCCCGGGGAGCCGTCTTCTCAAACAACTATAAAGGTTGTGCTGTCTTATCAAATAATTATACTGTGAGCTGTAAAGGGTTTTTCTTTTATCATACGCTTGGAATGATATTCAGTACCTATTTTAGAAATAGTTCTTTCTTCAAGGTAACTGACCTGTTCCTTTCCTTTTTCAAGATTTTCTGGGTTCATTTCTTCAAATTCTCTTTCAAGGTCATGATACAAAGTCTCCTCTGCTGATTTCCTATTGAGCCTGTCAATTTCCATCATCAGTCTGGAATTTTCTGCCAACAGAAAAGTAATATATTCCGTTAACTCTTTGATCAGTGCTTTATCATTGTGCTGGACAGGTGCTGGTTCTGTTACTACTTCCTGCTTTAAGTAATAATCTGCACAAGGTGCACAAGCTGTTAGATTACAATTACTGCAATTAATTCTGGACCTGATTTTGGTATCCCTTCCACAGAATTTGCACCCAGCATAAATGGTATGGACTTCCTTGTTATGTAGCCATGTGTGATCACAATAAGCTTGTTCCTCAGGGATATTAATTTGAACCTGCCAGCCTCTATCTTCACCAAAAAGAACAAACAAGAATTCTTTTTCAGGAAAAGTAGCTGTTACCATGCTACAGTGTTGTTCAGTATCCATTTCTCCCTCTGATATGCTGCAAATGGCATCACTTTCAGTTTCATCTTGGTCTACTGATACAACATCAAATTCTTCTGGTAGATCAATTTCGATGAGCATTGCTATTCTCTCCTTGTTTCCTGTTTTGTTTCGACATTCCCTTGCAAAATGTCCTTCTTCTCCACATATGTAGCATTTGCACTTTCTTATTTTGGTTCTGTCATGCTGGTACTTCTTTTTGATCACACGAACGTGTGATTTGTGAGGTTTTCCTTTGTAACTCTGGGCCTTTCTCAGACCATACCTCTTCTGTCCCTGGTAGTAACTGGGCAGAGGTATTTGTGAACAAAACTGCAAGTCTTTTAGGCTCCTTTGAAGTGAAGCCTATTTGCACATCTCCTTGAGTTCTTGATAAGCGTGATGAATTCGGGGAAGAACTCCTATAGTGTTTCATGGGTAGCGTTCCTGAAACTTTTGCTCAAGATAATTTCCAATTAATGGAGGCATTTTTCGGTAGAACTTACTTGATAATTCTTTATTAATGAACATTCTGCCTGTCTTTGCTGCTAGCTCTTTGTATTGGTTCATATAGGCAACCAATTCCTTTGTGCTTGGACAAGCTAATCTTTCTAGATCAAGATAAGCCTAGTTTAGTTCTTCTACTGCTGACTCAAGTGGGATCTTCTAGGTGATTATTCTTCTTATTCTGTGATGTAACATTTTATGCGCTTATCTGCTGCATTGATTAGCTTATCATATTGATTAGGGAACATCATTCTCCATTGGATGAAAGTCTTCTTTTCAATTTCCCCCAATAGATTTTCAATATATAGTACTTTGGATCTCTTATCAGCCCAAATTTTTGAGTCAATTACATTAGTAGTAATTGATTCCCACCTAGAAATGACATCGTTATACAAACCAATATCATCAGGTAAGACCGAGTATGCACTGTTTGTTGTTTAGGCGAGGGAGTTGCCATAATTCATTGTTATACCCTTCCTTGAATCGCCCCACCTTTGAATGAGAAAGATCCATAGTATTGTAAGGATTCATCCTTCCGGCTGGTCTTGATGAAGGGCCATATTGTGGAGGACCCATGACTGAATCATCTGGTGGATTAAATGCAGATGTTGCTCCTGATGATGCTAGAATATTCCTTATTAAAGGATAATCCATTTCTGCATCATCTAGCTGAGTGAAAACCACTTCTTCAGTATCAGATAATATCTCATCACCTTCATCTTCATCGTTCAATGTTGTTTTTGAAGAATAGAATGTTTCCTCTTCATCTTCTTGATCAGAATCTCCCCAAGATGGGGTAATAAGACTCATATCCCAATAATGCTTTGGTATTGTGTATTTGACATAATAGTCAAATTTTCCACTGGGCTGCCCCAAAGTATCCCAGATTTCTTCTGTATTTTGAGAACTTCTCTCTCCACCACCTTTCGCAAATGGATTAATCCATTCTTCATCTTGCAGTGTGAATAAAGTTTGTTCTTCAGAAATGGAGGGAGGGCATAATTTCTTCATAAGTTTGTCCCATGCTTACACTCCCATTTGAGTACTACTTTCCCAAATCCTTGTTGTTGCCTTCTTTGTGTAGGGATAGTTGTTCCAATTTGGAATAATGCCGCCTTCTCTAGGATAAGTTGAGCCACTACTTCTCCCTGTGATAATTTTAGAATCTCTGAAGTCATATTGAAAACCAAAATATATACCTGGCCTCGGTAGTCATTGTCAATTACTCCAGCTCCAATTTGAATGCCTTTCTTCCATGAAATCCCAGATTTAGGAGCTATTCTTCCGTAGTGTCCTTCCAGAATAGCGAACGCTAATCCAGTTTCTATTAATGCTCTACCTCCTGGTTGGATTTCATAATTATAGCATATTGAAAGGTCATACCCGATTGATCCTTCTGTCTTCCTCGTGGGTATCTTTGCTTCAGGATTTGTTTTTAGTACTTCAAGTACTAGCTCTTCTGTGGTGATAACAGCCAAAATTTCTTGTTCTTCTTCCCCTATTTCCATATCATCCTGGTTGACAGATGCAATCCTATTTTCAAAAATAGGAATATAGCCTTCAAATTGTAGTGAAACGCTTCCATCTAAGAGTGTCCTTGTCTCTACCTTGGTTGGTGCCACAGGGTTTCTTCTGGCTGATGGCCTTAGTATCCATCTTTGTTGTTGTAGTTCTTCAGTAGTGAATCTTGTGCCTAGGATTGCGTTGACTCCTCTACTAACCAGGTAGTCTGTAACATTCTGAACATTGTAGGAGAAATTAGTGAAACTAGTATTGGTTAGATGCCCTACCATCATCCTTGTGATTAGTAGATTGCTAGTTCCTTTTTGCCACTCCTGATATCCATGTGTTTGAATAGATAACTCGATGTTATTTGCAAAGTCTTCAACATTGATCATCAGGTCAGGGATAACATATACCATCTAGGTTCCCCTGCTCAAATCCATTTCCATTGTAGCAATAATGGATCTGTCACCTCTCCATCTTGTATCTCGTAACACTACTAGTACCATAGCTCCAGTATTTCTTCTATGCAGGGCATGTACCATAATCATCACTAATCCCATGTGAATATGGTGAAAACCTGCTTCTCTGAGCCTTTGATGACTTTCTTCAGTGACCAATGGAAGGTCCACCTGACTTTCTTCAATGCATAAAAGATCCTCCTCAGAGTAATGCTAATATACTCTATGTTGAGTGGGCTGAAAGCCTATAGAATATAATATTTCAGCTGGCACCATATTTGCTCTTCTTGTTCTAGAAATTTCTAGTTGCTCTTCCGGATCTACTTGACTTTCAATAGATCTTCTATATCTCCTTTGGTTGGGGAATACCCTTCTTTGAAGATTATAAAGCATCCTTTGACCCTGCCTATAGTCTCGTATTTGATTTTCTGAGCTTGGTACTTGGACGGTTGATGATGTACCAATAGCAGGTGGTCGGGTGCTAGTGGAATGTCTTGCGCTTGAAGACATTATTTTAATTTTTCGTTGTTGAGAATATTTGCAGGATTCTTGAATTCTAATATAGAGCCTTTCTTCGTTGGAATTACGGATCCTTCAGCAAGATTAATTCCTGCGATTCTTTTTGTAAGATCGTCAATAGCACCTTCAAGCTCCTTAGAAGGTCCTGCTGCTTGAGTAGACGCTTGTCCTTTCAATTGATTTATTTGATTTCTCAGATCCTGCACCTGTTTGTAAATATCTATCAGGAAAGATATTATTGTGTTATTTTGTTTAACAAGGACCCTTTGGTATTCGAAGGAGGTTTTGTATTGTGATGGTACTGCAAAACCAATTGCTGGTGGCTCTATAACTTCTGTTGTTTTTAAGATTTTTAGGTATAAGCTTTCAACAGATTGATTTTCTAATTCGCTCATCCACCTATTAAGCTTTTCACCTCTTGCAGGACTTGTTCTATTTTTCTGACACTTTTCCTTAACTCTTTTGCTAGGACTTCTTCCTCTGCTAGAATTGGTTGTATTATTGCTTTAATTTCTCCAAGCTTCGGGCTTCGATTGTTGACAATTTCTTTTTCTAAAGAAGCTACTGTATCTTTTAAGAGAGATATTTCGCCCTTTAGCTTAAGATTCTCTTCTTCCAATACAAAGAAATGTTTTAGAGTGACTTTAGAAAGGAGTGAGATCCTATCAAACACCACCTCAAGGTTGTTGGCTAAGAGTAGGTTTGTTGTTCTAGATTCTTAGCAAGATCAAGGTATCCCAGGTTTTTGGTTTGGGATTTCTCATACCATTGCCTTATGTTTTGTTCAAATCTATGACTCATCCAATTTCTGGCTTACTTACGGCTTAGAATTTTGTAAAATTTTCTTGCTCACCCGAAGGGACACGGCTCTCCCTGGAGTCTTACGTTCACTGCAGTCTTTTGCAATCAATTAACAAAATCTTTCGCCTTATCATAAACCATTAATGAAGATAAAGGTTGTATTGAAACAAAAAGGATAGTTAGAGACCCGTACCTTCAACCAGGAATATAAGGGATTTTAGCCAAGAAACATGGCTCTGATACCAGGAAAGGATCATTTTCTTTTGAAAATAAAACCGGGACTATGTCCTGAATTTTATTTAAAGAAAGAACAGAACACAAACTTACTTCGAAACTGGAAACTCACACACTTCAAACTTGAAACTAGAAACTCAAACTTGAGGAATGATGTACTCGGTGTTGCTCGAGTGTGAGTTTCTAGTTTCAAGTTTGAAGTGAACAAACTTTATTCAAACTCCAAGCCATGAACGTAAGACTTTATTCAAATGACCGAAGTGAACGTAAGACTCCAGGGAGAGCTGTGTCCCGTCGGGTGAGCAAGAAAATTTTACAAAATCCTAAGTCGTAAGTAAGCCAGAAATTGGATGAGTGATAGATTTGAACAAAACATAAGGCAATGGTATGAGAAATCCCAAACCAAAAACCTGGAATACCTTGATCTTGCTAAGAATCCAGAACCAACAAACCTACTCTTAGCCAACAACCTTGAGGTGGTGTTTGATAGGATCTCACTCCTTTCTAAAGTCACTCTAAAACATTTCTTTGTATTGGAAGAAGAGAATCTTAAGCTAAAGGGCGAAATATCTCTCTTAAAAGATACAGTAGCTTCTTTAGAAAAAGAAATTGTCAACAATCGAAGCCCGAAGCTTGGAGAAATTAAAGCAATAATACAACCAATCCTAGCAGAGGAAGAAGTCCTAGAAAAAGAGTTAAGGACAAGTGTCAGAAAAATAGAACAAGTCCTGCAAGAGGTGAAAAGCTTAATAGGTGGATGAGCGAATTAGAAAATCAATCTGTTGAAAGCTCATACCTAAAAATCTTAAAAACAACAGAAGTTATAGAGCCACCAGCAATAGGTTTTCCAGTACCATCACAGTACAAAACCTCCTTCGAATACCAAAGGGTCCTTGTTAAACAAAATAACACAATAATATCTTTCCTGATAAATATTTACAAAGAGGTGCAGGATCTGAGAAATCAAATAAATCAATTGAAAGGACAAGCGTCTACTCAAGCAGCAAGACCTTCTAAGGAGCTTGAAGGTGCTATTGACGATCTTACTAAAAGAATCGCAGGAATTAATCTTGCTGAAGGATCCGTAATTCCAAAGAAGAAAGGATCTATATTAGTATTCAAGAATCCTGCAGATATTCTCAACAACGAAATATTAAAATAATGTCTTCAAGCGCAAGACATTCCACTAGCACCCGACCACCTGCTATTGGTACATCATCAACCGTCCAAGTACCAAGCTCAGAAAATCAAATACGAGACTACAGGCAGGGTCAAAGGATTCTTTATAATCTTCAAAGAAGGGTATTCCCCAACCAAAGGAGATATAGAAGATCTATTGAAAGTCAAGTAGATCCGGAAGAGCAACTGGAAATTTCTAGAACAAGAAGAGAAAATATGGTGCCAGCTGAAATATTATATTCTACAGGCTTTCAACCCACTCAACAAAGAGTATATCAGCATTACTCTGAGGAGGATCTTTTATGCATTGAAGAAAGTCAGGTGGACCTTCCATTGGTCACTGAAGAAAGTCATCAAAGGCTCAGTGAAGCAGGTTTTCATCATATTCACATGGGATTAGTGATGATCAGGGTACATGCCCTGCATAGAAGAAATACTGGAGCTATGGTACTAGTAGTGTTACGAGATACAAGATGGAGAGGTGACAGATCCATTATTGCTACAATGGAAATGGATTTGAGTAGGGGAACCCAGATGGTATATGTTATCCCTGACCTGATGATCAATGTTGAAGACTTTGCAAATAACATCGAGTTATCTATTCAAACACATGGATATCAGGAGTGGCAAGGAGGAACTAGCAATCTACTAATCACAAGGATGATGGTAGGGCATCTAACCAATACTAGTTTCACTAATTTCTCCTACAATGTTCAGAATGTTACAGACTACCTGGTTAGTAGAGGAGTCAACGCAATCCCAGGCAATACGATATTCTCGGTATTTTGAGGTGTTGGTTGATTTTAAAATTTTATTGTTTGAGGAATCAATAATTTTTTGAAATCTAAAGTAATGATCTTTGTGATTCTTAGTTTTTTTTTTTCAAAATGACTTTCAGTCCACTTGCTGTGATACTAAAGGAAAATAAACTTACTATACATAATTATGTTTATTGGAAAAAGGAATCTTGATATTGTCTCAACTATTGAGGAGTACAAGTATGTACTCTTCGAAGAGTGTCCTCCTAAGCCTACGAATGAGCTGGAAGTCCTTGGAGCTGAGATCGATGGGGAAACCCAGGTCGATATCATTCTCCAGTCGAGAGAAAGGCTTGCTCAGGCTCAGGCCATGGTTGCTTAGAAGGTTTCTACTTCTAAGACGAAAGGTAAGAAGAAGAAGAAACAGGGTGGAGCAAAGCTGGTGGGAGGATCTCAGGAAGGAGTGAAGAAGCCGAAAGGCAAGTACTTCACTTGCAAGCAGGATGGACATTGGAAGAAGTATTGTTCCAATCCGAAGCAGAACAAAGGTATATCCTTTGGTCTAGTCGTTGAAATATGGTTAGCGATATTATCTACCTGCACCTGGTGTGTAGATACTGTTGGAATGTATACTGAAAGCCTAGCTCTTTTTGTATGAACATTTTATTTTGAAATAAGAATCACATGATCATTGTTTGCATTTTATATATTCATTATATATGTGTGCATATTGTCTAATATTTTACATTGTAGATAACATGGTGCTTGGTGTGGCACAAAAGATCATGTTATCATTCCCTTGTAAAATATAAGTAAAGGCTCACAACCAAGATGGTTTTGGACAAACCATTGGCATGGTTGTAGTGTAGCTTGGTATTGTTTTATCTTGAACATAGAGTTACACTAGTACACTTAGGTGTATTGAGCAGGACCGACATAGAGGTGATTCAATTTAGTGCTGACTACATAATTGAATCGGACCTCGGATATTATGTTGTACATACTCTTAATCCCGATATAATAACAGGCACATGTACTTAGTATTTATTTCTTTGATTTACCAGTGGGTGAGATTTAAATGGATTAAATCAATAAGCCCGGTAAGTTGGGAAATAATATTATTTACATGGTGTGCCGTTGATTATAGGAGGAAACCGTGTCCTATATATTAGGTTGATGATGTCCCCTTGAGGAGCTCATAAGGTTCATCATGTAAACCCAAATTTGGTTGACTTAGTCAACATGATGATAAGGTTGAGTGGTACTACTCGAGGAGTTAGATGTTAATTAATTGATGGTCAGTAAATCAATTAATTGACGGACATTCGATATCTTAAACACGGGGAGATAAATGTACAAATAATATATGGAGCCCATATTAATTTATGGGGGTTGGTGAGGTAGTTCAATGATGATCCTCTAGTGGAATGGAACATCATTGATGGATCAAGTTTGTGTGGTTCCGATCCATCGGGTGGCCAAGATCCAACTCCTCCTTATGGTCCCTATCGTAGCCTAATATAATCCTTGTGAAGTCTAGATCCAAGAATGTAAAACAAAACCTAGAACCAACGGTTGGATTAAATCCATAGATCCGATGGTTGGGATGAAACCCTAGAACCAACGGTTGGATTAAATCCATAGATCCGATGGTTAGGATGAAACCCTAGAATCGACGGTTGGGATTAAATCCCTAGATCCGACGGTTGGGATAAAACCCTAGATCCGACAGTTGGGATTAAATCCCTAGATCCGACGGTTGGGATGAAATCCTTGATCCGACGGTTGGGATGAAATCCTAGATCCTACGGTTGGGATGAAATCCACAGATCCGATGGTTAGGATGAAATCCTAGAATCGACGGTTGGGATTAAATCCCTAGATTCGACGGTTGGGATGAAATCCTTGATCCGACGGTTGGGATGAAATCCTAGATCCTACGGTTGGGATGAAATCCTAGATCCGACGGTTGGGATAAAACCCTAGATCCGACGGTGGAGATTAAATCCCTAGATCCGACGGTGGAGATTAAATCCCTAGATCCGACGGTGGAGATTAAAGGAGGCCTAAGCCTAATTCTATAGTTAGGGTTTGGCTCATCCATGTGTTGGGTGGCAACAAATCCTAGAGGAGATAGGGTTATTTGGGCGGCAAGAAAATAGGGATTAGTTCCTATATTTTAGGCTAACCAACTTTCTCCTAAATTCTATAAATAAGGGCTTAGGCATTGGACGGAAATATGATTTTTGGATTAGAGAATTAGGGTTTGGCTCATCCAAGTGTTGGGCGGCAATAAACCCTAGAGGAGCTAGGGTTTTGGGCGGCTAAGAAGTGGGCGGCAAGGTTATTGTTCTCCCTAAGTTTTGGCCGGCGCCCCTCTTCCTCTCCTCCTCTCTTGGCCGGTTCTCCTCTTCCTCCTCCCTTGCTCCTTGGTGGCCGGCGGCTCTCCAACAATTGGTGGCCGGTCCTTCTCCAACATCTAGGTGGCCGGCGGCAACAATACAACAAGTTGGCCGGCACTCATCCAATCATTCCTTGGCCGGCGGTTGCATCAAACTCTCTTGTTTGGTGGCCGGTTCTAGAAAGGAAAGGTTTTGTTGGTTCTTCTCTTTGTTCGCAGCAGACAAGGAAGAGAAGAACGTGATCTAGAAGGCTTCTACTCGTGGAGGATCTTCGTCCACACGTCGTCCACGAGAAGGATAGGACATACGGTAGAAGATCGTAAGGTATAAAGTTTTATAACTTTAATTTCAGATCTGAGCATGTTCTTATATATGATGATTATGCATGTGTGTGTATGAATATATATTGTATAATCATGGACCCCGAAGACAAACACAAAAACCGGCGATCCGTCCGTCGTCTATTCCGCGACTAACCAACTAGAAGAGTTGTGTTGCTTGAACAACTAGTTTGTTCAAGCGACCACTCGAGTTGTTAGCACGACGACTAAATGGTTATGCCGAGGAAGCTCATCCCATCCGGATTAATCCTTTCATTAGTGAAAATTTTAATCCGGGGACATGGGAGCCAATGAGCCTCCGAAGCGAACTCCCTACAATTGGTATCAGAGCCACGGTTTCCGGTTTTGTGTGTTTTGGATTCGGTTAATTTTTTTTATGCATTTTTCATATATTATATGTACCGGATAATAGTAGGATATGCGTAGTTTAACTCTTTGGTTGCAGGCATAAGATCCGACTATTATGGCCATGTGTGTGTATGTGAATGGATGTGTGTAAAAATTTATTATTTGAATCCTCGGGGTTGACGAGGCTAGATTAGTATTTAATTTTTGTAATTAAATACGGCATTATTTAGCCGCTCATTTTAGTTTACTTTGATCTAGATTATTTGTACACTCCTTCGTGGAGTATAGGATCGATGGATGTAAATTAATATGATTTATCTCGGCTCGGATCTCTTTGGTGACTTGCGCACGGGAAAAGATGGAGCGGACGAGGTGGCGGCACGACGGGATGCGTATTGGAGAACAATGCCATAATAGTTTGAAAAAAATTCTGTTTTTTCCATATTTATTGCTGATTTGTTTTATATGCATGTTGTTTGTGCTTGAAAATTCCTCAATTTTAATTTACTAAGTGGGAGAGGGACATTTTAATTAATTCCCGCGGCCTCCATTACAATTTGACGTGTGATGCAAACAAACTTGTGTGTTGGCTCTGAGTGCCTTCCTCCCCGAGGACGGGTTTGTTTGCGGATCACTAGGTCAAATAATGGTTATAGGAAATTATCTAGGAGCATGTGTACTTCCACAGAGGTAAGGCACATAATCCAAAATGATTCCCTTAGTATCGTGTAATGGTGCACACTTAGATGCAAATAAAAGTATCCTCCCCATAGGAGTCACTGCTTTTATTTGTAGGGCCAAAGAGGAACCAACTATTAATTTTATTTGTCAAAAAGTAAGGTTGACAAGATAATAAAATTAATGGGTAAAACCTCCTCTTACAAATGTAGAATTCGTATACGTCCAAACAGAGTGGCATGTGACATTCTCGGTGATTTGAGGTGTTGGTTGATTTCGGGATTTTATTGTTTTGAGGAATCAATAATTTTTGAAATCTAATAATTTGATCATTGTGATTCTTAGGATTTTCAAATGGCTTTCAACCCACTTGCTGTAATATTAAAAGAAATAAACTTACTGTACCCAAATGATAATGATTGGAAAAGAAATTTGGATAGTGTCTTAACTGTCGATGAGTGTCCTCCTAAGCCTGCGAATGATTCTGGGGAAAAGGAACTTTTCGGATACCAGAATCGAGCTGCAAGGCAAGAAGCCATGGTTGTTTCGTAAGGTTTCTACTTCAACCAAAGGCAAGAATAAGAAGAAACAAGGTAGAGCAAAGGTGGTGGGAGGATCTCAGGGAGTGAAGAAGCCGAAAGGCAAGTACTTCACTTGTAGACAGACTGGACATGGGAAGAAAGACTTCCCCTTCCTAAAGCAGAACAAAGGTATATCTTCTGCCTTAGTCGTTGAAACATGTTTAGTGGTGTTATCTACGTACTGTGTGTAGATACGGAGCCACTGGGATCATGTCAATTCTTTGCAGGGTTCCAGAAACCCGACGACTAGTGAAGGAGAAATTACCTCTACATGGGCAATGCTACAAAGGTGCGCTATTGCGGTGGGAGACGCTGTTTATTTATCTTTTGATAGGAATAAAGTTTTGCACTCGAGAACGCCAAGCCATGGTCAGCCGTAAGGCTTAGAAAGAATCTAAGCAATACGTAACTTGTGGATGGATATTCTGTTTCTTTTAATGACAGAGTTGTTATAAAAAGAAATAGAGAGATTATCTGTTCAGGTACATTGGTTGGCAATTTGTATACTCTTGAACCGAAAACTCCCACGATGCATATAGAAGTGAATAACTCATCTTCTAAATCTAATAAGAGAAAATAACCTTCGCAGATGAACCAAACATATCTTTGGCATCTAAGGCTTGGCCATATTAACCTAAGTAGAATTCAAAGGTTGATAGCTGATGGACCTTTGGGTTCATTAGTGGTGGAGGATCTCCCAACCTGTGAATCTTGCTTGGAAGGTAAAATGACCAAGAGGCCTTTCAAGGCCAAGGGGTATAGAGCCAAAGATGTGTTAGAATTGGTTCATTCTAATTTGTGCGGTCCTATGTCTATCCAGGCAAGAGGTGGCTTTGAATACTTCGTCTCTTTTATAGACGATTATTCAAGGTATGGATACATTTACTTGATGCGCCGCAAGTCTGAATGCTTTGACAGGTTTAAAGAATTCAAGGCTGATGTGGAGAACCATCAAGGTAAAAGTATCAAGACATTACGATCTGATCGTGGTGGCGAGTACCTCTTGGGAGAGTTTAGGAGTTACTTATCAGAAAGTGGGATTCAATCCCAATTGTCTGCACCTGGCACACCCCAGCAGAATGGTGTAGCGGAGCGAAGGAATAGGTCTCTTATGGAGATGGTCAGATCGATGATGAGTTATTCTGAGTTACCTATTTCGCTACGGGGTATGCGAATCTGACAATGTATACTCGAACTTGGTTCCATCTAAATCAGTACCTTCTACCCCTGTAGAATTGTGGACTGGGCGAAAGCCTAGTCTGAGACATATTCGGATATGGGGAGTCCGGACATATCTTTGAAAGGCGTCTTTGGTAAGTTGGAACCTCGTACAGAAGTGTGCATGTTTGTTGGCTACCCTAAGGGTACGAAAGCTGGTTTGTTTTATAATCCTAGAGATCAGAGGGTGATCGTTAGCACGAATTCCAGATTTCTAGAGGAGGATTATGTAATGAACCACAAGCCCAAGAGTAGGATTGTTCTTGAGGAGTTGACAGGGGAAGTCTCGTCTTCAGTACCACCGGTATAAGAGGAGACACCACAAGTCACTGCACCGCGTGTCACATGAGGCACCTCGTCGTAGTGGGAGGGTTGTTAGACAACCCGACAGATTCATGTTTTTGGGAGAGTCTTCGGACTTAGTCCCTGGTGAACATGAACCTGATCCCTGGACATATGACGAGGCAATCCAAGATAGAGATGCAGTATCTTGGCAAAAAGCGATGAATTCAGAGATAGAATCTATGGATTCTAATTAGGTCTGGGAGCTAGTAGAGCCACCCGATGGTGTAAAAACTATTGGATGCAAGTGGATCTACAAGAGAAAGAGAGGAGTAGACGGGAAGGTCGAGACCTTCAAAGCTAGGCTTGTTGCGAAAGGGTATACTCAGAAAGAGGGTATCGATTATGAGGAGACCTTTTCGCCGGTAGCTATGCTTAAGTCTATCCGGATTCTCTTATCTATAGCTGCTCATATGGATTATGAGATTTGGCAGATGGATGTCAAGACAGCTTTCCTTAACGGAAGTCTTGAGGAGAACATCTATATGCGGCAACCAGAGGGATTCATTGCTAAAGGCAAAGAGCATCTTGTATGTAAGCTTAATCGGTCCATTTATGGATTGAAGCAAGCTTCTAGATCTTGGAACATCTGATTTGATGAGGTAATCCAATCATATGGATTTATTCAAAGTCCGGATGAGCCTTGTGTATACAAGAGATGTGACGGAAACGTAGTGGTGTTTCTTGTACTATACGTAGATGACATTTTGTTAGTTGGCAACAATATCAAAGTGTTATCAGACGTAAGGGTATGGTTGTCCAAACAGTTTGATATGAAGGACTTGGGAGAAGTTGGACACATCCTTGGGATCAAAGTTATAAGGGATCGCAAGAAAAGGATGTTGTGCTTATCTCAAGCTTCATATATTGACACTATCCTTGCTCGTTTTAGCATGCAGAACTCCAAGAAAGGTTTTCTACCTTTTAGGCATGGAGTTCCTTTATCTAAAGAGATGTGTCCCAAAACATCAAAGGAGATAGAGGACATGAAGGCGGTTCCTTATGCTTCGGCAGTAGGAAGCCTTATGTACGCTATGCTATGTATTTAAACCGGATATACGCTTTGCGTGGGCATGGTTAGCGAATCGAGTAATCTAGACAGGACATTGGGAATTGATAAAGCATATATTGAAGTACCTGAGAAGGACTAGGGATTATATGCTGGTTTACCGGGCAGATCAATTAGTCCCTGTGGGTTACACGGATTCGGATTTCCAATCAGATAGGGACAAGAGTAAGTCTACCTCTGGGTTTGTGTTTACTTTTGGAGGTGGAGCCATAGTATGGAGGAGTGTCAAGCAGAAATGCGTGGCAGACTCTACCATGGAAGCTGAGTATGTGGCAGCCTCTGAGGCAGCCAAGGAAGCTGTATGGCTCAGGAACTTCTTGATGGACTTGGATGTGATTCCTGGTTTGCCCAGAACTATCACAATTTATTGTGATAACAGTGTGCAAATGCAAACTCGAAGGAACCACGAGCCCATAAGGCGAGTAAACACATAGAGCGCAAGTACCACCTTATACGAGAGATCGTAAAGCGAGGAGAAGTTGCTGTCGCCAAGATTGCATCAGAGGATAACCTGGTGGATCCATTCACTAAGGCCCTTCCAGCGAAAGCGTTTGATAGGCATGTGGAGGACATGGGGATCAGATGTATGGCAGAGAGAGGACGACATAGTCTTTTAGTATAAGTGGGAGATTGTTGGAATGTATACTGAAAGCCTAGCTCTTTTTGTATGAACATTTTATTTTGAAATAAGAATCACATGATCATTGTTTGCATTTTATATATTCATTATATATGTGTGCATATTGTCTAATATTTTACATTGTAGATAACATGGTGCTTGGTGTGGCACAGAAGATCATGTTATCAGTCCCTTGTAAAATATAAGTAAAGGCTCACAACCAAGATGGTTTTGGACAAACCATTGGCATGGTTGTAGTGTAGCTTGGTATTGTTTTATCTTGAACATAGAGTTACACTAGTACACTTAGGTGTATTGAGTAGGACCGACATAGAGGTGATTCAATTTAGTGTTGACTACATAATTGAATCGGACCTCGGATATTATGTTGTACATACTCTTAATCCCGATATAATAACGGGCACATGTACTTAGTATTTATTTCTTTGATTTACCAGTGGGTGAGATTTAAATGGATTAAATCAATAAGCCCGGTAAGTTGGGAAATAATATTATTTACATGGTGTGCCGTTGATTATAGGAGGAAACCGTGTCCTATATATTAGGTTGATGATGTCCCCTTGAGGAGCTCATAAGGTTCATCATGTAAACCCAACTGGTTGACTTAGTCAACATGATGATAAGGTTGAGTGGTACTACTCGAGGAGTTAGATGTTAATTAATTGATGGTCAGTAAATCAATTAATTGACGGACATTCGATATCTTAAACACGGGGAGATAAATGTACAAATAATATATGGAGCCCATATTAATTTATGGGGGTTGGTGAGGTAGTTCAATGATGATCCTCTAGTTGAATGGAACATCATTGATGGATCAAGTTTGTGTGGTTCCGATCCATCGGGTGGCCAAGATCCAACTCCTCCTTATGGTCCCTATCGTAGCCTAATATAATCCTTGTGAAGTCTAGATCCAAGAATGTAAAACAAAACCAACGGTTGGATTAAATCCATAGATCCGATGGTTGGGATGAAACCCTAGAACCAACGGTTGGATTAAATCCATAGATCCGATGGTTAGGATGAAACCCTAGAATCGACGGTTGGGATTAAATCCCTAGATCCGACGATTGGGATAAAACCCTAGATCCGACGGTTGGGATTAAATCCCTAGATCCGACGGTTGGGATGAAATCCTTGATCCGACAGTTGGGATGAAATCCTAGATCCTACGGTTGGGATGAAATCCATAGATCCGATGGTTAGGATGAAATCCTAGAATCGACGGTTGGGATTAAATCCCTCGATCCGATGGTTGGGATGAAATCCTTGATCCGACGGTTGGGATGAAATCCTAGATCCTACGGTTGGGATGAAATCGTAGATCCGACGGTTGGGATAAAACCCTAGATCCGACGGTGGAGATTAAATCCCTAGATCCGACGGTGAAGATTAAATCCCTAGATCCGACGGTGGAGATTAAAGGAGGCCTAAGCCTAATTCTATAGTTAGGGTTTGGCTCATCCATGTGTTGGGCGACAACAAATCCTAGAGGAGATAGGGTTATTTGGGCGGCAAGAAAATAGGGATTAGTTCCTATATTTTAGGCTAACCAACTTTCTCCTAAATTCTATAAATAAGGGCTTAGGCATTGGACGGAAATATGATTTTTGGATTAGAGAATTAGGGTTTGGCTCATCCAAGTGTTGGGCGGCAACAAACCCTAGAGGAGCTAGGGTTTTGGGCGGCTAAGAAGTGGGCGGCAAGGTTATTGTTCTCCCTAAGTTTTGGCCGGCGCCCCTCTTCCTCTCCTCCTCTCTTGGCCAGTTCTCCTCTTCCTCCTCCCTTGCTCCTTGGTGGCCGACGGCTCTCCAACAATTGGTGGCCGGTGCTTCTCCAACATCTAGGTGGCCGGCAGCAACAATACAACAAGTTGGCCGGCACTCATCCAATCGTTCCTTGGCCGGCGGTTGCATCAAACTCTCTTGTTTGGTGGCCGGTTCTAGAAAGGAAAGGTTTTGTTGGTTCTTCTCTTTGTTCGCAGTGGACAAGGAAGAGAAGAACGTGATCTAGAAGGCTTCTACTCGTGGAGGATCTTCGTCCACACGTCATCCACGAGAAGGATAGGACATACGGTAGAAGATCGTAAGGTATAAAGTTTTATAACTTTAATTTCAGATCTGAGCATGTTCTTATATATGATGATTATGCATGTGTGTGTATGAATATATATTGTATAATCATGGACCCCGAAGACAAACACAAAAACCGGCGATCCGTCCGTCGTCTATTCCGCGGCTAACCAACTAGAAGAGTTGTGTTGCTTGAACAACTAGTTTTTTCAAGCGACCACACGAGTTGTTAGCACGACGACTAAATGGTTATGCCGAGGAAGCTCATCCCATCCGGATTAATACTTTCATTAGTGAAAATTTTAATCCGGGGACATGGGAGCCAATGAGCCTCCGAAGCGAACTCCCTACAGATACGGGAGCCACTGATCATGTCTGCAATACTTTGCAGGGGTTCCAGGAAACCCGACGACTAGCTGAAGGGAAGATTACCATTTACTTGGGCAATGCCACGAAGGTGGCGGCTATTGCAGTGGGAGATGTTTATTTGTCTTTTGAGAAAAATAAAGTTTTGGTTCTTAAAAATTGCCTTTATGTACCTTTATTTAGAAAGAATTTGATTTCGGTTTCTAAATTGTTTAAGGATGGATATTCTATTTCTTTTAATGACAGAGTTGTTATAAAAAGGAATAGGGAGATTATCTGTTCTGGTGCATTGATAGGAAATTTTTATACACTTGAACCAAAAGCTCCCACGATGCAAATAGAAGTTAATAACTCATCTTCTAATTCCCATAAGAGAAAAGAACCTTCGAAGATGAACCAAACATATCTTTGGCATCTTAGACTCGGACATATTAACCTAAGTAGAATTCAAAGGTTGATAGCTGATGGTCCTCTGGGTTCATTAGTGGTGGAAGATTTCCCAACCTGCGAATCCTGCTTGGAGGGTAAAATGACAAAGAGGCCTTTTAAGGACAAGGGGTATAGAGCCAAAGATGTGTTAGAATTAGTTCATTCTGATTTGTGTGGTCCTATGTGTATCAAGGTTAGAGGTGGTTTTGAGCATTTCGGCTTATTTATAGATGATTATTAGAGATATGGATACATTTACTTGATGCGTCGCAAGTCTGAATGCTTTGACAAGTTCAAAGAATTCAAGGCTGATGTGGAGAAACGTCAAGGTAAAAGTATCAAGACACTACGATCTTATCGTGGTGGTGAGTACCTCTTGACAGAGTTTAGGAATTACTTATCAGAGGCTGGGATTCAATTCCAATTGTCTGCACCTGGCACACCCCAGCAGAATGGTGTAGCAGAGTGAAGGAATAGGACTCTTATGAAGATGGTTAGATCGATGATGAGTTATTCTGAGTTGCCAGATTCGTTCTGGGGATATGCTCTAGATACGGCGGTGTACATTCTGAACTTGGTTCCATCTAAATCAGTGCCTTCTACTCCCACAGAATTGTGGACTGGACGAAAGCCTAGTCTAAGACATATTCAGATTTGGGGGAGTCCAGCACATGTACTGAAGGCTGATGCTGGTAAGTTGGAACCTCGTACAGAAGTGCACATGTTCGTTGGCTATCCTAGAGGAACGAAAGGTGGTTTGTTTTATAGTCCTAGAGATTATTGGGTGATCGTTAGAACGAATGCTAGATTTCTAGAGGAAGACTATGTGATGAACCACAAGCCCATGAGTAAGATTGTTCTGGAGGAATTGAAAGGGGAATTCACTTCTTCAGTACCACCGGTACATGGGATATACCACAAGTCACTGCACTGCGTGTCACAGAGCATACACAGGTGATACCTCATCGTAGTGGGAGGGTTGTGAGACAGCCTGATAGATTCATGTTCTTGGGAGAATCTTCTGATTTGATCCCTGGCAAACATGAACCTGATCCCTGAACATATGACGAGGTAATCCTAGATAAAGATGCGGTATCTTGGCAAAGTGTAATGAATGCTGAGATTGAATCTATGGATTCAAATCACGTCTAGGAGCTTATAGATGTAGGGAAATCTCGTATGCCAAATGGCATATGTGCAACGGAAAAATTAGGATCCCTTCCAAGTGATCCATGCGAAAGCAAACTCGTATAAAATAAATTTCTCTAAACCAAACCTATCTTATAGGAGAGGATTACCTTTGTTGCGTGCCCTTGTTAATCCCACTTCTTGCTTTTGTTTGTTGGATCTTTAGCACGTTCAAGTGTCCGTGCCTCTATATGTATCCACACGAGCAAGCTCTTGTCTCACAAAAGAAAAACTAGAGGAGCTCTCCTTTACTTCTTGCTAGAGAAGTCCCTAAAGGAGAGGAAGAGAGGGAAAAGGAGAAAGGAAGAAGAAGACTCCTCTTCTTGCTAGCCTACACTCACAAACCCACACAACCAAAGCTTCCACCAAGCTCTCTCACAACCACAACACCAAAAACTCACTATGGCCGGCCACTCCATGGAGCCTTTTATAGGGTTGGAAAAACCCTTCCACCTCCTTCACATTCAATGCAATCCATTGCATTGAGACACACTCAAAAAGGATTTGGCTTCCTTGTTTGGCCGGCCACTTAAGGAGACAAAACCATTTTGTTTCCTTCCACCTTAACTAGCTTAGGTGGATGCTTAGGTGGCATGCTTATGTGGCATGCTTATGTGTAGCATTCTTATGTGGCATTCATGCATGTTGAATTAATCTTATTAATTCAATTAAGCTTATGTTATCATATTGAATTAATCTTATTAATTCAATTAAGCTTATGTTATCATATTGAATTAATCTTATTAAATCAATAAGGTAACATATTGAATTAATCTCATTAAATCAATTAGCTAAAATTCTCATTAAGCTTAAAGTCCAAAACCATTTTGTACTTAAGCTTATTCCCATATTATTCTAGTCAAACTAGAATACTCTAATTCCTCTAATTATCATGCTCTTTGTGTGTGACCCTATAGGCTCTCATAACGCGTTGGCAAGTGGACCTAAACTCTTTTAGATACACAAGCAATGAGCGGCATCTAGCAATACATCATTGCTACCCAAGTTACGAGATAAGTCAAGATCCGACTAACCTTTCCGCTGACTACTATAATATATGACCGTGTCCTTCTATCCTTGATATCGATTGATCAATGAGGCATAGACCGTGTCATCCTCGATCAATCTATGTGTTTCTGATCCCCGAGTAAACTAACTCAAACAAATGAGCTCAATATCTCATATTGACTCATTCGAGCATGGCCATGCGTTTTAGTAGTTCTACTCAATCAAGGGCCCACCGATATCACTCTCATATGGAAGGGATAGATCCCATCTACATCACTCACATCCCTCCGCATAATTTGTTACATACCCAAGAATCGCTTTATGGTCCACCCTGCTTACGGGTGTGACGTTGACGATACCAAAGTACATAACTCCTTATGTAGGGAACCGTAGTGACTTGTGTCTAAGGACTATTCATACCAATAGTCACATGAGAAAGTTTATGACACTCATATAACGATCCATGAAACTTTCTCATGGCGGGTCAGTTCAGTATATATTCTCCAATATATACCCATGTGTCAACTTGATATCATATATCCATGACTTGTGAGATCAAGTCATCAATTGACCTACATGCTAGTCTTTATGTATTAATATTGCCCTTGCATATTAATACTCGACTAGGAACATTTAGGAAAGTGTTCTCTACAGCCTCTCATAATCAATTCTGCCAATTGATGTGCTGTAGATAAGAACCTACTTTTCTAGGGCATTATTATATTTAAATTAGCTGGCACAAGCAAGATGTAAATATAATAACCAATCCTTTGCCTTTATAGAATATGATACAAAATGTTCCCTATTCGACCATCACATGATTGGTTCTAGGGCTTTAACTAACAATAGAACCACCCGATGGTGTAAAAACCATTGGTTGCAAGTGGATCTACAAAATAAAAAGAGGAATAGATGGGAAGTTTGAGACCTTCAAAGCAAGGCTCGTTGCAAAGGGGTATACTCAGAAAGAGAGTATCGATTATGAGAAGACCTTTTTGCCGGTAGCCATGCTTAAGTCTATCCAGATTCTCTTATGCATTGCAGCTCATATGGATTATGAGGTGTGGCAGATGGATGTCAAGACATCTTTCCTTAATGGAAGTCTTGAGGAAAACATCTATATGAAGCAACCAGAGGGATTCATTGAAAATGGCAAAGAGCATCTTGTGTGTAAGCTTAATCGGTCAATTTATGGATTGAAACAAGCTTCGAGGTCTTGGAACATCAATTTTGATGAGGTAATCCAGTCTTATGGATTTATTCAAAGTCCGGATGAGTCTTGTGTATACAAGAGATGTGACAGAAACGTAGTGGTATTTCTTGTACTATACGTAGATGACATTTGGTTAATTGGCAACAATGTCAAGGGGTTATCGGATGTAAGAGTATGGTTGTCCAAATAGTTTGATATGAAGGACTTGGAAGAAGTGGGACACATCCTTGGGATAAAGGTTATAAGGGATCGCAAGAAAAGGATGTTGTGCTTATCTCTAGCTTCATACGTAGACACCATTATGGATCGTTTTAGCATGCAGAACTCCAAGAAGGGTTTTCTACCTTTTAGGCATGGAGTTCCTTTATCTGAAGAGATGTGTCCTAGAACGTCTGAGGAGATAAGGAGATGAAGGCGGTTCCTTATGCTTCGGCAATAGGAAGCCTCATGTATGCGATGCTATGTACGAGACCAGATATCTGCTTTGCCGTGGGCATGGTCAGCAGATATCAGAGTAATCCAGGATAGGGATATTGGGCTACGGTAAAGCATATATTGAAGTACCTGAGAAGGACTAGGGATTATATGTTAGTTTACCATGCAGACCAATTACTCCCTATGGGTTATATAGATTCCGACTTCCAATCAGATAGGGATAATAGGAAGTCTACCTTAGGTTTTGTGTTAACTTTGGGAGGTGGAGTCATTGTATGGAGGAGTGTCAAGCAGAAATGTGTGGCGGACTCTACCATGAAAGCTGAGTATGTGGCGGCCTCTGAAGCCAAAGAAGTTGGATGGCTCAGGAACTTCTTGATGGACTTGGATGTGATTCCTAGTTTCCCCAGAACTATCACAATTTATTGTGATAATAGTGGCGCAGTTGCAAACTCGAAGGAACCACAAGCCCATAAGGCAAGTAAACACACAGAGCGCAAGTACCACCTAATATGAGAAATCGTAAAGGAGGTAGAACTTGTTGTCGCCTAGATTGCATCAGAGGATGACCTGGTAGACCCTTTCACTAAGGTCTTTCTAGCGAGAGCTTTTGATAGGCATGTGGAGGGAATGGGAATCAGATGTATGGCAGTATGAGGACAACATAGTCTTTTAGTATAACAGGGAGATTATTGAGATGTATACTGAAAAGTCTATCTTTTGTATGAAC
The DNA here is from genome assembly GCA_025175895.1 of Wurfbainia villosa. Taxonomy (NCBI): domain Eukaryota; kingdom Viridiplantae; phylum Streptophyta; class Magnoliopsida; order Zingiberales; family Zingiberaceae; genus Wurfbainia; species Wurfbainia villosa. The sequence continues at coordinate 15,024,342 of CM045996.1, read as the reverse complement.
ATCTTTATTTTGAAATAAGAATCACATGATCATTGATTGCATATTTATGGTTATGCATATTGTCTAATACATTACATTGTAGATAACATAGTGTGTGGTGTTACACGGGAGATCATGTTATCGGCTCCTTGTAAAGTATAAGTATAGACTCACAACCTAGATGGCTTTGGACAAACCATTGGTATGGTTGTAGTGTGATTTGGTATTGGTTTGTCTTGACCATAGAATCACACTAGTGCACTTTGTGTGTGTTGAGCAGGACCGACTTAGAGGTGATTCGATTTATTGCTGACTACATAATAGAATCGGACCTCAGATATTATATTGTACATGCTCTTAATCCCGATATAATAATAGACACATATACTTAGTATTCATTTCTTTAATTTACCAATGGGCGAGATTTATAGATTAAATCGATAGGCTCGGTAAGTTGGGAAATGATATTATTTATATAGTGTTCCGTTGATTACAAGAGGAAACCGCGTCCTATATATTAGGATGATGATGTCCCCTTGAGAAGCTCATAAGGTTCATCATGTAAACCCTACAGGTGGACTTGGTCCGGCATGATGATAAAGTTGAGTGGTACTACTCATGGAGTTAGATGTTGAATAATTAATGGTCAGTAAATTAATTAATCGACGGACATTTGAGATCTTAAACACGGGGAGAAAATTGTACATATAATATATGGAGCCCATTTTAACTTATGGGGGTTGGTGAGGTAGATCAATGATAAACCTTTAGTCGATTGGATTATCGTTAATGGATCGGACTTTATGTGGGCTTGATCCATTAGGTGGCCTAGATCCAACTCCTCCTCATTGTCCCTATTGTAGCCTATTAAAACCTCATGAAGCCTAGATCCAATGGTTGAAAACAAAACTCTAGATCCGAAGGTGGAGATTAAATCTCTAGATCCGACGGTTGAGATTAAATCTCTAGATCCGACGGTTGAGATTAAATCCCTAGAACCGACGGTGGAGATTAAAACAAGGCTTAAGCCTAAACTCTTTATAAAGGGGCTTAAGTTGGGTGGCAACTTGATGGCTAAGGAGATTAGGGTTTGCTTCCCTTGGGCGGCAAGGAATCCTAGTTAGGTTAGGATTGTGTTTGGGCGGCTTGGGTTTGGGTGTTGGAGTGGGCGACAACAATTGGAGAAGTTCTTCTTCTTCTTCCTTGGTGGCCGGCGCCCATCTCTTTCATCCCTCCCTCGGCCGGCATCCAAACCTAGTCCTTCTCTTCTCCTTGGCCGGTGGAAACAAGGCTTAGGGTCTTCCCTTAGAGCTCTTAGCCGGCAACTATCTTCATCATCTTCTCCTTGTTGGCCGGCGGCAAGTACCTTGGGTGGTGTTTGTTAGTTGGTTAAAGGAAGGAGAAGGGTTTTGTTTCTTAGTCTTCCTCTTGTTTGGATCGAGCAAGGAAGGAAGATTGGTGATCTAGGAGTTCCAACTTTTGGTAGATCGTTGCCCACACGACGTCCAAAAGGAGGAAGGACATACAATAGAAGACCAAGAGGTATAACGTTTGTTTATATTCTTTTGTAAGTTGTCTATATTTGTTCTTCCATTATATGAATGTAATATATTCTGTTTTGTGGCTAATATAACTTGGACCCCGAATATAAACACAAAAGTCGGCGATCCGCACATCGTCTATTCCGCGGCTATTCGTAGAATAGAGGTTGGTAGCTTGAACAACAAGTTTGTTCAAGTGACCACTATAATCGAATAGCACGACGATGAAACGGTTGCTTGGGTAATCCCTCGTGTCAAGGATACATTTTTTTTATCCGGGGACATAGAAGGGATCGCCATGAACAAGTGATCGAGTTGAAGTGGGAAGCAAAGTTTTCTACCTTCAAGTGGTATCAGAGCTTCGGTTCCAAAGGAAAAACCCTTCAAAGGCTTGGCGTGGAAGAGAATTAGAAGCAAGATAGGATTAGGGTTTGGGCGACTTAGGGTTTGGAGGCTTGGGCGGCCACAATTAAGGAAATTTTTTCCTTTCTTCTCTTCTTCCATTAGGTGGTCGGCGCCCATCATCTTCTCCTCTCCCTTTGCCGACGTCCAAACCTCCTCCTTCTCTTCTCCTTGGCCGGTGGAAACAAAGCTTAGGGTCTTCCCTTGAAGCTCTTGGCCTGCGCCCACTTCCCTATCTCTTCTTCTTCTTGGCCGGCGGCAAGCACCAAGCTTGGAGCTTGGTGGTTGGTTGAAAGAAGGAGAAGTGTTTTGTTTCTATACTTCCTCTTGTTCGGAGCGAGCAAGGAAGGAAGATTGGTGATCTAGGAGGGTTCGACTTTTGGAAGATCGTCACCCACACGACGTCCAAAAGGAGGAAGGACATACAATAGAAGATCGAGAGGGATAAATGTTGTTTTATATTCTTTTGTGTTATGTATATCATTGTTTTTCAATTATATGCATGTTGTATGCTTTGCTTTATGGCTAATTAACTTGGACCCCGAATACAAACACAAAAGCTGGCGATCCCTACATCTTATATTTCGTGGCACTTCGTAGAATAGAGGTTGGTGGCTTGAACAATAAGTTTGTTCAAGTGACCACTCTAATCGAATAGCACGACGATGAAACGGTAGCTTGGGTAATCCCTCTTGTCAAGGAAAATTTTTTTTATATCTGGGAACATAAAAGGGATCATCGTGAATAAGCGACCGAGTTGAAGTGGGAAGCAAAGTTTCCTACCTTCAAGTGGTATCAGAGCCACGATTTCCGGTTTTGTGTATTTAGGATTCGGTTACTTTTATGCACTTTTCATATATTGTATGTGTCGGATAATAGTAGGATGTGCATAGGTTAACTTTTTGGTTGCAGACATAGGATCCAACTATTATGGCCATATGTGTGTATGTGATTGTATGTGTGTAATTGTATATTTTGTTGAATCCTCGGGGTTGATGTCACGCCCGCCCTTTTCGGACCCAGAATCTGGAAGGGGCGGCGCGTGACGCGACCGTACATACATACATTACATACAGCGGAAGACTTTATAGATACTTCTTAATTCTTACAACGGAAGACTTCAGACCTATATTTTTTTTTCTTTTAAAACATAAACATGTATTGACATATATATATATATATATATATATATATATATATATATATATATATATATATATATATATACTTCTTCTTTTTAACATAGAGTATGCTTCATAACATGTATATATACTTCTTCTTACTTCTTCTTTACTTCTTCTTATCAACATAGAGCATGCATCATATATATAGATACTTAGTGCTTAGTTCAGGTTCATAAACATCATCGTCATAAGGAGACATAAGTAAGGACATCCATAGACATCATCATCATAGGTAAACATATATATATATATATAGACCTAACGGATCCTCTCCACCATGCCACTACCACACACATTGGCCCCTCCTGCTGCTCCCTTTAGTTTGTCCATCCCTTACCCTTATCTGCAGTACGAGGGAAAGATAAATTATAAGCACATAGGCTTAGTAAGATCCTGTCCTACTCACAAAAACCATACATCAGCATTAATCATGGCATGTAACATTCATAACATATAAGCAATATAACATGTAACATACATAGCGTAATCAACTTAACATGTAGCATAAGTAACATGAGTAAACATAACATGCATAATCCACAACTTAGCAGCATAACATGAATATATACATGACTGTAATATAACATGTAACATACATGGCGTCATCAACTTAACATATATCATAAGTAACATGAGTAAACATAACATGTATCATCCATAACTTAGCGGCATAACATGAATATATACTTAATCAAACATAACATGCATCATATGTAACATAGCAACATGTACCTGACATATCAACATAACATACAACCTATGTAACATAATGGCGTAAACATGACATTTCAATCATAACATGTGAACATAACAATCAATCAGGTAAACATATGCAAGATGCTTTTGAAAACATATATTTTAGGTACGTAAACATAAATCTCAACATATTTGGGCCCGACATTGTACCACTTCTTCATTATCATAGTGTGCATCCCTAAATAGGCCCGAGGTAGCAAGTCTAGAACCTAATAGGTTACTAGGCCCGATCTTAGTCCGTCGACCTAGGGCAATCGTCATAGCGTAGAAGCCCATCCTAGGCCCGAGTCTTACTCCATCGACCTAAGGCATCTTGGAGCCCATTCCGTACTAGACCCGAGTCTTATTCCATCGACCTAGGGGCAATCATACATAGAAGCCCGTCCTAGGCCCGAGTCTTATTCCATCGACCTAGGGCATCTTAGGAGCCCATCCCTTCTTGGACCTTGTTAAGGTCTTGGTACAAGCCATGCAGAAGGTAAAATACTTATATGCTTATTTTATAACATAGCTTATTTCATTTTGCAAACATAGCATACTTCATTTCATAACACATCATGCTTCACTTCGTGAACATATCATCTTTCATTTCATAAACATACCATACTTCATTTCATAACATATCATTCTTCATTTCATCATCATATCATACTCATGTCGTGAACATATCGTTTTGTTTCATTTCATAATCTTATCATTTTCCATTTCATAACATATCTTAAATATCACATACACATAGGCATGGCATAAGGCATGGCATCAAAAGTAAGTAAACACTAACCTAAGGCATGTTATCTTCATCTAGCATCATTTAATATCACAAGTCAACATGAATTCACCCAACATAAAACACATGTTAACCCAATTCATCTAACATATCAACAACTTCATAAGCATATAAAACTTGAATTAAAACTTAATTTAATCACCCAAAAATACATGATGGCCGAATGGTCCATAGGGGTTTCTAGGGTTATCTTTTAACCTAATTCATTTAACATACTAACCACATCATAAGCATGCAAAAGCTTCATTGAATCACCACAATATAGGGGTGGCCGAATGTCTTTATAGGTTTTTAGGGCTAGTCCTTTACCCTAATTCGATTAACATACTAACAACATCATAAGCATACAAACATGGAATAAAGCTTCATTGAATCATCAAAATATAGGGGTGGCCGAATGGTCCTTGTTGGCTTTTGGGGTTAACTTTTGACCTAATCCATTTTAAATCCTAGCATCATCATATAGTTACAAAACATAGCATGGAACTTCATTGGAACCTTAAAAACATGGCTTGGCCGAATGGACCTTGGTGGCTATTAGGGTTAGCTTTTGTCCTAATTCATTTTAAATCCTAACATCATCATATAGTTACAAAAACATAGCATGGAACTTCATTGAAACCTTAAAAAAACATGGCTTGGCCGAATGGACCTTGGTGGCTATTAGGGTTAGCTTTTGTCCTAATCCATTTTAAATCCTAACATCATCATATAGTTACAAAAACATAGCATGGAACTTCATTGAAACCTTAAAAACATGGCTTGGCCGAATGGACCTTGGTGGCTATTAGGGTTAGCTTTTGTCCTAATCCATCTTAAATCCTAACATCATCATATAGTTACAAAAACATAGCATAGAACTTCATTGAAACCTTAAAACATGGCTTGGCCGAATGGATCTTGGTGGCTATTAGGGTTAGCTTTTGTCCTAATCCATCTTAAATCCTGACATCATCATATAGTTACAAAAACATAGCATAGAACTTCATTGAAACCTTAAAACATGGCTTGGCCGAATGGATCTTGGTGGCTATTAGGGTTAGCTTTTGTCCTAATCCCTTTTTCCATCTTAACATCATCATATACTTACTAAACATAGCATATAACTTCATTGATAAACCAAAAACATAGCTTGGCCGAATATAACATATAGATCTCTTTTACAACCATCAATCGAAGCTACTCGTATGCAGGTGAGGGATACTTACATCCTTCGCTTTGCTTGTAGTGTGAAGATAACCTAAGGAACCAAACCTAGCCTTTGCTTTCTTGCTTGGATGAGGTTCGGCCAAGGGGTGAAAATGGGGAGGGAGAGCTCTAGGATTTGGTGAGGAAGAAGAAGAGAAGAGGAGAAAACAAATTTGCTAACTCATGCCCCCTCATTTCCCCTATTTATTCAGTTAGAGAGTCCCTTGATCTCCCTTACACTTAACCATAATTTCCCCTATTCCTCTAATGATAATATCCTATTGGGCTTATGGTTATTGGGTGCTTCTATAGGGCTTGGCTATCTCTAGAGGTTTGGGGTTCAATTCCTAGGCCTTGCATCCCTTTTTGGCTTATTTTCTTTTATTTTTGAAACGACCCACATAAAGCCCATTATCATCAAGCCAAAAATTCTTGTAAAATTGCTAGGAATTTTACGGGCATTACAGTTGACGAGACTAGTATTTAATTTTTGTAATTAGATACGACATTGTTTAGCCACTCTTTTTATTTTAGTTTACTTTTGATCTAGATTTCATGTACACTCCCTTGTGGAGTATAGGATCGATGGATGTAAATTAAAATAGTTTTTCTCGGCTCGGATCTCCGGATGACTTGTACATGGCGTAGGGAGGAACGGACGAGATGGCGATACGACGGGAGACATATTGAAGACAAAAGCCATAATAGTTGGAAAATATTTATTTTTCATATTTATTGCTTATTTTTTGATATGCATGTTGTAGGCTAGAAAATTCCTCAATTTTCAAATTACTAAGTGGGAGAGGGATATTTTTATAAATTCCCATGGCCTCCATTACGATTTGACATGTGATGCAAACAAACTTGCACGTTGGCTCTGAGTGCCTTCCTCCCCATCGGATGGGTTTGGTTGCGGATCACAGAGTCGAATATGGTTATAGGAAATTATTAAGGAGCGTGTGTACTTCCCCATCGGAAGGCACATAACCCGAGATAATTACCTTGGTACCGAGTAATGGTGAACACTTAGATACAAATATAAGTATTCTCCCTATCGGAGTCATTGCTTTTATTTGTAGGGCCGAAGAGAAACCAACTATTAATTTTACTTGTCAAAAAGTTAGGTTAACAAGATAGTAAAATTAATGGGTAAAACCTCCTCTTACAAATGAAGAATTCGTATACATCCACACTATTGTGGCATACGATATTCTCGATATTTTGAGGTGTTGGTTGATTTTAAAATTTTATTTTTTAAGGAATAAATAATTTTTTGAAATATGATGTTTTTGATCTATGTGATTCTTAGGTTTATTTCAAAATGACTTTCAACCCGCTTGCTGTAATACTGAAAGAAAATAAACTTACTGGACCCAACTATGTTTATTGGAAGAGGAATCTTGACATTGTCTTGACTGCTGAGGAGTACAAGTATGTGTTAGGATCTTTGGAATGGCTAGAGGGGGGTGATTAGCCTTTCTTCGTTTCTACAAATACGTTAGCGGAAGCAATACAAATACAAATAAGAATACGAATAAGAAAACAATGCTAACACCCGATGTACGTGGTTCGGAGATGATGCTCCTACTCCACGACAATCCGTAAGGTGGATTAGCCCTAGCCAATCTTCACTATATTCTCCTTTGGATGAACCAAGGTGGAGAAACCTTTCTTACAATGCTCTCCTCTTCTTTACAATGATGGATGATTAAGAACTAGAGAAGAGGAGGTTTTGAATTGCTAAAACACTTGGGAAAGGTTGGTGAGCACGAGGGTGTAGTTAGGAATGAGAGCACTAGCTTCACCAAGCTCTCCAAGGCCCCTTTTTATAGAAGAGGGGTTGTTTTTCCCATTGGGCCTCGATCGATCGTGACCGCTTACCATCACGATCGTCGCCGGCTCAACGGCTTCTGAACCGAGATCTCCACAGAGATTCGTAGCCGCAATTTCCAACGGCCAGATGATCACGATCGATCCTCTCCATCACCGATCGATGGAGTGATCACCAGTGATCACAGCCGCAATCGAGCGCGACTACATTCTCAGGCTCATTTTTGCGTTGATCGAGATCGCCATCGCTTGTGGGCCGATCGATTGCAACATCGCCGACCGCACATCGCCAAAGCCGATCGATGGTCGTGGTTTCACCCTAACTCGCCGAGCACCTAACCGGGCCGATCGATACATCGATCGGGCCGATCGATACTCATCAAGTATGAGTAATTCATACTTGATTTTACACCCTATACCTAGACTCAACCTTCTAGCTCCTCATTAAGCCTTGGACCTCCAGGATCCCTCCGAGTCCGCGACTTGTTCATCCTTTGCGCTTTGCTTCCAAGAACTTCCTTCGTTTTCGTCATGTCTTGGGTTGCCAAATGCTTGGACTTTACGCCGCCAAGACTACAAGCTTGGACTTATGCTGCCAAGATCTTACTTTGGACTTCCTTTGCCAAGGTTCACTTGAACTTTACGCTGCCAAGACTACAAACTTGGTCTTACGCTGCCAAGTCCATCCCTTGGACTTCCTTTGCCAAGATCATACTTGGTCTTCCTTTGCCAAGGTTCACTTGGACTTTACGCTGCCAATACTATAAACTTGGTCTTATGATGCCAAGTCCGTCCCTTGGACTTTCCTTGCCAAGATCATACTTGGACTTCTCTTTTACCAAGTCTTCATCCTTGGATTTTCCTGTCACTTACACATGTTCGTAATTAGATCATAAAACATTGCCTAACTTAGATGATTATCAAAACATCAAAATATATATAAATGCTTGGAGCATTGTTGCACCAACAATCTCCCCCTTTTTGATGTTTGACAATCATTTAAGTTAGGTCTTTAAAAATACGCACATAATCATATTTTCAATATGAATTATAACTTAACCACTCCTTCTCCCCCTTTGACATACATCAAAAAGAGAATGATTCAAACAAAAAAATAATGTGTTGGATATTGGACTAAGGTAAAAGATTGAAATTAAGCTCCCCCTTAATCCAAGATATGCTTTATAATGTGTAAACAATATTTGAAGCAAAGCATAACAAAACTTCAAGGTCAAGTTAGCGCAGCAGAATATAAATATAATACAATAACAAAATGGACAAGCACACACAAAGACACGAAGATTTAACGTGGTTCGGAACCGCACGGTTCCTACTCCACGGATCGGGTTCGTACGAACCCTAGCGATGCCAATCACACACTACTATGAAATAACTCCTTCTCGACACGAGTTGGAGGCGGAGAAACCTCTTACAATTGTTTACAACAATAAACAAATAGCTACAAGCAAATACAATGAAATACAAAGCAAAACTAGTAAAGAAAACACTTTATAAATGCTCTTGAATGCTTGATCGCTAGGTTGATCGAGTAGCACTTGGAGACCCTGAATTGCAGCAGCAACTCGCCCCAAATCGCCTCAAAGAACCCTTTGTTTTTCCTCCATCACGAGCTCCATATATAGCTTCATTTGGAAAAAGTCGATCCGACCGATCGGGACCATCACGATCGATGCCATCATTGTCGTGTGAGACAACGGCTAGATCCACGCTGGATAAGTCCAACGGAACCTTCATCAGTCGACTGATTGTGACAATGAGTCGACTGATAGAGTCCTCACTTGACCAGTCGAGTCTCGACTCCATTCTGTGGCCGATTTCTCGAGCACCAGTCGACTGATTACACGATCGACGATCGCTGAGCCATCGATCGACCGCATACTCGCGCAATGATCGCAGGCCATAACCCACACCAAACCCTAGTTGATTCGGGTCCGGTCGATCGCCACATGGCACTGGGCCGACCGCACCTCAAACATGAGGTTTTAACCCAAGTATGGTTCCCCCATACTTGCTAGACCACCCTTAGCCTAGACCTAAGCCTTCTAGCCACCTTCATCAGCCTCACGCCTCTCGGATCCCTCCAAGTCATCCATGACTTGTTCATCCATCGCGCTAGCCTTCAGGTGCTTCCATCGGCTATGTCATGCTAACGGTGTCTACACCGCCAAGGCACATTGGATTTACGCCGCCAAGACTCCGCTTGGACTTTACGCCGCCAACCATTGGACTTATGCTGCCAAGACTCCTGCTTGGACTTTACGCAGCCAATATCAAACCCCTTGGACTTCTCATGCCAAGACTCAAACTTGGACTTTCCCTTGCCAACCCATGTTGGACTTCTCATGCCAAGACCATGCTTGGACTTTCCTTGCCAACCCATGTTGGACTTTCCATGCCAAGTACTCAAGACTTGGACTTTACCTTGCCAAGACCCATGCTTGGACTTTCCATTTACCAAGACTCATGCTTGGACTTTTCTCAAATGCCAAGACTCAAGCTTGGACTTTCCCTTGCCAACCCATGTTGGACTTTTCATGCCAAGACCCATGCTTTGACTTTTCATGTGCCAAGTGTCCCACTTGGACTTTCCATGCTAAGTACTCAAGACTTGGACTTTACCAAATGACAATTACATTGTCATATGTTTTTGTCGAAACATCAAAACATCACTCGAGTCAAACTCGAGTCCTGGTCAATCGTGACCTGGGCCGATTGCACCAACAATCTCCCCCTTTTTGATGTTTGACAAAAACCAAACAAAACATAGAACACTAACTCAAATCCCTTACCAATTATCCCAAATTGGTAAATACTCTCCAAATATTCTCCCCCAAACATTCTCCCCCTTTTTGACTAACATCAAAAAGGTTTCCTCCCCAAGAGGGTCAATGTCTCATGTCCCAATGAGATCTTATAATCTCCCCCTTGGTCCAAAAAATACTTAGGATGCCTACCATCTTCCTAGTGATAAGTCCAATATCACTCAAGAGAGACAATCCCATTTACTCTCCCAATTTCCAAATTGGGTCTCTCAAAAGTCCCATCAATTTCCCAATTGATGTCATATTCTCCCAATAACTTCTCCTCTTCAAGGAGAAAAACACATCCACCATCCCAAGATGGATACCTCCCCCTAAAGTCTTGCTCCCCCTTGACCATTGCACCAACAATATCCTTGGGAAGTCCCTAAGCCAATAGGAACTCTAAACCATCAAAATTAAGGTTAGAAATTCAACATTGAACTTTCCAACACCTTAACATTGATACAAACCCTAAACAAATCTCCTAATCCATATCCAATGGATTTTCACCCTTCATCATGCTTCCCAAAGCATATCCTAGGGTTAGAAGTGGTTAGGGATCTTAACCGCAGCTGAAATCGGGTTAAACAACCGAGTGATTCAGAAATCGATGGCACTCCATCACCGATCGCCACCAATATCGATCGATAATAACAAAACCGAATTCGATTTATCGAGTTAATTCGAAAAATCATAAATAATTATTCGTATATCGAAAAATCACAAAATTTAGTACGTATAATACTTATGACCAATACAATAGGTGAAAAATGTTTGAAAAATATTTTACCCATAAAATAAAGAGTTTGATACAAAACTCAAAACCATTGAAATTTTCAATGTTTTGGCCCTATCTTGTATCAACTCTATCAATGATGATTGCTATCAAAAGATAGACTTCATCAAGGTTTTTCAAATTGATTTTAAAACGTTTTCAAAACCTTATTTTGGATCATATTCCTTGGGCTCTATGTACATGACTTGTACACAAGCTTTCCCAATGATCCATATGTTGAGTTAAAATGAGTTTGGGTTCAACTAGATGCAACAACTATGCACCTTGAACTTAACTCATATCCTAGCATCTCACATGTATCTAGGGTGTATAAATACACATACATGTCAATGTGATGTGAGATGTGGGTTTGGATTCACTTTATCTAGGGTTTCATGCATTTCCTAGGCAACTCTACTTGATTCTCTTATAATTGGGACTCCAAGTCTTGCCATAGTCCTTAATTCAATTTCAACCAAATTGTCTTAAATGCATGAATGATTATGGCATTAGAAATGTTATAAATAAGCATACGCTCATAATCATGATGTCATGGCATAAGATGAAATCTAAAAACACATGACATTTAAAGCCTTAATCCTAAAACATGAGCATGACATATAAAATCATAGAACTAGGCATGATGTCATGACATGGCATATGGCAATCAAGGCATGGCATATAAAATATATAGGTATAGTAATACCTAAATTTTAATATTAATTGCCATTTGTTGGGATTAATCATATTTTGCCATATTAACCTAATCTCCCTAGTGTGCCAAAAACCCAAAATGGCACACTAACCTCTAAACCTAAATTGTGCCAATTTAATTGATTTTTCTTAATTTCAAAAGTGCATTGGCACATCCTAAAATCTTTTAGGATATTGATTCAAATATATTTCCAAGGCAACCATAATCTTGAAATTATCCTAAAGTGCCACCTTTACCATGGTTGAGTTAACTACCCATCCAATTAAGGTTGGCACACCCTAAACCCATCTAGCGTGAATCAATCACGCTCTTAGGAACCCAAAACCGATTTGAGCTCCTAGGGTTAATTAGGTATTCCTTAGGGATAACCCCCCTAGGTACCTTCCTAATGACCCTTCTAGGCTTATTAGCCTTGGTCATTTGGGTCTTACTTAGGTTGACTCTAGGGGTAACTCCCCTTGCAACCTTCTTAGTGGTCACCCTAGGTTTCTTAGAAACCCTAGCCACTAGGCACAACCTTTGGTCAACCTTAGGGATGACTTCCCTATTGACCTTGGTCTTCCTAGACCTAGTTTGTATTCCATAGTCAAATGGAACACTATGATAAGCCACTTTAGGCTTAGGTTTGTGACCCAAACCTTGCTTGCCCTTGGTTGACTTTTGACTCTTAGGTCCTTGGTGTTGACTTTGAATTTTGGACCTTTCACTTTGACCATTAGACCCTTTAAATTGATTTTGTATCTTATTTAGGGTCTTTTCAAGTTTTTCAAGCTTTGACCTCAAGACTTGATTTTCCTTTTCTAATTGCCCAATTTTAGAATTTTGATTTAAATCTTGGGCATTGGACTTCCTAGGCATATGCCTAGTCCATTTAGGGTTTAGACCTAGGTGCTCTTGCACCTTTCTAATTGTCTCCCTATTTCCTACATGGACTCTCTTAGCTCCTAAGAAAAAATATTTATTCCTATTAGCATGCTTTTCATAAATTGCAAGAGAATTAAAGTTCCTAGCATGCTTTTTAGCATTTAAATTAGAAGATGCATTACTAACATGTACCTTAGGGTTAGCCTTAGCTCCCCCTACTTGTGATGCTTCTTCTTGGGTCTTTTTGATCCCCCTAGGACATTGATTCCTATAATGTCCTTTTGAATTGCACTTGAAGCATATGATGTGCTCCTTGCCTTTAGGTGTTGGGGAACCGGCATCCTTGACTTTTGGTGCCGGTGGAGCTTTCCTAATCTTCTTTGGGCACTTGCTCTTATAGTGCCCAAATTCCCTACACTCAAAGCACATTATATGATTTTTATTTGAAAATAAAGTGTTTGAGTTACCTAGGGTGGTGGTAGGTGCCGGAGTTGAATTTTGGGCTTCTTCATCTTGACCGGATGTCGAAGCTTCTTCTTGATGCTCCGGTGTTGAGGAAACTCTAATCTCCTCCTCAATCCTAGGAGTGGATGCTTCTTCCACTTCCTCCACCAACCCGGAAATTGACTCCCTATCCACTTCCGATTCTACTTCCTCTTCCTCCTTGGATGTTGATGATCTCTCAACCTCCAAGTCCTCACTTCCTTGTGAGGATGATGCATTAGCCTCTTCGGTCTCTTCCTCTTGGACCGTTGATGGGCTTTCATGGAGCATGGCCAAATCACTCCATAGCTCCTTGGCATCCACATATTCACCTAGGCTACACAAGAGGTCATTAGGAATTAAATCAAAAATGAATTTGATTACCTTCTTGTTTTTCTCGAAGGTTTGGAGTTGATCTTCACTCCACTTCTTCTTCTTGAGGAACCCTCCCTTTGGTCCTATTGGATAGTTAAAACCCTCCATCAAGATAGACCATTCTTCGAAGTCCCTCATCATTAGGAAGTCTTCAATTCTTGACTTCCATTGCTTAAACCCTTCTTGTCCATAGAAGGTATAGGGGATAGGTGTGTTGATATCCCATCCCAAGTGTCCTTGGATTTCCATCTTTTCCTCTAGCGTCTTGACTCCGGGTTGTTAATCCGTTGAAGAGCAACCTTGCTCTGATACCACTTGTTAGGGATCGTTTGGAACGGCTAGAGGGGGGGTGAATAGCGTCAATGGAATTCTTTCGCGTTCATGTCTACAATTTCGTTAGCGCAGCGGAATATAGATATAATACAATAACGAAATGGACAAGCACACACAAAGACACAAAGATTTAATGTGGTTCGGAACCGCACGGTTCCTACTCCACGGATCGGGTTCGTACGAACCCTAGTGATGCCAATCACACACCACTATGAAATAACTCCTTCTCGACACGAGTCAGAGGCGGAGAAACCTCTTACAATTGTTTACAACAATAAACAAATAGCTACAAGCAAATACAATGAAATACAAAGCAAAACTAGTAAAGAAAACACTTTACAAATGCTCTTGAATGCTTGATCGCTAGGTTGATCGAGTAGCACTTGGAGACCCTGAATTGCAGCAGCAACTCGCCCCAAATCGCCTCAAAGAACCCTTTGTTTTTCCTCCATCACGAGCTCCATATATAGTTTCAACCTGTGCTAGAAAAAGTCGATCAGTCGACTGATCGGGACCATCAGTCGACTAATGCTGGATAAGTCCAATGGAACCTTCATTAATCGACTGATTGTGACCATCAGTCGACTGATAGAGTCCTCACTCGACCAGTCGAGTCTCGACTCCATTTTGTGGCCAATTTCTCGAGCACCAGTCGATTGATTACACGATCAGTCGACTGCTCGAGCCATCAGTCGAATGCACAACTCTGGCAGTCGACTGCTAGGCCATAACTCGCAGTCAAACCCTAGTTGACTCGGTCCAGTCGACTGCCACATGACACCAGTCGACTGGCACACCTTAAACATGAGATTTTAACCCAAGTATGGTTCCCCCATACTTGCTATACCACCCTTAGCCTAGACCTAAGCCTTCTAGCCACTTCCATCAGCCTCACGCCTCTCGGATCCCTCCAAGTCATCGATGACTTGTTCATCCATCGCGCTAGCCTTCAGGTGCTTCCATCGGCTATGTCATGCTAACGGTGTCTACACCGCCAAGGCACATTGGACTTACGCCGCCATGACTCCGCTTGGAATTTACGCTGCCAACCATTGGACTTATGCTGCCAAGACTCTCGCTTGGACTTTACGCAGCCTATATCAAACCCCTTGGACTTCTCATGCCAAGACTCAAACTTGGACTTTCCCTTGCCAACCCATGTTGGACTTCTCATGCCAAGACCATGCTTGGACTTTCCTTGCCAACCCATGTTGGACTTTCCATGCCAAGTACTCAAGACTTGGACTTTACCTTGCCAAGACCCATGCTTGGACTTTCCATTTACCAAGACTCATGCTTGGACTTTTCTCAAATGCCAAGACTCAAGCTTGGACTTTCCCTTGCCAACCCATGTTGGACTTTTCATGCCAAGACCCATGCTTGGACTTTTCATGTGCCAAGTGTCCCACTTGGACTTTCCATGCCAAGTACTCAAGACTTGGACTTTACCAAATGACAATTACATTGTCATATGTTTTTGTCGAAACATCAAAACATCACTCGAGTCAAACTCAAGTCCTGGTCAATCGTGACCTGGGTCGATTGCACCAACAGGATTAAGTCCTAACTTGCACCAACAATGGATTTTGGGGATGAAAAAGACATAATTTATGAAACTCCCCCTAAAACACTGCAATAAACAGTCCTAAAACTTTGTGTATACGCAATATTATCATACTATAGTTTTAGGACGTCAAAGATACACTAAATATCAGAAAATGGACAGAAAATACGATTATCAGTCGATTGGTTTCGAACTCAATGATCGCTACTGAAATCGAAATTTCAAATTTTTATTTAACTCAAATGCGTTAGAAATTCTAGAAACCTCGAAAAATCACGAAATTTTCTGTACACATTTCTGAGATCATACTTTATTAAGGAAAAATAGTTTGAAAAATATATGTTTTCTAGATTTCAATATTGATACAAACTTGGAACCTAACAAAAGTTCTAAAGATTTTGCAAACTTTGTATCACTTTTGTGTTCCACTTGAAAACTGTTTTTCAAAATATGATGAACATAGTTTAAACCATATATAATTTGGAATTTCCAACCATGTTCTTAGAGCTATGTATTCATTACTTGAATACAAGCCTTCCCAATGATTGGTCCATAAGGTATTCATGTCTCTAGGTGTGTCATTGGCTCATAGTAATGCATCATAACAAGCATGATGAGCCAAGTGCACCTTCCCTATCATCTCACATGTTTCTAAGTGTCTCAATACAAAAATCAAGGTTTCTTAAGGCTTTTGTGAGATGTATCAAGGTATAACGCTAACATATAAATATAGGATAATGCATACCTAGAATTTTACTCTACAAAGCACATACCAAGCTCTCTCCTTAATGATGAAAATTTGGTTTCGGGAAGAGCTTTGGTGAAGATATCAGCAAGGTTGGACTTAGATTCTACATAATTTAGTTCAATGTTCCCTCTTGCCACATGATCTCTTATGAAGTGATGTTTCACTTCAATGTGCTTGGTCCTAGAGTGATGTACCGGATTTTTGGTCAAGTTGATGGTACTCACATTATCACAATAAACTTTAATGTTAGAGTAGTGTAGCTCATAGTCCACAAGGGTATGCCTCATCCAAAGTAATTGAGCTACACAACCACCCATAGTCACATATTCGGCTTCGGTGGTTGATAAAGCAACACAATGTTGCTTCCTACTACTCCAACTAACTAGGGAGTACCCAAGAAATTGGCATCCACCACTAGTACTCTTCCTATCCAATTTGCACCCGGCATAATCGGAATCGGTATAGCCAAGCAATTCAAACGACCTAGTCCTATGATACCAAAGTCCTACATTTAGGGTGCCTTTAATATATCTTAAAATTCTCTTAACGGCTACTAAATGTGATTCTTTGGCACAAGATTGGTATCTTGCACACATACCTACCGCAAATAAGATATCGGGTCTACTAGCGGTTAGGTATAGTAGGCTATCAATCATACTCTTATAAAGTTTAAGATCAATTGATTTACCTTCATGATCACTATCTATTCTAGTGCTAGTGGCCATAGGAGTGGTTACAATTTTGGCATTTTTCAAACCAAATTTCTTGATCATTTCATTTGCATATTTGGTTTGATAAATGTGAATCCCTTCATTAGTTTGCTTGACTTGTAAACCTAGGAAAAAGGTAAGCTCTCCAACTAAACTCATTTCAAATTCATTTTCCATGTTTTTTATAAAATCTTGGAGAAGATCATCATTTGTTGACCCAAAAATAATGTCATCAACATATACTTGGGCTATGAATATATCCTTTAATGTTGACTTTATAAACAACGTTTGATCTACTTGGCCTCTTCTAAAATCCTTAGAAATTAAGAAAGATGACAATATTTCATACCATGCCCGAGGAGCTTGTTTTAACCCATATAATGCTTTCCTAAGCTTACATACATGGTTTGGATAATCTATGTTCTCAAATCCAGGTGGTTGCTCTACATATACTTCCTCCTTAATATAACCATTTAAGAATGCCAATTTAACATCCATTTGGTAAAGTTTAAATCCCATATAGGAAGCATACCCTAAGAGAATTCTAATAGATTCTAACCTAGCAACCGGGGAATAAGTCTCATCATAGTCAAGCCCCTCAACTTGATTAAATCCCCTAGCAACCAACCTAGCCTTATTTCTAGTGATATTTCCTTGGTCATCTAGCTTATTCCTAAAGACCCATCTTGTAGTAATTATGGTGCTATCATTGGGTCTAGGTACTAATTCTCATACTTGACTTCTCTCAAATTGGGCCAATTCATCTTGCATTGCCAAAATCCAATCCGGATCATATAATGCATCATTGATCGATTTGGGCTCAATTTGTGAAATAAGAGCTACTTGACTAGTAGGAGGTCTATGAAATGACCTAGTTCTTACTCCTTGAGATAGATCTCCTACTACTTGGTCAAGTGGATGATCTTGATGAACTCTTAGGGTTCTAGAAGGGGTTTCAAATTGATCATTATTATCTTCTACCCTCCTTTCATCATCAGAATCTCCTCTTTCTCCCCCTTGATCATTACCCCTTATGGTCAAGTTTTGAAGTTTTTGGGTAATGCCTTGATTATTGTCATTAATATCCTTATCAATGGAGGACTTCCTAGGGTAAGTACTAGTGGTTTTATCAAATTGAACATTAGAAGATTTCTCAATTCCTTGGGTTCTCTTATTGTAGACTCTATACCCTCTACTTGTGGATGAGTATCCAACATGGATTCCCTCATCCGCTTTGGATTCAAATTTTCGTACGTTATCCTTGGTGTTTAGAATATACACTTTACATCCAAAGACTTTGAAATAATGAATTGTGGGGATAGTTCCATTCCATAATTCAAATGGTGTCTTTCCTAAAAACCTATGGATTTGAATCCTATTTTGGATATAGCAAGCGGTATTAACCGCTTCCGCCTACAAGTAGCAAGGTAAAGAATATGCATTAAGCATAGTCCTAGCTGCCTCTTGTAAGACACGATTTCTCCTTTCCACCACCCCATTTTGTTGGGGTGTTCTAGGACAAGAGAACTCATGCTTGTACCATTGCTCTAAACAAAATTGTGAAAATTTTGAGTTCTCAAATTCACCACCATGATCACTACGGATCCGGTTGATTTTGAGACTCTTTTCATTTTCAACCCTTTTACTAAATCCTATGATTATTTCTAAGGTATCATCCTTATGTTTCATAAAGTATACCCAAGTATATCTAGAAAAATCATCTACTATAACCAAACAATATTTGTTACCACTTAAAGATGGAGTACTATGGCAATCAAATAAGTCAAGATGCAATAATTCTAATGGTAAGGAAGTATTAGTTAAGGTTTTACCTTTGTGTGATGCCTTTGTTTGTTTTCCTTCTTGGCATGCATCACACAACTTGTTCTTGACATACTTGATCTTTGGTAGCCCTTTGACCAACTCCATCTTGGCTACCTTGGCTATGTTTTTCATGTTGATGTGCCCCAATCTCCTATATCATAGCCAACTTTCTTCTTCTTTTGCAACAAGACACTTGGTAGAAATGTTAGAAGCATATGAAAGATCAACATAATAAATATTTGACTTCCTATATCCCACTAACATACAATCATTTAATTCCTTGTGCCTAATCATGCATTTAGAGGATTCAAACAAGACATGATAGTTTATATCACAAAGTTGACTAACACTTAATAAATTAAATTTCATATTTTCAACTAGTAAGACTTTGTGAATGACAATTTTAGGGGATACCTCAATTGTACCTCTACCTAATATCTTGAGTTTTCCACTATTCCCAAAGGACACCGCTCCCTTCTTCACATACTTAATTGTGGAGAACTTGCTCAAATCCCCGGTCATATGTGTTGAGCAACCGTTATCCACAATCCACATACCTTGCTTTCCTACCTAAATCACATGAAAAACACAAGCTTTTGGTACCCAAACATTTGGACTGGTAACATTAAGTAAAAACTTCTTAGGTACCCATGCTTTCTTAACCTTTCCCTTAATGGTTGCTTTCCTATTAATCAATGAAATATAAGCAACTTCTTTTTCTTTTGGCTTATATCCTAAACCGGCCTTGTTGTAAACGGCTCTTTGTCGACTAAGGATCATATCAAGATATTTTGAGCCATTTGAAAATTTTTCTAAACATGTTTTTAATTCACTAATCTCATCCTTAAGTTTATCATTTTCTTCCTTAAGCATGCAAGAATCAACATGTGAAGGTTTTTCATTCCTAATGGCCTTTAGTTCTACCTTCATGCTCTTAACCTTAGATTTAGACTTATCTAGAGCTTCTTTAAGATAGGCGATTGATTTATAGAGAAGCTTAACTTTGGGAGAGTTCATTACCTCATCGTCACTAGATGACGATTCATCACTTGAGGAGTCTTCTTGGCTTGATGTATCGGAATCATCTCCTAGGGCCATGAGTGCCACATGGCGTGTGATATGGCAAAGCTCATCATCGGAGGAGGAGTCTTCAACACTTGGTGTGTCCCATGTGGTTTGAGCTACCATAGCCTCCTTCTTCTTCTTCTCCTTCTTGTCCTTCTTTTTCTTTTCTTTTTCCTCCTTCTTCTTTAGCTCCGGGCAATTTGGCTTTATGTGCCCCTTCTTGTTGCAAGCATGGCAAATCACATTGTTATTGAAACTTGAATTACCACTAAACTTACCTTTTGAAGAGTGAGACCCCTTCCTTGCTTCTCTACTCTTGAACTCCTTTGATTTCCTATAGAGCTTCTTGACAAAATTGGCCATCTCACTAGATGAGTCTTCATCACTACTTGAGTTATGCTCCGATTCGGATGATGATGATACTTCTTTTCTTTCCTTCTTCTTCTTTTCCTTCTTTTCAACAAATAGAGCTAAACCCTTTTCCTTAGAGGACATGTTAGTTTGCTCATGTAATTCAAACTCACAAAATAATTCATCAATTTTAATTTGAGAAAGATCCCTAGTTACCTTAATGGCATCAACTATAGAAGTCCATAAAGAATTTCTAGGAAATGCTTGAAGTATGTATCTTACCAAGTCCCGGTTGTCAACTCGCTCACCTATGATGTGAAGTCCATTCACAATCTCCTTGAACCTTCCATGCATTTGGCTTACGGTTTCATGCATCTTTATTTGGAAGGCTTGAAGTTGTCCAATTAGTAGGTCCTTCTTGGCCCTCTTTAACTCCTTGGAACCTTCATTTAGCTCAATGATCTTTTCCCATAACTCCTTGGCGGATTCGAAAGGGCCCACCTTGTTGAGTTGCTCCATGGTAATGCCAAATTGAATGGTGAGTACCGCCTTTGCATTTGATTCAAATTTCTTAT
Organism: Wurfbainia villosa; assembly: GCA_025175895.1. NCBI lineage: Eukaryota > Viridiplantae > Streptophyta > Magnoliopsida > Zingiberales > Zingiberaceae > Wurfbainia > Wurfbainia villosa. The sequence goes on along the minus strand of CM045996.1, from coordinate 15,003,471 downwards.
TTATTTCCCTTGTCCAATCCTTGCTTGGAATAGGATTTCCATGTTCATCCACCGGTTCCTCGAAGCCATCTACAATGCTATGCCAAATTTCAATATTACTCATTAGATAGTACTTCATCCTACCTTTCCAATACGTAAAATGACTTCCATCGAAGAGCGGTGGCTTGACGGTGCTATATCCCTCTTGAAGAGCCATTGATGCCTTGGTTGATGGTGAAATCTTCCAAGGTATCCGGGCTCTGATACCACTTGTTAGGATCTTTGGAATGGCTAGAGGGGGGTGATTAGCCTTTCTTCGTTTCTACAAATACATTAGCGGAAGCAATACAAATACAAATAAGAATACGAATAAGAAAACAATGCTAACACCCGATGTACGTGGTTCAGAGATGACGCTCCTACTGCACGGCAATCCGTAAGGTGGATTAGCCCTTGCCAATCTGTTAGAAATATATGAGAGATGTCCTAAGGTAATCGCCTTATGTATGAACCATTTATATGATAAATGAAGATTCACTATTTGAGTATACATGTTTAATGTATTTGATTGGATCTTAAACTCATTTACTGAATGTCCACGATACGATTCACAGCATGAGAGAATTTGTGATTGGATCACAACTAGTGAGTATCTCTACATGTGTAATTGTGATGTATCGGAATTATCCTAGTCGATGAATTGATGGATTTGGACACCATCAATTCTCGAGACTAACAGAGGTATACTCCTTGGTGTATCCAAGCGGTGATTCTCCTGGACATAGTGATGTCGGAGTTAATCGTGGATGCTAGTTATGGTAACTAGTTCATTGGAGTGACCAGTAGTAAGACTTCATATGGTTCTCTGCATATATAGATATGTCAATGAAGTTCTTCTTTGTGGCTTAAGTGCGATGTTCCTTTGACTTACGGTATTCAAGTCATCTTGATCATGGAGACTTATACTTTGAAATCTTAAGCAAGCATCTCTAAGGAGATGTGGACCCGGGATGATTGGGTATAAGTCGAAGTGATCGAAGGTGTTGAATAGCCTATAAAGGATTCACCACTCCTTGCGAGGAGATGTATACCCATGGCCTCTTGTCGGATTGTTACTAAAGTCTTTGGCCAAAGCATTACATGTTTAGAGTAAGGTACTCTTCGATACATGTGGAGTAACTAGAATCCGTAGGACGAGGAAATGATACTTGGGCTAGGTGTGCGTCGTAGTCGACCTAGTGAGGCCCGACACAATAGACCATGTCTGAACCAAGTGGGTATAAGATGAGTGAAGGAATGGGGCACGATTCATTCGAGCTGCTGAAGGGTTTCAGAAATAGTTCTGGATCAACCGTTGATCTTTTCGGTTATTTGGGGATCATGATGTACTACTAGGTGCCACTCATGATCGTTCTATAATTAATGGTTAATTATAGACGGCCAACATTAACCGAGAACCTATTTGGTCACACGCACAACGAGTGTAATCCAAAGGATTTAAAACGAGCTTGAGAATGGGATTCTCAGACCGAGAGAAACTATGTTTGGTTGGACCAAACATAAAGCGAGCATGAAATTGTTTGATCGCAATGGGCGTGGATGGGCGTGTCTTATGAAGACATAATGGATGGACCAAAATGGTTTGGTTCTAATCAATGGATGAGAATAAACCAAAGGGTTTGGTTTATATTAAGCGAATGAACCAAAGGTTGGTTGTTCGTTTTAACTTAAAATAAACCATCATGGTTTGGTTTATTTTAACTTATCTTAATGGAGCGGGTTAACGGGCTTTATGGATATGATCCATTAACCATTAAGAGAATTAGTTCTCTATAAAATAGGGCTTAAACCCTAACCCTAAATCCTAATCAACTAGTTGCCGCCCAATCTATTTTGGCGCCCGCTTGTGTTGCCGCCACCCAGCCTCCTCAACCGGCGTCCAGGCGGCTTCCTTCCTCCTCGGCGGCGTCGCTGCTGCGGAAGAGTTCGATCCTCCTTAGGTTTGGCATCAAGGTAAGCACTTGGCTTCCTTGGCGGCGCCTATCTCCTCCACCAAGCTGTCCAGTTTTCTGGACAGCTTCTTCTCCTCTCGTCGGAGCGTCGTTTGGACGACGGTTAGTGCTCCGACAGCGGCTAACATACGGGGGATTTGATCTCCGGTAATCCTCTGAGGTGGAGGACGAAGGATTCGTCAATCGGTTGTGAATACCTCTCGGAGAAGCAAGTCTTGAGGACTTGTTTTAGGTCGAATTTGGATTCGGATCGTGATCATCTCGATCACGTCGTCTTCAACACGAGGCTAGTAACCCGTCTGAAAGGCGAAGCTCGTGGCTTAGCGAAGTCATCGAGGAGCTCGGCGTGGATCACGGATAGAGGCGATTCTGACGAGGATCGTTCCGGTTGATGCCGTTCCCGCTACACGTCATACGGAAGGTATAGCGTAGTTTAATTTCCTTTTATTGCAATTTTAATTTACGGTTATATCTACACTTGTTGTAATAGCATGCGTGTGTTGTGTGTGTTGTAATAAATAGGAGTATTTATTATTTTTATTGCTTCCGCTGTGCTCATGTTTACGAAACATGATCGAACACACACCTTGCGTGGTGCGGAAACCCAGATGGTATCAGAGCCCAGGTTGTGTTTCGACATAATCGTAAAATGGTTTTGCGATAGTCATAATGTATTTCTGGAAGTTTTCTAAATTTTGGAAATTTAGAAGTATTTATGGAAATTTTCAATTTTGGAAAGTCTAGAAGTATTTATGGAAATCTTCCACTTTTGGAAAGTTGGAAGTATTTATGGAAATCAATATTTTCCATAAATAAAATATTTGATTAGATTCTGGAAATTTGTTTCCTAATTTAATCATGATTTGATTTGGTAAATCAAATCTTAAAATATTTTATTTCCATAAGTAGTTTTAAAGATTTAGGAAATTGGTTTCCTAAATAGATTTTCCTTAATCAAATAATTCCATGAATAAAATATGTGATTAGATTTGGAAATTTGTTTCCTAATTTAATTATGATTTGATTTGGAGAATCAAATCTTAAACATATTTTATTTCCATAAATAGTTATGACATATAAGGAAATTATATACATGACATAATTGTATGCCATGTAATTGCATTAGATGCATAACATTATGCCATGCGTGTCGTGACATGTAGATGTATGTCATGTATGCCATGCCATGTAGATAATAGTTATTTGCATGCAAAGAGGATGAGACATAAAAATCCTTAATCAATATTAAAGCCTACACCTTCCATTAATATGGTTAGAACCAGAGTTCTGTTTCTTGTTTGGGTTGTTGGACTCTCTCCAAGCCCGGCTCGAACCTGAATATGTTCAAACCATGGAATAGTTTAATACTAATATGGTAAGAGTCAGAGGTCAATCGTTAGCTTTGGTTGTTGGACTCTCTCCAAGCTGGGCTAATTGGTTGAATGCGCTCTAACCATATTAAAACTATGTCCCGATTAATGGGTTGGCTTTAACCTGGAGCATCGGCTTGTTGGACTCTCTCCAAGGTCGATGTAAAGGGAGGTGAAGTTGGGTGCTATGCATATGATGCATACTTGTTAATGTGTTAACAACCCGATGTATGTGTGAACATTCAAATAGTTGATAGCACATTGTGATAGTTGCATATACGTGATATGCAATCGGTATAGATGATACCTACCGTCGTAGTTATGAATGGCTTGTTGGACTCTCTCCAAGGTTGTTCATAACTATGATGGATATCAGCCCATTCGGAGATGGACCTACAATCTCCCGAAGTGATTTTGGGGTTTTTGAAATTCGAAAAATGAATGGGATTTATAAATGTATATTGATGCATTTTAAAATCATCTTTCTCATATATGCTCGTTTTGTATTTCTAAGATTGATCATGATGTCTTTGAATTGCATTCCATTTTGGATTCAAATAAATTGACTGGGCCGAACTTCTTGGACTGGCTTAGAAACTTGAGAATTGTTCTCAAGGTGGAAAAGCTTGCGAATGTCCTCGAAGCGCCTCTTCCCGCCCGTCCTAGTGACGATGCAACTCTGGACCAATTGTTGGCCTATCAGAAACATGTGAGTGATTCTAAAAAAATAAGTTGCATCATGCTAGCCGCGATGGAACCCAAGCTACGAAAGCAGCATGAGCATATGGATGCTCATATCGTAGTCCTTCATCTTTGTGAGTTGGTTGATGAGCAAGTGAGATTCGAAAGGTTCGAAGTCTCAAAGCTCCTCTTCACCTCTGAGATGCTAGGAGGTTCATCTGTGGTACTGCTCAATATGCTGAAGACTGTGGAGTCTTCTGAGAAGCATGAGCAGGGGACCGTGCTGTTAGTTGATTCCTCGAAGAAAGGTTCTAAGAGGAAGTCAAAGGAACAGTAGAAGGGAAAGAAGAGAAAGGCTAAGAAGGTAGAACTAGCACAAAAGGAAACTTGCCATCATTATGGCAAGGAGAGCCATTTGTGAAGAAAGTGCAAGATTTATCTTGAGTTCGTGAAGAAGGATAAGGCATCGGATGCCCCATCTTCTTCAGAAATCTTCTTTATTGATTGTCATTCTATTTCCTCAGACACTTGGGTATTTGATACTGGGTGTGGCTCACATATATGTAATGACATACATGGGCTAAGGAATAGAAGAAGACTCGTCAAAGGGGAGAGTCAAATTTACGTGTTGGGAATGGAGCAACGGTTGCTGCACTCGCCATCAGAACGTATTTGTTGGAACTCCCTGTAGGACTTGTCTTAGAACTGGACAATTGCTTGTATGTTCCTTCGTTGATAAAGAACATCATTTCTATTTCTTGTCTAAATAGAAATGGGTTCCATTTGACTTTTAGTAACAATTGTTGTTACATAACTTTGAATGGGGTTCTTTATGGGACTGGAACTTTAAGCAATGGTGTATATACGTTGGACGTATCCAGTGACATTTGCAATATCGAAGCGAGCAACAAGCGTGCTCGAAAGGATAATCAAATAGACTCCTATATGTGGCATTGTCTTCTTGGCCATATAAGCAAGAAACGCATGTCCGAATTACACCGATGTGGAATTCTGGAATCGTTTGAATTGGATTCATACGATACATGCGAATCATGCTTAAAAGGCAAGATGACTAAGTTACCTTTTACTGGAAAAGGTGAACGAGTGGGAGAGTTACTAGGTCTAGTACATACTGATGTATGTGGACCTATGTCAACTCAAGCATTAGGAGGCTATAACTACTTCATTACCTTCACCGATGATCACTCACGGTTTGGGTATGTGTTCTTGATGAAACACAAGTCTAAAGCCTTTGAAAGGTTCAAAGAATTCAGAAATGAAGTAGAGAAACAACATGACAAAAGTATTAAAATACTTCGATCGGATCGAGGTGGTGAATACTTAAGTCAAGAGTTTCTTGATTATCTAAGAGACAATGGCATATTGTCTCAATGGACTCCGCCCTATACACCACAGTATAATGGTGTATCTGAGAGGCGTAACCGGACCTTGTTGGACATGGTCAGGTCAATGATGAATCATGCAACTCTTCCCAAGTCCTTTTGGGGTTATGCACTTCAGACAGCTGTTTACTTGTTAAACAGAATGCCTACCAAGGTAGTCTCAACTACTCCATATGAGATATGGAATGGTAAGAAACCTCATGTATCTTACTTGAAGATATGGGGTTGTCCTGCTTATGTGAAGCGGACTGTATCAAACAAACTGGATGCTAAGTCTGATAAATGTCTATTTATTGGATACCCTAAGGAAACATGGGGTTACCAATTCTATCATCCTGTGGAACAAAAGGTGTTTGTTTCAAGGCATGCTGTGTTTCTAGAGAAAGAGTTTCTCTTGCAAGAAAACAGTGGGAGTGTCGTCGAGCTTGAGGAGGCTCGAGAGACTCAAATAGACATTGATGAGATACCTGGTGAAGCACTGACGGTAAAACTCATAGTGATGAGCAATCGGTGACTATTGTAACACCACATCTTCGTAGATCTGGTAGAACACGCAACATTCCTGAGAGATATGGATTTCTCGTAAGCGAATCGAACGACGTGTTACTCATTGATGATGAGGAGCCTACCAGTTATGAAGAAGTGCTGACAAGTTCAGAAAGGGATAAGTGGCTTGGTGCCATGAAGTCGGAAATGGATTCCATGTACGAAAACCAAGTTTGGAACTTGGTTGACCCACCTGACGGCATTAAGCCTATAGGGTGCAAGTGGGTTTTCAAGAAGAAAACCGACATGGATGGTAATGTGATTACCTATAAGGCTAGATTGGTGGCGAAAGGATATCGTCAAAAACAAGGTGTTGATTATGACGAAACCTATTCGCCTGTAGCTATCTTAAATCCATTCGGATGCTCCTGGCCATAGCGGCTCATTATGATTATGAGATATGGCAGATGGATGTGAAAACAGCTTTCCTTAATGGAAACCTGCTCGAGGACGTGTATATGATACAGCCTGAGGGTTTCACATCGGTTGACAAAACCAAGGTATGCAAATTGCGACGATCCATTTATGGATTGAAACAAGCATCCAGGAGCTAGAATATCCGTTTTGATGAGACGATCAAAAAGTTTGATTTCTCACAAAATCCAGACGAACCTTGTGTGTACAAGAAGGTTAGTGGGAGTGCAGTCGTGTTCCTAGTATTATATGTCGATGACATATTACTTATAGGAAACGATGTGTCAATCTTACAGTCAGTTAAGGTTTGGTTGTCCAAGACATTCTCCATGAAAGACCTGGGAGAAGCAACCTACATCCTTGGGATTAAGATCTATAGAGATAGATCGAAACGGTTGCTTGGTCTTTCGCAGTCTACATATATAGATCGAGTGTTAAAGAGGTTTAGCATGTCGGAATCCAAGAAAGGTTATCTGCCCATCAGGCATGGGGTACACCTTTCAAAGTCTATGTGTCCGCGCACAGAAGACGAGAGGATTTGCATGAGTAAGATTCCCTATGCATCCGCAATAGGATCTATCATGTATGCTATGTTATGTACGAGGCCCGATGTATCGTATGCTCTGAGTGTCACGAGCAGATACCAGTCCGATCCAGGAATGGATCATTGGGCGGCTGTTAAGACGATCCTTAAGTACTTAAGAAGAACTAAGGATGTGTTCCTAATATATGGAGAAGGGTACATGGTGATACGTGGGTATAAGGATGCCAGCTCCAGACAGACAAGGATGATTCCATGTCTCAGTCTGAGTATGTATTCACCTGGAATGGAGGCGCAATAAGTTGGAAAGGTTCCAAGCTTGACACTATAGCGGATTCTGCCACTAAGGCAGAATACATTGCAGCTTTGGAAGCAGCAAAGGAAGCGGTTTGGATCAAGAAGTTCATCTCTGAACTTGATGTGGTCTCATCAATGATCCAAACATGTGCTTCGCCGCTATCATCTTATCAGAGAGATCATCAGTAGGAATGAAATACAAATCGAGAAAATTCCCACTGAAAGAAACTTAGCGGATCCTTTGACTAAAGTATTACCTCAAAGTAAGTTTGAGGGTCATGTTGGTGCTTATGGTATTGGATACCGTAGCGATTGGCATTAGGCCAAGTGGGAGTCTGTTAGAAATATATGAGAGATGTCCTAAGGCAATCGCCTTATGTATGAACCATTTATATGATAAATGAAGATTCACTATTTGAGTATACATGTTTAATGTATTTGATTGGATCTTAAACTCATTTACTGAATGTCCACGATACGATTCACAAGATGAGAGAATTTGTGATTGGATCACAACTAGTGAGTATCTCTACATGTGTAATTGTGATGTATCGGAATTATCCTAGTCGATGAATTGATGGATTTGGACACCATCAATTAGCCGAGACCGAGGTATACTCCTTGGTGTATCCAAGCGGTGATTCTCAGCGGTGAGACATAGTGATGTCCGAGTTAATCGTGGATGCTAGTTATGGTAACTAGTTCATTGGAGTGACCTAGTAAGACTTCATATGGTTCTCTGCATATATAGATATGTCAATGAAGTTCTTCTGTGGCTTAAGTGCGATGTTCCTTTGACTTGCGGTATTCAAGTCATCTTGATCATGGAGACTTATGCTTTGACATCTTAAGCAAACATCTCTAAGGAGATGTGGACCCGGATGATTGGGTATAAGTCAGTGATCGAAGGTGTTTGAATAGCCTATAAAGGATTCACCACTCCTTGCGAGGAGATGTATACCCATGGCCTCTCGTCGGATTGTTACTAAAGTCTTTGGCCAAAGCATTACATGTTTAGAGTAAGGTACTCTTCGATACATGTGGAGTAACTAGAATCCGTAGGGCGAGGAAATGATACTTGGGCTAGGTGTGACGTAGTCAGCCTAGTGGGGACTGACACAATAGACCATGTCCTGAACCAAGTGGGTATAAGATGAGTGAAGGGAATGGGGCACGATTCATTCGAGCTACTGAAGGGTTTTAGAAATAGTTCTGGATCAACCGTTGATCTTTTCGGTTAATTGGGGATCATGATGTACTACTAGGTGCCACTCATGATCGTTCTATAATTAATGGTTAATTATAGACGGCCAACATAAGCCGAGAACCTATTTGGTCACACGCACAACGAGTGTAATCCAAAGGATTTAAAACGAGCTTGAGAATGAGATTCTCAGACCGAGAGAAACTATGTTTGGTTGGACCAAACATAAAGCGAGCATGAAATTGTTTCAGTCGCAATGGAAGCGTGGATGGGCAGTGTCTTATGAAGACATAATGGATGGACCAAAATGGTTTGGTTCTAATCCAATGGATGAGAATAAACCAAAGGGTTTGGTTTATATTAAACGAATGAACCAAAGGTTGGTTCGGTTCGTTTTAACTTAAAATAAACCATCATGGTTTGGTTTATTTTAACTTATCTTAATGGAGCGGGTTAACGGGCTTTATGGATATGATCCATTAACCATTAAGAGAATTAGTTCTCTATAAAATAGGGCTTAAACCCTAACCCTAACACCTAATCAACTAGTTGCCGCCCAATCTATTTTGGCCGCCCAGCTTGTGTTGCCGCCCAGCCCACAGCTCCTCCAACCGGCGTCCAGAAGGCGGCTTCCTTCCTCCTCGCCGGCGTCGAGCTGCTGCCGGAAGAGTTCCGGCGATCCTCCTTAGGTTTGGCATCAAGGTAAGCACTTGGCTTCCTTTGTTGGCCGGCGCCTATCTCCTCCACCAAGCTGTCCAGTTTTCTGGACAGCTTCTTCTCCTCTCGTCGGAGCGTCGTTTGGACGACGGTTAGTGCTCCGACAGCGGCTAACATACCGGGGATTTGATCTCCGGTAATCCTCTGAGGTGGAGGACGAAGGATTCGTCAATCGGTTGACGAATACCTCTCCGGAGAAGCAAGTCTTGAGGACTTGTTTTAGGTCCGAATTTGGATTCGGACCGTGATCATCTCTCGATCACGTCGTCTTCAACACGAGGCTAGTAACCCGTACGAAGATGAAGCTCGTGGCTTGGCGAAGTCATCCCGAGGAGCTCGGCGTGGATACGGATAGATACGATTCTTACGAGGATCGTTCCGGTTGATGCCGTTCCCGCTACACGTCATACGGAAGGTATAACGTAGTTTAATTTCCTTTTATTGCAATTTTAATTTACGGTTATGTCTACACTTGTTGTAATAGCATGCGTGTGTTGTGTGTGTTGTAATAAATAGGAGTATTTATTATTTTTATTGCTTCCGCTGTGCTCATGTTTACGAAACATGATCGAACACACACACGCTGCGGTGCCGGAAACCCACACAATCTTCACTATATTCTCCTTTGGATGAACCAAGATGGAGAAACCTTTCTTACAATGCTCTCCTCTTCTTTACAATGATGGATGATTAAGAACTAGAGAAGAGGAGGTTTTGAATTGCTAAAACACTTGGGAAAGCTTGGTGAGCACGAGGGTGTAGTTAGGAATGAGAGCACTAGCTTCACCAAGCTCTCCAAGGCCCCTTTTTATAGAAGAGGGGTTGTTTTTCCCGTTGGGCCTCGATCAGTCGACTGATGCTTACCGTCAGTCGACTGCCGCCGAAGCCAACGACTTCTGAACCGAGATCTCCGTGGAGATTCGTAGCCGCAATTTCCAACGGCCAGGTGATCAGTCGACTGATCCCTCCATCAGTCGACTGATGGAGCGATCAGTCGAGTGATCATGGGCCGCAGTCGAGTGCGACTACATTCTGTGCTCATTTTTGCGTTGATCAGTCGACTGTCACTATTGTTAGTCGACTGATTGCAACATCAGTCGACTGCCACTATCAAAGCAGTCGACTGATGGTCAGGGTTTTACCCTAACTCAGTCGAGCACCTGACCAGTCGACTGATACATCGTATCAGTCGACTGATACTCATCAAGTATGAGTAATTCATACTTGATTTTACACCCTATACCTAGACTCAACCTTCTAGCTCCTCATTAAGCCTTGCGCCTCCAGGATCCCTCCGAGTCCGCGACTTGTTCTTCCTTTGCGCTTTGCTTCCAAGAACTTCCTTCGGTTTCGTCATGTCTTGGGTTGCCAAATGCTTGGACTTTACGCCGCCAAGACTACAAGCTTGGACTTATGCTGCCAAGATCTTACTTTGGACTTCCTCTGCCAAGGTTCACTTGGACTTTACGCTGCCAAGACTACAAACTTGGTCTTACGCTGCCAAGTCCATCCCTTGGACTTCCTTTGCCAAGATCATACTTGGTCTTCCTTTGCCAAGGTTCACTTGGACTTTACGCTGCCAATACTACAAGCTTGGTCTTATGCTGCCAAGTCCATCCCATGGACTTTTCTTGCCAAGATCATACTTGGACTTCTCTTTTACCAAGTCTTCATCCTTGGATTTTCCTGTCACTTACACATGTTCGTAATTAGATCACAAAATATTGCCTAACTTAGATGATTATCCAAACATCAAAACATATATAAATGCTTGGAGCATTGTTGCACCAACAGTATGTACTCTTTGAAGAGTGTCCTCCTAAGCCTGCGAATGAGCTGGAAGTCCTTGGAGCTGAGATCGATGGGGAAACCCAGATCGATATCATTCTCCAGTCTCTACCTAGGAGTTTTGAGCAGTTTCGCCTGAACTACAACATAAGAGGTTGTATTCGTTGGCGGAGCTTCTGACAGAACTCCAAGCGGCAGAAGGGCTTGCTCAGGCTTAGGCTATGGTTGCTCAGAAGGTTTCTACTTCTATGCCAAAAGGCAAGAAGAAGAAGAAACAAGGTGGAGGGATCTCCCTTTGGTCTAGTCGTTGAAACATGTTTAGCGGTGTTATCTACTGGCGCCTGGTGTGTAGATACGGGAGACATGTTAGTAATATATGAGAGATGTCCTAAGGCAATCGCCTTATGTATGAACCATTTATATGATAAATGAAGATTCACTATTTGAGTATACATGTTTAATGTATTTGATTGGATCTTAAACTCATTTACTGAATGTCCACGATACGATTCACAGCATGAGAGAATTTGTGATTGGATCACAACTAGTGAGTATCTCTACATGTGTAATTGTGATGTATCGGAATTATCCCTAGTCGATGAATTGATGGATTTGGACACCATCAATTCTGTCGAGACTAGCACGAGGTATACTCCTTGGTGTATCCAAGCAGCTGATTCTCACTGGCTGGAGACATAGTGATGTCCGGAGTTAATCGTGGATGCTAGTTATGGTAACTAGTTCATTGGAGTGACCAGCCGTAAGACTTCATATGGTTCTCTTCATATATAGATATGTCAATGAAGTTCTTACTGTGGCTTAAGTGCGATGTTCCTTTGACTTGCGGTATTCAAGTCATCTTGATCATGGAGACTTATGCTTTGACATCTTAAGCAAACATCTCTAAGGAGATGTGGACCCGGGATGATTGGGTATAAGTCGAAGTGATCGAAGGTGTTTGAATAGCCTATAAAGGATTCACCACTCCTTGTGAGGAGATGTATACCCATGGCCTCTCGTCGGATTGTTACTAAAGTCTTTGGCCAAAGCATTACATGTTTAGAGTAAGGTACTCTTCGATACATGTGGAGTAACTAGAATCCGTAGGACGAGGGGAAATGATACTTGGGCTAGGTGTGGCGTAGTCGACCTAGTGAGGTGACACTATAGACCATGTCCTGAACCAAGTGGGTATAAGATGAGTGAAGGGAATGGGGCACGAATCATTCGAGCTACTGAAGGGTTTCAGAAATAGTTCTGGATCAACCGTTGATCTTTTCGGTTAATTGGGGATCATGATGTACTACTAGGTGCCACTCATGATCATTCTATAATTAATGGTTAATTATAGAAGGCCAACATAAACCGAGAACCTATTTGGTCACACACACAACGAGTGTAATCTAAAGGATTTAAAACGAGCTTGAGAATGGGATTCTCAGACCGAGAGAAACTATGTTTGGTTGGACCAAACATAAAGCGAGCATGAAATTGTTTCAGTCGCAATGGAAGCGTGGATGGGCTGTGTCTTATGAAGACATAATGGATGGACCAAAATGGTTTGGTTCTAATCCAATGGATGAGAATAAACCAAAGGGTTTGGTTTAAATTAAACGAATGAACCAAAGGTTGGTTCGGTTCATTTTAACTTAAAATAAACCATCATGGTTTGGTTTATTTTAACTTTTATTAATGGAGCGGGTTAACGGGCTTTATGGATATGATCCATTAACCATTAAGAGAATTAGTTCTCTATAAAAGTGGGCTTAATGGATAATTAAGCCCTAATCAAAACCCTAGCCCTTGGAGTTGCCGCCCACCCCTTGAAGGAGGTTTTCGGCGCCAACCCTAGTGTGCCGCCGCCCAACCTCTTGTGCCGCCGTCCAACTTGTTGCCGGCGTCCAAGCTTCAGCCGACTATCCTCCGGTGACCCTCCGGTGATCTCCTATAGGTTTGGCATCAAGGTGAGCCTTTTCTTTCCTTGGTTGGCCGGCGCCTATATCCTCCACCAAGCTGTCCAGTTTTCTGGACAGCTTCTCCTCCTCTCGTCGGAGCGTCGTTTGGACGACGGTTAGTGCTCCGACAGCGGCTAACTTACCGGGGATTTGATCTCCGGTAATCCTCTGAGGTGGGGGACGAAGGATTCGTCAAACGGTTGACGAATACCTCTCTGGAGAAGCGAGTTTTGAGAACTCGTTTTAGGATCCGAATTTGGATTCGGATCATGATCATCTCTCGATCACATCATCTTTAACACGAGGCTAGTAACCCGTACGAAGACGAAGCTCGTGACTTAGCGAAGTCATCCCGAGGAGCTCGGCGTGGATACGGATAGAGACGATTCTTACGAGGATCGTTCCGGTTGATGTCGTTCCCGCTACACGTCATACGAAAGGTATAACGTAGATAAATTTCTTTTATTGCAAATTTTAATTTACGGTTATGTCTACACTTGTTGTAATATGCATGCGTGTGTTGTGTGTGTTGTAATAAATATAGATTTATTATTTTTAATTGCTTCATTGTGCTCATGTTTACGAAACATGATCGAACACACCTGCCATGGTCAGAAAAACCAACAGTGGTATCAGAGCCCAGGTTGTGTTTCGACATAATCGTAAAATGGTTTTGCGATAGTCATAATGTATTTCTGGAAATTTTCTAAATTTTGAAAATTTAGAAGTATTTATGGAAATTTTTCAATTTTGGAAAGTCTAGAAGTATTTAAGGAAATCTTCCACTTTTGGAAAGTTGGAAGTATTTATGGAAATTGATATTTTCCATAAATAAAATATTTGATTAGATTCTGGAAATTTGTTTCCTAATTTAATCATGATTTGATTTAGAAATCAAATCTTAAAATATTTTATTTCCATAAGTAGTTTTAATGATTTAGGAAATTGGTTTCCTAAATAGATTTTCCTTAATCAAATAATTCCATGAATAAAATATGTGATTAGATTTGGAAATTTGTTTCCTAATTTAATTATGATTTGATTTGGAGAATCAAATCTTAAACATATTTTATTTCCAAAAATAGTTATGACATATAAGGAAATTATATACATGACATAATTGTATGCCATGTAATTGCATTAGATGCATAACATTATGCCATGCGTGTCGTGACATGTAGATGTATGCCATGTATGCCATGCCATGTAGATAATAGTTATTTGCATGCAAAGAGGATGAGACATAAAAACCATTAATCAATATTAAAGCCTACACCTTCCATTAATATGGTTAGAACCAGAGTTCTGTTTCTTGTTTGGGTTGTTGGACTCTCTCCAAGCCCGGCTCGAACCTGAATATGTTCAAACCATGGAATAGTTTAATACTAATATGGTAAGAGTCAGAGGTCAATCGTTAGCTTTGGTTGTTGGACTCTCTCCAAGCTGGGCTAATTGGTTGAATGCGCTCTAACCAAATTAAAACTATGTCCTGATTAATGGGTTGGCTTTAACCTGGAGCATCGGCTTGTTGGACTCTCTCCAAGGTCGATGTAAAGGGAGGTGAAGTTGGGTGCTATGCATATGATGCATACTTGTTAATGTGTTAACAACCCGATGTATGTGTGAACATTCAATTAGTTGATAGCACATTGTGATAGTTGCATATACGGAATATGCAATCGGTATAGATGATACCTACCGTCGTAGTTATGAATGGCTTGTTGGACTCTCTCCAAGGTTGTTCATAACTATGATGGATATCAGCCCATTCGGAGATGGACCTACAATCTCCCGAAGTGATTTTGGGGTTTTTGAAATTCGAAAAAAATGAATGGGATTTATAAATGTATATCGATGCATTTTAAAATCATTTTCTCATATATGCTCATTTTGTATTTCTAGGTCAATAAATTGATCATGACATCTTTGAATTTGCGCACTATTTTGGATTCGAACAAACTGACTGGGCCTAACTTCCTGGACTGGCTTAGAAACCTGAGAATTATTCTCAAGGCGGAAAAGCTTGCATATGTCCTTGAAGAGCCTCTTCCTGACCGTCCTAAGGACGATGCAACTCCAGACCAAATGTTGGTCTATCAGAATCATGTGGCAGATTCTGAGCTGGCGAGTTGCATCATGCTAGCGGCGATGGTACCTGAGCTGCAAAAGCAGCATGAGCATATGGATGCTAATACTATGGTCTTCCATCTTCATGAGTTGTTCGATGAGCAAGCGAGATCTGAAAGGTTCGAGGTTCTAGGCTCCTCTTCACTACGAAGATGCAAGAAGGTTCGTCTGTAGTGCAGTTTGTGCTAAAGATGAACGGGTACATCAAGCAGCTTGCTACCCTAGGTTTTGTGATGGATCATGAGTTAAGTATTGACTTAATTCTGCATTGTTTGCCCAAGAGTTTCTCGCAATTTGTGATGAACTATCAGATGAACAAATTGGAATCCACCATTCCCGAGCTCCTCAATATGCTGAAGACTGTGGAGCCTTCTGTAAAGCATGAGGAGAAGGCGGTTCTGTTAGTTGATTCCTCAAAGAAAGGTTCTAAGAGGAAGGCAAAAGAACAGAAGAAAGGAAAGAAAAAGGCAAAGAAGGCGGAACCAGCGCAAAAGGGCACTTGCCATCACTGTGGCAAGGAAGGCCACTGGCGAAGAAACTACAAGATTTATCTTGAGTCCATGAAGAAGAAGAAGGCATCCGATGCCCCATCCTCTTCAGGTATCTTCGTTATTGATTGTCATTCTATTTCCTTAGACACTTGGGTATTGGATACTGGGTGTAGCTCACATATATGTAATGACATACAGGGGCTAAGGAATAGAAGAAGACTTGTCAGAGGGGAGTCAAATTTGCGAGTTGTCAATGGAGCAAAGGTTGCTGTGGTCGCCATCAGAACTTATTTGCTGAAGCTCCCTAGTGGACTAGTCTTGGAAATGGACAATTGTTATTATGTTCCTTCTCTAATAAAGAACATTGTTTCTATTTCCTGCTTAAATAGAAATGGTTTCATTTAACATTTAGTAACAATTGTTGTTATATAACTTTGAATGGTGTACTTTATGGAACTGGAACTTTGAGTAATGGCATTTATACGTTGGACGTATCCAGTGACATTTTCAATATCGAAGCGAGCAACACGCGTGCTCGAAAGGATAATCACATAGACTCCTATATGTGGCATTGTCGTCTTGGCCATATAAGCAAGAAACGCATGTCCGAATTACACCGATGTGGAATTCTGGAATCGTTTGAATTGGATTCATACGATACATGCGAATCATGCTTAAAAGGCAAGATGACTAAGTTACCTTTTACTGGAAAAGGTGAACGAGTGGGAGAGTTACTAGGTCTAGTACATACTGATGTATGTGGACCTATGTCAACTCAAGCTTTAGGAGGCTATAGCTACTTCATTACCTTCACCGATGATCACTCACGGTTTGGGTATGTGTTCTTGATGAAACACAAGTCTGAAGCCTTTGAAAGGTTTAAAGAATTCAGAAATGAAGTAGAGAAACAACATGACAAAAGTATTAAAATACTTCGATCAGATCGAGGTGGTGAATACTTAAGTCAAGAGTTTCTTGATTATCTAAGAGACAATGGCATATTGTCTCAATGGACTCCGCCCTATACACCACAACATAATGGTGTATCTGAGAGGCGTAGCCGGACCTTGTTGGACATGGTTAGGTCAATGATGAATCATGCGACTCTTCCCAAGTCCTTTTGGGGTTATGCACTTCAGACAACTGTTTACTTGTTAAACAGAATGCCTACCAAGGTAGTCTCAACTACTCCATATGAGATATGGAATAGTAAGAAACCTCATGTATCTTACTTGAAGATATGGGGTTGTCCTGCTGATGTGGGTAAATCATGCTATGTTTTCACTACTTTATATATGTGCATTTTATCTCATTTCATATCCTAGGCATGTATTTTATCACGATTCAGTTAAGTTTAGCATATGGAAAAAAAAGAGACTGCTTTTGGTGTTTTTGTGTTAACAGGGCGAAGAAGAAGGGCGTATCAAAACAACACAGGCGTGTTGGGAATCGACACGCCTGTGTCATGAGAGCCAGCGGACAACACGCCCGAGTTCAAAGCGCAACACGCCCGTGTCGGTAATTCCAGCAGCCAACACGCCCTAGTGCAGCCGCGACACGCCCCAGTTCAAACCGTAACACGCCCTGTGGGAAACCCGCGACACGCCGGTGCCCTCATGTGGCATGGGCGTGTTGGCCTGATTTCAGCCTTCCTTTTCTGCGAGCAATCAGGATCTTCGTCTCAATTAAAAAGGGAATCTATTGCCTTAAATTGAAGAGGAGGCAAGGCTATAAAAGAGAAGATATTCTAACCCTAAAGGGAGGAGGGGACGACGGGTGGTCATAAAGGACGACAGAAGACGGCAAAGGAGTCGACGATGGAGGAACGCAGATGGCGACCAGTATCGTAATTTCTTTCTCTAGCAATTCTTGTCAGATTATGGAGTAGTGTCCTATAATCTTAGGATGGGGGAGTAGCCCTTTGTGATTTCGATGATGATATTATCTATACTACTTAAATTATTGTTTGTGTTGATTTGGTTTTCGTTGGATTTTTATTGACAAACCTAAGGAGCTAAGGGGAAGTACCTAACAGTGAACCCAAGTTCCCGAAACCCCGAACCAACTAGGGATAAACTCCTGTCAAGTAGCGGTAGTGTATCTACGAGGGCTTGCGGGGGTCTCGTGACAGGTCCCCTTAGCTGATTATGGTCCCGTGTGCAAACCTACCGTGAAAAAGGAAATTTGACTCTAGAGGAACTCTTATGGACTTAATGGATCTATCAAATCCAGTTTCTACCTAATGTAGGTAAGAATAGGGAGGTTTGCGGGGTCTCGTGATAGGTCCCCTTAGTGATTATGATCCCCTATGCTCGAACAGTGACAAGTAAATTGAGTTTGATAGATGCCGATTAGCGTAGACCTCGAAAGGGCGTTGATTTACCTTAGGATAGGTTCCATCAAAACAAACTCTAATAGGGGTAGGAAAGAATTACATCACCTTATAAATATTCGACTTGGTGAAACCCATATCCTGAGATTATCCTAAAATATCGACTTTTAGATCGTTCTTCTCATTCATTGTTATTGACTGCTAAGTTTCTTTGCTTAAACCATAAATTGATTTACTAGATAACTTGGTATCACGATCATTCGGTAATTGTTCCAATCCCTGTGGGATCGATATTTTTATTACTTGACGACAACCGTGCACTTGCGGAAAAGTACACATCAAGTTTTGGCGCCGTCTGCGATTAGCACTCAATATTGAATTGAGCGTGATTTAGTTAATCTAGATTTACATTACAATTCTTGTTACGAATATTGATTGTTCCTATTTTTCTTTCATTATCTATTCAGAATTCTTGTTTTGGGAGCCTCTCTTGTTGTTGCATGCACGGACTTAATAAGGAAATTCTCGATATTGATCACGAGATAGAGAGAACTTTCCTTGCTAGAAAACGATTTGAACCTCGGAAAACAATCGACCTCGACATGGTTGACGAGCGAAAATAAACCTTTAAGGGATTATGCGGCACCTAGTACAAGGGATTGAGATCAGTATTAGAAGACCCTATTGAAGCAAACAATTTGAATTAAACCGGCGCTACTATCTATGGTCCACAACATCAATTCGGAGGAGCACCTCTTGAAGATCCAAATCTGCACTTGGAAGTATTTTTGGAATTTTGCGAGACTTTAAAGCTGAATGGAGCCTCGGTGATGCTATTAGATTGCGCTTGTTTCCTTTCTCATTGCGGGACAAAGCGAGCTTGGCTACACTCTCTTCAGTGATTGTATAACTACAGGATCAATTTGGAGCAAAGATTTTTAGACAAGTATTTTCCACCCAGCCAAAGCTGCAAGTCTTGCCATCAAATCACTAATTTTGCGCAAAGGATGGAGAAACATTATTTGAAGCACAGGGATGATTTAAGGGATTACTACAAGAATGCCTCATCATGGGCTGGAGAAGTGGCTCATTGTTCATACTTTCTACAATGGAATCTCGTATGCTACTAAGGTTTCTCTTGATTCTGCTGCAGGAGGAGCTCTTATGAACAAAACATTGGATGAAGCTTTTGAGATCATCGAGAATGTGGCAATGAATTCTCACCAATGGGCTATAGAACGAGGATATCAAACTAAAATGCCAGGTAAGTTTGAGGTAAGTACCATTGATCTACTCAGTGCAAAAGTCGATGCATTAACTCAAAAGCTCGAACATTTTAATGTATCAGCCGTAAACTCATCTAATGTCACTTGCGAGATCTGTGGTGTAGCAGACACGTAGCGATGAACTGTCAAATCCTACACGCACCATCATCGGAAGCTGGGATTGAGCAAGTTGATGCGTTGAATAATTTTAATCAGAAGCCTAATGGTGGCAACCCTTACTCAAACACGTACAATCCCGGTTGGAGAAATCATCCCAACTTTTCGTATAGAGCCCATCAAAATTCTTCTGGACAGAACAACTTTGGAGCACCTTCGGGATTTCAGCCAGGACCCAAGTCGAGCTTAGAAAAGATGATGGAAAATTTTATCACGTGTCAGGGGAAGATAAATGATGAATTTCGGCAGCATATTGTAGAATCAAATAGGCAACATCAAAATAATACCGAGGCAATCAAGCAATTGGGAAGCAAGGTTGATAATTTGACTAATCACACAAGAATGCTGGAAAATCAAATTTCCCAAATTGCCATTTCGGCTCAAGATCAAGGATGCGTGATTTCTGGAAATTGAGAGTAAACCAGAGCATTGTAATTCTATAAGTTTGAGAAGTGGAAGGATTTTAGAAGGAGAGCTAAACAAGCGACCTCACGACCGCAGCGTGTGGAGTTGGAAGAAGAAAACAAGACACGCTGGGTTGAGCAATGAGGCGAACACACACGACCCGGGCGTGTTGTTCAACATGCCTGAGGTCCACGAGCGCGTGTCAGCCGACACACCCATGTCGGGTCATTCCAGCAGACAACACGCCCAGGCTGTGCCAAACAACCAGCGTGTCGAATAGGAACCAAGAACATATAAGCCCCCTATCCCGTTCCCTCAAAGGCTGATTAAGGAAAAATTGGATGAACAATTTGGTAAGTTCCTTGAGGTAATTAGGAAGCTATATATCAATATACCTTTTATAGAAGCTCTTCAACAAATGCCTACATACTCCAAGTTCTTGAAGGATATCTTAACCAATAAAAGAAAAGTCGAGGAGCATGTAACAGTGGCTCTTCTTGAGGAGTGCAAAGGCTTTAATTAAGAACATGGTATCTCCCAAACTGAATGATCCGGGTAGTTTTTCTATCCCTTGCATAATTAATAACTCAAATTTTGATAAGGCTTTTTACGATTTGGGCGCCAGTGTAAATCTGATACCTCTTTCCATATGCAAGAAATTGGATTTGGGAGAAATGAAACTAACTACTATGGCCTTGCGGTTAGCCGATCGCTCCATTAGATATCCTTTGGGAATCTTAGAAGATGTACCAGTGCAGGTGGGAAATTTTAGTATTCCTGCAGATTTTGTAGTGCTAGATATGGATGAAGACCCATGTATTCCACTCATTTTGGGGAGACCTTTCTTCTTGAGGCAATGATAGACGTCAAGAACCACAAACTCTCACTTGCATTTGGAAATGACAAAATTGAATTCGACCTTTCAAAAGCTGTTAAACAACCTTCTATTTTTTATGTTTGTTGTAGGATTGACAGTTTCCAGTCAAAAGCATTAGAAGGAGCACCAGAACAAACTTATCTTAATAAGCTCGAAGGGGATTTTGAGGATACAGAGCCGGAGATTTCCGCCCCCAACCTAATACCAAGAAGAACGAAGAGAAGGAGGGGCAGAGCATACCCCTCGAGCCATATCCCCAAAACTAGGGAGTAATTAAGGGGTCAAGCTAACGACCTTAAACAAGCGCTTCTTGGGAGGCAACCCAAGCTATTTTCATTTTTTTTTGTCATTTTATTTTTATTTTATTTGTTTCAGGATTACAGGACACGACATGTTAAACGTGCCACTGCGTGCCAAATTGACATGACCTGCCTATGCCGAACGACACAGGCGTGTTGACAACACAGGTCGAGCGTGCTGATAAGCACGCCCGTGTCGCACACTTCTCAACCCAGACACGCCTGGGGCGACCTGCGGCACGCCCTGGGCCGGACGGAACACGCCTATGACCACCTTGAGCAATTTTGTGAGTTTCGATGCACATCCTTTACTTTACTATTCTGTCTCAACTTAGATTTTTAGTTTGGTTAGTGCTATTTTTGTTTGCATCTTTTCATATATCATAACATTGTATTTTTTATATATCATCTAGCGTAATGCAACTGAATATTGGTCAGATCATGATGTTCCTTTTTGCCTATTTGATAAGAACCCTATTTCACTTCTAACACAGTCTATAGGTCAATCCAAAGAAAAGATTTAAATCCCCCATATCGGACGAGTACTCGATTTTCCATTAGAGACTTGCCTGCGCAACTTGGTTACTAGAGAAACACTTTCCCTGGAAGTTTTGGTAAAAAAAAAAAAAAAAAAAAAAAAAAAAGAGACTGGAATTGTTTTCAAGCACCCCTTTGAGACCAAGTGGTTACTGGGGAAACACCTAAAAGGTGCCCCTTTGAGACTAACTAGTTACTGGGGAAATGCTCTCTATAATTCCTTTCCTTCATTTTTCAAGCACCCCTTTGAGACCAAGTAGTTACTGGGGAAACACCTAAAAGGTGCCCCTTTGAGACTAACTAGTTACTGGGGAAATGTTCTCTATAATTCCTTTCCTTCTCTCTTCTTAGAAAGTGCTCCTTTGAGACCTTTTGATGATAGGTAAGGATGATCCATGCAGTAAGGCAGGTAAGTGCCTCTATGCCGGAAATAAGAATATTCTACGATAGAAGGGATGTCAAGTCCAGATTAGTGTCCAATGACTTTAGTCCACCTTTTCACGTGCACTATATAGGGATCTTTCGAACTTGGCAAATAGGAATGATTTGAAAAGATTAAGATCAGACTGTATACCCCTAGATGATGCCTAGTATTCCCACAAATAAGCTGTCTTTTGAGTTTTCTTTGCTTGAGGACAAGCAAAAGTTTAAGACTAGGGGATTTTGATGTGGGTAAATCATGCTATGTTTTCACTACTTTATATATGTGCATTTTATCTCATTTCATATCCTAGGCATGTATTTTATCACGATTCAGTTAAGTTTAGCATATGGGAAAAAAGAGACTGCTTTTGGTGTTTTTGTGTTAAGGCGAAGAAGAAGAAGGCGTATCAAAACAACACGCAGCGTGTTGGGAATCGACACGCTTTGTGTCATGAGAGCCGGACAACACGCCCAGAGTTCAAAGCGCAACACGCCCGTGTCGGTGATTCCAGCAGCCAACACGCCCTAGTGCGGGCGACACGCCCATTCAAACCGTAACCATACTGTGGGAAACCCGCAACAGGTGCCCTCATGATGGGCGTGTTGGCACGATTTCAACCTTCCTTTCTGCGAGCAATCGGGATCTTCGTCTCAATTTAAAGGGAATCTATTGCCTTAAATTGAAGAGGAGGCAAGGCTATAAAGAGAAGATATTCTAACCCTAAAGGGAGGAGGGGACGGCGGGTGGTCATAAGGGCGGCGAGAAGGCGGCGGAAGGAGTCGACGACGGAGGAACGCAGATGGCGACCAGTATCGTAATTTCTTTCTCTAGCAATTCTTGTCAGATTATGGAGTAGTGTCCTATAATCTTAGGATGGGGGAGTAGCCCTTTGACGATTTACGATGATGATATAATCTATACTACTTAAATTATTGTTTGTGTTGATTTGGTTTTCGTTGGATTTTTATTGAAAAACCTAAGGAGCTAAGGGGAAGTACCTAACAGTGAACCCAAGTTCCCGAAACCCCGAACCAACTAGGGATAAACTCCTGTCAAGTAGTGGTAGTGTATCTACGAGGGCTTGCGGGGGTCTCGTTACAAGTCCCCTTAGCTGATTATGGTCCCATGTGCAAACCTACCGTGAAAAAGGAAATTTGACTCTAGAGGAACTCTTATGGACTTAATGGAACTATCAAATCCAGTTTCTACCTAGTAATAGAGGTAAGAATAGGGAGGTTTGCGGGGGTCTCGTGACAGGTCCCCTTAGCTGATTATGATCCCCTATGCTCGAACACCGTGACAGGTAAATTGAGTTTGATAGGTACAGTTAGCGTAGACCTCGAAAGGGGCCGTTGATTTACCTTAGGATAGGTTCCATCAAAACAAACTCTAATAGGGGTAGGAAAGAATTAAATCATCTTATAAATCATCGACGTGGTGAAACCCATATCCTGAGATTCTCCTCAACTATCGACTTTTAGCTCGTTCTTCTCATTCATTGTTATTGACTGCTCAGTTTCTTTGCTTAAACCATAAATTGATTTACTAGATAACTTGGTATCACGATCATTCGGTAATTGTTCCAATCCCTGTGGGATCGATATTTTTATTACTTGACGACAACCGTGCACTTGCGGAAAAAGTACACATCACCTGCTTATGTGAAGCGGACTGTATCAGACAAACTAGATGCTAAGTCTGATAAATGTCTATTTATTGGATACCCTAAGGAAACAAGGGGTTACCAATTCTATCATCCTGTGGAACAAAAGGTGTTTGTTTCAAGGCATGCTGTGTTTCTAGAGAAAGAGTTTCTCTTGCAAGAAAATAGTGGGAGTATCATCGAGCTTGAGGAGGCTCGAGAGACTCAAATAGACATTGATGAGATACCTGGTGAAGCACAACAGCCGACAACTCATAGTGATGAGCAATCGGCAGAACCTATTGTAACACCACATCTTCGTAGATCTGGTAGAACACGCAATATTCCTGAGAGATATGGATTTCTCGTAAGTTAATCGAACGACGTGTTACTCATTGATGATGAGGAGCCTACCAGTTATGAAGAAGTGCTGACAAGTTCAGAAAGGGATAAGTGGCTTGATGCCATGAAGTCGAAAATGGATTCCATGTACGAAAACCAAGTTTGGAACTTGGTTGACCCACCTGAAGGCATAAAGCCTATAGGGTGCAAGTGGGTTTTCAAGAAGAAAACCGACATGGATGGTAATGTGATTACCTATAAGGCTAGATTGGTGGCGAAAGGATATCGTCAAAAACAAGGTGTTGATTATGACGAAACCTATTCGCCTGTAGCTATGCTTAAATCCATTCGGATGCTCCTGGCCATAGCGGCTCATTATGATTATGAGATACGGCAGATGGATGTGAAAACAGCTTTCCTTAATGGAAACCTGCTCGAGGACGTGTATATGATACAGCCTGAGGGTTTCACATCGGTTGATAAAACCAAGGTATGCAAATTGCGACTATCCATTTATGGATTGAAGCAAGCATCCAGGAGCTGGAATATCCGTTTTGATGAGACGATCAAAAAGTTTGATTTCTCACAAAATCCAGACGAACCTTGTGTGTACAAGAAGGTTAGTGGGAGTGCAGTCGTGTTCCTAGTATTGTATGTCGATGACATATTACTTATAGGAAACGATGTGTCAATCTTCTGATCGATTAAGGTTTGGTTATCCAAGACATTCTCCATGAAAGACACAGGAGAAGCAACCTACATCCTTGGGATTAAGATCTATAGAGATAGATCGAAACGGTTGCTTGGTCTTTCGCAGTCTACATATATAGACCGAGTGCTAAAGAGGTTTAGCATGTCGGAATCCAAGAAAGGTTATCTGCCCATCAGGCATGGGGTACACCTTTCGAAGTCTATGTGTCCGCATGTAAGAAGACGAGAGGATTTGCATGAGTAAGATTCCCTATGCATCCGCAATAGGATCTATCATGTATGCTATGTTATGTACGAGGCCCGATGTATCGTACGCTCTGAGTGTCACGAGCAGATACCAATCCGATCCAGGAATGGATCATTGGGCGGCTGTTAAGACGATCCTTAAGTACTTGAGAAGAACTAAGGATGTGTTCCTAATATATGGAGAAGGGGACATGGTGATACGCGGGTATACGGATGCCAGCTTTCAGACAGACAAGGATGATTCCAGGTCTCAGTCTGGATACGTGTTCACCTTGAATGGGGGTGCAGTGAGTTGGAAAAGTTCCAAACAAGAGACTGTAGCGGATTCTACCACTGAGGTAGAATATATTGCAGCTTCGGAAGCATCAAAGGAAGTTGTTTGGATCAAGAAGTTCGTTCATGAACATGGTGTGATTCCGGCCATTGTTGAAGCAATACCGGTCTACTGCGACAACAATGGAGCAATTGCACAGGCGAAAGAGCCAAGGTCTCATCAACGATCCAAACATGTACTTCGCCGCTATCATCTTATCAGAGAGATCATCAGTAGGAACGAAATACAAATCGAGAAAATTCCCACTGAAAGGAACTTAGCGGATCCTTTGACTAAAGCATTACCTTAGAGTAAGTTTGAGGGTCATGTTAGTGCTTATGGTATAGGATACCGTAGCGATTGGCATTAGGCCAAGTGGGAGTCTGTTAGTAATATATGAGAGATGTCCTAAGGCAATCGCCTTATGTATGAACCATTTATATGATAAATGAAGATTCACTATTTGAGTATACATGTTTAATGTATTTGATTGGATCTTAAACTCATTTCTTGAATGTCCACGATACGATTCACGGCATGAGAGAATTTGTGATTGGATCACAACTAGTGAGTATCTCTACATGTGTAATTGTGATGTATCGAATTATCCTAGTCGATGAATTGATGGATTTGGACACCATCAATTACGCATGATACGAGGTATACTCCTTGGTGTATCCAGCGGTGATTCTCAGCGCTAGAGACATAGTGATGTCCGGAGTTAATCGTGGATGCTAGTTATGGTAACTAGTTCATTGGAGTGACCAGTAGTAAGACTTCATATGGTTCTCTGCATATATAGATATGTCAATGAAGTTCTTACTGTAGCTTAAGTGCGATGTTCCTTTGACTTGCGGTATTCAAGTCATCTTGATCATGGAGACTTATGCTTTGACATCTTAAGCAAGCATCTCTAAGGAGATGTGGACCCGAGAAGATTGGGTATAAGTCGAAGTGATCGAAGGTGTTTGAATAGCCTATAAAGGATTCACCACTCCTTGCGAGGAGATGTATACCCATGGCCTCTCGTCGGATTGTTACTAAAGTCTTTGGCCAAAGCATTACATGTTTAGAGTAAGGTACTCTTGATACATGTGGAGTAACTAGAATCAGTAGGGACGAGAAATGATACTTGGGCTAGGTGTGGCGTAGTCGACCTAGTGAGGATGACACTATAGACCATGTCCTGAACCAAGTGGGTATAAGATGAGTGAAGGGAATGGGGCACGATTCATTCGAGCTACTGAAGGGTTTCAGAAATAGTTCTGGATCAACCGTTGATCTTTTCAGTTAATTGGGGATCATGATGTACTACTAGGTGCCACTCATGATCGTTCTATAATTAATGGTTAATTATAGACGGCCAACATAAACCAAGAACCTATTTGGTCACACGTGTTAGTAATATATGAGAGATGTCCTAAGGCAATCGCCTTATGTATGAACCATTTATATGATAAATGAAGATTCACTATTTGAGTATACATGTTTAATGTATTTGATTGGATCTTAAACTCATTTACTGAATGTCCACGATACGATTCACAGCATGAGAGAATTTGTTAATTTGATCACAACTAGTGAGTATCTCTACATGTGTAATTGTGATGTATCGAAATTATCCCTAGTCGTTGAATTGATGGATTTGGACACCATCAATTCTGTCGAGACTAGCACGAGGTATACTCCTTGGTGTATCTAAGCAGCTGATTCTCACTGGCTGGAGACATAGTGATGTCCGGAGTTAATCGTGGATGCTAGTTATGGTAACTAGTTCATTGGAGTGACCATCCGTAAGACTTCATATGGTTCTCTGCATATATAGATATGTCAATGAAGTTCTTACTGTGGCTTAAGTGCGATGTTCCTTTGACTTGCGGTATTCAAGTCATCTTGATCATGGAGACTTATGCTTTGGCATCTTAAGCAAACATCTCCGAGGAGATGTGGACCCGGGATGATTGGGTATAAGTCGAAGTGATCGAAGGTGTTTGAATAGCCTATAAAGGATTCACCACTCCTTGCGAGGAGATGTATACCCATGGCCTCTCGTCGGATTGTTACTAAAGTCTTTGGCCAAAGCATTACATGTTTAGAGTAAGGTACTCTTTGATACATGTGGAGTAACTAGAATCCGTAGGACGAGGAAATGATACTTGGGCTAGGTGTGACGTAGTTAGCCTAGTGGGGACTGACACTATAGACCATGTCCTGAACCAAGTGGGTATAAGATGAGTGAAGGGAATGGGGCACGATTCATTCGAGCTACTGAAGGGTTTCAGAAATAGTTCTGGATCAACCGTTGATCTTTTCGGTTAATTGGGGATCATGATGTACTACTAGGTGCCACTCATGATCGTTCTATAATTAATGGTTAATTATAGACGGCCAACATAAACCGAGAACCTATTTGGTCACACGCACAATGAGTATAATCCAAAGGATTTAAAACGAGCTTGAGAATGGGATTCTCAGACCGAGAGAAACTATGTTTGGTTGGACCAAACATAAAGCGAGCATGAAATTGTTTCAGTCGCAATGGAAGCGTGGATGGGCCGTGTCTTATGAAGACATAATGGATGGACCAAAATGGTTTGGTTCTAATCCAATGGATGAGAATAAACCAAAGGGTTTGGTTTATATTAAACGAATGAACCAAAGGTTGGTTCGGTTCGTTTTAACTTAAAATAAACCATCATGGTTTGGTTTATTTTAACTTATCTTAATAGAGCAGGTTAACGGGCTTTATGGATATGATCCATTAACCATTAAGAGAATTAGTTCTCTATAAAAGAGGGCTTAATGGATAATTAAGCCCTAATCAATCAAAAACTCTAAGCCCTTGAAGTTGCCGCCCACCCCTTGGAGGAATTTTCGGCGCCCAACTACAAGCTGCCGCCGCCCAGCTTTGTGCCGCCGTCCAAGACCCTTGCCAGCGTCCAAGCTCCAGCCGGTGAACCTCCGGCGACCCTCCGGTGATCTCCTATAGGTTCGGCATCAAGGTGAGCCTTTTCTCTCCTTGTTTTGGCCGGCGCCTACTCCTCCACCAAGCTGTCCAGTTTTCTGGACAGCTTCTTCTCCTCTCGTTGGAGCATCGTTTGGACGACGGTTAGTGATCCGACAGCGGCTAACATACCGGGGATTTGATCTCCGGTAATCCTCTGAGGTGGAGGACGAAGGATTCGTCAATCGGTTGACGAATACCTCTCCGGAGAAGCGAGTCTTGAGGACTTGTTTTAGGTCCGAATTTGGATTCGGATCGTGATCATCTCTCGATCACGTCATCTTCAACACGAGGCTAGTAACCCATACGAAGACGAAGCTCGTGGCTTGGCGAAGTCATCCCGAGGAGCTCGGCGTGGATACGGATAGAGACGATTCTTACGAGGATCGTTCCGGTTGATGCCGTTCCCGCTACACGTCATACGAAAGGTATAACGTAGTTTAATTTCCTTTTATTGCAAATTTTAATTTACGGTTATGTATACACTTGTTGTAATATGCATGCGTGTGTTGTGTGTGTTGTAATAAATATAGATTTATTATTTTTAATTGCTTCCGCTGTGCTCATGTTTACGAAACATAATCGAACACACACACGCCGCGGTGCCGGAAACCCAACAGTGGTATCAGAGCCCAGGTTGTGTTTCGACATAATCGTAAAATGGTTTTGCGATAGTCATAATGTATTTCTGGAAATTTTCTGAATTTTGGAAATTTAGAAGTATTTATGGAAATTTTTTAATTTTGGAAAGTCTAGAAGTATTTATGGAAATCTTCCACTTTTGGAAAGTTGGAAGTATTTATGGAAATTGATATTTTCCATAAATAAAATATTTGATTAGATTCTGAAAATTTGTTTCCTAATTTAATCATGATTTGATTTGGGAAATCAAATCTTAAAATATTTTATTTCCATAAGTAGTTTTAATGATTTAGGAAATTGGTTTCCTAAATAGATTTTCCTTAATCAAATAATTCCATGAATAAAATATGTGATTAGATTTGGAAATTTGTTTCCTAATTTAATTATGATTTGATTTGGAGAATCAAATCTTAAACATATTTTATTTCCATAAATAGTTATGACATATAAGGAAATTATATACATGACATAATTGTATGCCATGTAATTGCATTAGATGCATAACATTATGCCATGCGTGTCATGACATGTAGATGTATGCCATGTATGCCATGCCATGTAGATAATAGTTATTTGCATGCAAAGAGGATGAGACATAAAACCCTAACTCAATATTAAAGCCTACACCTTCCATTAATATGGTTAAAACCAGAGTTCTGTTTCTTGTTTGGGTTGTTGGACTCACTCCAAGCCCGGCTCGAACCTGAACATGTTCAAATCATTGGAATAGTTTAACTATAATATGTTAAGAGTAAGAGGTCAATCGTTAGTTTGGGTTGTTGGACTCACTCCAAGCCTGGCTAATTGGTTGAATGCGCTCTAACCATATTAAAACTATTTCGCGATTAATGGGTCGGCTTTAACTTGGAGCATCGATTTGTTGGACTCACTCCAAGGTCGATGCGAAGAGAGGTGAAGTTGGGTGCTATGCATATGATGCATACTTGTTAATGTGTTAACAACCCAATGTATGTGTAAACATTCAATTAGTTGATAGCACATTGTGAAAGTTACATATACATGATATGTAATCGGTATACTTGATACCCACCATCATAGCTAAGAATGGCTTGTTGGACTCACTCCAAGGTTGTTCTTATCTATGATGGATATCAGCCCATTCGGAGATGGACCTACGATCTCCCGAAGTGATTTTAAGGGTTTTTTGAAATTCGAAAAATGAATGGGATTTATAAATGTATATTGATGCATTTTAAAATCATTTTCTCATATATGCTCGTTTTGTATTTCTAGGTCAATAAATTGATCATGACGTCTTTGAATTTGCGCACTATTTTGGATTCGAACAAACTGACTGGGCCTAACTTTCTGGACTGGCTTAGAAACCTGAGAATTGTTCTCAAGGCGGAAAAGCTTGCATATGTCCTTGAAGAGCCTCTTCCTGACCGTCCTAAGGACGATGCAACTCCAGACCAAATGTTGGTCTATCAGAAACATGTGGCAGATTCTGAGCTGGCGAGTTGCATCATGCTAGCGGCGATGGTACCTGAGCTGCAAAAGCAGCATGAGCATATGGATGCTAATACTATGGTCTTCCATCTTCATGAGTTGTTCGATGAGCAAGCGAGATCCGAAAGGTTCGAGGTCTCTAGGCTCCTCTTCACTACGAAGATGCAAGAAGGTTCGTCTGTAGTGCAGTTTGTGCTAAAGATGAACGGGTACATCGAGCGGCTAGCTACCCTCGGTTTTGTGATGGATCATGAGTTAAGTATTGACTTAATTCTGCATTGTTTGCCCAAGAGCTTCTCGCAATTTGTGATGAACTATCGGATGAACAAATTGGAATCCACCATTCTCGAGCTCCTTAATATGCTGAAGACTGTGGAGCCTTCTGTAAAGCATGAGGAGAAGGCGGTTCTGTTAGTTGATTCCTCAAAGAAAGGTTCTAAGAGGAAGGCAAAAGAACAGAAGAAAGGAAAGAAAAAGGCAAAGAAGGCAGAACCAGCGCAAAAGGGCACTTGCCATCACTGTGGCAAGGAAGGCCACTGGCGAAGAAACTGCAAGACTTATCTTGAGTCCATGAAGAAGAAGAAGGCATCCGATGCCCCATCCTCTT
This sequence comes from Wurfbainia villosa, assembly GCA_025175895.1. Lineage (NCBI taxonomy): Eukaryota > Viridiplantae > Streptophyta > Magnoliopsida > Zingiberales > Zingiberaceae > Wurfbainia > Wurfbainia villosa. The sequence continues at coordinate 14,972,653 of CM045996.1, read as the reverse complement.
CAGGTATCTTCGTTATTGATTGTCATTCTATTTCCTTAGACACTTGGGTATTGGATACTGGGTGTAGCTCAAATATATGTAATGACATATAGGGGCTAAGGAATAGAAGAAGACTTGTCAGAGGGGAGTCAAATTTGTGAGTTGGCAATGGAGCAAAGGTTGCTGCGGTCGCCATCGGAACTTATTTGCTGAAGCTCCCTAGTAGACTAGTCTTGGAACTGGACAATTGCTATTATGTTCCTTCTCTAATAAAGAACATTGTTTCTATTTCCTGCTTAAATAGAAATGGTTTCCATTTAATGTTTAATAACAATTGTTGTTATATAACTTAGAATGACGTACTTTATGGAACTGGAACATTGAGTAATGGCATTTATACGTTGGACGTATCCAGTGACATCTTCAATATCGAAGCGAGCAAAACGCGTGCTCGAAAGGATAATCAAATAGACTCCTATATGTGGCATTGTCGTCTTGGCCATATAAGCAAGAAACGCATGTCCGAATTACACCGATGTGGAATTCTGGAATCGTTTGAATTGGATTCATACGATACATGCGAATCATGCTTAAAAGGCAAGATGACTAAGTTACCTTTTACTGGAAAAGGTGAACGAGTGGGAGAGTTACTAGGTCTAGTACACACTGATGTATGTGGACCTATGTCAACTCAAGCTTTAGGAGGCTATAACTACTTCATTACCTTCACCGATGATCACTCACTGTTTGGGTATGTGTTCTTGATGAAACACAAGTCTGAAGCCTTTGAAAGGTTCAAAGAATTCAGAAATGAAGTAGAGAAACAACATGACAAAAGTATTAAAATACTTCAATCGGATCGAGGTGGTGAATACTTAAGTCAAGAGTTTCTTGATTATCTAAGAGACAATGGCATATTGTCTCAATGGACTCCGCCCTATACACCACAGCATAATGGTGTATCTGAGAGGCGTAACCGGACCTTGTTGGACATGGTCAGGTCAATGATGAATCATGCGACTCTTCCCAAGTCCTTTTGGGGTTATGCACTTCAGACAGCTGTTTACTTGTTAAGCAGAATGCCTACCAAGGTAGTCTCTACTACTCCATATGAGATATGGGCTAGTAAGAAACCTCATGTATCTTACTTGAAGATATGGGGTTATCCTGCTTATGTGAAGCGGACTGTATCAGACAAACTGGATGCTAAGTCTGATAAATGTCTATTTATTGGATACCCTAAGGAAACAAGGGGTTACCAATTCTATCATCCTGTGGAACAAAAGGTGTTTGTTTCAAGGCATGCTGTGTTTCTCGAGAAAGAGTTTCTCTTGCAAGAAAACAGTGGGAGTGTCGTCGAGCTTGAGGAGGCTCGAGAGACTCAAATAGACATTGATGAGATACCTGGTGAAGCACAACAACCGACAACTCATAATGATGAGCAATCGGCTGGACCTATTGTAACACCACATCTTCGTAGATCTGGTAGAACACGCAATATTCCTGAGAGATATGGATTTCTCGTAAGTGAATCGAATGACGTGTTACTCATTGATGAAGAGGAACCTTCCAGTTATGAAGAAGTGCTGACAAGTTCAGAAAGGGATAAGTGGCTTGGTGCCATGAAGTCGGAAATGGATTCCATGTACGAAAACCAAGTTTGGAACTTGGTTGACCCACCTGAAGGCATAAAGCCTATAGGGTGCAAGTGGGTTTTCAAGAAGAAAACCGACATGGATGGTAATGTGATTACCTATAAGGCTAGATTGGTGGCGAAAGAATATCGTCAAAAACAAGGTGTTGATTATGACGAAACCTATTCGCCTGTAGCTATGCTTAAATCCATTCGGATGCTCCTGGCCATAGCGGCTCATTATGATAATGAGATATGGCAGATGGATGTGAAAACAGCTTTCCTTAATGGAAACCTGCTCGAGGACGTGTATATGATACAGCCTGAGGGTTTCACATCGGTTGATAAAACCAAGGTATGCAAATTGCGACGATCCATTTATGGATTAAAGCAAGCATCCAGGAGCTGGAATATCCGTTTTGATGAGACGATCAAAAAGTTTGATTTCTCACAAAATCCAGACGAACCTTGTGTGTACAAGAAGGTCAGTGGGAGTGCAGTCGTGTTCCTAGTATTGTATGTCGATGACATATTACTTATAGGAAACGATGTGTCAATCTTACAGTCAGTTAAGGTTTGGTTATCCAAGACATTCTCCATGAAAGACCTGGGAGAAGCAACCTACATCCTTGGGATTAAGATCTATAGAGATAGATCAAAACGGTTGCTTGGTCTTTCGCAGTCTACATATATAGACCGAGTGCTAAAGAGGTTTAGCATGTCGGAATCCAAGAAAGGTTATCTGCCCATCAGGCATGGGGAACACCTTTCGAAGTCTATGTGTCCGCGCACAGAAGACGAGAGGATTTGCATGAGTAAGATTCCCTATGCATCCGCAATAGGATCTATCATGTATGCTATGTTATGTACGAGGCCCGATGTATCGTACGCTCTGAGTGTCACGAGCAGATACCAATCCGATCCAGGAATGGATCATTGGGCGGCTGTTAAGACGATCCTTAAGTACTTGAGAAGAACTAAGGTTGTGTTCCTAATATATGGAGAAGGGGACATGGTGATACGCGGGTATACGGATGCCAGCTTCCAGACAGACAAGGATGATTCCAGGTCTCAGTCTGGATACGTGTTCACCTTGAATGGGGGCGCAGTGAGTTGGAAAAGTTCCAAACAGGCGAAAGAGCCAAGGTCTCATCAACGATCCAAACATGTGCTTCGCCGCTATCATCTTATCAGAGAGATCATCAGTAGGAACGAAATACAAATCGAGAAAATTCCCACCGAAAGGAACTTAGCGGATCCTTTGACTAAAGCATTACCTCAAAGTAAGTTTGAGGGTCATGTTAGAGCTTATGGTATTGGATACCGTAGCGATTGGCATTAGGCCAAGTGGTAGTCTGTTAGTAATATATGAGAGATGTCCTAAGGCAATCGCCTTATGTATGAACCATTTATATGATAAATGAAGATTCACTATTTGAGTATACATGTTTAATGTATTTGATTGGATCTTAAACTCATTTACTGAATGTCCACGATACGATTCACAGCATGAGAGAATTTGTGAATTTGATCACTAGTGAGTATCTCTACATGTGTAATTGTGATTTATCGAAATTATCCCTAGTCAATGAATTGATGGATTTGGACACCATCAATTCTGTCGAGACTAGCACGAGGTATACTCCTTGGTGTATCCAAGCAGCTGATTCTCAATGGCTGGAGACATAGTGATGTCCGGACTTAATCGTGGATGCTAGTTATGGTAACTAGTTCATTGGAGTGACCAGCCGTAAGACTTCATATGGTTCTCTGCATATATAGATATGTCAATGAAGTTCTTACTGTGGCTTAAGTGCGATGTTCCTTTGACTTGCAGTATTCAAGGCATCTTGATCATGGAGACTTATGCTTTGACATCTTAAGAAAACATCTCCGAGGAGATGTGGACCCGGGATGATTGGGTATAAGTCGAAGTGATCGAAGGTGTTTGAATAGCCTATAAAGGATTCACCACTCCTTGCGAGGAGATGTATACCCATGGCCTCTCGTAGGATTGTTACTAAAGTCTTTGGCCAAAGCATTACATGTTTAGAGTAAGGTACTCTTCGATACATGTGGAGTAACTAGAATCCGTAGGACGAGGAAATGATACTTGGGCTAGTTGTGACGTAGTCAGCCTAGTGGGGACTGACACAATAGACCATGTCCTGAACCAAGTGGGTATAAGATGAGTGAAGGGAATGGGGCACGATTCATTCGAGCTACTTAAGGGTTTCAGAAATAGTTCTGGATCAACCGTTGATCTTTTCGGTTAATTGGGGATCATGATGTACTACTAGGTGCCACTCATGATCATTCTATAATTAATGGTTAATTATAGACGGCCAACATAAATCGAGAACCTATTTGGTCACACACACAACGAGTATAATCCAAAGGATTTAAAACGAGCTTGAGAATGGGATTCTCAGACCGAGAGAAACTTTGTTTGGTTGGACCAAACATAAAGCGAGCATGAAATTGTTTCAGTCGCAATGGAAGCGTGGATGGGCCGTGTCTTATGAAGACATAATGGATGGACCAAAATGGTTTGGTTCTAATCCAATGGATGAGAATAAACCAAAGGGTTTGGTTTATATTAAACGAATGAACCAAAGGTTGGTTCGGTTCATTTTAACTTAAAATAAACCATCATGGTTTGGTTTATTTTAACTTATCTTAATGGAGCAGGTTAACGGGCTTTATGGATATGATCCATTAACTATTAAGAGAATTAGTTCACTATAAAAGAGGGCTTAATGGATAATTAAGCCCTAATCAATCAAAAACTCTAAGCCCTTGAAGTTGCCGCCCACCCCTTGGAGGAATTTTCGGCGCCCAACTACAAGCTGCCGCCGCCCAGCTTTGTGCCGCCGTCCAAGACCCTTGCCGGCGTCCAAGCTCCAGCCGGTGAACCTCCGGCGACCCTCCGGTGATCTCCTATAGGTTCGGCATCAAGGTGAGCCTTTTCTCTCCTTGTTTTGGCCGGCGCCTACTCCTCCACCAAGCTGTCCAGTTTTCTGGACAGCTTCTTCTCCTCTCGTCGGAGCGTCGTTTGGACGACGGTTAGTGATCCGACAGCGGCTAACATACCGGGGATTTAATATCCGGTAATCCTCTGAGGTGGAGGACAAAGGATTCATCAATCGGTTGACGAATACCTCTCCGGAGAAGCGAGTCTTGAGGACTTGTTTTAGGTCCGAATTTGGATTCGGATCGTGATCATCTCTCGATCACGTCGTCTTCAACACGAGGCTAGTAACCCGTACGAAGACGAAGCTCGTGCCTTGGCGAAGTCATCCCGAGGAGCTCGGCATGGATACGGATAGAGACGATTCTTACGAGGATCGTTCCGGTTGATGCCGTTCCCGCTACACGTCATACGAAAGGTATAACGTAGTTTAATTTCCTTTTATTGCAAATTTTAATTTACGGTTATGTCTACACTTGTTGTAATATGCATGCGTGTGTTTTGTGTGTTGTAATAAATATAGATTTATTATTTTTAATTGCTTCCGCTGTGCTCATGTTTACGAAACATGATCGAACACACACACGCCGCGGTGCCGGAAACCCAACAACACGCACAATGAGTGTAATCCAAAGGATTTAAAACGAGCTTGAGAATGGGATTCTCAGACCGAGAGAAACTATGTTTGGTTGGACCAAACATAAAGCGAGCATGAAATTGTTTCAGTCGCAATGGAAGCGTGGATGGGCCGTGTCTTATGAAGACATAATGGATGGACCAAAATGGTTTGTGTAGCGCCCGCCCTTATCTGCTCTCAGGGCGGCGCTACTTTAGTCTATATATATATTTTTTTTATTAGCATACTACATATGGATCCGTTCAAAGTCTACATGCTTAAACAGGTTATCATAACTGAGACCTTCTTTGGCACATGCATCACCTATCTTATTCATCATTAGCATGACCACATATCTTATCTCATTTCATAACATGCATAACGAAAGGATTCGTTCATGAGTTCTAACATATCGAACCTCTTAAATAAAGGGATACTCATTAAACACAAGTCTTATAAGCGGAAGCAATGTCTTAAATTGTTCTTAGAGCATATAAATATAAGCAGATAGTGAAGGGTCTTCTTCCACCATGCCACTATCTCACACGCACATGGCCCCTCCTGCCACTTCCTCTAGTGCAGACTTCCTTTATCTGCAGTATATGGACAATATAAACTATAAGCATATAGCTTAGTAAGATCCTTGCCTACTCACAAAAGCCACGATTTCATCAAACTATTAGAACATGAGCATCTTTCCATAGAAATGACCTAGGCATTTCATAGTAACACTAATCAACAACATATCCAGTAATAGTACAAAAAGAACTAAGCATGGCATAGAAATTGTTCATAAGCATAAGTTAAGCATAATTAATCTAAGGCATACTTTGAACATGAGCGTTATAACTGCATAAACTAAGCATGCATGAAAGACGTATTCATAAGCGTTTTAAAACTTAACAATAAGCATTCCTAACCTAAGCCTTCGTAACAACATACATCTTAATCCTACATAAAGTACATAGGTACGAACATTCTTCAAAGTAACCATAACCATTCATCAGGAAAATCTAAACATGCATAAAGGACGTAATCATAAGCATTTGGTTAACTTGAACATAAACATTTGTAATAACATAAACCCTAATCATGCAGAAGGAACATAATCGCAAGTATTCTTAACCTTACCCATAACCTTCACCACATCATAAATTCTAAACTAGCATAAAGTACATAGTCACCACATACTTAGACTTAACTCTAAACATCATAACTTCATAACATCTAGCATGCATAAAGAACCTAGTTCGTAAGCATTCAGAGCATTTAACATAAGCATACACAATATCATAAAAGTCTTTTCTTTTCAAAACATATACTTATAAATACTTCAATATTATCATAACTTCATAACATCTAGCATGCATAAAGAACCTAGTTAGTAAGCATTCAGAGCATTTAACATAATCATACACAATATCATAAAAGTCTTTTCTTTTCAAAACATATACTTATAAATACTTCAATATCATCATAACTTCATAACATCTAGCATGCATAAAGAACCTAGTTCGTAAGCATTCAGAGCATTTAACATAAGCATACACAATATCATAAAAGTCTTTTTCTTTTCAAAACATATACTTATAAATACTTCAATATCATCATAACTTCATAACATCTAGCATGCATAAAGAACCTAGTTCGTAAGCATTCAGAGCATTTAACATAAGCATACACAATATCATAAAAGTCTTTTCTTTTCAAAACATATACTTATAAATACTTCAATATCATCATAACTTCATAACATCTAGCATGCATAAAGAACCTAGTTCGTAAGCATTGAGCATTTAACATAAGCATACACAATATCATAAAAGTCTTTTCTTTTCAAAACATATACTTATAAATACTTCAATATCATCATAACTTGTTTGGGGGCCCTGTGTTAAGTACCACATAATGCGCGTTCCCTAATAGGTCAGTAGCGAGCCACATCCTATTAGAGCAAGACCTCTTACGTCTTACCAGGCAAGACCTCTTACGCCTTCTTGTGTCCCTATGGATTTGATTAACGACCACCACGGTCGGGTACTTAACCTCTTGCAAAGTAAAATACTTAATTCTTTTCTTTTCTGGACATAATATAAGGAATGCTCTTGATCCCCATCATAAGAAGGGAAGCATCTTGATCTTATCTTGACATAAGGAGAGCTCTTGATCCCTACTTGAAAGGGAAGCATCTCCATCTTATCTTATCATAAGGAGAGCTCTTGATCCCTACTTGAAAGGGAAGCATCTCCATCTTATCGTATCATAAGGAGAGCTCTTGATCCCTACTTGAAAGGGAAGCATCTCCATCTTAGTCATTTTATAAGGACACATGCATTCATAACATAAGAGTACCCTAAAGGGGTCCTAAAGCATAAACGTGTTCATCACATAAGCATGTTTCATGACACATTGCATCGTAAACATGAAGCATATTTCCTAAGCATATTCATGACATATTAAATCACAAAACATGTTCTTCACCTAGGTATATTTCATGGCACAATACTCCATAAACTTGAAACACATTCCCGAAGCATATACATGGCATATTACTTCACACAACATGTTCATCACGACATATTACATGGCACATTACATCATAACATGAAGCATATTTCCTAAGCCTATTCATGGCATATTAAATTGTAAAACATGTTCATCACATAGCCTAATTTCATGTTGCATTGAATCATAACATATTCATCACCCAAGCATAGTTCATGTCATATTAAAAACTATACACATAGCACAATTACATATAGGGGTGTTTTCATGAAACCCTAACCCTAAAACCATGGGCTGGCCGAAACTTGTAAGGGGTTCAACTTAGGTTTAGTCCCCTAAAATTCATTCATAAAGCATTATAACCTAGCTTAGCATCATGAGGGATATTTTCATGCCACCCTAACCCTAGTTACCTAGGGTGGCCAAAACCTATAAGGGGCTCAACTAGGGTTCTTGTCACCTAATATTCATTCATGAGCACTATAACTTATTCTAGTGTCATTAGAACCATTTTCTTGCAACCCTAACCCTAGATAGAGGAGTTGGCCGAACCATGGAATGGGTTCAACTAGGGTTCTTGTCACCTAATATTCATTCATGAGCACTATAACTTATCCTAGGGTCATTAGAAACATTTTTCTTGCAACCCAAACCCTAATTATATGAGTTGGCCGAAACTTGTAATGGGTTCAACTTAGGTTTAGTCCTAGAATTCATTCCTAAAGCCTTATCATGGCCTAACCTCATAAGGGGAGTTTCCATAAAAAAACCCTAACCCTAAAAAGCCTTGGGGTCAAACCCATAAGGGCACCAAGTTAAAATTTTGTCCCTAAAAATTCCTATAGTTTGCATACAACCTATAGGAGTTCCTAACATCATTTTCATGAATCTTAGCCCAAAAACTTAATTGGCGAAACCTACAAGGGCTACACTTCATCTTCTGAGAAATTTAACCTACGAAACGAATACACTGCAGGTGAGGGAAATCTTACATCCTTCGCTTTGCTTGGGGAGATGACCTAATGGAGGTCACCTAGCTCTCTCCTAGCTTGCAAGGGGCTCTCGGCCAAAGGAAGAAGAAGAGAGCTTGGGTTTCGGTGAGAATGAAGAGAAGAGGAAGAAGGAAGGAAGAAGTGGCCAAATGGAACTTCTCTCTTCTTTATAAAGGGGAGGAAGAGAAGTTTCTCTTCTCTTTGTCAAGCCTCTTCATTTACCCTCCTCCCATTTATCTATAGGTTCCCCTTTTCCTCTAATGATATGATTCTATTGGGCTTATGGTTAGTGGGTGCATCTATAAGGCTTGGCTATCTCTAGAGGTGGGGGGTTCAATTCCTAGGCTTTGCATCTCTTTTTGGCTTATTTTCTTTTATTTCTCCAAAAAGGCCTACATAAAGCCCATCATCATAAAGCCAAAAATTCTCGTAAAATTGCTAGAATTTCACGGGCATTACAGTTTGGTTCTAATCCAATGGATGAGAATAAACCAAAGGGTTTGGTTTATATTAAACGAATGAACCAAAGGTTGGTTCGGTTCGTTTTAACTTAAAATAAACCATCATGGTTTGGTTTATTTTAACTTATCTTAATGGAGCGAGTTAACGGGCTTTATGGATATGATCCATTAACCATTAAGAGAATTAGTTCTCTATAAAAGAGGGCTTAATGGATAATTAAGCCCTAATCAAAACCCTAGCCCTTGGAGTTGCCGCCCACCCCTTGAAGGAGGTTTTCGGCGCCAACCCTAGTGTGCCGCCGCCCAACCTCTTGTGCCGCCGTCCAACTTGTTGCCGGCGTCCAAGCTTCAGCCGGCTATCCTCCGGCGACCCTCCGGTGATCTCCTATAGGTTTGGCATCAAGGTGAGCCTTTTCTTTCCTTGGTTGGCCGGCGCCTATATCCTCCACCAAGCTGTCCAGTTTTCTGGACAGCTTCTCCTCCTCTCGTCGGAGCGTCGTTTGGACGACGGTTAGTGCTCCGACAGCGGCTAACTTACCGGGGATTTGATCTCCGGTAATCCTCTGAGGTGGGGGACGAAGGATTCGTCAAACGGTTGACGAATACCTCTCCGGAGAAGCGAGTTTTGAGAACTCGTTTTAGGATCCGAATTTGGATTCGGATCGTGATCATCTCTCGATCACATCATCTTCAACACGAGGCTAGTAACCCGTACGAAGACGAAGCTCGTGACTTAGCGAAGTCATCCCGAGGAGCTCGGCGTGGATACGGATAGAGACGATTCTTACGAGGATCGTTCCGGTTGATGCCGTTCCCGCTACACGTCATACGAAAGGTATAACGTAGATAAATTTCTTTTATTGCAAATTTTAATTTACGGTTATGTCTACACTTGTTGTAATATGCATGCGTGTGTTGTGTGTATTGTAATAAATATAGATTTATTATTTTTAATTGCTTCCGCTGTGCTCATGTTTACGAAACATGATCGAACACACACATGCCGTGGTGCCGAAAACCCAACAAGACACTGATCATGTCTGCAATACTTTGCAGGGGTTCCAGGAAACCCGATGACTGGCTGAAGGAGAGATTACCATCTACTTGGGTGATGCTACGAAGGTAGCGGCTGTTGCAGTGGGAGATGTTTATTTATCTTTTGAGAAAAATAAAGTTTCGGTTCTTAAGAATTGCCTTTATGTATCTTTATTTAAAAAGAATTTAATTTTGATTTCTAAATTGTTTATGGATGGATATTCTATTTCTTTTAATGACAGAGTTGTTATAAAAATGAATAGAGAGATTATCTGTTCTGGTGCATTGATAGGAAATTTATATACACTTGAACCAAAAGCTCCCACGATGCAAATAGAAGTTAATAACTCATCTTCTAATTCCAATAAGAGAAAAGAACCTTCGAAGATAAACCAAACATATCTTTGGCATCTAAGACTTGGTCATATTAACCTAAGCAGAATTCAAAGGTTGATAGCTGATGGACCTCTGGGTTCATTAGTGGTGGATGATTTCCCAACCTGCGAATCTTGCTTGGAGGGGAAAATGACCAAGAGGCCTTTTAAGGCCAAGGGGTATAGAGCCAAAGATGTGTTGAAATTGGTTCATTCTGATTTGTGTGGTCCTATGTCTATCTAGGCAAGAGGTGGTTTTGAGTATTTCGACTCTTTCATAGACGATTATTCAAGATATGGATACATTTACTTGATGCTTCGCAAGTCTGAATGCTTTGACAAGTTCAAAGAATTCAAGGCTGATGTGGAGAAACGTCAAGGTAAAAGTATCAAGACACTACGATCTGATCGTGGTGGTGAGTACCTCTTGGGAGAGTTTAGGAATTACTTATCAGAGGGTGGATTCAATCCTAATTATGCACTGTCAATGGTGTAGCAGAGCGAAGGAATAGGACTCTTATGGAGATGGTTAGATCGATGATGAGTAATTCTGAATTGCCAGATTCATTATGAGGATATGCTCTAGATATGATAGTGTACATTCTGAACTTGGTTCCATCTAAATCAGTGCCTTCTACTCCCATAGAATTGTGGACTGGGCGAAAGCCTAGTCCAAGACATATTAGGATTTGGAGGATTCCAACACATATGCTGAAGGCAGATGTTGGTAAGTTAGAACCCCTTACAGAAGTACGCATGTTCATTGGCTATCCTAGTGGAACGAAAGGTGGTTTGTTTTATAGTCCTAGAGATCATAGGGTGATCATTAGCACGAACGCTAGATTTCTAGAGGAAGACTATGTAATGAACCACAAGCCCATGAGTAAGATTGTTCTGGAGGAATTAAAAGGGGAAGTCACTTCTTGCTTATGAGGATATACCACAAGTCATTGGCATCACGTGTCGGATGTTAGTAATATATGAGAGATGTCCTAAGGCAATGCGCCTTATGTATGAACCATTTATATGATAAATGAAGATTCACTATTTGAGTATACATGTTTTATGTATTTGATTGGATCTTAAACTCATTTCTTGAATGTCACGATACGATTCACGGCATGAGAGAATTTGTGATTGGATCACAACTAGTGAGTATCTCTACATGTGTAATTGTGATGTATCGGAATTATCCTAGTCGATGAATTGATGGATTTGGACACCATCAATTACATGCCGAGACTTACGAGGTATACTCCTTGGTGTATCAAGCGGTGATTCTCCTTTGGTGATGTCGGAGTTGATCGTGGATGCTAGTTATGGTAACTAGTTCATTGGAGTGACCAGTAGTAAGACTTCATATGGTTCTCTGCATATATAGATATGTCAATGAAGTTCTTCTTGTGGCTTAAGTGCGATGTTCCTTTGACTTGCGGTATTCAAGTCATCTTGATCATGGAGACTTATGCTTTGACATCTTAAGCAAACATCTCTAAGGAGATGTGGACCCGGGATGATTGGGTATAAGTCAGTGATCGAAGGTGTTTGAATAGCCTATAAAGTTCACCACTCCTTGCGAGGAGATGTATACCCATGGCCTCTCGTCAGTTGTTACTAAAGTCTTTGGCCAAAGCAATACATGTTTAGAGTAAGGTACTCTTGATACATGTGGAGTAACTAGAATCCGTAGGGACGAGGAAATGATACTTGGGCTAGGTGTGGCGTAGTCGACCTAGTGGGGCTGACACAATAGACCATGTCTGAACCAAGTGGGTATAAGATGAGTGAAGGGAATGGGGCACGATTCATTCAAGCTCTCTTGAAGGGTTTGAGAAATAGTTACGGATCAACCGTTGATCTTTTGGTTAATTGGGGATCATGATGTACTACTAGGTGCCACTCATGATCGTTCTATAATTAATGGTTAATTATAGGCGGCCAACATAAACCGAGAACCTATTTGGTCACACGCTGCGAGTGTAATCCAAAGGATTTAAAAGCGAGCTTGAGAATGAGATTCTCGGCCAGAGAAACTATGTTTGGTTGGACCAAACATAAGCGAGCATGAAATTGTTTTGATCGCAATGGAGGCGTGGATGGTAGTGTCTTATGAAGACATAATGGATGGACCAAAATGGTTTGGTTCTAATCCAATGGATGAGAATAAACCAAAGGGTTTGGTTTATATTAAGCGAATGAACCAAGGTTGGTTGGTTCGTTTTAACTTAAAATAAACCATCATGGTTTGGTTTATTTTAACTTATCTTAATGGAGCGGGTTAACGGGCTTTATGGATATGATCCATTAACCATTAAGAGAATTAGTTCTCTATAAAATAGGGCTTAAGAGTTTTTGTGAAAACCTAATTTTGAGGCAACCCTAATTGGCCGCCCAACCCATTCTCCTTGTTGTTGGCGTCAACAACAAGCCGCCCACTTTTGAGCTGCTGCCATCTCCTTGTCGGCGTCAAGCTCAGCCGGTGAACCTCCGGCGACCCTCCGGTGATCTCCTTGGGTTGTGCATCAAGGTGAGCTCCATCTCTTCTTTTTGGCGGCGCCTATTTCCTCCACCAAGCTGTCCAGTTTTCTGGACAGCTTCTTCTCCTCGTCGGGCGTCGTTTGGGCGGCGGTTGAGTGCTCCGACAGCGGATAACATACCGGGGATTTGATCTCCGGTAATCCTCTGAGGTGGAGGACGAAGGATTCGTCAATCGGTTGACGAATACCTCTCCGGAGAAGCAAGTCTTGAGGACTTGTTTTAGGTCCGAATTTGGATTCGGATCGTGATCATCTCTCGATCACGTCGTCTTCAACACGAGGCTAGTAACCCGTACGAAGACGAAGCTCGTGACTTAGCGAAGTCATCCCGAGGAGCTCGGCGTGGATACGGATAGAGACGATTCTTACGAGGATCGTTCCGGTTGATGCCGTTCCCGCTACACGTCATACGGAAGGTATAACGTAGTTTAATTTCTTTTATTGCAATTTTAATTTACGGTTATGTCTACACTTGTTGTAATAGCATGCGTGTGTTGTGTGTGTTGTAATAAATAGGAATATTTATTATTTTATTGCTTCCGCTGTGCTCATGTTTACGAAACATGATCGAACACACACACGCCGCGGTGCCGGAAACCCAACAGTGGTATCAGAGCCCAGGTTGTGTTTCGACATAATCGTAAAATGGTTTTGCGATAGTCATAATGTATTTCTGGAAATTTTCTAAATTTTGGAAATTTAGAAGTATTTATGGAAATTTTTCAATTTTGGAAAGTCTAGAAGTATTTATGGAAATCTTCCACTTTTGGAAAGTTGGAAGTATTTATGGAAATTGATATTTTCCATAAATAAAATATTTGATTAGATTCTGGAAATTTGTTTCCTAATTTAATCTTGATTTGATTTGGAAATCAAATCTTAAAATATTTTATTTCCATAAGTAGTTTTAAGATTTAGGAAATTGGTTTCCTAAATAGATTTTCCTTAATCAAATAATTCCATGAATAAAATATGTGATTAGATTTGGAAATTTGTTTCCTAATTTAATTATGATTTGATTTGGAGAATCAAATCTTAAACATATTTTATTTCCATAAATAGTTATGACATATAAGGAAATTATATACATGACATAATTGTATGTCATGTAATTGCATTAGATGCATAACATTATGCCATGCGTGTCGTGACATGTAGATGTATGCCATGTATGCCATGCCATGTAGATAATAGTTATTTGCATGCAAAGAGGATGAGACATAAAACCCTAACTCAATATTAAAGCCTACACCTTCCATTAATATGGATTTAGAACGAGTTACATTTCTTGTTTGGGTTGTTGGACTCACTCGAGCCCGGCTCGAACTGAACATGTTGAATCCATTGGAATAGTTTAACTCTAATATGGTAAGAGTCGAGGTCAATCGTTAGTTTGGGTTGTTGGACTCACCCAAGCCTCAAGGCTAATTGGTTGAATGCGCCTAACCATATTAAAACTATTTCGATTAATGGGTTGGCTTTAACTTGGAGCATCGATTTGTTGGACTCACTCCAAGGTCGATGTGAAGAGAGGTGAAGTTGGGTGCTATGCATATGATGCATACTTGTTAATGTGTTAACAACCCAATGTATGTGTAAACATTCAATTAGTTGATAGCACATTGTGATAGTTAGATATACATGATATGTAATCGTATACTTGATACCCACCATCATAGCTAAGAATGGCTTGTTGGACTCTACTCCAAGGTTGTTCTTATCTATGATGGATATCACCATTCGAGATGGACCTACGATCTCCAAGTGATTTTGGGGTTTTTGAAATTCAAAAATGAATGGGATTTATAAATGTATATTGATGCATTTTAAAATCATTTTCTCATATATGCTCGCTTTTGTATTTCTAGGTCAATAAATTGATCATGACGCTTTGAATTTGGCGCACTATTTTGGATTCGAACAAACCGATCGGGCCTAACTTCGGATCGCTTAGAAACTCGAGAATTGTTCTCAAGGCGGAAAAGCTTGCATATGTCCTCAAGAGCCTCTTCCCGATCCCTAAGGACGATGCAACCTGCACAAATGTTGGTCTATCGTAAGCACGTGGCGATTCTCGAGCCGGGCGAGTTGCATCATGCTAGCGCGATGGTACCCGAAATGCGCAGCGATGAGCATATGGATGCTAACACTATGGTCTTCCATCTTCATGAGTTGTTCTGATGAGCAAGCGAGATCCGAAGGTTCGAGGTCTCTAGGCTCCTCTTCACCACGAAGATGCAAGAAGGTTCGTCTCAGAGTAGCTGTGCTAAAGATGAATGGGTACATCGAGCGCTAGCTACCCTCGGTTTTGTGATGGATCATGAGTTAAGTATTGACTTAATTCGCATTGTTTGCCCAAGAGTTTCTCGCAATTTGTGATGAACTATCGGATGAACAAATTGAATCCACCATTCCCGAGCTCTCAATATGCCGAAGACTGTGGAGCCTTCGTGAAGCATGAGGAGAAGGCGGTTCATAGTTGATTCTCAAAGAAAGGTTCTAAGAGGAAGGCAAAAGAATGTAAGAAAGGAAAGAAAAGGCAAAGAAGGCGGAACTAACAAGAAAGGGCACTTGCCATCATCATGGGCAAGGAAGGCCACATGAAGAAACTGCAAGATTTATCTTGAGTCCATGAAGAAGAAGAAGGCATCCGATGCCCCATCCTCTTCGTGTATCTTCGTTATTGATTGTCATTCTATTTCCTTAGACACTTGGGTATTGGATAATCGGGTGTAGCTCACATATATGTAATGACATACAGGGCTAAGGAATAGAAGAAGACTTGTCGAGGGGAGTCAAATTTATGAAGTTGGCAATGGAGCAAAGGTTGTCGCGCGGCCGCCATCGGAACTTATTTGTCAAGCTCCTAGTGGACTAGTCTTAGAACTGACAATTGCTATTATGTTCCTTCTCTAATAAAGAACATTGTTTCTATTTCCGCTTAAATAGAAATGGTTTCCATTTAACGCTTAGTAACAATTGTTGTTATATAACTTTGAATGGCGTACTTTATGGAACCGAACTTTGAGTAATGGCATTTATACGCTGGACGATTCAAAGGACATTTTCAATATCGGCAGCAACACGCTGCTCAAAGGATAATCAAATAGACTTATATGTGGCATTGTCGTTTGGCCATATAAGCAAGAAACGCATGTCCGAATTACACCGATGTGGAATTCGAATCGCTTGAATTGATTCATACGATACATGCGAATCATGCTTAAAAGGCAAGATGACTAAGTTACCTTTTACCGAAAAGGTGAACGAGTGGGAGAGTTACTAGGTCTAGTACATACCGATGTATGTGGACCTATGTCAACTCAAGCATTAGGAGGCTATAGCTACTTCATTACCTTCACCGATGATCACTACGCTTGGGTATGTGTTCTTGATGAAACACAAGTCCAAGCCTTGAAAGGTTCAAAGAATTCAGAAATGAAGTAGAGAAACAACATGACAAAAGTATTAAAATACTGATCGGATCGAGGTGGTGAATACTTAAGTCAAGAGTTTCTTGATTATCTAAGAGACAATGGCATATTGTCTCAATGGACTCTATACACTACAAAGATAATGGTGTATCCGAGAGGCGAATCGATCTTGTTGACATGGTCGTCAATGATGAATCATGCACTCTTCCCAAGTCCTTTTGGGGTTATGCACTCGCATACGCTTACTTGTTAAATGTAATGCCTACCAAGGTAGTCTCTACTACTCCATATGAGATATGGAATAGTAAGAAACCTCATGTATCTTACTTGAAGATATGGGGTTGTCCTCGCTTATGTGAAGCTGGATCAGACGCATAAATCGATGCTAAGTCTGATAAATGTCTATTTATTGGATACCCTAAGGAAACAAGGGGTTACTAATTCTATCATCCTGTGGAACAAAAGGTGTTTGTTTCAAGGCATGCTGTGTTTCTAGAGAAAGAGTTTCTCTTGCAAGAAAACAGTGGGAGTGTCGCCGAGCTTGAGGAGGCTCGAGAGACTCAAATAGACATTGATGAGATACCCGGTGAAGCACAACAAATGACAACTCATAGTGATGAGCACCTACTGACCTATTGTAACACCACATCTTCAGAGATCCGTAGAACACGCAATATTCCCGAGAGATATGGATTTCTCGTAAGTGAATCGAACGACGGTTACTCATTGATGATGAGGAGCCTACCAATTATGAAGAAGTCCGATAAGTTCGTGAAGGGATAAGTGGCTTGGTGCCATGAAGTCGAAATGGATTCCATGTACGAAACCAAGTTTGGAACTTGGTTGACTCCACCAAGGCATAAAGCCTATAGGGTGCAAGTGGGTTTTCAAGAAGAAAACCACATGGATGGTAATGTGATTACCTATAAGGTTAGATTGGTGGCGAAAGGATATCGCCAAAAGCAAGGTGTTGATTATGACGAAACCTATTCGTCAGTAGCTATGCTTAAATCCATTCGATGCTCCCGCCATAGCGCTCATTATGATTATGAGATATGGATGGATGTGAAAACAACTTTCCTTAATGGAAACTCGCCGAGGACGGTATATGATACACCCCGAGGGTTTCACATCGCTGATAAAACCAAGGTATGCAAATTGCGACGATCCATTTATGGATCAAGCAAGCATCCAGAGTCGAATATCCGCTTTGATGAGACGATCAAAAAGTTTGATTTCACAAAATCCGCATTTAACCTTGTGTGTACAAGAAGGTTAGTGGGAGGCAAATGTGTTCCTAGTATTGTATGTCGATGACATATTACTTATAGGAAACGATGTGTCAATCTTACGCTAAGGTTTGGTTATCCAAGACATTCTCCATGAAAGACTGGGAGAAGCAACCTACATCCTGGGATTAAGATCTATAGAGATAGATCAAACTTGCTTGGTCTTTCGCAGCCATATATATAGACCGAAAAGCAAAGAGGTTTAGCATGTCAATCCAAGAAAGGTTATCTACCCATCGTGCATGGGGTACACCTTTCAAGTCTATGTGTCCGCGCACGTAAGACGAGAGGATTTGCATGAGTAAGATTCCCTATGCATCCGCAATAGATTCTATCATGTATGCTATGTTATGTACGAGGCCCGATGTATCGTATGCTCGAGTGTCACGAGCAGATACACCGATCCGATCCGAATGGATCCTTGGCGGTATAAGACGATCCTTAAGTACTTGAGAAGAACTAAGGATGTGTTCCTAATATATGGAGAAGGGACATGAGACAGGACACAAGGATGATTCCAGTCTCACCGATACGTGTTCACCTTGAATGGGGGCGCATGAGTTTGAAAAGTTCCAAACAAGAGATCAGAGCGGATTCTACCACCGAGAATATATTGCAGCTTGGCAAAGAAGCGGTTTGGATCAAGAAGTTCGCTCATGAACTTGGTGTGATTCCGCCATTGTTGAAGCAATACCGGTCTACTGCGACAACAATGGAGCAATTGCACAGGCAAAAGAGCCAAGGTCTCATCAACGATCCAAACATGTGCTTCGCCGCTATCATCTTATCAGAGAGATCATCAGTAGGAATGAAATACAAATCGAGAAAATTCCCACTGAAAGGAACTTAGCGGATCCTTTGACTAAAGCATTACCTCAAAGTAAGTTTGAGGGTCATGTTGGTGCTTATGGTATTGGATACCGTAGCGATTGGCATTAGGCCAAGTGGGAGTCTGTTAGTAATATATGAGAGATGTCCTAAGGCAATCGCCTTATGTATGAACCATTTATATGATAAATGAAGATTCACTATTTGAGTATACATGTTTTATGTATTTGATTGGATCTTAAACTCATTTATTGAATGTCCACGATACGATTCACAGCATGAGAGAATTTGTGATTGGATCACAACTAGTGAGTATCTCTACATGTGTAATTGTGATGTATCGGAATTATCCCTAGTCGATGAATTGATGGATTTGGACACCATCGATTCTGTCAAGACTAGCACGAGGTATACTCCTTGGTGTATCCAAGCAGCTGATTCTCACTGGCTGGAGACATAGTGATGTCCGGAGTTGATCGTGGATGCTAGTTATGGTAACTAGTTCATTGGAGTGACCAGCCGTAAGACTTCATATGGTTCTCTGCATATATAGATATGTCAATGAAGTTCTTACTGTGGCTTAAGTGCGATGTTCCTTTGACTTGCTATTCAAGTCATCTTGATCATGGAGACTTATGCTTTGACATCTTAAGCAAACATCTCTAAGGAGATGTGGACCCGGGATGATTGGGTATAAGTCGAAGTGATCGAAGGTGTTTGAATAGCCTATAAAGGATTCACCACTCCTTGCGAGGAGATGTATACCCATGGCCTCTCGTCGGATTGTTACTAAAGTCTTTGGCCAAAGCAATAGATGTTTAGAGTAAGGTACTCTTCGATACATGTGGAGTAACTAGAATCCGTAGGATGAGGAAATGATACTTGGGCTAGGTGTGACATAGTCAGCCTAGTGGGGACTGACACAATAGACCATGTCCTGAACCAAGTGGGTATAAGATGAGTGAAGGGAATGGGGCACGATTCATTCAAGCTACTGAAGGGTTTCAGAAATAGTTCTGGATCAACCATTGATCTTTTCGGTTAATTGGGGATCATGATGTACTACTAGGTGCCACTCATGATCGTTCTATAATTAATGGTTAATTATAGACGGCCAACATAAACCGAGAACCTATTTGGTCACACACACAACGAGTGTAATCCAAAGGATTTAAAACGAGCTTGAGAATGAGATTCTCAGACCGAGAGAAACTATGTTTGGTTGGACCAAACATAAAGCGAGCATGAAATTGTTTCAGTCGCAATGGAAGCGTGGATGGGCAGTGTCTTATGAAGACATAATGGATGGACCAAAATGGTTTGGTTCTAATCCAATGGATGAGAATAAACCAAAGGGTTTGGTTTATATTAAACGAATGAACCAAAGGTTGGTTCGGTTCGTTTTAACTTAAAATAAACCATCATGGTTTGGTTTATTTTAACTTATCTTAATGGAGCGGGTTAACGGGCCTAATGGTTATGATTTAATAACCATTAAGAGAATTAGTTCTCTATAAAATAGGGCTTAAGGGTTTTTGTGAAAACCTAATTTTGAGGCAACCCTAATTGGCCGCCCAACCTATCCTCCTTGTTGTTGGCGTCAACAACAAGGGCTGCCGCCCAACTTGATTGAGCTGCTGCCATCTCCTTGTCGGCGTCCAAGTTTCGGCCGGTGAACCTCCGGCGACCCTCCGGTGATCTCCCTTGGGTTCGGTGTAAAGGTGAGCCTCCATCTCTTCTTTAGCCGGCGCCTATTTCCTCCACCAAAGCTGTCCAGTTTTCTGGACAGCTTCTTCTCCTCTCGTCGGAGCGTCGTTTGGACGACGGTTAGTGCTCCGACAGCGGATAACATACCGGGGATTTGATCTCCGGTAATCCTCTGAGGTGGAGGACGAAGGATTCGTCAATCGGTTGACGAATACCTCTCCGGAGAAGCAAGTCTTGAGGACTTGTTTTAGGTCCGAATTTGGATTCGGACCGTGATCATCTCTCGATCACGTCGTCTTCAACACGAGGCTAGTAACCCGTACGAAGACGAAGCTCGTGGCTTGGCGAAGTCATCCCGAGGAGCTCGGCGTGGATACGGATAGAGACGATTCTTACGAGAATCGTTCCGGTTGATGCCGTTCCCGCTACACGTCATACGGAAGGTATAACGTAGTTTAATTTCTTTTATTGCAATTTTAATTTACGGTTATGTCTACACTTGTTGTAATAGCATGCGTGTGTTGTGTGTGTTGTAATAAATAGGAATATTTATTATTTTTATTGCTTCCGCTGTGCACATGTTTACGAAACATGATCGAACACACACACGCCACGGTGCCGGAAACCCAACAACAGAGGATACACAGGTGATACCTCATCGTAGTGGGAGGGTTGTTAGACAGCTTGATAGATTCATGGTCTTGGGAGAATCTTCTGATTTGGTCCCTGGAGAACATGAACCTGATCCCTGGACATATGATGAGGCAATCCAAGATAAAGATGCGGTATCTTGGCAAAGTGAAATGAATGCTGAGATTGAATCTATGGATTCAAATCATGTCTGGGAGCTAGTAGAACGACCCAATGGTGTAAAAGCCATTGGATGCAAGTGTATCTACAAAAGAAAGAGAGGAATAGACGGGAAGGTTGAGACCTTCAAAGCAAGGCTTGTTACAAAGGGGTATACTCAGAAAGAGAGTTCGATTATGAGGAGACCTTTTCACCGGTAGCCATGCTTAAGTCTATCTGGATTCTCTTATGTATTGCCGCTCATATGGATTATGAGGTATGACAGATGGATATCAAGACAGCTTTTCTTATTGGAAGTCTTGAGGAAAACATATATATGAAGCAACCAGAGGGATTCATTGCAAAGGGCAAAGAGCATCTTGTATGCAAGCTTAATCGATCCATTTATGGATTGAAGCAAGCTTCGAGATCTTGGAACATCCGCTTTGATGAGGTAATCCAGTCTTATGGATTTATTCAAAGTCCGGATGAGTCTTGTGTATACAAGAGATGTGACGAAAATGTAGTGGTATTTCTTGTGCTATACATAGATGACATTTTGTTAATTGGCAATAATGTCAAGGTGTTATCGGACGTAAGGGTATGGTTGTCCAAACAGTTTGATATGAAGGACTTGGGAGAAGTGGGACACATCCTTGGGATCAAGGTTATAAGGGATCACAGGAAAAGGATGTTGTGCTTATCTCAAGCTTCATACATAGACACCATTATGGATCGTTTTAGCATGTAAAACTTCAAGAAAGGTTTTCTACCTTTCAGGCATGGAGTTCCTTTATCTAAGGAGATGTGTCCTAGAATATCTGAGGAGATAGAGGAGATGAAGGCGGTTCCTTATGCTTCAGCAGTAGAAAGCCTCATGTATGCTATGCTATGTACGAGACTGGATATCTACTTTGTCATCGGCATGGTTAGCAGATATCAGAGTAATCCAGGACAAGGACATTGGACTACGGTGAAACATATATTGAAGTACCTGAGAAGGACTAGGGATTATATGCTAGTTTACCAGGCAGACCAATTACTCCCTGTGGGTTACACAGATTTCGACTTCCAATCAGATAGGGATAACAGTAAGTCTACCTCAGGTTTTGTGTTTACTTTGGGAGGTGGAGCCATTGTATTAAGGAGTGTGAAGCAGAAATGCGTGGCGGACTTCACCATAGAAGCTGAGTATGTGGCAGCCTCTGAGGTAGCCAAAGAAGTTGTGTGGCTCAAGAACTTCTTGATGGACTTGGATGTGATTTCTGGTTTGCCCAGAACTATGATAATTTATTTTGATAACAATGGTTCAGTTGCAAACTCGAAGGAACCACGAACCCATAAGGCAAGTAAACACTTAGAGCACAAGTACCACCTGATACGAGAGATTGTAAAGTGGGTGGAAGTTGTTATCGCCTAGATTGCATCAGAGGATGACCTAGTAGATCCTTTCACTAAGGCCCTTCTGGCGAGAGCTTTTGATAGGCATGTGGAGGGAATGAGAATCAGATGTATGGTAGTTTGAGGACATCATAGTCTTTTAGTATAATTGGGAGATTGTTGGGATGTATACTGAAAAGTCTATCTTTTGTATGAAAATCTTTATTTTGAAATAAGAATCACATGATCATTGTTTGCATATTTATGGTTATGCATTTTGTCTAATACATTACATTGTAGATAACATGGTGTGTAGTGTCACACGGGAGATCTTGTTATCAGTTCCTTGTAAAGTATAAGTAAAGGCTCACAACCGAGATGGTTATGGACAAACCATTAGTATGGTTGTAGTGTAATTTGGTATTGGTTTGTCTTGACCATAGAATTACACTAGTACACTTTGTGTATATTGAGCAGGACCGACCTAGAGGTGATTCGATTTATTGCTGACTACATAATCAAATCAGACCTCAAATATTATGTTGTACTTCCTCTTAATCCCGATATAATAACGAGCACATATACTAAGAATTCATTTCTTTGATTTACCAATGGGCGAGATTTATAGAGTAAATTGATAGGCTCTGTAAGTTGGGAAATGATATTATTTATATGGCGTATCGTTGATTATAGGAGGAAATCGTGTCCTATATATTAGAATGATGATGTCGCCTTGAGGAGCTCATAAGGTTCATCATGTAAACCCTGCAGGTGGACTTGGTCCGGCATGATGATAAGGTTGAGTGGTACTACTCATGAAGTTAGATGTTGATTAATTAATTGTCAGTAAATTAATTAATCGATGGACATTCGAGATCTTAAACACGGGGAGAAAAATGTATAAATAATATATGGATCCCATATTAACTTATGGAGGTTGGTGAGGTAGATCAATGATAATCCTCTAGTGGATTGGATTATCATTAATGGATCGGACTTTATGTGGACTTGATCCATTGGGTGGCCAAGATCCAACTCCTCCTCATGGTCCCTATTGTAGCCTATTAAAAACTCATGAAGCCTAGATCCAATGGTTGAAAACAAAACTCTAGACCCGACAGTGGATATTGAATTTCTAGATCCGACGGTTGAGGTTAAATCTCTAGATCCGACGATTGAGATTAAATCCCTAGAACCGATGGTGGAGATTAAAAGGAGGCTTATGTAGGGATGTATACTGTAAAGTCTACCTTTTGTATGAACATTTTTATTTTGAAATAAGAATCACATGATCATTGTTTGCATTTTTATGGTTATGCAATATTGTCTAATACATTACATTGTAGATAACATGGTGTGTGGTGTCACACGGGAGATCATGTTATCGGCTTCTTGTAAAGTATAAGTAAAGGCTCACAACCGAGATGACTTTGGACAAACCATCGGAATGGTTGTAGTGTGGTTTGGTATTGGTTTGTCTTGACCATAGAATCACACAAGTGCACTTTGTGTGTATTGAGCAGGACCGACTTAGAGGTGATTCTATTTATTGTTGACTACATAATCGAATCGGACCTCAGATATCATTTAGTACATGCTCTTAATCCCGATATAATAATGGGCACATATACTTAGTATTCATCTCTTTGATTTACCAATGGGCGAGATTTATACATTAAATCGATAGGCTTAGTAAGTTGGGAGATGATATTATTTATATGGTGTGTCGTTGATTATAGGAGGAAACCGTGTCCTATATATTAGGATGATGATGTCCCCTTGAGGAGCTTATAAGGTTCATCATGTAAACCCTGCAGGTGGACTTGGTCCGGCATGATGAAAAGGTTGAGTGGTACTACTCATGGAGTTAGATGTTGATTAATTAATGGTCAGTAAAT
Source organism: Wurfbainia villosa (assembly GCA_025175895.1). Classification (NCBI taxonomy): domain Eukaryota; kingdom Viridiplantae; phylum Streptophyta; class Magnoliopsida; order Zingiberales; family Zingiberaceae; genus Wurfbainia; species Wurfbainia villosa. The sequence goes on along the minus strand of CM045996.1, from coordinate 14,948,225 downwards.
TAATTAATCGATGGACATTTGAGATCTTAAACACGGGGAGAAAATGTACAAATAATATATGAAGCCCATATTATCATATGGGGGTTGGTGAGGTAGATCAATGATAATCCTTTAGTGGATTGGATTATCATTAGTGGATCGGACTTTATGTGGGTTTGATCCATGGGTGGCCAAGATCCAACTCCTCCTCATGGTCCCTAATGTAGCCTATTAACACCTCATGAAGCTTAGATCCAATGGATAGAAACAAAACTCTAGATCCATAGGTAGAGATTAAATCTCTAAGATCCGACGGTTGAGATTAAATCTCTAGATCCGACGGTTGAGATTAAATCCCTAGAACCAATGGTAGAGATTAAAAGGAGGCTTATCCCTAACTCTATAAAAGGAGCTTGATGGGTTGGCATGGAGGATATTCCAAGGAGAGCTAGGGTTTTGGGCGGCAAGAGAGGAATCCTAGTTGAGATAGGATTAAGGTTTGGAGGCTTATGGTTTTGGAGGCTTGGGCGGCACCAAATAAGGAAGTATTTCCTTTCTTCTTCCTTCTCAATTGGCCGGTGTCCAACACCTTTTCCAGCCCTTGGCCGGCACCCAAAGGCTCTCTTCTCTTCTCCTTGAGTGGTGGAAACAAGACTTAGGGGTCTCCCTTGGTGTCTTGGTTGGTTTACATCATCATCTCCCTCTCTTTGTTGGCCGACGGCAAGGATTGTTTTTGTTCCTTGTTGGTTGGTTTTAGGGAGGAGAAAAACCTTGTTTCTATTCTTCCTTTTTCTTTGGAAGAGCAAGGAAGAAAGATTTGCGATCTAGGAGCTTCGACTTTTGGTAGAGCGTCGCCCACACGACGTCCGAAAGGAGGAAGGTCATACATTAGAAGATTGAGAGGTATATCGATTCTCTAATTTTTATATGTTACATGTTTGTATTTGTTTTTCAATTATGAGCATGATATAAATATGTATATGGCTAAATAATACTTGGATCCCGAACATAAACACAAAAACTGACGATCCGGACATCGTCTATTCCGTGGCTACTCGTAGAATAGAGGATGGTCGCTTGAACAACGAGTTTGTTCAAGTGACCTCTCTAAACGAATAGCACGATGATGACTTGGTTGTTTGGGCAATCCCTTGTCTAAGATTAAATTTTTTTAATCCGGGGACATCGATGGGATCGCCATGAACAAACGACCGAGGTAAAGTGGGAAGCGAAGTTTCCCCTCACGGACTCGATAAGCAAAACTTTCAATTGGTATCAGAGCTTCTGGGCAAAACCTTCAACTTAAGCCTAACTCTATAAATATGGGCTTAAGGCTTGGCGTGGAAGAGAATTAGAAGCAAGATAGGATTAGGGTTTGGGCGGCTTAGGGTTTGGAGGCTTGGGCGGCCACAATTAAGGAAATTTTTTCCTTTCTTCTCTTCTTCCATTAGGTGGCCGACACCCATCATCTTCTCCTCTCCCTTTGCCAGCATCCAAACCTCCTCCTTCTCTTCTCCTTGGCCGGTGGACACAAAGCTTAGGGTCTTCCCTTGAAGCTCTTGGCTAGCGCCCACTTCCCTATCTCTTCTTCTTCTTGGCCGACGGCAAGCACCAAGCATGGAGCTTGGTGGTTGGTTGAAAGAAGGAGAAGTGTTTTGTTTCTATACTTCCTCTTGTTCGGAGCGAGCAAGGAAGGAAGATTGGTGATCTAGGAGGCTTCACCTTTTGGAAGATCGTCGCCCACACGACGTCCAAAAAGAGGAAGGATATACAATAGAAGATCGAGAGGTATAAATGTTGTTTTATATTCTTTTGTGTTATGTCTATGATTGTTTTTCAATTATATGCATGTTGTATGCTTTGCTTTATGGCTAAATTAACTTGGACCCCGAATACAAACACAAAATCCGGCGATCATTACATCGTCTATTCTGCGGGTATTCGTAGAATAGAGGTTGGTGGCTTGAACAATAAGTTTGTTCAAGTGACCACTCTAATCGAATAGCACGATGATGAAACGGTAGCTTGGGTAATCCCTCTTGTTAAGGATAAATTTTTTTTTATCTGGGGACGTAGAAGGGATCGCCGTGAACAAGCGACCGAGTTGAAGTGGGAAGCGAAGTTTCCTACCTTCACAAGGTGGCAATCAGAATGGAATCCCCTTCTCCGATTGCTGTTGTCGGTGAAGAAGTTGATGTGGTGTCAGAAAGGATGAGATCGGCCGATCGGAGGGGAAATCCCCTTCTTTGATCGGTTGATGGCGGTGGAGCTTGGTAGAGAAGAAGCGGAGATCGTACGTGAAGCAGAAGTAGCTTCTAATCAGGAAAATGTCCCCTTTTATAATTAAATTCTTGATCTGATCGAATGACCAAATTTTCTCTGATTTAGGATGGACGGATCTGATCAGATCTGAATGAATGGTTGAGATCAAATGGTCCGGATGAATGGCCAAGATGTGTGGATCTTAATGTATGGACCAGATCTCTCCAGATATGGATGGATGGCATAGAATCAAGTAGATCTCATTGGACAGTCTAAATTGATCATATTTTATCCTTTGATTGAATTGCCTTCAATCTTGATGAACGGTTCAGATTCATCCAAATTAAAATGCCCCTTATGACCCCGATAAAGCCATATTTGATCCAACTCGAGTCTAGTCCATTGCCTCATCTAGATCTCCTACAATTAAGATGTAAAATTTATATATAAGTTCGAAATTTTGGAGAATTTACAATAAGGTCCAAAATAAATCTCAACTCGTAAAACTTGATAATAATTTAGAATTAATCAATCGAGAGGATAAAAATATTAAGATTAAGGACCAAAATAATATGACAAAATGACAGTTATTAATTCCCCCATACTTATTCTTGTGCATCCCGAGCAAGTAAAGAAAATTGAAAGATAACAAAAGCATATCCCTATCATCCCCTAGCAATACTTTGAAACTAGTAAAGCATGATTACTTAGGATCATCAAGTTTTGAAAATCTAGACATTCATATTTCCACTTCTCACACAAGTCAGTAAGCAAGGTAATTTCAATCAGCTTGAATAGATTAAGCATGATACAACCTCACAAGATAGATATATGCACAGATATACACATAACAAATATGGAAATGAAGCTCACTCAGAACAACTTATGATATTGCACTACCATATGCTTGCTTATCTTCTACTTCTCCACTACTATGAACATAAGCACACAAAAATCAAGAGGACCTATCAAGAGTAGTGATGAAGCCAAGATAAATTCAAAAGAACAAGAAAGATAGGCAATAAGGAAGAACAAAAGAACATGAGAGCATTGGTATAATCACATGATGACTACAACAAAACAATAAGCATGAAATCACTCAAACATCCAACACTCAACTCCCTTGTACCTTTTCAATGCAATGCACAACTAAACATTCATACAACTCCACAAATACCTATCCTCAACAAACTCTCAACCCATGAATGCTTCCACATGACAAAACCAATTAGATAGAAATAACATCCTCAAAAACTTACTACCACTAAATGAGACAATTTTGAAACCATGACAATGCTTATTTTTATTCATCAATCACATATCATGCAAAGATACAACATTTGATTTTTTTTCTTTTCTTTTCTTCTTTTTTCACAAAATGTTTTTTTCCCCCAAGTGTTTTTTTTTCTTTTTTCTTTTTTTTTTAATCAAACAAAAGATACGTGATTGTGATGATGATAAATTTGGACTCCCATGTTTCATCCTGTGAAAATCTTCTCTCTGGAAAAAAAAAATAAATAGAATGTAATACATCTTTCATCACTTTTTTTTTCACACTCTCCCACACACTTAAACTTGTCCGTCCCAGACAATGTGCTAATCATGTAATGCCCCAAAACTCTCATCATATTTTAAAAGAAAGGAAAACCAATAAAGATGTGAGAGTGACAATATAATGACAAAGAGAAGATATATCAAGAAAACTACAATATCATGAAAGTATCAGGTAGAATGTATGACGAGCAACAATGACAAAGATTCATACAAACTTATATCATTGTAATTTCATAAAGAATCAAAGCAAGTTCAAGAGTGTCAAGTATCACAAGTGTTATCACACACATGAGGATAAAAGATAAACATGGCAATAAACCTCACTAGGTGAATAAAAATATCAAGCTTAATCTATTGAGATAGAGTCCATCACCATAACAAATGACTACATGCAAGCAATGTACTCAATCATACCAATGAATCCAAAACTCGATAGTCAAACTTAATTATGTTTTGCAATTTTCAAAGCACTATGAAAGGATATGTAAGGAATTATTGCAAACACTACGACAAAGCAAATAAAACCAAATAAAATATGAAGTAAAAGAACAAAACAAGAAAGTAAGCAACACAAACAAAAAGGTAAAGAAAGATAAGAAAAAGAAAAGAAAGGAACGAACTCCCTTGAATTCTTGGCGGTTGAAGGTGATTCGGTAATAGAAGCTAGGCGAGAGGTGGAATGACATAAGAATGAATCCTTTCTGGTGGTCGAAGTCAATTCAGCTTTAAGATCCACATCAGGGGTGGAATGACCAAAAATGAGGTGAAGGCCTTCCTTATATGATCAATATCTTCAGATCCCACAACCTCCAATATCATTTCTTTGAAAGTTCCTCCAGGTGGTTGAAGATAATTTAATTGAAGAATTCACTCTGGTGGCTCAATGATTTTCGTTAAAGTCAGAGCCTTCTTTGAATAGTCAAATGCATCCTTGCATGATTGATTAGAAATGACATACTTATAGAAACCTGAAGGATTAACATGGAAAGGGTGCATTTCCCACACTCATGTAGGATAAGATAGAGCATAAGTATCATCAATCCTTGAAGAGCTTATATTAGAAGATAAATCACATCCAATAAAACCAACTCTAGGTACTTCTATGAAATCTTCTAAAAGATGCACAAACATACTAACCATAAAACCTTGGAAAGAACTTGAAGCATTGCAAAGATTGAAGCGATAAAAAAGAGGTTATAACTGTAATAGGAGTATCTAGTCTAAAAACCTCCAACTGTCCTTCACTCCCTCTAAACACACATCCTTTAAATTGACATAGATCAACTCAAAACTAAATTCAGATGACTTTACTAAAGGGTTGAAGCTTTGCTTCCCTCTTCGCCTTCGTCGCTTGAGCATGGCGATCCTATTTGTCCCCGGATTAAAAAATTAATCCTTGACGTAGACAGATTACCCAAGCAATCGATCCATCATTGTGCTATTCGATTAGAGTAGTGGTCGCTTGAACAAACTTGTTGTTCAAGCAACATAACTCTTTACCTCGATTAGCCATAGAATAAATGATGTACGGATCACCGATTTTTGTGTTTATCTTCGGGGTCCAAGTAAAATAACCACATGCATGATACAAAAGAACTAAATCAAATCAAACAAGATTATACCTCTTGTTTACCTCTTGATCTTCTATTGTATGACCTATACTCCTCTTGGACGTTATGTGGCCAATGATACTCCAAGAGTTGAAGCCTCCTAGATTGCGTATCTTCCTTTCCTTGTTCACTATGAACAAAAGAAGATAACCAAAGACCCTTTCTTCTCCATTCTTGTGCCAGCCACCAACCACCAAGGTTGATATTTGTCGGCCCTAAGGAGAGGGAGAGTGTGTGGGCGCTGGCCAAGAGCTCCAAGGGAAGAAAACCTAACTCTTTTTGCCGGCCAAAGAAGAGGGGGAGAGGGTGGCACCGCCGACCAAAGGAGAGGGAGAGAGGGTGGCGTCGGCAATGACGAAAAGGAGAAGGAAGACCTCAACTTCCTTGTGCTGCCGACCCTAGGAGACAAACCCTAGCACACCCTTAACGCCCAAGCCAAAGGCAACTCCAAACCCTAAACCTAATTGATGTCTTGCCACTCAAGCCAAGGAAGCAAAACCCTAACACCAAAAATCTCTTTTATCCTTTTGCCACCCAAGCCTTGAAGGCATATTTATAGATTTCGGCCAAGCCTCCTTTCAATCGTGTCCGTTGGATCTAGACTTCATGAGGGTTTTAATAGGCTACAATAGGGACCATGAGGAGGAGTTGAATCTTGGCCACCCAATGAATCCGGCCCACATAAAATCTGATCCATTAATGATAATCCATTCCACTAGAGGATTATCATTGTCTACCTCACCAACCCCCATAATTAAATATCGGGTCCATATATTAATTGTACAAATGTCTCCCCGTGTTTAAGATATCGAATGTCCGTTAATTAATTAATTTACTGAAAATTATTTAATCAACATCTAACTCCATGAGTAGTACCACTCAACCTTATCATCATGCTGGACCAAGTCCACCTGCAGGGTTTACATGATGATCCTTATGAGCTCCTCAAGAGGACATCTTTATCCTAATACATAAGACACGGTTTACTCCTATAATCAACGACACACCATGTAAATAATATTATTTCTCAACTTACCGAGCCTATCGATTTAATCCATAAATCTCGCCGATTGGTAAATCAAAGAAATAAATATTAAGTACATGTGCCCGTTATTATATCGGGATTAAGAGCATGTACACCATAATATTGGAGGTCTGATTCAATTATGTAGTCAGCAATAAATTAAATCACCTCTAAGTCGATCCTGCTCAATACACACAAAGTGTACTAGTGTAATTCTATGGTCAAGACAAACCAATACCAAATTACACTATAACCATACCAATGGTTTGTCCAAAACCATCTTGGTTGTGAGCCTCAACTTATACTTTACAAGGAACTGATAACATGATCTTCTGTGTGACACCACACACCACATTATCTACAATGTAATTGATGCATGCGATCGCGACCTCAAATCTCACGACGGATGTCGTCGAGGACTCGAAGCGCACACTTGCGCTCAATGCCTGCAACTGCACGGATGTCGTCAAGTAATAAAAGATTATCGATCCCACAGGGACCGGGATTCGAATATCAATATGTTCAGAGGTTGAAATTGTTCAAAAGTAAAACTCTAATAGGTTTCAACTTGTGAGGGTTGTCGGTGGACTATACTCTATACGGTGTCACACGGAGGAAGAAGGGAGCATGCCGAGGTCTTCAAAGGTGATTCTAGTACTTCGGTTTCTCTTGTGTGTCGCAAAATAATGCTGTCAATTGGCGTTGTCTAGATGTTTAGCTATGGTTTTGTGGAAGGGACATCAAACACTCTCTCGATGAGCCACAACATCTACCGGGAGCTATCTCCGCCTAAAAGGACGGGATAGACGGTACAAGGACGCCGAATCAATCCCTATGATGAATCGTTTCTGGTTCAATCGTATCCTTCTACCTACGGTTATAGGAGATCAGGTTTACCCCAAGGTTCCTTCTACCAATTGTTAGGGTGATCCGTGAGGGAAAACTTCGCTTCCCACTTCACCTCGGTCACTTATTCATGGCGATCCCATCAATGTCCCCGGATTAAAAAAATTTAATCCTAGACAAAAGGGATTGTCCAAACAACCAAGTCATCATCGTGCTATTCGTTTAGAGAGGTCACTTGAACAAACTCATTGTTCAAGCGACTAACCTCTATTCTACGAGTAGCCGCGGAATAGAAGATGTACGGATCGTTGGCTTTTGTATTTATGTTCGGGATCCAAGTATTATTTAGCTACAAATAGAATATATCATGCTCATAATTGAAAAAACAAATACAAGAAAGTAACAAAAGAGAATAGAGAATAGATATACCTCTCAATCTTCTAATGTATGACCTTCCTCCTTTCGGATGTTGTGTGGGCAACGATCTACCAAAGGTTGAAGCTCCTACATCGCCAATCTTCCTTACTTGCTCGTTCCAAGCAAGAGGAAGAATAGAAACGAAGCTCTATTCCTTCTTTCAACCAAACAACAACCTCCAAGGATGGAGCTTGCCGCCGGCTAAGAAGGAAGAGGAGATTATGGTGGAAACTGGCCAAGACACCAAGGGAAAACCCTATATCTTGTTTCCACCACTCAAGGAGAAGGAGAAGAGGGTCTTTGGCTGCCGGCCAATGGCTGGAAAGGGCTGGAAAAAAATGCTGGACGCCGGCCACCTTGAAGGAAGAAGAAGAAAGGAAAATACTTCCTTATTTGGTGCCTCCCAAGCCTCCAAAACCATAAGCCTCCAAACCCTAATCCTATCTCAATTAGGATTCATAAGTTGCCGCCCCCCCCCCCTTGCCCTCCTTTTATAGAGTTAGGGATAAGCTATGTTTTAATCTCCACCATTGGTTCTAGGAATTTAATCTCAACTGTCGGATCTAGAGATTTAATCTCAACCGTCGGATCTAGAGATTTAATCTCTACCTTTGGATCTAGAGTTTTGTTTCTATCCATTGGATCTAAGCTTCATGAGGTGTTAATAGGCTACATTAGGGACCATGAGGAGGAGTTGGATCTTGGCCACCCATGGATCAAGCCCACATAAAGTCCGATCCATTAATGATAATCCAATCCACTAAAGGATTATCATTGATATACCTCACCAACCCCCATAAGATAATAAGGGCTCCATATATTATTTGTACATTTTCTCCCCGTGTTTAAGATCTCGAATGTCCGTCGATTAATTAATTTACTGACCATTAATTAATCAACATCTAACTTCATGAGTAGTACCACTCAACCTTTTTATCATGCCGGACCAAGTCCACCTACAGGGTTTACATGATGAACCTTATGAGCTCCTCAAGGGGACATCATCATCCTAATATATAGGACACGGTTTCCTCCTATAATCAACGACACACCATATAAATAATATCATCTCCCAACTTATCGAGCCTATCGATTTAATCTATAAATCTCCCCCATTGGTAAATCAAAGAGATGAATACTAACTATATGTGTTCGTTATTATATCGGGATTAAGAGCATGTACAAAATAATATCTGAGGTCTGATTCGATTATGTAGTCAGCAATAAATCGAATCACCTCTAAATCGGTCCTGCTCAATACACACAAAGTGCACTAGTGTGATTCTATGGTCAAGATAAACCAATACCAAATCAAACTACAACCATTCCGATGGTTTGTCCAATGCCATCTCGGTTGTGAGCCTTCACTTATACTTTACAAGGAGACGATAACATGATCTCCCGTGTGATACCACACACCATATTATCTACAATGTAATGTATTAGACAATATTGCATAACCATAAAAATATGCAAACAATGATCATGTGATTCCTATTTCAAAATAAAGTTATTCATACAAAAGATAGACTTTTCAGTATACATCCCTACAATCTCCCACTTATACTAAAAGACTATGTTGTCCTCAAATTGCCATACATATGATTCCCATTCCCTCCACATGCCTATCAAAAGCTCTCGCCGGAAGGGCCTTAGTGAAATGATCTGCCAGGTTATCCTCTAATGCAATCTTGGCCACAACAACTTCTCCTCTCTTTACGATTTCTTGTATCAGGTGGTACTTGCGCTCTATGTGTTTACTAGCCTTATGGGCTCGTGGTTCCTTCGAGTTTACAACTGCACCATTATTATCACAATAAATTGTGATAGTTCTGGGCAAACTAGGAATCACATCCAAGTCCATCAGGAAGTTCCTGAGCCAAACAACTTTTTTGGCCGCCTCAGAGGCTGCCACATAGTCAGCTTTCATGGTGGAGTCCGCCACGCATTTTTGCTTGACACTCCTCCATACAATGGCTCCACCTCCCAAAGTAAACACAAAACCTGAGGTAGACTTACTGATATCCCTATCAGATTGGAAGTCGAAATCCGTGTAACCCACAAGGAGTAATTAGTCTGCCCGATAAACCAGCATATAATCCCTAGTCCTTCTCAGGTACTTCAATATATGCTTTACCACAGTCCAATGTCCCTGTCCTGGATTACTCTGATATCTATTGACCATGCCCATGACATAGTAGATATCTGGTCTTGTACATAGCATTGCATACATGAGGCTTCCTACTGTCGAAGCATAAGGAACCGCCTTCATCTCCTCTATCTCCTCAGATGTTCTAGGACACATCTCCTTAGATAAAGGAACTCCATGCCTGAAAGGTAGAAGACCCTTCTTGGAGTACTGCATGCTAAAACGCTCCATAATCGTGTCTATGTATGAAGCTTGGGATAAGCACAACATCCTTTTCCAACGATCCCTTATAACCTTGATCCCAAGGATGTGTCCCATCTCTCCCAAGTCCTTCATATCAAACTATTTGGACAACCATACCCTTACGTCCGATAACACCTTGATATTATTGTCAATCAACAAAATGTCATCTACGTATAGTACAAGAAATACCACTACGTTTCCGTCACATCTCTTGTATACACAAGACTCATCCGGACTTTGAATAAATCCATAAGACTGGATTACCTCATCAAAGAGAATGTTCCAAGACCTCGAAGCTTGCTTCAATCCATAAATGGACCGATTAAGCTTACATATAAGATGCTCTTTCCCCTTCGCAATGAATCCCTCTGGGTGCTTCATATAGATATTTTCCTCAAGACTTCCATTAAGGAAAGTTGTCTTGACATCCATCTGCCACACCTCATAATCCATATGAGCTGCAATGCATAAGAGAATCCGGATAGACTTAAGCATTGCTACCGGCGAAAAGGTCTCCTCATAATCGATACCCTCTTTCTGAGTATACCCCTTCGCAACAAACCTTGCTTTGAAGGTCTTAACCTTCCCATCTATTCCTCTCTTTCTCTTGTAGATCCACTTGCATCCAATGATTTTTATACCATCGTGTGGTTCTACTAGCTCCCAGATCTGATTTGAATCCATAGATTCAATCTCAGTATTCATTACACTTTGACAAGATGCTGCATCTTTATCTTGGATTGCCTCATCATATGTCCACGGATCAGGTTCATGTTCGGCAGGGACCAAATCAGAAGATTCTCCCAAGAACATGAATCTATCAGGCTGTCTCACAACCCTCCCACTACAATGAGGTATCTCCTGTGTATCCTCTGTGACACGTAGTGCAGTGACTTATGGTATATCCTCTTGTACCGGTGGAACTGAAGAAGTGACTTCGCCTTTTAATTCCACCAGAACAATTTTACTCTTGGGCTTGTGGCACATCACATAGTCTTCCTCTAGAAATCTGACATTCGTGCTAACGATCACCCTCTGATGTCTAGGACTATAAATCAAACCACCCTTACGTTCCTCTAGGATAGCCAGCGAACATGCGTACTACTACATGCGAGGTTCCAACTTACAGCATGCCTTGGCACATGTCTTTGGACTCCCCATATCGAATATGTCTTAGACTAGGCTTCCGGATCCACAACTGTGGGAGTAGAAGGCGCTGATTAGATGGAGACGGGTTCAAAATGTACACCGCCGTATCTAAAGCATATCCCCAGAACGAATCTGGCAACTCAGAATAACTCATCATCGATCTAACCATCTCCATAAGAGTCCTATTCCTTTGCTCTGCTACACCATTCTGCTGGGGTGTGCCAGGTGCAGACAATTGGGATTGAATTCCAGCCTCTGATAAGTAGTTCCTAAACTCTCCCAAGAGGTACTCGTCACCACGATCAGATCGTAGTGTCTTGATACTTTTACCTTGATGTTTCTCCACATCAGCCTTGAATTCTTTGAACTTGTCAAAGCATTCAGACTTGCAGTGCATCAAGTAAATGTATCCATATCTTGAATAATCGTCTATAAAAGAGACGAAATACTCAAAACCACCTCTAGCCTGGATAGACATAGGACCACACAAATCAGAATGAACCAATTCTAACACATCTTTGGCTCTATACCCCTTGGTCTTAAAAGGCCTCTTGGTCATTTTACCCTTCAAGCAAGGTTCACAGGTTGAGAAATCCTCCACCACTAATGAACCCAAAGGTCCATCAGCTATCAACCTTTGAATTCTGCTTAGCTTAATATGTCCAATCCTAAGATGCCAAAGATATGTTTGGTTCATCTTCAAAGGTTCTTTTCTCTTATTGGAATTAGAAGATGAGTTATTAACTTCAATTTGCATCATGGGAGGTTTTGGTTTAAGTGTGTATAGATTTCCTATCAATGCACCTGAACAGATAATGCCCCTATTCCTTTTTATAACAACTTTGTCATTAAAAGAAATAGAATATCCATCCATAAACAATTTTAGAAACTGAAATTAAATTCTCTCTAAATTAAGGTACATAAAGGGAATTTTCCAGAACCAAAGTTTTATTTTTCTCAAGAGATAAATAAAACTTCTCCCACTGTAATAGCCGCCACCATTATGACATTACCCAAGTAAACGGTAATCTCTCCCTTAGCTCGTCGTCGGGTTTCCTATAACCCCTACAAAGTATTGCAGACATGATTAGAGGCTCCCGTATCTACACACCAGGTGCCGGTAGATAATACCGCTAACCATGTTTCAACGACTAGACCAAAGGATATTCCTTTGTTCTTCTTCGGATTGGGACAGTCCTTCTTTTAATGTCCAGTCTGCTTGCAAGTGAAGTACTTGCCTTTCGGCTTCTTCACTCCTCCCTGAGATCCTCCCACCACCTTTGCTCCTCCTTGTTTCTTCTTCTTCTTGCCTTCCGGCTTAGAAGTAGAAACCTTCTGAGCAACCATGGCCTGAGCCTGAGCCTGAGCAAGCCTTTCTATCGACTGGAGAATGATATCGACCTAGGTTTCCCCATCGATCTCAGCTCCAAGGACTTCCAGCTCATTCGTAGGCTTAGGAGGACACTCTTCGAAGAGTACATCCTTATACTCCTCAGCAGTTAAGACAATATCTAGATTCCTTTCTCCAATCAACATAATTATGTACAGTAAGTTTATTTTCCTTTAGTATCATAGCAAGTGGATTGAAAGTCATTTTGAAAGAAAACCTATGAATCACATAGATCATTACTTTAGATTTAAAAAATTATTGATTCCTCAAAAAATAAAATTTTAAAATCAACCAACACCTCAAAACATCGAGAATATCGTATGCCATGATAGTGTGGACGTATACGAATTCTACATTTGTAAGAGGAGATTTTACCCATTAATTTTACTATCTTGTCAACCTAACTTTTTGACAAGTAAAATTAATATTTGGTTTCTCTTCAGCCCTACAAATAAAAGCAGTGACTCCGATAGGGAAAATAATTATATTTGTATGTAAGTGTTCACCATTACTTGGTACCAAGATAATTATCTCGGGTTATGTGCCTTATGATGGGGAAGTACACATGCTCCTTAATAATTCCCTATAACCATATTTGACCTTGTGATCCGCAAATAAACTCATCCGATGGGGAGGAAGGCACTCAGAGCCGACACGCAAGTTTGTTTGCATCACTTGTCAAATCGTAATGGAGGCCGTGGGAATTTATAAAAATATCCCTCTCCCACTTAGTAATTTGAAAATGAGGAATTTTCTAGCCTATGACATGCATATCAAACAATAAGCAATAAACATGAAAAATAAATTATTTTCCAACTATTATGGCCTTTGTCTTCAATATGTCTCCCGTCGCATCGCCTTCTTGTCTGCTCCTCCTACGCCATATACGAGCCATCCGGAGATCCGAGCCGAGACTAAAATCTATTTTAATTTAAATCCATCGATCCTATACTCCACGAGGGAGTGTACATGAAATCTAGATTGAAAGTAAACTAAAATAAAAAAAGTGGCTAAACAATGTCGTATCTAATTTACAAAAAATTAAATACTAGTCTTGTCAACCCCGAGGATTCAACAAAATATACACATACAATCACATACACACATATGGCCATAATAGTTGGATCTTATGCCTGCAACCAAAGAGTTAACCTACGCATATCCTACTATTATTCGGCACATATAATATATGAAAAAATGCATAAGAGTAACCGAATCCTAAACACATAAAACCAGAAACCGTAGCTCTGATACCAATTGTTAGGTTGATCCGTGAGGGGAAACTTCGCTTCCCACTTCACCTCGGTCGCTTGTTCATGGCGATCCCATCAATGTCCCCGGATTAAAAAAATTTAATCCTAGACAAAAGGGATTGCCCAAACAACCAAGTCATCATCGTGCTATTCGTTTAGAGAGGTCACTTGAACAAACTCGTTGTTCAAGCGACCAACCTCTATTCTACGAGTAGCCGCGGAATAGACGATGTACGAATCGCCGACTTTTGTATTTATGTTCGGGATCCAAGTATTATTTAGCCACAAACAGAATATATCATGCTCATAATTGAAAAAACAAATACAAGCAAGTAATAAAAGAGAATAGAGAATAGATATACCTCTCAATCTTCTAATGTATGACCTTCCTCCTTTCAGACGTCGTGTGGGCGACGATCTACCAAAGGTTGAAGCTCCTAGATCGTCAATCTTCCTTCCTTGCTCATTCCGAGCAAGAGGAAGAATATAAACAAAGCTCTATTCCTTCTTTCAACCAAACAATAACCTCCAAGGATGGAGCTTGCCGCCGGCCAAGAAGGAAGAGGAGATTATGGTGGAAACCGGCCAAGACACCAAGGGAAAACCATATATCTTGTTTCCACCACCCATGGAGAAGGAGAAGAGGGTCTTTGTCCATCAGCCAATGGCTGGAAAGGGATGGAAAAATCTGCTGGACGCCGGCCACCTTGAAGGAAGAAGAAGAAAAGAAAATACTTCCTTATTTGGTGCCGCCCAAGCCTCCAAAACCCTAAGCCTCCAAACCCTAATCCTATCTCAATTAGGATTCATAAGTTGCCGCCCACCCCTTGCCCTCCTTTTATAGAGTTAGGGATAAGGCATGTTTTAATCTCCACCATTGGTTCTAGGGATTTAATCTTAATCGTCGGATCTAGAGATTTAATCTCAACCGTCAGATCTAGAGATTTAATCTCTACCTTTGGATCTAGAGTTTTGTTTCTATCCATTGGATATATGCTTCATGAGGTGTTAATAGGCTACATTAGGGACCATGAGGAGGAGTTGGATGTTGGCCACCCATGGATCAAGCCCACATAAAGTCCGATCCATTAATGATAATCCAATCCACTAAAGGATTATCATTGATCTACCTCACCAACCCCCATAAGATAATATGGGCTCCATATATTATTTGTACATTTTCTCCCGTGTTTAAGATCTCAAATGACCATCGATTAATTAATTTACTGACCATAAATTAATCAACATATAACTCCATGAGTAGCACCACTCAACCTTTTCATCATGCCGGACCAAGTCCACCTGCAGGGTTTACATGATGAACCTTATGAGCTCCTCAAGGGGACATCATCATCATAATATATAGGATACGGTTTCCTCCTATAATCAACAGCACACCATATAAATAATATCATCTCCCAACTTACCGAGCCTATCGATTTAATCTATAAATCTCGCCCATTGGTAAATCAATGAGATTAATACTAAGTATATGTGCCCGTTATTATATCGGGATTAAGAGCATGTACAAAATAATATCTGAGGTCCGATTCAATTATGTAGTTAGCAATAAATCGAATCACCTCTAAGTCGGTCCTGCTCAATACACACAAAGTGCACTAGTGTGATTCTATGGTTAAGACAAACCAATACCAAATCACACTACAACCATTCCGATGGTTTGTCCAAAGCCATCTCGGTTGTGAGCCTTCACTTATACTTTACAAGGAGCCGATAACATGATCTCCCGTGTGACACCACACACCATGTTATCTACAATGTAATGTATTAGACAATATTTCATAACCATAAAAATATGCAAACAATGATCATGTAATTCTTATTTCAAAATAAAGATGTTCATACAAGAGATAGACTTTTCAGTATACATCCCTACATAAAATCTCCTAAATCTTAGATGCGAGGGTTGTCACCCCTCGTATCGCCTAAGCGCAGCAGGTAGAAAACCAAATAGTCATAGATATAGTATAAACAACTTCCAATTGCTAAATTAAATTCAATGACAGAATCTTACATGAACTAACATGTAATGTGCACACAAGCTACTCCCTAATCCAAGAATCAAAAGAACTACTCCATGTATATAAAGGAGGAATCACAAAGCATGTACATGTTCGAATATATCAGAGATAAAACGCAGGAACAAAAGATTACAATGCTTTTGTGGTCTTCTCTCTGGCGTTGAAGTGCAAAGCGTGGACCTCCGGTGGTGTTTCCCCTCCCTATTGCAAGTTCCCGAAGCTTTTTAGGGCTTCGGTGTGTCATCCTTGCCGTCGTGCCTCCTCCCCTAGGGTTTGGTCGGAGCCATCCTTATATAGACACCACCTCAGACCGCTGCAAAATCCAGAAAAATCCCTAGTAACGCATATTTGGTGGCCGCAACACGGCCGTGTGTTTCCACATGACCAGGCCATGTGCGACCTTGGGGTGGCTGATCACGCCCATTGGGCATGGTTGTGTGTAGCCACACACCCTGGTCGTGTCCCACTCTCCGTCAAGCTGCAAAACTTCTTTCTTTTGCTCCGAAAGTGTGCCTTTTTCACCCAAAATGCTAACCTGCACACAAAAGTTCGAAGAGCAGCCCTCTGAACCAGAAAATAGGAAATGCGTGCAAAATAGAGTGACATATGCATGAAAACTAACATAAAACGTAATGAGATGTGAGCGAAAACTACTCCTAAAACCCTATATGTTTTGCTCACATCACTTCCCCATACTTAAATCTTTGCTTGTCCTCTTGCAAACCTCAGTGCCATGAAATATAAAAAAAACATTGTTCCATACTTAGCATGTTAACTAAATTTATCAAGTGGTATTTACAATCAAAGCAAAATAAATATGTTCTAGAAATTACCTAAGTTAACTCCTCGTGCTTGTGCTAAGCGAATCATTATTAGGGGATGCCCATTCCATGGTGAGTTAAGTCGTCACCCCAAAGCTTTCCTAAGGTTTCCGGCTCTTAGGCACTTTCCTGCCCAAATCGAGGGTCGTTCCCTAGATCTAGCATAAAGTCTCAAAGGTGTGCTCTGTATTGAGAGAAATTGGTAGGTGTTTCCTCAGTAACCTAATTCGGTCTCAAAGGGGCACCTAGTCATTTCCATTCACGACAACTGTTTTTTATTCCTCATAATATTCTCTCTCTCTCTCCTTTTTTTTTTCCTTTTTTTTCTTTGTTTTCTTTTTCATCTTTTTCTCTTTCTCTCTTTTTTTTTTCTTCTCACTAGGGTTTTGATTTTTCCAAATGGGCTTACACAATTCGAGAATCTCCAGTAACTAAAATGCTAAACCTAGAGTCACCTATGGATTCCAAAGTACTAGACTACTGAGATGAATCATAACTAGGTATGTACTATATTATCCCTTTCAAAATATTCAACATGTGTAAGTCTAGAACATTCATTAGAGAGAATAAAATAAAATACCACGAGAGATATGAAGTTAAGCTACCTATGGGAAGAACTCATGTAAGCAACTTTTTAAAAATACTACTGAGGCAACTTTACAGATAACAAAAACTAAGTACTGCAGGAAGCTCAACAACCCATGCATAAATAAATGAATGAAAATACTGAAAAAGAAACTACTACTAGAAAACAAACAAAGTAAAATTTGGGGTCCTCCCCTCCCCCCCCCCGACTTTAACGAAAATATACCTCTAGTATGGTTGACGAGGTGGAAAGTCTGGGAGCCTCAGCATCTCGGGATCCTGGGAGAACCTGCTGCTGAGCTGCTGATGCCACATGTACATGTGGTCGATCTGGGAGATGGTGGATGCAACGGCTGCTCGGTGCTCCTCCTCCCTGGTCCACTATGCCTGCTGGGCATGCATGTGCTGCATCATCTCTTGGCAGTAGGCAACCTCATCCTGGCGATGAGCAGCCTCCTCCTGGAAGTATATGTGGGCCTCGTCATTGAACTCCTCAGCCCGCTGAAAGTGCTCCTGGAAGCCCTGGAACTCCGCCTGCATGTAGGTGCTCTGCTCCTCCCATCACTGCCTCTACTTCTGATGCTCGGTGTATATGTCATCGAGGCACGATCGAAACTTCGAGAAATCATAGGTCGACGTACCTGCATCCTACTCAAAGGTGGAAAAATGTGGTGGTGCAGGTGCAGACTCATGTTAGCATGGACTAGGTGGGCTCCTATGCATGTGTGGACTGGAGGGAGAGTGATGTAAAGGGAGAGAGATGGACGCCAATGTGGGTGGTCCCTCATGTGGAAGGGACTCCACTATCAGGTCCAAGTGCTAGTTGGCGTGTGTAGTGATGGTGGTACGATCAGGTTCGGGGAGCCTAAGGGCCATCAGATTTTTCCTTACAAAGCATAAGGAGTGTCTTTCTCTCACAATCATCTTCATGGCCATGCACACTCCTAGGTCGATCCTAGGGCTCCCCTCTATACTCTCTAATACAGTGTAATCGGACCCCATCCAATGGAAAATGTGGGTAAGTAGGCCCCCCACATTAATCTCTCCTCGTACTGCTTTGCCCATCTTCACTGTGTCTGATGAAGTGGGACCCTACATCGATGCTACTCCTTTCTTATAGCATGTCCCAGAGGCAAAGCAGCTTGATAGCTCTAACTACACCATCACTCTTTCCACGATCAAATATAGTACTGGCCATGATGCGGTGGAGGTATCGGAAGATGGAGTTTTGGAGGAGCAATGCTTTGGCCCTAGAAGGGTCATAAGTGTGCTACCCCATCAACTCGATCCAAAATACCTGAGCGTTGAACCCAATAGGGATTCTTCTCTCTCCCCCACTCGGCAAGCCAAAGCATGAGTTCCATTGGTGAAGGGTCCACTCATGCTCAATGTTAAAAATCCTAAAAGTTATCCTACCCTCTTCTCTCTCTCTACCTGTTAAAATTTTTGCCTCTAAGGAACTCAAAAATTCTAAAACTATCTTAGGATAGGTTGGGTGCCTTGTTCCCATCGTCTCTTCCCACCCTATTTTTGCAAATATGGCTTGAATATCACCCAACAACCCTAAATACTCTAGCAAATCTTCATCTAAGTACCTAGTAGCAGTGAGTTTATGAGTAGAAAGCATATTATATCTATCTCTATGTTCATTATTGCGAAAAAGAAGAGTGGGTAGTGCGTTACCCTCCTCCGGAGCTTGATGGGCATCGACTCTCCTTGTTCGTCGCTCCGAAGCACCGAATCGAGGTGCAACATGCTTAGTCCTCCTCATCCTTGCTTCTTTTGGCTTCCTTTGAGGTTAAAAGTGCTTCTAGATGGCGGGGAAGATGAAACCACACGGCTAGGGCAAGAGCACTCGAAGCACTTGGCGCAAATGGAGTGAAAACACATGGCTCACCCCTTTTAACCTTGTACGACATGACCGTATGAAAACACACGGCCAGTCCATGTGCACCTCGGGTCAGTCAGGCACGGCCGTGGGAAAACACATGGCCAGGCCGTGTGCCCCCATTTTTCTCCCCGTTTTGCATTAGGGTCCAAATTTTCTCATACACTTCGCCGTGTAGGTTAATATGGATTTTATTTTTGCCTAGCAAAGTTCTTTTCTAGTCCTAACTCTAAATGGGATGGAAATTAAAACTAAAATTAAATGAATGCATGCAATACAATCAAATGGAAATCTAAAACTAAACTTGGGTTGCCTACCAAGAAGCGCTTTGTTTAAGGTCATTTAGCTCGACCACACTCCACTATCAACTTGGCTCTGGAGGTTCAGTGAACCTCTATTCATTCTTCTCAGAAGCTTCATCTGGCAGTTCTGGCTTCATTCTGCTAAACGTGAAGCTGTCGAGGTAGGGGGCTCTGTGCTCTGAAAGGCTAAAGAGGATGATCTCCCCATCTACCTCCAAGGAGATTTGGTGTGCCTTAACATCTATGCACACCCCTGCAGTCGCTAGAAAAGGCCTCCCCAGAATGATGGAATTCTGGGGATTTGGTCCTGTGTCCAGTATGATGAAGTCCGTGGGTATCACGATATCCTCAATCACTATAGGCACGTGTGCCAGCAAACCGATGGGTTCCTTGACTGAGTTATCCCCCATACGAATACCAAAATTCACTGGTTGGAGCCCATTCAGACCCATCTTCAGATAGTATGCGTAGGGCATCACACTGACTGATGATCCCAGGTCACATAAAGCTTCATCGAAGCTCTCCCCATAAATTGAGCAGGGAATAACAAATTCACTGGGGTCCTTAAGCTATAGTGGAGTCTTTTCTTCAATTTCATCTTGGTCAGGTAGAATGGTAATCATGGTTGTAGACCCTGTTGGATCGAGCGGATCACTAGAGGGGGGTGAATAGCGATAGAAAATCTTTCGTTCGACTTCATTAGTTAAAACACGAGTAGACACAACAGAAGATAAAAACAAACAAAAGACACAATAGACACAAGGGTTTTACTTGGTTCGTAGCCAAAGGCTACTACTCCAAGGCCCTAGTGGTCCTTGACCACGCACTGAGGGCAAACTAATAAAGAACTCCTCCTCGTTAAAGGTAGGAGTTAGACGGATACACGAAATCACAAAATCTCGAGGTAGAGGAACACTCCCCCTCTCCTCATTATAATGAAAGCTTTACGAAATAAGTAAACTGAAATACAATTGAAACTTTCATTATCGATGACTTCAAAGGTTGGAGGTTGAAGCTCTAGTCGTCGTCTCAGCAGCACTTCATTGTAGGGATGTCAGAGAGTCAGAGCGTATCGGAAGCACTTGTAGGCTTTTAGAATTGATGAAAAACCCTTAGAGAAGCCCTCCTTTTATAGTCTTTCAACCCCTTTTTGAGTGGATCTTCAACCAATAGAAATTGGGCACAAGACTCCTTGAAAAATGGTGATAGAGCTTGACTCCTCGAGGTTGATCCTTGACCATCAGTCGACTGATGGCCATCATCAGTCGACTGATGGCAGTATCGGTCGAATGTTGACTGTAGACAGTCGACTGATTGACGACAGTCGAGTCCTCCAAGCTGGCAGTGGACTGATGGTAGCTGCAGGGCAAAGTTAGCTTAAGAAAAACATTATTTCAACGGTCACCGACCGTCTGATCTCGACCTAGACTATCTATAGGATGTCTTTGGTCGGATCTACGCTTGAGATCATCCCCGTAAGGAGGATACGATCTCTCTTACTCTCTCACACACGAGCTTTACCTTGATACTTACTGTGTCGCTTTCACTTCCGGCCTTCCACTCGATTCCTTCGGCTTCCTTCGAAATCACTCGAGTGTCGCCCGACCACCACGTCTCCCTCCGAGTGTCTCTAGCCTTCAGCTCCATCTTTAGCACTTTTCTGCACACTCGATTCAGCTCGTGAGATAATGATATATCCTTGACTTTGCATCTTTTGCCATAATCAAAATACAGGTTCGATTTAGGTGCCCCTGCACCAACACACCCCTTAGCGAATTTGCAACTCTGCCCCACTACTTCCTCTTTAGCTTGACTCACCAGAGAGCTCTTCATAGGTTGCGACACGGTTTGGGCTATCTGGGCCACTTGCGTCTCCAACATCCTGGTGTGACTTGCAAGGCCATCAACGGTGGCCTTCAAGTCCCTGAGTGATTCTTCAGACTTCTGATGTTGGCGACGAAATTCCTCATTGGCCTTAGTTTGGGTAGCAATGAAGTCCTCCATCATCAGTTCCAATCTGGACTTCTGTGGTCACTGCCCATTGCCCTGCTGCTGCCCATACCCCCCTAATGGTTAAGAGTTTCCCGAGTCTTATAGGAGAAATTTGGGTGATTTCTCCATCCGGGATTGTAGGTGTTGGAGTATGGGTTGTTGGGCCTTTGGTCGTAGTCCCCAACTGCGTCAATATGCTCAATCTGCTCCTCTGAGGATCCCTGCCCTCCATAGTGGTCCTCTCGATACGCTGTCGCTCCCTCTCCAAAGTCAATGGCCACACATGCAGATCAAGGATTCAAAGATTCGAACCGTCTGCTGAGCGAGTCCATCCTTACTGCCAGGTGGTACATGGAGTTGACAATGTATCGTATCGATGCAGGCATAGGTTGACCATGTTCGGAAGCCCATTGATGGTGGTTCTGGGCCACCTCTTCTATCAGCTCCTCTGCCTCCTCTATGGTCTTGTTCATCATTGCTCCTCCTGCAGTAGAATCCAGGGACATCTTCGTGACGTACGTGATCCCATTGTAGAAGATGTGGATCAATTGCCACCTCTCCAGTCCGTGGTGGGGGCATTGGTAGAGTATCCCTTTGTAGCGATCCCAAGCTTCGAATAAGGACTCCCCCTCCCTCTGGCGGAAGCTCGTGATGAGATGGCGCATGTGAGTAGTCTTGCTTGGTGGGAAGTATTTGTTCAGAAACTACTGCTCACATTGCTCCCATGTAGTGATGCTCCCAGAAGGTAAGGAGTGAAGTCATGCCTTAGCCTTATCCCACAGTGAGAACGGGAATAGGCTTAGCTGGATCGCGTGAGTAGGGACTCCGTTCATTTTCATTGTCGAGTAGACTTCTTAAAATGCCTCAAGATGCCAATTCGAGTCTTCAGTCGCAGCTCCCCCGAATTGACTCTGCTAGACCATATGTATAAGTGTCGATTTCAACTCAAAGTTATTTGCCGAAATAGATGGTCCAGCTATAATCGGCCTAAATCCTCTAGCGCTAGGAGCTGTGTAGTCCCGCAGAGGTTGGCTACCTATGTTCACTTCGGATGCGGCTTGATCCTCCATCCTTCGCTGCTCTGCTTTCCGACGATGAAAGGTTCGCTCGATTTCTAAGTCGATCAGAATCAGACCTTCCGATCCTAAGCGTCTAAGCATACGATGAACCAAGCCACAAAAAATTTGGAGTGCTACCTAATCCTAAGAGGCAGAAAATAAAACAATCTAGCTAATAAAGCCTAAGATGCAATAATGAAAAGGAAAACTACTGCTAAAAATAAGTAAAAAAAAACTAAAAACTAAAAACTAAATCTAAATATGGAAAATATAAAACGAAAGTAACTAAAGCAAACTAGAAAAAAAATAAAACAAGTAAATAAATCTAATCCCTAGTCTGATCTAAT
Organism: Wurfbainia villosa; assembly: GCA_025175895.1. Lineage (NCBI taxonomy): Eukaryota > Viridiplantae > Streptophyta > Magnoliopsida > Zingiberales > Zingiberaceae > Wurfbainia > Wurfbainia villosa. Next base: position 14,925,314 of record CM045996.1, on the reverse strand, counting down.
TTTTCACTGTTCGGTTCAATATCGAATTAATCAGTCCCCGGCAACGGCACCAAAAACATGATGCATGCGATCGTGACCTCAAATCTCGCGACGGATGTCATCGAGGACTCGAAGTGCGTGCTCGCGCTCAACGCCTGCAAGTGCATGGATGTCATCAAGTAATAAAAGATTATCAATCCCACAGGGACCGGGATTCAAATATCGATATGTTTAGTGGTTGAAATTGTTTGGAAGTAAAACTCTAAGAGGTTTCGACTTGTGAGGGTTGTCAGTGGACTATACTCTATACGGTGTCACACAGAGGAAGAAGGGAGCATGCCGAGGTCTTCAAAGGTGATTCTAGGACTTCGGTTTCACTTGTGTGTCGCAAAACAATGCTGTCAATTGGCGTTGTCTAGACATTTAGCTATAGTTTTGTGGAAGGGACATCATACACTCTCCCGATGAGCCACTGCATCTACCGGGAGCTATCTTCGCCTAAAAGGATAGGATAGATGGTACGAGGATGCTGAATCAATCCCTACGATGAACTATTTTTGGTTCAATCGCATCCATCTACCCACGGTTATAGGAGATTAGGTTTACCCCTCGGGTCCTTGTATAAAATCCCTTAAATCTTAGATACGAGGGTTGTCACCCCTCATATCGCCTAAGTGCAGCAGGTAGAAAACTAAACACGCATATATATAGTATAAACAACTTCCAATCGCCAAATTAAATTCAAAGACTAACATGAACCAACATGTAATGTGCACACAAGCTACTCCCTAATCCTAGAATCAAAAGAGCTACTCCATGTATATAAAGGAGGAATCACAAAGCATGTACATGTTCGAATATATCAGAGATAAAACACAGGAACAAAAGATTACAATGCTTTCGTGGTCTTCTCTCCGGCGTTGAAGTGCAAAGCGTGGACCTCCGTTAGTGTTTCCCCACCCCGTTGCGAGTTCCCGAAGCTTTTTAGGGCTTCGGTGTGTCGTCCTAGCCGTCGTGCCTCCTCCCTTAGGGTTTGGGCGGAGCCATCCTTATATAAACACCACCTTAGACCGCTGCAAAATTCGGAAAAAGCCCTAGTCGCGCAAATCTAACGGCCGCCACACGGTCGTGTGTTTCCACACGGCCAGGCCGTGTGCGGCCTTTGGGTGACTAATCTCGCCCATTGGACATGGTCGTGTGTAGCCACACGCCCTGGCCGTGCCCCACTCTGCGTCTAGCTACAAAATGTCCTTCTTTTGCTCCGAAAGTGCACCTTTTTCTCCCGAAATGCTAACCTACACACAAAAGTAGAAAGAGCAGACCTCCAAACAAAAAAATAGGAAATGCGTGCAAAATAGAGTGACATATGCATGAAAACTAACATAAAACGTAATGAGATGTGAGCGAAAACTACTCCTAAAACCCTATATGTTTTGCTCACATCAGTAATGTATCAGACAATATGCATAACCATAAATATACAAACAATGATCATGTGATTATTATTTCAAAATAAAGATGTTCATACAAAGACTAGGCTTTCAGTATACATCCTAAAAATCTTCCACTTATACTAAAAGACTATACTGCCATCAAACGGCCATACATCTGATTCCCATTCCCTCCACATGCCTATCAAAAGCTCTCACTAGAAGGGCCTTAGTGAAAGGATCTACCAGAATATCCTCTGATGAAATCTTGGCGACAACAACTTCTACCCGCTTTACGATCTCTCGTATCAGGTGGTACTTGTGCTCTATGTGTTTACTTGCCTTATGGGCTCGTGGTTACTTCAAGTTTGCAACTGCACCACTGTTATCACAATAAATTGTGATAGTTCTGGGCAAACCAGGAATCACATCCAAGTCCATCAAGAAGTTCCTGAGCCATACAGCTTCTCTGGCTGCCTCAGAGGCTGCCACATATTCAGCTTCCATGGTGGAGTCCGCAACGCATTTCTGCTGGACACTCCTCCATACAATGGCTCCACCTCCCAAAGTAAACACAAAATCCGAGGTAGACTTACTGTTATCCCTATCTGATTAGAAGTCAGAATTTTTGTAACCCACAGGGAGTAATTGATCTGCCTGGTATACCAGCATATAATCCCAAGTCTTTCTCAGGTACTTCAATATATGCTTTATCGTAGTCCAATGTCCCTATCCTGGATTACTCTGATATCTGCTAACCATGCCCATGACATAGCAGATATCCAGCCTCGTACATAACATAGCATACATGAGGCTTCCTACCACCGAAGCATAAGGAACCACCTTCATCTCCTCTATCTCCTTTGATGTTCTAGGACACATCTCTTTAGATAAAGGTACTCCATGCCTAAAAGGTAGAAAACCTTTCTTGGTGTTCTGCATGCTAAAACGAGCAAAAATAGTGTCTATGTATGAAGCTTGAGATAAGCACAATATCCTTTTCTTGTGATCCCTTATATCCTTGATCCCAAGGATGCGTCCCACTTCTCCCAAGTCCTTAATATCAAATTGTTTGGACAACCATACCCTTATGTCTGATAACACTTTGACATTGTTGCCAATTAGCAAAATGTCATCTATGTAAAGTATAAGAAATACCACTACATTTCCGTCATATCTCTTGTATACACAAGACTCATCCGGATTTTGAATAAATCTATAAGACTGAATTACCTCATCAAAGCAGATGTTCCAAGACCTCGAAGCTTGCTTCAATCCATAAATGGACCGATTAAGTTTGCACACAAGATGCTCTTTGCCCTTTGCAATGAATCCCTCTGGTTGCTCCATATAGATGTTTTCCTCAAGACTTCCATTAAAGAAAGTTGTCTTGACATCCATCTGCCACACCTCATAATCCATATGAGCTGCAATAGACAAGAGAATTCAGATAGACTTAAGCATGGCTACCGACGAAAAGGTCTCCTCATAATCGATGCCCTCTTTTTGAGTATACCCTTTCGCAATAAGACTTTCTTTGAAGGTCTCAACCTTCCCGTCTATTCCTCTCTTTCTTTTATAGATCCACTTGCATCCAATGGTTTTTACACCATTGGGTGGTTCTACAAGCCCCCAGACCTGATTTGAATCCATAGATTCTATCTCAGAATTCATTGTACTTTGCCAAGATACCGCATCTTTATCTTGGATTGCCTCGTCATATGCCTATGGATCAGGTTCATGTTCGTTAGGGACCAAATCAGAAGATTCTCCCAAGAACATAAATCTATCAGGTTGTCTAACAACCCTCCCACTACGATGAGGTATCATCTGTGTATCCTCTATGACACGCGATGCAGTCACTTGTGGTATATCCTCTTGTACCAGTGGTAATGAAGTAGTGACTTCCCCTCTTAATTCCTCTAGAACAATCTTACTCATGGACTCGTGGTTCATCACATAATCTTCCTCTAAAAATCTGGTGTTCGTGCTAACGATCACCCTCTGATCTCTAGGACTATAGAACAAACCACCTTTCGTTCCTCTAGGATAGCCTATGAACATGCACACTTCTGTACGAGGTTCCAACTTACCAGCATCTACTTTCAGCACATGTGTTGGACTCCCCCAAATCCAAATATGTCTCAGACTAGGCTTTCGCCAAGTGCACAATTCTGTGAGAGTAGAAGGCACTGATTTAGGTGGTACCAAGTTTATAATATACACTGTTGTATCCAGAGCATACCCCTAGAACGAATCTGGTAACTCAGAATAACTCATCATCGATCTAACCATCTCCATAAGAGTCATATTCCTTCGCTCCGCTACACCATTCTGCTGGGGTGTGTCAGGTGCAGACAATTGGGATTGAATCGCAGCCTCTGATAAGTAATTCCTAAACTCTCCCAAGAGGTACTCACCACCACGATCAGATCGTAGTGTCTTGATACTTTTACCTTGACGTTTCTCCACATCAGCCTTGAATTCTTTGAACCTGTCAAAGCATTCAGACTTGCGGCGCATCAAGTAAATGTATCCATATCTTGAATAATTGTCTATAAAAGAGACGAAATATTCAAAACCACCTCTGGCCTGGATAGATATAAGACCGCACAAATCAGAATGAACCAATTCCAACACATCTTTGGCTCTATACCCCTTGGCCATAAAAGGCCTCTTGGTCATTTTACCTTCCAAGCAAGATTCGCAGGTTGGGAAATCTTCCACCACTAATGAACCCAAAGGTCCATCAGCTATCAACCTTTGAATTCTACTTAGGTTAATATGACCTAACCTTAGATGCCAATGATATGTTTTGTTTATTTTTGAAGGTTCTTTTCTCTTATTAGATTTAGAAGATGAGTTATTTACTTCTATTTGCATCATTGGAGCTTTTGGTTCAAGTGTATATAAATTACCTACCAATGCACCAAAACAGATAATCTCCCTATTCCTTTTTATTACAACTCTATCATTAAAAAAAAAGAATATCCATCCAAAAACAATTTAGAAACTGAAATTAAATTCTTTCTAAATTAAGATACATAAAGGCAATTTCTCAGAACCAATGTTTTATTCCTATCAAAAGATAAATAAACATCTCCCACTGCAATACCCGCCACCTTTGCAACATTGCCCATGTAAATGGTAATCTCCCCCTTAGCTAGTCGTTTGGTTTCCTGGAACCCCTGCAAAGAATTGCAGACATGATCAGTGGCTCCCATATCTACGCACCAGGTACCGGTAGATAACACCGCTAAACATATTTCAATGACTAAACCAAAAGATATACCTATGTTCTACTTCCGGTTGGGGCAGTCCTTCTTCCAATGTCCAGTCTGCTTGCAAGTGAAGCACTTGCCTTTCAGCTTCTTCACTCCTCCCTGAGATCCTCCCGCCACCTTTGCTCCACCTTGTTTCTTCTTCTTCTTGCCTTTCGACTTAGAAGTCGAAACCTTCTGAGCAACCATGGCCTGAGCCTGAGCATTCTGACGAAAAACCCCCTCTACCGCCTGGAGTTCTATCAGAAGCTCCACCAATGAATAAAACCTCTTATTCATGTTGTAGTTCAGGCAAAACTGCTCAAAACTCCTAGGTAGAGATTGGGGAATGATATCGACTTGGGTTTCCCCATCGATCTCGGCTCCAAGGACTTCCAGCTCATTCAAATGAGCCATCATCTTGAGCACATGACCCCTTATGGGTGTTCGCTCAACCATGGTGGTCGTTATCAAGTTCCTCATGGCTTCCTGCCTAGCAGCCCGATTCTGGTGTTCGAAAAGTTCCTTGAGATTGAGCATCATGGCATAAGCAGTAGACATGGCCTGATGCTGATGTTGCAATATATTTGACATAGAAGCCAAAATGTAACACCGCGCCATCTCATCAGCCTTGATCCACTTCTTATAACTCTCTTTCTTCTTTTCCCTAGAATCATCTGCAGGCTTAGGAGGACACTCTTCGAGAAATACATACTTGTACTCCTCAGCAATCAAGACTATATCCAGATTCCTTTTCCAATCTACATAGTTAGGTCCAGTAAATTTATTTTCTTTTAGTATCACAGCAAGTGGGTTGAAAGTCATTTTTGAAAAACCTAAGAATCACATAGATCAAAACATTAGATTTCAAAAATTTATTGATTCCCCAAACAATAAAATTTTAAAATCAACCAACAGCTCAAAACAACGAGAATATCATATGCCATGATAGTGTGGACATATACGAATTCTACATTTGTAAGAGGAGGTTTTACCCATTAATTTTATTATCCTGTCAACCTTACTTTTTGACAAATAAAATTAATAGTTGGTTCCTCTTCGGCCCTACAAATAAAAGCAGTGACTCCAATGGGGAGGATACTTTTATTTGCATTTAAGTGTTCATCATTACTTGATACCAAGGCAATTATCTCGGATTATGTGGCTTCCGATGGGGAAGTACACACGCTCCTAAATAATTTCCTATAACCATATTTGACCTTGTGATCCACAAAACAAACTCATCCGATGGGGAGGAAGGCACTCAAAGCTGACGCGCAAGTTTGTTTGTATCACATGTCAAATTGTAATGGAGGCCATGGGAATTTAAAAAAAAATCCCTCTCCCACTTAGTAATAAAATGAGGAATTTTCCAAGCACACAACATGGATATCAAACAAGCAATAAATATGAAAAAAATATTTTCCAACTATTATGACTTTTATTTTCCAATATGCCTTTCATCATGTCATCATCTCGTCCGCTCCTCTATACACCATGTGCAAGCCATCCGGAGATCCGAGCCGAGAATAATTATTTTAATTTACATCCATCGATCCTATACTCCACAAAGGAGTGTACATGAAATCTAGATCGAAAGTAAACTAAAATAAAAGAGTGGCTAAACAATGTTGTACTTAATTACAAAAATTAAATACTTGCCTCATCAACCCCGAGGATTCAAATAATATTACAATTACACACATACAATCACATACACACACATATGGCCATAATAGTTGGATCTTATGCTTGCAACCAAAAAGTTAGCCTATGCACATCCTACTATTATCCGGCACACATAATATATGATAAGTGCATAAAAGTAACCGAATCCTAAACACACAAAATTAGAAACTGTGGCTCTGATACCACTTGAAGTGTTGAAGCTTTGCTTCCCTCTTCGCATTGGTCGGTTGTGCATGGCGATCCTATCTATGTCCCTAGATTAAAAAATTAATCTTTGATGAAGATGGATTACCCAAGTAACCGATCCATCATCATGCTATTCGATTAGAGTGGTCACTTGAACAAACTTGTTGTTCAAGCAACCTAAGTCTTTACCTCGATTAGCCACGGAATAGATGATGTACAGATAGTCGGTTTTTGTGTTTATCTTTGAAGTCCAAGTAAATTAACCACATGCATGATACAAAAGAACTAAATCAAAACAAAAAAGATTATACCTCTTGTTTACCTCTTGATCTTCTATTGTATGACCTATTCTCCTCTTGGACGTTCTGTGGGAAACGATCCTCCAAGAGTTGAAGCCTCTTAGATCGCATATCTTCCTTTCCTTGTTCGCTCCGAACAAAAGAAGATGACCAAAGACCCTTTCTTCTCCTTTCTTGTGCCAACCACCAACCACCAAGGTTGATGTCCGCCGACCCTAAGGATAGGGAGAGTGTGTGGGAGCCGGCCAAGAGCTCTAATGGAAGAAAACCTAACTCTTGCTGCCAGCCAAAGAAGAGGAGGAGAGGGTCGCGCCACCGGCCAAAGGAGAGGGAGAGAGGGTGGCACTGGCAATAAAGAAAAGGAGAAGGAAGACCTCAACTTCCTTATGTCGCCGGCCCTAGGAGACAAACCCTAGCACACCCTTGCCGCCCAAGCCAAAGCCAACTCCAAACCTTAACCCTAATTGATGTGTTGCTGCCCAAGCCAAGGAAACAAAACCCTAACACCAAAAATCTCTTTGATCCTTTTGCCACCCAAGCCTTCGAGGCATATTTATAGATTTTTCCCAAGCCTCCTTTTAATCGTGTCCGTTGGACCTAGGTTTCATGAGAGTTTTAATAGGCTACAATAGGGACCATGAGGAGGAGTTGGATCTTGGTCACCCAATGGATCCGACACACATAAAATCTGATCCATTAATGATAATCCATTCCACTAGAGGATTATCATTGATCTACCTCACCAACCCCCATAATTAAATATGGGCTCCATATATTAATTATACAAATATCTTCCCATGTTTAAGATATCAAATGTCTATTAATTAATTAATTTACTGACAATTAATTAATCATCATCTAACTCCATGAGTAGTATCACTCAACCTTATCATCATGCTGGACCAAGTCCACCTGCAAGGTTTACATGATGATCCTTATGAGCTCCTCAAGGGGACATCATCATCCTAATACATAGGACATGGTTTCCTCCTATAATCAATGGCACATCATGTAAATAATATTATTTCCCAACTTACCGAGCCTATTGATTTAATCCATAAATCTCGCCCATTGGTAAATCAAAGAAATAAATATTAAGTGCATATGTCGATTATTATATCGGGATTAAGAGCATGTACACCATAATATCCAAGGTCTGATTCAATTATGTAGTCAGCAATAAATTGAATCACTTCTAAGTTGGTCCTGCTCAATACACATAAAGTGTAGTAGTGTAATCCTATGGTCAAGACAAACCAATACCAAATTACACTACAACCATACCAATGGTTTGTCCAAAACCATCATGGTTGTGAGCCTCTACTTATACTCTACAAGGAACTAATAACATGATCTTCTGTGTGACACCACACACCATATTATCTACAATGTAATGTATCATATAATATGCATAACCATAAATATGCAAACAATGATCATGTGATTCTTATTTCAAAATAAAGATGTTCATACAAAGGCTAGGCTTTCAGTATACATCCCAACATTTACAATTGAAGGAAGAAAATTTTGATAGGCACTATTTCTGCTTCTACTGTCTCTTCTACATCAAAATTTTCAATAGGATCAATAGTCAATACACCAACATTATCATCCACATCAGAAACAATAGAAGCTTCATCAGAAATTTCACATGTAACCTTATCAACAATAATATCTGCAATAATAACACTATCATCCCAAGTTTCTCATGCAACAATATTGTCATCAAAATACACAACATCAGTATTCACATTACTACTTGGAACATCACAATGCACATCATCACAACTTACAGTAGCGGAGTCTTGTAGAGTTGTAGAAGTAGAAACGAGTGAATCTCCAACTCTACAATCCATCTCCTCAAGCACGTCAATTTGCCTCGGCATAAAGCAACAAGGAATAACCTCTGATGGAGGTTGAATGACTTCTTGTACCTACATCTGTTGAATGGATGATCTAAGTTGATCTAATTGACTTTCCATTTCATGTTTTGATGCTTCAAATTCTTATTGGAAATAGAGACCACTAGCCATGTACATTCGCTTCATTGCTAGCTGCTGGATAAGTTTCCTCAAATCTTGTATTGAATCATCTTGTGGGCTAGGGTTAGAAGCTTGTTCACTGTAGTTTTGAAATCCCAATGGACACTGATATATACAAGAATGTTGAGCACTTGATGTTGTACTACCTCATATGTGTAATTGGATTGATCTCCCCAACTAGATATATAAGCGCTGGTAGATGGTGGGGGTGAATAATACTGACGTTGCTCAGGAATGTACTACTGCATATGCCCATATCTAAAATCTAAATTGAAATCATGTGTATTAGAAAATGAATTATACCTGTCCTGCTGATATGGTTGATAGAACTGAGGATCGAGTTGATTATCCTGAGGCTGGTATTGGAAATGCTGATATTCAAGATGATAATATTGATAATATGTATCTGAATTACTCCTACCATAATATCCAGTGTCAGTATTATAGAAATCATTGAAGCCTCCAAATTACTGATAATAAGAATCCATGATTGAAGAAGTTTCATATTCTTATCCGGAAACACTAGTAAACAAAATCAAAGACATAGGAAATATATAAGCCAAAACACATGGATACAAAACATAAGGCACCAAAACAATTTTTTTTTAACAAAAGAGAAAACCAATCCTAAGATTATCAAACACCATTAACATTCCCCAACAACAGTGCCATTTTTGATAAGCACAAAATTATCATCATACACTATATTAAAACAAATTATCGAACCCCTAACTACATTAATGCACTATAGGAATGACCCAGATCGTCTCCCAACGAATGTAATGGTAGGATAATTATCATGCCCCGAGAGTATAATTGTCCATCGATTAGACGGTACCCTCTTGTGACAATATAATAAACAATACTGATACATGACCCAAATAGCTACTAATACACACAAGCTATAAAACACAGCGGAATATACCAACAAAAATAGAGATACAAAGACTCAAATATGCACTCTAGAGTGACTTTGACACAACAAGAATCATAATAGAAACCAACATCCAAATCGAATCCATAATAAAGGTTGAATACATACAACACGTGTATACCCCAAATACAGAAACAATGTAGGGTAAAATCCCAAAACCAACAATCCAAGAGAATACAACGATATGGAATAAATATGCAACCATTCGATGTGAGATGGGATCAGCAGGTGAAGATTCGAGCACCCAAGGAATCTTCTACCTGTGACCTAGGCGACAAAAAAACCCAGGGTTTATGGTGGTGAGTACAAAACTCAGCGGTAATATGAAAGATAGTGCATGAACAACATATAACACATGGAGATCAACATATATACATAGGGAGATCAACGGATATACAATCTTAAAGGTAATAAAAAATAACTATCAGTATAAATCTAATCAGTGCATAAACGAACAAATTGATCAACTGTACATAATGTAATGTACTGACGTACATGAAAGGTCGGCAATGACACAACCTATACAACCTGAACAAGTATACAATAATATAACACGTACAACATGTATGGACAATACTACACCTATAAACAACTCCCAGTCATATGATCAACATATAAACAAATACATAACGAACCTGGTCCATCCTATACATCAACATGATGCTGATCAAATGCGTACAATAGTCCGATCCAGCCCGTACACTGTACTCCACACAAAATAGTATAGAATATGCAAATAGCATGCAAGATGATGTACAAATATATGCAACAAGCATAGCTCAAACAAATGCAATATCACAACAAGCATATATAGACTATATGTTATATATACTGATCACACACGCGCGCGCACACGCACACACACACACACACATATGTTAGTGTCAGCCCTTAGTGTCAATCATGGGATGATTGATTAGGGATCAGTATCATATTTCATTGATAAAGGTAAAGTTTGGTTCTTATATTCACTTCATACTTGTGTCAACTGAATAAATATAATAATGTCCTAGAAGGTAGGTTCTTATCTACAATATATCAATTGGTAGAATTGATTGTGAGAAGCTGTGGAGAATACTATTCTTAAATATTCCTAGTTAGGTATTAATATACAAGGCCAATATTAATGCATTGAGACTAGCATATAGGTCAATTGATGATTTGATCTCATAGTCATGGATATGTGATATCACATTGACACATGGGTATATATTAAAGAATATATACTGAATTGACCTGCCATGAGAAAGTTTCATGGATTGTTATATGAGTGTCATAAACTTTCTCATGTGACTATTAGTATGAATAGTCCTTAGACCTGAAATCACTACGGTTCCCTACATTAGGAGTTATGTACTTTGGCATCATCAAACGTCACCCGTAACAGGGTGGACTATAAAGGTGATCACTGGATATGTAACAAATTATGCGGAGGGATGTGAGTGATGTAGATGGGATCTATCCCTCCCATATGATGGGAATGATATCTTTAGGTCTCTTGATAGAGTAGGACCACAAAATGTATGCCCATGCTCAAATGAGTCGATATGAAATATTGAGCTCATTTGTTTGAGTGAGTCTACTTGGAGATTAAGAAACACAAAGATTTATAAGAGGATGACACGGTCTATGCCTCAATGATCAATCTAGATATCGACAATAGAAGGATAAGGTCATACAAGATAATAGTCATAGAAAGGTTTTTGTCGGATCTTGATATTTTTGTAACTTGGGTAGCAATGATGCATTGCTAGATGCTGCTCATTGCTTATGTGTCTAAAATGGTTTAGAGACATTGCCAACGTTAAGAAAACCTATAGGGTCACAAACAAAGAACACGTTTTGGAGATGAGGTTCATTTTAGTTTGACTAAATGAACCATTAGGCATTGAATTGGATTCATTGAAAGGGTTGGATTTGAGTTAGACTCAAATTAAATGGATGAATTGAGTTGGACTCAAATTGATTTGATTTTAGTTGGACTCAAATCAATTTGAATGGTATGAATTCATCATGCATGATTAATGTGTATTAATCATGCATTGAAGAGGGAAAACCAAGGGTTGGATGAAACCTCTTTTCATGCATGAATGAAACCTCTTTTCATGCATGATTAATATGGATTAATCATGCATTGAAGAAGGAAAACCAAGGGTTGGATGAAACCTTTCATATTCATGGGATGTGTATAAAAAGGGGGCTTTAGATCATGAAGAGGGCTAGTGGAGATTGCCTTTGTTTTCCCCCTTCTTCTTCTTCTTGGCCGAAATCCTTTCTTGGCCTAGCTCTCTTTTGTGGTGTTACTAGCACAACCTTTCTCCAAAGGAGTGTTCATGTGGATACCATAGAGGCACGTATGCTTGAACGTGCAAGAGATCCAGCGAACCGTGGATGAATGGGATAGACAAAGGGCACGCATCAAAGGTATACCCTATAGGATAGGAGTTTTTGATCTATACTTTGTATGAGTTTTCTTTTGCATGGATCGCTCAAGGGATCCTTTTTTCATTGTGATTTTATTATTTATCGCATAGGATTCCCTACAGTGGTATCAGAGCCACTTGCAAAAGATCATACATAAAGATCATCGTAGGTCATTTTATATGTGATATAAAATTTACTATATGAGGTTTAGTATGGTGCATGCATTATCGTTTGGGTGATTTTATGCAACAAGATATGCATGGCATATTTGTTGATCGAACAACATATTTGTCATTCGGATCTGTCACCCAAAATTGCTATAGTGGCAAGAAAGGGTCTCGGGTTCATTATGATGAACTAAGGACCGCCATGTCGTAGTGGCTTATAAGTTGTGCATAGCACCATAATAAAATCTGCATGTCAAAGATCTATGTGAACGATGTATGTCATGGTGCATGGTTATGGCCCTTAACCCCAATGTGATTGTGGTTGTGTTGTGTGTGCATGTTGTAATTCATAATACGACCTATGAGTCATGCCTCCCTATTTTTCTAAGTGTAAAATAGATCTAGACTTGAATGTAACTCAAGTATTCTTATTTTGTAATGTACAAAATGATGAGTGGAAATTCCATTGGAGGATAAAGTTACAAGAAGGATGCCGATGACACATAACAACCAAAGGATGCACTTAGAGAAAATGCTACCCCTAGGTTGACCCATCGCTCTTCTCATTGGCTTGAGGAGATCGTAGATTCGGGCCATAACCATGTACTTATATGTTGGTATATATTATGTATATGTGATGCATGTGATGCTTGTATATGTGATGCATGCGTAGTTAGTTGTTACACAATTAGGTCACTTATTATATGCCTACCAAAGTTTAATACTTACTATTACCTTGTTCAATCATAGCGCGTTTGCCAAAGTAATGTGACTCGATTTACCTCGGTAAAGTACAACAAGACAATTGTGATGGCCGCCTATTAAACCTTGAGTTTGACTTAACTAAGCTCTCTCTATTATATTGATGAACTTAGAGGCATAGCTCATACGGGACATCTATCTACATTATATAAGTCTTGGGCGATTAGCCAAAGCTAACTCAAGATGAGTGGTAATTTAGAAAGATATCTCATGCGATGGGCACAATGAACAAATAATGTTGTTCATATAGATATACAAGAGTTACATTAGATGTAATTGGTACAAGTTACCTACCTAACTTATACAAGTCTTGGGAGATTAGCCAAAGCTAACTCAAGATGCGGTATATTATGGATCTTGTCCCACTTTGTGACCAGTCAGAGAATCATTTAGTTAAAATGCCTAATTAAATTATTGAAATATGATACATTTCTGCATTTCTATATTGTAGATCACCATGTCATCAAATACATCGAACACACTCTCTATGATATGTCCTCAATAAGGATAAGCTCACTGGAGCTAATTTCCTGGACTGGTATAGGAACTTGAGGATAGTCTTCAAGTAAGAACGCAAACTGTATGTCCTAAAGCAATCCATTCCTGAACCACCCACCCCTACGACCACTCGTGCTGACAAGGATGCTTAAAAGAAGCATCAAGATGATGCACTGGATGTGTCATGCCTTATGCTTGCCACCATAAACTCTGCTTCAAAAGCAACATGAGAACATGGATGCCTATGATATGGTTGAGCATCTGAAACAACTATACCAGGGACAAGCAAGGCATGAGAGATACGAAGTGTCAAAGGCCTTGTTTCAATGCAAGATGTAGGAAGAAACTCCCGTAGTCACTCATGTACTCAAGATGATTAGGTACATTGAGAACCTAATGAGATTGGGATTTCCATTAGGCCAAGAGCTAGCCATTGACCTTGTTTTGTAGTCACTTCCAGAAGGCTACAGTCAATTTGTCATGAACTACAACATGAATGAAATTGACAAGCCTTTACCTGAGATATTGAGCATGTTGCGAACTACTGAACTCAACGTTAAGAAGGCAATGCCTAGTACCGTTTTGATGGTGAACAAAGGCAAAGGCAAAGGCAAGCAGAAGTCTAAAGGTAAGGGTAAGACCCAAGCCAAAGGCAAAAAAAGGCAAATGCATTGAATCATAAAGGAGGGGTGTCTAAGGAAGGGGAATGCTTCCACTGCAGTGAGACCGGGCATTGGAAGAGAAACTGTAAGCTATACCTTGAAGAGGTGAAAAGGAAGAGAAGTGAGACTTCTGCCTCATGTATATATGTTATTGAAGTCAATTTATCTATCTCGTCTTCTTGGGTATTAGATATCGACTGTGCTTCTCACATTTGTACCAATGTACAGGGCCTTTGAAAGACTAGATCATTGACGAAGGGCGAAGTGGACCTACGAGAAGGCAATGGAGCAAAAGTTGTTGCCATCGTTGTAGGGGCATATTCCTTATCTTTGCCCATTGGGCTTATCTTAGAACTAGAAGAATGTTGTTATGTGTCTACCTTGACTAAAAACATTATCTCTATTTCTTATTTAGACAAGAAAGGTTTCTCATTTGTAATAAAGGACAAGTATTGTTCCGTTTATTTAAATGATATGTTTTTTTTGTAGTGCACATCTTGTGAATGATCTCTATCTTCTAGATCTTGGAACCCCAGTCTATAACATAAATACCAAATGGTTCAAATCTAATGATCTAAACCAAACATATCTCTGGCATTATCGCCTGGGTCACGTAAATGAGAGTCGCATATCCCAACTCCGTAAAGATCGATTACTGGACTCATTTGATTTTGAATCATATGAGACATGTGAATCTTGTCTTCTAGGCAAGATGACCAAGACTCCATTTAGTGGTCATGGAGAACGAGCTACTGATTTATTAGAACTCATATATATTGATGTATGTGGGCCTTTCAATGTAGCAGCTAGAGGAGGCTATCAGTACTTCATTACTTTTACTAATGATTTTAGTAGATATGGATATGTGTATCTTATGAGACACAAATCTGAATCTTTTGAAAAGTTCAAAGAATTCAAGAATGAAGTACAAAACCAACTTGGTAAGAGTATTAAAGTGCTTTGATCAGATCGATGTGGGGAATACCTTAGCCAAGATTTTCATGACTATCTCATTGAGTTTGGGATTAGATCTCAACTCACTCCACCTAGAACACCACAGTGGAATGGTATATCAAAAAGGAGCAATCGTACATTATTAGATATGGTATGATCAATGATGAGTCACACAAATCTTCCTTCTTTCTTCTAGGGATATGCTTTAGAGACAGCTGCTTTCACACTTAACCGTGTCCCATCTAAGGCAGTCATAAAGACATCATATGCGATATGGACTGGCAAGAGTCCCAAGATGTCTTTTATAAAGATTTGAGGTTGTGAGGCTTATGTTCGACGTCAAATCTCCGACAAACTAGGCCCCAAATCATACAAGTGCTACTTTGTAAGATATCCTAAGGAAACAAAAGGATATTACTTCTACAATTCCATGCAAGGCAAAGTGTTTGTCGCTAGAAATGGAGTATTTCTAGAAAGAGAGTTCATTTCTAGAAGAACTAGTGGGAGTAAAATACATCTTGAAGAAATTCAAGATAAAGATAGCACTGACATGGAAATTGAATAGACACCACAAAGTGTTGTGGATGATGACATTGTTGCACAAGAAGTTGTGGAGCAACAACCTATTCTAGTAGACTAACCTCTTCGCTGGTCTGATAGGATACGTCATCACCCTGAGAGATATTCATTTCTCTTGTCTGACAATGATGGTGTTATGCTTGTTGAGTTGAACGAGCCTACATCCTATCAGGAAGCTATGATGAGCACAGATTATGAGAAATGGCTAGAGGTCATGAGGTCCGAAATGGAATCCATGTACACTAACCAAGTATAGACTTTGGTTGATTCACCTGAAGGGGTCAAACCCATTGAGTGTAATGGGTCTTTAAGAGAAAGACTGACATAGATGGTCTTGTGCATACCTATAAAGGGTGATTGGTAGCTAAAAGTTTCAAACAGATTTATGGTATTGACTATGATGAAACTTTTTCACCAGTTGCGATGATTAAGTCCATTCGGATCATGCTTGCTATTGCAGCTTACCACGATTATGAGATCTAGCAAATGGATGTCAAAACTGTATTTCTGAATGGAAACCTCCTCGAGGATGTGTATATGACACAACTTGAGAGTTTTGTTGATCCAAAGAATGCTGCAAGGTATGCAAGCTACAAAGGTTCATTTATGGTTTAAAGCAAGTATTTAGAAGCTGGAATCTTTGATTCGATGATGCGACCAAATAGTTTGGTTTCATCAAGAATGAAGATGAACCCTGTGTCTACAAGAGGGTTAGTGGGAGCATAGTTATCTTTCTTATCTTATATGTTGATGACATACTTCTTATTAAAAATAACATCCCTACGCTGCAGTCTGCGAAGACTTGGCTTGGGAATTGTTTCTCAATGAATGACTTAGGTGAAGCAGCCTACATTTTAGGCATTAAGATCTATAGAGATAGATCTAAGAGATTGCTTGCCTTAAGTCAGAGAGCATACATTGACAAGGTGCTTAACCATTTTGCCATGCAGAATTCCTAGAAGGGATTTCTACCAATGTCACATAGTGTGAGTCTTTCAAAGGCTCAAAGACCTTCTTCTAAGGAAGAAAGGGAACATATGGATCAGATCCCTTATGCATCTGCTATATGGTCTATTATGTACGTCATGATATGCACTCATTCTGATGTCTTGTATGCTTTAAGCATGACGAATAGGTACCAGTCAGATCCATGTGACAGTCACTGGACAGTCATTAAGAACATTCTTAAGTACATGAGAAGAACTAAAGAATTTTTTTTGATATTTGGAGGCAATGAGAAGCTCGTTGTAAAGGGTTACAGTGATGCTAGCTTTCAAATGGACAAGGATGATTACAGATAGCAGTCAGGGTATGTCTTTTGTTTAAATGGTGGTGCAGTGAGCTAGAAGAGTTCAAAGCAAGACACAATCATGGATTCTACAACAGAGGTTGAGTATATTGTTGCTTCAAATGTGGCAAAGGAGGTTGTTTGGATTAGGAAGTTTGTTTCTGAGCTTAGTGTAGTTCCTAGCATCATGAGCTTTATAGAGCTTTATTGTGACAACAACGGGGCTATAACACAAGCTAAGGAACCTCGTTCTCACAAATGTTCCAAACATATACTATGGCGATATCACCTCATTCGAGAGATCATCGATAGAGGAGATTTGTGTTAGTGCAATCAACCCTTGATATGGTTTTGATGTGTGTGGCAAAGGGTTTAAGTTAGGATGTATGGATTTGATATATGCGTTGGAGTCTTGTAGGACTTAGTAATTCGCACATGGAGCCTTGGCGAGTTTCACATCCCATGAATCGGTCCTTGAGTCGGTGAAGGATGGCTTTGCGGAAGCCGTGCGCTTGGAGCATCCGAGGGACCGTTGGACAAGGAGCTTGGAGTGAAGCTGGAGGAAGTAGACTTTAGGGCGAGACGTGAAGGATGGCGCTGCAGAGCCGTGCGCTTGGCACATCCGAGGGACGCAGCCGAACGAAGATAACTTCGAAGGAGAGGGACTCCAAGGGATGAGAGTGAGCGAATATTACCCGGGAAAGGGTAGTGCTCTTAGGTGAAACTTGGCCATTTTGTTAAGTGACGGATGGAATTTCCCGACATCAGTCGACTACCATGTTATGGTAGTTGACTACTCTAAGTCGACTGTGACTCGACTAGTGTTCGAGTCCAGTTCAAGTGCCAACAGTAGACTGCCATGGATTGGTAGTCGACTGCGAGACCACCAGTCGACTAATGAAGGCATCAGTCGACTAATGAAGGCATCAGTCGACTGGTCGCAAGGGTTTCGAGTACAGAAGCGAGTCGAGCTCGTGAGCACTCGACTGATAGGTCCATCAGTCGACTGATGGTAAGATCAGTCGACTGATCATATGACTGTTGGAAAATCAGGTCGCGGATCCCGCAAATCTGGCCTGGAAGTAGCCGTTATTGGGCAACGACTATAGGACCAGTCGACTGATAGGGACATCAGTCGACTGCTCCTGTGTCAACGGGAAGAAACCCTCTTTCTCTATAAAGAGGAAGGGTGGGGGGCTTTGGGGGCCTAATACTCATGCTCTAACCTTCTCCCAAAGTGCCCTAAAGAATTCCCACTCTTCTTACTTGCTATTATTCCATTCTATTGTAAGAAGAGGGATTGTAAAGAGGTTACCTCCACCTAGCTTGGGGCAAAGGAGAGAATAGTGAAAGCTTGAGCCGTGATTCACCTTGGACGAATCGGACCGTGGATTAGCGGCGTAGTCGTGAACCACGTTACATTGCGGTGTTAGCGTTTGTGTTTATTCTTCCTTTGTTTTGTCTTTAATTGTTTATATTTGCATATTCCACTTGCGTTAATAGTTTTGTAGACGAGCAACGAACGAACGAATTCCACCGTCTACGACGAAGGCTATTCACCCCCCTCTAGCCGGCCAACATATCAATCCCCTACAAGTGGTATCAGAGCCAAGGCGCTTGTTGAGGACTAACCGCCGCTACAAGAACTACATCGAGGATGGCCGGCTCCAACATTCACCCACTGAAATTTGAAGGAGAATTCTCTTAGTGGAAGAAGAGAATGGAGGTATTCTTTGAAACCGATTTCGATATTATGCTTATAATGGAAAATGGTTTTGAGATGCCTAGGGATGAAGAGGGGAGAATACTAGACAAATCAAGGTGTACTAAAAAGCAAAGAGAAGAGCACCTTGCAAATTCAAAGGCTAAGCACCATCTCCTCAACGTACTCCCCCAACAAGAAGTAAACCGAATTGGGGAAAGCTCTAGTGCCAAGGAGATGTGGGAGAAGCTAGTAGAGCTTCATGAAGGTACCTCGGAGGCCAAGCTTGCAAGGAGAGACCTCCTGTGCTCCCAACTAACGAATATCAAACTTGAAAAGGGAGAAAAGGTAACCTCACTACATTCTAGGTTTACAGAAATCTTAATTGGACTAACAAGTGTAGGAGAAAGACTTTCGAACCGGGATATGCTCATGAAAGCAATCGATGCTTTTCCCCGATCATCGAAATGGAGCTCAATGGTGGACTCCTTCTACATGTCTAAGAATTTAGAAGTGAGCACCTTGGAGGAGTTCTTCTCAACCATGGAGCTCCATGAAACAAGGCTCGAAGGAGTAGTAGAAGAGTCAAGATTTCAATCTTCAAAAGGAGTAGCCTTGATGGCCAACAAAGGGAAGAAGAAGACGGAGACTCCCTCCTCCTCCGATGAAGCATCCTCCTCCTTCTCCATGGATAGCACGAAAGAAGCCTACATGGTAAGGAATGTAAGGCGTGCATTGAAAAATTTTAAATTTAATAAATCTAATGATAGGAGGAGAAGACCAAGGGGGAAGGTGATTTGCTATAATTGACAAGGAGAGGGACACATAAGGGACAATTGTCCTCTCTTGAACAAGAGCAAAGAGGAGAGGAAAAAGAAAGAAGAAAAGAAGAAGAAGAAGGGAAGCAAGAAGAAAGAAGAAGAGAAGAAGGCCAAAGAAAAAGGAAAGGCAAAGGCACTAAAAGCAAGGACTTGGGATGACCCTTCTTCCTCCTCCTCATCATCATCATCATCATCCGAGGAAGAAAATGCCTTTGTCAAAAATTTGTCCCTAATGGCATTTGACGACCTAGACTCCTCCTCCTTCGAAAATGAAGAAGCAAGCTCAAGTGAGGAGAGCTCGAGTGAAGGGGGAGCTTCTTCTACATCCTCATCATCGGAAGAGGATTTGGTAAGTGAGGTAACAAATCTTTCCCATAAGAAAATTATGTCAATTATTTCTAGCCTCACTAAGGACTTGTTTAGGGTTAAGAAAAAGAATAAATGCATGCTAGATCAAATTAAGGACTTAGAAGAAAAACTAGAAAAAGCATGCTTAAATATAAATGATAATATTACTTCTAGTCATGATGATGCATGCTCACATGATAACTATATGCCTCTTGATGTTAATGATGCATGCATTGAAGAAAATAGGGTCCTAAGGGAAAAGGTAGACCACTTGACCAAGGCCCTAGAAAAATTCACTATAGGCTCCAACACCCTTAATATGATTATAGGGAGCCAAAGGGCAAGCTTCAACAAAAAGGGCCTAGGATATAAGGAAAATAAAAATGAAAAGGCCTATAAATGTTTAATTGCTAGGGGTCAAGACAAAAAGAAGGTAATAGCTAGAAAATGAATCCCTAAGGAATTTTTAGTGAACCCCATAGGAAAGAATTTATTTTGGGCTCCTAAATCCATCCTAAAGGGTTAGGAAAACCCTAGGATAGTCAACCATATGGAATTTATCTATATCATATTTTGGTTGACTTAGGATGGCGGGACAAAATTTTTGAAATAGTGTTGGGTGATGATAATGCACCCATAGATAGTAGAAATCTTGCTCAACACTTAGTGTTATGTGATACTCATGACCTATACATTTTTAGCATAGTGTTTGGGTGATGATAATGTGCCCATAAAGTGATAATAATGCTTAAATCATGATAGTTAATATAATTGTTATATACGTTTGCAATCATGATTTATGATCTTGATATTTGACATATAATCATGGGCATTAGGGTTTAAATCATGCTTTGGGTGATACTTTGACTTATTATCATACTTTATACCTAATGCATGATTATTAATTGATGAATACATTAGTTTCATGATCATAATGCAAAATTAATTCATATATGCTTTTATGATCATGTGGGATATTAGGATGATACTTAACCATGGGTAGAAATGCATGAAATTAATGGTTAAGTATATATAAATACCTTTAGGATACATCTCACACTCACCGTAGGCTACCTTGATTGAAAACTTAGCATGAGTGAGATGATAGGGTGATACTAATGGTCCACAAATGCCTATGGCATCTAGATGGTCATTTAAGGTATCAAAATAGCAATAATAGACCAATCATGGGGAAGACTTATGTTTAATTCATATACATATTGCCCAAAGATCATAGTTGGATATTTCATATGTTTTCAAAACAATTTCTTACTTTAAAATCTGTGTGTTCATGTTTTGAAACAATTTAAAGCAAAACTAGGTGTTAAACTTGATACTAACTTGATCAAAAACCTAGTTACTTTTGAAACTTTTGGATTTTTGGCAAATACTTGAAAATATAATGATTTTTCATGGACAACTATTTTTCATTGATAAATATACTTACATAAATATGTTCCCCAAAATTTCATGATTTTTTGAATTTTATAGATTTTCTAATGCATTTCTGAAATCCACCCTGAAAATCTAAAAAACCCAAAATCAGTGTACCAGTCGACTGGTAGTCTGAGCCAGTCGACTACTCGTCTGATAACATGCCCAATAACCTCCTTTATCCGATTTTAAGGCATGTTTTGGCTTTTGTTTCCCTCTAAACTTGATACCATGCTTAGATAAACTTTGTTTAATAATTTTGATGGTGTCAAAGGGGGAGAAATATATTTGTTTAAGTAAGGGGGAATTATATTTAGGGGGAGTTTCATGTATTAAGAGGGAGAGTTGCTAATCATATTATTTACATGCTTTCTTACCTTAATAGTTTTATCAAATGTTTTACCTAACTTAAATGGATTTTCACACATCAAAAAGGGGGAGATTGTTAGTGCAATCAACCCTTGATATGGTTTTGATGTGTGTGACAAAGGGTTTAAGTTAGGATGTATGAATTTGATATGTGTTGGAGTCTTGCAGGAATTAGTAATTCGCACATGGAGCCTTGGCGAGTTTCATATCTCATGACTCGGTCCTTGAGTCGGTGAAGGATGGCTTTGCGGAAGCCGTGCGCTTGGAGCATCCGAGGGACCGCCGAACGAGGAGCTTGGAGTGAAGCCGGAGGAAGTAGACTTCAGGGCGAGACGCGAAGGATGGAACTGCAGAGTCGTGCGCTTGGCGCATCCGAGGGACGTGGTTGGACGAAGATAACTTCAAAGGCGAGGGACTCTAAGGGATGAGAGTGAGCGAATGTAACCTGGGAAGGGGTAGTGCTCTTAGGTGAAACTTGGCCATTTGGATAAGTGTCAGATGGGATTTCCAGACATTAGTCGACTACCATGTTATGGTAGTTGACTACTCTAAGTCGATTGTTACTCGACTAGTGTTTGAGTCCGGTTCAAGTGCCAACAGTCGACTACCATGGATTGGCAGTCGACTAAAAGACCACCAGTCAACTGATGAAGGCATCAGTTGACTAGTCACAAGGGTTTCGGGCACAGAAGCGAGTCGAGCTCGCGAGCACTCGACTAATATGTCCATCAGTCGACTGCGAAGGGTTTTTCCTCAGAAGCTCTCCTACTAATTGTAGGGTTTTTCTTATCAAGTCTTTGAGGGGAAACTTCACTTCCCACTTCACCTCGGTAGCTTCCTTCATGGCGATCCCTTCTATGTCCCCGGATTAAAAAAATTTAATCCTAGATAAAAGGGATTGCCAAAGCAACCAAGCCATCGTCATGCTATTCATTTAGAGAGGTCACTTGAACAAACTAGTTGTTCAAGCGACCATCCTCTATTCTACAAGTAGCCGCGGAATAGACGATGTCCGGATCATCGGTTTTTGTGTTTATGCTCAGGATCCAAGTATTATTTAGCCATTTACAGATTTATAACATGCTTATAAATGAAAAACAAATTGAAACATGTAACACATAAAATTAGAGAATCGATATACCTCTCGATCTTCTAATGTATGACCTTCCTCCTTTCGGATGTCGTGTGGGCGACGATCCACCAAAAGTCGAAGCTCCTAGATCGCAAATCTTCCTTCCTTGCTCTTCCAAAGCAAGAGGAAGAATAGAAACAAGGTTTTTCTCCTCACTAGAAACAACCAACAAGTAACCAAAGCTTTCCTTGCCACCGGCCAACTAGATGAAGGAGAAGATGGTGGAAAACAACCAAGACACCAAGGGAAGCCCTATATCTTGTTTCCACCACCTAAGGAGAGGGAGAAGGGAGCTTTTGGGCACCAGCCAATGGCTGGGAAGGGCCTGGAAACTTGCTGGACGTTGGCCACAAGACAAGGAAGAAGAAAGGAAACCTTGCCTTATTTGGTGCCGCCCTAGCCTCCAAACCCTAACCCTAATCCTAATCCTATCTCAACTAGGATTCCCTTCTCTTGCCGCCCAAGACTTGCTCTCCTTCAATTATATCATCCACGCCAACTCCCCATGCCCTCCTTTTATAGAGTTAGGGAAAAGTCATGAATTAATCTCCTCCATTGGTTCTAGGGATTTAATCTCAACCGTCGGATCTAGAGATTTAATCTCAACCGTCGGATCTTAGAGATTTAATCTCTACCAATGGATCTTAGAGTTTTGTTTCTATCCATTGGATCTAAGCATCATGAGGTGTTAATAGGCAACATTAGGGACCATGAGGAGGAGTTGGGTCTTGGCCACCCATGGATCAAGCCCACATAAAGTCCGATCCACTAATTATGATCCAATCCACTAAAGGTTTATCATTGATCTACCTCACTAACCCCCATATGATAATATGGGCTCCATATATTATTTGTACATTTCTCCCCATGTTTAAGATCTCGAATGTCCGTCGATTAATTAATTTACTGACCATTAATTAATCAACATCTAACTCCTTGAGTAGTACCACTCAACCTTTTCATCATGCCGGACCAAGTCCACCTGCAGGGTTTACATGATGAACCTTATGAGCTCCTCAAGGGGACATCATCATCCTAATATATAGAACACAGTTTTCTCCTATAATCAACGACACACCATATAAATAATATCATCTCCCAACTTACCGAGTCTATCGATTTAATCTATAAATCTCGCCCATTGGTAAATCAAAGAGATGAGTACTAAGTATATGTGCCCGTTATTATATCGGGATTAAGAGCATGTACTAAATAATATCTGAGGTCCGATTCGATTATGTAGTCAGCAATAAATCGAATCACCTCTAAGTCAGTCCTGCTCAATACACACAAAGTGCACTAGTGTGATTCTATGGTCAAGACAAACCAACACCAAATCACACTACAACCATTCTGATGGTTTGTCCAAAGTCATCTCGATTGTGAGCCTTTACTTATACTTTTCAAGGGGCCGATAACATGATCTCCTGTGTGACACCACACACCATGTTATCTACAATGTAAAGTATTAGACAATATTGCATAACCATAAAAATATGCAAACAATGATCATGTGATTCTTATTTCAAAAATAAAGATGTTCATAGAAAAGATAGACTTTTCAGTATACATCCCTACAATCTCCCACTTATACTAAAAGACTATGTTGTCCTCATACTACCATACATCTAATTCCCCTTCCCTCCACATGCCTATCAAAGCTCTCGCTAGAAGGGCCTTAGTAAAAAGGGTCTACCAGGTCATCCTCTGATGCAATCTAGGCGACAACAACTTCTATCTCCTTTACGATTTTTCGTATCAGGTGGTACTTGCTCTCTATGTATTTACTAGCCTTATGGGCTCGTGGTTCCTTCGAGTTTGCAACTGCACCATTATTATCACAATAAATTGTGATAGTTCTGAGCAAACCAGGAATCACATCCAAGTCCATCAGGAAGTTCCTAAGCCATACAACTTCTTTGGCCGCCTCAGAGGCTGCCACATACTCAGCTTTCATGGTAGAGTCTGCCACGCATTTCTGCTGGACACTCCTCCATACAATGGCTCCACCTCCCAAAGTAAACACAAAACCTGAGGTAGACTTATTGTTATCCCTATCTGATTGGAAGTCGCAATCCATGTAACCCACAGGGAGTAATTGGTCTTCCTAGTAAACTAGCATATAATCTCTAGTCCTTCTCAGGAACTTCAATATATGCTTTACTGCAGTCTAATATCCCTTTCCTGGATTACTCTGATATATGCAGACTATGGCCACGGCAAAGTAGATATCTGGTCTCGTACATAGCATCGCATACATGAGGCTTCCTACTGCCGAAGAATAAGGAACCGCCTTCATCTCCTCTATCTCCTCAGATGATCTAGGACACATCTCCTTAGATAAAGGAACTCCATGCCTGAAAGGTAGAAAACCCTTCTTGGAGTTATGCATGCTAAAACGATCCATTATCGTGTCTATGTATGAAGCTTGGGATAAGCACAACATCCTATTCCTGCGATCCCTTATAACCTCGATCCCAAGGATGTGTGCCACCTCTCCCAAATCCTTCATATCAAACTGTTTGGACAACCATACCCTTACGTCCGATAACACCTTGATATTGTTGTCATTCACCAAAATGTCATCTACGTATTGTACAAGAAATACCACTACGTTTCCGTCACATCTCTTGTATACACAAGACTCATCGAAACTTTGAATAAATCTATAAGACTGGATCACCTCATCAAACCGGATGTTCCAAGACCTCGAAGCTTGTTTCAATCCATAAATGGACCGATTAAGCTTACA
Organism: Wurfbainia villosa; assembly: GCA_025175895.1. Classification (NCBI taxonomy): domain Eukaryota; kingdom Viridiplantae; phylum Streptophyta; class Magnoliopsida; order Zingiberales; family Zingiberaceae; genus Wurfbainia; species Wurfbainia villosa. The sequence continues at coordinate 14,899,603 of CM045996.1, read as the reverse complement.
TACAAGATGCTCTTTGCCCTTAGCAATGAATCCCTCTAGTTGCTTCATGTAGATGTTTTCCTCAAGACTTCCATTAAGGAAAGTTGTCTTGATATCCATCTGCCATACCTCATAATCCATATAAGCTACTATGCATAAGAGAATCTGGATAGACTTAAGCATGGCTACTGGCGAAAAGGGTCCTCATAATCGATACCCTCTTTCTGAGTATACCCCTTCGCAACAAGCCTCGCTTTGAAGGTCTCAACCTTCCCATTTATTCCTCTCTTTCTCTTGTAGATCCACTTGCATCCAATGGTTTTTACACCATCGGGTGGTTCTACTAGCTCCTAGACCTGATTTGAATCCATAGATTCAATCTCAGCATTCAATGCACTTTGCCAAGATACTGCATCTTTATCTTGGATTGCCTCGTCATATGTCCAGGGATCAGGTTCATGTTTGCCAGGGACCAAATCAAAAGATTCTTTCAAGAACATGAATCTATCAGGCTATCTCACAACTCTCCCACTACGACGAGGTATCACCTATGTATCCTCTATGACACGCGGTGCAGTGACATGTGGTATACCCTCTTGTACCGGTGGTACTAAAGATGTGACTTCCCCTTTTAACTCCTCCAGAACAATTTTACTCTTGGGCTTGTGGCTCATCACATAGTCTTCCTCTAAAAATCTACCGTTCGTGCTAACGATCACCCTCTAATCTCTAGGACTATAAAACAATCCACCCTTCGTTCCTCTAGGATAGCTAACGAACAAGCATACTTCTGTATGAGGTTCCAACTTACCAGCATCTGCCTTCAGCACATGTGATGGACTCCCCCATTTCCGAATATGTCTTAGACTAGGCTTTCGCCTAGTCCACAACTCTGTGGGAGTAGAAGGCACTGATTTAGATGGAACCAAGTTCAGAATGTACACTGTCGTATCTAGAGCATATCCCCAGAACGAATCTGGCAAGTCAGAATAACTCATCATCGATCTAACCATATCCATAAGAGTCCTATTCCTTCGCTCTACTACACCGTTCTGCTGGGGTGTGCCAGGTGTAGTCAATTGGGATTGAATCCCATCCTCTGATAAGTAGTTCCTAAACTCTCCCAAGAGGTACTCACCACCACAATCAGATCGTAGTGTCTTGATACTTTTACCTTGACGTTTCTCCACATCAACCTTGAATTCTTTGAACTTGTCAAAGCATTCAGACTTGCGGCGCATCAGGTAAATGTATCCTTATCTTGAGTAATCATCTATAAAAGATACGAAATACTCAAAACCACCTCTAGCCTAGATAGACATAGGACCACACAAATCAGAATGAACCAATTCTAACACATTTTTGGCTCTATACCCCTTGGCCTTAAAAGGCCTCTTGGTCATCTTACCCTCCAAGTAAGATTCACAGGTTGGGAGATCTTCCACCACTAATGAACCCAAAGGTCCATCAGCTATCAACCTTTGAATTTTTCTTAGGTTAATGTGACCAAGCCTAAGATGCCAAAGATATGTTTGGTTCATCTTCGAAGGATCTTTTCTCTTATAAGAATTAGAAGATGAGTTATTAACTTCAATTTGCATCGAGGGAGGTTTTGTATACAAATTTCCTTTCAATGTACCTGAATAGATATTCTCTCTATTCCTTTTTATAACAACTATGTCTTTAAAAGAAATAGAATGTCCATCCATAAACAATTTAGAAACTGATACTAAATTCTTTCTAAATAAAGGTACATTAAGGGAATTTTCCAAAACTAAAGTTTTATTTTTCTCAAAAGATAAATAAAACATCGCCCACTGCAATAGCCGCCACCTTAGTGGCATTGCCCAAGTAAAAGGTAATCTCTCCCTCAGCTCGTCGTCGGGTTTCTTGGAACCCCTGCAAAGTATTGCAGACATGATCAGAGGCTCCTGTATCTACACACCAGGTGCTGGTAGATAATACCGCTTAACCATGTTTCAACGACTAGACCAAAGGATATACCTTTGTTCTATTTTGGATTGGGACAGTCCTTCTTCCAATGTCCATCCTACTTACAAGTGAAGTACTTGCCTTTCTGCTTCTTCACTCCTCCCTGAGATCCTCCCACCACCTTTTCTTCACCTTGTTTCTCCTTCTTCTTGCCTTTCGGCTTAGAAGTAGAAACCTTTTTGAGCAACCATGGCTTGAGGACACTCTTCGAAGAGTGCATACTTGTACTCCTTAGCAGATAAGACAATATCTAGATTCTTTTCCAATTAACTTTATTTGGGTACAGTAAGTTTATTTCCTTTAGTATCATAGTAAGTGGACTGAAAGTCATTCTTGAAAATCCTAAGAATCACATAGATCATTACTGTAGATTTCAAAAAATTATTGATTCCTCAAACAATAAAATTTTAAAATCATCCAACACCTCTAAACACCGAGAATATCGCATGTCACGATCGTGTGGACGTATACGAATTCTACATTTGTAAGAGGAGGTTTTACCCATTAATTTTACTATCTTGTCAACCTAACTTTTTGACAAGTAAAATTAATAGTTAGTTCCTCTTTGGCCCTACAAATAAAAGCATTGACTCCGATGGGGAGGATACTTATATTTGTATCTAAGCGTTCACCATTACTTGGTACCAAGGTAATTATCTCGGGTTATGTGCCTTACGATGAGCAAGTACACACGCTCCTTAATAATTTCCTGTAACCATATTCGACCTTGTGATCCGCAAACAAACTCATCCGATGGGGAGGAAGGCACTTAGAGCCGATGCGCAAGTTTGTTTGCATCACTTGTCAAATCGTAATGGAGGCCGTGGGAATTTATAATAATTGTTGGAATGTATACTGAAAGCCTAGCTCTTTTTGTATGAATATTTTATTTTAAAATAAGAATCACATGATCATTGTTTGCACTTTATTTATGTGTGCATATTGTCTAATATTTTACATTGTAGATAACATGGTTCTTGTTGTGGCACAGAAGATCATATTATCAGTCCCTTATAAAATATAAGTAGAGGCTCACAATCAAGATGGTTTTGGACAAACCATTGGCATGGTTGTAGTGTAGCTTGGTATTGTTTTTTCTTGAACATAGAGTTACACTAGTACACTTAGGTGTATTGAGCAGGACCGACATAGAGGTGATTCAATTTATTGCTGACTGCATAATTGAATCGGACCTCGGATATTATGTTGTACATGCTCTTAATCCCGATATAATAACGGGCACATGTACTTAGTATTTATTTCTTTGATTTACCAGAGGGTGAGATTTAGATGGATTAAATCAATATGCCCGATAAGTTGGGAAATGATATTATTTACATGGTGTGTCGTTGATTATAGGAGGAAACTGTGTCCTATATATTAGGTTGATGATTTTTCCTTGAGGAGCTCATAAGGTTCATCATGTAAACCCAGCTGGTTGACTTAGTCAACATGATGATAAGGTTGAGTGGTACTACTCGAGGAATTAGATGTTAATTAATTGATGGTCAGTAAATCAATTAATTGATGGACATTTGATATCTTAAACACGGGGAGATTAATGTATGAATAATATATGGAGCCCATATTAATTTATGGGGGTTGGTAAGGTAGTTCAATGATGATCCTCTAGTGGAATGGAACATCATTGATGGATCAAGTTTGTGTGGTTCCGATCCATCAGGTGGCCAAGACCTAACTCCTCCTTATGGTCCCTATCATAGCCTAATATAATCCTTATGAAGTCTAGATCCAAGAATGTAAAACAAAACCTAGAACCAACGGTTGGGATTGTTGGGATGTATACCAAAAGCCTAGCTCTTTTGTATGAACATCTTTATTTTGAAATAAGAATCACATGATCATTGTTTCCATATTTTTATGATTATGCAAAATTGTCTAATACTTTACATTGTAGATAACATGGTGCTTGGGTGATGGCACAGAAGATCATGTTATCGGTCCCTTGTAGAGTATAAGTAGAGGCTCACAACCAAGATGGTTTTGGACAAACCATTGGCATGGTTGTAGTGTAGCTTGGTATTGTTTTGTCTTGAACATAAAGTTACACTAGTACACTTAGGTGTATTGAGCAGGACCGACATAGAGGTGATTCAATTTGTTGCTGACTACATAATTGAATCGGACCTCGGATATTATGTTGTACATGCTCTTAATCCCGATATAATAACGGACATATGTACTTAGTATTTATTTCTTTGATTTACCAGAGGGTGAGATTTCTATGGATTAAATCAATATGCCCGATAAGTTGGGAAATGATATTATTTACATGGTGTGTCGTTGATTATAGGAGGAATCCGTGTCATATGTATTAGGTTGATGATGTCCCCTTGAGGAGCTCATAAGGTTCATCATGCAAACCCTGCAGGTTGACTTAGTCCACATGATGATAAGGTTGAGTGGTACTACTCGAGGAGTTAGATGTTGATTAATTGATGGTCAGTAAATCAATTAATTGATGGACATTCGATATCTTAAACACGGGGAGATGGATGTACAAATAATATATGGAGCCCATATTAATCTATGGGGGTTGGTGAGGTAGTTCGATGATGATCCTCTAGTGGAATGGAACATCATTGATGGATCAAGTTTGTGTGGTTCCGATCCATCGGGTGGCCAAGACCCAACTCCTCCTCATGGTCCCTATCGTAGCCTAATATAAACCTCATGAAGTCTAGATCAAATGATGGAAAACAAATCTCTAGATCCGACGGTTAGGATTAAATCCCTAGAACCGACGGTTGAGATTAAATCTCTAGATCCGACGGTTGGGATTAAAACCCTAGAACCGACGGTTGAGATTAAATCTCTAAATCCGACGGTTGAGATTAAAACCCTAGAACCGAAGGTGGATATTAAACCAAGGCCTAAACCTAACTCTAAATAAAAGGGAGAGGAAAGGTTGGATAAGGTGGGCGGCAAGTTTAAAAGATTGATAAAAAAAAATTTCCTAATTCTATGCCACCTTGGGCGGCAAGATTAGAATTAGTTTAAAAAAAAAATTTAAGATTAGAATTGGTGAAAAGTTTTTTTTTCTATGCCACCTTGGGCGGCAAGATTATAGGAAGAAAATTTTTTTTACTAATTCCTTGCTACCCTTTGGCGGCAAGAAAATTGGGAATTAGTTCCTATATTTTTGGTTACCTCATCAATGACCAACTTTCTCCTAAGTTCTATAAATAGGGGCTTAGGCTTGGGCGAAAAAAGACAGAGGTTGGAGAGGAGAGGTTGGATGATGAAAATTAGGGTTTAGCCTCCAATTGCTTTGGCGGCAAGCAACCCTAAGGAGGAAACCCTAATTAGGGTTTGGCTCTTTTGGGTTGGGCGGCCAAGGTTTGGAAGGAGAGTGGGCAACAACTTGTGGAAGAGTTCCTCTTCTTCCTAGGGTAAGTGGCCGGTTCTAGATATTCTCCTTCCACCTTGGTTGGGCGGCAAGAAGACCTAAGGAGGAAACCCTAATTAGGGTTTGGCTCCTATGGTTGGGCGGCTAGGGTTTGCAAGGAAGTTGGGCGGCAACTATAGGAGAGGAGGTCTTCTTCTTCCTAGGGTGTGGCCGGCTCCTTCCTCTATTCCCTCCACCGTGGCCGGCACCCAACATATTCCCTTTCTCCTCTTCACTCCATCTTGGCCAGCGGCACCAAAACTAGGGTTTGTCCCTAGTTCGGTTCCTTGCTTGTTTCCATTATGTTCTCTCTATTCTTGGGGCCGGCGGCATCAATCCTTTTGTGGATTGGTGGTTGGCTCAAGCAAGAAAGGAAAGAGAGTTCTTCTTTCTTTGGATTGAAGAAGATCTAGGAAGCTTCAACTTGTGGAGGATCTTCGCCCACACGAAGTCTACAAGGAGGTTAGGACATACGATAGAAGATCAAGAGGTATAAAAGTTTCACAACTTTTATTATTGTTCTTTTCATGTTCTTATTTGATATGCTAGCTTATGTTCTTTATGTTAGTATATGTTGATTATACTAGTTTGCATTTGCATGTATTTGTATAATCATGGACCCCGAATAAGAAACACAAAAACCGGCGATCCGTCCGTCGTCTCTTCCGCGGCTAATCGACTAGAAGAGTTTGGTTGCTTGAACAACTAGTTTGTTCAAGCGATCGCTCGAGTCGTTGGCACGAAGACGAATTGGTTGTGCTTAGGAAACTCATCCCATCCGGATTAGTTTTCATTAGTGAAAATTTTAATCCGGGGACATGGGAGCCTATGAGCATTCTGAGAAATAGCACATTGCCAACAATTGGTATCGGAGCCAGGTTTCTGATTTTGTGTGTTTTGGATTCGGTTACTTTCATGCACTTATCATATATTGTGTATGCCGGATAATAGTAGGATGTGCGTAGGCTAACTTTTTGGTTGCAGGCATAAGATCCAACTATTATAGCTATATGTGTGTATGTGGTTGTGTGTGTGTGATTGTATATTATTTGAATCCTCGGGGTTGACGAGGCTAAATTAGTATTTAATTTTTGTAATTGAATACGGCATTGTTTAGCCACTATTTATTTTATTTTACTTTCGATCTAGATTTCATGTACACTCCCTCGTGGAGTATAGGATCGATGGATGTAAAATAAAATAGGTTTTATTCTCGGCTCGGATCTCCGGATGGCTCGTACATGGCGTAGGAGGAGCGGATGAGGTGGCGACACGACGGGACGCATATTGGAGAACAATGCCATAATAGTTGGAAAAATTCTGATTTTTCCATATTTATTGCTGATTTGTTTTATATGCATGTTGTGTGTGCTTGAAAATTCCTCATTGTCAATTTACTAAGTGGGAGAGGGACATTTTAATTAATTCCCGTGGCCTCCATTACAATTTGACATGTGATGCAACAAACTTGCGCGTCGGCTTTGAGTGCCTTCCTCCCCATCAGATGAGTTTGTTTGCGGATCACTAAGTCAAATAATGGTTATAGGAAATTATTTAGGAGCGTGTGTACTTCCCCATCGGTAAGGCACATAATCCGAGATAATTCCCTTAGTATCGTGTAATGGTGCACACTTAGATGCAAATAAAAAGTATCCTCCCCATCGAAGTCACTGCTTTTATTTGTAGGGCCAAAGAGGAACCAACTATTAATTTTATTTGTCAAAAAGTAAGGTTGACAAGATAATAAAATTAATGGATAAAACCTCCTCTTACAAATATAGAATTCGTATACGTCCACACTATCGTGGCATGCAATATTCTCGGTGTTTTGAGGTGTTGGTTGATTTCGGAATTTTATTGTTTTGAGGAATCAATAAAATTTGAAATCTAATATTTTGATCATTGTGATTCTTAGGATTTTCAAAATGACTTTCAGTCCACTTATTATGATACTAAAGGAAATAAGCTTACTGTACCTAAATAATGTTGATTGGAAAAGATTCTAGATATTGTCTTATCTGCTAAGGTGTACAAGTATGCACTCTTCAAAGAATGTCCTCAAGCCATCATTGCTCAAAAGGGTTTCTACTTCTAAGCCGAAAGGCAAGAAGAAGAAGAAACAAGGTGAAGCAAAGATGGTGGGAGGATCTCAGGGAAGAGTGAAGAAGCCGAAAGGCAAGTACTTCACTTACAAGCAGGATGGACATTGGAAGGAGGACTGTCCCAATTCAAAACAGAACAAAGGTATATCTTTTGGACTAGTCATTGAAACATGATTAGCGGTGATATCTCTACCACACTGTAAGTAGATACGGGAGCCACTAATCATGTCTGCAACAATTTGCAGGGGTTCCAGGAAACCCGATGACTAGCTAAAGGGGATATTATCATTTACTTGGGTAATGCCATGAAGATGGCGGCTATTGCAGTGGGAGATGTTTTATTTATCTTTTGAGAAAAATAAAGGTTTTTGGTTCTTAAGAATTTCCTTTATGTACCCTTATTTAGAAAGAATTGATTTCGGTTTCTAAATAGTTTTTGGATGGATAATCTATTTCTTTTCATTACAGATTTGTTATAAAAGGAATAGGGACATTATCTATTCAGGTACATAGATAGGAAATTTATAACTTGAACCACAAGCTCCCACGATGCAAATAGAAGTTAATAACTCATCTTCTAATTCCAATAAGAGAAAAGAACCTTCGAAGATGAACCAAACATATCTTTGGCTTCTTAGGCTTGGTCACATTAACCTAAGCAGAATTCCAAGGTTGATAGCTGATGGACCTTTGGGTTCATTAGTGGTGGAGGATCTCCCAACCTACGAATCTTGCTTGGAGGGAAAGATGACCAAGAGGACTTTTTAAGGCCAAGGGGTATAGAGCCAAAGATGTGTTAGAAATGGTTCATTCTGATTCGTATGGTCCTATGTCTATCCAGACAAGAGGTAGTTTTGAACATTTCATCTTTTTCATAGATGATTGTTCAAGATACGCATGACACTACGATTTGATCGTAGTGGTGAATACCTCTTGGGAGAGTTTAGGAACTACTTATCAGATCTTGGGATTCAATCCCAATTGTCTGCACCTGGCACACCCCAGCAGAACAATGTAGCAGAGTGAAGGAATAGGACTCTTATGGAGATGGTTAGATCGATGATGAGTTATTCTGACTTGCTAGATTCATTCTGGGGATATGCTCTAGATACGTCGGTGTACATTCTGAACTTGGTTCCATCTAAATCAGTGCCTTCTACTCCCACAGAGTTGTGGACTGGACGAAAGCCTAGTCTAAGACATATTCAGATATGCGGGAGTCCAACACATGTGCTGAAGGCTGATGCTGGTAAGTTGGAACCTCGTACAGAAGTGCGCTTGTTTGTTGGCTATCCTAAGGGAATGAAGGGTGGTTTGTTTTATAGTCCTAGAGATCATAGGGTGATCGTTTGTACGAATGCCAGATTTCTAGAGGAGGACTATGTGATGAACCACAAGCCCACAAGTAGGATTGTTCTTTAGGAGTTAACAGGGGAAGTCCCGACTTCAGTACCACCGGTACAAGAGGATATACCACATGTCACTGCACCGCATGTCACAGAGGATACACAGGTGATACCTCGTCGTAGTGGGAGGGTTGTGAGACAGCCTGATAGATTCATGTTCTTGGGAGAATCTTCCGATTTGGTCCCCGGAGAACATGAACATGATCCCTGGACATATGACGAGGTAATCCAAGATATAGATGCAGCAGCTTTGCAAAGTGTAATAAATACTGAGATTGAATCTATGGATTCAAATCAAGTCTGGGAGCTCTTATGCATAGCAGCTCATATGGATTATGAGGTGTGGCAGAAGGATGTCAAGACAGCTTTCCTTAATGGAAATCTTGAGGAAAACATCCATATGTAGCAACCAGAGGGATTCATTGCTAAGGGCAAAGAGCATTTTGTATGTAAGCTTAATCGGTCCATTTATGGATTGAAACAAGCTTCGAGGTCTTGGAACATCCGCTTTGATGAGGTAAATCCAGACTTATGGATTTATTCAAAGTCCGGATGAATCTTGTGTATACAAGAGATGTGACGGAAACGTAGTGGTATTTCTTGTACTATATGTAGATAATATTTTGGTAGTTGGCAACAATATCAGAGTGTTATCAGACGTAAGGGTATGGTTGTCCAAACAGTTTTGAAGGACTTGGGAGAAGTGGGACACATCCTTGGGATCAAGGTTAGTGTGTTAATCCCAAGCTTCATACATAGACACGATTATGGATCGTTTTAGCATGCAAAACTCCAAGAAAGGTTTTCTACCTTTCAGGCATGGAGTTCCTTTATCTAAAGAGATGTGTCCTAGATCATCTGAGGAGATAGAGGAGATGAAGGCGGTTCTTTATGCTTCGGTGGTAGGAAGCCTAATGTATGCTATGTACGAGTCCAGATATCTGCTTTGCCGTAGGCATGGTCAGCAGATATCAGAGTAATCCAGGACAGGGACATTGGACTGCGGTAAAGCATATATTGTAGTGCCTGAGAAGGACTAGGGATTATATGCTAGTTTACCGGGCAGACCAATTACTCCCTGTGGGTTACACAGATTCTGATTTCCAATCTGATAGGGATAACAGTAAGTCTACCTCAGGGTTTGTGTTTACTTTGGGAGGTGGAGCCATAGTATGGAAGAGTGTCAAGCAGAAATGCGTGGCGGACTCCACCATGGAAGCTGAGTATGTGGCAGCCTATGAGGCAGCCAAAGAAGCTATATGGCTCAGGAACTTCTTGATGGACTTAGATGTGATTCCTGGTTTGCCCAGAACTATCAAAATTTATTGTGATAACAATGGTACAGTTACAAACTCAAAGGAACCACGAGCCCATAAGGCTAGTAAACACATAGAGTGCAAGTACCACCTGATACGAGAAATCATAAAGGAGGTAGAAGTTGTTGTCGCCTAGATTGCATCAGAGGATGACCTGGTAGACCCTTTCACTAAGGCCTTTCTGGCGAGAGCTTTGATAGGCATGTGGAAGGAAGGGGAATCAGATGTATGGCAGTATGATGACAGCATAGTCTTTTAGTATAAGTGGGAGATTGTTGGGATGTATACTGAAAGCCTAGCTCTTTTGTATGAACATCTTTATTTTGAAATAAGAATCACATGATCATTGTTTGCATATTTTTATGATTATGCAAAATTTTCTAATACTTTACATTGTAGATAACATGGTGCTTGGGTGATGGCACAGAAGATCATGTTATCGGTCCCTTGTAGAGTATAAGTAGAGGCTCACAACCAAGATGGTTTTGGACAAACCATTGGCATGGTTGTAGTGTAGCTTGGTATTGTTTTGTCTTGAACATAAAGTTACACTAGTACACTTAGGTGTATTGAGCAGGACCGACATAGAGGTGATTCAATTTGTTGCTGACTACATAATTGAATCGGACCTCGGATATTATGTTGTGCATGCTCTTAATCCCGATATAATAACGGACACATGTACTTAGTATTTATTTCTTTGATTTACCAGAGGGTGAGATTTCTATGGATTAAATCAATATGCCCGGTAAGTTGGGAAATGATATTATTTACATGGTGTGTCGTTGATTATAGGAGGAATCCGTGTCCTATGTATTAGGTTGATGATGTCCCCTTGAGGAGCTCATAAGGTTCATCATGTAAACCCTGCAGGTTGACTTAGTCAACATGATGATAAGGTTGAGTGGTACTACTCGAGGAGTTAGATGTTGATTAATTGATGGTCAGTAAATCAATTAATTGACAGACATTCAATATCTTAAACACGGGGAGATGGATGTACAAATAATATATGGAGCCCATATTAATTTATGGGGATTGGTGAGGTAGTTCGATGATGATCCTCTAGTGGAATGGAACATCATTGATGGATCAAGTTTGTGTGGTTCCGATCCATCGGGTGGCCAAGACTCAACTCCTCCTCATGGTCCCTATCGTAGCCTAATATAAACCTCATGAAGTCTAGATCAAATGATGGAAAACAAATCTCTAGATCCGACGGTTAGGATTAAATCCCTAGAACCGACCGTTGATATTAAATCTCTAGATCCGACGGTTGGGATTAAAACCCTAAAACCGACGGTTGAGATTAAATCTCTAAATCCGACGGTTGAGATTAAAACCCTAGAACCGACGGTGGAGATTAAACCAAGGCCTAAACCTAACTCTATATAAAAGGGAGAGGAAAGGTTGGATAAGGTGGGCGGCAAGTTTAAAAGATTGATAAAAATTTTTTTCCTAATTCTATGCCACCTTGGGCAGCAAGATTAGAATTAGTTTAAAAAAAAAATTTTAAGATTAGAATTGGTGAAAAGTTTTTTTTCCTATGCCACCTTGGGCGGCAAGATTATAGGAAGAAAATAAATTTTACTAATTCCTTGCTACCCTTGGGCGGCAAGAAAATTGGGAATTAGTTCCTATATTTTTGGCTACCTCATCAATGACCAACTTTCTCCTAAGTTCTATAAATAGGGGCTTAGGCTTGGGTGAAAAAAGATAGAGGTTGGAGAGGAGAGGTTGGATGATGGAAATTAGGGTTTAGCCTCCAATTGCTTTGGCGGCAAGCAACCCTAAGGAGGAAACCCTAATTAGGGTTTGGTTCTTTTGGGTTGGGCGACCAAGGTTTGGAAGGAGAGTGGGCGGCAACTTGTGGAAGAGTTCTTCTTCTTCCTAGGGTAAGTGGCCGGTTCTAGATCTTCTTCTTCCACCTTGGTTGGGCGGCAAGAAGACCTAAGGAGGAAACCCTAATTAGGGTTTGGCTCCTATGGTTGGGCGGCTAGGGTTTGCAAGGAAGTTGGGCGGCAACTATAGGAGAGGAGGTCTTCTTCTTCCTAGGGTGTGGCTGGCTCCTTCCTCTATTCCCTCCACCGTGGCCGGCACCCAACATATTCCCTTTCTTCTCTTCACTCCATCTTGGCCGGCGGCACCAATACTTGGGTTTGTCCCTAGTTCGGTTCCTTGGTTGTTTCCATTATGTTCTCTCTATTCTTGGGGCCGGCGGCATCAATCCTTTTGTGGATTGGTGGTTGGCTCAAGCAAGAAAGGAAAGAGAGTTCTTCTTTCTTTGGATTGAAGAAGATCTAGGAAGCTTCAACTTGTGGAGGATCTTCGCCCACACGAAGTCTACAAGGAGGTTAGGACATACGATAGAAGATCAAGAGGTATAAAAGTTTCACAACTTTTATTATTGTTCTTTTCATGTTCTTATTTGATATGCTAGCTTATGTTCTTTATGTTAGTATATGTTGATTATACTAGTTTGCATTTGCATGTATTTGTATAATCATGGACCCCGAATAAGAAACACAAAAACCGGAGATCCGTCCGTCGTCTCTTCCGCGGCTAATCGACTAGAAGAGTTTGGTTGCTTGAACAACTAGTTTGTTCAAGCGATCGCTCGAGTCATTGGCACGACGACGAATTGGTTGTGCTTAGGAAACTCATCCCATCCGGATTAGTTTTCATTAGTGAAAATTTTAATCCGGGGACATGGGAGCCTATGAGCATTCCGAGAAATAGCACATTGCCAACAGGGATTAAATCCCTAGATCCGATGGTTAGGATGAAACACTAGAACCAACGGTTGGGATTAAATCCCTAGATCCGATGGTTAGGATGAAACCCTAGAATCGACGGTTGAGATTAAATCCCTAGATCTGACGGTTGGGATAAAACCCTAGATCCGACGGTTGGGATGAAATCCTAGATCCGACGGTTGGGATGAAATCCTAGATCCGACGGTTGAGATGAAACCCTAGATCCGACGGTTGGGATAAAACCCTAGATCCGACGGTGGAGGTTAAATCCCTAGATCCGACGGTGGAGATTAAAGGAGTCCTAAGCATAACTCTATAAAAGGAAAGCTTAGGGTTGGGCGGCAAGTATCAATTGATTGAGGAATTAGGGTTTTGGAGCAAAACAAGTGGGTGGCAACTCTTCCTTCTAGTTGATTTCCGGCGCCCATCCTCCCCCATCAACACTTGGCCAGCGCCCGTCCTAGAGGCCTCTCCCTTCTTCCTTGGCCGGCGGTTCTTCTTCCATAGGTGGCAGGCATTCATCTTCCTCCCTTCAACCTAGAGTGGCCGGCGGCAACACTTCTTGAAGTTGGCCGGTGCATCATCCAATTGTTCCTTGGCCGGCGGTTGCACCAAATTCCCTAATTTGGTGGTCGGTTCTTGATAGGAAGGTATTTGTTGTTTCTTTTTTTTGTTCGTAGCGGACAAGGTGGAGAAGAAAGCGATCTAGAAGGCTTCTACTCGTGGAGGATCTTCGTCCATACGTCGTCCACGAGAAGGATAGGACATACGGTAGAAGATCGTGAGATATAAAGTTATTTTAACTTTATTTACAGATCTGAGCTTGTTCTTTTATGTTTTGATTATGCATGTGTAAATTAGTAAATATATTGTATAATCATGGACCCCGAAGACAAACACAAAAACCGGCGATCCGTCCGTCGTCTCTTCCGCGGCTAACCAACTAGAAGAGTTGAGTTGCTTGAACAACTAGTTTGATCAAGCGATCACTCAAGTTGTTAGCACGACGATGAAATGGTTGTGCTAAGGAAGCTCATCCCATCCGGATTAATTCTTTCATTAGTGAAAATTTTAATCCGGGGACATGGGAGCCAATGAGCCTCCGAAGCATCCATCTTCAATTGGTATCAGAGCCACGGTTTCCGATTTTGTGTGTTTAGGATTCGGTTAATTTTTTATGCATTTTTCATATATTATATGTGCCGGATAATAGTAGGATATGCGTAGTTTAACTCTTTGGTTGCAGGCATAAGATCCGACTATTATGGCCATGTGTGTGTATGTGAATGTATGTGTGTAAAAATTTATTATTTGAATCCTCGGGGTTGACGAGGCTAGATTAGTATTTAATTTTTGTAATTAAATACGGCATTGTTTAGCCGGTCATTTTAGTTTACTTTCGATCTAGATTATTTGTACACTCCTTCGTGGAGTATAGGATCGATGGATGTAAATTAAAATGTTTTATCTCGGCTCGGAACTCTTTGGTGACTTTGCGCGGAAAAGATGGAGGCGGATGAGGTGGCGACACGGACGGGATGCATATTGGAGGACAATGCCATAATAGTTGGAAAAATTCTATTTTTTCCATATTTATTGCTTATTTTTTATATGCATGTTGTGTATGATTTAAAATTCCTCATTTGCAATTTACTAAGTGGGAGAGGACATTTTAATTAATTCCATGACCTCCATTACAATTTGACGTGTGATGCAAACAAACTTGTGTGTTGGCTCTGAGTGCCTTCCTCCCTGCGGACGGGTTTGTTTGCGGATCACTAGGTCAAATAATGGTTATAGGAAATTATCTAGGACCATGTGTACTTCCACAGCGGTAAGGCACATAATCCGAAATAATTCCCTCAGTATCGTGTAATGGTGCACACTTAGATGCAAATAAAGGTATCCTCCCCATCGAAGTCACTGCTTTTATTTGTAGGGCCAAAGAAGAACCAACTATTAATTTTATTTGTCAAAAAGTAAGGTTGACAAGATAATAAAATTAATGGGTAAAACCTCCTGTTACAAATATACAATTCGTATACGTCCACACTGCATGGCATGCGACATTCTCGGTGATTTGAGGTGTTGGTTGATTTCGGGATTTTATTGTTTTGAGGAATCAATAATATTTGAAATCTAATATTTTGATCATTGTGATTTTTAGGATTTTCAAATGGCTTTCAACCCACTTGCTGTGATTTTAAAAGAAAACAAACTTACTGGTCCAAACTACATTGATTGGAAAAGAAACCTGGATATTGTCTTAACTGCGGAGGAGTACAAATTTGTACTCTTCGAGGTCTGTCCTCCTTGTTGGGTTTCTGGCACCGCGGCGTGTGTGTGTTCGATCATGTTTCGTAAACATGAGCACAGCGGAAGCAATTAAAAATAATAAATCTATATTTATTACAACACACACAACACACGCATGCATATTACAACAAGTGTAGACATAACCGTAAATTAAAATTTGCAATAAAAGAAATTATCTACGTTATACCTTTCATATGACGTGTAGCGGGAACGGCATCAACCGGAACGATCCTCGTAAGAATCGTCTCTATCCGTATCCACGCCGAGCTCCTCGGGATGACTTCGCTAAGTCACGAGCTTCGTCTTCGTACAGGTTACTAGCCTCGTGTTGAAGACGACGTGATCGAGAGATGATCACGATCCGAATCCAAATTCGGATCCTAAAACGAGTTCTCAAAACTCGCTTCTCCGGAGAGGTATTCGTCAACCAATTGATGAATCCTTCGTCCTCCACCTCAGAGGATTACCGGAGATCAAATCCCCGGTAAGTTAGGTGCTATCGGAGCACTAACCATCGTCCAAACGACGCTCCGACAACAAAGAAACAAGCTGTCCAGAAAAACTGGACAGCTTTTGGTGGAGGAATAGAGGCCGGCCAAGGAGAGATGGAAGCTCACCTTATCACCGAACCTAGAGGAGATCACCGGAGGGTCGCCGGAGGTTCACCGGCTGAAGCTTGGTCGCCGGCAATGACTTGGACGGCGGCACAAAGGCTGGGCGGCGGCACACCTAGGGTTGGCGCCGAAAACTCCAAGGAGGTGGGCGGCAACTATGTTGGGCGGCCAAAACTTGATTAGGTTTTAGGGTTAGGGTTTAAGCCCTATTTTATAGAGAACTAATTCTCTTAATGGTTAATGGATCATATCCATAAAGCCCGTTAACCCGCTCCATTAAGATAAGTTAAAATAAACCAAACCATGATGGTTTATTTTAAGTTAAAATGAACCGAACCAACCTTTGGTTCATTCGTTTAATATAAACCAAACCCTTTGGTTTATTCTCATCCATTGGATTAGAACCAAACCATTTTGGTCCATCCATTATGTCTTCATAAGACACGGCCCATCCACGCTTCCATTGCGACTGAAACAATTTCATGCTCGCTTTATGTTTGGTCCAACCAAACATAGTTTCTCTCGATCTGAGAATCCCATTCTCAAGCTCGTTTTAAATCCTTTGGATTACACTCGTTGTGCGTGTGACCAAATAGGTTCTCGGTTTATGTTGGCCGTCTATAATTAACCATTAATTATAGAACGATCATGAGTGGCACCTAGTAGTACATCATGATCCCCAATTAACCGAAAAGATCAAGTGATCCGGAACTATTTCGAAACCCTTCTGATGGCTCGAATGAATCGTGCCCCATTCCCTTCACTCATCTTATACCCACTTGGTTCAGGACATGGTCTATTGTGTCAGTCCCCACTAGGCTGACTACGTCACACCTAGCCCAAGTATCATTTCCTCGTCCTACGGATTCTAGTTACTCCACATGTATCGAAGAGTACTTTACTCTAAACATGTAATGCTTTGGCCAAAGACTTTAGTAACAATCCGACGAGAGGCCATGGGTATACATCTCCTCGCAAGGAGTGGTGAATCCTTTATAGGCTATTCAAACACCTTCGATCACTTCGACTTATACCCAATCATCCCGGGTCCACATCTCCTCGGAGATGTTTGCTTAAGATGTCAAAGCATAAGTCTCCATGATCAAGATGACTTGAATACCGCAAGTCAAAGGAACATCGCACTTAAGCCACAGTAAGAACTTCATTGACATATCTATATATGCAGAGAACCATATGAAGTCTTACGGCTGGTCACTCCAATGAACTAGTTACCATAACTAGCATCCACGATTAACTCCGGACATCACTATGTCTCCAGCCAGTGAGAATCAGCTGCTTTGATACACCAAGGAGTATACCTCGTGCTAGTCTCGACAGAATTGATGGTGTCCAAATCCATCAATTCATCGACTAGGGATAATTCCGATACATCATAATTACACATGTAGAGATACTCACTAGTTGTGATCCAATCACAAATTCTCTCATGCTGTGAATCGTATCGTGGACATTCAGTAAATGAGTTTAAGACCCAATCAAATACATAAAACATGTATACTCAAATAGTGAATCTTCATTTATCATATAAATGGTTCATACATAAGGCGATTGCCTTAGGACATCTCTCATATATTACTAACACTCCTAAGCCCACCGATGACTCTGATGAAAAGGAGAAAGAACGTTATAAGAAATGGGTTAAGGCAGATGAGATGGCGCGGTGTTACATTTTGACATCTATGTCAAATGTGCTGCAACATCAGCATCAGGCCATAGCCACTGCTTATGACATGATGTTCAATCTCAAGGAACTTTTCGGACATCAGAGTAGGGCGGCTCGGCAGGAGGCAATGAGAAACTTGATGACGACCACCATGGTCGAGGGAACACCCGTTAGGGATCATGTTCTCAAGATGATGGCTCATCTTAATGAGATGGAAGTCCTCGGAGATGAGATCGATGGGGAAACCCAGGTCGATATCATTCTCCAGTCTCTGCCTAGGAGTTTTGAGCAGTTCCGCCTCAACTACTACATGAACAAGAGGTTGTATTCGTTGGCGGAGCTTCTGACAGAACTCCAGGCGGCAGAGGGGCTTTTTCGTCAAAGTGCTCAAGCCATGGTCGCTCAGAAGGTTTCTTCCTCTAAACCGAAAGGTAAGAAGAAGAAGAAACAAGGTGGAGCGAAGAAAGTGGCAGTGGGACATCAGGCAGGAGTGAAGAAGCCGAAAGGCAAGTGCTTCACTTGCAAGCAGACTGGACATTGGAAGGCGGACTGTCCTCGCTGAAAGAACAAAGGTATATCTTCTTGTTTAGTTGTTGAATCATGTTTAGCGGTGTTATCTACCAGTGCCTGGTGTGTAGATACAGGAGCCACTGATCATGTCTGCAATACTTTGCAGGGGTTCCAGGAAACCCGACGACTAGCTGAGGGAGAGATTACCGTCTTCATGGGCAATACTTCAAAGGTGGCGGCTATTGTAGTGGGAGACGTTTATTTATCTTTTGATAGGAATAAAGTTTTGGTTTTGAGAAATTGTCTTTATGTACCTACTTTTAGAAAGAATTTAATTTCAGTTTCTAAATTGTTTATGGATGGGTATTCTGTTTCTTTTAATGACAAAGTGGTTATAAAAAGGAACAGGGAGATTATCTGTTCTGGTACATTGGTTGGCAATTTATATACTCTTGAACCGAAAACTCCCACGATGCATATAGAGATCAATAACTCATCTTCTAAGTCTAATAAGAGAAAAGAACCTTCACAAATGAACCAAACATATCTTTGGCATCTAAGGCTTGGTCATATTAACCTTAGCAGAATTCAAAGGTTGATAGCTGATGGACCTTTGGGTTCATTAGTGGTGGAGGATCTCCCAACCTGCGAATCTTGCTTGGAAGGTAAAATGACCAAGAGGCCTTTCAAGGCCAAGGGGTATAGAGCCAAAGATGTGTTGGAAATGGTTCATTCTGATTTGTGCGGTCCTATGTCTATCCAGGCAAGAGGTGGCTTTGAATACTTCATCTCTTTTATAGACGATTATTCAAGGTATGGATACATTTACTTGATGCGCCGCAAGTCTGAATGCTTTGACAAGTTCAAAGAATTCAAGGCTGATGTGGAGAACCATCAAGGTAAAAGTATCAAGACATTACGATCTGATCGTGGTGGCGAGTACCTCTTGGGAGAGTTTAGGAGTTACTTATCAGAGGCTGGGATTCAATCCCAATTGTCTGCACCTGGCACATCCCAGCAGAATGGTGTAGCGGAGCGAAGGAATAGGACTCTTATGGAGATGGTCAGATCGATGATGAGTTATTCTGAGTTACCTATTTCGTTCTGGGGGTATGCACTAGATATGGTATTGTACACTCTGAACTTGGTTCCATCTAAATCAGTACCTTCTACCCCTGTAGAATTGTGGACTGGGCGAAAGCCTAGTCTGAGACATATTCGGATATGGGGGAGTCCAGCACATGTGCTGAAGACTGATGCTGGTAAGTTGGAACCTCGTACAGAGGTGTGCATGTTTGTTGGCTACCCTAAGGGAATAAAAGGTGGTTTGTTTTATAATTCTAGAGATCAGAGGGTGATCGTTAGCACGAACGCCAGATTTCTAGAGGAGGATTATGTAATGAACCACAAGCCCAAGAGTAGGATTGTTCTTGAGGAGTTGACAGGGGAAGTCCCGACTTCAGTACCACCGATACAAGAGGAGACACCACAAGTCACTGCACCGCGTGTCACGGAGCATACACAGGAGGCACCTCATCGTAGTGGGAGGGTTGTTAGATAACCCGATAGATTCATGTTTTTGGGATAGTCTTCGGACTTAGTCCCTGGGGAACATTAACCTGATCCCTGGACATATGACGAGGCAATCCAAGATAGAGATGCGGTATCTTGGCAAAAAGCGATGAATTCAGAGATAGAATCTATGGATTCTAATCAGGTCTGGAAGCTAGTAGAACCACCCGATGGTGTAAAAACCATTGGATGCAAGTGGATCTACAAGAGAAAGAGAGGAGTAGACGGGAAGGTTGAGACCTTCAAAGCTAGGCTTGTTGCGAAAGAGTATACTCAGAAAGAGGGTATCGATTATGAGGAGACCTTTTCGCCGGTAGCTATGCTTAAGTCTATCCGAATATTCTTATCTATAGCTGCTCATATGGACTATGAGATTTGGCAGATGGATGTCAAGACAGCTTTCCTTAACGGAAGTCTTGAGGAGAACATCTATATGCGGCAACCAGAGGGATTCATTGCTAAAGGCAAAGAGCATCTTGTATGTAAGCTTAATCGGTCCATTTATGGATTGAAGCAAGCTTCTAGATCTTGGAACATCTGCTTTGATGAGGTAATCCAGTCATATGGATTTATTCAAAGTCCGGATGAGCCTTGTGTATACAAGAGATGTGACGGAAACGTAGTGGTGTTTCTTGTACTATACGTAGGTGACATTTTGTTAGTTGGCAACAATATCAAAGTGTTATCATATGTAAGGGTATGGTTGTCCAAACAGTTTGATATGAAGGACTTGGGAGAAGTGGGACACATCCTTTGGATCAAAGTTATAAGGGATCGCAAGAAAAGGATGTTGTGCTTGTCTCAACCTTCATACATTGACACTATCCTTGCTCGTTTTAGCATGCAGAACTCCAAGAAAGGTTTTCTACCTTTTAGGCATGGAGTTCCTTTATCTAAAGAGATGTGTCCCAAAACATCAAAGGAGATAGAGGACATGAAGGCGGTTCCTTATGCTTCGGCAGTAGAAAGCCTTATGTATGCTATGCTATGTACGAGACCGGATATCTGCTTTGCCGTGGGCATGGTTAGCAGATATCAGAGTAATCCTGGACAGGGACATTGGACTGCGGTAAAGCATATATTGAAGTACCTGAGAAGGACTAGGGATTATATGCTAGTTTACTGGGCAGATCAATTAGTCCCTGTGGGTTACACGGATTCGGATTTCCAATCAGATAGGGACAAGAGTAAGTCTACCTCGAGGTTTGTGTTTACTTTTGGAGGTGGAGCCATAGTATGGAGGAGTGTCAAGCAGAAATGCGTGGTGGACTCTACCATTGAAGCTGAGTATGTGGCAGCCTCTGAGGCAGCCAAGGAAGCTGTATGGCTCAGGAACTTCTTGATGGACTTGGATGTGATTCCTGGTTTGCCCAGAACTATCACGATTTATTGTGATAATAGTGGTGCAGTTGAAAACTCGAATAAACCACGAGCCCATAAGGCGAGTAAACACATAGAGTGCAAGTACCACCTTATACGAGAGATCGTAAAGCGAGGAGAAGTTGTTGTCGCCAAGATTGCATCAGAGGATAACCTGGCGGATCCATTCACTAAGGCCCTTCCAGCGAAAGCGTTTGATAGGCATGTGGAGGACGTGGGGATCAGATGTATGGCAGAGTGATGACGGCATAGTCTTTTAGTATAAGTGGGAGATTGTTGGAATGTATACTGAAAGCCTAGCTCTTTTTATATGAACATTTTATTTTGAAATAAGAATCACATGATCATTGTTTGCACTTTATATATGTGTGCATATTGTCTAATATTTTACATTGTAGATAACATGGTGCTTGATGTGGCACAGAAGATCATGTTATCAGTCCCTTGTAAAATATAAGTAGAGGCTCACAACCAAGATGGTTTTGGACAAACCATTGGCATGGTTGTAGTGTAGCTTGGTATTGTTTTTTCTTGAACATAGAGTTACACTAGTACACTTAGGTGTATTGAGCAGGACCGACATAGAGGTGATTCAATTTATTGATGACTGCATAATTGAATCGGACCTCGGATATTATGTTGTACATGCTCTTAATCCTGATATAATAACGGGCACATGTACTTAGTATTTATTTCTTTGATTTACCAGAGGGTGAGATTTAGATGGATTAAATCAATATGCCCGGTAAGTTGGGAAATGATATTATTTACATGGTGTGCCGTTGATTATAGGAGGAAACCTTGTCCTATATATTAGGTTGATGATGTCCCCTTGAGGAGCTCATAAGGTTCATCATGTAAACCCAGCTGGTTGACTTAGTCAACATGATGATAAGGTTGAGTGGTACTACTCGAGGAATTAGATGTTAATTAATTGATGGTCAGTAAATCAATTAATTAACGGACATTCGATATCTTAAACACGGGGAGATTAATGTACGAATAATATATGGAGCCCATATTAATTTATGGGGGTTGGTGAGGTAGTTCAATGATGATCCTCTAGTGGAATGGAACATCATTGATGGATCAAGTTTGTGTGGTTCCGATCCATCGGGTGGCCAAGACCTAACTCCTCCTTATGGTCCCTATCGTAGCCTAATATAATCCTTATGAAGTCTAGATCCAAGAATGTAAAACAAAACCTAGAACCAACGGTAGGGATTAAATCCCTAGATCCGATGGTTAGGATGAAACACTAGAACCAACGGTTGGGATTAAATCCCTAGATCCGATGGTTAGGATGAAACCCTAGAATCGACGGTTGAGATTAAATCCATAGATCCGACGGTTGAGATAAAACCCTAGATCCGACGGTTGGGATGAAATCCTAGATCCGACGGTTGGGATGAAATCCTAGATCCGACGGTTGAGATGAACCCCTAGATCCGACGGTTGGGATAAAACCCTAGATCCGACGGTGGAGGTTAAATCCCTAGATCCGATGGTGGAGATTAAAGGAGTCCTAAGCCTAACTCTATAAAAGGAAAGATTAGGGTTGGGCGGCAAGAATCAATTGATTGAGGAATTAGGGTTTTGGAGCAAAACAAGTGGGCGGCAACTCTTCCTTCTAGTTGATTGTCGGCGCCCATCCTCCTCCATCAACACTTGGCCGGCGCCCATCCTAGAGGCCTCTCCCTTCTTCCTTGGCCGGCGGTTCTCCTTCCATAGGTGGCCGGCATTCATCTTCCTCCCTTCATCTTAGAGTGGCCGGCGGCAACACTTCTTGAAGTTGGCCGGCGCATCATCCAATTGTTCCTTGGCCGGTAGTTGCACCAAATTCCCTAATTTGGTGGCCGGTTCTAGATAGGAAGGTATTTGTTGTTTCTTCTCTTTGTTTGCAGCGGACAAGGTGCAGAAGAAAGCGATCTAGAAGGCTTCTACTCGTGGAGGATCTTCGTCCACACGTCGTCCATGAGAAGGATAGGACATACGGTAGAAGATCGTGAGGTATAAAGTTATTTTAACTTTATTTACAGATATGAGCTTGTTCTTTTATGTTTTGATTATGCATGTGTAAATTAGTAAATATATTGTATAATCATGGACCCCGAAGACAAACACTAAAATCGGCGATCTGTCCGTCGTCTCTTCTGCGGCTAACCAACTAGAAGAGTTGAGTTGCTTGAACAACTAGTTTGTTCAAGCGATCACTCAAGTTGTTAGCACGATGATGAAATGGTTGTGCTAAGGAAGCTCATGCCATCCGGATTAATTCTTTCATTAGTGAAAATTTTAATCCGGGGACATGGGAGCCAATGAGCCTCCGAAGCATCCACCTTCAATAATATCCCTCTCCCACTTAGTAATTTGAAATTGAGGAATTTTCCTAGCCTACGACATGCATATCAAACAAAAATCAATAAATATGAAAAATAAATTATTTTCCAACTATTATGGCTTTTGTCTTCAATATGACTCCCGTCGCATCGCCATCTCATCCGCTCCTCCTACGCCATGTACGAGCTATACGGAGATCCGAGCCGAGACTAAAACCTATTTTAATTTACATCCATGGATCCTATACTCCACGAGGGAGTGTACATGAAATCTAGATCGAAAGTAAAATAAAATAAAGAGTGGCTAAACAATGCCGTATTTAATTTACCAAAAACTAAATACTAGCCTCGTCAATCCCGAGGATTCAACAAAATACACACATACAATCACATACACACATATGGCCATAATAGTCGGATCTTATGCCTGCAACCAAAGTGTTAAACTACGCATATCCTACTATTATCCGGCACATATAATATATAAAAAAGTGCATAAAAATTAACCAAATCCTAAACACACTAAATCGGAAACCTTGGCTCTGATACCAGTTGAAGGGTTTTGCCTCGGAAGCTCTCCTACTAATTGTAGGGTTTTGCTTATCGAGTCCGTGAGGGGAAACTTCGCTTCCCACTTCACCTCGGTAGCTTCCTTCATGGCGATCCCTTCTATGTCCCTGGATTAAAAAAATTTAATCCTAGACAAAAGGGATTGCCAAAGCAACCAAGCCATCGTCGTGCTATTCGTTTAGAGAGGTCACTTGAACAAACTAGTTGTTCAAGCGACCATCCTCTATTCTACGAGTAGCCACGGAATAGACGATGTCCGGATCGCCGGTTTTTGTGTTTATGCTCGGGATCTAAGTGTTATTTAGCCATTTACAGATTTATAACATGCTTATAAATGAAAAACAAATAGAAACATGTAACATATAAAATTAGAGAATCGATATACCTCTCGATCATCTAATGTATGACCTTCCTCCTTTCGGACGTCGTGTGGCCGACGATCCACCAAAAGTCGAAGCTCCTAGATCACAAATCTTCCTTCCTTGCTCTTCCAAAGCAAGAGGAAGAATAGAAACAAGGTTTTTCTCCTCACTAGAAACAACCAACATGGAACCAAAGCTTTCCTTGCCGCCGGCCAACTAGATGAAAAAGAAGATGGTGGAAAACAACCAAGACACCAAGGGAAGCCCTATATCTTGTTTCCACCACCTAAGCAGAGGGAGAAGGGAGCTTTTGGGCACTGGCCAAGGGCTGGGAAGGGCCTGGAAACTTGCTGGACGTTGACCACAAGACAAGGAAGAAGAAAGGAAACCTTGCCTTATTTGGTGTCGCCCTAGCCTCCAAACCCTAACCCTAATCCTAATCCTATCTCAACTAGGATTCCCTTCTCTTGCCGCCCAAGCCTTGCTCTCCTTCAATTATATCATCCACGCCAACTCCCCATGTCATCCTTTTATAGAGTTAGGTATAATTCATGAATTAATCTCCTCCATTGGTTCTAGGGATTTAATCTCAACCATCGGATCTAGAGATTTAATCTCAACCGTCGAATCTTAGAGATTTAATCTCTACCAATGGATCTTAGAGTTTTGTTTCTATCCATATGATCTAAGCTTCATGAGGTGTTAATTGGCTACATTAGGGACCATGAGGAGGATTTGGGTCTTGACCACCCATGGATCAAGCCCACATAAAGTCCGATCCACTAATGATGATCTGATCCACTAAAGGTTCATCATTGATCTACCTCACCAACCCCCATATGATAATATGGGCTCCATATATTATTTGTACATTTTCTTCCTGTGTTTAAGATCTCGAATGTCCGTCGATTAATTATTTTACTGACCATTAATTAATCAACATCTAACTCCTTGAGTAGTACCACTCAACCTTTTCATCATGCCGGACCAAGTCCACCTACAGGGTCTACATGATGAACCTTATGAGCTCCTCAAGGGGACATCATCATCCTAATATATAGGACACGGTTTCCTCCTATAATCAACGACACACCATATAAACAATATCATCATCCAACTTACCGAGCCTATCGATTTAATCTATAAATCTCGCCCATTGGTAAATCAAAGAGATGAGTACTAAGTATATGTGCCCGTTATTATATCGGGATTAAGAGCATGTACTAAATAATATCTGAGGTCCGATTCGATTATGTAGTCAGCAATAAATCGAATCACCTCTAAGTCGGTCCTGCTCAATACACACAAAGTGCACTAGTGTGATTCTATGGTCAAGACAAACCAACACCAAATCACACTACAACCATTCTGATGGTTTATCCAAAGCCATCTCGATTGTGAGCCTTTACTTATACTTTTCAAGGGGCCAATAACATGATCTCCTGTGTGACACCACACACCATATTATCTACAATGTAAAGTATTAGACAATATTGCATAACCATAAAAATATGCAAACAATGATCATGTGATTCTTATTTCAAAAATAAAGATGTTCATAGAAAAGATAGAATTTTCAGTATACATCCCTATAGACTGATGGTAAGATCAGTCGACTTATCATATGACTGTTGGAAAATCAGGTCGTGAATCCCGCGAATTCGGCTTAGAAGTAGCCGTTATTGGACAACGGCTACAGGACCAGTCGACTGATAGGGACATCAGTCGACTGCTCCTGTGTCAACGGGAAGAAACCTTCTTCCTCTATAAAGAGGAAGGGTGTGGGGCTTTGGGGGCCTAATGCTCATGCTCTAATCTTCTCCCAAAGTGCTCTAAAGAATTCCCACTCTTCTTACTTGCTATTATTCCATTCTATTGTAAGAAGAGGGATTGTAAAGAGGTTACCTCCACCTAGCTTGGTGCAAAGGAGAGAATAGTGAAAGCTTGAGGCGTGATTCATCTTGGACGAATCGGACCGTGGATTAGCAGCGTAGTCGTGAACCACGTTACATTGCGGTGTTAGCATTTGTGTTTATTCTTCCTTTGTTTTGTCTTTAATTGTTTATATTTGCATATTCCTCTTGCGCTAATAGTTTTGTAGAAGAGCAACGAACGAATGAATTCCACCGTCTACGACGAAGGCTATTCACCCCCCTCTAGCCGGCCAACATATCGATCTCCTACAATGTGCGGATATGCAGAGTAGATACTGATGCTAACATTGCAAACCCCTTGACCAAGGTTTTGGCACAGAGGAAGCATAATGGTCATACTAGGTCACTGAGTCTTAAAGATTACAGTGATTGACACTAGTGCTAGTGGGAGATTGTTAGTGTCAACCCTTAGTGTCAATCATGGGATGATTGATTAGGGATCATATGTATCACACTTCATTAATAAAGGCAAACTTTGGTTATTATATTCACTTCATACTTATGCCAATTGAATAAATATAATAATGCCCAAGAAGGTAGGTTCTTATCTACAACATATCAGTTGGTATAATTGATTATGAGAAGATGGAGGGAACACTATTCTTAAATATTCCTAGTCAGATATTAATATACAAGGGAAATATTAATGCATTGAAACTAGCATGTAGGTTAATTGATGATTTTAACTCACATGTCATGGATATGTGATATCACGTTGACACATGGGTATATATTAGAGAATATATACTGAATTGACCTGCCATGAGAAAGTTTCATGGATTGTTATATGAGTATCATAAACTTTCTCATGTGACTATTAGTATGAATAGTCTTTAGACCTGAAATCACTATGATTCTCTACATAAGGAGTTATGTACTTTGGCATCATCAAATGTCACCCATAACAGGGTGGACTATAAAGGTGATCATTGGGTATGTAACAAATTATACGGAGGGATGTGAGTGATGTAGATGGAATCTATCTGTTAGTAATATATGAGAGGTGTTCTAAGGCAATCGCCTTATGGTTGTACAATTTATCTGATAAATGGAGATTCACTATTTGAGTATACATATTTTCATGAATTTGATTGGATCTTAAACTCATTTACTGATTGTCCACAATATGATTCACAACATGAGAGAATTTATGATCGGATCACAACTAGTGAGTATCTCTACATGTGTAATTGTGATGTATTGGAATTATCCCTAGTTGATGAATTGATAGATTTGGACACCATTTCTGTCGGGACTAGCACGAGGT
This sequence comes from Wurfbainia villosa, assembly GCA_025175895.1. NCBI lineage: Eukaryota > Viridiplantae > Streptophyta > Magnoliopsida > Zingiberales > Zingiberaceae > Wurfbainia > Wurfbainia villosa. The sequence continues at coordinate 14,872,095 of CM045996.1, read as the reverse complement.
ATACTCTTTGGTGTATCCAAGCAGCTGATTCTCACTAGTTGGAGACATTGTGATGTCCAGAGTTAATCGTGGATGTTAGTTATGGTAACTAGATCATTGGAGTGACCAACTGTAAGACTTCATATGGTTCTCTGCATATATGGATATGTCAATGAAGTTCTTACTGCATCTTAACTGCAATGTTCCTTTGACCTACGATATTTAAGTCATCTTGGTCATGAAGACTAATGCTTTGACATATTTGTTGGGATGTATACTGAAAGCCTAGCTCTTTTCTATGAACATCTTTATTTTGAAATAAGAATCACATGATCATTGTTTGCATATTTTTATGGTTATGCAATATTGTCTAATACCTTACATTGTAGATAACATGGTGTGTGGTGTCACACGGGAGATCATGTTATCGGCTCCTTGTAAAGTATAAGTAAAGGCTCACAACCGAGATGGCTTTGGACAAACCATCGGAATAGTTGTAGTGTGATTTGGTATTGGTTTGTCTTGACCATAGAATCACACTAGTGCACTTTGTGTGTATTGAGCAGGACCCACACAGAGGTGATTCGATTTATTGCTGACTACATAATTGAATTGGACCTCAGATATTATTTAGTACATGCTCTTAATCCCGATATAATAACGGGCACATATACTTGGTACTCATCTCTTTGATTTACCAATGGGCGAGATTTATAGATTAAATCGATAGACTCGGTAAGTTGGGAGATGATATTATTTATATGGTGTGCCGTTGATTATAGGAGGAAACCATGTCCTATATATTAGGATGATGATGTCCCCTTGAGGAGCTCATAAGGTTCATCATGTAAACCCTGCAGGTGGACTTGGTCCGGCATGATGAAAAGGTTGAGTGGTACTACTCATGGAGTTAGATGTCGATTAATTAATGGTCAGTAAATTAATTAATTGACGGACATTCGAGATCTTAAACACGGGGAGAAAATGTACAAATAATATATGGATCCCATATTATCATATGGGGGTTGGTGAGGTAGATCAATGATGGACCTTTAGTGGATTGGATCATCATTAGTGGATCGGACTTTATGTGGGCTTGATCCATGGGTGGCCAAGACCCAACTCCTCCTCATGGTCCCTAATGTAGCCCATTAACACCTCAAGATGCTTAGATCCAATGGATAGAAACAAAACTCTAAGATCCATTGGTAGAGATCAAATCTCTAAAATCCGACAGTTGAGATTAAATCTCTAGATCCGACGGTTGAGATTAAATCCCTAGAACCAATGGAGGAGATTAATTCATGACTTATCCCTAACTCTATAAAAGGAGGGCATGGGGAGTGGTCGTGACATACATGATAGGGAGGGAGCAAGGCTTGGGCGGCAAGAATAGGGCAATCCTAGTTGAGATAGGATTGGAATTAGGGTTAGGGTTTGGAAGCAAGGGTGGCACCAAATAAGGCAAGTTTTCCTTCTTCTTCCTTGCCTTGTGGCCAACGTCCAGCAGCTATTCCAGCCCTTCCCAGCCCTTGGCCATGCCCAAAACACTCCCCTCTCTTCTCCTTAGGTGGTGGAAACAAGATATAGGGTTTCCCTTGGTGTCTTGGTAGTTTTCCATCATCTTCTTCTCCTTCTAGTTGGCCGGCGGCAAGAACTTCTATAGTTCTTTGTTGGTTGAGTTTTTGAAGGAGAAAAACATTGTTTCTCTTCTTCCTCTTGCTTGGGAAAAGCAAGGAAGGAAGTTTTGCGATCTAGGAGCTTCGACTTTTGGTGGATCGTCGCTCACACGACGTCCAAAAGGAGGAGGGTCATACATTAGAAGACCAAGAGGTATAACTATTCTTCTATCTCTTTTATTCATTGCTTGTGTTTGTTTTTCAAAATATAAGCATGTTATATTTCTGTAAATAGGCTAAATAATACTTGGATCCCGAGTATAAATACAAAAACCGGCGATCCGGACATCGTCTATTCCGCGGCTACTCGTAGAATAGAGAATGGTCGCTTGAACAACTAGTTTGTTCAAGTGACCTCTCTAAACGAATAGCACGACGATGACTTGGTTGCTTTGGGAATCCCTTTTATCTAGGATTAAATTTTTTAATCCGGGGACATCGAAGGGATCACCATGGTCAAGCAACCGAGGTGAAGGGGAAGCGAAGTTTCCCCTCACGGATCAACCCCAACAATTGGTATCAGAGCCAAGGATTCCGGTTTTGTGTGTTTAGGATTCGGTTAATTTTGTGCACTTTTTCATATATTATATGTGCCGGATAATAGTAGGATATGCGTAGTTTAACTCTTTGGTTGCAGGCATAAGATCCGACTATTATGGCCGTGTGTGTGTATGTGATTGTATGTGTGTAAATATTTATTTTGTTGAATCCTCGGGGTTGACGAGGCTAGTATTTAGTTTTTTTTTGTAAATTAAATATGGCATTGTTTAGCCGCTCTTTATTTTATTTTACTTTCGATCTAGATTCATGTACACTCCCTCGTGGAGTATAGGATCGATGGATGTAAATTAAAATAGGTTTTAGTCTCGGCTCGGATCTCCGGAGGGCTTGTACATGGCGTAGGAGGAGCGGACGAGATGGCGATGTGACGGGAGCCATATTGAAGACAAAGGCCATAATAGTTGGAAAATAATTTATTTTTCATATTTATTGCTTTTTGTTTGATATGCATGTCGTAGGAAAATTCCTCATTTTTAATTTACTAAGTGGGAGAGGGATATTTTAATTAATTCCCGCGGCCTCCATTACAATTTGACGTGTGATGCAACAAACTTGCGTGTTGGCTCTGAGTGCCTTCCTCCCTGCGGATGAGTTTGTTTGCGGATCACTAGGTCAAATAATGGTTATAGGAAATTATCTAGGAGCATGTGTACTTCCACAGCGGTAAGGCACATAATCCGAAATAATTCCCTTAGTATCTTGTAATGGTGCACACTTAGATGCAAATAAAAAGTATCCTCCCCATCGGAGTCACTGCTTTTATTTGTAGGGCCAAAGAGGAACCAACTATTAATTTTATTTGTCAAAAAGTAAGGTTGACAAGATAATAAAATTAATGGGTAAAACCTCCTCTTACAAATGTAGAATTCGTATACGTCCACACTGCGTGGCATGCGATATTCTCGGTGTTTTGAGGTGTTGGTTGATTTCGAAATTTTATTGTTTTGAGGAATCAATAATTTTTTGAAATCTAAAATAATAATCTATGGGATTCTTGAAAATTCCTCACTGTCAATTTACTAAGTGGGAGAGGGATATTTTAATTAATTCCCACGGCCTCCATTACAATTTGACGTGTGATGCAACAAACTTGCGTGTCGGCTCTGAGTGCCTTCCTCCCTGCGGATGAGTTTATTTGCGGATCACTAGGTCAAATAATGGTTATAGGAAATTATCTAGGAGCGTGTGTACTTCCACAGCGGTAAGGCACATAATCCGAAATAATTCCCTTAGTATCGTGTAATGGTGCACACTTAGATGCAAATAAAAAGTATCCTCCCCATCGGAGTCACTGCTTTTATTTGTAGGGCCAAAGAGGAACCAACTATTAATTTTATTTTTCAAAAAGTAAGGTTGACAAGATAATAAAATTAATGGGTAAAACCTCCTCTTACAAATGTAGAATTCGTATACGTCCACACTGCGTGGCATGCGATATTCTCGGTGTTTTGAGGTGTTGGTTGATATCAAAATTTTATTGTTTGAGGAATCAATAATTTTTTGAAATCTAAAGTAATGATCTATGTGATTCTTAGGATTTTCAAAATGACTTTCAGTCCACTTGTTGTGATACTAAAAGAAATAAACTTACTGTACCCAAATAATGTTGATTGGAAAAGAATCTAGATATTGTCTTATCTGCTAAGGAGTACAAGTATGCACTCTTCGAAGAGTGTCCTCAAGCCATGGTTGCTCAAAAAGGTTTCTACTTCTAAGCCGAAAGGCAAGAAGAAGAAGAAACAAGGTGGAGCAAAGGTGGTGGGAGGATCTCAGGGAGGAGTGAAGAAGCCGAAAGGCAAGTACTTTAAGCAGGATGGACATTGGAAGAAGGACTGTCCCAGTCCAAAACAGAACAAAGGTATATCCTTTGGACTAGTCGTTGAAACATGATTAGCGGTGTTATCTACCGGCACCTGGTGTGTAGATATGAGAGTCACTAATCATGTCTGCAACACTTTGCAGGGGTTTCAGGAAACCCAACGACTAGCTAAAGGGGAGATTACCAGTTTGGGCAATGCCATGAAGGTGGCGGCTATTGCGATGGGAGAAGTTTTATTTATCTCTTGAGAAAAATAAAACTATGGTTCTGGAAAATTCCCTTTATGTATCTTTATTTAGAAAGAATTTAGTTTCAGTTTCTAAATTATTATGGATGGATATTCTATTTCTTTTAATGACAGAGTTGTTATAAAAAGGAATAGGGAGAATATCTGTTCAGGTACATTGAAAGGAAATTTGTATACAAAACCTCCCACGATGCAAATTGAAGTTAATAACTCATCTTCTAATTCCAAAAGGAGAAAAGAACCTTCGAAGATGAACCAAACATATCTTTGCCATCTTAGTCTTGGTCACATTAACCTAAGCAGAATTCAAAGGTTGATAGCTGATGGACCTTTGGGTTCATTAGTGGTGGAGGATCTCCCAACCTACGAATCTTGCTTGGAGGGTAAGATGACCAAGAGGCCTTTCAAGGCCAAGGGGTATAGAGCCAAAGATATGTTAGAAATGGTTCATTCTGATTCGTATGGTCCTATGTCTATCCTGGCAAGAGGTAGTTTTGAATATTTCATCTTTTTCATAGACAATTATTCAAGATGACACTACGATCTGATCGTGGTGACGAGTACCTCTTGGGAGAGTTTAGGAATTACCTATCAGAGGTTGGGATTCAATCCCAATTATCTGCACCTGGTACACCCCAGCAGAATGATGTAGAAGAGCGAAGGAATAGGACTCTTATAGAGATGGTTAGATCGATGATGAGTTATTCTGACTTGCTAGACTCGTTCTGGGGATATGCTCTAGATACGGAGGTGTACATTCTGAACTTGGTTCCATCTAAATCAGTGCCTTCTACTCCCCCCGAGTTGTGGACCGGGCGACAGCCTAGTCTAAGACATATTCGGATATGGGAGAGTTCAGCACATGTGCTGAAGGCAGATGATGGTAAGTTGGAACCTCGTACAAAAGTGCGCTTGTTCGTTGGCTATCCTAGATGAACGAAGGGTGGATTGTTTTATAGTCCTAGAGATCAGAGAGTGATCGTTAGCACGAACACTAGATTTCTAGAGGAAGACTATGTGATGAGCCACAAGCCCAAGAGTAAAATTGTTCTGGAGGAGTTAAAAGGGGAAGTCACTTCTTTAGTACCACCGGTACAAGAGGATATACCACATGTCACTGCACCGCGTCACATGAGGATACACAAGTGATGTCTCTCGTAGTGGGAGGGTTGTGAGACACTGATAGATTCATGTTCTTGGGAGAATCTTCGATTTGGTCCTCAAGCGAACATGAACCCGATCCTGGACATATGACGAGGCAATCCAAGATAAAGATGCACTATCTTGGCAAAGTGCAATGAATACTGAGATTGAATCTATGGATTCAAGTCAGGTTTGAGAGCTCTTATGCATAGCAGCTCATATGGATTATGAGGTGTGGCATATGGATATCAAGAAAGCTTTCCTTAATGGAAGTCTTGAGGAAACCATCTATATGAAGCAACCAGAGGGATTCATTGCTAAGGGCAAAGAGCATCTTGTGTGTAAGCTTAATCGGTCCATTTATGGATTGAAGCAAGCTTCAAGATCTTGGAACATCCGCTTTGATGAGATAATCCAGTCTTATGGATTTATTCAAAGTTCGGATGAGTCTTGTGTATACAAGAGATGTGACGGAAACGTAGTGGTATTTCTTGTACTATACATAGATGACATTTTGGTGGTTGGCAACAATATCGGACGTAAGGGTATGGTTGTCCAAACAGTTTGATATGAAGGACTTGGGAGAGGTGAGACACATCCTTGGGATCAAGGTTATAAGGGATCGCAGGAAAAGGATGTTGTGCTTATCCCAAGCTTCATACATAGACACGATTATGGAGCGTTTTAGCATGCAGAACTCCAAGAAGGGTTTTCTACCTTTCAGGCATGGAGTACCTCTATCTAAGGAGATATGTCCTAGATCATTTGAGTAGATAGAGGAGATGAAGGCGGTTCCTTATGCTTCGGCAGTAGGAAGCCTCATGTATGCGATGCTCTGTACGAGACCAGATATCTGCTTTGCCGTGGGCATGGTCAGCAGATATCAGAGTAATCCAGGACAGGGATATTGGACTACGGTAAAGCATATATTGTAGTGCCTGAGAAGGACTAGGGATTATATGCTAGTTTACCGGGCAGACCAATTACTCCCTGTGGGTTACACGGATTCCGATTTCCAATCTGATAGGGATAACAGTAAGTCTACCTCAGGTTTTGTGTTTACTTTGGGAGGTGGAGCCATTGTATGGAGGAGTGCCCAACAGAAATGCGTGGCGGACTCCACCATGGAAGCTGAGTATGTGGCAGCCTATGAGGCGGCCAAAGAAGCTGTATGGCTCAGGAACTTCCTGATGGACTTGGATGTGATTCCTGGTTTGCCCAGAACTATCACAATTTATTGTGATAATAGTGGTGCAGTTGCAAACTTGAAGGAACCACGAGCCCATAAGGCTAGTAAACACATAGAGCGCAAGTACCACCTGATACGAGAAATCGTAAAGGAGGTAGAAGTTGTTGTCGCCTAGATTGCATCAGAGGATGACCTGGTAGACCCTTTCACTAAGGCCCTTCTAGCGAGAGCTTTGATAGGCATGTGGAGGGAAGGGGAATCAGATGTATGGCAGTATAAGGACAGCATAGTCTTTTAGTATAAGTGGGAGATTGTTGGGATGTATACTGAAAGCCTAGCTCTTTTGTATGAACATCTTTATTTTGAAATAAGAATCACATGATCATTGTTTGCATATTTTTATGGTTATGCAATATTGTCTAATACCTTACATTGTAGATAACATGGTGTGTGGTGTCACACGGGAGATCATGTTATCGGCTTCTTGTAAAGTATAAGTAAAGGCTCACAACCGAGATGACTTTGGACAAACCATCGGAATAGTTGTAGTGTGATTTGGTATTGGTTTGTCTTGACCATAGAATCACACTAGTGCACTTTGTGTGTATTGAGCAGGGCCAAAGAGGTGATTCGATTTATTGCTGACTACATAATCGAATCGAACCTCAGATATTATTTAGTACATGCTCTTAATCCCGATATAATAACGGGCACATATACTTAGTACTCATCTCTTTGATTTACCAATGGGCGAGATTTATAGATTAAATCGATAGACTCGGTAAGTTGGGAGATGATATTATTTATATGGTGTGTCGTTGATTATAGGAGGAAACCATGTCCTATATATTAGGATGATGATGTCCCCTTGAGGAGCTCATAAGGTTCATCATGTAAACCCTGCAGGTGGACTTGGTCCGGCATGATGAAAAGGTTGAGTGGTACTACTCATGGAGTTAGATGTCAATTAATTAATGGTCAGTAAATTAATTAATTGACGGACATTCGAGATCTTAAACACGGGGAGAAAATGTACAAATAATATATGGAGCCCATATTATCATATGGGGGTTGGTGAGGTAGATCAATGATGGACCTTTAGTGGATTGGATCATCATTAGTGGATCGGACTTTATGTGGGCTTGATCCATGGGTGGCCAAGACCCAACTCCTCCTCATGGTCCCTAATGTAGCCCATTAACACCTCAAGATGCTTAGATCCAATGGATAGAAACAAAACTCTAAGATCCATTGGTAGAGATCAAATCTCTAAGATCCGACGGTTGAGATTAAATCTCTAGATCCGCCTAGAACCAATGGAGGAGATTAATTCATGACTTATCCCTAACTCTATAAAAGGAGGGCATGGGGAGTGGTCGTGACATACATGATAGGGAGGGAGCAAGGCTTGGGCGGCAAGAATAGGGCAATCCTAGTTGAGATAGGTTTGGAATTAGGGTTAGGGTTTGGAAGCAAGGGTGGCACCAAATAAGGCAAGTTTTCCTTCTTCTTCCTTGCCTTGTGGCCAACGTCCAGCAGCTATTCCAGCCCTTCCCAGCCCTTGGCCATGCCCAAAAACACTCCCCTCTCTTCTCCTTAGGTGGTGGAAACAAGATATAGGGTTTCCCTTGGTGTCTTGGTAGTTTTCCATCATCTTCTTCTCCTTCTAGTTGGCCGGCGGCAAGAACTTCTATAGTTCTTTGTTGGTTGAGTTTTTGAAGGAGAAAAACATTGTTTCTCTTCTTCCTCTTGCTTGGGAAAAGCAAGGAAGGAAGTTTTGCGATCTAGGAGCTTCGACTTTTGGTGGATCGTCGCCCACACGACGTCCAAAAGGAGGAGGGTCATACATTAGAAGACCAAGAGGTATAACTATTCTTCTATCTCTTTTATTCATTGCTTGTGTTTGTTTTTCAAAATATAAGCATGTTATATTTCTGTAAATAGGCTAAATAATACTTGGATCCCGAGTATAAATACAAAAACCGGCGATCCGGACATCGTCTATTCTGCGGCTACTCGTAGAATAGAGAATGGTCTCTTGAACAACTAGTTTGTTCAAGTGACCTCTCTAAACGAATAGCACGACGATGACTTGGTTTCTTTGGGAATCCCTTTTATCTAGGATTAAATTTTTTAATCCGGGGACATCGAAGGGATCACCATGGTCAAGCAACCGAGGTGAAGGGGAAGCGAAGTTTCCCCTCACGGATCAACCCCAACAATATTAAGCAAGCATCTCTGAGGAGATGTGGACCCGGAATGATTGGGTATAAGTCGAATGCCCGAAGGTGTTTGAATAGTCTATAAAGGATTCACCACTCCTTGTGAGGAGATGTATACCCATGGCCTCTCGTCGAATTGTTACTAAAGTCTTTAGCCAAAGCATTACATGTTTAGAGTAAGGTACTCTTGGATACATGTGCAGTAACTAGAATCCGTAGGATGAGGAAATGATATCTGGGCTAGGTGTGACGTAGTCAGCCTAGTGGGGACTGACACTATAGACCATGCCCTGAACCAAGAGGATATAAGATGAGTGAAGGGAATGGAGCACAATTCAATGTAGCTGCTGAAGGGTTTCAAAAATGGTTCTGGAATCAACTGTTGATTTTCCAATTAATTGGAGATCATGATGTACTACTAGGTGCCACTCATGATACTTCTATAATTAATGATTAATTATATACGGTCAAGATAAATTGGGAACCTATTTGGTCACACGCACAACGAGTATAATCCGAAGGATTTAAAATGAGCTTGAGAATGAGATTCTTAGATCGAGAGAAACTAGGTTTGGTTGCACCAAACAAGGAGCGAGCATGAAATTGTTTTAGTCGCAATGAAAGCATGGATGGGCCGAGTCTTATGAAGACATATTGGATGAACCAAATTGGTTTGGTTCGAATCCAATGGTGGAGAATAAACCAAAGGGGTTTTGTTTGTTTTAAACGAATGAACCAAAGTTGGTTCGGTTCATTTTAACTTAAAATAGACCAACTCAGTTCGATTTATTTTAACTTAATTTATTGGAGTGGGTTAACGGGTTTTGGTTATGAACCAATAACCCTAAAGAGAAGTTTTCTTAATAGTTAAGAAACACGTGCTCTATAAAAACTCGGTTAGAGTTTTAGATAGCCCAAAGTTTATTTTGGGAAATAATCTTCCTCTCCTCTTCCTCTCTTTGCCGCTGCCCAAGACTTGCTTGTCGCCACCTCTTGCAGCTGCTGCCGCCGATGCCACCAGCTGTCGTCGGCCACCTGCTACTGCCAGCGACCCTCTGGTGACATCCCTTGGCTCCGGTGACCAAGGTGCATCCAACCTTCCTCCTTTGGGTCGACGCAAATCCTCCACCAAGTTGTCCAGTTTACTAGATAGCTTTTTCCTTTCATGTCAGAGCATCGTTAGACGATGTTTGGATTTCAGACAGTGGCTACCTTGCCGGGGATTTGATCTATGGTAATCCTCATAGGTGGAGGACCAAGGATTCGTCAATCGGTTGACGAATACCTCTCCGGAGAAGCGAGTTTTGGGGACTCATTTTCAAATCTAAATTTTGATTCAGATTGTGATCTTCTCTCGATCACATCATCTTCGACATGAGGCTAGTGACTCCTATGAAGATGAGGCTTGTAGCTTGGCGAAGCTATCCCGATGGTACTCAGCGTGGATACGGATAGAGACAATTCTAGCGATAGTTGCTCCGATTGATGTCATTCCCACTACACGTGATACGTTAGGTATAACTAGCATAATTTCCTTTTATTGCAAAATTTTTAAATTGTGATTATGTGTACACATGTTGTACTTTGTATGCGTGTGGTGTGTGTGTTGTAATAAATTAGAGTTATTGCTTTTTAATTCTTCCGATGTGCACATGTTTACGAAACATGTTCGAACACACATCCGCCGCGGTGCCGGAAACCCAATAGTGGTATCAGAGCCCAGGTTATGTTTCGACATAATCGTAAAATTGTTTTACGATAGTCATAATTGTATTTATGGAAATTTTCTACTTTTGGAAAGTTTAGAAGTATTTATGGAAATTTTTAAATTTTGAAAAGTTTAGAAGTATTTACGGAAATCTTCTACTTTTGGAAAGTTTTGAAGTATCTATGGAAATTAACAATTTCCATAAATAAAATATATGATTAGATTTGGAAATTTGTTTCCTAATTTAATCATGATTTGATTTGGGGAATCAAATCTAAAATATATTTTATTTCCATAAATAGTTTTGACAATTTAGGAAATTTATTTCCTAAATTAAATTTGACTTTCCTTAATTAACACTATCCATAAATAAAATATGTGATTAGATTTGGAAATTTATTTCCTAATTTAATCATGATTTGATTTGGGGAATCAAATCTCAAACATATTTTAATTCCATAAATAGTTATGACATATAAGGAAATTTTGTACATGTCATAATTGTATGTCATGTAATTGCATTAGATGCATATCATTATGTCATGCATGTCGTGACATGTAAATGTATGTCATGTATATCATGCCATGTAGATAATAGTTATTTGCATGCAAAAGAGGATGAGACATTAAAACCCTTACACAATATTAAAGTGTACATCTTCCATTAATATGGTTAGAACCAAAGTTCTGTTTCATGTTTGGGTTGTTGGACTCTCTCCAAGCCCGGCTCGAACCCGAACATGTTCAAACCATGGAATAGTTTAATACAAATATGGTAAGAGTTAGAGGTCAATCGTTAGCTTTGGCTGTTGGACTCACTCCAAGCTGGGCTAATTGGTTGAATGCGCTCTAACCATATTAAAACTATTTCTTGATTAATGAGTTGGCTTTAACCTGGAGCATCGACTTGTTGGACTCTCTCAAAGGTCGATGTGAAGGGAGGTGAAGTTGGGTGCTATGCATATGATGCATACTTGTTAATGAGTTAACAACCCAATAAGAGAAAAGAACCTTCGAAGATGAACCAAACATATCTTTGGCATCTTAGGCTTGGTCACATTAACCTAAGCAGAATTCAAAGGTTGATAGCTGATGGACCTTTGGGTTCATTAGTGGTGGAGGATCTCCCAACCTGCGAATCTTGCTTGGAGGGTAAGATGACTAAAAGGCCTTTTAAGGCCAAGGGGTATAGAGCCAAAGATGTGTTAGAATTGGTTCATTCTGATTTGTGTGGTCCTATGTCTATCCAGGCTAGAGGTGGTTTTGAGTATTTCGTCTCTTTTATAGACGATTACTCAAGATATGGATACATTTACCTGATGCGCCGCAAGTCTGAATGCTTTGACAAATTCAAAGAATTCAAGGCTGATGTTGAGAAACATCAAGGCAAAAGTATCAAGACACTACGATCTGATCGTGGTGGTGAGTACCTCTTGGGAGAGTTTAGGAATTACTTATCAGAGGCTGGGATTCAATCCCAATTGACTGCACCTGGCACACCCCAGCAGAACGGTGTAGCAGAGCGAAGGAATAGGACTCTTATGGAGATGGTTAGATCGATGATGAGTTATTCTGAGTTGCCAGATTCGTTCTGGGGATATGCTCTAGATACGGCAGTGTACATTCTGAACTTGGTTCCATCTAAATCAGTGCCTTCTACTCCCACAGAGTTTTGGACTGGGTGAAAGCCTAGTCTAAGACATATTCGGATATGGGGGAGTCCAGCACATGTGCTAAAGGTAGATGCTGGTAAGTTTGAACCTCGTACAGAAGTACGCATGTTCGTTGGCTATCCTAGAGGAACGAAGGGTGGTTTATTTTATAGCCCTAGAGATCAGAGGGTGATCATTAGCACAAACGCCAAATTTCTAGAGGAAGACTATGTGATGAGCCACAAGCCCAAGAGTAAAATTGTTCTGGAGGAATTAAAAGGGGAAGTCACTTCTTCAGTACCACCTGTACAAGAAGATATACCACATGTCACTGCACCGCGTGTCACAGAGGATACACAGGTGATGCCTCGTCGTAGTGGGAGGGTTGTGAGACAGCCTGATAGATTCATGTTCTTGGGAGAATCTTCTGATTTGGTCCCTGGCGAACATGAACCTGATCCCTGGACATATGACGAGGCAATCCAAGATAAAGATGCAGCATCTTGGCAAAATGCAATGAATACTGAGATTGAATCTATGGATTCAAATCAGGTCTGGGAGATAGTAGAACCACCCGATGGTGTAAAAACCATTGGATGCAAGTGGATCTACAAAAGAAAGAGAGGAATAGACGAGAAGGTTGAGACCTTCAAAGTAAGGCTTGTTGCGAAGGGGTATACTCAGAAAGAGGGTATCGATTATAAGGAGACCTTTTCATCCGTAGCCATGCTTAAGTCTATCCGGATTCTCTTATGCATAGCAGCTCATATGGATTATGAGGTGTGGTAGATGGATGTCAAGATAGCTTTTCTTAATCAAAGTCTTGAGGAAAACATCTATATGAAGCAACCAGAGGGATTCATTGCGAAGGGCAAAGAGCATCTTGTATGTAAGCTTAATCGGTCCATTTATGGATTGAAGCAAGCTTCGAGGTCTTGGAACATCTGCTTTGATTAGGTAATCCAGTCTTATGGATTTATTCAAAGTTCGAATGAGTCTTGTGTATACAAGAGATGTGACGGAAACATAGTGGTATTTCTTGTACTATACATAGATGACATTTTGTTGATTGGCAACAATATCAAGGTGTTATCGGACATAAGGGTATGGTTGTCCAAACAGTTTGATATGAAGGACTTGGGAGCGGTGGGACACATCCTTGGAATCAAGGTTATAAGAGATCGTAGGAAAAGGATGTTGTGCTTATCCCAAGCTTCATACATAGACACGATTATGGATCATTTTAGCATGCAGAACTCCAAGAAGGGTTTTCTACCTTTCAGGCATGGAGTTCCTATATCTAAGGAGATGTGTCCTAGATCATCTGAGGAGATAGAGGAGATGAAGGAGGTTCCTTATGCTTCGGCAGTAGGAAGCCTCATGTATGTGATGTTATGTACGAGACCAGATATCTTCTTTATCATGGGCATGGTCAGCAGATATCAGAGTAATCCAGGATAGGGACATTGGACTGCGGTAAAGCATATATTGAAGTACCTGAGAAGGACTAGGGATTATATGCTGGTTTACCGGGCAGACTAATTACTCCCTGTGGGTTACACAGATTCCGACTTCCAATCTGATAGAGATAACAATAAGTCTACCTCAGGTTTTGTGTTTACTTTGGGAGGTTGAGCCATTGTATGGAGGAGTGTCAAGCAGAAATGCGTGGCGGACTCCACCATAAAAGCTGAGTATGTGGCAACCTCTGAGGCGGCCAAAGAAGTTGTATGGCTCAGGAACTTCCTGATGGACTTGGATGTAATTCTTGGTTTGCTCAGAACTATCACAATTTATTGTGATAATAGTGGTACAGTTGCAAACTTGAAGGAACCACGAGCCCATAAGGCTAGTAAACACATAGAGTGCAAGTACCACCTGATACGAGAAATCATAAAGAGAGGAGAAGTTGCTGTGGCCAAGATTGCATCAGAGGATAACCTGACAGATCCTTTCACTAAGGCCCTTCCGGCGAGAGCTTTTGATAGGCATGTGGAGGGAATGGAGATCAAATGTATGGTAGTTTGAGGACAACATAGTCTTTTAGTATATGTGGGAGATTGTAGGGATGTATACTGAAAAGTCTATCTTTTGTATGAACATCTTTATTTTGAAATAAGAATCACATGATCATTGTTTGCATTTTAATGGATATGCAATATTGTCTAATACTTTACATTGTAGATAACATGGTGTGTGGTGTCACATGGGAGATCATGTTATCAGCTCTTTGTAAAGTATAAGTAAAGACTCACAACCGAGATGGCTTTGGACAAACCATCGGAATGGTTGTAGTGTGATTTGGTATAGGTTTGTCTTGACCATAGAATCACACTAGTGCACTTTGTGTGTATTGAGCAGGACCGACATAGAGGTGATTCGATTTATTGTTGACTACATAATCGAATCGGACCTCAGATATTATTTAGTTCATGCTCTTAATCCCGATATAATAACGGGCACATATACTTAGTATTCATCTCTTTGATTTACCAATGGGCGAGATTTATAGATTAAATCGATAGGCTCGGTAAGTTGGGAGATGATATTATTTATATGGTGTGTCGTTGATTATAGGAGGAAACCGTGTCCTATATATTAGGATGATGATGTCCCCTTGAGGAGCTCATAAGGTTCATCATGTAAACCCTGCAGGTGGACTTGGTCCGACATGATGAAAAGGTTGAGTGATACTACTCATGGAGTTAGATGTTGATTAATTAATGGTCAGTAAATTAATTAATCGATGGACATTCGAGGTCTTAAACACGGGGAGAAAATGTACAAATAATATATGGAGCCAATATTAACTTATGAGGGTTGGTGAGGTAGATCAATGATAATCCTTTAGTGGATTGGATTATCATTAATGGATCGGACTTTATGTGGGCTTGATCCATGGGTGGCCAAGATCCAACTCCTCGTCACGGTCCCTAATATAGCCTATTAACACCTCATGAAGCTTAGATCCAATGGATAGAAACAAAACTCTAGATCCAAAGGTAGAGATTAAATCTCTAGATCCGACGGTTGAGATTAAATCTCTAGATCCGACGGTTGAGATTAAATCTCTAGAACCAATGGTGGAGATTAAAACATGGCTTATCCCTAACTCTATAAAAGGAGGGCAAGGGGTGGGCGGCAACTCATGAATCCTAATTGAGATAGGATTAGGGTTTGGAGGCTTGGGCGGGACCAAATAAGGAAGTAAATTCCTTTCTTCTTCTTCCTTCAAGGTGGGCGGCGTCCAACAGATTTTTCTAGCCCTTTCCTACCATTGGCCAGCGCCCAAAGACCCTATTCTCCTTCTCCTTATGTGGTGGAAACAAGATATAGGGCTTTCCCTTGGTGTCTTGGCCGGTTTCCACCATAATCTCCTTCTCCTTGTTGGCCGACAGCAAGCATTCTCCTTGTTGCTTGTTGGTTGGCTATAGTAATGAGAAGAGCCTTGTTTCTATTCTTCCTCTTGCTTGGGAAGAGAAAGGAAGGAAGATTTGCGATCTAGGAGCTTCAACTTTTGGTAGATCGTCGCTCACACGACGTCCGAAAGGAGGAAGGTCATACATTAGAAGATCGAGAGATATATCTATTCTCAATTCTCTTTTGTTACTTGCTTGTATTTGTTTTTCCAATTATTAGCATGATATAAATCTGTTTGTGGCTAAATAATACTTAGATCCCGAACATAAACAAAAAAGCCGATGATCCGGACATCGTCTATGTTGGGATGTATACTGAAAGCCTAGCTTTTTTATATGAACATTTTATTTCGAAATAAGAATCACATGATCATTGTTTGCACTTTATATTTATTATATGTGTGCATATTGTCTAATACTCTACATTGTAGATAACATGGTGCTTGGTGTGACACAGAAGATCATGTTATCAGTCCCTTGTAGAATATAAGTAGAGGCTCACAACCAAGATGGTTTTGGACAAACCATTGGCATGGTTGTAGTATAGCTTGGTATTGGTTTGTCTTGACCATAGAGTTACACTTTTACACTTAGGTGTATTGAGCAGGACCGACATAGAGGTGATTCAATTTATTGCTGACTACATAATTGAATCGGACCTCGGATATTATGTTGTACATGCTCTTAATCCCGATATAATAACGGGCACATGTACTTAGTATTTATTTCTTTGATTTACCAAAGGGTGAGATTTCTATGGATTAAATCAATATGCCCGGTAAGTTGGGAAATGATATTATTTACATGGTGTGCCGTTGTTTATAGGAGGAAACCATGTCCTATATATTAGGTTGATGATGTCCCCTTGAGGAGCTCATAAGGTTCATCATGTAAATTTGCAGGTTGACTTAGTCAACATGATGATAAGGTTGAGTGGTACTACTCGAGGAGTTAGATGTTAATTGATTGATGGTCAGTAAATTAATTAATTGACGGACATTCGATATCTTAAACACGGGGAGATGGATGTACAAATAATGTATGGAGCCCATATTAATTTATGGGGGTTGGTGAGGTAATTCAATGATGATCCTCTAGTGGAATGGAACATCATTGATGGATCAAGTTTGTGTGGTTCCGATCCATCGGGTGGCCAAGATCCAACTCCTCCTCATGGTCCCTATCGTAGCCTAACATAAACCTCATGGAGCCTAGATCCAATGATGGAACATAAAACTCTAGATCCGACGGTTGAGATTAAATCTCTAGATCCGACGGTTGAGATTAAATCTCTAGATCCGACGGATGGGATGAAACCCTAGATCCGACGGTTGGGATGAAACCCTAGATCCGACGGTTGGGATGAAACCCTAGATCCGACGGTGGAGATTAAATCTCTAGATCTGACAGATGGGATGAAACTCTAGATCCGACGGTTGGGATGAAACCCTAGATCCGACGGTTGGGATGAAACCCTATATCCGACGGTGGAGATTAAATCTCTAGATCCGAAGGTGTAGATTAAAGGAGGCTTAAGCCCAACTCTATAAATAGAGGGCTAAGGCTTGGGCGGCAATCTAATGCTTGGAAGATTAGGGTTTTGCCTCTCAAGAGTTTGGGCGGCAAGAAATCAAAGGAGGGATTAGGTTTTGTCCCTTGGGCGGCTAGGGTTTGGCTTGTGGCTTGGGCGGCAAAAGGTGGGAGATTATAGTTTGTTTCCTTTCTCTTCCTAAGGTGTAGCCGGCGCCCACTCCATCTTCCTCCTTGCTTTGGCCGGGGCCCAAAGGATTAAGGTTAGGGTTTTGGCTTGGGCAGCAACAAGGTGGGAGATTAGGGTTTGCTTCCTTTCTCTTCCTAAGGTGTAGCCGGCGCCCACTCCATCTTCCCCTCTACCTTGGCCGGCGCTCAAATTATTCCTCGTCTTCTCCTTGGCCTGCGGCTATATCAAGCTCCTTGGCTTGGTGGTCGGTTCTAGATAGGAGAAGGAGTTTTGTTTGGTTCTTCTCTTTGTTCGGAGCGAGCAAGGAAGGGAAGAATGTGATCTGGGAAGCTTCAACTTGTGGAGGATCTTCGCCCACACGAAGTCTACAAGGAAGTTAGTGTTGGGTTTCCAGCACTGCGGCGTGTGTGTGTTCGATCACGTTTCGTAAACATGAACACAGCGGAAGCAATAAAAATAATAAATCTACATTTATTACAACACACACAACACACGCATGCATATTACAACAAGTGCAGACATAACCGTAAATTTAAATTTGCAATAAAAGGAAATTTATCTACGTTATACCTTTCGTATGACGTGTAGCGGGAACAGCATCAACCGGAACGATCCTCGCTAGAATCGTCTCTATCCGTATCCACGCCGAGTTCCTCGGGATGAATTCGCTAAGCCACGAGGTTCGTCTTCGTAGGGGTTACTAGCCTCGTGTTGAAGACGACGTGATCGAGAGATGATCACGATCCGAATCCAAATTCGGATCCTAATACGAGTTCTCAAAACTCGCTTCTCCGGAGAGGTATTCGTCAACCAATTGACGAATCCTTCGTCCTCCACCTCAGACGATTACCGGAGATCGAATCCCCGGTAAGTTAGCCACTGTCGAAGCTCTAACCGTCGTCCAAACGACGCTCCGACGAGAGGAGAACAAGCTGTCCAGAAAACTGGACAGCTTTGGTGGAGGTGATGGGCGCTGGCCAACCAAGGGAGATAGAGCTCACCTTGATGCCAAACTTGAAGGAGATCACCGGAGCACTAACCGGCAGCAGCTCGACGCCGGCGAGGGGGAAGGAAGCAGCCTTCTGGACGCCGGTTGGAGGAGCAATGGGCGGCGGCAAGATGTTGGCGCCGAGAACTCCAATGAGGAGGTGGGCGGCAACTTCAACCTAGGGTTTTTGGATTAGGGCTTAATTATCCCTTAAGCCCTCTTTTATAGAGAACTAATTCTCTTAATGGTTATTGGATTATAACCATTAGGCCCGTTAACCCGCTCCATTAAGATAAGTTAAAATAAACCAAACCATGATGGTTTATTTTAAGTTAAAACGAACCGAACCAACTTTTAGTTCATTCGTTTAAAATAAACCATACCCTTTGGTTTATTCTCCTCCATTGGATTAGAACCAAACCATTTTGGTCCATCCATTATGTCTTCATAAGACACGTCTCATCCACGCTTCCATTGCGCCTGAAACAATTTCATGCTCGCTCCATGTTTGGTCCAACCAAACATAGTTTCTCTCGGTCTGAGAATCCCATTCTCAAGCTCATTTTAAATCCTTCGGATTACGCTCATTGTGCGTGTGACCAAATAGGTTCTCGGTTTATGTTGGTCGTCTATAATTAACCATTAATTATAGAATGATCATGAGTGGCACTTAGTAGTACATCATGATCCCCAATTAACCGAAAAGATCAATGGTTGATCCAGAACTATTTCTGAAACCCTACAGTAGCTCGAATGAATCGTGCCCCATTCCCTTCACTCATCTTATACCCACTTGGTTCAGGACATGGTCTAATAGTGTCAGTCCCCACTAGGCTGACTACGTCACACCTAGCCCAAGTATCATTTCCTCGTCCTACGGATTCTAGTTACTCCACATGTATCGAAGAGTACCTTACTCTAAACATGTAATGCTTTGGCCAAAGACTTTAGTAACAATCCGACGAGAGGCCATGGGTATACATCTCCTCGCAAGGAGTGGTGAATCCTTTATAGGCTATTCAAACACCTTCGATCACTTCGACTTATACCCAATCATCCCGGGTCCACATCTCCTTAGAGATGCTTGCTTAAGATGTCAAAGCATAAGTCTCTATGATCAAGATGACTTGAATACCGCAAGTCAAAGGAACATCGCACTTAAGCCACAGTAAGAACTTCATTGACATATCTATATATGCAGAGAACCATATGAAGTCTTACGGCTGGTCACTCCAATGAACTAGTTACCATAACTAGCATCCACGATTAACTTCGGACATCACTATGTCTCCAGCCAGTGAGAATCAGCTGCTTGGGTACACCAAGGAGTATACCTCGTGCTAGTCTCGACAGAATTGATGGTGTCCAAATCCATCAATTCATCGACTAGGGATAGTTCCGATACATCACAATTACACATGTAGAGATACTCACTAGTTGTGATCCAATCACAAATTCTCTCATACTGTGAATCGTATCGTGGACATTCAGTAAATGAGTTTAAGATCCAATCAAATACATAAAACATGTATACTCAAATAGTGAATCTTCATTTATCATATAAATTGTTCATACATAAGGCGATTGCCTTAGGACATCTCTCATATATTACTAACAGACTCCCACTTGGCCTAATGCCAATCGCTACGGTATCCAATACCATAAGCTCGAACATGACCCTCAAACTTATTTTGAGGTAATGCCTTAGTCAAGGGATCCGCTAAGTTCCTTTCAGTGGGAATTTTCTCGATTTGTATTTCGTTCCTACTGATGATCTCTCTGATAAGATGATAGCGGTGAAGCACATGTTTGGATCGTTGATGAGACCACATCAAGTTCAGAGATGAACTTCTTGATCCAAACTGCTTCCTTTGCTGCTTCCAAAGCTGCAATGTATTCTGCCTTCGTGGCAGAATCCGCTATAGTGTCAAGCTTGGAACCTTTCCAACTTATTGCGCCTCCATTCTAGGTGAATACATACCCAGACTGAGTCATGGAATCATCCTTATCTGTCTGGAGCTGGCATCCGTATACCCACGTATCACCATGTACCCTTCTCCATATATTAGGAACACATCCTTAGTTCTTCTCAAGTACTTAAGGATCGTCTTAACAGCCACCCAATAATCCATTCCTGGATTAGACTGGTATCTGCTCGTGACACTCAGAGCATACGATACATCGGGCCTCGTACATAACATAGCATACATGATAGATCCTATTGCGGATGCATAGGGAATCTTACTCATGCAAATCCTCTCGTTTTTTGTGCGCGGACACATAGACTTCGAAAGGTGTATCCCATGCCTGATGGGTAGAAAACCTTTCTTGTATTCCGACATGCTAAACCTCTTTAGCACTCGGTCTATATATGTTGACTGCGAAAGACCAAGCAACCGTTTCGATCTATCTCTATAGATCTTAATCCTGAGGATGTAGGTTGCTTCTCACAGGTCTTTCATGGAGAATGTCTTGGATAACCAAACCTTAACTGACTGTAAGACTGAAACATCATTTCCTATAAGTAATATGTCATCGACATATAATACTAGGAACACGATTGCACTCCCACTAACCTTCTTGTACACACAAGGTTCGTCTGGATTTTGTGAGAAATCAAACTTTTTGATTGTCTCATCAAAACGGATATTCCAGCTCCTGGATGCTTTCTTCAATCCATAAATGGATCGTCGCAATTTGCATACCTTGGTTTTATCAACCGATGTGAAACCCTCAGGTTGTATCATATACACGTCCTCGAGCAGGTTTCCATTAAGAAAAGTTGTTTTCACATCCATCTGTCATATCTCATAATCATAATGAGCCGCTATGGCCAGGAGTATCCGAATGGATTTAAGCATAGCTACAAGCGAATAGGTTTCGTCATAATCAACACCTTGCTTTTGACGATATCCTTTCGCCACCAATCTTGCCTTATAGGTAATCACATTACCATCCATGTCGGTTTTCTTCTTGAAAACCCACTTGAACCCTATAGGCTTTATGCCTTCAGGTGGGTCAACCAAGTTCCAAACTTGGTTTTCATACATGGAATCCATTTCCGACTTCATGGCACCAAGCCATTTATCCCTTTCTGAACTTATCAGCACTTCTTCATAA
The DNA here is from genome assembly GCA_025175895.1 of Wurfbainia villosa. NCBI lineage: Eukaryota > Viridiplantae > Streptophyta > Magnoliopsida > Zingiberales > Zingiberaceae > Wurfbainia > Wurfbainia villosa. Next base: position 14,850,649 of record CM045996.1, on the reverse strand, counting down.
CTGGTAGGCTCCTCATCATCAATGAGTAACACGTCGTTCGATTCACTTACGAGAAATCCATATCTCTCAGGAATATTGCGTGTTCTACCAGATCTACGAAGATGTGGTGTTACAATAGGTCCAGCCGATTGCTCATCACTATGAGTTGTCGGCTGTTGTGCTTCACCAGGTATCTCATTAATATCTATTTGAGTCTCTCGAGCCTCCTCAAGCTCGACGACACTCCCATTGTTTTCTTGCAAGAGAAACTCTTTCTCTAGAAACACAGCATGCCTTGAAACAAACACCTTTTGTTCCACAGGATGATAGAATTGGTAACCCCTTGTTTCCTTAGGGTATCCAACAAATAGACATTTATCAGACTTAGCATCCAATTTATGCGATACTGATCAGCTTCACATAAGCAGGACAACCCCATATCTTCAAGTAAGATACATGAGGTTTCTTACCATTCCATATCTCATATGGAGTAGTTGAGACTACCTTGGTAGGCATTCTGTTTAACAAGTAAACAGCTGTCTGAAGTGCATAGCCCCAAAAGGACTTGGGAAGAGTCGCATGATTCATCATTGACCTGACCATATCCAACAAGGTCCGGTTACGCCTCTCAGATACACCATTATGCTGTGGTGTATATGGCGAAGTCCATTGAGACAATATACCATTGTCTCTTAGATAATCAAGAAACTCTTGACTTAAGTATTCACCACCTCGATCCGATCGAAGTATTTTAATACTCTTATCATGTTGTTTCTCTACTTCATTTCTGAATTCTTTGAACCTTTCAAAGGCTTCAGACTTGTGTTTCATCAAGAACACATACTCAAACCGTGAGTGATCATCGGTGAAGGTAATGAAGTAGCTATAGCCTCCTAAAGCTTGAGTTGACATAGGTCCACATACATCAGTATGTATTAGACCTAGTAACTCTCCCACTCATTCACCTTTTCCAGTAAAAGGTAACTTAGTCATCTTGCCTTTTAAGCATGATTCACATGTATCGTATGAATCCAATTCAAACGATTCCAGAATTCCACATCGGTGTAATTCGGACATGCGTTTCTTGCTTACATGGCCAAGACGACAATGCCACATGTAGGAGTCTATTTGATTATCCTTTCGAGCACGCTTGTTGCTCGCTTCGATATTGCAAATGTCACTGGATACGTCCAACGTATAAACACCATTGCTTAAAGTTTCAGTCCCATAAAGAATTCCATTCAAAGTTATGTAACAACAATTGTTACTAAAGGTCAAATGGTACCCATTTCTATTTAAACAAGAAATAGAAATGATGTTCTTTATCAACGAAGAAACATAAAAGCAATTGTCCAGTTCTAAGACAAGTCCTGCAGGGAGTTTCAACAAATACGTTCTGATGGCGAGTGCAGCAACCTTTGCTCCATTCCCAACACGTAAATTTAACTCTCCCTTGACAAGTCTTCTTCTATTCCTTAGCCCATGTATGTCATTACATATATGTGAGCCACACCCAGTATCCAATACCCAAGTGTCTGAGGAAATAGAATGACAATCAATAACGAAGATATATGAAAAAGATGGAGCATCTTATGCCTTATTCTTCTTCACAGACTCAAGATAAATCTTGCAATTTCTTCGCCAATGGCCCTACTTGCCATAATGATGGCAAGTGCCCTTGTGAGCTGGTTCTGCCTTTTTAGCCTTTTTCTTCTTCCCCTTCTGTTGTTCCTTAGACTCCCTCTTAGAACCTTTCTTCGAGGAATCAACTAACAACATCGTCCCCTACTCATGCTTCTCAGAAGGCTCCACAGTCTTCAGCATGTTGAGCAGTATCACAGATGAACCTTCTTGCATCTCAGAGGTGAAGAGAAGCTTGGAGACTTCGAACCTTTCGAATCTCACTTGCTTATCAAACAACTCATAAAGATGAAGGACTACGATATGAGCATCCATATGCTCATGCTGCTTTCGTAGCTTGGGTTCCATCGCGGCTAACATGATGAGACTTGTCAGTTCAGAATCAGTCGCATGTTTCTGATAGACCAACAATTGGTCTGGAGTTGCATCGTCACTAGGATAGGCGGGAAGAGGCGCTTCGAGGACATACACAAGCTTTTCACCTTGAGAACAATTCTCAAGTTTCTAAGCCAGTCCAAGAAGTTCGGCCCAGTCAATTTATTCGAATCCAAAATGGAATGCAAATTCAAAGACATCATGATCAATCTTAGAAATACAAAACGAGCATATATGAGAAAATGATTTTAAAAATGCATCAATATACATTTATAAATCCCATTAATTTTTCGAATTTCAAAAACCCCAAAATCACTTCGGGAGATCATAGGTCCATCTCCGAATGGGCTGATATCCATCATAGATATGAACAACCTTGGAGAGAGTCCAACAAGTCATTCATAACTACGATGGTAGGTATCAACTATACCGATTGCATATCACGTATATGCAACTATCACAATGTGCTATCAACTAATTGAATGTTCACACATACATCAGGTTGTTAACACATTAACAAGTATGCATCATATGCATAGCACCCAACTTCACCTCCCTTTACATCAACCTTGGAGAGAGTCCAACAAGCCGATGCTCCAGGTTAAAGCCAACCCATTAATCGGGAAATAGTTTTAATATGGTTAGAGCGCATTCAACGAATTAGCCCAGCTTGGAGAGAGTCCAACAACCAAAGATAACGATTGACCTCTGACTCTTACCATATTAGTATTAAACTATTCCATGGTTTGAACATGTTCGGGTTCGAGCCGAGCTTGGAGAGAGTCCAACAACCCAAACAAGAAACGGAACTCTGGTTCTAACCATATTAATGGAAGGTGTAGGCTTTAATATTGTTTAAGGGTTTTTATGTCTCATCCTCTTTGCATGCAAATAACTATTATCTACATGGCATGGCATACATGGCATACATCTACATGTCACGACACGCATAGCATAATGTTATGCATCTAATGCAATTACATGGCATACAATTATGTCATGTATATAATTTCCTTATATGTCATAACTATTTATGGAAATAAAATATATTTAAGATTTGATTCTCCAAATCAAATCATAATTAAATTAGGAAACAAATTTCCAAATCTAATCACATATTTTATTCATGGAATTATTTGATTAAGGAAAATCTATTTAGGAAACCAATTTCCTAAATCATTAAAACTACTTATGGAAATAAAATATTTTAAGATTTGATTTCCCAAATCAAATCATGATTAAATTAGGAAACAAATTTCCAGAATCTAATCAAATATTTTATTTATGGAAAATATCAATTTCCAAAAATACTTCCAACTTTCCAAAAGTGGAAGATTTCCATAAATACTTCTAGACTTTCCAAAATTGAAAAATTTCCATAAATACTTCTAAATTTCCAAAATTAGAAAATTTCCAGAAATACATTATGACTATCGCAAAACCATTTTTATGATTATGTCGAAACACAACCTGGCTCTGATACCCTTTGTTGGGTTTCGGATCATGGCGTGTGTGTGTTCGATCACGTTTCGTAAACATGAACACAGCGGAAGCAATAAAAATAATAAATCAACATTTATTACAACACACACAATACACGCATGCATATTACAACAAGTGTAGACATAACCGTAAATTTAAATTTGCAATAAAAGGAAATTTATCTACGTTATACCTTTCGTATGACGTGTAGCGGGAACGGCATCAACCGGAACGATCCTCGCTAGAATCGTCTCTATCCTTATCCACGCCGAGTTCCTCGGGATCACTTCGCTAAGCCACGAGCTTCGTCTTCGTACGGGTTACCAGCCTCGTGTTGAAGACGACGTGATCGAGAGATGATCACTCTCCGAATCCAAATTCGGATCCTAATACGAGTTCTCAAAACTCGCTTCTCCGGAGAGGTATTCGTCAACCAATTGACGAATCCTTCATCCTCCACCTCAAAGGATTACCGGAGATCGAATCCCCGGTAAGTTAGCCGCTGTCGGAGCTCTAACCGTCGTCCAAACGACGCTCCGACGAGAGGAGAACAAGCTGTCCAGAAAACTGGACAGCTTTGGTGGAGGTGATAGGCACCGGCCAACCAAGGGAGATAGAGCTCACCTTGATGCCAAACTTGAAGGAGATCACCGGAGCACTAACCGGCAGCAGCTCGACGCCGACGAGGGGGAAGGAAGCAGCCTTATGGACGCCGGTTAGAGGAGCTTTGGGAGGCGGCAATAGGTTGGCGCCGAGAGCTCCAAGGAGGAGGTGGGCGGCAACCTTAGGGCTAGGGGTTTTTGGATTAGGGCTTAATTATCCCTTAAGCCCTCTTTTATAGAGAACTAATTCTCTTAATGGTTATTTGATCATAACAATTAGGCCCATTAACCCACTCCATTAAGATAAGTTAAAATAAACCAAACCATGATGGTTTATTTTAAGTTAAAACGAACCGAATCAACTTTTGGTTCATTCGTTTAAAATAAACCAAACCCTTTGGTTTATTCTTCTCCATTGGATTAGAACCAAACCATTTTGGTTCATCCATTACGTCTTCATAAGACTCGGCCCATCCACGCTTCCATTGCGACTGAAACGATTTCATGCTCGCTTTATGTTTGGTCCAACCAAACCTAGTTTCTCTCGGTCTGAGAATCTCATTCTCAAGCTCGTTTTAAATCCTTTGGATTACACTCGTTGTGCATGTGACCAAATAGGTTCTCGGTTTATGTTGGCCGTCTATAATTAACCATTAATTATAGAACGATCATGAGTGGCACCTAGTAGTACATCATGATCCCCAATTAACCGAAAAGATCAACGGTTGATCCAGAACTATTTCTGAAACCCTTCAGCAGCTCGAATGATTCGTGCCCCATTCCCTTCACTCATCTTATACCCACATGGTTCAGGATATGGTCTATTGTGTCAGTCCCCACTAGGCTGACTACGTCACACCTAGCCCAAGTATCATTTCCTCATCCTACGGATTCTAGTTACTCCACATGTATCGAAGAGTACCTTACTCTAAACATGTAATGCTTTGGCCAAAGACTTTAGTAACAATCCGACGAGAGGCCATGGGTATACATCTCGCAAGGAGTGGTGAATCCTTTATAGGCTATTCAAACACCTTCGATCACTTCGACTTATACCCAATCATCCCGGGTCCACATCTCCTTAGAGATGTTTGCTTAAGATGTCAAAGCATAAGTCTCCATGATCAAGATGACTTGAATACCGCAAGTCTAAGGAACATCGCACTTAAGCCACAGTAAGAACTTCATTGACATATCTTTATATGCAGAGAACCATATGAAGTCTTACGGCTGGTCACTCCAATGAACTAGTTACCATAACTAGCATCCACGATTAACTCCGGACATCACAATGTCTCGGCGGTGAGAATCACCGCTTGGATACACCAAGGAGTATACCTCGTGCTAGTCTCGGCGTAAATTGATGGTGTCCAAATCCATCAATTCATCGACTAGGATAATTCGATACATCACAATTACACATGTAGAGATACTCACTAGTTGTGATCCAATCACAAATTCTCTCATCTTTGTGAATCGTATCGTGGACATTGAAATGAGTTTAAGATCCAATCAAATACATAAAACATGTATACTCAAATAGTGAATCTTCATTTATCATATAAATGGTTCATACATAAGGCGATTGCCTTAGGACATCTCTCATATATTACTAACAACTTCCACACCAAGCTCCATGCTTGGATTTTCCATGCCAACCCCATGTTGGACTTTCCCATGACAATCCCATGTCATGAGTTTTGTCCATCATTAAAATACTATCAAGGTACTGCTCGAGTCAAACTCGAGTCAACCTGGGCCGATTGCACCAACAATGATTAGTTATTCTGACTTGCCAGATTCGTTCTGGAGATATGCTCTAGATACGGCAGTGTACATTCTGAATTTGGTTCCATCTAAATCAGTGCCTTTTACTCCCATCGATTTGTGGACTGGGCGAAAGCCTAGTCTAAGACATATTCAGATATGGGGAGTCCAGCACATGTGCTGAAGGCAGATGCTGGTAAGTTGGAACCTCGTACAGAAGTACGCATGTTCGTTGGCTATCCCAGGGGAATGAAGGGTGGATTGTTTCATAGTCCTAGAGATCAGTGGGTGATCGTTAACACGAACGCCAGATTTCTAGAGGAGGACTATGTGATGAACCACAAGCCCACGAATAGGATTGTTCTTGAGGAGTTAACAGGGGAAGTCCCGACTTCAGTACCACCGGTACAAGAAGATATACCACATGTCACTGCACCACGTGTCACAAAGGATACACAGGTGATACCTCATCATAGTGGGAGGGTTGTGAGACAGCCTAATAGATTCATGTCCTTGGGAGAATCTTCTGATTTTGTCCCTGGCGAACATGAACCTGATCCCTGGACATATGATGAGGCAATCCAAGATATAGATGCAGCATCTTTGTAAAGTGCAATGAATACTGAGATTGAATCTATGGATTCAAATCAGGTCTGGGAGCTCTTATGCATAGCAGCTCATATGGATTATGAGGTGTGGCAGGAGGATGTCAAGACAGCTTTCCTTAATGGAAGTCTTGAAGAAAACATTCATATGTAGCAACCAGAGGGATTCATTGCTAAGGGAAAAGAGCATCTTGTATGTAAGCTTAATCGGTCCATTTATGGATTGAAGAAAGCTTCGAGGTCTTGGAACATCTGCTTTGATAAGGTAAATCCAGACTTATGGATTTATTCAAAGTCTGGATGAGTCTTGTGTATACAATAGATGTGACGAAAACGTAGTGGTATTTCTTGTACTATACGTAGATAATATTTTGGTAATTGGCAACAATATCAGAGTGTTATCAGACGTAAGGGTATGGTTGTCCAAACAGTTTGATATGAGGGACTTGGGAGAAGTGGGACACATCCTTGGGATCAAGGTTAGTGTGCTAATCCCAAGCTTCATACATAGACACAATAATGGATCATTTTAGCATGCAAAACTCCATGAAAGGTTTTCTACCTTTCAGGCATGGAGTTCCTTTATCTAAAGACATGTGTCCTAGATCATCTGAGGAGATAGAGGAGATGAAGGTGGTTCCTTATGCTTTGGCAGTAGGAAGCCTCATGTATACGATGCTATGTACGAGACCCGATATCTGCTATGTCATGGGCATGGTCAGTAGTTATCAGAGTATTCCAGGACAGGGACATTGGACTGCGGTAAAGCATATATTGTAGTGCCTGAGAAGGACTAGGGATTATATGCTAGTTTACCGGGCAGACCAATTACTCCCTGTGGGTTACACGGATTCCGATTTCCAATCTGATAGGGATAACAGTAAGTCTACCTTAGGTTTTGTATTTACTTTGGGAGGTGGTGTCATTGTATGGAGGAGTGTCCAGCAGAAATGCATGACGGACTCCACCATGGAAGCTGAGTATGTAGCAGCCTCTTAGGCGGCCAAAGAAGCTGTGTGGCTCAGGAACTTCCTGATGGACTTGGATGTGATTCCTGGTTTGCCCAGAAATATCACAATTTATTGTGATAATAATGGTGCAGTTGCAAACTCGAAGGAACCACGAGCCCATAAGGTAAGTAAATTCATAGAGCGCAAGTACCACCTGATATGAGAAATCGTAAAAGAGGTAGAAGTTGTTGTCGCCTAGATTGCATCAGAGGATGACCAGGTAGACCTTTTCACTAAGGCCCTTCTAGCAAGAGCTTTGATAGACATGTGGAGGGAAAGGGAATCAGATGTATGGCAGTGTGATGACAGCATAGTCTTTTAGTATAAGTGGGAGATTGTTGGGATGTATACTAAAAGCCTAGCTTTTTTGTATGAACATTTTATTTTGAAATAAGAATCACATGATCATTGTTTGCACTTTATATTTATTATATGTGTGCATATTGTTTAATACTCTACATTGTAGATAACATGGTGCTTGGTGTGACACAGAAGATCATGTAATCAGTCCCTTGTAGAATATAAGTAGAGGCTCACAACCAAGATGGTTTTGGACAAACCATTGGCATGGTTGTAGTGTAGCTTGGTATTGGTTTGTCTTGACCATAGAGTTACACTAGTACACTTAGGTGTATTGAGCAGGACCGACATAGAGTTGATTCAATTTATTGCTGACTACATAATTGAATCGGACCTCGGATATTATGTTGTACATGCTCTTAATCCCGATATAATAACGGGCACATATACTTAGTATTAATTTCTTTGATTTACCAAAGGGTGAGATTTCTATGGATTAAATCAATATGCCTGGTAAGTTGGGAAATGATATTATTTACATGGTGTGCCGTTGATTATAGGAGGAAACCGTTTCCTATATATTAGGTTGATGATGTCCCCTTGAGGAGCTCATAAGGTTCATCATGTAAACCCTGCAGGTTGACTTAGTCAACATGATGATAAGGTTGAGTGGTACTACTCGAGGAGTTAGATGTTAATTGATTGATGGTCAGTAAATCAATTAATTGACGGACATTCGATATCTTAAACACAGGGAGATGGATGTACAAATAATGTATGGAGCCCATATTAATTTATGGGGGTTGGTGAGGTAATTCAATGATCATCCTCTAGTGGAATGGAACATCATTGATGGATCAAGTTTGTGTGGTTCCGATCTATCGGGTGGCCAAGATCCAACTCCTCCTCATGGTCCCTATCGTAGCCTAACATAAACCTCATGGAGCCTAGATCCAATGATGGAACATAAAACTCTAGATCCGACGGTTGAGATTAAATCTCTAGATCTGACGATTGAGATTAAATCTCTAGATCCGACGGATGGGATGAAACCCTAGATCCGACGGTTGGGATGAAACCCTAGATCCGACGGTTGGGATGAAACCCTAGATCCGACGGTGGAGATTAAATCTCTAGATCTGATGGATGGGATGAAACTCTAGATCCGACGGTTGGGATGAAACCCTAGATCCGACGGTTGGGATGAAACCCTAGATTCGACGGTGGAGATTAAATCCCTAGACCCGATGGTGGAGATTAAAGGAGGCTTAAGTCCAACTCTATAAATAGAGGGCTAAGTCTTGGGCGGTAATCTAATGCTTGGAAGATTAGGGTTTTGCCTCTCAAGAGTTTGGGCGGCAAGAAATCCAAGGAGGGATTAGGGTTTGTCCCTTGGGCGGCTAGGGTTTGGCTTGTGGCTTGGGCGGCAACAAGGTGGAAGATTAGGGTTTGCTTCCTTTCTCTTCCTAAGGTGTAGCCAGCGCCCACTCCATCTTCCTCCTTGCTTTGGCCGATGCCCAAAGGATTAAGGTTAGGGTTTTTGCTTGGGCGGCAACAAGGTGTGAGATTAGGGTTTGCTTCCTTTCTCTTCCTAAGGTGTAGCCGGCGCCCACTCCATCTTCCCCTCTACCTTGGCCGGTGCTCAACCTATTCCTCCTCTTCTCCTTGGCTGGCGGCTATATCAAGCTCCTTGGCTTGGTGTTCGGTTCTAGATAGGAGAAGGAGTTTTGTTTGGTTCTTCTCTTTGTTCGGAGCGAGCAAGGAAGGGAAGAATGTGATCTAGGAAGCTTCAACTTGTGGAGGATCTTCGCCCACACGAAGTCTAAAAGGAGGTTAGGACATACGATAGAAGATCGAGAGGTATAAAAGTTTTACAACTTTTATTATTGATCTTTGCATGTTCTTATTAATATGTTTGTATGTGTTGATTATACATGTCTACATCCATATGTATTTGTATAATCATGGACCCCGAAGATAAACACAAAAATTGGCGATCCGTCCGTCGTCTCTTCCGCGGCTAACCGACTAGAAGAGTTTTGTTGCTTGAACAACTAGTTTGTTCATGTGATCGCTCAAGTCGTTAGCACGATGACGAATTGGTTGTGCTTAGGAAACTCATCCCATCCGGATTAGTTTTCATTAGTGAAAATTTTAATCCAAAAACATGGGAGTCGACGATCCTCCGAAGCAATTCCCAACAGTCTATTCCGCGGCTACTCGTAGAATAGAGGTTGGCCGCTTGAACAACGAGTTTGTTCAAGTGACCTCTCTAAACGAATAGCATGACAATGACTTGATTGTTTGGGCAATCTCTTTTGTCTAGGATTAATTTTTTTTTAATCCGAGGACATCGATGGGATCGCCATGAACAAACAACCAAGGTGAAGTGGGAAGCGAAGTTTCCCCTCATGGACTCGATAAGCAAAACCCTTCATCAGAAACATGTGGCAGATTCTGAACTGGAGAGTTGCATCATGCTAGCCGCGATGGTACCTAAGCTGCAAAAGCACCATGAGCATATTGTTGGTGCAGTAGGCACCTAAGTCGAACTTGAGTTTTGATTATAGCAAATGATACAAAGTTAAGCTTATATTGTTATCTCACGAGCTAAATCGAGTGTGCAGAAAAGTGCCAACGCTGGAGCTGAAGGCTAGCGACACCCGGAGGAAGCCGTGGTGGTCGAGTGACACTCGAGTGACTTCGGAGGGAGCTGAAGGAATCGAGTGGAAGGCCGGAAGCGAAAGTTACACGGTAAGTATCGAGGTAAGCTCGTTTGTGTGCTAGTGTAAGTGAGGTCGTATCCTCTTTGCGGGGATAGACTTAAGCATAGATCTGACCCAAGACATCCCATCGGTGGTCTAGGTCGAGATCGGACGGTCAGAGGCCGTCGAAATAATGTTATTGTTCAGCTAACTTGTCATATCAGCTAGCATCAGTCGACTGCCAGCTTGGAGAACTCGACTTCTATAAACCAGTCGACTGTCTACTGTCAGCATTCGACTGATGCTACCATCAGTCGACTGATGATGGCCATCAGTCGACTGATGGTCAAGGATCAGCCTCGAGGAGTCAAGCCTTATCACCATTTTTCAAGGAGCCATGTGCCTAATTTCCATTGGTTGAAGGTCCTCTCGAAAAGGGGCTCAAGGGCTATAAAATGAGGGCTGCTCCTAGGGTTTCATCATCAATTTTTAGCTTCCAAAAGTCTCCGCAAAGATACAACTCTCCGACAACGAAGTGTTTCCTCTCCGACATCTAGGTTTAATTTGTTTTTATTTTGTTACATCGGTATAAGCTTTATATCAGTTTGTTTCTTTACTTTTTCGGAGCTTTTATCGTAACGAGGAGAGGGGGAGTGTCCCTCTACCTGAAGCTTTTAGTGTGTTCTTGTATCGATTAACTCCTACCTCTAACGAGGAGGAGTTCTTTAGTGTTTTGACCTCCGTACGTGGTCAAGGACCACTAGGGCCTTGGAGTAGTAGCCAAAGGCTACGAACCAAGTAAAAAATATTTGTCTCCTTTTATATATCGCTTATCTTTCCGCTACAATTAATTGTCTACTCGGGTTTTAACGAACGAATGAAAAGAAAGGAAAAGAAAAGGTTTTATCGCTATTCACCCCCCCCCTCTAGCGATCCGCTTCAATCCAACAATTGGTATCAGAGTCGGGGGTGATAAGATCTGGTGAAACCACCAACCTACCATTTTTACAGATTTTTTCTTTTTTATTCTGTTTATTTCGAATTTATTTCATTCATTTAGTTTCTCTCCCGCACTACTAATCCATGACGCGAGTCTTGGTACTTTTCGATTGTTTGTGTTGTTGTTAGGTTTTTCGTCTTCGTTCTCTTGTTTCTTTTTGTTTCAATGGCCCATCTCGAGGGTTTTAGCACCGTCCGACCTCCGTTTTACAACGGAGATGACTTCCGTTATTGGAAGGGTCGGATGGAATGCTTTCTTAAAACCCAAATCGAGGTGTGGATCATAATCCAAACGGGATTCACACTTCCGACTAATGAAGTAGGTGAATCCTTGGATTATGACCAATGGACCAATGCGACAAAAAGACAAGTTGAAGCCGACGCCAAGGCAACTCAAATCCTTCAATGCGGCTTGTCCAAGGAGGAGCTTAATCGCGTCGGCCCCTTCATCAGCGCAAAGGATCTTTGGACAAAGCTAGTGGAGCTACACGAAGGAACCGATGAAGCCAAGGTATGTAAGCGCGATCTTTTGTTTAATAAATTATATAATCTAAAAATGAAGGAACACGAATCGGCGACTCAACTTCACGCCTGCGTTCAAGACATAGTCAATAATCTACACGCGATCGGGCAAAAGGTCGAAAACCGTAACCTTATAAGGTATGTTCTTAACTCCTTTCCGAGGACTACCTTGTGGGCATCGATGGTCGATGCCTACAAGGTCTCCAAGGATCTTTCGAAACTTAGGTTAGATAAATTATTTTCTGATTTTGAACTTCATGAGCAGTCTAACTTGGAAACCGAGAAGGGTATAGCACTTTTTGCAGGTTCGAGAAAGAAAACCGCAAACAAGCCACCCCCAAAGGAAGAAGAGGATGAATCTGATTCGGAGGTCGACTCGGAAATGGAAGCCGAACTAGTCAACCTAGTTCAGAGGATAGTCAAGGGTAGAAAATGAACCGTCACTCGACCCAACGAAGGTAAGCCTAAAAGTTCAAATATTAGATGCTACGAATGCAACAGGTATGGACATATCAAGTCCGAATGCCCAAAACTCAAGAGAAAAGCACCAAAACACAAAAAGACACTCAACGCTACTTGGGAAGAAGCATCCGAGGAAGAAGATAATGATCATGTTCTCATGGCTAAACAGGTAGAATCGGAGACAGAGTCAGAACCGAAACATGAATTGGAAATCGAAGATGAGTCGGACTGCGAAGCACTATTCAAGACAAGCCACGGATACGCATCCGGTTCAAAAGATACACTCAAGGTAAGTCGATCCCTCATTAGTACACTTTATAGAGCAATTAAGTTTTTAACTAGAAAATTAGCTAAGTCCGAGTCCAAGGTCGAGACCCTGGTTGAGGAAGTTAAACTCCTCAAACACGAGGTATCCCTAACCTCTTCGACTAGTCGAGTTTGAGAGGAGGACTCAACTCGGGTTGAAAAGATTGAAGTTGAGAACTCACTCTTGAAGAGTCAAGTCGAAGATCTTAGGAACACGTTGGAAAGGTTTACTTTGGGATCCAAAGGACTTGACCTCTTACTTGGATCGCAAATGGTCGTGTACAACTAGGCCGGGCTAGGGTTTAGCTCAAATACGACCAACAAGTCGTATATGTCGATTGTAAGTCGACATAAAAAATGTGTCCAAGCATGGGTCCCTAAGACCACCTTGATTTCAAACTTAGGATCGAACCAGTACTGGGTTTCCAAGGACCAAATCCACTATGTGGAGAGACCGAACCAATTCAACGGTCTAGGGGGAGCTAGTACGAAACTTGTTTGTATTTTAACTTAGAAATTGCATGCTTAGGTTGTTATTTAGTTTGATTTTTATTTTTAGAATGGTTAGATAGGACTATAACTCGTCAATACTTGATAACATAGTACCAGGATGCGGCGAGATGATAGTACGCTAGGAAAACGGAGTCTTGTGTATCCGGGCTAGATAAGGCATATCTAGTTCGGTGCACTTGACCGAGCGGAACTAGCTGAAGCTACCTCATCGTATCCTAGACTAGTTAGACCAGGAAGTGTTCTTAGGTGAGTCAAGTCTCTATCTTCTTGAAAATGGCTTTGTCTAAGGAAGTGGTCGTTGTTCCGATCAAAGAAGGCCTCTGTGCCTCGCCACGACCTGGAAGCCATGATCTTGAAAAGGTGACTTGATGAGCCTAAGGTCAAATCTGAATCTAACGCAAGGTTGACAAGTGTTAAAGTCATTAAATTTAATTCAAGTAAAATTGGAAGTCATCTCACAAGAACATATAGGGATAACGTGTTTGATCATGTAGACATGGGTGAGATGATTTAGGTTAATAATTTTCAACCAATCTTTAATAAATCCAATATCCGATCCAACTACATTGCATGTAGGATCAATGGATGTTGGACAGTGGTTGCTCCCGACACATGACCGGGGATCAACTCAAGCTTTCGAAGCTTCAAATCAAACGACAAGGATCGGTAGCCTTCGGAAACAACGGCAAGCTCAAAATCATCGGATCAGGTGATATTGAGCTCAACTCTAACTTTATTATTCAAAATGTCTTATTGGTAGAAAATTTTCAATATAATTTACTTAGTGTAAGCCAATTGTGTGATAATAACTATAAGGTCATATTTCTAGAAAATGAATGCGTAATTAATACAAATGAAACTTCTAAAACAATCCTTAAGGGAACTAGAAATAACAATATTTACACTATTAATTTAACTAACTCCTCAACCAAGTGTCTTATGACACGGCAAGAGGAATCATGGTTGTGGCACCAACTTTGTCACTAACACCCAAGACTCATCCACAAGATGAGTCAGAGTGACTTAGTCAGAGGTTTGCCTAACCTCAATAACTTGAACAATAAAATATGTATTGCTTGTCAACAAGGTAAACAATCTAGGACACAACATCAACTAACTAATCAAGAACGAACCAAAAGTGTTCTTGGGCTCCTGCACGCGGATTTATTTGATTCACACGGAGCTAAGTCACTTAATAGGAGTAAATTTTTCTTAGTCATAATTGATGACTATTCTAGGTTTACTTGGGTTAGGTTCATCAAACACAAAAGTGACACCCTAGATCAATTAATCAACCTATTCAAACTAGTAGAAAATCAACAAAGCGTTAAAATCACAAGACTTAGGACTAATCATGGTGGTGAATTTGAGAACCATAAGTTTACAGAATTCTGTAACCTAAATAGATACCACCATGAGTTCTCTTGTCCTAGAACCCCACAACAGAATGGCCTAGTAGAATGTAAGAATATAACCCTACAAGAAGCTGCTAGGACAATGTTAAATGAGTATAACCTACCCGATATGTTTTGGGCGGAAGCCGTGAGTACGACATGCTATGTCCAAAATAGGATCCTTATGGTAAAGAGGCACCTTAATACCTCATACAAGATTTATCATGATAAAATACCTAACATCAAGTACTTTAGGGTATTTGGGTGTAAGGTACATATCCTAAACACTAAAGATTACCTAGGAAAATTTACATCCAAAATCTCGATCGAAATCTTTCTAGGATACTCGACTACAAGTAGAGCTTATAGAGTATATAATCATGACACCCTTAGAGTCGAGGAGACTATCAATGTAGTATTTAATGAAGGACACGAACCTACAAAACCCCCGGCAACCCCAATTAGTGAGCCGATTCATACTAGACCTAACTCTGATCCGGAGATCAGGTCTAATATTAATCCTAACCTAAGTCAACCAAGTCAGCCTATCGACCAAGTGATAGATGACTCTAACCAAACTAGAACTCAAACGAGCCATCCTATTGATCAAGTTGTAGACTCAAACCCAAATCCAACTAGGACTCAAACGAATCATCCTATCGACCAAGTGATAGGTGATCCAAGTCTAGGAGTTTGAACTAGAGCCTCATACAGAAACCTCAATCAAATCACCTTGATTTCTAAAATTGAACCCAAAACTATTGACCAAGCTCTTCTTGATCCCGATTGGATTATTGCAATGCAAGAAGAGCTGGCTCAATTCACTAGGAACGAAGTATGGGAATTAGTACCACCACCTAAAGATAAAACATCATTGGAACAAGGTGGGTGTTTAGAAATAAACTTGATGATAAAGGTGAAGTAGTTAGAAATAAAGCTAGACTAGTCGCTAAAGGGTTTAGTCAAGTTGAAGGGTTAGATTACGACGAGACCTATGCCCCAGTAGCTAGATTAGAGTCCATTCGAATGCTATTAGCGTATGCTGCACATCGAGGATTTAAGTTGTTTCAAATGGATGTGAAATCTACGTTCTTGAATGGATACATTAAAGAAGAGGTTTATGTTAGTCAACCCCCCAGTTTCGAAAGTTTAGATAAACCCGACCATGTCCTTAGGTTAAAGAAAGCCCTCTATGGACTTAAACAAGCTCCTCGAGCTTGGTATGAGAGACTTTTGGTGTATCTTAAGTCCAAAGGATTTAACCAAGGTGTAGTTGACCCAACCCTTTTCGTAAAAACCTTAGGTAAAGACATTCATAACCCAAATCTATGTAGATGATATTATTTTCGGAACCACCAACTCGATCCTACTGAATGAATTCATTTCACTTATGGAAAGTGAATTTGAAATGAATTTAGTAGGAGAGTTGAGCTTCTTCTTAGGTCTACAAATTAAACAAACTAAAGATGGAATATACCTACATCGACGCAAATATACTAGGGAATTAATTAAACGCTTTGGAATGCAAGATGCTAAAATTATTAATACCCCAATGGCAACGAATGTAAATATAGAAGAAGATGCAATCGGAAATTCAATTGATTTAAAATACTATAGGAGCGTAATAGGGAGTCTCTTTTACTTAACTACAAGCCGACCTGATATCTTATTTGCAGTAAGTATGTGTGCAAGATTCCAAACCTGTGCCAAGGAGTCTCACCTAACTCTAGTCAAGCGTATCCTTAGATATCTAAATGGTACACTTAATGTCGGTATTTGGTACCCTAGATCTACCGAGTTCGAACTAACCGGCTACTCCGATTCGGACTATGCCGGTAGTAAGCTCGATAGAAAGAGTACGAGTGGTTGTTGTCAACTTCTCAGCTCGAGTCTAGTAAGTTGGTGTAGTAGGAAGCAACACTGTGTTTCCTTATCTACCACCGAAGCCGAATACATCGCGATGGGTGAGTGTGTTACTCAACTTCTTTGGATGAAGCACACTCTCCGAGACTTTAAGTTAGATTTCACAAACACTAAACTCCACGTAGATAACATTAGCTCAATTAACCTAACTAAGAATCTGATATGTCATTCTAGGACCAAACATATAGAGGTCAAACATCATTTCATTCGAGAACATGTGGCCAACGGAGCCATACAACTCGAATACGTCGAATCGAAGTCCAACTTGGCAGACCTATTTACTAAACCCCTACCCGAAGCCGAATTTAGTCTATTAAGACGAAAATTGGGCATGTGCGTAGTAGAATAGGAAATTACAAATTATATTTTCTTACTACTATTTCTTACTTTTCATTTTCATGGAACTAGCATAGGACATGCCTTAGATATCATGCACCTATAGATTTAAGGAGCGAATATATCTCACAACACATAGGACTAATGTGTTTGTGTACTTAGCCACGTAGATGGGCGTGAGATGTTAGGACCTTACTCCTGGTTCCTAATGTAGAGCTAGTGCATCGCCATGAACCACGGAGTATAATAATACATACTAACCGACTCTAACCAGGACTGGTTGATCTTTCATATCAATCAAGTCAAATATGAGTCGAACATTTTATATATGAGCTTATTTTCAGTATATTATTTTCAAAATAATATGAAACATGCTTGGACTTTAAATTTAATACTTATTTTTTGTTGTTTTCCACACACCCTCACTCTTTTCGATATATGGCAAAAGGGGGAGGAAAAGGCCAAAGTTAAGGGATCATTTTTTTTTATGACTTAACTTCATATTTATTCACATGGACAAAGGTTAAGTAAATGTTTACTTAACTTTAAGTTTACTTGTTTTTGTTAACAAAAAGGAAGTAAAGGCCAAGTTAAGAGAATTCTTAACTTAAACTTATTTTCAACACTATGGCCAAACATTAATGTTTTACTTAAATAAGGGGAGAAAGGCCAAGGTTAAGACATCAATTCTTTGATTTCTTAACTTATTTTCAACACTATGGCCAATATTAAGTAATTTCGGTTACTTAAGTCTTTTTAAGTAGCAAACATCAAGGGAAAGAGTTAAAACTCTTTCTCAAGTACTCACCCTCGGTCAAGGGGGAGGATTCCTCAAGGGGGAGCACTTGAAAGAGTTGTTATACTCCTGCTCAGTCATGCATATCTCATACTCATTTTGCTTAATGCACTTAATTTATTTTACTTAACTTTGTGTTGGTTTGTCATAAATCAAAAAGGGGGAGATTGTTGGTGAAGTAGGCACCTAAGTCGAACCTGAGTTTTGATTATAGCAAACGATACAAAGTTAAGCTTATATTGTTATCTCACGAGCTAAATCGAGTGTGCAAAAAAGTGGTGCAGAAAAGTGCCAACGCTGGAGCTGAAGGCTAGCGACACCCGGAGGAAGCCGCGGTGGTCGGGCGACACTCGAGTGACTTCAGAGGGAGCCGAAGGAATCGAGTGGAAGGTCGGAAGAGAAAGTGACACAGTAAGTATCGAGGTAAGCTCGTGTGTGTGCGAGTGTAAGTGAGGTCGTATTCTCTTTACGGGCATAGACTTTATCGTAGATCCTACCCAAGACATCCCATCGGTGGTCTAGGTCGAGATCGGACGGTCAGAGGCTGTCAAAATAATATTATTGTTCAGCTAACTTGTCATTTTAGCTAGCATCAGTCGACTGCCAGCTCAAGGCTATAAAAGGAGGGCTGCTCCTAGGGTTTCATCATCAATTTTAAGCTTCCAAAAGCCTCCACAAAGCTACAACTCTCCGACAGTGAAGTGCTTCCTGTCCGACGCCTAGGTTTAATTTGTTTTTATTTTGTTACGTCGGTATAAGCTTTATATCAGTTTGTTTCTTTACTTATTTAGAGCTTTTATCGTAACAAGGAGAGGGGGAGTGTCCCTCTACCTCAAGCTTTTGGTGTGTTCTTGTATCGATTAACTCCTACCTCTAACGAGGAATAGTTCTTTAGTGTTTTGCCCTTCGTACGTGGTCAAGGACCACTAGGGACTTGGAGTAGTAGTCGAAGGCTACGAACCAAGTAAAAAACATTTGTCTCCTTTTATTTATCGCTTATTTTTCCGCTGTAATTAATTGTCTACTCGAGTTTTAATGAACGAACGAAAAGAAAGGAAAAGAAAAGGTTTTATCGCTATTCACCCCCCCTCTAGCGATCCGCTTTGATCCAACACATATGGATGCTAATACCATAGTCTTCCATCTTCATGAGTTGTTTGATGAGAAAGCGAGATCCGAATGGTTTGAAGTCTACAGGCTCCTCTTCACCTCTAAGATGCAAGAAGGTTCATCTGTAGTACAGTTTGTGCTAAAGATGAATAGGTACATCGACCGGATGGCTACCCTCGGGTTTGTGATGGATCATGAATTAAGTATTGACTTAATTCTACATTGTTTGCCCAAGAGTTTCTCACAATTTGTGATGAACTACCGGATGAACAAACTTGAATCTACTATTCCTAAGCTACTCAATATGTTGAAGACTGTGGAGCCTTCTGTGAAGCATGAGGAGAAGGCAGTTCTATTAATTGATTCCTTAAAGAAAGGTTCTAAGAGGAAGTCAAAGGAACAGAAGAAAGGGAAGAAGAAAAAGGCTAAGAAAGCAGAACCAGCACAAAAGGGTACTTGCCATCATTGTGGCAAAGAGGGCCACTGGCGAAGAAATGACAAGATTTATCTTGAGTCTGTGAAGAAGAATAAGGCATCCAATGCCCCATCCTCTTCAGGTATCTTCATTTTTTATTGTCATTTTATTTCCTTAGACACTTGGGTATTGGATACTGGGTGTGACTCACATATATGTAATGACATACAAGGGATAAGGAATATAAGAAGACTAGTCAAAGGGGAGTCAAATTTACGAGTTGACAATGGAGCAAAGGTTGCTACGGTCGCCATCGGAACTTATTTGCTAAAGCTCCCTAGTGGACTAGTCTTAGAACTGGACAATTGCTATTATATTCCTTCTCTAATAAAGAACATTGTTTTTATTTCCTGCTTAAATAGAAATGGTTACCATTTGACGTTTAGTAACAATTGTTGTTATATAACTTTAAATGACATACTTTATGGGACTAGAACTTTGAGCAATGGTATTTATACGTTGGACATATCCAATGACATTTTCAATATCGAAGCGAGCAACAAGTGTGCTCGAAAAGATAATCAATTAGACTCCTATATGTGCCATTGTCTTCTTGTCCATGCAAAAAATAAACGCATGTTCGAATTACACCGATGTGGAATTCTGGAATCGTTTGAATCTGATTCATTTGATACATGTGAATCATGCATAAAAGGTAAGATGACCAAGTTACCTTTTACTGGAAAAGGTGAACTGGTGGGAGAGTTGCTTGGTCAAATACATACTGATGTGTGCGAACCTATGTCAACTCAAGCTCTAGGAGGCTATAGCTACTTCATTACCTTCACCGATGATCACTCACGGTATGGGTATGTGTTCTTGATGAAACACAAGTTTGAAGCCTTTGAAAAGTTCAAAGAATTCAAAAATTAAGTAGAGAAACAACATGACAAGAGTATTAAAATACTTCAATCGGATAGAGGTGGTGAATACATGAGTCAAGAGTTTCTAGATTATCTAAGGGACAATGGTATATTGTCTCAATGGACTCCGCCATATACATCGCAGCATAATGGTGTATCTGAGAGGTATAACCAGACCTTGTTGGACATGGTCAGGTCGATGATGAATCATGCGAATCTTCCCAAGTCCTTTTGGGGCTATGCACTTCAGACAGCTGTTTACTTGCTAAATAGAATGCCAACCAAGGTAGTCTCAACTACTCAATATGAGATATAGAATAGTAAGAAATCTCATTTATCTTACATGAAGATATGGGTTTGTCCTGCTTATGTGAAGGGAACTGTATCAGACAAATTGGATGCTAAGTCTAATAAATGTCTATTTATTGGATACCCTAAGGAAACAAGGGATTACCAATTCTATCATCCTGTGGAACAAATGGTGTTTGTTTCAAGGCATTCTGTGTTTCTAGAGAAAGAGTTTCTCTTGCAAGAAAATAGTGGGAGTGTCGTTGAGCTTGAGGAGGCTCGAGAGACTCCAATAGATATTGATGAGATACCTGGTGAAGCACCAAAATCGATAATTCATATTGATGAGACATCTGCTGGACCTATTGAGACACCACATCTTCGTAGATCTGGTAGAACACACAATATTCCTGAGAGATGAATTTCTCGTAAGTGAATCGAACGACATGTTACTCATTGATGATGAGGAGAGTACCAGTTATGAAGAAGTTCTAAAAAGTTCAGGAAGGGATAAGTGGCTTAACGCCATGAAGTCAGAAATGGATTCCATGTATGAAAATCAAGTTTGGAACTTGATTGACCCACCTGAAGGCATAAAGCCTATAGGGTGCAAGTGGGTTTTCAAGAAGAAAATCGACATAGATGGTAATGTGATTACCTATAAGGCTAGATTGGTGGCAAAAGGGTATCGTCAAAAGCAAAGTGTTGATTATGATGAAACCTATTCACCTGTTACTATGCTTAAATCCATTCAGATGCTCCTGGCCATAGCGGCTCATTACGATTATGAGATATGGTAGATGGATGTGAAAACAGCTTTCCTTAATGGAAACCTACTCGAGGACGTGTATATGATACAGCCTAAGAGTTTCACATCGATTGATAAAACCAAGGTATGCAAACTGCGACTGTCCATATATGGACTGAAGCAAGCATCCAGGAGCTGGAATATCCATTTTGATGAGACAATCAAAAAGTTTGATTTCTCATGAAATTTGGACGAACCTTGTGTGTACAAGAAGGTTAGTGGGAGTGCAGTCGTGTTTCTAGTATTGTATGTCGATGACATATTAATTATAGGAAATGATGTTTCTGTCTTACAGTCTATTAAAATTTGGTTGTCCAAGACGTTCTCCATGAAAGACCTGGGAGAAGCAACCTACATCCTCGGGATTAAAATCTATAGGAATAGATCAAAATGATTGCTTGGTCTTTCGCAGTCTACATATATAGACTGAGTGCTAAAGAGGTTTAGCATGTCGGAATCCAAGAAAGGTTTCCTACCCATCAGGCATGGGATACACCTTTCGAAGTCTATGTGTCCGCGCACAGAAGACGTGAGGATTTGCATGAGTAAGATTCCCTATGAATCCGCAATAGAATCTATCATGTATGCTATATTATGTACGAGGCCCGATGTATCATATGCTCTGAGTGTCACGAGCAGATACTAGTCTGATCCAGGAATGGATGATTGGGCAGCTGTTAAGATGATCCTTAAGTACTTAAGAAGAACTAAGGATGTGTTCCTAATATATGGAGAAGGGGACATGGTGATACGTGGGTATACAGATGCCAGCTTCCAAACAGACAAGGATGATTCTAGGTCTCAGTCTGGGTACGTGTTCACCTTGAATGGAGGCGCAATAAGTTGGTAAGTTTCTAAGCTTGACACTATAGCGGATTCTGCCACTGAGGCAGAATACATTTCAGCTTTAAAAGCAGCAAAGGAAGTGGTTTGGATTAAGAAGTTCATTTTTGAACTTGATGTGGTTTCATTAATGATCCAAACATGTGCTTCGCCACCATCATATAATCAGAGAGTGTAGAGGAAATGTTAACCGCGAGAGGGGGGTGAATAGCGTTTTGACGCTTTGATGGAATTCGTTCGTGTTTGTCTCTACAATTTTCGTTAACGTGCAGCGGAATAATAATAAAGCAATAACGAAATAGACAAACACAAATACACCAATACACAAGTATTTAATGTGGTTCGGAACCGAATGGTTCCTACTCTATGGATCAAGCTCTAAAGAGCTCTAGTGATGCACACACAACCACTAATCACAAATAACTCCTTCTCGGAATAATCCGGAGGTGGAGAAACCTCGTACAAATGATCTTACAACAATAAGAAGTAAATACAAGCAATTACAACATCGAAATACACTACAAGTAAAGGAAAACACTTTACATTTGCCTTTGGATTGCTTGCTTTTGGTTGCTTGAAGAATAGCCTTGGAGGCCCTGATTTGCAGCAACAAATTGCCTCAAAGTAGCTCAAGAACCGGATATGATTTCCTCCTCCATGAGCTCCATTTAAAGCTTCTGCCTAGGCTAGAAATCGCCGATCAGTCGACTGCACGGGACCATCAGTTGACTGATGACACTATTGCTGTGAGAAAATGGTGTAATCCACGCTAGAAAAATCCAATGGAATGTCCATCAGTCGACTGATCGAGCCTTCACTCGACTACTAAGTGATCGAGTCTCGACTGATTGTACTGCGAGATTCGAGAACGGTCGTGATCACAAGATCAATCATTGCTCACCAATCTGTCATTGCCCACCTCGACGATGTCGCTAGGGCACTCCCCGTAGTCAAACCCTAGTTGACTCACACCAGTCGACTGATACACCTCAAACATGAGGTTTAACCCAAGTATGCTGACCCCATACTTGCTAGACCACCCGTAACCTAGACCTAAGCCTTCTAGCTACCTCCGTCAGCCTCGCACCTATCGGATCCCTCCAAGTCATCCATGACTTGTTCATCCATACACTAGCCTTCAGGTACTTCCATCGACTATGTCATGCTAACGGTGTCTACACCGCCAAGGCACATTGAACATATGCTACCAAGACTCCGCTTGGACTTTACGCAACCAACCATTGGACTTATGCTGCCAAGACTCCCGCTTGGACTTTACGTCGCCAATATCAAACCCCTTGGACTTTCCAAATGGCAAAACTCAAGCTTAGACTTTCCCTTGCCAACCTATGTTGGACTTTCCATGCCAAGACCCATGCTTGGAATTTTCCTTCCCAAGACCCATGCTTGGACTTAAAATGCCAAGTACTCAAGACTTAGACTTTCCATGACATGGTCAACTCCAATCAACCATCAAAATCACCTCGAGTCAAACACGAGTCCGGTCAATCTTGACCCGGGTCGATTGTGCCAACAATCTCTCCAACACAATATCATATATCAATGTCAAACTTCCATTTCAAACATCAAAACATCACTCGAGTCAAACTCGAGTTTGGTCAATCGTGACCTGGGCCGATTACACTAACAATCTCCCTCTTTTTGATGTTTGACAAAAACACATACCTTTGAGTTAGAACACTAACTCAAATCTCCTTACTAATTATCCCAAAATGGTAATCCCAAACATTCTCCCTAATTCTCCGAATTGACAATTGATAACATCAATTGATAACACTTTTCATAACATTCCCCTCCAAGACATTCTCCCCCTTTTTGACTAACATCAAAAAGGTTTTCTCTCTAAGGAGGTCAATGTCTCATGTCTCAATGAGATCTTACAATCTCCCCCTTGGTCAAAAAATACCTAGGATGCCTACCATCTTCCTAGTGATAAGTCACGTATCACTCAAGAGAGGTAATCTTATACACTCTCCCAATTTTCAAATTGGGTATCTCAAAATCCCATTTTCCCCTCATGAGGAAAAAAATACCATCCAACATCCCTTAATGGATACCTCCCCCTAAAGGCTTGCTCCCCCTTGACCATTGCACCAACAATGTCCATGGGAAGTCCCTAAGCCAATAGGAACTCTAAACCATCAAGAATAAGGTTCAAAGTTCAACATAGAACTTTCCCATCCTTAAATTTGATACAAACCCTAAACAACTCTCCTAATCCATATCCAATGGATTTTTACCCTTTATAATGCTTCCCAAAGCATATCCTAGGGTTAGGATTAGTTAGGGAACTTTACCATGGATGAAAATGGGCTAAACAATCTTATTTTTCCCAAAATCAGCCTGGCAGTCGACTCTATCAGAGATCAGTCGACTATCACTCTCATCAGTCGACTGATAACTGAAAAATCCAATTTTCAATTATCAGAGTTAAGTTTCAAAAATGCATAAATAATTATACGTATATCAAAAAATCATGAAATTTCATACGTATAATACTTATGACCAATACAATGGGTGAAGAATGATAGAAAAATATTTTACCCATAAAATATTGAAATTGATACAAAATTCAAAAGTGAAGAAAATCTTCTATGTTTTAGCGCACTTTGTATCAATTGTTGGTGTAATCGGCCCAGGTCACGATTGACCAGACTTGAGTTTGACTCGAGTGATGTTTTGATGTTTGACATAGGATGTTTGACAAAGTGGTTTGACATTAATGTTGGGCATTGATGTCGGTTAATATGTTGGGGAGATTGTTGGAGCAATCGACCCGGGTCATTTTGACCGGACTCGAGTTTGACTCGAGGGAGACTTTGATGGTTGACTAGGGTTGACCATGTGATTAAGGGAAAGTCCAAGCATGGGTCTTGGCAAGGTAAAGTCCAAGTCATGGGTACTTGGCATTGAAAGTCCAAGTGGGACACTTGGCATTTGGGAAAGTCCAAGTCTTGAGTACTTGGCATGTAAAGTCCAACATGGGTTGGCAAGGGAAAGTCCAAGCATGGTCTTGGCATGGAAAGTCCAACATGGGTTGGCAAGGGAAAGTCCAAGCTTGAGTCTTGTCATTTGAGAAGTCCAAGGGGATTGATATTGGCGGCGTAAAGTCCAAGGGTGAAGTCTTTGCAGCATAAGTCCAATGGTTGGCAGCGTAAAGTCCAAGCGGAGTCTTGGCGACGTAAGTCCAATATCCCTTAGCGGTGTAGACACCGTTAGAATGACATAGCCAAAGGAAGCACCTGGAAGCTAGCGCGATGGATGAACAAGTCATGGATGACATGGAGGGATCCGAGAGGCGTGAGGCTGATGGAGGTGGCTAGAAGGCTTAGGTCTAGGCTAAGGGTGGTCTAGCAAGTATGGGGGCACCATACTTGGGTTAAAACCTCATTGCGATCGGCCATTGGAGCAAACGATCGATTGATCGCAGTCGACCGCTAAGGACGCGACAGCCGATCGCGCGAGTTGATTCGAGCGAACGCTCGCAGAGCGCCGCGGTCAAGCACGGGCGCCGGGCACGATCGCCAATGTTGGCATTCAAGTGCCAAGAGATCCATTGGAATTTTTCCAGCGTGGATCGAGCCGTTGTCTCATGACAACAGTGGCATCAGTCGACTGGTGACTTATGGCAGTCGACTGATCGGTGGAAATCCAGCCCGACACAGGTTAAAAGCAGTTGTTCGTGGGAGGATTGAAGTGTTGGGATGTATACTGAAAGTCTAGCTCTTTTGTATGGACATCTTTATTTTGAAATAAGAATCACATGATCATTGTTTGCACGTTATATTTATACGTGTGCATATTGTCTAATATTTTACATTGTAGATAACATGGTGCCTGGGTGCGGCACAGAAGATCATGTTATCAGTCCCTTGTAGAATATAAGTAGAGGCTCACAACCAAGATGGTTTTGGACAAACCATTGGCATGGTTGTAGTGTAGCTTGGTATTGTTTTATCTTGAACATAGAGTTACACTAGTACACCTCGGTGTATTGAGCAGGACCGACATAGAGGTGATTCAATTTATTGTTGACTACATAATTGAATCGGACCTCGGATATTATGTTGTACATGCTCTTAATCCCGATATAATAACGAGCACATGTACTTAGTATTGATTTCTTTGATTTACCAGAGGGTGAGATTTCTATGGATTAAATCAATATGCCCGGTAAGTTGGGAAGTGATATTATTTACATGGTGTGTCGTTGATTATAGGAGGAATCCGTGTCCTATATATTAGGTTGATGATGTCCCCTTGAGGAGCTCATAAGGTTCATCATGTAAACCCTGCAGGTTGACTTAGTCAACATGATGATAAGGTTGAGTGGTACTACTCGAGGAGTTAGATGTTAATTAATTGATGGTCAGTAAATCAATTAATTGACGGACATTCGATATCTTAAACACGGGGAGATGGATGTACAAATAATATATATAGCCCATATTAATTTATGGGGGTTGGTGAGGTAGTTCGATGATGATCCTCTAGTGGAATGGAACATCATTGATGGATCAAGTTTGTGTGGTTCCGATCCATCGGGTGGCCAAGACCCAACTCCTCCTCATGGTCCCTATCGTAGCCTAATATAAACCTCATGAAGTCTAGATCAAATGATGGAAAACAAATCTCTAGATCCGACGATTAGGATTGAATCCCTAGAACCGACGGTGGAGATTAGATCTCTAGATCCGACGGTTGGGATTAAATTCCTAGAACCGACGGTTGAGATTAAATCTCTAGATCCGACGGTTGGGATTAAATTCCTAGAACCGACGGTTGAGATTAAATCTCTAGATCCGACGGTTGGGATTATTTCCTAGAACCGACGGTTGAGATTAAATCTCTAAATCCGACGGTTGAGATTAAAACCCTAGAACCGACGGTGGAGATTAAACCAAGGCCTAAACCTAACTCTATATAAAAGGGAGAGGAAAGGTTGGATAAGGTGGCAAGAAAATTGGGAATTAGTTCCTATATTTTTGGCTACCTCATCAATAACCAATTTTCTCCTAAGTTCTATATAAGGGAGCAAGGGTTGGGCGGCAACTAAGTTTTTTGGATGGTTCATGATGGATGCTAAGGAAATTAGGGTTTTGCCTAGCATTACTTGGGCGGCAAGCAACCTCAAGGAGGAAACCCTAATTAGGGTTTTGGCTCCTTAGGTTGGGCGGCCAAGGTGGTGGAGCTAGAGGGGGCGGCAACCTATGGATGAGCTTGTCTTCTTCCTTGGAGGTGGCTAGCTCCTAGATCTCTCTTCTCCACCATGCTTAGGCGGCAAGAAACCTATGGAGGAAACCCTAATTAGATTAGGGTTTGGCTCTTTGGATTAGGCGGCTAGGTTTGGAAGTTATGGTTGGGCGGCAACTATAGGGGAAGGGCTCATCTTCTTCCTTCTAAGGGTTGGCCGGCCACTACCTTCTCTTCCTCTACCGGCAAGAAATCCAAAGGAAGCTTGGTTGGCGGATAGGGTTTGGAAGGTAAGGTAGGTGGCAACTATAGGGGAAGTGTTCTTCTTCTTCCTAGGGTGTTGGCCGGTTCCTATCCTTTTTCCTATACCTTTGGTGGTGCCCAACCTATTCCTCTTTTCCCTTTGTTTTCCTCTTGGCCGACGGCACTAGGAGCTAGGGTTTGTACCTAGTTCGGTTGTAGTTGTTTCCATTATGTTCTCTCTATTCTTGGGGCCGGTGGCATCAATCCTTTGTGGATTGGTGGTTGGCTCAAGCAAGAAGGGAAAGAGAGTTCTTCATTCTTTGGATTGAAGAAGATCTAAGAAGCTTCAACTTGTGGAGGATCTTCGCCCACACGAAGTCTACAAGGAGGTTAGGACATACGATAGAAGATCAAGAGGTATAAAAGTTTTATAACTTTTATTTATGATCTTTGCATGTTTCTATTCTTAATTGATATGCTAGCTTAAGTTCTTTAGGTTAGTATATGTTGATTATACTAGTTTGCATTTGCATGTATTTGTATAATCATGGACCCCGAATAAGAAACACAAAAACCGGCGATCCGTCCGTCGTCTCTTCCGCGGCTAACCGACTAGAAGAGTTGTGTTGCTTGAACAACTAGTTTGTTCAAGCGATCGCTCGAGTCGTTAGCACGACGACGAATTGGTTGTGCTTAGGAAACTCATCCCATCCGGATTAGTTTTCATTAGTGAAAATTTTAATCCGGGGACATGGGAGCCTATGAGCATTCCGAGAAATAGCACGGTTGCCAACAATTGGTATCAGAGCCACGGTTTCCGGTTTTGTGTGTTTTGGATTCAGTTACTTTCACGCATTTATCATATATTGTGTATGCCGGATAATAGTAGTATGTGCGTAGGCTAACTTTTTGGTTGCAGGCATAAGATCCAACTATTATGGCTATATATGTGTGTATGTGATTGCATGTGTGTGTGATTGTATATTATTTGAATCCTCGGGGTTGACGAGGCTAGATTAGTATTTAATTTTTGTAATTAAATACGGCATTGTTTAGCCGCTCATTTTAGTTTACTTTCGATCTAGATTATTTGTTCACTCCTTCGTGGAGTATAGGATCGATGGATGTAAATTAAAATGTTTTATCTGGCTCAGAACTCTTTGGTGACTTGCGCACGGGAAAAGATGGAGCGGACGAGGTGGCGACACGACGGGACGCATATTGGAGAACAATGCCATAATAGTTGGAAAAATTCTGATTTTTCCATATTTATTGCTGATTTGTTTTATATGCATGTTGTGTGTGCTTGAAAATTCCTCATTTGCAATTTACTAAGTGGGAGAGGGACATTTTAATTAATTCCCGCGGCCTCCATTACAATTTGACGTGTGATGCAACAAACTTGTGTGTCGGCTCTGAGTGCCTTCCTCCCCGAGGACGGGTTTGTTTGCGGATCACTAGGTCAAATAATGGTTATAGGAAATTATCTAGGAGCGTGTGTACTTCCACAGCGGTAAGGCACATAATCCAAAATAATTCCCTTAGTACCGTGTATTGGTGCACACTTAGATGCAAATAAAAAGTAGTTTTATTTGTAGGGCCGAAGAGAAACCAACTATTAATTTTATTTGTCAAAAGTAAGGTTGACAAGATAATAAAATTAATGGGTTAAACCTCCTCTTACAAATGTAGAATTCGTATACGTCCACACAGCGTGGCATGCGATATTCTCGGTGTTTGAGGTGTTGGTGGATTTCAAAATTTTATTGTTTGAGGAATCAATAATTTTTATTGAAATCTACAGTAATAATAAGCATGTTGTGTGTGCTTGAAAATTCCTCATTTTCAATTTACTAAGTGGGAGAGGGATATTTTAATTAATTCCCACGGCCTCCATTACAATTTGACATGTGATGCAATAAACTTGTGCGTCGGCTTTGAGTGCCTTCCTCCCCATCGGATGAGTTTGTTTGCAGATCACTAGGTCAAATAATGGTTATAGGAAATTATTTAGGAGCGTGTGTACTTCCCCATCGGTAAGGCACATAATCTAAGGTAATTCCCTTAGTACCGTGTAATGGTGCACACTTAGATGAAAATAAAAAGTATCCTCCCCATCGGAGTCACTGCTTTTATTTGTAGGGCCAAAGAGGAACCAACTATTAATTTTATTTGTCAAAAAGTAAGGTTGACAAGATAATAAAATTAATGGGTAAAACCTCCTCTTACAAATGTAGAATTCGTATACGTCCACACTATCGTGGCATGCGATATTCTCGGTGTTTTGAGGTGTTGGATGATTTCGGAATTTTATTGTTTTGAGGAATCAATAATTTTTTGAAATCTAAAGTAATGATCTATGTGATTCTTAGGATTTTCAAAATTGACTTTCAGTTCACTTCTTGTGATACTAAAGGAAATAAACTTACTGTACTCAAATAATGTTGATTGGAAAAGAATCCAGATATTGTCTTATCTGCTAGGAAGTATAGTATGCACTCTTCGAAAAGTATCCTCAAGCCATGGTTGCTCAAAAAGGTTTCTACTTCTAAGCCGAAAGGCAAGAAGAAGGAGAAACAAGGTGGAGCAAATGTGGTGGGAGGATCTCAGGGAGGAGTGAAGAAGCCGAAAGGCAAGTACTTCACTTACAAGCAGGATGGACATTGGAAGGAGGACTGTCCCAATCCAAAACAGAACAAAAGTATATCTTTTGGTCTAGTCGTTGTAACATGGTTAGCGGTGTTATCTACCGGCACCTGGTGTGTAGATACGAGAGCCACTAATCATGTTTGCAATACTTTGCAGGGGTTCCAGGAAACCCGACGACTAGCTAAAGGGAATATTACCATTTACTTGGGCAATACCATGAAGATGGCGGCTATTGCAGTGGGAGATGTTTTTATTTATCTTTTGAGAAAAAATAAAGGTTTTGTTTCTTAAGAATTTCCTTTATGTACCCTTATTTAGAAAGAATTGATTTCGGTTTCTAAATAGTTTTTGGATGGATAATCTATTTCTTTTCATGACAGATTTGTTATAAAAGGAATAGGGACATTATATATTCAGGTACATAAATAGGAAATTTATAACTTGAACCGCAAGCTCCCACGATGCAAATAGAAGTTAATAACTCATCTTCTAATTCCAATAAGAGAAAAGAACCTTCAAAGATGAACCAAACATATCTTTGGCTTCTTAGGCTTGGTCACATTAACCTAAGAAAAATTCAAAGGTTGATAGCTGATGGACCTTTGGGTTCATTAGTGTTGGAGGATCTCCCAACCTACGAATCTTGCTTGGAGGGTAAGATGACCAAGAGGCCATTTTAAGGCCAAGGGGTATAGAGACAAAGATTTGTTAGAAATGGTTCATTCTGATTTGTGAGGTCCTATGACTATCTAGGCAAGAGGTGGTCTTGAATATTTCGTCTCTTTTATAGACAATTATTCAAGATAAGGATGACACTACGATCTGATCGTGGTGGTCAGAACCTCTTGGGAGAGTATAGGAACTACTTATCAGAGGTTGGGATTCAATCCCAATAGACTGCACCTGGTACACCCCAGCAGAATGGTGTAGCGGAGCGAAGGAATATGACTCTTATGGAGATGGTTAGATCGATGATGAGTTATTCTGACTTGTTTTATAGTCCTAGAGATCAGAGGGTGATCGTTAACACGAATGCCAGATTTCTAGAGGAAGACTATGTGATAAGCCACAAGCCCAAGGGTAAAATTGTTCTGGAGGAGTTAAAAAGGGAAGTCACTTCTTTAGTACCACCGGTACAAGAGGACATACCACATGTCACTGCACCGCGTGTCACAGAGGATACACAGAAGATACCTCGTCGTAGTGGGAGGGTTGTTAGACAACCTCTTAGATTCATGTTTTTGGACAAATCTTCTGATTTGGTCCCTAGCAAACATGAACCTGATCCCTAGACATACGACGAGGCAATCCAAGATATAAATACAACATCTTTGCAAAGTGCAATGAATACTGAGATTGAATCTATGGATTCAAGTCAGGTCTGGGAGCTCTTATGCATTGCAGCTCATATGGATTATGAGGTGTGATAGATGGATGTCAAGACAACTTTCCTTAATGGAAGTCTTGAGGAAAACATCTATTTGAAGCAACCAGAGTGCTAAGGGCAAAGAGTGTATTGTTTATAAGCTTAATCGGTCCGTTGATGGACTGAAGCAAGCTTTGAAGTCTTGGGACATCCGCTTTGAGGAAGAAAATCCAGTCTTATGGATTTATTCAAAGTTCGGATGGGTCTTGTGTATATCAGAGATGAGACGGAAACGTAGTGGTATTTTTGTACTATACGTAGATGACATTTTGGTGGTTGGCAACAACATCGAAGTGTTATCAGACGTAAGGGTATGGTTGTCCAAACAGTATGATATGAAGGACTTGGGAGAAGTGGATCACAACCTTGGGGATCAAGGTTGTTGTGCTTATCCCAAGCTTCATACATAGACATGGTTTTGGATTGTTTTAGCATGCAATACTCCAAGAAGGGTTTTCTACCTTTCAGGTATGGAGTTCCTTTATCAAAGGAGATGTATCCTAGATCATCTGAGGAGATAGAGGAGATGAAGGCGGTCCCTTATGCTTCCGAGGGAAGCCTCATGTATGCGATGCTCTATCTGAACCGGATATATCCGCTTTCTGTGGGCATGGTCGTGAGATATCAAAGTAATCTAGAGGATATTGGATCGCGTAAAGCATATATTGTAGTGCCTGAGAAGGACTAGGGATTATATGCTAGTTTACCGGGCAGACCAATTACTCCCTGTGGGTTACACAGATTCTGATTTCCAATCTGATAGGGATAACAGTAAGTCTACCTCAGGGTTTGTGTTTACTTTGGGAGGTGGAGCCATAGTATGGAAGAGTGTCAGCGAAATGCGTGGTGGACTCTACCATGGAAGTCGATCGATGGCATTTCTAAGGCGCAAAGAAGCCGGGTGGCTCAGATTTCCTAATGGACTTGGATGTGATTCCTGGTTTTCCCAGAACTATCACAATTTATTGTGATAATAATGGTGCAGTTGCAAACTCGAAGGAACCACGAGCCCATAAGGTTAGTAAACACATAGAGTGCAAGTACCACCTGATACGAGAAATCGTTAAGGAGGTAGAAGTTGCTGTCGCCAAGATTGCATCGGGAGGATGACTGGTAGACCCTTTCACTAAGGCCCTACGGAGAGAGCTTTGATAGGCATGTGGAGGAAGGGAATCGGATGTATGGCGAGAGGACAAGATAGTCTTTTAGTATAAGTGGGAGATTGTTGGGATGTATACTGAAAGTCTAGCTCTTTTGTATGGACATCTTTATTTTGAAATAAGAATCACATGATCATTGTTTGCACGTTATATTTATACGTGTGCATATTGTCTAATATTTTACATTGTAGATAACATGGTGCCTGGGTGCGGCACAGAAGATCATGTTATCAGTCCCTTGTAGAATATAAGTAGAGGCTCACAACCAAGATGGTTTTGGACAAACCATTGGCATGGTTGTAGTGTAGCTTGGTATTGTTTTATCTTGAACATAGAGTTACACTAGTACACCTCGGTGTATTGAGCAGGACCGACATAGAGGTGATTCAATTTATTGCTGACTACATAATTGAATCGGACCTCGGATATTATGTTGTACATGCTCTTAATCCCGATATAATAACGAGCACATGTACTTAGTATTTATTTCTTTGATTTACCAGAGGGTGAGATTTCTATGGATTAAATCAATATGCCCGGTAAGTTGGGAAGTGATATTATTTACATGGTGTGTCGTTGATTATAGGAGGAATCCGTGTCCTATATATTAGGTTGATGATGTCCCCTTGAGGAGCTCATAAGGTTCATCATGTAAACCCTGCAGGTTGACTTAGTCAACATGATGATAAGGTTGAGTGGTACTACTCGAGGAGTTAGATGTTAATTAAGAAATCAATTAATTGACGGACATTCGATATCTTAAACACGGGGAGATGGATGTACAAATAATATATGGAGCCCATATTAATTTATGGGGGTTGGTGAGGTAGTTCGATGATGATCCTCTAGTGGAATGGAACATCATTGATGGATCAAGTTTGTGTGGTTCCGATCCATCGGGTGGCCAAGACCCAACTCTTCCTCATGGTCCCTATCGTAGCCTAATATAAACCTCATGAAGTCTAGATCAAATGATGGAAAACAAATCTCTAGATCCGACAGTTAGGATTGAATCCCTAGAACCGACGGTGGAGATTAGATCTCTAGATCCGACGGTTGGGATTAAATTCTTAGAACCGACGGTTGAGATTAAATCTCTAGATCCGACGGTTGGGATTAAATTCCTAGAACCGACGGTTGAGATTAAATCTCTAGATCCGACGGTTGGGATTATTTCCTAGAACCGACGGTTGAGATTAAATCTCTAAATCCGACGGTTGAGATTAAAACCCTAGAACCGACGGTGGAGATTAAACCAAGGCCTAAACCTAACTCTATATAAAAGGGAGAGGAAAGGTTGGATAAGGTGGGCGGCAAGAAAATTGGGAATTAGTTCCTATATTTTTGGCTACCTCATCAATAACCAATTTTCTCCTAAGTTCTATATAAGGGAGCAAGGGTTGGGCGGCAACTAAGTTTTTTGGATGGTTCATGATGGATGCTAAGGAAATTAGGGTTTTGCCTAGCATTACTTGGGCGGCAAGTAACCTCAAGGAGGAAACCCTAATTAGGGTTTTGGCTCCTTAGGTTGGGCGGCCAAGGTGGTGGAGCTAGAGGGGGCGGCAACCTATGGATGAGCTTGTCTTCTTCCTTGGAGGTGGCTAGCTCCTAGATCTCTCTTCTCCACCATGCTTAGGCGGCAAGAAACCTATGGAGGAAACCCTAATTAGATTAGGGTTTGGCTCTTTGGATTAGGCGGCTAGGTTTGGAAGTTATGGTTGGGCGGCAACTATAGGGGAAGGGCTCATCTTCTTCCTTCTAAGGGTTGGCCGACCACTACCTTCTCTTCCTCTACCTTGGGCAGCAAGAAATCCAAAGGAAGCTTGGTTGGGCGGCTAGGGTTTGGAAGGTAAGGTAGGTGGCAACTATAGGGGAAGTGTTCTTCTTCTTCCTAGGGTGTTGGCCGGTTCCTATCCTTTTTCCTATACCTTTGGTGGTGCCCAACCTATTCCTCTTTTCCCTTTGTTTTCTTCTTGGCCGACGGCACTAGGAGCTAGGGTTTGTCCCTAGTTTGGTTGCTTGGTTGTTTCCATTATGTTCTCTCTATTCTTGGGGCCGGCGGCATCAATCCTTTGTGGATTGGTGGTTGGCTCAAGCAAGAAGGGAAAGAGAGTTCTTCATTCTTTGGATTGAAAAAGATCTAAGAAGCTTCAACTTGTGGAGGATCTTCGCCCACACGAAGTCTACAAGGAGGTTAGGACATACGATAGAAGATCAAGAGGTATAAAAGTTTTATAACTTTTATTTATGATCTTTGCATGTTTCTATTCTTAATTGATATGCTAGCTTAAGTTCTTTAGGTTAGTATATGTTGATTATACTAGTTTGCATTTGCATGTATTTGTATAATCATGGACCCCGAATAAGAAACACAAAAACCGGCGATCCGTCCGTCGTCTCTTCCGTGGCTAACCGACTAGAAGAGTTGTGTTGCTTGAACAACTAGTTTGTTCAAGCGATCGCTCGAGTCGTTAGCACGACGACGAATTGGTTGTGCTTAGGAAACTCATCCCATCCGGATTAGTTTTCATTAGTGAAAATTTTAATCCGGGGACATGGGAGCCTATGAGCATTCCGAGAAATAGCACGGTTGCCAACATGAAGCAAGGGTTTTCTTGGGCGATTTGAAGGGGAATTGTTGGTGCTCTTCCAGTCCTTCAAGGCTAGTCCAAGGTAACCAAAGATCAAGCAACCAAAGTACTCTTGTAAAGAAGTTTTCTTTACTTGCATTGTATTTCATTATTGTATATTGCTTGTATTCATCTCTTATTGTTGTAAGAGTAGCTTGTACGAGGTTTCTCCACCTCCGGATTGTTCCGAGAAGGAGTGTTTATTAGTGGTGTGTGATTGACATCGCTAGGGCTCGTTTGAACCCGACCCGTGGAGTAGGAACCGTGCGGTTCCGAACCACGTTACATACTCGTGTTCGTGTGTGATTGTCTATTTCGTTATTGTCATTATTATCTATATTCCGTTGCACTAACGAAATTTGTAGAGACGACACGCGAACGATTTCCATCACGCTTAGCACGATGCTATTCACCCCCCTCTAGCAAGCGCACAGGTCTTAACATCAACTTCATCAATGGTGATTGCTATCAAAAAATAGACTTCACTAAGGTTTTCTAAAAATGATTTTAAAATGTTTTTAAAACCTTATTTTGGATCATATTCCTTGGGCTCAATGTACATGACTTGTACACAAGCTTTCCCAATGATCCACAATTAAGATAAGATGAGTTTTAGTTCATCTAGATGCAATAACTATGCACCTTAAACTTAACTCATATCCTAGCATCTCACATGTATCTAGGGTGTATAAATACACATACATGTCAATGTGATATAAGATGTGGGTTTTGTTCATCCTAATCTAGGGTTTCATGCATTTTCTAAGGCGACACTACTTGATTCCCTTATAAATGGGACTTCAAATCATGTCATTGTCCTTAAATCAATTTTAATCAAATTAAATGCATGAATGATCATGGTATAAATGATAACATAAATAAAGCATGGCCAATGATCATGATGTCATGACATATGATATAATCTAAAACCATATGACATTAAACCTTAATCCTACACATAATCATGACATATAAAAATGGTTAAAAATTAAACATGATGTCATGACATGTTATATGGCAATCAAGGCATGGAAAATAAAAGGTATAGGTATAATAATACCCAAATTTTAATATTAATTGTCATTTGATATAATTAAGTATAATTTTCCATATTACCTAAATTTCCCAAAATGTGCCAAAAACTCAAAATGGCACGCTATGATCTCTAAAACTAAATTCCGCCAATTTAATTGATTTTTCATAATTCCAAAAATGTATTGGAACATCCTAAAATCTTTTAGGATCATAAGATCAAACCTATTTTCAAGGTATCACATAACCTTGAAAATCACCTAAGGAGTCACCTTTACCATGGTTAGGTTAACTACCCTTCCATTTAAAGTTAGCACACCCTAAACCCATCTAGCGTGAATCGATCACACTCTTAGGAACCCAAAACCTATTTGAGCTCCTAGGGTTTACTAGGTATTCCTTAGGGATGACCTCCCTAGATACCTTCCTAATGACCCTTCTAGGCTTGTTAGCCTTGGTCATTTGAGTCTTGTCATGGTTAACTCTAGGGGTAACTCCCCTTGTAACCTTCTTAGTGGCCTCCCTAGGTTTCCTTGAAACCCTAACCACTAGGCCAACTCCTTGGTTACCCTTAGGGATGACTTCCTAGTAACCTTGGTCTTTCTAGACCTAAGTTGTGTTCCATAATCAAATGGAACACTATGATAAGCCACCTTAGGCTTAGGTTTGTGACCCAAACCTTTCTTGCCCTTGGTTGACTTTTGTCTCTTAGGCCCTAGGTGTTGACTTTGACTTCTAGAACCTATGGTTTGGCCATTTGACTTTTTTTATTTGGTTTTGCATAATTCTAAGGGTCTTTTTCATTTTCTCAAGCCTTGACCTCAAGGCTTGATTTTCAACCTCTAATTGTCCAATTTTTGAATTTTGATTTAATCCTTGGGCATGATTCTTCCTAGGCATATGCCTAGTCCATTTGGGGTTAAGACCTAGGTGCTCTTGTACCTTTCTAATTGTCTCCTTAGGTAGAATTGGTCTAGAATTATTTGACCTAGATTTGTCTTTAAATAATTTTTTTTAGGGACATTAGTCCCAAATTTCTCCTTATTCCTAAGGTTGACCTTCTTAGCTCCTAAACAATATTCATTGTTTCTAGCATGCTTGTCATGATAAATTGCAAGAGAATTGAAATTCCTAGCATGCTTTTTAACATTTAAATTAGAAGGAGCATTACTAAAATATACCTTAGGGTTAGCCTTAGCTCCCCCTACATGTGATGCTCCATTTTGGGTCTTTTGCTCCCCCTAGGGCATTGACTCCTATAATGCCTCGGTAGCTGACATTTGAAGCAAATCATTTACTCCTTGCTCTTTTGCATTGAGGCACCGGTCTCCTTGACCTTTGGCATGGGTGGAGCATTCTTAACTCTCTTTGGGCACTTGCTCTTATAGTGCCCGGATTCCCTACACTCAAAGCAAATTATATGATTTTTATTTAAACCTAAATTGCTTGAGTTACCTAGGGTATTTGTGGTGGTGATAGGAGTGGGTTCTTCATCCCTCCCGGAGGTTGAGGCTTCTTCTTGATTTTGCTCCGACTCCGATGTGGATGGTCTCTCCTTCCCCTCAATCCTTGAAGACTAGCACAAGGTATATTCCCCTCGTGTATCTGCTACCATTCTCACCGGGCCGAGACATAGCCACGTCCGGGTGTGTACGCTTGGTATATGTTTTGTCTCAACATGAGTTACATCGAGCTATAATAGGATTTACATAGAGGTAGTGATTCAATTTATTGGCATATGGTACTACAATTGTATATCGACTCTGATAGCACACGTAAACTGGAACGAAGTACACAATTTGATTACCTTCTTATTTTTCTCGAATTGTTGGACTTGCTCCTCACTCCATCTCTTCTTTTTGAGGAAGCCACCTTTTGATCCTCTTGGATATTCAAATCCTTCCATTAAGATGGACCACTCCTCAAAATCTCTCATCATGATAAAATCTTCAATTCTTCTCTTCCAAGAATTGATGCCTTCTCGTCCATATAGGGTGTAGGGCACCGGTGTGTTGATGTCCCAACCTAGTTGTTCTTCCTACTCCATCTTCACCTTCTAGTGTCTTTTGCTCCCGGCGGTTAGTCCGTAGAAGAGCCCCGAGCTCTGATACCAATTGTAGAGGAAATGTTGACCGCTAGAGGGGGGTGAATAGCATTTCGACGCGTTGATGGAATTCATTCGTGCTTGTCTCTACAATTTTCGTTAGCACACAACGGAATAATAATAAAGCAATAACGAAATAGACAAACACAAATACACCAATACACAAGTATTTAACGTGGTTCAGAACTGAATGGTTCCTACTCCACGGATCGAGCTCTAAAGAGCTCTAGTGATGCACACACAACCACTAATCACAAATATCTCCTTCTCGAAACAATCTGGAGGTGGAGAAACCTCGTACAAATGATTTTACAATAGTAAGAAGTAAATACAAGAAATTACAACAAGGAAATACACTACAAGTAAAAGAAAACACTTTACAATTACCTTTGGATTGCTTGCTTTTGGTTGCTTGAAGAATAGCCTTGGAGACCCTGATTTGCAGCAACAAATCACCCCAAAGTAGCTCAAGAACCGGATATGATTTCCTCCTCCACGAGCTCCATTTAAAGCTTCTGCCTAGGCTAGAAATCGTAGATCAGTCTACTACTCGAGACCATCAGTCGACTGATGACACTGTTGCTGTGAGACAACGGTGTAATCCACACTAGAAAAATCCAACGGATAGGACATCAGTCGACTGATCATGTCCATCAGTCCACTGATTGAGCCTTCACTCGACTGCTAACCCCCGAATGAGTCTCGACTGATTACGTGTCCGAGATTTGAGCACGGTCGTGATCACAAGATCGGTCATGCTCGTCAATCAATCATTGCACACCTACGGTGATGCTAGAGCACTCCCCACAATTAAACCCTAGTTGACTCACACCAGTCGACTGACACATGGTCCCAGTCGACTGATACACCTCAAACATGAGGTTTTAACCTCAAACATGAGGTTTAACCCAAGTATGGTGCCCCCATACTTACTAGACCACCCGTAGCCTAGACCTAAGCCTTCTAGCCACCTCCGTCAGCCTCGCACCTATCGAATACCTCCAAGTCATCCATGACTTGTTCATTCATACGCTAGCCTTCAGGTGCTTCCATCGGCTATGTCATGCAAACGATGTCTACATCGCCAAGGCACATTGGACTTATGCTGCCAAGACTCCGCTTGGACTTTACAACGCCAACCATTAGACTTATGCTACCAAGACTCCCGCTTGGACTTTACGCCACCAACCATTGGATTTATGTTGCCAAGACTCCCGCTTGGACTTTCCACTGCCAATATCAAACCCCTTGGACTTTGCAAATGCCAAGACTCAAGCTTGGACTTTCCCTTTCCAACCTATGTTGGACTTTCCATGCCAAGACTCATGCTTGGACTTAACATGCCAAGTACTCAAGACTTCGACTTTCCATGACATGGTCAATTCCAGTCAACCATCAAAATCACATCGATTCAAACTCGAGTCCGGTCAATCATGACTCGGGTCAATTGTGCCAACAATCTCACCAAAACAATATTAGACATCAATGTCAAACTTCCATGTCAAACATCAAAACATCACTCGAGTCAAACTTGAGTCCGATCAATCATGACCTAGGTTGATTGCACCAACAGAGAGATTATAAGTAAGAAGGAAATACAAATTGAGAAGATTCCTACTGAAAGGAACTTAGCGGATCCTTTAACTAAGGTCTTACCTCAAAGTAAGTTTAAGGATCATGTTAGAGCTTATGATATTGGATACCATGGCGATTGACATTAGGCCAAGTGAGAGTTTGTTAGCAATATATGAGAGGTGTCCTAAGGCAATCACCTTATGGTTGTACCATTTATTTGATAAATGGAGATTCACTATTTGAGTATATATGTTTTCATGTATTTAATTGGATCTTAAAATCATTTACTGAATGTCCACAATACGATTCACAATATGAGAGAATTTGTGATTAGATCATAACTAGTGAGTATCTCTACATCTGTAATTGTGATGTATTAGAATTTTCCCTAGTCGATGAATTGATGAATTTGGACACCATCAATTCTGTCGAGACTATCACGAGGTATAATCTTTGGTGTATCTAAGCAGTTGATTCTGACTGGCTGGAGACATTGTGATGTCCGAAATTAATCGTGGATGTCAGTCATGATAACTAGTTCATTGGAGTGACCAGCTGTAAGACTTCATATGAATCTATGCATATATGGATATGTCAATGAAGTTCTTACTGCAGCTTAACTGCGATGTTCCTTTGACTTACGATATTTAAATCATCTTGGTCATGAAGACTAATGCTTTGACATCTTAAGCAAGCATCTCTAAGGAGATATGGACCCGGGACGATTGGTTATAAGTCGAAATGCCCGAAGGTGTTTGAATAGCTGATAAAGGATTCACCACTCGTTGTGAGGAGATGTTTACCCATGGTCTCTCGTCGGATTGTTATTAAATTCTTTTGCAAAGCATTACATGTTTAGAGTAAGGTATTCTTGGGTACATGTGTAGTACTGGGTACTCTGGCTAAGTCTCTCCTCGACTTCCTAAGGGGGCCACACAAGTGCTGCATGTTAATATACTTCTTCCACAGAGGATACTATAGCTCCATGGCCATGCGGGTTATTGCAAAAAGATTCCTACCACGGGAGCAATACGTAATGTAGCTGCTGAAGGGTTTCAAAAATGGTTCTAGAATCAACCGTTGATTTTTTGATTAATTGGGGATCTTGATGTACTACTAGGTGCCACTCATGATCGTTCTATAATTAATGGTTAATTATAGACGGCCAATATAAATCGGGAACCTATTTGGTCACACGCACAACGAGCATAATCCGAAGGATTTAAAATATGCTTGAGAATGAGATTCTCAGATCGAGAGAAACTAGGTTTTGTTGGACCAAACAAGGAGCGAGGATGAAATTATTTCAGACACAATGGAAGCATGGATGAGTTGAGTCTTATGAAGACATGATGGATGAACCAAATTGGTTTGGTTCTAATCCAATGGTGGAGAATAAACCAAACTAAAAATTGACCAACTCGGTTTGGTTTATTTTAACTTAAGTTATTGGAGCGGGTTAACGGGTTTTGGTTATGAACCAATAACCCTAAGGAGAAGTTTTCTTAATGGTTAATAAACACGCACTCTATAAAAACGCGGTTAGAGTTTTGGAGTGCCCTAAGTTTATTTTGGGAAATAATCTTCCTCTCCTTTCCCTCTTGCATTTCTTCTTGCCTAATACCACAGTGCCACAGGGCACCTCTGCTTCTCGCGGCAACCCTCCGATGACATTCCTTGGCTCCGGTGACCAAGGTGCAGTCAGCCTTCCTCCTTTGGGCCGGCGTAAATCCTCCACCAAGTTGTCATGTGTGTGGTGTGTATGTTTTAATAAATTAGATTTATTGCTTTTTAATTCTTTTGTTGTGCACATATTTACGAAACATGTTCGAACACACACTCACCGCGGTGCCGGAAACCCAACAATATCCCTCCCATATAATGGGAGTGATATCTTTAGGCCTCTTGATAGAGTAGGACCACGAAATGCATGACCATGCTCAAATGAGTCAATATAAGGTATTTAGCTCATTTGTTTGAGTGAGTCTACTTGGAGATCAAGAAACACAAAGATTGATAAGAGGATGACATGGTCTATGCCTCATCGATTAATCTAGATATCGTGGATAGAAGGATAAGGTCATACAAGATAATAGTCATAGAAAGGTTTTTGTCGGATCTTGACATTTTTGTAATTTGGTTAGCAATGATGCATTACTACATGTCGCTCATTGCTTGTGTCTAAAGTGGTTTAGAGATATTGGAACGTTACAAAAACCTATAGGGTCACACACAAAGAACATGTTGTTTTGGAGATGAAGTTCATTTTAGTTTGACTAAATGATCCATTAGGCATTGAATTGGATTTATTGAAAG
This sequence comes from Wurfbainia villosa, assembly GCA_025175895.1. Taxonomy (NCBI): domain Eukaryota; kingdom Viridiplantae; phylum Streptophyta; class Magnoliopsida; order Zingiberales; family Zingiberaceae; genus Wurfbainia; species Wurfbainia villosa. The sequence goes on along the minus strand of CM045996.1, from coordinate 14,808,196 downwards.
GGTTGGATTTGAGTTAGACTCAAATTAAATGGCCGAATTGAGTTGGACTCAAATTGATTTGATTTGAGTTGGACTCAAATCAATTTTAATGGTATGAATTCATCATGCATGATTAATGTGGATTAATCATGCATTGAAGAGGGAAAATCAAGGGTTGGATGAAACCTCTTTTCATGCATGATTAATATGGATTAATCATGCATTGAAGAGGGAAAATCAAGGGTTAGATGAAATCTTTCATATTCATGGGATGAATATAAAAAGGGGTATTTGGATCATGAAGAGGGCTAGTGGAGATTGCCTTTGTTTTCCCCCTTCTTCTTCTTCTTGGACAAAATCCTTTCTTGGCCTAGCTCTCTTTTGTGGTGTTGCTAGCACAACCTTTCTCCTAAAGTGTGTTCGTGTGGATACCATAGAGGCACGTACGCTTGAACGTGCAAGAGATCCGGCGAATCGTGGATGAACGGGATAGACAAAGGGCACGCATCAAGGGTATACCCTATAGGATATGGCTTTTTGATCTATACTTTGTATGAGTTTTCTTTTGCATGGTCATGCCTGAACACCCCACTCGCTACAATGACCCCAGTGTGGCCTAGGTGGCCCGAATAACTACCACTACTCTCGAGTGGTCGAGTGGTCAGTATGAATAAGTAGTGATTGTTGGTGCAATCGACCCAGGTCACAATTGACTAGACTCGAGTTTTACACGAGCGGTATTTTGATGTTCAACAAAATATATGACAATGTGATTGTTATGGAAAGTCGACGTGTGGGTCTTGGAAATAGGAAAGTCTAAGTCTTGAGTACTTGGCAATGGAAAGTCCAAGTCATGGGTACCAAAATTCCTTAGGTACCCAAATTTTTAAACCGGTAGCATCAATCAAAAACTTCTTGGGAACCCAAGCCTTTTTAACCTTGCTCCTAATTGTTGCTTTTCTAATAATTAGGGAGGTATATGCTACTTCCTTGTCCTAAGGTCTATATCCTATGTCGGCCTTGTTATAAATGTCCCTTTGATCCCTAAGTATCATGTCAAGATATTTAGACCCACTAGTGAATTTTTCTAAGCATGTCCTTAGTTCACAAATTTCATTTTGGAGTTTTTCATTTTCCTCTCTAAACATGCAAGAATCATTACATGAAGATTTTTCATTTTTAATTGCCCTAATTTCTACCTTCAAGTCCTTAATCCTATATTTTGATTTATCCAAAGCATTGTTAAGATAGGCAATGGTTTCATATAGTAATTCCACTCCAGGGGAGTCTTTTGCCTCATCGTCACTAGAGAACGATTCATCGCTTGACGAGGACTCCTCTTGACTTGAGCTTAAGGCTTCCTCTCCCAAAGCCATGAGGGTCATGTGGCGTGTGACATGGCGTAGTTCCTCATCATCGGATGAGTCTTCAATGCTTTGTGTTGGAGGATTGGTGGCCAGCTAGAGGGGGGGTGAATAGCCCCAATTCGCGTGTACGGTGGAAATCATTCATTCGTCGCGTGCTCGTCTAAAATACTCATTAATGCGCAGAGAAAATAATAATAATATGAATACAAAAGACAAGCACACAAATACACACGATATACGTGGTTTGGAACCTTAGGGTTCCTACTCCACGGGGTGAGCTCAACAAGCTCGTGTTATGCGCATGGCACTAACAACAACTCCTTCTCAACCACAAGTCAGAGGTGGAGAAACCTCGTACAAGCAATTACAACAAGTAATACAGTAAGTATAATCAAATACAAAGACAGAAATGAAATACACGTACAGAACACTTTACAATGCTAGCTTTAAATCCTTTGCTTGTTGTTTGCTTTTGTTTGCTCTTGAAGGACTGGAATGATGTAGCAATTCCCCTCCAAAATCGCCCCAAAAACTCTTGCAAAATCCTCCATCTCGAGCTCCATTTATAACTTGCATCGAGCTGATTTTGTGCCCATCAGTCGACTGATCGTGACCATCAGTCACCTGGTCCTATAGATATTGTCTCACAATGACTTGATCTACGCTGGATAAGTTCCAACGGATCCATCATCAGTCGACTGATCATGCCCATCAGTGGACTGATGATCCCATCAATTGAGTGCTCCACGCAATCACTCAACTGGAAAACCTTTTGTGCCAAAATTCACCCCGATCAATCGACTGATCTCCCTCATCAGTCGACTGATGGTATCGCCAGTCGATTGCCCTCCCTCGACAGTCGACTGTTCGGCCAGAACCAGGTCAGTCGAACACCGTCGAGTCCAATCGACCTAGAGCAGTCGACTGGTACCTCGGGTAAAACCTCAAACACCAAGTTGTTTGAGCATCCGACCGTCGGGTAAACCCTCAAACACTATGTTTGAGCATCCGACACTCAATCTTAGCCACTTGGCCAAGTCCACCTCATCCTCTCATGGAGTTCCCCACCAAAACTCTCTTTCCTCGGCCTACGTCGCTCGGATGCACCAAGTGCATGGCTTCGCAATGTCATCCTTCGCGTCTCTTTCCCTCGAAGTCTGCTTCCCTTAGGCCTCACTCCATTCGTTCCCCGTCCGACAGTCCCTCGGAAGCACCAAGTGCATGGCTTCGCAATGTCATCCTTCACTGACTTAAGGACCCCGAGTCTAGCGAACTTGCCAAGTCCTCAAGACTTCCCACACCAAGCCTCATGCTTGGATTTTCCATGCCAAGCCCCATTCTTGGACTTTCACCGCCAAGGCTGCACACTTGGACTTACGTGGTCAACCCATGTTGGACTTTCCAACACCAAGCCCTATGCTTGGATTTTCCCAACACCAAGCCCCATGCTTGGACTTTTCACCACCAAGGCTACACACTTGGATTTACGTGGCCAACCCATGTTGGACTTCCCATGACAATCCCATGTCATACATTTTGTCTAACATCAAAATATAGTTCGAGTCAAACTCGAGTCAGGTCAATAGTGACCTAGGCCGATTGCACTAACAATCTCCCCATTTTTGATATTTGATAAAACCTCAAACTCAAGTCTACCAATTATCCCCAATTAGCAATTCTCACATCCCAATGAGAATTTCAACTATCCCAATTGGTAACTTCTCCCCCTTTTTGACATACATAAAAAAGGTCCTTTCCAAGGGTATGAATGTCTCTTATCCCAATGAGATCTTACAATCTCTCCCTTGGAGGAAAACACATGCCTTCAATATTTCTAGTGATAAGTCTCATATCACTTAAGAGAGGCATTCCCTCAATTTTCCTCCCATGAGGAAAAGTACACATCCATCTTCCCATGATGGATACCTCCCCCTAAAGGCTTACTCCCCTTTGACCATTGCACCAACAATGTCCTTGGAGAGTCCCTAAGCCAATAGGAACACTTAAACAATCAAAATTAAGGCACAAGTTCAACATTGAACTTTCATACACCTTAAAATTTATACTCACCCTAAACACTTCTCCCAATCCATATCTAATAGATTTCCACCCTTTTTAATGCTCTCCATAGCATGTCCTAGGGTTAGGAGTGGTTAGGAGACCAAAACATAGTTGATCATGGGCCTAACAACCATTGTTTACCAGAAATAAGCCTGGGCAGTTGACTCCTTCAGCTACCAGTCGATTGCCACCCATATCAGTCGACTGCCATACATGGCAGTCGACTGATAACTACAAAATGCAGTTTTCAATTTTTTAGAAATGAATTTCCAAAAATCATAAGTAAATATACATATGTTGAAAAATCATGAAAATTTATACATACATTACTTATCACAAACATTATGGGTGAAAAATATTAGAAAATTATTTTACCCATAAAATAGTGAGATTGATATAAAGTTCAAAAGTAGAGAAAAACTTCAATATTTAGCCCTCTTTGTATCACCTCATTCAATGGTGATTGCTATCAAAAGATAGACTTCACCAAGGTTTTTCAAAATGATTTTGAAATGATTTTGAAACCTTTAATTCCATTTTCCTAAACATCACACTTGTATCTAAATGTGTGAAACACATACAAGTCAAGTATTCTAGTGAGATGTGGGTCTTGGTTATTTAGGGTTTCATGCATATGCTGGGCAACGTTATTTGATTCCCTTATGCATGAGACTTCAAATCATGTCATAGTCCTTAAATCCATTTTATTTATGCATGAATGATGATTATGGCATAATTGATAACATGAATAAGCAAGTACCAAAATCATGATGTCATGGCATGTGAATGAAATCTAAGCACATGACATATATAAATAACCCTAAAACTAATCATGACATGTTATATGATAAAAATAGACATGAAGTCATGACATGGCAAGACAAACAAGCCATGGCAACTATAAAGTGCTATGGTATAATATACCTAAGTGTTAAATTCAAATTGTCATTTCTTAGAATTAAGTCCATTTTGCCTTAATACCAAATATCCCCCTAGTGTGCCAAAAACCCAAAATGGCACACCATAACTTCTAAGACTTACTTGTGCCAATTTAATCAATTTTCATGTTCTCAAACCACATTGGCACATCCTAAAGTGTCAACTCTACCATGGCTAGGTTAACTACCCATCCACTTAAGGTTGACACACCCTAACCCATCTAACGTGAATCGATCATGCTCCTAGGAACCCAATACCTATTGGAGCTTGATGCGCACGAACGCGACCTCAAATCTTGCGACGGAGACTATCGAGGACTCGAAGCGCGCACTCGCGCTCAATGCCCGCAAGTGCACAGATGTCGTCAAGTAATATAGATTATCGATCCCACAGGGACTGGGATTCGAATATCAATATATTCAGTTGTTGTAATTGTTCGAATGTAACTCTAAGAGGTTTCGATGGGTGAGGGCTTTCGGTGGACTTTACTCTATACGGTGTTACACGGAGGAAGAAGGGAGTGTGCTGAGGTCTTCAAAGGTGATTCTAAGACTTTGGTTTCGCTTGTGCGTCATAAAACAATGTTGTCAATTGGCGTTGTCTAGACGTTTAGCTATGGTTTTATGGAAGGGACATCATGCACTCTCCCGCAGAGCCGCCGAATCTATCGGGAGCTATCCCCGCCTAAAAGGATGGGATAGACGATACGAGGATGTCAAATCAATCCCTATGATGAACCGTTTCCGATTCCACCGCACCCTTCTACCCACAGTTACAGGAGATCAGGTTTACCCCTAGGTTCCTTGTATAAAATCCCCTAAATCTTAGATACGAGGGTTGTCACCCCTCGTATCGCCTAAGCACAGCAAATAGAAAACCAAACACGCATAGATATAGTAAAAACAACTACCAATTATCAAATCAAACTCAAAGGAAGAATTTAACATGAACCAACATTGTAATGTGCACACAAGCTACTCCCTAATCCTAGAATTGAAAGTACTACTCCATGTATATGAAGGAAGAATCACAAAGCATGTTTATGTTCAAATACATAAGGAATAAAATGCAGGAACAAAGAATTACAATGCTTTCGTGGTCTTCTCTCCGGCATTGAAGTGCAAGGCGTGGACCTCCGGCGGCGTTCCTCCTCTCCGTTGCGAGTTACCGAAGCTTTTTAGGGCTTCGACGTGCCGTCCTAGCCATCGTGCCTCCCCCCTAGGGTTTGGGGGGAGCAATCCTTATATAGACATCACCTCGGACCGCTACAAAATCCGAAAAAACCCTAGTCACGTAAATCTAGTGGGTCGCCACACGACCGTGTGGAAACACACGGCCAGGCCATGTGCGGCCCTGGGGTGGCTGATCTCGCCCATTGGACATTGTCGTGTGTAGCCACACACCCTGGCCATGTCCCATTCTGTGTCTAGCTGTAAAATGTCTTTCTTTTGCTCTGAAAGTGTTCCTTTTTCTCCCGAAATGCTATCTTGCACACAAAAGTACAAAGAGATTACCTCCGAACTAGAAAATAGGAAATGCATGTGAAATAGAGTGACATTGCATGAAACTAACATAAAATGTAATGAGATGTGAGCGAAAACTACTCCTAAAACCTTATATGTTTCGCTCACATCACTTCCCCCAGACTTAAATCTTTGCTTGTCCTCAAGCAAACCTCAGTACCATGAAATTTAAAAGACATTGTTCCATACTTAGCATGACAACTAAATTTATCAAGTGGTATTTACAATCAAAGCAGAATAAATATGTTCTAGAAATTCACTAAGTTAGCTCCTCGTGCTTGTGCTAAGCGAACCATTCTTAGGGGATGCCCATTCCATGGTGAGTTAAGTCGTCACCCCATAGCTTTCCTAAGGTTTCTGACTCTTAGGCACTTACCTGCCCAAAGCAAGGGTCGTTCCCTAGATCTAGCATAAAGTCTCAAAGGCGTGCTTGGTATTGATAGAAATTGGTAGGTGTTTCCCTAGTAACCTAACTCGGTCTCAAAGGGGCACCTAGCCATTTCCACCCATGACAACTGTTTTTTATCCCTCATAATCTTCTATCTCTCTCCTTTTTTTTTTCTTGTTTTCTTTTTCATCCTTTTCTCTTTCTCTCTTCTCTCTTTTTTTCATTGGGATTTTGATTTTTCCAAATGGGCTTACATAGTCCGATCAACTCCAGTAACTAAAATGCTAAACCTAGAGTCACCTATGGATTCCAAAGTACTAGACTACTAGATGAATCATAACTAGGTATGTACTAGATTATTCCCTTCAGAATGTTCAACATGTGTAAGTGTAAAGAAATAAAGCTAACTAGTGTAAGTCTAGAACATTCATTAAAGCAAATAAAATAAAATATCGTGAGATAAATGAAGTTAAGCTACCTATGGGAACAACTCATATAAACAACTTTCTTATAAATACTACTGAGGCAATTTTATAGATAACAAAAACTAAGTACTGAAAGAAGTTCAACAACCCATGCATGAATAAATGAATGAAAATACCAAAAAAGAAACTACTACTAGGAAACAAAACAAAATAAACTTTGGGGTCTCTCCCCCTGACTTAAATGAAAATATACCTCTAGTATGGTGGACGAGGTGGAAAATCTAGGAGCCTAGGCATCTCTGGATCCTGGGAGAACCTACTGCTGAGCCGTTGATGCTGCATGTACATGTGGTCGATTTGGGAGCTGGTGAAGCAGCGGCTGCTCGATGCTCCTCCTCCCTATCCCACTAGGCCTACTGGGCGTGCATGTGCTGTCGCATCTCTCTGCGATAAGCGGCCTCATCCTAGCGACGAGCAGCCTCCTCCTGGAAGTATATGCAGGCCTCATCGTAGAACTCCTCAGCCCGCTGGAAATGCTCCCGGAATCCCTGGAACTCTGCCTGCTAGTAGGTGCTCTGCTCCTCCCATCGCTGCCTCTGCATCTGCTACTCAGTGTAAATGTCATCGAGGCACGATCGAAACTCTAAGAAATCATAAGCCGACATACCTGCATCATGCTCAAAAGTAGAAAAAGGTGGTGGTGCAGGTGCAGGCTCATGTCGGCGTGGACTAGGTGGGCTCCAATGCATGTGTGGACTAGAGGGAGAGTGATATAAAGGTGGAGAGATGGGCGCCGATGTGGATGGTCCCTCATGTGGAGGGGACTCCACTATCAGATCCAAATGCCAATTGGCGCGTATAGCGATGGTGGTACGATCCGGGTCGGGGAGCCTAAGGGTCGTCATATTTTTCCTTACAAAGCATAAGGAGTCTCCTTCTCTCACAATCATTTTCATGGCCATGCACCCTCCTTGGTCGATCCTAGGGCTCCCCTCTATATTCTCTAATGCAGTGTAATCGTACCTCATCCTATGGCAAATATGGGTAAGTATGCCTCCCACATTAATCTCTCCTCGTGCTGCTTTGTCCATCTTCACTAAGTGTATGATGAAGTGGGACCCTACATCAATGCCCATCTTGTAGCATGTCCCAGAGGCAAAGCAACTCGCTAACCCTAACTACACCGTCACTCTCCCCACGACCAAATATAGTACTGGCCATGATGCGGTGGAGCTATCGGAAAATGGGGTTTTGGAGGTGCGACGCTTTAGCCCTAGATGGGTTATAAGCGTGCTCCCCCATCAACTCAGTCCAAACTATCCGAGAGTTAAACCCAATAGGGAGTTTTCTCTCTCCCCCACTCAGAAAGTCAAAGCATGAGTTCCATTGGTGAATGGTCCACTCATGCTCAATGTTAAAAAGCCTAAAAGTTATCCTACCCTCCTCGCTCTCTCTACCCGTTAAAATTTCCGCCTCTAAGGAACTTAAAAATTCTAGAACTATCCTAGGGTAGGTTGGGTGCCTTATTCCCATCATCTCTTCCCACCCCATTTTTGCAAATAGGGCTTGAATATCACCCAACAACCCTAAAGACTCTAGCAAATCTTCATCTAAGTACCTAGTAGCAGTGAGCTTATGAGTATAGAGCACATTATATCTATCTCTATGTTCATTATTGCGAAAAAGAAGAGTGGGTAGGGCGTTACCCTCCTCCGGAGCTTGAGGGGCGTCGGCTCTCCTTGTTCATCACTTCGAGGCGTCGGATCGAGGTGCTACATGCTTGGTCCTCCTCATCCTTGCTTCTTTTAGCTTCCTTAGAGGTTAAAAGTGCTTCTAGATGGTGGGGAAGACGAAACCACACAGCTAGGGCAAGAGCTTTAGAAGCACACAACGCAATGGGGTGAAAACACACGGCTCGCCCCTTTTAACCTTGCGTGACACGGCCGTGTGAAAACACACGGCTAGGTCGTGTGCGCCTCGGGTCGGTCGGGTACGATCATGGGAAAACACACGACCAAGTCGTGTGTCCCCATTTTTCGCCCATTTATGCACCACGGTCCAAATTTTCTCATACACTTCGCCATGTAGGCTACTATGGGTTTTATTTTTGCCTAGCTAAGTTCTTTTCTAGTCCTAACTCTAAATGAGATGGATATCAAAACTAAAATCTAACAAATGCATGCAATACAAAGGGAAATCTAAAACTAAATTTGGGTTGCCTCCCAAGAAGCGCTTTGTTTAAGGTCATTTAGCTCGACCATATTACTACGTTTCATTTGAGGCATTTGAATCTTGCTCATGGGGGAGAAAGATATTTGCTCACCTTATGCCTCCTCCCTTGTGATCCCTTATCACCATATCTCTTAAATCTTGCTCGTGGAGGGGTAAGATATTTATTGGCTGCCTTCCTTGGTTCGAGAGTGAACATGCTTATCTTTAAAGAATCATCAAGAGTTTGGTCATGATATTCTGTTTCATCCATATGCTGTAAATAATGTAACTCACCACAAATATTCTCACCAAAAGATTTATTAGCAGATTCTATCATGTCGAATGAAATTTTATCGTTACAAATCACTAGGTGGGCTTTGTTATTGGTAACTAAAGTTTTGGTGAGGGTTAAGGCAAGCTCTTCTAGACCCTTGAGGTTAGGAGGTGTTTTGATTGAAGCAATGCACTCCTTGATCAAAGTATCAATTATAGAATCCTCAAGTTCTCCTTCTAGTGGTGATTGAATGGATTGTCCTTCTTTACTTCCATTGTCATCTACGTCGTCCTCATCCATTCGCTCAAAGTGAGTCTCTGTCATATTAGGTGTGATCCAATCATTAAAGCCACCTTCTAGTCGTTTGGTTTCTATTCTAGCTAGATCCCGTTCCATCATCTCTGCAAATTATTGGCTATGCTCTTTGCATTCCCTAGTAAAATTATCTAGCGCGGGGCTTCTAAGTGGGGGCTTGGTTCTGGATAAAATTTGCATGGTGACTCATAGCTCTCGTTCTCATTTTGGAAATGATATTGAGCCTCTATCTGCGAATACCGCCATCAGAATTCATCGTTCGCCGCTTGTTTTGTTCGAATGAAATCTTCCATCATCTGCTCAAGTCAGGATTTAGGCGGACAATATTGAGGGTTTAAGTACCCAGGATCATAACTATATGAATAGAAATCATCTTGTGGCCACTGGTTGTAATTATAGGTGACATCTTCTTGTTCAAATTGTGAATGTTCGAATATATCCGGACAATCATTAATGGTATGCCATGTTTCACCATAATGTTCACAATAAATATTACCAAAACTTACAGCATTAAATTGACCATAATCATGAGTAAAAGCATGCATCGTTATATGCAAAAAAATTATAAATAAGGAAAGAGCAACAGAATAAACAAAACAGAAATAAAATAAAATAAAATAAAATAAAACAAGAAAAGTAAATCTATCCTAAGTCCGATCCAATTATCCACTTTCCGATTCGATATCGAATCGATCAGTCCCCGGCAACCGCGCCAAAAACTTGATGTGCACAAACGCGACCTCAAATCTTGCGACAGAGACTGTCGAGGACTCGAAGCGTGCGCTCGTGCTCAATGCCCACAAGTGCACGGATGTTGTCAAGTAATAAAGATTATCGATCCCACAGGGACTGGGATTCGAATATCAATATATTCAGTGGTTGTAATTGTTTGGACGTAACTCTAAGAGGTTTCGATGGGTGAAGGTTGTCGGTGGACTTTACTCTATACGGTGTCACAACGAGGAGGAAGGGAGTGTGCCAAGGTCTTCAAAGGTGATTCTAGGACTTCGGTTTCACTTGTGGCGTTGTCTAGGGTTTGGGAGGAGCCATCCTTATATAGACATCACCTCGGACCGCTGTAAAATCCGAAAAAACCCTAGTCGCGCAAATCTTGTGGGTCGCCACACGGCCGTGTGGAAACACACGGCTAGATCGTGTGCAGCCCTAGGGTGGTTGATCTTGCCCATTGGACATGGTCGTGTGTAGCCACATGCCCTGGTCATGTCTCATTCTGTGTCTAGCTGCAAAATGACCTTCTTTTGCTCTGAAAGTGCGCCTTTTTCCCTCGAAATGCTATCCTGCACACAAAAGTACAAAGAGCAGACCTCCGAACTAGAAAATAGGAAATGCATGAGAAATAGAGTGACATATGCATGAAACTAACATAAAATGTAATGATATGTGAGCGAAAACTTCTCCTAAAATCCTATATGTTTCACTCATATCAGAGCTCCTTGGGTTAACTAGGTATTCACTAGGGATAACTTCCCTAGATACCTTCCTAATGACCCTTTTTGGCTTTGAAGCCTTAGTCAAATGGGTCTTTCCTTGGTCAACTCTAGAGGTAACTCCCCCTTTGACTTTCTTAGTGGTTTTCTTAGGTTTTCTTGAGTCTTTAGCCACTAGACATACACCATGGTTAATCTTAGGGATAACTTCCCTATTTACCTTGGTTTTTCTAGACCTAGAAATAGTTCCATAATCAAATGGAACATTATGGTAGGACTTAGGTTTGTGATCCAAACCTTTCTTGCCCTTAGATGGTTCTTGTCTCCTAGGCCTTAAATTTTGACTGTTTTACCCCTTAAATGAATTTGTAATTCTTTCTAGGGTCTTCTCCAATTTTTCAAGCCTTGACCTCAAGGCTCGATCCTTTAATTATAATTTTCCCAATTTATATTTTTCATTAATCTTTTGGGAATTGTTTTTCTTCTTAGGCATATGCCTAGACTTCTTGGGGTTAATATCCAAATTTTCTTCAATTCTCCTAATGGACTCCTTAGGTAGAATTGGTCTAGGGGTATGGTGTCTAGGTTTGTCCTTAGGCAAGTTTACATGCTTGGCACCTAAACAAAAATATTTATTCCTACTAGCATGCTTTTCATTAATAACAGTAAGTGCATTAAAGAAATTTCTAGCATGCTTGTTAACCTTGGGAATTGAAGGTGCATTAATTAAATTTACCTTAGGGTTAGCTTTGGAAGCTCCCCCTACATGAGGTGCCCCTTCTTGTTCTTTCTTCCTCCCCCTAGGGCATTGGCTCCTATAATGTCCCTTTTGGTGACATTTGAAGTACACCACGTGCTCCTTGCTTCTAATTGTGGGGACACCGGCATCTTTCACCTTTGGCACCGGTTGAGCCTTCTTAATTTTCTTGGAACACTTGCTTTTATAGTGTCCTTGCTCCCTACACTCAAAGCATATTATGTGACTTTTATCTTTACTTACAATGCATGAGTTACCTAGGGTGGTGGAAGCCTCTTGATCACTTCTTCTGGAAGTAGATGCTTCGTCTTGATCTTGCTCCAGAATGGAGACCCTTCCCCCCCCCCCCCCCATCAATGCTAGAGGTGGAGGTTTCCTCCAAGTCATCCACATCTTCAAATGTAGATGGCGATTCTTCAACATCCTCATATTCGGATGTTGATGGGCATTCTTCCTCGGCTTCTTCCTCTACTTGTGCCGGTTCAGAATGTTCATTGAATTTTACTACCTTATGCCATAGGTCCTTTGCATCCCTATAATTACCTAATCTAGACCAAATATTTTTAGGAATCAAATCACTTAGCATTTTTATTACCTCGATATTGGTCTTGAAATCCTTGATTTGATCCTTGGTCCATCTTGACTTCTCTATCGGCTTATTTTCTTTGTCCTTAGGTATTTCGAAACCATTTTATAAAATTAACATAATATCAAAATTGGTTTCGAGATATACCTCCATCTTTCTTCTCCACCATTGAAAATCCCCTTCGAATTTTGGTGGTTGGATGTTGTAGTCGGCCATCTTGTCGTGCTTGTGTTGGCGATTAGTCCTCAACAAGCTCCTCGCTCTGATACCACTTGTTGGAATCAGAGCGTCTTCTTCTTCACCCTCTAGTGATGCTCTCGTGGAGGTCAAACCTTGAAGAGCGGCCTTCTGATACCACTTGTTGGTGGATCGGTGGCTGGCTAGAGGGGAGGGTGAATAGCCCCAATTCACGTGTAAGGTGGAAATCATCCGTTCATCGTGTGCTCATCTACAATACTTGTTAATACACAACAAAAATAATAATAATATGAATACAAAAGACAAGCACACAAATACACACGATATACGTGGTTCGGAACCTTAGGGTTCCTACTCCACGGGGTGAGCTCAACGAGCTCGTGTTATGCGCACGGCACTAACAACAACTCCTTCTCGGCACAAGTCAGAGGTGGAGAAACCTCGTACAAACAATTACAATAAGTAATACAATAAGTACAAGCAAATACAAAGACAGAAATGAAATACACATACAAAACACTTTACAATGCTTGCTTTAAATCCTTTGCTTGTTACTTGCTTTGGTTTTCTCTTGAAGGACTGGAATGCAGTAACAATTCCCCTTCAAAGTCGCCCCAAAAACTTGTTGGTGCAATCAACCCAGGTCACGATTGATGAGACTCGAGTTTGACTTGAGCGATGTTTTGATGTTTGACATGAAAGTTTGACATTAATGTTTGACATTGATATCTGACAATGTTTTGGGGAGATTGTTGGTGCAATTGACCCGGTCATGATTGACCGGACTCGAACTTTACTCGAGGGGGATTTTGATGGTTAACTGGAGTTGACCATGTCATGGAAAGTCTAAGTCTTGAGTACTTGACATGTAAAGTCCAAACTTGAGTCTTGGAATTTGGAAAGTCCAAGAGTGTAGTCTTGGCCACGTAAGTCCGAGGGTATAGTCTTGGCGGTGAAAGTTCAAGTCATGAGTACTTGGCATTTGAGAAGTTCAAGGGGTTTGATATTGGCGACGTAAAGTCCAAGGGTGAAGTCTTGGCAGCATAAGTCCAATGGTTGGCAGTGTAAAGTCCAAGCAGAGTCTTGACAGCGTAAGTCCAATGTGCTTTAGCGGTGTAGACACCGTTAGCATGACATAGCTAATGGAAGCACCTGAAGGCTAGCGTATGGATGAACAAGTCATGGATGACTTGGAGGGATCCGATAGGCGCGAGGCTGACGGAGGTGACTAGAAGGCTTAGGTCTAGGCTAAGGGTGGTCTAGCAAGTATGGGGGCACCATACTTGGGTTAAAACCTCATGTTTGAAGTTGGCAGTGGACTGGCAATATGGCCGGTTCGACTGCCTGAGTCGACTAGAGTTCAACTGTCATTTAAGGGCTGAAAAGGCTCTAGCAGTCTACTGCTCATTGGAGCAATCGACTGATGGGTCGATCAGTAGACTACCATGGACGACAGTCAACTGATGGTTCGACCGCGAGCACAAAATGCTCCGTAGCCGACTAGGCAGTCGACTACGGACACTGGCAATCGATTGCCAATGTTGGCAGTCGACTGATGGGAGTACCGTTGGAGTCTTTCCAGTGTGGATCATGTCGTTGTCTCACAACAACAGTGTTGGTAGTCGACTGGGGTCTTATGGCAGTCGACTGCTAGGTGGAAATCTAGCACGATGTAGGTTAAAAAGAGGAGCTCGAGGAGGATTTCGATATTGGTTCTTTGGGAGATCTCGTGAGTCGATTTGAAGGCGAATTGCAGGTGCATTTCAGGGTCCTTCAAGCTCATCCAAGCAACAAACAAACAAGCGCTAAAAAAACCCTAGATTGTAAAGTGCTTTTTACATTTTTTTTTTTTGTATTTTGCTTGTATTTCGTGTATTGCTTTTGTAATCACTTGTACGAGATATCTCCACCTTCGGGTTGTTCTAAGAAGGAGTTATTCTTAATTAGTGGTGTGTGGTCGCATCACTAGAGCTCGTTGAGCTCGATCCATGGAGTAGGAACCGTTCGATTCTGAACCACGTTATATCATTGTGTTTGTGTGATTGTATTTGTGTTGTATTTGTTTTATTATTTCTATTTCCGCTGTGTATAACATATTTTGTAGCAAATGCGAATGAATTCCATCGATGCATCAAAATGAGCTATTCACCCCCCCTCTAGCGGTCATCGAATCTTCGACAATTGGTATCAGAGCCCGGGGCTTCTATGGATTAACAACCTGGAGCCAAGATGCTTGAGGGTGAAGAGGAATAAGATGGAAATTCAAGAGAATTTGGGTTGGGACATCAACACCCCAATCCCATATACTTTCTATGGACAAGAAGGCTTCAACCAATGGAAGACAAGGATTGAAGACTTCTTGATGATGAGGGACTTTGAAGAAGGGTCCATGTTGATGGAGGGATTTAGCTATCCAAGAGGACCAAAGGGAGGGTTCCTCAAGAAGAAGAGATGGACCAAAGAGCAAGTTCAAGCCTTTGAGAAAAATGATAAGGTAATGAAATTTTTGATTGATTTAATACCTAACAATATCTTGTGTATGTTAGGTAATTATATATATGCCAAGGAGTTATGGAACCAAGTGGCAAAGCTCCATGAAGATTCATTACCGGTTCATGAAGACCCATCACCGGCTCAAGAAGAGGAGGCCGAAGATGAAAGCTCGTCCTCACAAGCGAGTGAGGATTCGGAAGTTGATAGGGAGTCAACCTCCGAATCGGTGGAACAAGAGGAAGAATTGGAGGAGACCTCCACCTCTAGGATTGAGGGGGAGGAGATTAGGGCATCCTCAATACCAGAACAACAAGAAGAACCATCCACATCCGGTCAAGATGAAGAAGCTCAAACTCCGGCACTTACCACCACCCTAGGTAACTCAAACATATCAATTCATAATAAAATGCATATAATATGTTTTGAGTGTAGGGAATGTGGGCATTACAAGAGTAAGTGCCCAAAGAGGGTCAAGAAGACTCCAACGACACCTAAAAGTCAAGAGAAGTCAAAGGAAGCCGAAGCCCCGACAATTAAAAGCAAGGAACATGTGGTGTGCTTCAAGTGTCACCAAAAGGGGCATTATAGGAGTCAATGCCCTATGGTGAAGAAGAAGAGGCAAGAAGGAGCAACACATGTAGGAGAAGTCTCTAAGACAATCCCTAAGGTAAAATTAAATAGTGCTACTTCTTTATTTATAAGGCAAAGGCATGCTAGGAATTTTAATTCACTTGCTATTACTCATGAAAAGCATGCTAGGAATAACAAATATTTTTGCCTAGGAGCTAAGAATATTCACTTTGAAAATAAGGAGAAATTTGGGACTAATGTTCCTAGAAAAACCTTACCTAGGGAATCTAATAGAAAAATTGAAGACCACCTAGGTTTTAACCCCAAATGGACTAGGCATATGCCTAAAAAAACAATGCCCAAAGATTAAATCAAAATTCAAAACTTGGGCAATTAGAGTTGGAAAATCAAGCCTTGAGGTCAAGGTTTGAGAAACTTGAAAAGACCCTTGCAAAAATAACAAATCAAATGCAAAGGTCAAATGGTCAAACTCTAGGGTCTAGAAGTCAAAGTCAAAACCTGGGGCATAGGAGACAAGAGTCAACCAAGAGCAAGAAAGGTTTGAGTCACAAACCTAAGCCCAAGGAAACTTATCATAATGTTCCATTTGATTATGGAACTAAATCTAGATCTAAGAAGACCAAGGTTACTAGGGAAGTTATCCCTAATGGTAACCAAAGTGTGTGCCTAGTGGCTAGGGTTTCAAGGAAACCTAGGGAGGCCACTAAGAAGGTTACAAGGGGAGTCACCCCTAGAGTGAACCTAGGCAAAACCCAAATGACCAAGGCTAACAAGCCTAGAAGGGTCATTAGGAAGGTATCTAGGGAGGTCATCCCTAAGAAATATCTAGTAAACCCTAGGAGCTCAAATAGGTTTTGGGTTCCTAAGAGCGTGATCGATTCACGCTAGATGGGTTTAGGTGTGCCAACCTTAAATGGATAGGTAGTTAACCTAACCATGGTAAAGGTGGCACTTTAAGTCATTTCCAAGGTTATGGGTATCCTGGAAATAGATTTGATCCTAAAAGATTTTAGGATGTGCCAATACATTGTTGGGATTATGGAAAATCAATCAAAATGGCACAATATAGGTTTAGAGATCTTGGTGTGCCATTTTGGGTTTTTAGCACATTTTGGTAAATTTGGATAATATGGCAAAATATACTTAATAATGACAAATGGAAACTAATATTAAATTTTAGGTATTATTATACCTATACATTTTATGTGTCATGTTTTGTTTGTCATATACCATGTCATGACATCATATCTACTTTCAATCTTTTAATATGTCATGATCATGTTTAGGATTAGGGTTTAATGTCACGTATGCTTAGATTGCATCTTATGTCATGACATCATGATCATTGGCCATGCTTTATTTATGTTATCATTTATGTCATGATCATTCATATATTTAAAATAATTAAAATTGAGTTAAGGATAATGACATGACTTGAAGTCCCATTTATAAGGGAATCAAGTAGGGTTGCCTTAGAAAAATGCATGAAACCCTAGATTAGGAGAACAAAACCCATATATCACATCACATTGACATGTGTGTGTATTTTATACACCCTAGATACATGTGAGATGCTAGGATATGAGTTAAGTTCAAGGTGCATAGCTTTTGCATCTAGATGAACTAAAACTCATCTTATCTTAATTGTGGATCATTGGGAAAGCTATTGTACAAGTCATGTACATTGAGCCCAAGGAATATGATCCAATATAGGTTTTCAAAAATATTTTAAAATCCTTTTGGAAAACCTTGGTGAAGTCTATCTTTTGATAGCAATCACCATTGATGAAGTTGATACAAAGTGAGCTAAAACATTGAAGTTTTTCTTCACTTTTGAACTTTGTATCAATTTTGATATTTTATTGATAAAATATTTTTCTAATATTTTTCACCCATTGTATTGCTTATAAGTAATGTACGTATGAATTTTCATGATTTTTCAAAATACCTAGAATTACTTATGCTTTTTCAAAATTCGATTTCTGAAATTGAATTTGGGCAGTTTCAGTTATTAGTCGACTGCCACTTGATGGCAGTCGACTGATGAAGGGCAGTTCAACTAATAACTATAAATAGTCGACTTCCAGATTGATTTTGGGAAAACCAAGGTTGTTTAGCACGTTTTCAGCCACGGTAAAGTTTCCTAACCACTCCTAACCCTAGGATATGCTTTGGGAAGTATTATAAAGGGTGAAAATCCATTGGATATGGATTAGGAGGGTTGTTAGGGTGATGTATCAAATTTAAGGTATGGGAAAGATCTATGTTGAACTTTAGACCTTATTTTTGATGGTTTAGAGTTCCTATTGGCTTAGGGACTTCCCAAGGACATTGTTGGTTCAATGGTCAAGGGGGAGCAAGCCTTTAGGAAGAGGTATCCATCATGGGATGATGGATGATATTTTTCCTCATGAGGGGGAAAATGGGAATTTTGAGATACCCAATTTGGAAATTAGGAGAGTTTGTAGGATTGTCTCTCTTGAGTGATATGAGACTTATCACTAGGAAGATTGTAGGCATCCTAGGTATTTTTGGACCAATGGGGAGATTGTAAGATCTCATTGGGACATGAGACATTGACTTCCTTGGAGAGAACATTTTTTATGTTAGTCAAAAAGGGGCAGAATGTTAGGGGAGAATGTTTGGAAAAATATTTGGGATTACCAATTTGGGATAATTGGTAAGGAGATTTGAGTTAGTGTTCTAACTCAAAGGTATGTGTTTTTGTCAAACATCAAAAAGGGGGAGATTGTTGGTGCAATCGCCCCAGGTCACGATTGACCGGACTCAAGTTTGACTCGAGCGATGTTTTGATGTTTGACATGAAGATTTTACATTGATGTTTGACATTAATGTCTCACAATGTTTTGGGGGGATTGTTGGTGCAATCGACCCGGGTCATGATTGACCGGACTCGAGCTTGACTCGAGAGGCATTTTGATGGTTGACTGGAGTTGACCATGTCATGGAAAGTCCAAGTCTTGAGTACTTGTCATGTAAAGTCCAAGCTTGAGTCTTGGCATTTGGAAAGTCTAAGGGTATAGTCTTGGCCACGTAAGTCCAAGGGTGTAGTCTTGGCGGTGAAAGTCCAAGTCATGAGTACTTGGCATTTGAGAAGTCCAAGGGGTTTGATATTGGTGGCGTAAAGTCCAAGGGTGAAGTCTTGGCAGCATAAGTCCAATGGTTGATGGCGTATAGTCCAAGTGGAGTCTTGGCAGCGTAAGTCCAATGTGCCTTGGCAGTGTAGACATCATTAGCATGACATAGCCGATAGAAGCATCTGAATGCTAGCGTATGGATGAATAAGTCATGGATGACTTGGAGGGATCCGATAGGCGCGAGGCCGACGGAGGTAACTAGAAGGTTAGGTCTAGACTAAGGGTGGTCTAGAAATTATGGGGACACCATACTTGGGTTAAAACCTCATGTTTGAGGTTGGCAGTCGACTGGCAATATGGCCGGTTCGACTGCCTGAGTCAACTAGAGTTCGACTGCCATTTAAGGGCTGAAAATGCTCTGGTAGTCGACTGCTCATTAGAGCAGTCAACTGATTGGCTGATCAGTCGACTGTCATGGACGACAGTTGATTGATGGTTTGGCCGCGAGCACAGAACACTCCATAGCCGACTGGGTATTCGACTACGGGCGCTGGCAGTCGACTGATGGGAGTACCATTGGAGTCTTTTCAGCGTGGATCGAGCCATTGTCTCACAACAATAGTGTTGGCAGTCGACTTGGGCCTTATGGCAATCGACTACTAGGCAGAAATCTAGCCCGATACGGGTTAAAAAAAGGAGCTCAAGGAGGATTTCGGTATTGGTTCTTTGGGAGCTTTGGTGAGGCGATTTTAAGGCGAATTGCAGATGCATTTCAGGGCCTTCAAGCTCATCCAAGAAACCAACAAGCAAGCGCTCAAAAACCCTAGATCGTAAAGTGCTCTTTATATTTCTTTGTATTTTGCTTGTATTTTCATGTATTGCTTTTGTAATCACTTGTACGAGGTTTCTCCACCTCCGGATTTTTCTAAGAAGGAGTTATTCTTGATTAGTGGTGTGTGGTCACATCGCTAGAGCTCGTTGAGCTCGATCCGTGGAGTAGGAATCATTCGATTTCGAACCACGTTATATCATTGTGTTTGTGTGATTGTATTTATGTTGTATTTATTTTATTATTTCTATTTCCGCTGTGTATAACACATTTTGTAGCAAACGTGAATGAATTCCATCGACGCATCGAAATGAGCTATTCACACCCCCCTCTAGCGGTCACCGAATTCTCAACAAAACTCTTGCAAAATCCTCCATCTCAAGCTCCATTTATAACCTGCATCGAGCTGATTTTGCACCCATCAGTCGACTGATTGTGACCATCAATCGACTAGTCCTATAGTAGTTTCAACGGATCCATCATAAGTTGACTGATCATGCCCATCAGTCGATTGATGATCCCATCAATCGAGTGCTCCACGCGATCACTCGATTGGAAAACCTTCTATGCTCAAATTCACCTCGATCAGTCGACTGATCTCTCTCGTCAGTTGACTAATGGTATCAGCAGTCGACTGCCCTCACTCGATCGTCGACTGTTCGTCTAGAACCAGGTCAGTCGAACACCAGTCGAGTCCAATCAACCTAGAGCAGTCGACTTGTACCTATACCAATCGACTGATGTCGGGTATGTTAGGGCAATCAACCCATGAATGATGTGTTTGGATGTGTGTGGAAAAGGGTTTAAGTTAGGTTGTATGTGGATTTGATGTGTGTTGAAGTCATGCAGGACTTAGTAATTCACACATGGCGAAAGCATTGGCAAGTCACCATCTCATGACTCGGTCCTTGAGTCGGTGAAGGATAGCATTGCGGAAGCAGTGCGCTTGGTGCATCCGAGGGACCGTCGGACGAGGAGCATTGGAGTGAAGCCAAAGGAAGTAGACTTTAGAGAAAGATGCAAAGGATGACATTGCAAAGCCGTGTGCTTGGTGCATTCGAGGGAAGTGGCCAGACGAAGAGAACTTCAAGGCGAGGGGCTCCAAGGGAAGATGAGAGTGAGTGATTGTAACCCGGGATGGGGTAACTCATAGGTGGACTTGGCCGAATGGCTAAGTGTCAGATGCTCGAACCAAAGTTTGTTTGAAGGTTTTCTCGACATCAATGGACTTCCATGATATGGTAGTCGACTGCTCCAAGTCGACCGAAGACTCGAGTGGTGTTCAAGTCTGGTTTCTGGCTGAATAGTCGACTGCCAAGGGATGGTAGTCGACTGCCAACATTATTAGTCGACTGATGGGAAGATCAATCGACTGATCGAGGCAAGTTTGGGCACAGAAGCTTTGGCAATCGAGTGATCTTGTCGACCACTCGACTGTTGGCTCCATCAGTCGACTGATGTGGGAACTGTTGGTTGAAATCCAATATGGATGAAGTCGTTGCGAGGCAACAGCTACAGCAGTAGTCAACTGCTTGGTTCCCAATGAGAAGAATAGCTTCTTCCCTATAATAAGGGGCCTTGGGTGACTTGGGATGGTAAATGTTTCATCTCTAAACATCCTCCCAAGTGCCTAAATGTTTTCTTCCCTCTTTCTTGAGTTTATTTCAATCATATTGTAAAGAGGGAGATTCTTGTAAGAAAGGTTACCTCCACCTAGCTTTGTGCAAAGGAGAGACTAGTGGAATTGTGTAGGCGTGATTCACCTTGGAAGAATCGGTCGTGGATTAGCGGCAAGGGTTGTGAACCATGTTACATCGGTTTGTTAGCATTGTTTTCTTAATTTTATTTATTATTTGTATTTCTGTTGTGCTAACCTTAATTGTAGATAATTAAGCGATCAAATTCCATCGTCTACATGAAGAGGGCTATTCACCCCCCTATAGCCGGCCACCGATCATCCAACAAGTGGTATCAGAGCCCAAGTTGCTTGTCACCGGACTCATCGCCGCAATAAGCATGACAACAAAGATGGCCGGCTCCAACATCCATCCACCTAAGTTTGAGGGTGAATTCGTGTGGTGGAAGAACCGTATGGAGGTATTTTTCGAAACGGATTTTGATATTATGTTAATCATGGAATCCGGTTTCGATATACCTAAGGACGAAGAGGGTGAACCAATTGAGAAATCGTGATGGACCAAGAAGCAAAGGGAGGAGCACCTTGCAAACTCAAAAGCGAAACACCACCTCTTCAATGTGCTCCCCCAACAAGAGATCAACCGGATTGGAGAGTGTGCAAGCACCAAGGAGATGTGGGAAAAGCTTGTAGAACTTCATGAGGGCACCTCTGAGGAAAAACTTGCAAGACGAGATCTCCTCCGCTCCCAACTCAACAACATCAAGCTTGACAAAGGGGAGAAGGTATTATCACTACACTCTAGGTTTAAAGAAATAATTAATGGATTTGTTAAGGGTAGGTGAAAAACTCTCCAACCAGGACATGATAATGAAAGCAATTGATGCATTCCCCCGGTGATCAAAGTGGAGATCAATGGTGGATTCTTTTTATATTTCGAAGAATCTAGATGTAAGCACCCTATAAGATTTTTTCTCCACCATGGAACTCTATGAAACAAGGCTTGAAGGAGTAGTAGAAAAGCAAATCAAGCCATCAAGGGGAGTGGCACTAGTAGCAAGCAAGGGGAAGAAGAAGAAGGAGACTCCACCTTCTTCATCCAATGAAGATTCTTCCTCCTCCTTCATGGATAGCAATGAAGAGACCTACATGATAAGGAAGGTATGACGTGCACTTAAAAGTTTTAAATTTAACAAGTCTAATGATAGGAGAAGAAGGCCAAGAAGAAAGATAATATGCTACAATTGCCAAGGAGAAGGACATATAAGAGATGATTGTCCCCTCTTGAACAAAAGCAAAGAAGAAAGGAAAAAGAAAGAAGGCAAGAAGAAGGGGAACAAGAAGATGGAAGAAGAAAGAAAAACAAAAGAAAAAGGGAAGGCCAAAGCACACAAGGCGACATGGGATGATCCATCATCCTCATCGGAAGAAGAAGAAGCCTTCACAAGCCTTGCACTCATGGAAATAGAAGATTTGGACTCCACCTCATCCTCCGAACAAGAAGCAAGCACAAGTGAGGTGGAGAGCTCAAGTGTAGGGGGAGTATCGTCCTCATTGAATTTGGAAAAGGAAGATTGGGTAAGTGAGGTAACGAATCTCCCTCCCAATAAAGTTATTTCCATGATTACTAGTTTAACTAAGGACTTATTTAGGGCTAAAAAGAAAAACAAAAGCATGCAAAATGAAATTAAGACCCTAGAAGAAAAGCTAGAAAAAGCATGTTTAAATGTTAATGATAATGCTTCTTCCAGTATTAATAATGCATGCTCACATGATGATTATATGCCTTTTAATATTAATGATGCATATATTGAAGAAAATAAGGCTCTAAGGGAAAAGGTAGATTTCCTAACTAAGGCCTTAGAAAAATTCACAATTAGCTCCAACACCCTAAACATGATTATTGGGAGTCAAAGGGCAAGTTTTAATAAGAAAGACCTAGGTTATAAGGGATCCAAAATTGAAAAAGCATATCATTGCCTAATTGCTAGGGGTCAAGCCAAAATCACCATGATAGCTAGGAAATGGATCCCTAAGGAGTTTTTGGTGAACCCTATAGGAAAGAACTTATATTGGGTTCCCAAGTCAATCCTTAAGGGTTAGGAAAATCCTAGGATAGTCAACCATGAGTGGACTTACTTTATATCATGTAAAATGGTTGACTTGTAAGGATGTGGGTAATGATTTTTTGATTGAGTGTTGGGTGATGATAATATGATCATAA
Organism: Wurfbainia villosa; assembly: GCA_025175895.1. Lineage (NCBI taxonomy): Eukaryota > Viridiplantae > Streptophyta > Magnoliopsida > Zingiberales > Zingiberaceae > Wurfbainia > Wurfbainia villosa. The sequence goes on along the minus strand of CM045996.1, from coordinate 14,784,854 downwards.
TATGAAAATCATGTATAATATTTAACTCATGATCTTCATATGTAATTTTTGGATAATATTTGATTTATGATCATGATATGCAATAATTGATAATATTTGATCATGATTGGTAATATGTGATTTTATGATCATGTTGGGTGTTTTAGGATATGGATACTTAACCTTGGTAGAATTGCATGAAAATTGATGGTTAAGTATAAATACCTTTAGGTACATCTCACACTCACTATAGGCTAACTTGATTGAAAACATAGCATGGGTGAGATGTTAGGTTGATACAAATGGTCCACTAATGCTTATGACATTTAGATGGTCATTCATAGGTATCATGATAGCAATAATAGACCAACTATGGGGAAAGCAAAAGTTTAATCAATGGACATATTGCCTATAGATCATAGTTGGATATTTTAAATGTTTTAAAAAAATTTCATGTTTTATAATTTGTATGTTCATGTTTTGAAAAGGCTCTAAGGCAAAACTAGCATTCAAGTTGATACAAAATTGAGTTATTTTCAAACTTTTGAGTTTTTGCCTTATCTTCAAAAATAAAATGAATTTTCATGAAAAATAATTTTTCACTAATAAAAGAACATACAAGAACTATGTTTTTAAAATATCACGATTTTTCGAATTTTCTATAATTTCTAGTGCATTTCTGAATTTCGTTCAGAAAATCAGAAAAGGTTGTTTTTGTTAGTAATATATGAGAGATGTCCTAAGGCAATCGCCTTATGTATGAACCATTTATATGATAAATGAAGATTCACTATTTGAGTATACATGTTTTATGTATTTGATTGGATCTTAAACTCATTTACTGAATGTCCACGATACGATTCACAGCATGAGAGAATTTGTTATTGGATCACAACTAGTGAGTATCTCTACATGTGTAATTGTGATGTATCGGAATTATCCCTAGTCGATGAATTGATGGATTAGGACACCATCAATTCTGTCGAGACTAGCACGAGGTATACTCCTTGGTGTATCCAAGCAGCTGATTCTCACTGGCTGGAGACATAGTGATGTCCGGAGTTAATCGTGGATGCTAGTTATGGTAACTAGTTCATTGGAGTGACCAGCCGTAAGACTTCATATGGTTCTCTTCATATATAGATATGTCAATGAAGTTCTTACTGTGGCTTAAGTGCGATGTTCCTTTGACTTGCGGTATTCAAGTCATCTTGATCATGGAGACTTATGCTTTGACATCTTAAGCAAACATCTCTAAGGAGATGTGGACCCGGGATGATTGGGTATAAGTCGAAGTGATCGAAGGTGTTTGAATAGCCTATAAAGGATTCACCACTCCTTGCGAGGAGATGTATACCCATGGCCTCTCGTCGGATTGTTACTAAAGTCTTTGGCCAAAGCATTACATGTTTAGAGTAAAGTACTCTTCGATACATGTGGAGTAACTAGAATCCGTAGGACGAGGAAATGATACTTGGGCTAGGTGTGACGTAGTCAGCCTAGTGGGGACTGACACAATAGACCATGTCCTAAACCAAGTGGGTATAAGATGAGTGAAGGGAATGGGGCACGATTCATTCGAGCTACTGAAGGGTTTCAGAAATAGTTCTGGATCAACCGTTGATCTTTTCGGTTAATTGGGGATCATGATGTACTACTAGGTGCCACTCATGATCGTTCTATAATTAATGGTTAATTATAGACAGCCAACATAAACCGAGAACCTATTTGGTCACACGCACAACGAGCGTAATCCAAAGGATTTAAAACGAGCTTGAGAATGGGATTCTCAGACCGAGAGAAACTAGGTTTGGTTGGACCAAACATAAAGCGAGCATGAAATCGTTTCAGTCGCAATGGAAGCGTGGATGGGCCGTGTCTTATGAAGACATAATGGATGAACCAAAATGGTTTGGTTCTAATCCAATGGAGGAGAATAAACCAAAGGGTTTGGTTTATTTTAAACGAATGAACCAAAAGTTGGTTCGGTTCGTTTTAACTTAAAATAAACCATCATGGTTTGGTTTATTTTAACTTATCTTAATGGAGCGGGTTAACGGGCCTAATGGTTATGATCCAATAACCATTAAGAGAATTAGTTCTCTATAAAAGAGGGCTTAATGGATAATTAAGCCCTAATCCAAACCTAGCTTGGAGTTGCCGCCCAACCTAGTTGTGCCGCCCAACCTCCATTGCCGCCCAGCTGGTTGTGCTGCCGTCTAGCTCCTTGCCAGCGTCCAAGCTTCAGCCGGTGAACCCTCCGGCGACCCTCAGGTGATCTTCCTAGGCCTCGGTGAAAAGGTGAGCACTTGGCTTCCTTATTTTGGTCGGCGCCTACTCCTCCACCAAGCTGTCCAGTTTTCTGGACAGCTTCTTCTCCTCTCGTCGGAGCATCGTTTGGATGGCGGTTAGAGCTCCGACAGCGGCTAACTTACCGGGGATTCGATCTCTGGTAATCCTCTGAGGTGGACGACGAAGGATTCGTCAATTGGTTGACGAATACCTCTCCGGAGAAGCGAGTTTTGAGAACTCGTATTAGGATCCGAATTTGGATTCGGATCGTGATCATCTCTTGATCACGTCATCTTCAACACGAGGCTAGTAACCCATACGAAGACGAAGCTCGTGGCTTAGTGAAGTCATCCCGAGGAACTCGGCGTGGATACGGATAGAGACGATTCTAGCGAGGATCATTCCGGTTGATGTCGTTCCCGCTACACGTCATACGAAAGGTATAACGTAGATAAATTTCCTTTTATTGCAAATTTAAATTTACGGTTATGTCTACACTTGTTGTAATATGCATGCGTGTGTTGTGTGTGTTGTAATAAATGTAGATTTATTATTTTTATTGCTTCTGCTGTGTTCATGTTTACGAAACATGATCGAACACACACACGCCGCGGTGCCGGAAACCCAACAGTGGTATCAAAGCCCAGGTTGTGTTTCGACATAATCATAAAAATCATTTTGCGATAGTCATAATGTATTTCTGGAAATTTTCTAATTTTGGAAATTTAGAAGTATTTATGGAAATTTTTCAATTTTGGAAAGTTTAGAAGTATTTATAGAAATCTTCCACTTTTGGAAAGTTGGAAGTATTTATGGAAATTGATATTTTCCATAAATAAAATATTTGATTAGATTCTGGAAATTTGTTTCCTAATTTAATCATGATTTGATTTGGGAAATCAAATCTTAAAATATTTTATTTCCATAAGTAGCTTTAATGATTTAGGAAATTGGTTTCCTAAATAGATTTTCCTTAATCAAATAATTCCATGAATAAAATATGTGATTAGATTTGGAAATTTGTTTCCTAATTTAATTATGATTTGATTTGGATAATCAAATCTTAAACATATTTTATTTCCATAAATAGTTATGACATATAAGGAAATATATACATGACATAATTGTATGCCATGTAATTGCATTAGATGCATAACATTATGCCATGCGTGTTGTGACATGTAGATGTATGTCATGTATGCCATGCCATGTAGATAATAGTTATTTGCATGCAAAGAGGATGAGACATAAAAACCCTTAAACAATATTAAAGCCTACACCTTCCATTAATATGGTTAGAACCAGAGTTCCATTTCTTGTTTGGGTTGTTGGACTCTCTCCAAGCCCGGCTCAAACCCGAATATGTTCAAACCATGGAATAGTTTAATACTAATATGGTAAGAGTCAGAGGTCAATCGTTAGCTTTGGTTGTTGGACTCTCTCCAAGCTGGGCTAATTGGTTGAATGCGCTCTAACCATATTAAAACTATTTCCCGATTAATGGGTTGGCTTTAACCTGGAGCATCGGCTTGTTGGACTCTCTCCAAGGTCGATGTAAAGGGAGGTGAAGTTGGGTGCTATGCATATGATGCATACTTGTTAATGTGTTAACAACCCGATGTATGTATGAACATTCAATTAGTTGATAGCACATTGTGATAGTTGCATATACGTGATATGCAATCGGTATAGTTGATACCTACCGTCGTAGTTATGAATGGCTTGTTGGACTCTCTCCAAGGTTGTTCATAACTATGATGGATATCAGCCCATTCAGAGATGGACCTACGATCTCCCGAAGTGATTTTGGGGTTTTTGAAATTCGAAAAAATGAATGGGATTTATAAATGTATATTGATGCATTTTAAAATCATTTTCTCATATATGCTCATTTTGTATTTCTAGGTCAATAAATTGATCATGACGTCTTTGAATTTGCGCACTATTTTGGATTCGAACAAACTGACTGGGCCTAACTTCCTGGACTGGCTTAGAAACCTGAGAATTGTTCTCAAGGCGGAAAAGCTTGCATATGTCCTTGAAGAGCCTCTTCCTGACCGTCCTAAGGACGATGCAACTCCCGACCAAATGTTGGTCTATCAGAAGCATGTGGCAGATTCTGAGCTGGCGAGTTGCATCATGCTAGCGGCGATGGTACCTGAGCTGCAAAAGCAGCATGAGCATATGGATGCTAATACTATGGTCTTCCATCTTCATGAGTTGTTCGATGAGCAAGCGAGATCCGAAAGGTTCGAGGTCTCTAGGCTCCTCTTCACCACGAAGATGCAAGAAGGTTCATCTCAGAGTGCGCTTTGTGCTAAAGATGAACGGTACATCGAGCGGCTAGCTACCCTCGGTTTTGTGATGGATCATGAGTTAAGTATTGACTTAATTCTGCATTGTTTGCCCAAGAGTTTCTCGCAATTTGTGATGAACTATCGGATGAACAAATTGGAATCCACCATTCCCGAGCTCCTCAATATGCTGAAGACTGTGGAGCCTTCTGTGAAGCATGAGGAGAAGGCGGTTCTGTTAGTTGATTCCTCAAAGAAGGGTTCTAAGAGGAAGGCAAAAGAACAGAAGAAAGGAAAGAACAAAAAGACAAAGAAGGCGGAACCAGCGCAAAAGGGCACTTGCCATCACTGTGGCAAGGAAGGCCACTGGCGAAGAAACTGCAAGATTTATCTTGAGTCCATGAAGAAGAAGAAGGCATCCGATGCCCCATCCTCTTCAGGTATCTTCGTTATTGATTGTCATTCTATTTCCTTAGACACTTGGGTATTGGATACTGGGTGTGGCTCACATATATGTAATGACATACAGGGGCTAAGGAATAGAAGAAGACTTGTCAAAGGGGAGTCAAATTTGCGAGTTGGCAATGGAGCAAAGGTTGCTGCGGTCGCCATCGGAACTTATTTGCTGAAGCTCCCTAGTGGACTAGTCTTAGAACTGGACAATTGCTATTATGTTCCTTCTCTAATAAAGAACATTGTTTCTATTTCCTGTTTAAATATAAATGGTTTCCATTTGACGTTTAGTAACAATTGTTGTTATATAACTTAATGGCGACTTATGGAACCGAACCTGAGTAATGGCATTTATACGCTGGACGATCCAATGACATTTTCAATATCGGGCGAGCAACACGCTGTGCTCGAAAGGATAATCAAATAGACTTATATGTGGCATTGTCGCTTGGCCATATAAGCAAGAAACGCATGTCCGAATTACACCGATGTGGAATTCGGAATCGCTTGAATTGGATTCATACGATACATGCGAATCATGCTTAAAAGGCAAGATGACTAAGTTACCTTTTACCGAAAAGGTGAACGAGTGAGAGAGTTACTAGGACTAATACATACCGATGTATGTGGACCTATGTCAACTCAAGCTTTAGGAGGCTATAGCTACTTCATTACCTTCACCGATGATCACTCACGGTTTGGGTATGTGTTCTTGATGAAACACAAGTCTGAAGCCTTTGAAAGGTTCAAAGAATTCAGAATGAAGTAGAGAAACAACATGACAAGAGTATTAAAATACTTCGATCGGATCGAGGTGGTGAATACTTAAGTCAAGAGTTTCTTGATTATCTAAGAGACAATGGGATATTGTCTCAATGGACTCCGCCCTATACACCACAGCATAATGGTGTATCACGAGAGGCGTAATTAGGACCTTGTTGGACATGGTCGGTCAATGATGAATCATCTAACTCTTCCCAAGTCCTTTGGGGTTATGCACTTCGCATTGTTTACTTGTTAAATGTAATGCCTACTAAGGTAGTCTCAACTACTCCATATGAGATATGGAATAGTAAGAAACCTCATGTATCTTACTTGAAGATATGGGGTTGTCTCGCTATGTGAAGTGGATCAGACGTACAAATTGGATGCTAAGTCCGATAAATGTCTATTTATTGATACCCTAAGGAAACAAGGGGTTACCAATTCTATCATCCTGTGGAACAAAAGGTGTTTGTTTCAAGGCATGCTGTGTTTCTAGAGAAAGAGTTTCTCCTGAAAGAAAACAGTGGGAGTGTCGTCGAGCTTGAGGAGGCTCGAGAGACTCAAATAGACATTGATGAGATACACGGTGAGCACAATCACCGACAACTCATAGTGATGAGCAATCTACTGATCTATTATAACACCACATCTTCAGAGATCCGTAGAACACGCAATATTCCCGAGAGATATGGATTTCTCGTAAGTTTAATCGAACGACGGTTACTCATTGATGATGAGGAGCCTACCAGCTTATGAAGAAGTGCCGACAAGTTCAGAAAGGGATAAGTGGCTTGGTGCCATGAAGTCGGAAATGGATTCCATGTATGAAAACCAAGTTTGGAACTTGGTTGACCCACCTGAAGGCATAAAGCCTATAGGGTGCAAGTGGGTTTTCAAGAAGAAAACCGGCATGGATGGTAATGTGATTACCTATAAAGCTAGATTGGTGGCGAAAGGATATCGTCAAAAACAAGGTGTTGATTATGACGAAACCTATTCGTCAGTAGCTATGCTTAAATCCATTCGGATGCTCGCCATAGCGGCTCATTATGATTATGAGATATGGCGATGGATGTGAAAATAGCTTTCCTTAATGGAAACCTTCTCGAGGACGTGTATATGATACAAATTGAGGGTTTCACATCGCTGATAAAACCAAGGTATGCAAATTGCGATACCGATTTATGGATTGAAGCAAGCATCCAGAGTTGGAATATCCGCTTTGATGAGACAATCAAAAGTTTGATTTCTCACAAAATCGACGAACCTTGTGTGTACAAGAAGGTTAGTGGGAGGCAATCAGATTCCTAGTATTGTATGTCGATGACATACTACTTATAGGAAACGATGTTTCAATCTTACAACAGTGAAGGTTTGGTTATCCAAGACATTCTCCATGAAAGACGGGAGAAGCAACCTACATCCTCGGATTAAGATCTATAGAGATAGATCAAACGGCTGTTTGCTTGGTCTTCGCAGCTACATATATATAGATCGAAAAGCAAAGAGGTTTAGCATGTCGGAATCCAAGAAAGGTTTCCTACCCATCAGGCATGGGGTACACCTTTCGAAGTCTATGTGTCCGCGCACAGAAGACGAGAGGATTTGCATGAGTAAGATTTCCTATGCATCCGCAATAGGATCTATCATGTATGCTATGTTATGTACGAGGCCCGATGTATCGTATGCTCTGAGTGTCACGAGCAGATACCAGTCCGATCCAGGAATGGATCATTGGGCGGCTGTTAAGACGATCCTTAAGTACTTGAGAAGAACTAAGGATGTGTTCCTAATATATGGAGAAGGGGACATGGTGATACGCGGGTATACGGATGCCAGCTTCCAGACAGACAAGGATGATTCCAGGTCTCAGTCTGGATACGTGTTCACCTTGAATGGAGGCGCAATAAGTTGGAAAGGTTCCAAGCTTGACACTATAGCGGATTCTACCACTAAGGCAGAATACGTTGCAGCTTTGGAAGCAGCAAAGGAAGCGGTTTGGATCAAGAAGTTCATCTATGAACTTGATGTGGTCTCATCAATGATCCAAACATGTGCTTCACCGCTATCATCTTATCAGAGAGATCATCAGTAGGAACGAAATACAAATCGAGAAAATTCCCACTGAAAGGAACTTAGCGGATCCCTTGACTAAGGCATTACCTCAAAATAAGTTTGAGGGTCATGATCGAGCTTATGGTATTGGATACCGTAGCGATTGGCATTAGGCCAAGTGGGAGTCTGTTAGTAATATATGAGAGATGTCCTAAGGCAATCGCCTTATGTATGAACCATTTATATGATAAATGAAGATTCACTATTTGAGTATACATGTTTTATGTATTTGATTGGATCTTAAACTCATTTACTGAATGTCCACGATACGATTCACAGCATGAGAGAATTTGTGATTGGATCACAACTAGTGAGTATCTCTACATGTGTAATTGTGATGTATCGGAATTATCCCTAGTCGATGAATTGATGGATTAGGACACCATCAATTCTGTCGAGACTAGCATGAGGTATACTCCTTGGTGTATCCAAGCAGCTGATTCTCACTGGCTGGAGACATAGTGATGTCCGGAGTTAATCGTGGATGCTAGTTATGGTAACTAGTTCATTGGAGTGACCAACCGTAAGACTTCATATGGTTCTCTGCATATATAGATATGTCAATGAAGTTCTTACTGTGGCTTAAGTGCGATGTTCCTTTGACTTGCGGTATTCAAGTCATCTTGATCATGGAAACTTATGCTTTGACATCTTAAGCAAACATCTCTAAGGAGATGTGGACCCGGGATGATTGGGTATAAGTCGAAGTGATCGAAGGTGTTTGAATAGCCTATAAAGGATTCACCACTCCTTGCGAGGAGATGTATACCCATGGCCTCTCGTCGGATTGTTACTAAAGTCTTTGGCCAAAGCATTACATGTTTAGAGTAAAGTACTCTTCATAGAATTAGAATCCGTAGGACGAGGAAATGATACTTGGGCTAGGTGTGACGTAGTCAGCCTAGTGGGGACTGACACAATAGACCATGTCCTAAACCAAGTGGGTATAAGATGAGTGAAGGGAATGGGGCACGATTCATTCGAGCTACTGAAGGGTTTCAGAAATAGTTCTGGATCAATCGTTGATCTTTTCGATTAATTGGGGATTATGATGTACTACTAGGTGCCACTCATGATCGTTCTATAATTAATGGTTAATTATAGACGGCCAACATAAATCGAGAACCTATTTGGTCACACGCACAACGAGCGTAATCCAAAGGATTTAAAACGAGCTTGAGAATGGGATTCTCAGACCGAGAGAAACTAGGTTTGGTTGGACCAAACATAAAGCGAGCATGAAATCGTTTCAGTCGCAATGGAAGCGTGGATGGGCCGTGTCTTATGAAGACATAATGGATGAACCAAAATGGTTTGGTTCTAATCCAATGGAGGAGAATAAACCAAAGGGTTTGGTTTATTTTAAACGAATAAACCAAAAGTTGGTTCGGTTCGTTTTAACTTAAAATAAACCATCATGGTTTGGTTTATTTTAACTTATCTTAATGGAGCGGGTTAACGGGCCTAATGGTTATGATCCAATAACCATTAAGAGAATTAGTTCTCTATAAAATTAAGAGGGCTTAATGGATAATTAAGCCCTAATCCAAACCCTAGCTTGGAGTTGCCGCCCAACCTAGTTGTGCCTCCCAACCTCCATTGCCGCCCAGCTGGTTGTGCTGCCGTCTAGCTCCTTGCCGGCGTCCAAGCTTCAGCCGGTGAACCCTCCGGCGACCCTCCGGTGATCTTCCTAGGCCTCGGTGAAAAGGTGAGCACTTGGCTTCCTTGTTTTGGCAAGGCGCCTACTCCTCCACCAAGCTGTCCAGTTTTCTAGACAGCTTCTTCTCCTCTCGTCGGAGCATCGTTTGGACGGCGGTTAGAGCTCCGACAGCGGCTAACTTACCGGGGATTCGATCTCCGGTAATCCTCTGAGGTGGAGGACGAAGGATTCATCAATTGGTTGACGAATACCTCTCCGGAGAAGCGAGTTTTGAGAACTCGTATTAGGATCCGAATTTGGATTCGGATCGTGATCATCTCTCGATCACGTCGTCTTCAACACGAGGCTAGTAACGCGTACGAAGACGAAGCTCGTGGCTTAGCAAAGTCATCCCGAGGAACTCGGCGTGGATACGGATAGAGACGATTCTAGCGAGGATCGTTCCGGTTGATGTCGTTCCCGCTACACGTCATACGAAAGGTATAACGTAGATAAATTTCCTTTTATTGCAAATTTAAATTTACGGTTATGTCTACACTTGTTGTAATATGCATGCGTGTGTTGTGTGTGTTGTAATAAATGTAGATTTATTATTTTTTTATTGCTTCCGCTGTGTTCATGTTTACAAAACATGATCGAACACACACACGCCGCGGTGCCGGAAACCCAACAGTTTTTAGGGTGCCAGTCGATTGATGCTCTGATTCAATCGACTGATGTATTGTGCACGAGCACAATAACCTATTTTCATCAGGTTTTAAACTGATTTTGGTGATTTTCTTTCCCAAGACTTGATGTCATGGTTATATAACATATGTTAGATGTTTTTGATGGTGCCAAAGGGGGAGAAATATGAGGGTTTAAGTTTATCATGCAAGAGGGAATTAGCATGGGTTAAGAGGGAGTTGCATGTATTTAGGGGGAGTGTTTGATATCAATGTTTTGCATGCTTTATTCCTTATGTATTTTGGTTAAATGTTTTACCTAACTTAAACGGATTGTCAAACATCAAAAAGGGGGAGATTGTTAGGGCAATCAACCCATGAATGATGTGATTTGGTGTGTGTTGCAAAGGGTTTAAGTTATGTTATTTGTGGATTTGATATGTGTGTTAAAGTCGTGTAGGACTTAGTAATTCACACATGGCGAAAGCATTGGCAAGTCACCATCTCATGACTCCATCCTTGAGAATGTGAAGGATAGCATTGCGGAAGTCGTCCGCTTGGTGCATTCGAGGGACCGCCAGACGAGGAGCATTGGAGTGAAGCCAAAGGAAGTAGACTTCAGGGCAAGACACGAAGGATGACATGTTAGTATGAGCCCTTAGTGCCAATTATGAGATGATTAGTGAGGGAAACTTTTGTATTATATTCTTGCATTAATAAAGGCAAAGATTGATTATTATATTTCTTTATGCGTGTGCCAGCTAAATAAATATAATAATGCCCATGAATAGTAGGTTGTTATCTACAGTATATCAATTGGTAGAATTGATTATGAGAAGCTGTAGAGAACACTATTCTTAAATATTCCTAGTCGAGTATTGTATTAATAGACAAGGGCTATATTGATACATTGAGACTAGCATGTAGGTCAATGGATGACTTTATCTCACAAGTCATGGATATGTGATATCACATTGATACATGGGTATATATATTGGAGACTATATATACTGAATTGACCCACCATGAGAAAGTATCATGGATCGTTATATGAGTATCATATACTTTCTCATGTGACTATTGGTATGAATAGTCCTTAGACCTGAAGTCACTACGGTTCCCTACATAAGGAGTTATGTACTTTGGTATCGTCTAACGTCACACCGTAATTGGGTGACTATAACGGCGATTACTGAGTATGTAACAAATTATGCGGAGGGATATGAGTGATGTAGATGGGATCTATCCCTCCCATATGACGGGAGTGATATCTTTGGCCTCTTGATAGAGTAGGACCACGAAATGCATGGTCATGCTCAAATGAGTCAATATGAGATATTGAGCTCATTTGTTTGAGTGAGTCTACTTGGGGATCAAGAAACATAAAGATTGATAAGAGGGTGACAGGGTCTATGCCTCATTGATCGATCTGAGATATCAAGGATAGAAGTGTTAGGACCCTTGGAATGGCTAGAGGGGGGGTGATTAGCCTTTCTTGTTTCTACACAAAATGTTAGTGGAAGCAATACAAATATAAGCACAAACAAAAACAAGAAACAAAACTAACACCCGATGTAACGTGGTTCGGAGATGATGCTCCTACTCCACGGCAATCCGTAAGGTGGATTAGCCCTAATCAACCGTCACTAGAACCTCCTTTGGATGAACCAAGGTGGAGAAACCTTTCTTACAATTCTCTCCTCTTCTTTACAATGATGGATGATCAAGAACAAGAGAAGAGGAGGATTTAAATCACTAAAAACACTTGGAAGGCTTGGTGAGCACGAGAGAATAGTTAGGAGCAAGAGCACTAGCTTCACCAAGCTCCCCATGGCCCCTTTTTATAGAAGAGGGGTTGTTTTTCTCGTTGGGCGTCGATCAGTCGACTGATGCATGCCATCAATCGATCCGCCACCAGCCAACTTATAAACGCGATCTCCGCGAGATTCGAGCCGCATTCCAACGGCCGGTGATCACGACCGATCCTCCATCCATCGATCGATGGGGTAATCAGTCGAGTGATCAAGGCAGCAGTCGAGTGAGACTGCATTCTGTGGCAATATTTCTCTTGATCACCGTGATGTCATTTTAGTCATCGATCGCAGTAATCGGCCCGATCGACGATCAAGCTGAGATGGTCGAGTTTCATTCGACGCCGAGCGCTGACATCGCGATACATCGTGTCGATCGATCGATACTCATCAAGTATGAGTAATTCATACTTGATTTTATACCCTAGACCTAGACTTAACCTTCTAGCTCCTCAATAAGCCTTGCGCCTTCAGGATCCCTCCGAGTCCGCGACTTGTTCATCCTTTGCGCTTTGCTTCCAAGAGCTTCCTTCGGTTTCGTCATGTCTTGGGTTGCCAAATGCTTGGACTTTACGCCGCCAAGATGCTGCCAAGACTTTACTTTGGACTTCCTTTGCCAAGGTTCACTTTGGACTTTATGCTGCCAAGACTACAAGCTTGGTCTTATGCCGCCAAGTCCATCCCTTGGACTTCCTTTGCCAAGATCATACTTGGACTTCCTTTTACCAAGTACTTCATCCTTGGATTTCCCTGTCACTTAAACATATTCGTAATTAGATCACAAGATATTGCCTAACTTAGATGATTAGCCAAACATCAAAACATATAAATGCTTGGAGCATTGTTGCACCAACAATCTCCCCCTTTTTGATGTTTGAAAATCATTTAAGTTAGGTCTTTAAAGATACACACATAATCATCTAACTTAAGCATTCCTTCTCCCTCTTTGACATACATCAAAAAGAGAAGGATGAAAGAATTAAGAATGTTGGATCTTGGACTAAGGTATTAGATTGAAATTAAGCTCCCCCTTAATCCAAGATAGGATGTAAATTACATTTGAAGCAAAGCATAATCTAAAATTGAAAAGTTAAATCCTAACTTTGCACCAACAATGGTTTTGGGGATAAAAGGATAGAATTTATTGAAACTCCCCCTAAACCATCAGATTAAGCAAATTCCCTAAAACTCGCTTATACGCAATATTATCATACTAGAGTGTTAGGACATCAAAAATACATCAAATATCAGAAAATGGAGCTTATTATTATCGATATCCACTGATCGCTACGCCTGAAATCGAAATTTTAGCCTTTTTAGCCCATTTTCAGAAATGCGGTAGAAATTCCAGAAATCTCGAAAAATCACGAAATTTTGCGTACACATTTCTAAAATCATACTTTATTAAGGAAAAATAATTTGAAAAATATATGTTTTCCAAATTCCAAGATTGATACAAATTTGGAAACTTACAAAAGTTCTAAAGAATTTTCAACCTTTGTATCACTTTTGTGATTCACTTGAAAATTGTTTTCCAAAATATAATAAACATAGTTTAAAATATATATGATTTGGAATTCCCAACCATGTTCTTAGAGATATGTACTCATTACTTGAATACAAGCCTTCCCAATGGTTGGTCCATAAGGTATTTATGTCTCTAGGTGTGTCATTGGCTCATAGTAATGCATCATAACAAGCATGATGAGCCAAGTACACCTTCCCTATCATCTCACATGGTTCTAAGTGTCTCAAAATAAAAATCAAGGTTTCTTAAGGCTTTTTGTGAGATGTATCAAGGTATAAAGATAACATATAAACATGGGATCATGCAAACCTAGAATTTTACTCTACAAGGCACATACCAAGCTCTCTCCTTAAGGATGAAAATTCATTTTCGGGAAGAGCTTTGGTGAAGATATCGGCAAGATTGGACTTAGATTCTACATAATTAAGTTCAATGTCCCCTCTTGCCACATGATCTCTTATGAAGTGATGTTTCACTTCAATGTGCTTGGTCCTAGAGTGATGCACCGGATTTTTGGTCAAGTTGATGGTACTCACATTATCACAATAAACTTTAATGTTAGAGTAGTGTAGCTCATAGTCCACAAGAGTATGCCTCATCCAAAGTAATTGAGCTACACAACCACCCATAGCCACATATTCGGCTTCGGTGGTTGATAAAGCAACACAATGTTGCTTCCTACTACTCCAACTAACTAGGGAGGACCCAAGAAATTGGCATCCACCACTAGTACTTTTCCTATCCAATTTGCACCCGGCATAATCGGAATCGGTATAACCAAGTAATTCAAATGACCTAGTCCTAGGATACCAAAGTCTTACATTTAGGGTGCCTTTAATATACCTTAATATTCTTTTGACGGCTACCAAATGTGATTCTTTGGCACAAGATTGGTATCTTGCACACATACCTACCGCAAATAAAATGTCGGGTCTACTAGCGGTTAGGTATAGTAAGCTACCAATCATACTCCTATAAAGTTTAAGATCAATTGATTTACCTTCATGATCACTATCTATCCTAGTGCTAGTGGCCATAGGAGTGGTTATAATTTTGGCATTTTCCAAACCAAATTTCTTGATCATTTCATTTGCATATTTGGTTTGATAAATATGAATACCCTCATTGGTTTGTTTGACTTGTAAACCTAGGAAAAAAGGTAAGCTCTCCAACCAAACTCATTTCAAATTCATTTTCAATATTTTTTATAAAGTCTTGAAGAAGATCATCATTTGTTGACCCAAAGATGAGATCATCAACATATACTTGAGCTATGAATATATCTTTTAATGTTGACTTTATAAACAAAGTTTGATCTACTTGACCTCTTCTAAACTCCTTAGAAATTAAGAAGGATGACAATCTTTCATACCATGCCCGGGGAGCTTATTTTAACCCATATAATACTTTCCTAAGCTTACATACATGATTTGGATAATCTATGTTCTCAAATCCGGGTGGTTGCTCTACATATACTTCCTCCTTAATAAAACCATTTAAGAATGCCGATTTAACATTCATTTGGTAAAGTTTAAATCCCATGAAGGAAGCATACCCTAAGAGAATCCTAATAGATTCTAACCTTGCCACCGGGGCATAAGTCTCATCATAGTCAAGCCCCTCAACTTGATTGAATCCCCTAGCAACCAACCTAGCCTTATTTCTAGTGATATTTCCTTGATCATCTAGCTTATTCCTAAAGACCCATCTTGTAGTAATTATGGTGCTATCATTGGGTCTAGGCACTAATTCCCACACTTGACTTCTCTCAAATTGAGCCAATTCATCTTGCATTGCCAAAATCCAATCCGGATCATGTAATGCATCATTGATCGACTTGGGCTCAATTTGTGAGATAAGAGCTACTTGACTAGTAGGAGGTCTATGAAATGACCTAGTTCTTACTCCTTGAGATAGATCTCCTACTACTTGGTCAAGTGGATGATCTTGATGAATTCTTAGGTTTCTAGAAGGGGTTTCAATTTGATTATCATTATCTTCCACCCTTCTTTCATCATCGGAGTCTCCTCTTCCTCCCCCTTGATCATTACCCCTAATGGTCAAATTTTGAAGTTTTTGGGTAATGTCTTGATTATTGTCATTAATATCCTTATCAATGGAGGACTTTCTAGGTAGGTACTAGTAGTTTCATCAAATTGAACATTGGAAGACTCCTCAATCCCTTTGGTTCTCTTATTGTAGACTCTATACTCTACTTGTGGATGAGTATCCAACTAGGATTCCTCATCCGCTTTTGATTCAAATTTTCCTAAGTTATCTTTGGTGTTTAGAATATAAACTTTACACCCAAAGACTTTGAAATAATGAATTGTGGGTATAGTCCCATTCCATAATTCAAATGGTGTTTTTCCTAAAAACCTATGGATTTGAACCCTATTTTGGATATAGCAAGCGGTATTAACCGCTTCCGCCCACAAGTAGCTAGGTAGAGAATATGCATTAAGCATAGTCCTAGCCGCCTCGTGTAGGGCACGATTTCTCCTTTCCACCACCCCATTTTGTTGGGGTGTTCTAGGACAAGAGAACTCATGCTTGTACCCTTGCTCTAAACAAAATTGTGAAAATTTTAGATTTTCAAATTCACCACCATGATCACTACGGATCCAGTTGATTTTGAGACTCTTTTCATTTTCAACCCTTTTACTAAATCCTATGATTATTTCTAAGGTATCATCCTTATGTTTCATAAAATAGACCCAAGTATACCTAGAAAAGTCATCTACTATAACCAAACAATATTTATTACCATTTAACGATGGAGTACTATGGCAATCAAATAAGTCAAGATGCAATAATTCTAATGGTAAAGAAGTATTGGTTAGGATTTTACCTTTGTGTGATGCCTTTGTTTGTTTTCCTTCTTGGCATGCATCACACAATTTGTTCTTGACATACTTGATCTTTGGTAGCCCTTTGACCAACTCCATCTTGGCTACCTTGGCTATGTTTTTCATGTTGATATGCCCCAATCTTCTATGCCATAGCCAACTTTCCTCTTCTTTTGCAACAAAACACTTAGTAGAAATGTTAGAAGCATATGAAAGATCAACATAATAGATATTTGATTTCCTATATCCAACTAACATGCAATCATTTAATTCCTTGTGTCTAATCATGCATTTAGAGGATTCAAAAGAGACATGATAGTTTGCATCACAAAGTTGACTAACACTTAATAAATTAAATTTCATATTTTCAACTAGCAAGACTTTGTGAATAACAATTTTGGGGGATACCTCAATTGTTCCTCTACCTAATATCTTGAGTTTTCCACTATTCCCAAAAGACACTGCTCCCTTCTTCACATATTTAATTGTGGAGAACTTGCTCACATCCCCGGTCATATGTGTTGAGCAACCGCTATCCACAATCCACATACCTCGCTCTCCTACCTAAATCACATGAAAAACACAAGCTTTTGGTACCCAAACATTTGGACCGTAACATTAAGTAAAACTTCTTAGGTACCCAAGCTTTCTTAACCTTACCCTTAATAGTTGCTTTCCTATTTATTAATGAAATGTAAGCAACTTCTTTTCTTTGGCTTATAACCTAAACCGCCTTGTTATAAACCGCTCTTTGTCTACTAAGAATCATATCAAGACACTTTGAGCCATATGAAAATTTTTCTAAACATGCTTTTAATTCACTAACCTCATCCTTAAGTTTGTCATTTTCTTCCTTAAGCATGCAAGAATCAACATGTGAAGGTTTTTCATTTTTAATAGCCTTTAGTTCTACCTTCATGCTCTTAACCTTAGATTTTGACTTATCTAGAGCTTCTTTAAGATACGCAATTGATTTATAGAGAAGCATAACCTTGGGAGAATTCATTACCTCATCGTCACTAGATGACGATTCATCACTTGAAGAATCTTCTTGACTTGATGTGCCGGAATCATCTTCTAATGCCATGAGTGCCACATGGCTGATATGGCAAAGCTCATCATCGGATGAAGAGTCTTCAACACTTGGTGTGTCCCATGTGGTTTGAGCCACCATGGCCTCCTTCTTCTTCTTTTCCTTCTTGTCCTTCTTTTTCTTTTCCTTTTCTTCCTTCTTCTTTAGTTCCGGGCAATTCGGCTTTATATGCCCCTTCTTGTTGCAAGCATGGCAAATCACATTATTGCTAAAACTTGAATTACCATTAAATTTACCTTTGAGGAATGAGACCCCGTCCTTGCTTCTCTATTCTTGAACTCTCTTGACTTTCTATAAAGCTTCTTGACGAAATTTTCCATTTCACTAGATGAATCCCCATCGCAACTTGACTCATCCTCCGACTCGGATGATGATGAAGCTTCTTTCTTTCCTTCTTCTTCTTTTCTTTCTTGTCCTTCTTTCAACAAATAGAGCTAACCCCTTTTCCTTAGAGGACATGTTAGTTTGCTCATGTAATTCAAACTCACAAAATAATTCATCAATTTTAATTTGAGATAGATCCCTAGTTACCTTAATGGCATCAACTATAGAGGTCCATAAAGAATTTCTAGGAAATGCTTGTAAGATATACCTTACCAAATCCCGGTTGTCGACTCGCTCACCTATGATATGGAGTCCGTTCACAATTTCCTTGAACCTTCCATGCATTTGACTTACGGTTTCATACATCTTCATTTGGAAGGCTTGAAGTTGTCCAATTAATAGGTCCTTCTTGGCCCTCTTTGACTCCTTGGAACCTTCATTTAGCTCAATGAGCTTTTCCCATAGCTCCTTGGCGGATTCAAAAGGCCCCACCTTGTTGAGTTGCTCCATTGTGATGCCACATTGGATGGTGAGGACGGCCTTTGCATTTGATTCAAATTTCTTGTTTATTTCTCTTGTCCAATCCTTGCTTGGAATAGGGTGTCCATGTTCATCCACCGGTTCCTCGAAGCCATCTACAACACTATGCCAAATTTCAATATTACTCATAAGATAGTACTTCATCCTACCTTTCCAATACGCAAAGTGACTCCCATCGAAGAGCGGTGGCTTGGCGATGCTATATCCCTCTTGAAGAGCCATTGATGTCTTGGTTGATGGTGAGATCTTCCAAGCTATCCGGGCTCTGATACCACTTGTTAGGACCCTTGGAATGGCTAGAGGGGGGGTGATTAGCCTTTCTTGTTTCTACACAAAATGTTAGCGGAAGCAATACAAATATAAGCACAAACAAAAACAAGAAACAAAACTAACACCCGATGTAACGTGGTTCGGAGATGATGCTCCTACTCCACGGCAATCCGTAAGGTGGATTAGCCCTAATCAACCGTCACTAGAACCTCCTTTGGATGAACCAAGGTGGAGAAACCTTTCTTACAATTCTCTCCTCTTCTTTACAATGATGGATGATCAAGAACAAGAGAAGAGGAGGATTTAAATCACTAAAAACACTTGGAAGGCTTGGTGAGCACGAGAGAATAGTTAGGAGCAAGAGCACTAGCTTCACCAAGCTCCCCATGGCCCCTTTTTATAGAAGAGGGGCTGTT
Organism: Wurfbainia villosa; assembly: GCA_025175895.1. Lineage (NCBI taxonomy): Eukaryota > Viridiplantae > Streptophyta > Magnoliopsida > Zingiberales > Zingiberaceae > Wurfbainia > Wurfbainia villosa. The sequence goes on along the minus strand of CM045996.1, from coordinate 14,765,800 downwards.
TTTCCCGTTGGGCGTCGATCAGTCGACTGATGCATGCCATCAGTCGACTGCCGCCGAAGCCAACGGCTTCTGAAACGCGATCTCCGCGGAGATTCGTAGCCGCAATTTCCAACGGCCAGGTGATCAGTCGACTGATCCCTCCATCAGTCGACTGATGGGGTGATCAGTCGAGTGATCAAGGCAGCAGTCGAGTGAGACTGCATTCTGTGGCGATATTTCTCTTGATCAGTCGACTGATGTCATTTTCAGTCGACTGATCGCAGAATCCCGATCGATCCGACCAAGCCACCGATCGATGGTCGTGGTTTCATTCGACTACCGAACGCCGACTGGGCCGATCGATACATCGTTACGATCGATACTCATCAAGTATGAGTAATTCATACTTGATTTTATACCCTAGACCTAGACTTAACCTTCTAGCTCCTCAATAAGCCTTGCGCCTTCAGGATCCCTCCGAGTCCGCGACTTGTTCATCCTTTGCGCTTTGCTTCCAAGAGCTTCCTTCGGTTTCGTCATGTCTTGGGTTGCCAAATGCTTGGACTTTACGCCACCAAGATGCTGCCAAGACTTTACTTTGGACTTCCTTTGCCAAGGTTCACTTTGGACTTTATGCTGCCAAGACTACAAGCTTGGTCTTATGCCGCCAAGTCCATCCCTTGGACTTCCTTTGCCAAGATCATACTTGGACTTCCTTTTACCAAGTACTTCATCCTTGGATTTCCCTGTCACTTAAACATATTCGTAATTAGATCACAAGATATTGCCTAACTTAGATGATTAGCCAAACATCAAAACATATAAATGCTTGGAGCATTGTTGCACCAACAAGAAGGACACTGTCATATGATAATAGTCACGGAAGAGGTTGTCGGATCTCGACATTCTCATCACTTGGGTAGCAATGATGTATTGCTAGATGCCGCTCATTGCTTATGTATCTAAAATGGTTTTGGATACATTGTCAACGTTATGAGAGCCTATAGAGTCACACACAAAGAACATATTATTTTGGAGAGGAAATCATTTTGGTTTGACTAAAAAGAATTATTAGTTAATTGGATTAACTAGAATGAGTAAGACTCATTACTTGGCTAAATTTGAGTTGGACTCAAATTGGTTTATGTTGAGTTAGACTCAAGTCAAACCAAGAGAAGAAGGCTAAAATGAATAATACACGAATTAATAATATAAATACACGAATTAATAAATGGGGTTTTAAATGGGATTTAAAACTCATTAATGTGCATTTAATGAGCATTAATTGACTTCCTTTCTTTTACCATGGAGAATAAGGAAGTGCATTTAATGTCTCATTAAGGTGTATTATGGTTGCTTCTTCTTCTTCAACGTGGACAATAAAAAAAGAAAATAAGATTTTATTTTTTCATTCACAACACAAGAGGGCCATGTATAGAGTGGAAAAGTGAGACCTTGGAGTGGTTGCTAGCACAACCGAAAGGGCTTACCTCTTCTCTCCAAGATCGTGTGTGTGTGCACCGTAGAGGCGTGGACATTCTGACCACGCTGAGATCCGCAAGTGTTGCTGACTGTAATTCGAAGGGCACGCTTCGAAGGTAATCTCGATTCCTATAGGATAGAATCGATAATTGAAACGAGTATATTTTTTTTGCTTGGATCTCTGGAGGGATCCTAAGTTTTCCGCTGTGAATTTTGTTTATCGCTCGGGATCCCTACAGTGGTATCAGAGCCACTTGTAAAAAAAATTTACATGTTTTTTTTGGATGTTTTATGTGATATAAACATGAGATTAGTTTTATTATGTTTTTTTTTGCTGACTCGGTATATGTCCGAGTTGATTTAGCCAAGCGGATAGTCTGCCGAGTGGGCTGGATCAAGTCGGATGGTGCCAACTCGGTCTATGTCCGAGTTGATTTAGCCAAGAAGATAGTCTGCCGAGTGGGCTGAATCAAGTCGGATGGTGCCGACTCCGCCTGTGTCCGAGTTGATTCAACCAAGCAGATGGTCTGCCAAGTGGGCTGGTTCAAGTCGGACGGTGCCGAACACACCTGGCCATCTGGAGGTCTCGGGTTCATAGAGCGGGACCGCCATGGTGTTGCGGCTAATCGGCATAGCGGCTTAAAAATTGCACATAATAAAACTGATAAATAAGCAATGAAAGTCCATTAAAGGTGGATGTTACAAGGACAATGCTGACAACACATGTTGACCAAAGGAAGCGCTTGGAGAAGATGCTATCCCTAGGGCAACCAATTGATTTTCTCATTGGCTTGAGAAATCGTAGAATAAGGGCCATAACCATGTCACGTTTAGCGTATATGTGATATATTTTGTGTGTATGTGATGCATGCTAGATAATCTGTTATCTTAAAATTAAGTCAAATGAATATGCCTACCAAAGTTTGGTACTCATAAACTACCTCGATCATTTGTGTTGGGTTTGCCAAAGCAAAGCAGTGCATTTTATCTTGGTAGAGTGCGAGAGGACAATTGTGATGTCCCGCTATCAAACTTTGGATGAGACTTCACTAAGTGTCTCAATTAGATTGAGAAATACTTAGAGGCATTTCCTAATAGTTAGGAGACACGGATAAGAGAACATTTATACTAAGTCTTGGGCAATTAGCCAAAGCTAACTCAAGATGATGTATAATGTGAATCTTGATCCTTTATTCCAAGAGTTGCATACGATGCAATTGGTAAAATGTTACCTACCTAGTGATACTAAATCTTGGGTGATTAGCCAAAGCTAACTCAAGGTGAGGTATGATGTGGATCTTGTCCCACATGAACTTGAAGCTCAATAGAACTGGTATGACTAGCTCCTATTGAAGCTAAGGGAATCAGTGGGAGTCTCATTTAATTAAAGGCCTAATTAAATGATTTCAGATATAATACTCATTTCTACATATCATTTCTGTTGTAGATTACTATGTCTTCAAATACGACAAATACCCTCTCTCTGTGATCAGTTCTTGAGAAGGACAAGCTCAATGGAGCAAACTTCATTGACTGGTTCAAAAATTTGAGAATAGTTCTCAAACAGGAGCAGAAACTCTATGTCCTAGAGCAACCCATTTCTGAACCACCCGCCAATAATGCTACTCGTGCAGATAAGGATGCATACAAGAAGCATCAAGATGATGCATTAGATGCATCATGCCTTATGCTTGCAACCATGAACTCTGAGCTTCAGAAGCAACATGAGAACATGGATGCCTTCAATATGGTTGCACACTTGAAGCAACTATATCAAGGGCAGGCGAGGCACGAGATATCTGAGGTATCTAAGGCATTATTTTCATGCAAAATGCAAGAAGGAACACCCGTAGGAACTCATGTACTCAAGATGATTGGGTATGTTGAGAACCTTGAAAGATTGGGGTTTCCTTTAGGCCAAGAGTTGGCCACTGACCTTATTCTATATTCGTTGCCTAGAGGCTTTAGTCAATTTGTCATGAATTATTACATGAGTGAAATTGACAAACCATTGCCTGAGCTCTTAAGCATGTTGAGAACTGCTTAGAGCAATCTTAAAAAGATGCAACCTGGTACTAATGATGTGCTTATGGTTAAAAATGGCAAGGGTAAGAAAAAGTCTAAAGGCAAGGGTAAGACCCAGAATAAAGATAAGGACAAAGCATTGAAGCCTAAAGGTGGGGTGGCCAAGGAAGGGACTTGCTTCCACTGCAAGGAAGTTGAACATTGGAAGAGGAACTGCAAAAAGTACCTCGAGGAAGTTCAGAAGAAGAAAGGAAGTGAGACTTCCACTTCAGGTATACATGTTATAGAAGTCAATCTATCTATTTCTTCCTAATGGGTATTGGATACCGGTTGTGCTTCTCACATTTGTACCAATGTGCAGGGCTTGAGAAGAAGTAGATCTTTGACAAAAGGAGAAGTGGACCTACGTGTTGGCAATGGCGCAAGAGTTACTGCTATAGCTGTAGGAATATATTCCTTATCATTACCCAGTGGTTTAATTCTAGAACTTGAAGAGTGTTATTTCATACCTGCAATAACTAAGAACATTATGTCTATATCTTGTTTGGACAAGAAAGGTTTTTCATTTATAATTAAGGACAAGTGTTGTTCTGTATATTTAAATGAAATATTCTATTGCAGTGCACACTTGATGAATGGACTCTATGTTCTAGACCTCGAAAACCCAGTCTATAACATAAATACCAAACGATTCAAATCTAATCATTTGAATCAAACATATCTTTGGCATTGTCGCTTGGGTCACATAAATGAGAGTCGCATAGCCCAGCTCCATAAGGATGGATTACTGGACTCATTTGATTTTGAATCATATGAGGTATGTGAATCTTGTCTTTTAGGCAAGATGACCAAGACTCCATTTAGTGGACAAGGCGAACGAGCGACAGATTTGTTAGGCCTCATACATAGTGATGTATGCGGTCCTTTCAAAGTCGCAGCCAGAGGAGGTTATCAGTACTTCATCACATTTACTGATGATTTCAGTAGATATGGATATGTGTATCTTATGAGACACAAATCAGAATCCTTTGAAAAGTTCAAAGAATTCAAGAATGAAGTACAGAACCAACTTGGTAAGAGTATTAAGATGCTTCGATCAGATCGAGGTGGGGAATACCTAAGCCAAGAGTTTAGTGACTATCTAGTTGAGTGTGGGATAAGATCTCAGCTCACTCCACCTGGAACACCACAGTTGAATGGTGTATCTGAGAGGAGAAATCGTACTCTATTAGATATGGTACGATCAATGATAAGTCATACAGAACTTCCTCCTTCCTTCTGGGGATATGCTCTAGAGACCGTCGCTTTCACACTTAACCGTGTTTCTTCTAAGGCAGTCGTAAAGACACCATATGAGATATGGACTGGGAAGAGTCCTAAGATGTCTTTTATGAAGATTTGGGGTTGTGAGGCTTACGTACGACGTCAAGTATCAGATAAACTAGGCCCCAAATCAGATAGATGCTATTTCATTGGATATCCCAAGGAAACTAAGGGATATTACTTTTACAACCCCACACAAGGCAAAGTGTTTGTTGCCAGAAATGGTGTTTTTCTAGGAAGGGAATTTATTTCTAGAAAAATAAGTGGGAGTAAAATTGATCTTGAAGAAGTTCAAGATACACAAAATAGCACTGATACCTTAATGGAACAAGAACAGTCATCACAAGGAGTTGTAATACAACCTGTTCAGGTAGACCAAGCTCTGCGCAGGTCTGATAGGATACGTCATCAACCTGAGAGATATTCTTTTCTCTTGGATGATAACGATGGTATCATGCTTGATGAGCGAGCATCCTATCGAAGTGTAATGAGCCCAGATTCTGAGAAATGGCTCGAGAACATGAGATCCGAAATAGAATCCATGTACACTAACCAAGTCTGGACTTTGGTTGATCCACCTGAAGGGGTCAAACCCATTGGGTGTAAGTGGGTCTTTAGAAGAAAGACTGACATGGAACGTAATGTGCATACCTATAAAGGGCGATTGGTAGCAAAAGGATTCAAGCAGATTCATGGTATTGACTATGATGAAACCTTTTCTCCAGTTGCGATGCTCAAATCCATTCGGATCATGCTTGCTATTGCAGCTTACTATGACTATGAGATCCGCGGATGGATGTCAAAACAACATTTCTTAACGAAATCTACTCGAGGATGTGTATATGACACAACCCGAGGGTTTTGTCGATCCAAAGGATGCTGAAAAGGTTTGTAAGTTGCATAGGTCCATTTATGGTTTAAAGCAAGCTTCTAGAAGCTGGAATCTTCGTTTTGATAATGCGATCAAAACGTTTGGTTTCATTAAGAACGAAGATGAACCATGTGTCTACAAGAAGGTTAGTGGGAGCTCAATTGTTTTCCTCATATTGTATGTAGATGACATACTGCTCATTGAAAATGATATCCCTATGCTGCAGTCTGTGAAGACTTGGCTTGGGAATTGTTTTTCAATGAAAGACTTAGGTGAAGCAGCCTATATTCTAGGCATCAAGATCTATAGAGATAGATCTAAGAGATTGCTTGGCTTGAGTCAGAGTACATATGTGGACAAGGTGCTTAAGCGTTTTGCCATGCAGAATTCCAAGAAGGGATTTTTGCCAATGTCACATGGTAAGAGTCTTTCGAAGACTCAATCTCCCTCTTCTAAGGAGGAGAGAGATCGCATGGATCAGATCCCTTATTTATCAGCTATAGGATCTATCATGTACGCCATGATTTGTACTCGCCCCGATGTCTCGTATGCTTTAAGCATGACGAGCAGGTATCAGTCAGATCCCGATGAATGTCACTGGACAGCTGTCAAGAATATTCTTAAGTACTTGCGAAGGACAAAAGAATATTTCTTGATATTTGGAGGTAATGAGGAGCTAGTTGTAAAGGGTTACAGTAATGCGAACTTCTAAACTGACAAGGATGACTCCAGATCGCAGTCAGGGTATGTATTTTGCTTGAATGGTGGCGCTGTGAGCTGGAAGAGTTCGAAGCAGGACACAGTTGCAGATTCTACAACCGAAGCTGAGTATATTGCTGCATCTTCTGCAGCAAAGGAGGCTATTTGGATCCGAAAGTTCATCACTGAACTTGAGGTGGTTCCTAGCATAGCAGACCCAATAGACCTCTATTGTGACAACAATGGGGCTATTGCTTAGGCTAAGGAACCTCGCTCTCATCAGAGGACCAAACACATACTGCGGCGGTATCACCTCATTCGAGAGATCATCAATAGAGGAGATGTTTAGATATGCAGAGTAGACACTGATGCTAACATTGCGGATCCCTTGACCAAGGCTTTGGCACAGAGGAAGCATGATGGTCATACTAGGTCACTGGGTCTTAGAGATTACAGTGATTGACACTAGCGCTAGTGGGAGATTGTTAGTATGAGCCCTTAGTGCCAATTATGAGATGATTGGTGAGGGAGACTTTTGTATTATATTTTTGCATTAATAAAGGCAAAGATTGATTATTATATTTCTTTATGCGTGTGCCAGCTAAATAAATATAATAATGCCCATGAATAGTAGATTGTTATCTACAGTATATCAATTGGTAGAATTGATTATGAGAAGTTGTAAGGAACACTATTCTTAAATATTCCTAGTCGAGTATTGTATTAATAGACAAGGGTTATATTGATACATTGAGACTAGCATGTAGGTCAATGGATGACTTTATCTCACAAGTCATGGATATGTGATATCACATTGATACATGGGTATATATATTGGAGACTATATATACTGAATTGACCCACCATGAGAAAGTATCATGGATCATTATATGAGTGTCATATACTTTCTCATGTGACTATTGGTATGAATAGTCCTTAGACCTGAAGTCACTACGGTTCCCTACATAAGGAGCTATGTACTTTGGTATCGTCTAACGTCACTGCATGGTGGGTGACTATAGCGGCGATCAGTATGTAACGAATTATGCGGAGGGATGTGAGTGATGTAGATGGGATCTATCCCTCCCATATGACGGGAGTGATATCTTTGGCCTCTTGATAGAGTAGGACCACGAAATGCATGGCCATGCTCAAATGAGTCAATATGAGATATTGAGCTCATTTGTTTGAGTGAGTCTACTTGGGAAAGAAAACATAAAGATTGATAAGAGGGTGACAGGGTCTATGCCTCATTGATCGATCTGAGATATCAAGGATAGAAGGACACTATCATATGATAATAGTCACGGAAGAGGTTGTCGGATCTCGACATTCTCATCACTTGGGTAGCAATGATGTATTGCTAGATGTCGCTCATTGCTTATGTATCTAAAATGGTTTTGGATACATTGCCAATGTTATGAGAGCCTATAGGGTCACACACAAAGAACATATTATTTTGGAGAGGAAATCATTTTGGTTTGACTAAAATGAATTATTAGTTAATTGGATTAACTAGAATGAGTAAGACTCATTACTTGGCTAAATTTGAGTTGGACTCAAATTGGTTTATGTTGAGTTAGTCTCAAGTCAAACCAAGAGAAGAAGGCTAAAATGAATCATACATGAATTAATAATATAATACACGAATTAATAATATAATACATAAATTAATAAATGGGGTTTTAAATGGGATGTAAAACTCATTAATGTGCATTTAATGAGCATTAATTGACTTCCTTTATTTTACCATGGAGAATAAGGAAGTGCATTTAATGCCTCATTAGGTGTATTATGGTTGCTTCTTCTTCTTCAACGTGGACAATAAAAAAAGAAAATAAGATTTTATTTTTTCGTTCACAACACAAGAGGGCCAAGTATAGAGTGGAAAAGTGAGACCTTGGAGTGGTTGCTAGCACAACCGAAAGGGCTTACCTCTTCTCTCCAAGATCGTGTGTGTGTGCACCGTAGAGGCGTGGACATTCTAACCACGCTGAGATCCGCAAGTGTTGCTGACTGGAATTCGAAGGGCACACTTCGAAGGTAATCTTGATTCCTATAGGATAGAATCGATAATTGAAACGAGTATATTTTTTTTTCTTGGATCTCTGGAGGGATCCTAAGTTTTCCGCTGCGAATTTTGTTTATCGCTCAGGATCCCTACATGACATTGTGAAGCTATGCGCTTGGTGCATCCGAGGGACATGGCCGGACGAAGAGAACTTCAAGGCGAGGGACTCCAAGGGAAGATGAGAGTGAGCGATTGTAACCCGGGAGGGGTAACTCATAGGTGGACTTGATCAAATGGCTAAGTGTCGGATGCTCGAACCAAAGTTTGTTTGAAGGTTTTCCTGACATCAGTCGACTGCCATGATATGGCAGTCGACTGCTCCAAGTCTACTAAAGATTCAACTGGTGTTCGAGTCTGGTTTTTAGCCGAATAGTCAACTGCCAAGGGATCACAGTCGACTACCAACATTATCAGTCGACTGATGGGAAGATCAGTTGACCGATCAAGGAAAGTTCGAGCATAGAAGCTTTGACAGTCGAGTGATATCGTCGACTGATGTCGGAGTCGTTGGTTGAAATCCAACGTGCATGAAGTCGTTGCGAGGCAACGACTATAGCAGTAGTCGACTAATGGCTGCATCAGTCGACTGCTAAGTGCCCAACGGGAAGAATAGCTTCTTCCCTATAAGAAGGGGCCTTGGGTGACTTTGGGATGGTAAATGCTTCATCTATAAACATCCTCCCAAGTGCCTAAATGTTTTCTTCCCTCTTTCTTGAGTTTATTTCAATCATATTGTAAAGAGGGAGATTCTTGTAAGAAAAGTTACCTCCACCTAGCTTTGTACAAAGAAGAGACTAGTGGAATTGTGTAGGAGTGATTCACCTTGGACGAATCGATCGTGGATTAGTGGCAAGGGTCGTGAACCACATTACATCGATTTGTTAGCATTTTTTTCTTAATTATCTTTATTATTTGTATTTCCGTTGTGCTAACCTTAATTGTAGACAATTAAGCCATCAAGTTTCATCATCTACACGAAGAGGGCTATTCACCCCCCTCTAGTCGGCCACCGATCATCCAACAGGATAAAACCTCAAACACCAAGTTGTTTGAGTATCCGACCGTCGGGTAAACCCTCAAACACTATGTTTGAGCATCCGACACTCAGTCTTAGTCACTTGGCCAAGTCCACCTCATCTTCTCATGGAGTTCCCCACCGAAGTTATCTTCCCTCGGCCTACGTTCCTCAGATGCACCAAGCGCACGACTTCGCAATGTCATCCTTCGTGTCTCTTGCCCTCGAAGTCCACTTCCCTTGGGCCTCACTCCATTCGCTCCCTGTCCGGTGATCCCTCGAATACACCAAGAGCACGGCTTCGCAATATCATCCTTCACCAACTCAAAGACCCCGAACCTAATGAACTTGCCAAGTCCTCAAGACTTCCCACACCAAGTCTCATGCTTGGATTTTCCATGTCAAGCCCCATGCTTGGAATTTCACCGCCAAGGCTACACACTTGGACTTACATGGCCAACCCATGTTGGACTTTCCAAAACCAAGCCCTATGCTTAGATTTTCCAAACACTAAGCCCCGTTCTTGGACTTTTCACCACCAAGGTTACACACTTGGATTTACGTGGCCAACCCATTGTTAGGACCTTTGTAACGCTAGAGGGGGGGTGATTAGCGTTTCTTTGTTTCTACAATCAAGTTAGCGGAAGCAATACAAATACAAGACGAATACAAATACAAAATAAGAAACCAAACGCTAACACCCAATTTACGTGGTTCGGAGATGACGCTCCTACTCCACGGCAATCCGTAAGGTGGATTAGCCCTAGCCAAGCTTCACTATCTTCTCCTTTGGATGAACCAAGGTGGAGAAACCTTTCTTACAATGCACTCCTCTTCTTTACAATGATGGATGATGAAGAACTAGAGAAGAGGAGGTTTTGGATTGCTAAAAACACTTAGAAAACTTGGTGAGCACGAGGATGAAGTTAGGAGTTAGAGCACTAGCCTCACCATGCTCCCCATGACCCCTTTTTATAGAAGAGGGGTTGTTTTTCCCATTGGGCCTCACCGATGCATGCCATCGGCCCAACGGCTTCACGAACGCGATCTCGCGGAGATTCTAGCCGCAATCTCCAACGGCAGGTGATCGGTCGATCTCTCCATCCCGATCGATGGAGTGATCGATCGAGTGATCACGGCAGCAATGAGTGAGACCGCATTCTGCGTGGCATTTCTTTCCTTGATCACCGATCGTTTCCATAGCGATCGATAGTAGCATCACGATCGACATGCCCAAGACAAGCCGACCGATGGTCGGTTTTACCGACCGACTGACCGACACCGACCGATCGATACATCGATCCCGATCGATACTAATTAAGTATGGATAATTCATACTTGTTTTTATACCCTAGACCTAGACTCAACCTTCTAGCTCCGTAGATTAAGCCTTGCGCCGTGATCCCTCCGAGTCCGCGACTTGTTCATCCTTTGCGCTTTGCTTCCAAGAGCTTCCTTCGGTTTCACATGTCTTGGGTTGCCAAATGCTTGGACTTTACGCCAAGACTACAAGCTTGGACTTATGCCGCCAAGACCTTACTTTGGACTTCCTTTGCCAAGGTTCACTTGGACTTTACGCTGCCAAGACTACAAGCTTGGACTTCCTTTGCCAAGGTTCACTTGGACTTTACGCTGCCAAGACTACAAGCTTGGTCTTATGCTGCCAAGTCCATCCCTTGGACTTCCTTTGCCAAGATCATACTTGGACTTCTCTTTTACCTGTCACTTAAACACATTCACAATTAGATCACAATATTGCCTAACTTAAATGATTATCCAAACATCAAAACATATAAATGCTTGGAGCATTGTTGCACCAACAATCTCCCCCTTTTTGATGTTTGACAATCATTTAAGTTAGGTCTTTTAAAAATATAATCATATTTCCAATATATATTCTAACTTAAACATTCCTTCTCCCCCTTTGACATACTTCAAAAAGAGAAGGATTCATAAATGAAAGAGTTAAGTGTATTGGATCTTGGACTAAGGTATAAGATTGAAATTAAGCTCCCCCTTAATCTAAGATATGATGTGTAAACCATATTTGAAGCAAAGCATATCAAGGAATTAAACATGAAGTTCTAACTTTGCACCAACAATGGATTTTAGTGAAGAAAACGATATTATATATGAAACTCCCTAAAACACGCATTAATCATTCTAAAACTTTGTTTATTGCAACATTATCATATTCCATAGTTTTAGGACATCAAGGATACACTAAATATCAGAAAATGGAGCTTACTGGTTTTATCGAACGATCATTGCTAGACTCAAATGAAATTTCGACCTTTTCATTAACTTTAGAAATGCGGTAGAATTCCAGAAATTTTGAAAAATCACGAAATTTTGCGTACACATTTCTGAAATCATACTTGATGAAGGAAAATAATTTGAAAATATATGTTTTTCAGATTTCAAGATTGATACAACCTTGGAATCTAACAAAAGTTCTAAAGAGTTTGCAACCTTTGTATCACTTTTTGTGGTTCATTTGAAATTGTTTTTCAAAATATGATGAACATAGTTTAAAATATATATTATTTGGAATTTCCAACCATGTTCTTTGAGCTATGTATCCATTACTTGAATACAAGCCTTCCCAATGATTGGTCCATAAGGTGTTTATGTCTCTAGGTGTGTCATTGGCTCATAGTAATGCATCATAACAAGCATGATGAGCCAAGTACACCTTCCCTATTATCTCACATGGTTCTAGGTGTCTCAATACAAAAATCAAGGTTCTTAAGGCTTTTGTGAGATGTAACAAGGTATAAAGATAACATATAAACATGGGATTATGCAAGCCTAGAATTTTACTCCACAAAGCACATTCCAAGCTCTCTCCTTAAAGATGAAAATTCATTTTCGGAAAGAGCTTTGGTGAAGATATCGGCAAGGTTGGACTTAGATTCTACATAATTAAGTTCAATGTCCCCTCTTGCCACATGATCTCTTATGAAGTGATGTTTCACTTCAATGTGCTTGGTCCTAGAGTGATGTACCGGATTTTTGGTCAAGTTGATGGTACTCACATTGTCACAATAAACCTTAATGTTAGAGTAGTGTAGCTCATAGTCCACAAGAGTATGTCTCATCCAAAGCAATTGAGCTACACAACCACCCATAGCCACATATTCGTCTTCGGTGGTTGATAAAGCAACACAATGTTGCTTCCTACTACTCCAACTAACTAGGGAGGACCCAAGAAATTGGCATCCACCACTAGTACTTTTCCTATCCAATTTGCACCGGCATAATCGGAATCGTATAACCAAGCAATTCAAATGACCTAGTCCTAGGATACCAAAGTCCTACATTTAGAGTACTTTAATATATCTTAAAATTCTTTTGACGGCTACTAAATGTGATTCTTTGGCACAAGATTGGTATCTTGCACACATACCTACCTCAAATAAAATATCGGGTCTACTAGCGGTTAGGTATAGTAGGCTACCTATCATACTCCTATAAAGTTTAAGATCAATTGATTTACCTTCATGATCACTATCTATTCTAGTGCTAGTGGCCATAGGAGTGCAATTTTGGCATTTTCCAAACCAAATTTCTTGATCATTTCATTTGCATATTTGGTTTGATAAATATGGATACCTTCATTGGTTTGTTTTACTTGTAATCCTAGGAAAAAATTGAGTTCTCCAACTAAACTCATTTCAAATTCATTTTCCATATTTTTTATAAAGTCTTGAAGTAGATCATCATTTGTAGACCCAAAGATGATATCATCAACATATACTTGGGCTATGAATATATCTTTCAATGTTGACTTTATAAATAAGGTTTGATCTACTTGTCCTCTTCTAAAATCCTTAGAAATTAAGAAGGATGACAATCTTTCATACCATGCCCTAGGAGCTTGTTTTAACCCATATAATGCTTTCCTAAGCTTATATACATGATTTGGATAATCTATGTTCTCAAACCCGGTGGTTGCTCTACATACACTTCCTCCTTAATAAAACCATTTAAAATGCCGATTTAACATCCATTTGGTAAAGTTTAAATCCCATGTAGGAAGCATACCCTAAGTGAATTCTAATAGATTCTAATCTAGCAACCGGGCATAAGTCTCATCATAGTCAAGCCCTCAACTTGATTAAATCCTAGCAACCAACCTAGCCTTATTTCTAGTGATATTCCTTGGTCATCTAACTTATTCCTAAAGACCCATCTTGTAGTAATTATGGTGCTATCATTGGGTCTAGGTACTAACTCCCAAACTTGACTTCTCTCAAATTGAGCCAATTCATCTTGCATTGCCAAAATCCAATCCGGATCATGTAATGCATCAGTGATCGATTTGGGCTCAATTTGTGAGATAAGAGCACCTTGACTAGTAGGAGGTCTATGAAATGACCTAGTTCTTACTCCTTGAGATAGATCTCCTACTACTTGGTCAAGTGGATGATCTTGATGAATTCTTAGGTTTCTAGAAGGGGTTTCAAATTGATCATTGTTATCCTCCACCCTTCTTTCATCATCGGACTCTTCTTTTCCTCCCTTGATCATTGCCCCTAATAGTCAAATTTTGAAGTTTTTGGGTAATGTCTTGATTATTGTCATTAATATCCTTATCAATGGAGGACTTTCTAGGGTAGGTACTAGTAGTTTCATCAAATTTAACATTTGAGGACTCTCAATCCCTTGGGTTCTCTTATTGTAGACTCTATACTTTACTTGTGGATGAGTATCCAACTAGAATTCCCTCATCCGCTTTAGATTCAAATTTCGCTAAGTTGTCTTTGGTATTTAAGATATAAACTTTACCGCCAAAGACTTGGAAATAGTGAATGGTGGGAATAGGTCCATTCCATAGTTCAAAAGGTGTCTTTCCTCACAACCTATGGATTTGAAGCCTATTGTGGATATAGCAAGCGGTATTAACCGCTCGCCCACAAGTAGCTAGGTAGAGAATATGCATTTAGCATAGTCCTAGCCGCTTCTTGTAGGGCACGATTTCTCCTTTCCACCACCCCATTTTGTTGGGGTGTTCTAGGACAAGAGAACTCATGCTTGTACCCTTGCTCTAAACAAAATTGTGAAAATTTAAAGTTTTCAAATTCACCACCATGATCACTACGGATCCGGTTGATTTTGAGTTTCTTTTTCATTTTCAACCCTTTTACTAAATCCTATGATTATTTCTAAGGTATCATCCTTATGTTTCATAAAGTAAAGACCCAAGTATACCTAGAAAAATCATCACAATGACTAAACAATATTTGTTACCATTTAAAGATGGAGTGCTATGGCAATCAAATAAATCAAGATGCAATAATTCTAATGGTAAAGACGTATTAGTTAAGGTTTTACCTTTGTGTGATGCTTTTGTTTGTTTTCCTTCTTGGCATGCATCACACATTTTGTTCTTGACATACTTGATCTTTGGTAACCCTTTGACCAACTCCATCTTGGCTACCTTGGCTATGTTTTTCATGTTGACGTGCCCCAATCTTCTATGCCATAGCCAACATTCTTCTTCTTTGCCACAAGACACTTAGTAGAAATGTTAGAAGCATATGAAAGATCAACATAATAGATGTTTGATTTCCTATATCCAACTAACATGCAATCATTTAATTCCTTGTGTTTAATCATGCATTTAGAGGATTCAAACGAGACATGATAGTTTGCATCACAAAGTTGACTAACACTTAATAAATTAAACTTCATATTTTCAACTAGCAAGACTTTTGTGAATAACAATTTTAGGGGATACCTCAATTGTACCTCTACCTAGTATCTTGAGTTTTCCACTATTCCCAAAGATACCGCTCCCTTCTTCACATATTTAATTGTGGAGAACTTGCTCACATCCCGGTCATATGTGTTGAGCAACCGCTATCCACAATCCACATACCTCGCTCTCCTACCTAAATCACATGAAAACACAAGCTTTTGGTACCCAAACATTTGGACCAGTAACATTAATTAAAACTTCTTAGGTACCCAAGCTTTCTTAACCTTACCCTTAATGGTTCCTTTCCTATTAATTAATGAAATATAAGCAACCTCTTTCTCTTTTGGCTTATATCCTAAACCGGCCTTGTTATAAACCGCTCTTTGCCTACTAAGGATCATGTCAAGACCTTTTGAGCCATTTGAAAATTTTTCTAAACATGTTTTCAATTTACTAACCTCATCCTTAAGTTTTCATTTTCTTCCCTAAGCATGCAAGAGTCAACATGTACAAGTTTTCATCCCTAATGGCTTTTAATTCTATCTTCATGCTCTTAACCTTAGATTTAGATTTATCTAGAGCTTCTTGAAGATATGCAATTGATTTATAAAGAAGTTCTACTTTAGGAGAATTCATTACCTCATCGTCACTAGATGACGATTCATCACTTGAGGAGCTTTCTTCTTGGCTTGACATTCCGGAATCATCTCCTAGTGCCATGAGTGCCACATGGCGAGTGATGTGGCAAAGCTCATCATCGGAAGATGAGTCTTCAACGCTTGGTGTGTCCCATGTGGTTTGAGCCACTATAGCCTCCTTCTTCTTCTTCTCCTTCTTGTCCTTCTTCTTCTTTTCTTTTTCCTCCTTCTTCTTTAGCTCCCGGGCAATTTGGCTTTATGTGCCTTCTTATTGCAAGCATGACAAATCACATTATTGTTAAAATTTGAATTACCACTACTTTTACCTCTTGATGAGTAGGACCCTTCCTTGCTTCTCTATTCTTGAATTCCTTTGATTTTCTAAGGAACTTCTTGACAAAATGGGCCACCTCACTAGCCGAGTCTCCATCACTACTTGACTCTTGCTCGACTGGATGAAGATGACACCTCTTTCCTTTCTTTCTTCTTCTTTCTTTCTTTTCAACAAATAGGGCCAAACCCTTTTCCTTAGAAGACATGTTAGTTTGTTCATGCAATTCAAACTCACAAAATAGTTCATCAATTTTAATTTGTGAGAGATCCCTAGTTACCTTAATGGCATCAACTATAGAGGTCCATAAAGAATTTCTAGGAAAAGCTTGTAAAATATACCTTACTAAATCCCGGTTGTCAACTCGCTCACCTATGATATGGAGTCCGTTCACAATTTCCTTGAACCTTCCATGCATTTGGCTTACGGTTTCATGCATCTTCATTTGGAAGGCTTGAAGTTGTCCAATTAGAAGGTCCTTCTTTGCCCTCTTTGACTCCTTGGAACCTTCATTTAGCTCAATGAGCTTTTCCCATAGCTCCTTGGCGGATTCAAAAGGCCCCACCTTGTTGAGTTGCTCCATTGTGACGCCGCATTGGATGGTGAGGATGGCTTTTGCATTTGACTCGAAATTGCGGTTCATCTCCCTTGTCCAATCCTTGCTTGGAATAGGGTTTCCACGCTCATCCACCGGTTCCTCGGCCATCTACAACACTATGCCAAATTTCAATATTACTCATTAAATAGTACTTCATCCCGCCTTTCCAATATGCGAAGTGACTCCCATCGAAGAGTGGTGGCTTGGCGATGCTATATCCTCTTGAAGAGCCATTGATGCCTTGGTTGATGGTGAGATCTTCCAAGCGATCCGCTCGATACCACTTGTTAGGACCTTTGTAAGCGCTAGAGGGGGTGATTAGCGTTTCTTCGTTTCTACAATCAAGTTAGCGGAAGCAATACAAATACAAGACGAATACAAATCTGAAATAAGAAACCAAACGCTAACACCCAATTTACGTGGTTCGGAGATGGCGCTCCTACTCCACGGCAATCCGTAAGGTGGATTAGCCCTAAGCTTCACTATCTTCTCCTTTGGATGAACCAAGGTGGAGAAACCTTTCTTACAATACACTCCTCTTCTTTACAATGATGGATGATGAAGAACCAGAGAAGAGGAGGTTTTGGATTGCTAAAAACACTTAGAAAACTTGGTGAGCACGAGGATGAAGTTAGGAGTTAGAGCACTAGCCTCACCATGCTCCCCATGACCCCTTTTATAGAAGAGGGCTGTTTTCCCGTTGGGCCTCGATCGGTGATGCATGCCATCGATCGACTACTGCCAGCAACGGCCTGAACGCGATCTCGCGGAGATTCGTAGCCGCAATCTCAAGCGGCGGTGATGATCGGTGATCTCTCCATCGGTGATGGAGTGATCGATCAGTGATCACGGGATCAGTGAGGCGCGTGGCATTTCTTTCCTTGATCGATCCATTGTTTCCCATAGCGATCGATAGTGATCGATCGATCATGACATGCCCAAGGTCGGTGATGGTCGAGGTTTACCACTCGGTAAGACCGCTGACCTCAATGATACATCGTATCAGTCGACTGATACTAATTAAGTATGGATAATTCATACTTGTTTTTATACCCTAGACCTAGACTCAACCTTCTAGCTCCGTATTAAGCCTTGCGCCTTCAGGATCCCTCCGAGTCCGCGACTTGTTCATCCTTTGCGCTTTGCTTCCAAGAGCTTCCTTCAGTTTCGTCATGTCTTGGGTTGCCAAATGCTTGGACTTTACGCCGCCAAGACTACAAGCTTGGACTTATGCTGCCAAGACCTTACTTTGGACTTCCTTTGCCAAGGTTCACTTGGACTTTACGCTGCCAAGACTACAAGCTTGGACTTCCTTTGCCAAGGTTCACTTGGACTTTACGCTGCCAAGACTACAAGCTTGGTCTTATGCTGCCAAGTCCATCCCTTGGACTTCCTTTGCCAAGATCATACTTGGACTTCTCTTTTACCTGTCACTTAAACACATTCACAATTAGATCACAACACATTGCCTAACTTAAATGATTATCCAAACATCAAAACATATAAATGCTTGGAGCATTGTTGCACCAACACCCATGTTGGACTTACATGGCCAACCCATGTTGGACTTTCCAAAACCAAGCCCTATGCTTGGATTTTCCCAACACTAAACCCCATGCTTGGACTTTTCACCACCAAGGCTACACACTTGGATTTACGTGGCCAACCCATGTTGGACTTCCCATGACAATCCCATGTCATACGTTTTGTCTAACATCAAAATATAGTTCGAGTCAAATTCGAGTCAGGTTAATCTTGACCTGGGTCGATTGCACCAACACTTTGTGTGTCTCATGTTTATGCTACCATGGCTTCCTTCTTTTTCTTCTCCTTCTTGTCCTTCTTCTTCTTTTCTTTTTCTTCCTTCTTCTTTAGCTCCGAACAATTTGGCTTGATGTGCCCCTTTTTATTGCAACCATAGTAAGTGACATTACGGGTAGAAATTGAATTGCTACTTGATTTACCTTTGGAGGATTTGAACATCCTCCTAACATCCTTTTTGGTGAGCTTACTTGACTTCCCACCAAACCTCTTGACATAGTGCGCCACTTCACTTGCCAACAACTCCTCATCACTACTAGAAGACTCATCCTCCGACTCGGATGATGAAGAGACCTCCTTCTTCTCCTTCTTCTTCTTCTCCTTCTTACCTACAACTAGAGCCATACCTTTCTCCTTTGATGAAGTGTTAGCTTGCTCATGAAATTCAAACTCACAAAATAATTCATCTAATTTAACTAAAGAAAGGTCCCTAGAAACTTTATAAGCATCTACCATTGATGCCCATAAGGTTGTCCTAGGGAAAGCTTAAAGAATGTACCTTATTAAGTCACGATTGTCTACCTTCTCACATATAACATGTAATCCATTGATGACCCCTTAAATCTACCGTGCATTTGGCTCATGGTCCTGTTGGTCTTCATATTAAAGCTTTGAAGTTGACATATCAATAGGTCTCTCTTGGCTCTTGTTGCCTCCTTTGCCCCTTCATTGAGTTCAATGAGCTTTTCCCAAAGCTCCTTGGTGGAGTCGAAAGGTCCGACCTTGCTTAGTTGTTCTTTGGATAGACCACATTGGAGTGTGGTTGTTGCTTTGGCATTAGCTTGAGCCTTCTTTGCCATTTCTCTTGTCCAATCTTTAGATGGTATTGGTGCTCCACATTCGTCCACCGACTTCTCAAATCCATCCACTACACTAAACCAATTTTCAATGTGATTCATAATATAATATTCCATTCTACCTTTCCAATATGTGAAGTCATTGCCATCGAAGAAAGGTGGACCCGCCATGCTATAACCCTCTTGAAACGCCATTGCTTCGGTTGATGGTTAGATCCTCTAATACGATCCAAGCTCTGATACCACTTGTTGGGGATCCATGAAAGGCTAGAGGGAGATGAATATCCTCTCTTGACTTCTACAATTAAGTTATCAGAAGCAAAAACAAGAATAGATGAAATCAAAAGACAAAAAGAACACAAGCGCTAACAAGGGTGTTTAACGTGGTTTGGAGATTATGCTCCTACTCCATGGAGATCCATAAGGTGGATCAACCCTAGAAAGTTTTCACTAAGATCTCCTTTTTATGATCACACCAAGGTGGAGAAGCCTTCTTTACAATACACTCCTATTCTTACAAATGATAGAAGTGAGAAATAGAGAAGAGGAGATTAAAACACAATAGAAAGCTTGAGAAGACTTGGAGAGCTTGAGAGTAGAGTTAGGAATGAGAGCACTAGCCCTCTCAAGCTTACCAAGGCCACTTTTTATAGAGAAGAGACTGATTTTGCCATTGGGGCTGAAGTAGTCGACTGATCGAGCCATCAGTCGACTGCTACTGTAGCTGACCTCATCCAACGGCTTCTGACGAAGCCTGATCTGCGGTCGTCACACCTCAACGTAACCTTGATCAGTCGATTGATCACACTAGCCGTCGACTTCCCCAAGCAATCAGTCAACTCAAAATGTTTTTGTGCTCATGTCCACTTATAACAATCGACTGCTAGGGTATAGCAGTCGACTGATGGTGGATCAGTCGACTACCAAACCCTAGCAATCGACTATTGCACCACAAAATTCAATCGTCTTCAGTTGACTGACTGATCAGTTGACTGAGACAAAGCACCAGTTGACTGACACACTTCAAGTATGATCAAATCATACTTGAAATCGATTCGCTAGACCTAGACTCAACCTTCTAGCTCTTCCTTCATCCTCGCGCCTCCAGGATCCCTCCAAGTTCGCAACTCCTTCATCCTTATGCTTGCTTCCAAGAGCTTCCCTCGGTTTCATCATGTCTCGGGTTTCACTTTTGCCAAAGTCCGCTTGGACTTTACGTCACCAAGACTACATGCTTGGACTTACACTACCAAGACCTTGCCTTTGCACTTCCTTGCCAAGGTCCGTTTGGACTTTACACCGCCAAGACTAAATGTTTGGACTTATGCTGCCAAGACCTTCCTTTGGACTTCCCTTGCCAAGATCACACTTGGACTTTCCTTTACCAAGTCTTCACACTTGGATTTTCCTATCACTTAACACATTCATGGTTAGATCACAAATATTTCCTAACTATAAATGATTATCCAAACATAAAAATACATAAATGCTTGGGGCATTGTTGCACCAACATTCATGACATCATATCTCTTTTAAATCATATAATATGTCATGATAATGCTTAGGGTTAAGGTTTTATGTCATGTATATTTAAGTTCATATTTAATGTCATGACATCATGATTATTGGCACATGATTATTTATGTTATCATTTATTCCATGATCATTCATGCATTAATTATAATTGATTTAAGGACAAAAGACATGATTTGAAGTCCCATGTATAAGGGAATCAAATAGAGTTGCCTTAGAAAAATGCATGAGACTTTACTTTAGGATGAACAAAACCCACATCTCACATCACATTGACATGTGTGTGTATTTATACACCCTAGACACATGTGAGATGCTAGGAAATGAGTTAAGTTCAAGGTGCATAGTTTTTGCATCTAGATGAACTCAAACTCATCTTATACCATGGATGAATCATGATGAAAGCTTATGTACAAGTCATGTGCATTAAGCCCATAGACCATGATTCAATATAAGGTTTTAAAATCATTTTAGAAAACCTTGGTGTAGTCTATCTTTTGATAGAAGTCATCATCGATGAAATTGATACAAATAGGTCAAAAACATTGAAGGTATCAATGGTTTTGAATTTTGTATCAATCTCAATGGGTATTTTATTTTTCAAATATTTTTCACCCATTAGGATTGTTATAAATATTATACGTATGCAGTTTCACTATTTTTAACATTACGTATAATTACTTATGTATTTCAAAATTTCGATTTCTAAACCCTGATTTTTGCATTTGTAGAAATCAGTTGAGTGCCATGGATGGCAGTCGACTGGCGTTAAGGGCAGTCAACTATTGACTGACAAAGTCGATTGCCAATGGCTGATTTCAGGTAAACAAGGTTTGTTTATCCAGATTTTAGCTATGTTAGGCTACCCTAAATGCTCTTAACCGTAGGATATGCTTTGGAAAGCATTATAAAGGGTGAAAATCCATTAGATATGGATTAGGAGAGTTGTTTGGGTGTTTTATCAATTTAAAGTGTGTGAAAGTTCAAGGTTAAACTTTTGCCCTTAATTTTGATAGTTTAGTGTTCCTATAGGCTTAGGGACTCTCCAAGGACATTATTGGTGCAATGGTCAAGGGGGAGCAAGCCTTTAGGGAGAGGTTATCAATCATGAGATGATGGATGTGTTCTTTCTCATGAGGGGGAAAATTTTGAGAATTAGGAGAGTTTGAAGGATTATCTCTCTTTAGTGATATGATATTCTGGAAGTCAAAGGAGCTTCCTCAACTATAAATGGAAGTCATGAATTAGAACCTACTAGCCATGTCCCAGCCATCTTTGAAAAATTATTGCCAAGAGAAAAACACATAGTTTCAGTCGTCATTAGCAAGGAACCTCCCTCTCAAGATTCTTTAAGACAAGACCATGCAGGAACTACAAGCCCAGGGACCTCTGTACTCCATTCCATGGTTACTTCCTTGCAGAATCCTTGGGATGAGGAGAAGTTCCTACAGTATATTCTTATTCTTCCTCCTAGATCTCCGGACATTTTGAACCAGAATTTTTCAGAGAGCTTTGGTCTTGTGAATAATCTTTCCATTTTTTATGCTAGCTTTATATAATCATTCACATACTGAACAATGTTTTTAGCATTGTAACAGGATAACTTTTCCAAATCCCTGTATGTTGCATCTTGCAAGACGGTTGATCCTTGTGTTGGATCTTCAGAAGAGAATACCCTTCTCATCTGTGATAATATATTTTGAGTTCATCTTCATCCTTCCGCAGTCATCCTTTAAACTGTAGAAGCATAAAACATTGCGGAAGTGGTGGACTCATAAAGCATCCCGTGACTCAGCCACGACTCATCCAGCCACTCTCGTTTGATAGTTTGATGTAATATAAAGTCATGGTGTGATCTAAAGTTTGTATGTATAGTCCTAGTGTGATATAAAGTCTGTCTGATAAGACGTAAAGAAAGATTCCTTCTTATCAAGGAAGGCAATAGCATGTGATGATGGGGCCCAATGAGCACCCAGCAGCTTTACCCCTACTCTATATAAGAAGAGCTAGAAACCCTTGTAGAGCATACAAGCAACCCTTGAGCTCTACTTGGGAGGTTGTAAGACGTTTAAGATAGTAGAATCAGTGAGTTTTTCATTTCTTATTCCTTATTTCTATTATTATAAATTCTTTTTTTGCTGGACCTCCGTACTCCAGTCCATGGTTACTTCCTTGCAGAATCCTTGGGATGAGGAGGAGTTCCTATAGTATATTTAGTACTTGGCTACGTCAACAACAACATCGGTGCTTTCTGACTCTCAAGAGGATTCTGAACCCCACTGGGATCACTATGATGATACAGATGAGGAATTTGTTAACCCATTCGCATCAGAAGGTGGTGGGAAAGGACCACTCAAGCATTAGCTGCTTGCCACTGGCTTTGAAATGGAATACCCAAATTTATGACGCTTAATGCAAAATTAGCCTAAACAATAGTAAATTTATTCTATAAGCACAGTGGTTTCCCCTTATAACCCACCACAAGATACAACATTGGGACCCCCCCTTGGGTATCCACCAGCCACAGCAAATCCAGGATAATCCCAAGAATATAAGATTCAGGAGAGACACAAGCAATGAATTATGGTCATTACCCCCCCCCCCCCTTGTTAGTAATATATGAGAGGTGTCCTAAGGCAATCGCCTTATGGTTGAACTATTTATTTGATAAATGAAGATTCACTATTTGAGTATAGATGTTTTCATGTATTTGATTGGATCTTAAAATCATTTACTAAATGTTCGCAATACGATTCACAGCATGAGAGAATTTGTGATTGGATCACAACTAGTGAGTATCTCTACATGTGTAATTGTGATGTATTGGAATTATCCCTAGTCGATGAATTGATGTATTCGGATACCATCAATTCTGTTGAGACTAGCACGAGGTATACTTTTTGGTTTATTCAAGCAGTTGTTCCTCACTGGCTGGAGACATTGGGATGTCCGTAGTTAATCGTGGATGCTAGTTATGGACCCGGGATGATTGGGTATAAGTCAAAGTGGCCGAAGGTGTTTGAATAGACTACAGAGGATTCACCGCACCTTGTGAGAAGATGTATACCCTATGGCCTCTCGTCGGATTATTACTAAAGTATTTGGCCAAAGCATTACATGTTTAGAGTATGGTACTCTTGGATACATGTGCAGTAACTAGAATCCGGAGGACGAGGAAGTAAATACTTGTGCTAGGTGTGACGTAGTCAGCCTAGTGGGGACTGACACAATAGACCATGTCTTGAACCAAGTAGGTATAAGATAAGTGAAAGGAATGGGGCACAATTCATTGTAGCTGCTGAAGGGTTTCAGAAAAGGTTCTGGGATCAATCGTTAATTTTCTGATTAATTGGGGATCATGATGTACTACAAGGTTCCACTCATGATCATTTTATAATTAATGGTTAATTATAGACGACCAACATAAATCTGAATCCTATTTGGTCACCCGCACAATGAGCGTAATCCGAAGGATTTAAAACGAGCTTGAGAATAGGATTCTCAGATCGAGAGAAACCTGGTTTGGTTGGACCAAACAAAGATCGAGTATGAAATTGTTTCGGTCGCATCGGAAGCATAGATGGGTCGAGTCTTACGAAGACATGATGGATAAGCCAAATCGGTTTGGTTCTAATCCAATGGTGGAAAATAAACCAAAGTGGTTTGGTTTGTTTTAAACGATTGAACCAAAGTTGGTCCGGTTCATTTTAACTTAAAATAGACCAACATGCTTTGGTTTATTTTAACTTAAGTTATTGGAGTAGGTTAACGGGTTTTGGTTATGAACCAATAACCGTAGGAGAATGTGTTCTCTATAAAAACATGGCTTAAGGGTTTTTCATGGAGAATTAATTGGTTCAAGGGTTTTGGAAACCCTAGCCTCCTCACCTCTTCCTCCTCTAGGGTTGCGGCCCATCTCTTGTGCCACTGCCCAAGCCTATTTCAGCTCCTCCTCCTCACCACCGACCACCCACTAGCCACAAACGACTCCTCCAGCCATCCTCCCTTGGTCGCCAGCGACCAAGGAGCAACCAGCCATTGATTGGCCGACCATCTTCTCCACCAACACAAGTTATTCAGTTTTAGATATCTTGTTTCTCTCTTTGTAGAGAGATCATTTGGTCAGCATTTTGCACTCCAACAATGACCTACTTGCCGAGGATTGGATCTCCGGCAATCCTCATAGGTGGAGGACTAAGGTTTCGTCAATTGGTTGGCGAAAACTACTTCCGAGAAGCAAGTTCGTGGAGCTCATTTTTAGATCCAAATTTTAATTCGGGTTGTGATCGTCTCTTGGATCACAACGTCTTCGACACGAAGCTAGTAACTCTTGCGAAGATGGGGCTCGTAGCTTTGTGAAGCTATCCTAAAGATACTCGGTGTGGATACGGATAGAGGCAATTCTAGCGAGGGTCGCTACGGTTGATGTCATTCTCACTACACGTGATACATCAGGTATAGCTAGAATAAATTTTCTTTTATTGCAAAATTTAAATAGCGATTATATCTACACATGTTGTATCCTGCAAGCGTGTGATGTGTGTGTTGTAATAAAATTGGTTTATTACTTATTTTTGCTTCCGCTATGTGCATATTTACGAAATGTGTTCGAACACACACTCGCCGCGGTGTCGGGGGAACCCAACAGTGGTATCAGAGCCCGATTGTATTTCGACATTATCGTAAAATTGTTTTGTGATAGTCATAATTATATTTATGGAAATATTCTACTTTTGGAAAGTTTAATAGTATTTATGAAAATTTTATTTTGTAAAGAAATTCAAATTGGAAGTTTTCTAATATGATTAGGAAATTTGTTTCCTAAATTAGATTTGGCTTTCCTTAATTAACACTTTTCATAAATAAAATATGTGATTAGATTTGGAAATTTATTTTCTAATTTAATCATGATTTGATTTGAGAAATCAAATCTAAAACATATTTTATTTTCAAAATAGTTATGACAAATAAGGAAACTATTTGTACATGTCATAATTGTATGTCATGTAATTGCATTAGATGCATATCATTATGTCATGCGTGTCGCGACATGTAAATGTATGTCATGCGTGTCATGCCATGTAAATAATAATTATTTTTATGCAAAGAGGATGAGACATTAAAACCCTTACACAATATTAAAGACTACACTTTCCATTAATATGGTTAGAACTAGAGTTCTATTTCTTATTTGGGTTGTTGGACTCTCTCCAAGCCCGGCTCGAACCTGAACATGCTCAAATCATTGGAATAGTTTATTACTAATATGGTAAGAGTCAGAGGTTAATCGTTTGTTTAGGTTGTTGGACTCTCTCCAAGCTTGGCTAATTGGTTGAATGCACTCTAACGACATTAAAACTATTTCACGATTAATGGGTCAGCTTTAACTTGGAGCATCGGTTTGTTGGACTCTCTCCAAGGTCGATGTGAAGGGAGGTGAACTTGGGTGCTATGCATATAATGCATACTTGTTAATGAGTTAACAACCCGATGTATGTGTGAACATTCAATTAGTCGATAGCACATTGTGATAGTTGCATATATGTGATATCCAATTGGTATACTTGATACCTACCATCGTAGCTAAGAATGCCTTGTTGGACTCTCTCCAAGGTTGTTCTTATCTATGTTGGATATCAACCCATTCGGAGATGGACCTACGATCTCCCGAATTGATTTTGAGGGATTTTTTAAATTCAAAAAATGAATGGGATTTTGTAAATGTATGTTGATGCATTTTAAAATCATTTTCTCATATATGCTCGATTTGTATTTCTAGGCTAATCGTTTGATCATGATGTCTTTAAATTTGCGCTCTATTTTGAATTCAAATAAATTGACTGGGCCAAACTTCTTGAACTGGCTTAGAAACTTGAGAATAGTTCTCAAGGTTGAAAAGCTTGTGAATGCCCTCGAAGAGCCTCTTCCCAATCATCCTAGTGATGATGCAACTCCGGACCAATTATTGGCCCATCAGAAATATATGAGTGATTCTGACCTAGTGAGTTGCATCATGCTAGCCGTGATGGTACCTGAGCTGCGGAAGCAACATTAGCATATGGATGCTCATACCATAGTCTTTCATGTTTATGAGTTGCTTGATGAGCAAGTGAGATCTGAAAGGTTCGAAGTCTCCAAGCTCCTCTTCACCTCTGAGATGCAAGAAGGTTCATCTGTGGTATTGCTCGACATGCTGAACACTGTGGAGCCTTCTGTGAAGCATGAGCAGGGGACGGTGTTGTTAGTTGATTTCTCAAAGAAAGGTTCTAGGAGGAAATCAAAGAAACAACAAAAGGGGAAGAAGGTTGAATCAACTCAAAAGGGCACTTACCATCATTGTGGCAGGGAGGGTCATTGGCGAAGAAACTGCAAGATTTATCTTGAGACCATGAAGAAGAATAAGACATCTGATGCTCCATCTTCTTCAGATATCTTTGTTATTGATTGTCATTCTATTTTCTCTGACACTTGAGTATTGGATACTGGGTGTGGCTCACATATATGTAATCACATACATGGGCTAAGGAATAGAAGAAGACTCGTCAAGGGAGAGTCAAATTTACATGTTGGGAATGGAGCAAAGGTTGATGCACTCGCCATCAGAACATATTTGTTGAAACTCCCTACAGGACTTATCTTAGAACTGGACAATTGCTTTTATGTTCCTTTGTTGATAAAGAATATCATTTCTATTTCTTGTTTGAATAGAAATGGGTATCATTTAACTTTTAGTAACAATTATTGTTACATAACTTTGAATGACGTTCTTTATGGGGACTGGAACTTTAAGCAATGGTATTTATACATTGGATGTATCAAGTGACATTTTCAATATCGAAGCGAGCAACAAGCGTGATCGAAATGATAATCAATTAGACTCCTACATATGACATTATCGTCTTGTCCATATAAGCAAGAAACGCATGTCCGAATTGTACCGATGTGGAATTCTGGAATCATTTGAATCTGATTCATTCGATACATGTGAATCATGCTTAAAAAGCAAGATGACTAAGTTATCTTTTACTGGGAAAGGTGAACCAGTGGGAGAGTTGCTTGGTCTAATACATACTGATGTATGCGGACCTATGTCAACTCATGCTCTAGGAGGCTATTTCTACTTCATTACCCTCACCAATGATCACTCACGGTTTGGGTATGTGTTCTTAATGAAACACAAGTCTAAAAGCCTTTGAAAGGTTCAAAGAATTTAGAAATAAAGTAGAGAAACAACTTGGCAAGAGTACTAAAATACTTCGATCAGATCGAGATGGTAAATATTTGAGTCAAGAGTTTCTAGATTATCTAAGGGACAATGGTATATTGTCTCAAGGGACACTGCCGTATACACCATTGCTTAATGGTGTGCCTGAGAGGCGAAACCAAACCTTGTTGGACATGGTCAGGTCGATGATGAATCATGCGAATCTTCCCAAGTCCTTTTGGGGCTATGCACTTCAGACAGTTGTTTACTTGCTAAACAGAGTTCTGACCAAGGTAGTCTCTACTACTCCATATGAGATATGGAATAGTAAGAAATCTCATTTATCTTGCTTGAAGATATGGGGTTGTCCTGCTTATGTGAAGCGGACTATATCAGACAAACTGGATGCTAAGTCTGATAAATATCTATTTATTGGATACCCTAAGGAAACAAGGCGGTATCAATTCTATCATCCTGTACAACAAAAGGTGTTTGTTTCAAGGCATAGTGTGTTTCTAGAGAAAGATTTTCTCTTGCAAGAAAACAGTGGGAGCATTGTTGAACTTGAGGAGGTTCAAGAGACTCCAATAGATATTGATGAGATACCTAGTCAAGCACCTCAACCGATAACTCATAGTGATGAGACATTGACTAATCCTATTGTGATACCACATCTTCATAGATCTGGTAGGACACACAACATTCCCAAGAGATATGGATTTCTCGTAAGTGAATCGAACGACGTATTACTCATTGATGATGAGAAACCTACTAGTTAAGAAGAAGTTCTGAAAAGTTCAGAAAGGGACAAATGGCTTGAAGCCATGAAGTCAGAAATGGATTCCATGTATGAAAATTAAGTTTGGAACTTGGTGGACCCACCTGAAGGTATTAAGCCTATAGGGTGCAAGTGGGTTTTCAAAAAGAAAACCGACATGGATGGTAATGTGATTACCTATAAGGCTAGATTAGTAGTGAAAGGCTATCATCAAAAGCAATGTGTTGATTATGATGAAAGCTATTCACCAGTTGCTATGCTTAAATCTATTCGGATGCACCTGGCCATAGCGGCTCATTATGATTATGAGATATGGAAAATGGATGTGAAAATTACTTTCCTTAATAAAAATCTACTCGAGGATGTGTATATGATACAACCTGAAGATTTCATATCGGTTGATAAAACCAAAATATGCAAGCTTTGATGGTCCATATATGGAGTGAAGCAAGCATCCAGGAGCTAGAATATCCGTTTTGATGAGACAATCAAAAGGTTTGATTTGTCACAAAATCCATACAAGCCCTGTGTGTACAAGAAGATTAGTGGGAGTGTAGTCGCACTACAACAAAAATGTTAAAAGACAACACCACAAAGCCAACGGTTTTATGAGAAACCATTGTGATTTTGATAAAAGACAACGGTTTTTGACAAAACCATTGTCTTTGAGTGCCCATATAACACAAAAGACAACGATTTTACACTATCTGTTGTCGTTGAGCATATTTTTTTAAAATCAACAATGCATTTTATAACGGTTTTCTAAAACCATTGTCTTTAAGAATTTTTTTTTATCTTAACAATAGTTGGGACAACGGTGCAATCAACCGTAGTCAATAACATTTGGTACAACGATTAAAAATTATTGTCATTGTGATAATAATACAACGGTTTTAAATCGTTGTCAATTAAATTTTAATGGTGTAATGAATTAGAAGAAATATAACATAATTTGTTAATAATTATTATTAATTTTAAAATGTTTTTAAAACAAATAAAAATTATTATTTTTATTATCAATATTATTTTTTATAAAATTATTGGAAATAAGTTTTTTTTTAAAACATTTATAAATATATAAGATTAAAAAATAAAATAAAATTATTTAACCAATAATAAATTAAATAAATTTTAATGTATTACAAAATTTAAATCATGGTATTTAAATTATATATAAGGAATAATATATATCCTCTACGGTATATATATATATATATATATATGTTAAAAGGTTAAATTTTTTGTTGCTTTTCCGCGTTCCCTTTCACCATTTTCTCGAGCTTCTACTTCCACCGTTTCCCCTTCCGAAATTTTCCCCACTTTCGCCCAATTTTGTTCATTGCTTTTTCGCGTTCCCTTCCACCATTTTCCTTCCGTCATTTTTCTGAGCTTCTCCTTCCACCGTTTCCCCCTCCAACATTTTCCCCGCTTTCGCCCGATTCCGATCGACAGCTCATTTTTCCCATAGCTTCTGTCATTCCACAGAGCTTCCGCTCGATAGCTTTAACGAGAAATTTAACAACGGTAAAAGCTACCTTTATTGATGAAATTTAACGACGGTATCAAAATACCATCGTTATTGGTGGTTCAATACCGACCAAATTTAATGCCCATCGTTAATGTATATATATTAACGACGGTATTTTATCCCGTCGTTGATACTTTATCATCAACTACGATTGTTTTTGTTTCGGTTGTTAATGTTGTATCTTTAATGATGGTATTTTCTTCCATCGTTATTGTAAAACCTTTAACGATGGATTTTTTTCTCACATCGTTATTACTTTTTCAATTTTTTATAAAATCAAGACTCCAAGCCGATTTTTTTACTGGGTTGATTTTTTTAATATAAAAAAACCATCTTTAAATAAATTATGAAAATTTAATTTTATTTATATCCATTTTCATGTTTTTTTCTATTTTTATTTCATTAAAAAATATCTTAATTTTATTTATATTTTTTATTTATTTTCTTATATTTTTTGCCTTATTTTTTTCCCAAAACCCATATTAAGGTAAACTAGGCTTTAATTTTTTCTCCATCTTCCCTTTTCGTCACGCTCTTTTTCTTTTTCTCTCTATATTCCATCGCCGCTCCATCCTCTCTCTTTTTTCGTCATGCCGCTGTAGCTCCGATTTTCCGTCATTGTATGCCGCCGCTCTCGCTTTCGTCATTGCTCAATCATCCGCCGTGATGGGAGAGTTGTGACTCTTTGCTTCCACTGGTTCGCTCCGAAAACCCTAGTTTGATCGTGATGCATCTTTTTGAGCCTGTCGGCTTTCTTTGTTCTTGATTTGCGATTTTGGATCGATTTGCATTTCTGATAGGTAAATCTCACAAAACTGAAGAGGGATTGTGATGGATGGCGTGTTTGGTAGGAAACTTCAATCTTTTGTTCTTGTTCATGTTTCTATAGATTTCGTGTTTGTTTTCACATCCTTGATTTATGCATAACCATGATCTGAGAATTTGGAATTCAAGTTGCTTTTTAATTTATTTTTTTTCCTAGTAGGCTCATGAAATCCAAGTTGCTTCATAAAGACTCATAAGTTATGTTCTTTTAATTATAATTATTAATCCTAAACACATGTTTTTTTCCTGTTCTGTTAGAATTTGCATAACTTTGTTACATTGAACCATATATTTCGCACTTCATATTTAGGTTAGGTTCAAGGCATGATTCATTATTAGAACTATAAGAAATGAAACTAGGATGTCAACCAATTACTCAAGAATAAAAATAAAGATTCTTATATTACAGATTATCTAGTAATAGGATTTGAGTATTAAAGATATATTTACTAGTTAGTCAATTTGATTCAATGGTGTGGACCTCACTTTAGTATTCTTCATCCCTAATTTTTTTGTAAAATACAAATTTATTTGTCCTATGTTCATTTGCAAAACTTGATTACATTGATCGTGTGTATGCGATGGCAAGTGCAATATTTTAACCAACCATTTTTTATTTTATTATAATTAAGTATACTTTGTAACATGACAAGTGTTCTTAGTATCTCTTGAGTCAACACCACTGAAAGGATTATTAGTAACGTCAACCTAATAAGATGTCATATCATCTATGTTACATCACAATCAAAATTAAGTTCTTATAAAATATTAAATTATTTCGACCTTGAATCCAAATGATGGAGTGTTGACTTACATGGTAGAAGAAACACAAGCATGTAAAGAAAAAGCATGGGCCATTACAATGTGATCCAACCAAAGCATATACTATTGACTTATGGTTTTTGCTTTGTGTAAGTGTAAATGGTTTAAACTTCTAAATGTATTGTTTATATTATTTTTCATTTAACTAAAATAATGATGTATTTGTTATAGGATCATGGAATCTCAAAAGTCATCTTTGGGTGCTAACTGATTAGTATTTCCTAAAAAAAATTTCTTGCTTTGTTGTAATGTTATTTAATATGTTGTAATAATGTTAGAAAACAATTATTTTAATGTTAGAAAGTTTTAGGAGGTGGAAATTATCATAAAATGAGGGAGCTGAAAGTCAGAGCAGAAGTTGCTGATGTAGCCAAATCCCAGGTATTTTATTCTTTTTAGCTTAACAATATATGGTATATGAATCAAATGTGGTTGACTGATACGAGTTTCTTCCCTTCTATTTTTGCTTAATAACTGGAAATTAGAGGCTCTTATTCCAATTTTGTTCCTGTTACTTTCACTCTCCAGCTAATGTGTCATTATTTCTTATTGTAGTTTCTGGCAACAGTTTCACTTGAAATCAGGATGTCCATGAATGGTGTTTTTGTTGGGATGTATACTGAAAAGTCTATCTTTTGTATGAACATCTTTATTTTGAAATAAGAATCACATGCTCATTGTTTGCATATTTTTATGGTTATGCATATTGTTTAATACATTATATTGTAGATAACATGGTGTGTGGTGTCACACGGGAGATCATGTTATCGGCTCCTTGTAAAGTATAAGTAAAGGCTCACAACCGAGATGACTTTGGACAAACCATCGGAATGGTTGTAGTGTGATTTGGTATTGGTTTGTCTTGACCATAGAATCACACTAGTGCACTTTGTGTGTATTGAGCAGGACCGACTTAGAGGTGATTCGATTTATTGTTGACTACATAATCGAATCGGACCTCAGATATTATTTTGTACATGCTCTTAATCCCGATATAATAACGGGCACATATACTTAGTATTCATCTCTTTGATTTACCAATGGGCGAGATTTATAGATTAAATCGATAGGCTCGGTAAGTTGGGAGATGATATTATTTATATGGTGTGTCATTGATTATAGGAGGAAACCGTGTCCTATATATTAGGATGATGATGTCCCCTTGAGGAGCTCATAAGGTTCATCATGTAAACTCTGCAGGTGGACTTGGTCCGGCATGATGAAAAGGTTGAGTGGTACTACTCATGGAGTTAGATGTTGATTAATTAATGGTCAGTAAATTAATTAATCGATGGACATTCGAGATCTTAAACACAGGGAGAAAATGTACAAATAATATATGGAGCTCATATTATCTTATGGGGGTTGGTGAGGTAGATCAATGATAATCCTTTAGTGGATTGGATTATCATTAATGGATCGGACTTTATGTGGGCTTGATCCATGGGTGGCTAAGATCCAACTCCTCCTCATGGTCCCTAATGTAGCCTATTAACACCTCATGAAGCTTAGATCCAATGGATATAAACAAAACTCTAGATCCAAAGGTAGAGATTAAATCCCTAAGATTCGACGGTTGAGATTAAATCTCTAGATCCGACGGTTGAGATTAAATCCCTAGAACCAATGGTAGAGATTAAAAGGAGGCTTATCCCTAACTCTATAAAAGGAGGACAAAGGGTTGGCATGGAGTTTGAATCAAGAGAAGTTAGGGTTTTGGAGGTTGGCGGCAAGAGATAGGAGCTAGGGTTTGGGCTTGGGCGACACCTAATAAGGAAAGATTTCCTTGCCTTCTTCTCCTTCCTCAAGCTGTCGGCGCCCCTCCAGCCCTTTCTAGCCATTGGACGGTGGCCAAAGACCCTCTTCTCCTTCTCCTTGGGTGGTGGAAACAAGATATAGGGTTTTCCCTTGGTGTCTTGGCTAGTTTCCACCATAATCTCCTCTTCCTTCTTGGCCGACGGCAAGCTCCATCCTTGGAGGTTGTTGTTTGGTTGAAAGAAGGAATAGAGCTTTGTTTATATTCTTCCTCTTGCTCGGAACGAGCAAGGAAGGGAGATTGGCGATCTAGGAGCTTCAACTTTTGGTAGATCGTCGCCCACACGACGTCCGAAAGGAGGAAGGTCATACATTAGAAGATCAAGAGGTATATCTATTCTCTATTCTCTTTTGTTACTTGCTTGTATTTGATTTTCCAATTATGAGCATGATATATTCTGTTTGTGGCTAAATAATACTTGGATCCCGAACATAAACACGAACACCGGCGACTCGGACATCGTCTATTCCGTGGCTACTCGTAGAATAGAGGTTGGTCGCTTGAACAACAAGTTTGTTCAAGTGACATCTCTAAACGAATAACACAACGATGACTTGATTGTTTGGGCAATCCCTTTTGTCTAGGATTAAATTTTTTTTCCAGGGACATCGATGGGATCGCCATGAACAAACAACCAAGGTGAAGTGAGAAGCGAAGTTTCCCCTCACGGACTCGATAAGCAAAACCCTTCAGTTTTAGATTTGTGACAATTCATAAAACCTTAAGATTATCCCTTTAATTCATAAGATATCTACAGTTAGTTTTCATTATCTGAAATGCATATAGAAGAGAATGTCAATAACACAGAACTTGATGAGACACAGCAAGATTTTGCAAAGACTGCTCAATTAAGTGGAAAGGCTCTAATTGCGCTTATAAATGAGGTTCTTGATCTTGCTAAGATAGAATCTAGCAGGCTTGAGCTAGAGGCTGCCCCTTTTGATCCTCATGACATCCTTGACAATGTGTTATCTATATTTTCCGACCATTCACAAGCTAAAGGCATAGAGGTAAAATCTGAATTAACTCACACCTTCTACCAATTCTCAAAATTTCCCCTATTTCTTATTGCCTTTGTGTTGACTAGATGGCAGTGTATGTGTATGAGCAAGTTCCAAAAATATTGATTGGAGACCCAGAGCGGTTCAGGCAGATTATTACAAATCTTGTTGGAAACTCAGTGAAGGTTAATATCTTTGACCTACTGCTTTATTACATATTTACAGATAAATACACATATTTCAAGAGGTTGTGACAATCAAGAACATGGATTTCAAATTCTTTTCTTATATTTATTTAACTGAGTCGTTAGACTAGTGTTCACAATAGTCTTCTACTGGATTTACTGAGTAATATTGCACGACGCTTCTATTGTCTTCCACGACGCTTTATTTGCACTACATCTTGATTTATGCCTAGTTGGTTTACTTGCTTCAAATAGTAGATATCCTTTAGTGTAAAAATTTGCTTGCTATCATATAGATTTGGCATGCAAATTTTGCATATTCTCTCCAAATGCTTCCGCAATTTTGAGTCAAAATCTTTTGGCAACACTTGGTTGTTTTCCCATTTAATCAAGGTTTGAAATCTTAAGTCATGCAGAGTTTGTCTTCAAAATAGAGCCATTTCAATATCGTATAGTGTTACCCATTGTACCACTTGTGAATTGAACATACGAGGAATGATATAAAGAATGTTATTTGATGTTTGATTCCTTTAATAATTCTTTTTATCATGTACTTTCTTGTATTATTTCTCGTAGAGAAAAGCTTTGTGAAAATCTCTATAATTTTTTTCATCACAGGTTCCCCTTCAACCGGATGGAGCTCAATGCAGTTATTTCGTTTTGTGATACATGAGAGATATAATTGAAGGCGCCGCATCTATTGACAAGTTTTCCCTACGATCAATAGTAATATTAGACATATTTGTAAAATGATTTGTGCAATTAATTATCATATAGTACTAAAAGTATTTAATTATATTTTCATTCATTTATTCACATGCAGTTCGCAAAATCTGTGATAGCTGCAAAGGAAATTGATGAAGTATGTTCGGAGTGGGGTGAATGCATACAAGATCACATATATGATGATTAGGAGATCTCCTACTAGATTTAAGTGTACATACCTCTTTTGATTATATGTGATAATCTATAAGTGTTTTGGTTATTATGCATAATACTTTTGGTGCAGTATTAAACATATGATGTGTAGTTGTTTTGCTATAGTACTTTTTTATATATGTTTTTAAGAGTGATCATTTAAAATGGGATGATATGAGCTTGTACTTTATATTGCTATAAGTGCGAGTGTATATGTGTTTTTTATAATTCTTTTTGATATCGTTGTATGATTTATATTAAAAACACAATACTATAAATTGACAATAGTTTATTATTCTCTAGAGTAACCGTTGAGAAATGACAACGGTTAAAATAACAATGGCAATACAAATGACATCGGTTAATAACCGTTGTCTATGACTAAAAAAAGTATAATAAATTCATGCGTTGAGAAAAATAGGACACTCAAAGACAATGGTTATAATCCGTTGTAATTTTAGTTGAAACACAACAGTGAAAAATCGTTGTCTATGACCCAAAAAATCCGTGGTAAATCGACCCGTTGTGAAAAGTGGGGTGCTCAAAGACAACGGGTAAAAATCGTTATCTTTTTCTTAAATCTACAACGGTTTTTCATCGTTGTCTTTGAGCGCCTCACTTTTCACAACGGGTCGATTTACCATGGATTTGTTGGATCATAGACAACAATTTTTCACCGTTGTCTATTCGAATTTTTGTCGTAGTGTCATGTTCTTAGTATTGTATGTCGATGACATATTACTTATAGGAAACGATATATCTGTCTTATAGTCAGTTAAAATGTGATTATCCAAAACATTCTCTATGAAAGACTTGGGAGAAGTGACCTACATCCTCAGGATTAAGATCTATAGAGATAGATCGAAACGGTTGCTTGGTCTTTCGCAGTCTATATATATAGATCGAGTGCTAAAAAGGTTTAGCATGTCGGAATCCAAGAAAGGTTTTCTTCCCATCAGGCATGGGATGCACCTTTCGAAGTCTATGTGTCCGCGCACAGAAGACGAAAGGATTTGCATGAGTAAGATTCCCTATGCATCTGCAATAGGATCTATTATGTATGTTATATTATATACGAGGCTCGATGTATCGTATGCTCTGAGTGTCATGAGCAGATATCAGTCTGATCCAAGAATGGATCATTGGGCGGCTGTTAAGACAATCCTTAAGTACTTGAGAAGAACTAAGGATGTGTTCCTAATATATGGAGAAGGTGATATGGTAATACATGGGTATACGGATATCAGCTTCTAGACAGACAATGATGATTCCATGTCTCAGTATGGCTACGTATTTACCTTAAATTGAGGCACAATAAGCTAGAAAAGTTCCAAGCAAGACACTATAGTGGATTCTGCCACTGAGGCAGAATACATTGCAGCTTTGGAAGCAGCAAAGGAAGCAGTTTGGATTAAGAAGTTTATCTTTGAACTTGATGTGGTCTCATCAACGATCCAAACATGTGCTTCACTGCTATCATCTGATCAGAAAGATCATCAATAGAAAGGAAATACAAATCGAGAAGATTCCCACTGAAAGGAACTTAACGGACCCTTTAACTAAGGTCTTACCTCAGAGTAAGTTTGAGGGTCATGTTAGAGCTTATGGTATTGGATACCATGGCGATTGGCATTAGGCCAAGTGGGAGTTTTTTAGTAATATATGAGAGGTGTCCTAAGGTAATCGCCTTATGGTTGTACCATTTATTTGATAAATGAAGATTCACTATTTGAGTATACATGTTTTCATGTATTTGATTAGATCTTAAACTCATTTACTGAATATCCACGATACGATTCACAGCATGAGAGAATTTGTGATTGGATCACAACTAGTGACTATCTCTACATGTGTAATTGTGATGTATTGAAATTATCCTTAGTCGATGAATTGATGTATTCGAACACCATTGATTCTATTGAGACTAGCACGAGGTATACTCTAGTTTATCCAAGCAGATGTTCCTCACTGGCTAGACACATTGGGATGTCCGAAGTTAATCGTGGAAGCTAGTTATGGTAACTAGTTCATTAGAGTGACCAGCTATAAGACATCATATGGTTCTCTGCATATATGGATATATCAATGAAGTTCTTACAACAACTTAAGTGAGATGTTCTTTCGACTTGTGATATTCAAGTCATCTTGGTCATAAAGACTTATGCTTTGACATCTTAAGCAAGCATCTCCGAGGAGATGTGGACCCAGGATGATTGGGTATAAGTCGAAGTGACCGAAGGTGTTTGAATAGCCTACAGAAAATTCACTGCTCCTTGCGAGGAGATGTATACCCTATGGCCTCTCGTCGGATTGTTACTAAAGTCTTTAGCCAAAGCATTACATATTTAGAGTATGATACTCTTGGATACATGTGCAGTAACTAAAATTCGGAGGACGAGGAAATAAATACTTGGGATAGGTGTAACATAATCAGCCTAGTGGGGACTGACATAATAGATCATGTCCTAAATCAAGTGGGTATAAGATGAGTGAAAGGAATGAGACACCATTCATTGTAATTGCTGAAAGATTTCAGAAAAGGTTCTGGGATTAATCGTTGATTTTTCGATTAATTGGGGATCATGATGTACTACTAGGTGTCACTCATGATCGTTCTATAATTAATTGTTAATTATAGACGACCAACATAAATCGGGAACATATTTGATCACACGCACAACGAGCGTAATATGAAGGATTTAAAACGAGCTTGAGAATAGAATTATCAGATCGAGAGAGACTTGGTTTGGTTGGACCAAACAAAGAGTGAGTATGAAATTGTTTCAGTCGCATCAGAAGCATGGATGGGCCGAGTCATATGAAGACATGATGGATGAGCCAAATCAGTTTGGTTCTAATCCAATGGTGGAAAATAAACCAAAGTAGTTTAGTTTGTTTTAAACGATTGAACAAAAGTTGGTTCGGTTCATTTTAACTTAAAATAGACCAATGCGGTTTAGTTTATTTTAACTTAAGTTATTAGAGTGGGTTAACGGGTTTTGGTTATGAACCAATAACTATTAGGAGAATGTGTTCTCTATAAAAACATGGCTTAAGGGTTTTTCGTAGAGAATTAATTGGTTCAAGGGTTTTGGAAACCCTAGCCTCCTCTCCTCTTCCTCCTCTAGGGTTGCCGCCCATCTCTTGTGCCATCGCCCAAGCCTATTGCAGCTCCTCCTCATCACCGTCGACCACCCTGTTGGTGCAGTGGGCACCAAAGTCGAACCGGTATTTTGATTATGGCAAAAGGCTCAATAGTTAAGGGTATATTTGTTATCTTACGAGCTCAATTAAGTGTGCAGAAATGCTAAAGTTGAGCGGAAGGTCTGCGACACCCGGTGGGAACCGAGGTGGTCGGGCAACGCCAGAGGGACTTCGGAGGAAGCCGAGGTACTCGGGTGAAGACCGGAAGCGAGGCTACAAGGTAAGCTCGTGTGAAAGCGAAGCAAGGTCGTTAAGCGTAGATCCGACCCAATACCTCCAATGGAAGGTCTAGGTCGAGATCAGATGGTTAGAACCATCGTACTTTATATTTTAAGCTAACTTGTACTGCAGTCCAAAACCCTTTGACTATAGTCAACTGCTAGTCAAGTTCCAGCCTCGAGAAGAGCTCGAATTTCAAGGGGGTGAATTTGGACTTGACTCGTGTTTTGGTACAAAGGGTGATGTGGCATCAAGGTGGACATCCAAACCATCACCAAGCTTCCTTGTGGTGGACGCCCAAAATAAGGTGAGTTGGCACAAGATGGTTGGCTCCCATGATGTGGCACAAGTTGAATGGCTCCAACAAGTTGGCGCCCAAGGAGGTTGGAGGTGGCACAAGGTGGTTGGATGAAACACCTCATCCTCAAGTTGGCGCCCAAGGAGGTTGGAGGTGGCACAAGGTGGTTAGATGAAACACCTCATCCTTGAGTTGGCGCACAAGGAGATTGGAGGTGGCACAAGGTGGTTGGATGAAACACCTCATCCTTGAGTTGGCGCAAAGGATGTGGATGAACAAGTCTTGGGGGATAAGAACCTCACCTTGGACACTACCTATGTCTAAATTCATAGATCAATATCCATAAATAGACATGTTCAAGCCAAGCAAATTACAATAATTCAAGAGCTCTCAACACGCCGTCGTAACGCCGCTACTACTACTCACATTTGCTACGACGAAGTGCCGCCGACAACGAAAGCTACATCTTCTACTTATAAGAGTTGTCGGTATATTTATTTAAGTTCTACTTCTTTAAATTGTCTTTGTGCTTTAATCATAACAAGGAAAGGGGGAGTGTCCCTTTGCCTTGATTTCTTTTTGTAATCGTAGCTCCTACTTCCAACGAAGAGGAGTGGTTTTAGTGAATTGCCCTCCGTACGTGATCAAGGATCACTAGGGCCGTGGATTAGCAATCGAAAGATTGTGAACCACGTAAAAATATCTTGTCTACTTTATATTTCCGCTGTGCATTCTCTACTTGCTTTTTACTTATTGCAAAAGTTTTTAACGACATCGTATCGCTATTCACCCCCTCTAGCGACACTTTCGATCCAACAATTGGTATCGAGTCGGGCGCTAAGATTCGTGAAACTACCAATCTAGCTTTGTTTTCTTTTTTACAGATTTTTATTTATTTATTTCTGTTTGTATAATTATTTCACTTGCTTATCTTCTCCTACATATAGAATTGCATTAGAGGCTTTAGGATCCGGATAAGGTTGTCCTTCGGGTTAGATCCCGAGTAAGGTTGTCCTCCGGAACTTCAACGACATTCGCATTTGATTGTTTATTTCTTTTTGCAAGTTACATTTTATATATCTTTTTTTTTTACTTCCCGCACTACTAATCCAAGACGAAAGTCTTGGAATATTCTTTCCGTGTGTGTTTTGCAAGATTCTTTTCGTCGTTCTTCTTCTTGTTTTTAAATGGCCCATCTCGAAGGGTTTAGCACCGCACCCCGCTTTACAACGGTAATGACTTTCGTTATTGGAAGGGTCGGATGGAATGCTTTCTTAAAACCCAAATCGAGATGTGGATCGTAATCCAAACCGGTTTCACACTTCCTATTAATGAAGATGGTGAATCTTTGGGTTACGATCAATGGTCAAATTCCATGAAAAAACAAGTAGAAGCCGATGCCAAGGCAACTCAAATCTTGCAATGTGGGTTGTCCAAGGAAGAGCTCAACCGCGTCGGCCCCTTCATTAGTGCAAAGGACTTATGGACCAAGCTAGTGGAACTACACGAAGGCACGACACGAAGGTATGTAAAAGAGATTTACTTTTAAATAAATTGTATAACTTGAAAATGCAGGAAAACGAGACCGCAACTCAACTACATGCTCGTATTCAAGACATCGCCAACCAACTCCATGCCATCGGACAAAAGGTCGAGAATCGCGACCTTATCGTATTCTCTTAACTCGCTTCCTAGGACCACCTTGTGGGCATCCATGGTCGATGCCTACAAGGTCTCCAAGGACCTTTCTAAAATTAGGTTAGACGAATTGTTTCGAACTTGAATTACATGAGCAAACTAACGCGTGGTCCAGCCGAGAAGAGTATTGCGTTAGTTGCGTGTTCCAAGAAGAAGAAGCCCGCAAGCAAGCCACCCCCGAAGGAAGAAGACGAGTCCGAATCGGAAGTAGACTCCGAAATAGAATCCGAACTAGTCAATCTAGTTCGGAAGATGATCAAGAGACGAAAACGACCAACAACTCAAGGTAAGCCTAAACCTAATTCAAATACTTCTAATTTTAGATGCTATGAGTGCAACAGGTTCGGTCACATCAAGTCCGAGTGCCCAAAGCTAAAGAATAACGCATCAAAGACCAAGAAAGCGCTAAACGCTACTTGGGAGGAGTTGTCGGAGGAAGAAGACGATATCCAAGCTCTAATGGCCAAGCCGACCGAGCACGACTCAAATCAAGAAGAGTCCGAGTCCGAATCCGATGATGAGCTTCCATTCAAGACAAGCCACGGATCCGTATCCGGTTCAAAAGAATCATTAAGGGTAAGTCGGTCGTTACTTAATACTTTGTATGGTGCAATTAAATTTTTAAATAAGAAACTAGCTAAGTCAGAGTCCAAGGTCGAGACCCTAATTGAGGAGGTTAACCTTCTCAAACATGAGGTCTCCCTAACCTCTTCGACTACTCGTATTCAAGAGGAGGACTCAACTCAAGTTGAAAAGCTTGAAGTTGAGAACTCGCTTTTGAAAACACAAGTCGAAGACCTTAGGAACACGTTGGAAAGGTTCACTTTGGGATCCAAGGGACTTGACCTATTACTTGGATCACAAAGGGCCGTGTACAACAAGGCCGGACTCGGGTTTAACTCAAATACAACCAATAAGTCATATATGTCTATAGTAAACCAACATAAGAAAAATGTCCAAGCATGGGTCCCTAAGACCACTTTGATTTCAACTTTAGGATCTAACATGTATTGGGTTCCCAAGGACCAAATTCACTATGTGAATAGACCCACTCGATTCAATGGTCCAGGGGGAGCCAATACAAAATGTATTTTTGTTAAGTCTTAGAAATTGCATGCTTAGTTTTTCCTTTATTTTTAGAATGGTTAGATAGGACTCATAACCAACTAAAATCCTGCGAAAAGATTGAGCCTCGGGAGCCTCTTTTCAAAAATAAACCAACTAAAATCCTACGAAAGATTGAGCCTCGGGAGCCTCTTTTCAAAAATAACTAGTTAGACCAAGAGGTAGTCTCAAGTAAGTCGAGTTATCAATTTCTTGAAATTAGCTTTGTCTAAGGAAGTGGTCGTTGTTCCGATCAAAGAAGGCCTCTGTGCCTCGCCACGACCTGGAAGCTAATCTCTTGAAAAGATTACTTGATGAGCTTAGACTAAATGAATCTAACCTAATGTTGGTTAATTTAAATTCATTAAAATTAATCAAGTAAAATTGATAGTCATCTCACAATAACACATAGGAATAACATGTTTTGATCATGTAGATATTGGTGAGATGATTTAGGTTTAAAACTTACAAACAACCCTTTAGTAATTCCAATATCCGATCCAACTACCTTATGTGTAGGATCAATGGATGTTGGATGCTGGTTGCTCCCGACACATGACCGGGATCAACTCAAATTTTCGGGTTACGATTCAAACGACAAGGATCGTAGCCTTCGAATAACGCAAGCTCAAAATCATCGGATCGGTGATATTGAGCTCAACTCTAACTTTACAATTCAAAATGTCTTATTAGTAGAAAATCAATATAATTTACTTAGTGTAAGCCAATTGTGTGATAACAATTATAAGGTCATATTTCTAGAAAATGAATGCGTAATCAAAATAAATGCAACATCTAAAATAATCCTTAAAGGAACTAGGAGTAGCAACAGCTACACAATAAATTTACCCAACTCCTCAACCAAGTGTCTTATGACACAGAAGAGGAATCTTGGTTATGGCACCAAGACTCGGACACTGCACTTTTAAGACTCGTCCACAAGATGAGTTAGAGTGGCTTGTTATAGGTTTGCCTAAACTAAACAACTTGGATAATAAAATATGTAATGCTTGTCAACAAGGTAAACAATCTAGGACACAACATCAATTAACTAATCAAGAG
Source organism: Wurfbainia villosa (assembly GCA_025175895.1). Lineage (NCBI taxonomy): Eukaryota > Viridiplantae > Streptophyta > Magnoliopsida > Zingiberales > Zingiberaceae > Wurfbainia > Wurfbainia villosa. The sequence continues at coordinate 14,722,251 of CM045996.1, read as the reverse complement.
CAGACCAAAAGTGTTCTTGAGCTCCTACACATGGATCTATTTGATTCACATGGAGCTAAGTCACTCAATGGTAGTCAATTTTGCTTAGTCATAATTGGCGACTATTCTAGATTTACTTGGGGTAGGTTTATCACACATAAAAAAGATACCCTAGCCCAACTAATCAATCTTTGTAGGTTAATCGAAAATCAAAAGAACCTTAAGATTAAAAGACTTAGAAGCGATCATGGTGGTGAATTCGAAAACCACACGGGTTTACAGTTTACGTAACCTAAGCGGATACCACCATGAGTTTTCATGTCCTAGAACCCCACAACAAAATGGGTTAGTCGAGCGGAAAAATAGAACCCTACGAAGCCGCTAGGACAATGTTAAGCAGTATAACCTACCCGATAGATTTTGGGCGGAGGCCGTTAAATGCGGACTTGCTATGTCCAAAATAGGATCCTTATGGTAAAGAGGCACCAAAAGATCTCGTACGAGATTTATCACGATAAAATACCGAACATCAAGTACTTTAGGGTATTTGGATGCAAGGTACATATCTTAAACACTAAGGATTACCTAGGTAAATTCAAATCCAAAACCTCTACTGGAACCTTTCTAGGATACTCAACCACGATGAGCTTATAGGGTATACAATCACGACACTCTTAGAGTCGAAGAAACCATTAATATAGTTTTTGACGAAGGACACGAACCCGTTCAATCCTTAACAAAACCAACTAGCAAATCAACTTATAGCCAACCCGATCTTGAACTTGAATCTCGTCCTAACCCAAGTCATCCTATCGACCAAGTGATAGATGACTCTAACCCAAGTCAAACTAGAACTCACCCAAGTCATCCTATCGACCAAGTGATAGATGACCCTAACCAGTCACACTAAGACTCAAACAAATCATCCTATCAATCAAGTTATAGGTGATCCAAATTTAGGGGTTGAACTAGAGCTTCATATCGAAACCTTAGTCAAATCTCGTTAATTTCCAAAATCGAAAACTATTGAACAAGCACTTCTTGATCCATTTGGATTATTGCTATGCAAGAAGAGCTAGCTCAATTCACTAGAAATGAAGTGGGAATTAGTACCACCACCTAAAAGAAAAATCAATTATTGGAACAAGGTGGGTATTTCAAATAAACTTGATGATAAAGGTGAAGTAGTTAGAAATAAAGCTAGGTTAGTCGCAAAGGGTTTAGTCAAGTCGAAGGTTTAGATTACGATGAGACCTACGCCCCGTAGCAGACTAGAGTCCATCCAAATGTTGTTAGCATATCTGCACATCGAGGTTTTAAATTGTTTCAAATGGATGTCAAGTCAGCATTTTTGAATGGATACATTAAGGAAGAAGTTTACGTCGATCAACCTCCGGATTCGAAAATCTAGATAAACGACCATGTCCTTAGACTTAAGAAAGCCCTATATGGACTCAAACAAGCCCCAAGAGCTTGATGCGAAAGGCTTTCGATCTATCTTAAGTCCAAAGGATTCAACCAAGGTTTAGTCGACCCAACCTTATTCGTTAAAACCGTAGGAAAAGAAATCTTTATAGCCCAAATCTATGTAGATGATATAATTTTGGAACTACCAACTCGATCCTCGCTAAACTAATTCATCTCACTTATGGAAAGTGAATTTGAAATGAATTTAGTGGGAGAGTTAAGTTTCTTCTTAGGTTTACAAATTAAACAAACTAAAGATGGAATATATTTACATCAACAAAAATATACTAAGGACTTAATAAATCGATTTGGAATGCAAGATGCTAAAATAATCAATACACCTATGGCAACTAATGTTAATATAAACGAAGATGTAGAAGGAAAACCCGTTGACCTAAAATACTATAGGAGCGCAATAGGAAGTCTCCTATACTTAACCGCGAGCCGACCTGACATTTTATTCGCGGTAAGTATGTGCGCAAGGTTACAAACCTGTGCCAAGGAGTCTCACCTAACCCTAGTCAAGCGTATCCTTAGATATCTAAAGGGCACGCTAAACGTAGGTATTTGGTACCCTAGATCTACCGAGTTTAATCTAATCGGCTACTCCGACTCTGACTATGCCGGTAGTAAACTCGATAGAAAGAGCACGAGTGGTTGTTGTCAAATCCTCGGCTCGAGTCTAGTAAGTTGGTGCAGTAGGAAGCAGCATTGCGTTGCCTTATCTACCACCAAGCCGGAGTGTGTCTCTCAGCTCCTGTGGATGAAGCACACTCTCCAAGACTTTAGCTTAATCTTTAACAACATTAAAACCTACATAGATAACATTAGTTCAATTAACTTAACTAAAAATCCAATATGTCATTCTAGGACAAAACATATAGAAGTTAAACACCACTTCATTAGGGAACATGTAACTAATGGAACTATACAACTAGAGTATGTTGAGTCCAAATCAAACCTAGCGGACATCTTCACCAAACCACTACCCGAAGCCGAATTTAGTTTATTAAGACGAAAGTTAGGTATGTGCGTAATAGAGTAGGATTTAAATTTTTCTATATATGTACTCTACTTTTGCTTCTTTTTATGAAATTAGCCTAAGTCTTACCTTAGAAATCATATACCTATAGATTTAAGGAGCCAACACATCTCACAACACATAGGACTAATGTGTTTGTGTACTTAGCCACGTAGACGGGCGTGAGATGTTAGGACCTTACTCCTAGTTCCAGACGTAGATTCAGTGCATCGACATGAACCATGGAGTATAATTATTTAAAATTAATCAACTCCTTCAAGACTTATTGATCATTCTATATCAATCAAGTCCAACCGAGTTGTACATTTTAGATGAACATATTTTCAAGCTTATTATTATTTTAAAAAATATATTTATATTGGGAACTTGCTTGGACTTACAAACCCTAAAATATATTTACAAACTTTTTGAGTTAAGGCAAAAGGGGGAGAAAGTCACAAAAGTAAGGAAGAAAGTAAACAAAATTATTACCTTTTATATTAAGTAATTCCGTTTACTTAAGCAACTATTAAGGGGAGTAAAATTATTTTCAAGAACTCACCTTGGTCAAGGGAGGTTACCTCAAAGGGGAGAACTTGAAACAATAATATTTCTCACTCATGCTTAATCTTTATGCTAGCTCATTCATACTTAATCATTATGCTAGCTCATTCATATTTAATCATTATGCTAGCTCATTCATATTTAATCTTTATGCTAGCTCATTCATATTTAATCTTTATGCTAGCTCATTCATGCTTAATCATTATGCTAGCTCATTCATATTTAATCTTTATGCTAGCTCATTCATGCTTAATCATTATGCTAGCTTACTGTTATGCTTAATTTTTCCTTAACTTTTGTGTCGGTTTGCCATGAATCAAAAAGGGGGAGATTGTTGGTGCAGTGGGCACCAAAGTCGAACCGGTATTTTGATTATGGCAAAAGGCTCAATAGTTAAGGGTATATTTGTTATCTTACTAGCTCAATTAAGTGTGCAGAAATGCTAAAGTTGAGCGGAAGGTCTGCGACACCCGGTGGGAACCGAGGTGGTCGGGCAACGCCAGAGGGACTTCGGAGGAAGCCGAGGTACTCGGGTGAAGACCGGAAGCGAGGCTACAAGGTAAGCTCGTGTGAAAGCGAAGCAATGTCGTTAAGCGTAGATCCGACCCAATACCTCCAATGGAAGGTCTAGGTCGAGATCAGATGGTTAGAACCATCGTACTTTATATTTTAAGCTAACTTGTATCATGCAAAACCCTTTGACTACATCAATGCTAGTCAAGTTCCTCGAGAAGAGCTCAATTTCAAGGGGGTGAATTTGGACTTGACTCGTGTTTTGGTACAAAGGGTGATGTGGCATCAAGGTGGACATCCAAACCATCACCAAGCTTCCTAGTGGTGGACGCCCAAAATAAGGTGAGTTGGCACAAGATGGTTGGCTCCCATGATGTGGCACAAGTTGAATGGCTCCAACAAGTTGGCGCCCAAGGAGGATGGAGGTGGCACAAGGTGGTTGGATGAAACACCTCATCCTCAAGTTAGCGCCCAAGGAGGTTGGAGGTGGCACAAGGTGGTTGGATGAAACACCTCATCCTTGAGTTGGCGCACAAGGAGGTTGGAGGTGGCACAAGGTGGTTGGATGAAACACCTCATCCTTGAGTTGGCGCAAAGGATGTGGATGAACAAGTCTTGGGGGATAAGAACCTCACCTTGGACACTACCTATGTCTAAATTCATAGATCAATATCCATAAATAGACATGTTCAAGCCAAGCAAATTACAAGAATTCAAGAGCTCTCAACACGCCGTCGTAACGCCGCTACTACTACTCACATTTGCTACGACGAAGTGCCGCCGACAACGAAAGCTACATCTTCTACTTATAAGAGTTGTCGGTATATTTATTTAAGTTCTAATTCTTTAAATTGTCTTTGTGCTTTAATCGTAACAAGGAAAGGGGGAGTGTCCCTTTGCCTTGATTTCTTTTTGTAATCGTTGCTCCTACCTCCAACGAGGAGGAGTGGTTTTAGTGAATTGCCCTCCGTACGTGATCAAGGATCACTAGGGCCGTGGATTAGCAATCGAAAGATTGTGAACCACGTAAAAATATCTTGTCTACTTTATATTTCCGCTGTGCACTCTCTACTTGCTTTTTACTTATTGCAAAAGTTTTTTAACGACATCGTATCGCTATTCACCCCCCCCTCTAGCGACACTTTCGATCCAACACACCCACCAGCCACCGACGACTCCTTCGGCCATCCTCCCTTGGCCGCCGACGACCAAAGAGCAATCGACCATTGATTGGCCAGCCATCTTCTCCACCAATACAAGCTGTCCAGTTTTGGACCGCTTGTTTCTCTCTTCGTAGAGAGGTCGTTTGTGAAGGGAGTTTGCTTCGGAGGCTCATTGGCTCCCATGTCCCCGGATTAAAATTTTCACTAATGAAAGAATTAATTCGGATGGGATGAGTTTCCTTAGCACAATCAATTCGTCGTCATGCTAACAACTTGAGTGATCGCTTGAACAAACTAGTTGTTCAAGCAACACAACTCTTCTAGTTGGTTAGCCGCGGAAGAGACGACGGACGGATCGTCAGTTTTTGTGTTTGTCTTCAGGGTCCATGATTATACAAAATATATACTAATGCACACTTGTATAATCAACACATAAAAGAACATGCTAAGATCAGAAAATAAAGTTGTAAAAATTTTATACCTCACGATCTTCTACCGTATGTCCTATCCTCCTCGCGGACGACGTGTGGGCGAAGATCCTCCACGAGTAGAAGCCTTCTAGATCGCGTTCTTCCCTTCCTTGTTCACTGCGAACAAAGAGAAGAACAAAACAAAAACTCCTCCTTTCTAGAACCGGCCACCAATCAAAAGAGCTCGATGTAACCGCCGGCCAAGGAATGAATGGATGAGCGCCGGCCAACTTGTTGCAATCTTGCCGCCGGCCACCTAGAAGTTGGAGAAGTGCCAGCCACCAAGGAGTTGGAGAACCGCCAGCCACCAAGGAGAAAAGGAGGAGGAAGAGGGCTGGCCAAAGCTAGGAGAAGGAAGGAGTGAGCGTCGGCCACCAAGGAGCAAAGGAGGAAACCCTAATCTCCTTTCTAGTTGCCGCCCAAACCAAATCCAAAAACCCTTGCCGCCTAAAGCACTTGAGAGGCAAAACCCTAATCCAATTGAACCATCTCTTGCTGCCCAACCTAAGCCCTCTATTTATAGAATTGGGCTTAATCCTCCTTTAATCTCCACCGTCGGATCTAGGGATTTAATCTCCACCGTCGGATCTAGGGTTTTATCTCAACCGTCGGATCTAGGGTTTCATCCCAACCGTCGAATCTAGGATTTCATCCCAACCTTCGGATCTAGGGTTTCATCCCAACCGTCGGATCTAGGGTTTTATTCTAACCGTCGGATCTAGGGATTTAATCCCAACTGTCGATTCTAGGATTTCATCCTAACCATCGGATCTAGGGATTTAATCCCAACCGTTGGTTCTAGGGTTTCATCCCAACCATCGAATCTAGGGATTTAATCCCAACCGTTGGTTCTAGAGTTTTGTTTTACATCCTTGGATCTAGACTTCAAGAGGATTATATTAGGCTACGATAGGGACCATAAGGAGGAGTTGGATCTTGGCCACCCGATGGATCGGAACCACACATACTTGATCCATCAATGATGTTTCATTCCACTAGAGGATCATCATTGAACTACCTCACCAACCCCCATAAATTAATATGGGCTCCATATATTATTTGTACATTCATCTCTCCGTGTTTAAGATATCGAATGTCCGTCAATTAATTGATTTACTGACCATCAATTAATTAACGTCTAACTCCTCGAGTAGTACCACTCAACCTTATCATCATGTTGACTAAGTCAACCAGCTGGGTTTACATGATGAACCTTATGAGCTCCTCAAGGGGACATCATCAACCTAATATATAGGACACGGTTTCCTCCTATAATCAACGGCACACCATGTAAATAATATCATTTCCCAACTTACCAGGCATATTGATTTAATCCATCTAAATCTCACCCTCTGGTAAATCAAAGAAATAAATACTAAGTACATGTGCCCGTTATTATATCGGAATTAAGAGCATGTACAACATAATATCCGAGGTCCGATTCAATTATGTAGTCAGCAATAAATTGAATCACCTCTATGTCGGTCCTGCTCAATACACCTAAGTGTACCAGTGTAACTCTATGTTCAAGACAAAACAATACCAAGCTACACTACAACCATGCCAATGGTTTGTCCAAAACCATCTTGGTTGTGAGCCTCTACTTATATTCTACAAGGGACTAATAACATGATCTTCTGTGCCACACCAAGCACCATGTTATCTACAATGTAAAATATTAGACAATATGCACACATATAATAAATATAAAGTGCAAACAATGATCATGTGATTCTTATTTCAAAATAAAAATGTTCATACAAAAAGAGCTAGGCTTTCAGTATACATTCCAACAATCTCTCACTTATACTAAAAGACTATGCCGTCATCACACTGTCATACATCTGATCCCCATGTCCTCCACATGCCTATCAAATGCTTTCGCTGGAAGGGCCTTAGTGAATGGATCCGTCAGGTTATCCTCTGATGCAATCTTGGTGACAGCAACTTCTCCTCGCTTTACGATCTCTCGTATAAGGTGGTACTTGCGCTCTATGTGTTTACTCGCCTTATGGGCTCGTGGTTCCTTCGAGTTTGCAACTGCACCACTGTTATCACAATAAATTGTGATAGTTCTGGGCAAACCAGGAATCACATCCAAGTCCATCAAGAAGTTCATGAGCCATACAGCTTCCTTGGCTGCCTCAGAGGCTGCCACATACTCAGCTTCCATGGTAGAGTCCGCCACGCATTTCTGCTTGACACTCCTCCATACTATGGCTCCACCTCCAAAAGTAAACACAAACCCCGAGGTAGACTTACTCTTGTCCCTATCTGATTGGAAATCCGAATCCGTGTAACCCACAGGGACTAATTGATCTGCCCGGTAAACCAACATATAATCCCTAGTCCTTCTCAGGTACTTCAATATATGCTTTACCGCAGTCCAATGTCCCTGTCTAGGATTACTCTGATATCTGCTAACCATGCCCACAGCAAAGCAGATATCCGGTCTCGTACATAGCATAGCATACATAAGGCTTCCTACTGCCGAAGCATAAGGAACCGCCTTCATGTCCTCTATCTCCTTTGATGTTTTGGGACACATCTCTTTAGATAAAGGAACTCCATGCCTAAAAGGTAGAAAACCTTTCTTGGAGTTCTTCATGCTAAAACGAACAAGGATAGTGTCAATGTATGAAGCTTGAGATAAGCACAACATCCTTTTCTTGCGATCCCTTATAACTTTGATCCCAAGGATGTGTCCACTTCTCCCAAGTCCTTCATGTCAAACTGTTTGGATAACCATACCCTTATGTCTGATAACACTTTGATATTGTTGCCAACTAACAAAATGTCATCTACGTATAGTACAAGAAACACCACTACGTTTCCGTCACATCTCTTGTATACGCAAGGCTCATCCGGACTTTGAATAAATCCATATGACTGGATTACCTCATCAAAGAGGATGTTCCAAGATCTAGAAGCTTGCTTCAATCCATAAATGGATTGATTAAGCTTACATACAAGATGCTCTTTGCCTTTAGCAATGAATCCCTCTGGTTGCCGCATATAGATGTTCTCCTCAAGACTTCCGTTAAGGAAAGCTGTCTTGACATCCATCTGCCAAATCTCATAAGCCATATGAGCAGCTATAGATAAGAGAATCCAGATAGACTTAAGCATAGCTACCGGTGAAAAGGTCTCCTCATAATCGATACCCTCTTTCTAAGTATACCCTTTCGCAACAAGCCTAGCTTTGAAGGTCTCAACCTTCCCGTCTACTCCTCTCTTTCTCTTGTAGATCCACTTGCATCCAATGGCTTTTACACCATCGGGTGGCTCTACTAGCTCCCAGACCTGATTAGAATCCATAGATTCTATCTCTGAATTCATCGCTCTTTGCCAAGATACCGCATCTCTATCTTGGAGTGCCTCGTCATATGTCCAGGGATCAGGTTCATGTTCACCAGGGACTAAGTCTGAAGACTCTCCCAAAAACATGAATCTCTCGGGTTGTCTAACAACCCTCCCACTACGACGAGGTGCCTCCTGTGTATGCTCTGTGACACGCAGTGCAGTGACTTGTGGTATCTCCTCTTGTACCGGTGGTACTGAAGTCGGGACTTCCCCTGTCAACTCCTCAAGAACAATCCTACTCTTGGGCTTGTGGTTCATTACATAATCCTCCTATAGAAATCTGGCGTTCGTGCTAATGATCACCCTATGATCTCTAGGATTATAAAACAAACCACCTTTCGTTCCCTTAGGGTAGCCAACAAACATTCACACTTCTGTACGAGGTTCCAACTTAACAGCATCAGCCTTCAGCACATGTGCTGGACTCCCCCATATCCGAATATGTCTTAGACTAGGCTTTCGCCCAGTCCACGATTCTACAGGGGTAGAAGGTACTAATTTAGATGAAACCAAGTTCAGAGTATACATTGTCGTATCTAGCGCATACCCCCAGAACGAAACAGGTAACTCAGAATAACTCATCATCGATCTGAGCATCTCCATAAGAGTCCTATTCCTTCGCTCCGCTACACCATTCTGCTGGGGTGTGCCAGGTGCAGACAATTGGGATTGAATCCCAGCCTCTGATAAGTAATTCCTAAACTCTCCCAAGAGGTACTCACCACCACGATCAGATCGTAGGGTCTTGATACTCTTACCTTGATGGTTCTCCACATCAACCTTGAATTCTTTGAACCTGCCAAAGCATTCAGACTTGCAGCGCATCAAGTAAATGTATCCATATCTTGAATAATCGTCTATAAAAGAGACGAAATATTCAAAACCACCTCTTACTTGGATAGACATAGGACCGCACAAATCAGAATGAACCAGTTCTAACACATCTTTGGCTCTATACCCCTTGGCCTTGAAAGGTCTCTTGGTCATTTTACCTTCCAAGCAAGATTCGCAGGTTGGGAGATCCTCCACCACTATTGAACCCAAAGGTCCATCAGCTATCAACCTTTGAATTCTGCTTAGGTTAATATGACCAAGCCTTAGATGCCAAAGATATGTCTGGTTCATTTGCGAAGGTTCTTTTCTCTTATTAGACTTAGAAGATGAGTTATTGACTTCTATATGCATCGTGGGAGTTTTTGGTTCAAGAGTATATAAATTGCCAACCAATGTACCAGAACAGATAATCTCCCTATTCCTTTTTATAACCACTTTGTCATTAAAAGAAACAGAATATCCATCCATGAAAAATTTAGAAACTGAAATTAAATTCTTTTTAAAAGTAGGTACATAAAGACAATTTCTCAAAACCAAAACTTTATTCCTATCAAAAGATAAATAAACGTCTCCCACTGCAATAGCCGCCACCTTTGAAGCATTGCCCATGAAGACGGTAATCTCTCCCTCAGCTAGTCGTCGGGTTTCCTGGAACCCCTGCAAAGTATTGCAGACATGATCAGTGGCTCCTGTATCTACACACCAGGCACTGGTAGATAACACCGATCAACATGTTTCAACAACTAAACAAGAAGATATACCTTTGTTCTTTCGGCGAGGACAGTCCGCCTTCCAATGTCCAATCTGCTTGCAAGTGAAGCACTTGCCTTTCAGCTTCTTCACTCCTTCCTGAGGTCCCACTGCCACTTTCTTCGCTCCACCTTGCTTCTTCTTCTTCTTACCTTTCGGTTTAGAGGAAGAAATCTTCTGAGCGACCATGGCTTGAGCGCTTTGACGAAAAAGCCCCTCTACCGCCTGGAGTTCTATCAGAAGCTCCGCCAATGAATACAACCTCTTGTTCATGTTGTAGTTGAGGCAGAACTGCTCAAAACTCCTAGGCAGAGACTGGAGAATGATATCGACCTGGGTTTCCCCATCGATCTCAGCTCCGAGGACTTCTATCTCATTAAGATGAGCCATCATCTTGAGAACATGATCCCTAACGAGTGTTCCCTCGATCATGGTGGTCGTCATCAAGTTTCTCATCGCCTCCTGTCTAGCCACCCTACTCTGATGTCTGAAAAGTTCCTTGAGATTGAACATCATGTCATAAGCTGTGGGCATGGCCTGATGCTGATGTTGCAGCACATTTGACATAGATGTCAAAATGTAACACCGCGCCATCTCATCTACCTTGATCCATTTCTTATAACGTTCTTTCTCCTTTTCATCAGAGTCATCAGTGGGCTTAGGAGGACAGACCTCGAAGAGTACAAATTTGTACTCCTCCGCAGTTAAGACAATATCCAGATTTCTTTTCCAATCAATATAGTTTGGTCCAGTAAGTTTATTTTCTTTTAATATCACAGCAAGTGGGTTGAAAGCCATTTGAAAATCCTAAAAATCACAATGATCAAAATATTAGATTTCAAATATTATTGATTCCTCAAAACAATAAAATTCCGAAATCAACCAACACCTCAAATCACCGAGAATATCGCATGCCACGCTGTGTGGACGTATACGAATTCTACATTTGTAAGAGGAGGTTTTACCCATTAATTTTATTATCTTGTCAACCTTACTTTTTGACAATTAAAATTAATAGTTGGTTCCTCTTTGGCCCTATAAATAAAAGCAATGACTCCGATGGGGAGGATACTTTTATTTGCATCTAAGTGTGCACCATTACACGATACTAAGGAAATTATTTTGGATTATGTGTCTTACCGCTGTGGAAGTACACATGCTCCTAGATAATTTTCTATAACCATTATTTGACCTAGTGATCCGCAAACAAACCCGTCCACAGGGAGGAAGGCACTCAGAGCCGACACACAAGTTTGTTGCATCACACGTCATATTGTAATGGAGGCCGCGGGAATTAATTAAAATATCCCTCTCCCACTTAGTAAATTGAAAATGAGGAATTTTAAAGCATACACAACATGCATATAAAACAAATAAGCAATAAATATGGAAAAAAAATAGAATTTTTCCAACTATTATGGTATTGTCCTTCAATACGCATCTCGTCGTGTTGCCACCTCGTCGGCTCCATCTTTTCCCGTGCGCAAGTCACCAAAGAGATCCGAGTCGAGATATATCATTTTAATTTACATCCATCGATCCTATACTCCATGAAGGAGTGTACAAATAATATAGATCGAAAGTAAACTAAAATGAGCGGCTAAACAATGCCGTATTTAATTACAAAAATTAAATACTAATCTAGCCTCGTCAACCCCGAGGATTCAAATAATATATATACAATCACACACAAAACAATCACATACAACCAAATAGCCATAATAATCGGATCTTATGCCTGCAACCAAAAAGTTAGCCTACGCACATCCTACTATTATCCGGCATACTCAATATATGATATGTGCATGAAAGTAACCGAATCCAAAACACACAAAACCAGAAACCGTGGCTCTGATACCACTTGAAGGGAGTTTGCTTCGGAGGCTGATTGGCTCCCATGTCCCCGGATTAAAATTTTCACTAATGAAAGAATTAATCCGGATGGGATGAGTTTCCTTATCACAACCAATTCGTCGTCGTGCTAACAACTTGAGTGATCGCTTGAACAAACTAGTTGTTCAAGCAACACAACTCTTCTAGTTGGTTAGCCGCGAAAGAGACGACGGACGGATCGCCGGTTTTTGTGTTTGTCTTCGGGGTCCATGATTATACAAAATATATACTAATGCACACTTGTATAATCAACACATAAAAGAACATGCTAAGATCAGAAAATAAAGTTGTAAAACTTTTATACCTCACGATCTTCTACCATATGTCCTATCCTCCTCGTGGACGACGTGTGGGCGAAGATCCTCCACGAGTAGAAGCCTTCTAGATCGCGTTCTTCCCTTCCTTGTTCACTGCGAACAAAGAGAAGAACAAAACAAAAACTCCTCCTTTCTAGAACCGGCCACCAATCAAAAGAGCTCGATGTAACCGCCGGCCAAGGAATGAATGGATGAGCGCCGGCCAACTTGTTGCAATCTTGCCGCCGGCCACCTAGAAGTTGGAGAAGTGCCGGCAACCAAGGAGTTGGAGAACCGTCGGCCACCAAGGAGCAAAGGAGGAGGAAGAGGGCCGGCCAAAGCTAGGAGAAGGAAGGAGTGAGCGCCGGCCACCAAGGAGCAAAGAAGGAAACCCAAATCTCCTTTCTAGTTGCCGCCCAAACCAAATCCAAAAACCCTAGCCGCCTAAAGCACTTGAGAGGCAAAACCCTAATCCAATTGAACCATCTCTTGCCGCCCAACCTAAGCCCTCTATTTATAGAATTGGGCTTAATCCTCCTTTAATCTCCACCGTCGGATCTAGGGATTTAATCTCCACCGTCGGATCTAGGGTTTTATCTCAACCGTCGGATCTAGGGTTTCATCCCAACCGTCGGATCTAGGATTTCATCCCAACCTTCGGATCTAGGGTTTCATCCCAACCGTCGGATCTAGGGTTTTATTCCAACCGTCGGATCTAGGGATTTAATCCCAACTGTCGATTCTAGGGTTTCATCCTAACCATCGGATCTAGGGATTTAATCCCAACCGTTGTTTCTAGGGTTTCATTCCAACCATCGAATCTAGGGATTTAATCCCAACCGTTGGTTCTAGAGTTTTGTTTTACATCCTTGGATCTAGACTTCAAGAGGATTATATTAGGTTACGATAGGGACCATAAGGAGGAGTTGGATCTTGGCCACCCGATGGATCGGAACCACACATACTTGATCCATCAATGATGTTCCATTCCACTAGAGGATCATCATTGAACTACCTCACCAACCCCCATAAATTAATATGGGCTCCATATATTATTTGTACATTCATCTCCCCGTGTTTAAGATATCGAATGTCCGTCAATTAATTGATTTACTGACCATCAATTAATTAACGTCTAACTCCTCGAGTAGTACCACTCAACCTTATCATCATGTTGACTAAGTCAACCAGCTGGGTTTACATGATGAACCTTATGAGCTCCTCAAGGGGACATCATCAACCTAATATATAGGACACGGTTTTCTCCTATAATCAACGGCACACCATGTAAATAATATCATTTCCCAACTTACCGGGCATATTGATTTAATCCATCTATATCTCACCCTCTGGTAAATCAAAGAAATAAATACTAAGTACATGTGCCCGTTATTATATCGGGATTAAGATCATGTACAACATAATATCCGAGGTCCGATTCAATTATGTAGTCAGCAATAAATTGAATCACCTCTATGTCGGTCCTGCTCAATACACCTAAGTGTACTAGTGTAACTCTATGTTCAAGACAAAACAATACCAAGCTACACTACAACCATGCCAATGGTTTGTCCAAAACCATCTTGGTTGTGAGCCTCTACTTATATTCTACAAGGGACTGATAACATGATCTTCTGTGCCACACCAAGCACCATGTTATCTACAATGTAAAATATTAGACAATATGCACATATATAATAAATATAAAGTGCAAACAATGATCATGTGATTCTTATTTCAAAATAAAAATGTTCATACAAAAAGAGCTAGGCTTTCAGTATACATTCCAACAGTTTGGTCAGCATTTTGCACTCTGATAATGACCTACTTGCCGAGGATTTGATCTCCGACAATCCTCATAGGTGGAGGACCAAGGTTTCGTCAATTGGTTGACGAAAATCGCTTTCGAGAAGCGAGTTCATGGAGCTCATTTTTATAACCGAATTTTGATTCGGATTATGATCATCTCTTGGATCACAATGTCTTCGACACGAGGCTTGTAACTCTTGCGAAGACGGGGCTCGTGGCTTTGTGAAACTATCCCAAAGATACTCGGCGTGGATACGGATAGAGGCGATTCTAGCAAGGGTCGCTACGGTTGATGTCATTCTCGCTACACGTGATACATCAAGTATAACTAGAATAAATTTCCTTTTATTACAAAATTTAAATAGCGAGTATGTCTACACATGTTGTATCCTACATACGTGTGATGTGTGTGTTGTAATAAAATTAGTTTATTACTTGCTTTTTCTTCCACTGTGTGCATGTTTACGGAACATGTTCGAACACACACTCGCAGCCGTGTCGGGGAAACCCAAACACCCCCCCCCCTCAGTAGCAAGGGGGAGCTCTATTCGTTATTCCACAGTAACTTGGATTATTCCATGAAGTCTTCTCAAGATGGGAATCCATTACTCTTAATCATGTTTCGAGTCAGAGTTTCACTGACCCTCGAGATAAAATTGAGTACATGGAAAATTTATTGGGCAAAATTGAAAAGCTGATATGGGTACATTAGAGGATGACATATCCAACAGAATATGAAGCCCTAATCAATTTTGCAGAAGGTTGAAGAGGAACTCATAATATATTATCACAGATGAGAATGGTATTCTCTTCTGAAGATCCAACACAAGGATCAACCGTCTTGCAAGATGCAACATACAAGGATTTCGAAAAGTTATCCTTTGACAATGTTAAATACATTGCTTAGTATATGAATGATTATATAAAGCTGGCATCGAAAACGGGAAGGTTATTCACAGGACCAGAGCTCTCTGAAAAATTCTGGTTCAAAATGCCCGGAGATCTAGGAGGAAGAATAAAAGATGCATTTAATGAAAAATATGTAGGCCTAATAGTAGGAGTCCTCTCCAGAGTATTATTTGCCTACAAATTCTTGGAGCAGGAATGCAAAGATGTCACTTTCAAAAGATCCCTGAAAAATCTATCCTTCTGCAGTCAGATCCCTATTCCTGACTACTATAAAGGGCAAGGGCAAAAGAGATATGGAATTCGAAAAAGCAGAACCTATAAAGGAAAACTGCATGAATCACATGCACAGATAAAAATGAGGAAACACTTAATTAGAAGCAAAAAGTGTAAGTGTTATATCTGTGGCCAAGAACTGCACTTTTCTCGAGAATGCCCAAATGAAAGATGAAATATTAGAAGGGCCACAATGTTTAAACAACTAGAAATTCCTGAAGACTATGACATCTTATCAGTTAAGGAAGGAGGAGCTCAGAGTGATGCAATATTCAGCATATCCAAAGGAGAAGATGATTTTGAAGAACTAAACAGGTCCATTCAAACCTTAAGTCTTTCTCAGGAATATATTCTTATGCTTGGGCTAGTTGATGGAGGATATCACCCCCATATCAAGGTGACAGAAGAACAATATAGGTGCATGCATGACTGGCATCTAAATGAGGACATATTTCATCCACAACCAAGCAACTGCACCTGCTGTAAAAGGATCACGATGAAAAGAGCAAGGATTCATTGCCCTGCCTGTTTATTCACGGCCTGCAATCAATGTGAACCTTACTACTTCGGTAAAGAGGTACTAGTAGCTCCTGCTTCATCTTCTCCTTTCTTCCCTAAAAATTTAATTCAAGAACAACAATATTACATATCATGGTGTGAAGGGGAGATTGAAAGATTATAAAATGAAGTAGCTTACTATAAAAGCCAATAAGAGGAGCTCACGATGGAAAAGGACCTAAGGGAGGAATTTAATAGACTGGATAAAGGGAAGAATCTAGTAGAAGAAGAAATTGAAGCTAGTCTTATGCTTTATGAAGAGACAACAAGTCGCATCACAGCAACCCAAGAAGTGCAAGGACCAAGATTGATCAAAAATATGCTTTATAATCTGAAGGCTGAACTGGAAATTCCTGGAATATCAAAATTCTCATTAAAAGCTATTTTAGATACAGGTGTTACAACTTGTTGTGTTGATCAAAACTTTGTCCCAAAGGAAGCCTTGGAAGACAACACTTTCATAGTTCAATTTAGTAGGATTAACTCACAACAGACATCAAGAATGAAACTAAAGCAAGGAAGGATGTTTATTGGGGAAAATATATTCAGAATCCTCTATACATACATCTTCCCAATGATCCTTGGTGATAATATTCAAATGATTATTTTGCTGCAACTTCATAAAAGATATGCATGGAGGGTTGCACATAGAAGGCAATGTGGTAACATTTTATAAATATTTAACTACCATTAATACTTTACCCTCTGCCACTACAGCCGTAGCAATTGAAGAACTATATTTGGAAGAAGAAGAATACATTCAAATTCGGGATATGGTTCATTATTCCACAGGACAATCAACATAAAAGTTCAAGGATCAATTTGGGCCTTTATTAAGGGAATTAAAGGATTAGGGTTTTATTGGGGAAAACCCCCTTTTGCACTAGTCAAAAAATCAGATCCTTTGTCATCTGGACATTAAAAATCTAGATTTTATTATTGAAGATAGACCTCTCAAGCACCTAACTCCACAGCAAAAGGAAGCCTTCACCAAGCATGTCAAAACCTTCCTTGAACTTGGGGTAATAAGGTTGAGTAAGAGTAGACACTTGACTACTACAATCATCGTGAACTCAGGAACAGCTATTGATCCCAAAACTGGTAAAGAAGTTAAGGGCAAAAAATGCATAGTCTTCAACTACAAATGCTTGAATGACTTGACTAATAAAGACCAATATAGCCTACCAGGAATCAATACCATTCTACAAAAGGTCAGTACAAGTGAAATTTATTCAAAATTTGATCTAAAGAGTGGTTTCCACCATGTGGCTATGCATCCAGATTCAATTGAATAGACAGCCTTCTGGGTTCCTAACGGTCTTTATGAATGGCTAGTCATGTCATTTGGGTTAAAGAATACTCTAGCTATCTTTCAGCGCAAAATGGATAATTGTTTTAGGGGAACGAAAAGTTTTATTTCAGTTTATATTGCTGATATTTTAGTTTTCTATCAGAATGAGGAAGAGCATGCCCATCACTTGAAGGTTATGCTTAGCATATGCCAAAAGGATGTGCTTATTTTAAGACCAGCAAAAATGAAGATAGTAGTCCAAGAAATAGAGTTCCTTGGAGCGGTACTTGACAAGCAAAAAATCAAACTTCAGCCCCACATAATCATAAAGATTACTGAATTCCAAGAAGAGGAGCTAAAATCAAAATAGGGAATGAGGTTCTGGCTTGGACTTTTGAATTATGCAAGAAACTACATCCCTAACCTGGGAAAACTTTTGAGCCCCTTATATGCTAAACTCAGCCCTAAAGGTGATAAGAGAATGAATTCACAAGACTGGTCTCTTGTAAAGAAGATCAAAGAAACCATCCAGAACCTACCTGACCTGGATATTCCTCCGAAAAATTGTTATATTATCCTTGAAGTAGATGGCTGCATGGAAGGATGGGGAGGAGTTTGCAAGTGGAAAATACATAAGTATGACCCTAAAACAACAGAAAGGGTTTGTGCCTATGCAAGTGAAAACTTCTCTCCACTCAAATCAATGATTAATGCAGAAATTCATGCAGTAATGAATTCTTTGGAGGCACTTAAAATTTATTATCTTGACAAAAGGGAATTATTCATTAGAACTTATTGTCAGTCGATTATTAGCTTCTTCGGCAAGTTTGCAAGTAATAAACCATCCAGAGTCAGATGGTTGGCATTCACTGACTACATAACCGGCACTGGAATCCCTATTTATTTTGAACATATTGATGGACGGTACAACTAATTAGCTTATGTATTATCCAGAGTAATTAGTTGTCTTATTATCGCAGAATGGCCGAAAAAGGAATTAGCCAGACTAGAGCTTGTGGAAGCTGCCCTCAAGGAGGTCCAGGAGAAACCCAACAAGGAAGTCCAATCCCACATGACTCAAGCACTCCTGGCCATATGCCACACGCTTGGGCCTATGAACAACTTCTCGAAGGCCTTCGCAATAGAATGCAACATCAACAAAGCCTTCCTCTGGTCGAATATGACTGCATCAGCCAACAATGTTTCAAACTTCAACAGTAGGCAACATCAAATGCACTCAAGGCTCTCCAGCAACTCAGGTTGCTACACTCCATAAAGAAAACTAAGTGCCTATGAAGGAGCACCTCAGATAATTAGTGGCATGACTGGTACCCTGCCACCAAAAATGTTGATGACCAAATGGAAACAGTTGTCCGCTCTACACAAGATGTTGGTGCAATCGGCCCAGGTCACGATTGACCAGACTCGAGTTTGACTCAAGTGATGTTTTAATGTTTGACAAAGTGGTTTGATAAAGTGAGTTGACATTGATGTTTGACATTGATGTTTGACATTGATGTCGGTTAATGTTTTGGGGAGATTGTTTATATAATCGACTCAGGTTATAATTTACCGACTCGAGTTTGACTCGAGGGAGACTTTGATGGTTGACTAGGGTTGACCATGCGATTGTGGGAAAGTCCAATTGGGACACTTGGCATTTGAGAAAGTCCAAGTATGGGTCTTGGCAAGGTAAAGTCCAAGTCTTGAGTACTTGGCATGGAAAGTCCAACATGGGTTGGCAAGGGAAAGTCCAAGCATGAGTCTTGGCATTTGAGAAGTCCAAGGGGTTTGATATTGGCGGCGTAAAGTCCAAGCGGGAGTCTTGGCAGCATAAGTCCAATGGTTGGCAGCGTAAAGTCCAAGTGGAGTCTTAGCGGTGTAAGTCCAATGTGCCTTGGTGGTGTAGACACCGTTAGCATGACATAGCCGATGGAAGCACCTGAAGGCTAGCACGATGGATGAACAAGTCATGGATGACTTGGAGGGATCCGAGAGGCGTGAGGCTGATGGAGGTGGCTAGAAGACTTAGGTCTAGGCTAAGAGTGGTCAAGCAAGTTTGGGGGAACCATACTTGGGTTAAAACCTCATGTTTGAGGTTAGCAGTCGACTGACATTATGGCCGGTTCGACTGCCGTGAGTCGACTAGAGTTTGACTACCATTCTAGAGCTAAAATTGCTCTGCAAGCGATCGCTCATTGGGCGATCAAGGCAAGCGATCGTATCATGTATGGCGGTGGCTGGTTTAATCGCGAAACAGAATGCTCCATAGTAGGCGGATTGGTAGTGAGAGTTCCGTTGGAACTTTTCCAGCGTGGGTCGAGCCGTTGTCTCACGACAAGGATGCGCGTGATCGACCGGGCGCCTTATATGGCGATCGGTCGGTGGAAATCCTCGATCTTTGGTTAAAAAGAGGAGCTCATGGAGGATTTTGGCATTGGTCCTGTGGGAGCTTTCTTGGGGCAATTTGAAGGTGAATTGCAGGTGCATTTCAGAGCCCTTCAACCTCATCCAAGCAACCAACAAGCAAAGCGCTCAAACCCTTGTTTTGTAAAGTGTTCTTTACATTTCTTTGTATTTTTCTTGTATTTTCGTGTATTGCTTTTGTAATCATTGTAGGAGGTTTCTCCACCTCTGGATTGTTTTGAGAAGGAGTTATTTGTGATTAGTGGTTGCATGTGCATCACTAGAGCTCTTTAGAGCTCGATCTGTGGAGTAGGAACCGTTCGGTTCTGAACCACGTTATATTCTTGTGTTTGTGTTTGTCTTGTTTCTTGTTATTGCTATTATCTATATTTTGCTGCGCATAACGAGTTTTGTAGAGATGAACGCGAACGAATTCCATCAACGTATGAGTACGACGCTATTCACCCCCCCCCCTCTAGCATTCCAATGATCCCCTACAAGTGGTATCAGATCCAAGATCGCTCTTGAAGTTTAACAACTAAGGGAGCATGCTAGAGGGTGAAGATGGAAGTCCAAGAACAATTGGGATGGGATATCAACACCCCAATTCCTTATGCCTTTTATGGATGAGAAGGTTTCAATTCTTGGAAGGCGAGAATTGAAAACTTTTTGAAGATGAGGGACTTCGAAGGATGGTCCATCTTGATGGAGGGATTTAGCTATCCAATAGGACCAAAGGGAGGGTTCCTCATAAAGAAGAGATAGACCGAAGAGCAAGTCCAAGCCTCCGAAAAAAATGATAAGGTGATAAAATTTTTAATTGATTTAATGCCTAATAATATCTTGTGTATGTTAGGTAATTATGTAGATGCCAAGGAGATATGGAGCCAAGTGGCAAAGCTCCATGAAAATTCATCATCAATCCAAGAAGAAGAGGAGTGTTCACCCTCTCAAGCTCAAGCAAGTACATCGTCATCTAAAGAGCTTGAGAAGTCGGAAGTTGAAGAGGAGTCAACTTCCGGATCGGTGGAAGAGGAGGTGGAATAAGTAGAAGGAACCTCCACCTCTAAGATTGAGGGGGAGGAAAGAATTTCCACTCCGGAGCAACAAGAAGAATTTTCCACATCCGGTCAAGATGAAGAAGCTCCAACTCTGGCACCTACCACCACCATAGGTAACTCAAGCATGTCAATTTTAAATAAAAATCATATAATGTGCTTTGAGTGTAGGGAATCCGGACACTACAAGAGTAAGTGTCCGAAAAGAGTAAGGAAAGGTCCACCAGCGCCAAAAGTCAAGGATGTTGGTTCCCCAACTATCAAAAGCAAGGAGCACATTATTTTCTTCAAATGTCGACTACCAGGACACTACCGGAGTCAATGCTCTATGAGGAAGAAGAAGGAGCATCATAAGTAGGGGGAGCTTCTAAAGCTAACCCTAAGGTATATTTCATTAATGCACCTTCAAATTATAGGCAAAAGCATGGTAGAAATAATTTTAACTCTCTTGCAATTTATCATAAAGAGCATGCTAGAAATAAGGAATATTGTCTAGGTGCTAAGAGGGTCAATTTTTCAAATAAGGAGAAATTTGGGACTAATGTCCCTAGAAAAACTCTTCCTAAGGAAAGCATTAGGAAAATAGAAAACCACTTAGGCATTAACCCTAAGAAGGGTAGGCATATGCCTAAAGAAAATGGTAATGCCCAAAAACTTAATCAAAAATCAATTGGGCAATTAGAGTTGGAAAATCAAGTCTTGAGGTCAAGACTTGAAAAATTAGAGAAGACCCTTAGGATTATGCAAAATAAATTTCAAGGGTCAAGTGATCAAAAGTCTAGGTCTAGTAGTCAAAGTCAAAGACCTAGAAATCAAGAACCATTCAAGGGCAAGCCTAAGCCCAAAAAGACCTACCATAGTGTTCCATTTGACTATGGAACTAAATCTAGGTCTAGGAAGACCAAGGTTACTAGGGAAGTTATCCCTAAGAGTAACCATGGTAAGTGCCTAGTGGCTAGGGTTTCAAGGAAACCTAGGGAAGCCACTAAGAAGGTTACAAGGGGAGTCACCCCTAGAGTTAACCATGGCAAGAACCAAATGACCAAGGCTTCTAAGCCTAGGAGGATCATTAGAAAGGTATCTAGGGAGGTTATCTCTAAGGAACACCTAGTAAACCCTAGAATCTCAAATAGGTTTTGGGTTCCTAAGAGCGTGATTGATTCACGCTAGATGGGTTTAGGGGGTGCCAACTTTGATTGGATGGGTAGTTAACTCAACCATAGCAATGTTGACATTTTAGGTTATTTTCAAGGTTATGGTTACCTTGGAAATACATTTGAGCTTTAATCCTAAAAGACTTTAGGATGTGCCAATATTATTTGAGAAGTTTGATAAAATGATCAAATTGGCACAATTTAGGTTTTAGAGTCATAGTGTGCAATTTTGGGTTTTTGGCACACTTTGGGACATAATTAGGTTTTATGGAAAAATGAACATAATCCCAACAAATGACAACTAATATTAAAATTTAGGTATTATATACCTTTATATCTTATTTGTCATACTTTGATTGTCATATAACATGTTATGACATCATGCTTAGTTGTTATCATTTATATGTCATGATCATGTTTAGGATTAAAGACTAAATGTCATGTGTTTTTAGATTATATCTTATGTCATGACATCATGATCATTGGTCATGCTTTAATTATTGCTATCATTATGCCATGATCATTTCATGCATTTAATTTGATTAAAATTGAATTAAGGACAATGACATGACTTGAAGTCCCATTTATAAGGGAATCAAGTAGGGTTGCCTTAGAAAATGCATGAAACCCTAGATTAAATGAACCAAAACCCACATCTCATATTAAACTGACATGTATGTGTATTTATACACCCTAGATACATGTGAGATGATAGGATATGAGTTGAGTTCAAGGTGCATTGTTTTTGCATCTAGATGAACTAAAACTCATCTAAAATCATATGTGGATCATTGGGAAAGCTTGTGTACAAGTCATGTACATTGAGCCCAAGGAATATGATCCAAAATAAGGTTTTGAAAACATTTAAAAATATTTTTGAAAAACCTTGTTGAAGTCTATCTTTTGATAGCAATCACCATTGATGAGATTGATACAAAGTGAGCTAAAACTTTGAAGTTTTTCTTCACTTTTGGATTTTGTATCGATTTTGATATTTTATGGGTAAAATAATTTTTAAATATTTTCACCCATTGTATTGCTTATAAGTAATGTACGTATGAATTTTCACAAATTTTCAAAATACGTAGAATTACTTATGCTTTTTCAAAATTGATTACGATAAATTTGAAATTCGAGAATTTAATATCGATCGATCGCCACCTAATAATCGGATGATGTAGGGCAGTTTGACTAATAACTGTAAGTAGTCGACTGCCAAGCTGATTTCGGGAAAAACAAAGGTTTTTAGCCCGTTTTCAGCCATGGTAAAGTTCCCTAACCACTCCTAACCCTAGGATATGCTTTGAGAAGCATTATAAAGGGTGAAAATCTATTAGATATGGATTAGGAGAGGTGTTAGGGTGATGTATCAAATTTAAGGTGTGGAGAGTTCAATGTTAAATTTTAGACCTTAATTTTAATGGTTTAGAGTTTCTATTGGCTTAGGGACTTCCCAAGGATATTGTTGGTGCAATGGTCAAGGGGAGCAAGCCTTTAGAGGGAGTTATTCATCTTGGGATGATGGATGTGTTTTTCTTCTTGAAGGGGAGAAGTTATGGGAAGAATGTTATCAATTGGGAAAATTGATGGGATTTTGAGAAACCCAATTTGGAAATTGGGAGAGAGTATATGATTGTCTCTCTTGAGTGATATGAGACTTATCACTAGGAAGATGGTAAGCATCCTAGGTATTGTTGGACCAAGGGGGAGATTGTAAGATCTCATTGGGATATGAGACATTGACCTCCATGGAGAGAACCTTTTTGATGTTAGTCAAAAAGGGGGAGAAGTATTGGGAGAGTGTTTGGGATTACCAATTTGGGATAATTGGTAAGGAAATTTGAGTTAGTGGCCTAACTCAAAGTTTGTTTTGTCAAACATCAAAAAGGGGGAGATTGTTGGTGCAATCGGCCCAGGTCATGATTGACCAGACTCGAGTTTGACTCGAGTGATATTTTGATATTTGACAAAGTGATTTGACATTGATGTCGGTTAATGTTTTGGGGAGATTGTTTATACAATCAACTCAGGTTATAATTGACCAGACTCGAGTTTGAATCGAGGGAGACTTTGATGGTTAACTAGGGTTGACCATGCGATTATGGGAAAGTCCAAGTGGGACACTTGGTATTTGGGAAAGTCCAAGCATGGGTCTTGGTAATGTAAAGTCCAAGCATGGATCTTAGCAAGGTAAAGTCCAAGTCTTGAGTACTTGGTATGGAAAGTCCAACATGGGTTGGCAAGGGAAAGTCCAAGCATGAATCTTGGCATTTGAGAAGTCCAAGGGGTTTGATATTGGCGGCGTAAAGTCCAAGAGGGAGTCTTGGCAGCATAAGTCCAATGGTTGGCGGCGTAAAGTCCAAGCGGAGTCTTAGCGACGTAAGTCCAATGTGCCTTGGCGGTGTAGACACCATTAGCATGATCTAGCCAATAGAAGCACCTGAAGGCTAGCGCGATGGATGAATAAATCATGGATGACTTGGAGAGATCCGAGTGGCGTGAGGCTAATGGAGGTGGCTAGAAGGCTTAGGTCTAGGCTAATTGTGGTCTAGCAAGTATAGGGGAACCATACTTGGGTTAAAACCTCATGTTTGAGGTTGATAGTCAACTGACATTATGGCCGGTTCGACTGTCGTGAGTCGACTAGAGTTTGACTGTCGTTCTAGAGAAAAAATTGCTTTGGCAGTCGACTGCTCATTGGAGCAATCAACTGATGGCAGTCGACTGCCATGTATGGCAGTCGACTGCTGATTTAGTCACGAGCACAGAATGCTCCGTAGCCGACTGGGCAGTCGACTACGGGGCTGGCAGTCGACTGCCAATGTTGGCTTTAGACTGGTGAGAGTCCCGTTGGAACTTTTCCAGCGTGGATCGAGCCATTGTCTCACGACAACAGTGGCAGCAGTCGACTGGCGCCTTATGGCAGTCGACTGATCGGTGGAAATCCAGCCTGATGCAGGTTAAAAAGAGGAGCTCGTGGAGGATTTTGGCATTGGTTCTTTGGGAGCTTTCTTGGGGCGATTTGAAGGTGAATTGCAGGTGTATTTCAGGGCCCTTCAACCTCATTCAAGCAACCAACAAGCAAAGCGCTCAAACTCTAGTTTTGTAAAGTGTTCTTTACATTTCTTTGTATTTTGCTTGTATTTTTGTGTATTGCTTTTGTAATCACTTTACGAGGTTTCTCCACCTCCGAATTATTCTGAGAAGGAGTTATTTGTGATTAGTGGTTGCATGTGCATCACTAGAGCTCTTTAGAGCTCGATCCGTGGAGTAGGAACCGTTTGGTTCTGAACCATGTTATATTCTTGTGTTCGTGTTTGTCTTGTTTCTTGTTATTGCTATTATCTATATTCTGCTGCGCATAACGAGATTTGTAGAGATAAACGTGAACGAATTCCATCAACGTATGAGCACGACGCTATTCACCCCCCCTCTAGCGTTCCAACGATCGACCTACACAAGATACTACTCAGAGGATGTCATCCTTCAAACTATAGAAGAATAAAACTTTGCAAAAGTGGTGGACCCTAAAGCATCTTGTGACTTATCCACGACTCAGCCAACCACTCTCGTTTGACAGTTTGATGTAATATAAAGTCATGGTGTGATCTAAAGTTTGTATATACAGTCCTGGAGTGATATAAAGTTTGTCTGATAAGATGTAAAGAAAGATTCCTTCTTATCAAGGAAGGCAATAGCATGTGATGATGGGGCCTAATGAGCAACCAGTAGCTTTGCCCCTCCTCTATATAAGAAGAGCTTTAAACCCTTGAAGAGCATACAAGCGACCCTTGAGCTCTACTTGGGAGGTTGCAAGTAGTTTAAGATAGTAGAATCTGTGAGTTTTTTATTTCTTACTCCTTATTTCTATTATTTTAAATTCTTGTTTTGCTGAATGATGCCAACAATAAACTCAACCCACACACTGGTATCAGAGCAAGGTTCCAAAAAAGAAATGATGATAGCCTAAACCTTTCTAGGTTAAGGTAGAATAGGAAGGTTGTAAGGGTGGAATCTACTTTCCTATTTAAAATAGCAGTTTCAGGAAATGCAAAAGGACAAATCCTAACTTGGTAAGAAGGCAAGGAGCTTGAGAAATCAAGGGCACACTTGTGTGAGCAAACCTGGTAATAAATTGCTACAGGGAATGTGTGATAACTCCCGACCAGCGAACCTTGAATACCTTAACCTTGTTTTCATCCACAAACCCAGACCAGTTCCAATAACCTAGTTTGTCTTCCAGCATTCATTATAAAACTAATTTATTACAACATGTTAGGACCTATGCGCTCGCTAGAGGGGCTGAATAGCGTTGTCGTCGATTCGATGGAATTCGTTTGCGTGCTTGCTACAAGATGTTAGTATACGCGACAGAAATAATAAAGATACAAAACAATATACAACACAAGCACAAGTACACGAGATATAATGTGGTTCGGAACCTCAAGATTTCTACTCCACGGATTGAGCTCAAATGACCTCTAGCGATGCCAAATACCACTATAATCACAAATACTCCTTCTCGACAATAAGTCGGAGGCAGAGAAACCACGTATAAGAGTTTACAACAATAAACGAAATT
The DNA here is from genome assembly GCA_025175895.1 of Wurfbainia villosa. Classification (NCBI taxonomy): domain Eukaryota; kingdom Viridiplantae; phylum Streptophyta; class Magnoliopsida; order Zingiberales; family Zingiberaceae; genus Wurfbainia; species Wurfbainia villosa. The sequence goes on along the minus strand of CM045996.1, from coordinate 14,695,898 downwards.
ACAACAAGCAAATACAAATACAATACACAAAAACACGTAAAGAAAACTTTACAAATGCGCTTTTGGATGCTTGCTTGTTTGGTTGCTTGAGCTGCACTTGGAGACCCAAAAATGCACCAGCAAATCACCCCAAATCACTCTAGTAACCGCTGCTAAAGATCCTCCCTTCGTGCTCTTTTTAAACCTACAACTCGGGCTGATTTTTGCCTAGCGATCGACTGATTGAGACCATCTTTCGACTTCTTCTGTAATTGTTGTCTCACAACGGCATGAGCCATGTTGGATAAGTTCCAACGAATAGGGCATCAGTGAACTGATCATGCCCATTAGTCGACTGATCGAGTCATCACTCGACCATCAAACCCTAACAGTCTACTCAGAAATTTTATGTCCCCGAAAACTCGACCGGTAGTCGACTATCATCCATGTCAGTCGACGGCTTAGGCCATCAGTCGAATGCTCAATGCTAGCAGTCGACTACTAGGCCATTTCCTGCAGTCGAAAACCAGTCAACTCACATCAGTCAACTGACCATAATATCAGTCGACTCACATCAGTTGACTAACCATAATATCAGTTGACTGATAACCTCATCCATGATATTTTAACACCAAGTATGATGCCTTCATACTTGCTAGACCACCCTTAGCCTAGACCTAAGCCTTCTAGCCACCTTCGTCAGTCTCATGCCTATCTGATCCCTCCAAGTCATCCATGACTTGTTCATCCATACACTAGCCTTCAGGTGCTTCCATCAGCTATTATCATGCTAATGTTGTCTACACTACCAAGGCACATTGGGTTTATGCTGCCAAGACTCCCGCTTGGACTTTACGTCGCCAACCATTGAACTTATGCTGCCAAGACTCCACCCTTGGACTTTACGCCACCAATATCACCCCTTGGACTTTCCAAATGCCAAGTGCTCATGACTTGGACTTTCACCGCCAAGACTACACCCTTGGACTTACGTGGCCAAGACTACACCCTTGGACTTTCCATGCCAACCCAATGTTGGACTTTCCAAATGCTAAGACTCAAGCTTGGACTTTCCCTTGCCAAGAACCATGCTTGGACTTTCTATGTCAAGTACTCAAGACTTGGACTTTCCCATTGCCAAGTGTCCCACTTGGACTTCTCCATCATATGGTCAACCCCAAGTCAACCATATAGCCAAACAATGGTCAAACCATCGTCAAACATTCAATCATGACCTGGGTCAATTGCACCAACAGTCTCCCCAACACATTGTCAAACATCAAAATACTACTCAAGTCAAACTCGAGTCCGGTCAATCATGACCTGGGTCAATTGCACCAACAATCTCCCCCTTTTTGAAGTTTGCCAAAACCTAAACACCTTTGAGTTAGGCCTAAACCCTAACTCAAATCTCCTTACCAATTTTCCGAAATTGGTAATCTCAAATTCTCCCATAACTTCTTTCATTAACTCTCCACCTTTTTGACATACATCAAAAAGGTTCTCCCCAAGGTTTTTGACATACATAAAAAAGGTTCTCCCCAAGGAGGTAAATGTCTCATATCCTAATGAGATCTTACAATCTCCCCCTTGGTCCAAAAACACCTAGGTTGTCTCCACTCTTCCTAGTGATAAGTCACATATCACTCAAGAGAGGCAATCCTTACTTCTCCCAAATTCTCCCCCTCATGAGGTAGAAACACATCCATCATCCCATGATGGATACCTCCCCCTAAAGGCTTGCTCCCCCTTGACCATTGCACCAACAATGTCCTTGGAGAGTCCCTAAGCCAATAGGAACACTAAACCATCAAAATTAAGGTTAAAAGTTCAACCTTGAACTTTCCCACACCTTAAACTTGATACATCTGTTAGTAATATGTGAGAGATGTCCTAAGGCAATCGCCTTATGTTTGAACCATTTATATGATAAATGAAGATTCACTATTTGAGTATACATGTTTTCATGTATTTGATTAGATCTTAAACTCATTTACTGAATGTCCACGATATGATTCACAGCATGAGAGAATTTGTGATTGGATAACAACTAGTGAGTATCTCTACATGTGTAATTGTGATGTATCGAAATTATCCCTAGTCGATGAATTGATGGATTTGGACACCATTGATTCTGTCGAGACTAGCATGAGGTATATTCCTTGGTGTATCCAAGCAGCTGATTCTCACTGGCTGGAGACATTGTGATATCCGGAGTTAATCGTGGATGCTAGTTATGGTAACTAGTTCATTGGAGTGACCAGCCGTAAGACTTCATATGGTTCTCTGCATATATAGATATGTCAATGAAGTTCTTACTGCAGCTTAAGTGCGATGTTCCTTTGACTTGTGGTATTCAAGTCATCTTGATCATAAAGACTTATGCTTTGACATCTAAAGCAAGCATCTCTGAGGAGATGTGGACCCGGGATGATTGGGTATAAGTCGAAGTGATCGAAGGTGTTTGAATAGCCTATAAAGGATTCACCACTCCTTGTGAGGAGATGTATACCCATGGCCTCTCGTCGGATTGTTACTAAAGTCTTTGGCCAAAGCATTACATGTTTAGAGTAAGGTACTCTTCGATACATGTGCAGTAACTAGAATCCGTAGGACGAGAAAATGATACTTGGGCTAGGTGTGACGTAGTCAGCCTAGTGGGGACTGACACTATAGAGCATGTCCTGAACCAAGTGGGTATAAGATGAGTGAAGGGAATGGGGCACGATTCATTCGAGCTGCTGAAGGGTTTCAAAAATAGTTCTAAATCAACCGTTGATCTTTTCGGTTAATTGGGGATCATGATGTACTACTCGGTGTCACTCATGATCGTTCTATAATTAATGGTTAATTATAGATGGCCAACATAAACCGAGAACCTAATTGGTCACATGCACAACGAGCGTAATCCGAAGGATTTAAAACGAGCTTGAGAATGAGATTCTCAGACCGAGAGAAACTAAGTTTTGTTGGACCAAACATGGAGCGAGCATGAAATCGTTTCAGTCGCAATGGAAGCATGGATGGGCCATGTCTTATGAAGACATGATGGATGAACCAAATTGGTTTGGTTCTAATCCAATGGAGGAGAATAAACCAAAGGGGTTTGTTTTTTTTTAAACGAATGAACCAAAGTTGTTTCGGTTCGTTTTAACTTAAAATAGACCATCATGGTTTGGTTTATTTTAACTTAAATTAATGGAGCGGGTTAACGGGCTTTTGGTTATGATCTGATAACCATTAAGAGAATTTGTTCTCTATAAAATAGGGCTTAAGGGTTTTGTTAAGCCCTAATCCTTGCAACCCTAAAGTTGCCGCCCACCCTCTCCCTCTTCTCCAAGTGGTCGGCGCCAACTTCTTGCCGCCGCCCACCACCACCCAAAGCTCCTTGTCGGCATCCAGCAGCTGCCGTCCTCTCCCCTTGCCGGCGTCGAGCTGCTACCGGAGGAGCTCCGGTGATCTCCTTTGGGTCCGGCGACAAGGTGAGCTTCAACCTTCCTTATTTGGCCGGCCCCTATTCCTCCACCAAAGTTGTCCAGTTTTCTGGACAGCTTGTTTCCTTCTTGTCAGAGCGTCGTTTAGACAATGTTTGGAGCTCCGACAGCGGTAGCCTTACCGGGGATTCAATCTCCGGTAATCCTCATAGGTGGAAGATGAAGGATTCCTCAAACAGTTGACGAATACCTCTCCGGAGAAGCGAGTTTTTGAGGACTCATTTTGGATCAGAATTTTGATTCGGATCGTGATCTTCTCTCGATCACATCATCTTCAACACGAGGCTAATAACCCGTACGAAGACGAGGCTCATGACTTTGTGAAGTCATCCCAAAGATACTTGGCGTGGATACGGATAGAGGCGATTCTAGCAGGGATCGCTCCGGTTGATGTCTTTCCCGCTGCACGTGATACGTCAAGTATATGTAGTATAAATTTCCTTTTATTGCAAAATTTGAATTTACGGTTATGTCTACACATGTTGTACTCTTCATGCATGTGGTGTGTGTTGTAATAAATTAGATTTATTATTTTATTCCTTCCGCTGTGCATATATTTACGAAACATGTTCGAACACACACTCGTCGCGGTGCCGGAAACCCAACAATGGTATTAGAGCCCAGGTTGTGTTTCGACATAATCGTAAAATTGTTTTGCGATAGTCATAATGGTATTTCTGGAAATTTTCTACTTTTGGAAAGTTAGAAGTATTTATGGAAATTTTTAATTTTGAAAAGTCTAGAAGTATTTATGGAAATCTTCTACTTTTGGAAAGTTGGAAGTATTTATGGAAATTGATATTTTCCATAATAAAATATTTGATTAGATTTGGAAATTTGTTTCCTAATTTAATATTGATTTGATTTGGGAAATCAAATCTTAAAATATTTTATTTCCATAAGTAGTTTTGATGATTTAGGAAATTGGTTTCCTAAATTGACTTTCCTTAATCAACTATTTCCACAAATAAAATATGTGATTAGATTTGGAAATTTGTTTCTTAATTTAATCATGATTTGATTTGGAGAATCAAATCTTAAACATATTTTATTTCCATAAATAGTTTGACATATAAGGAAATTTTGTACATGACATAATTGTATGTCATGTAATTGCATTAGATGCATATCATTATGCCATGCGTGTTGTGATATGTAGATGTATGCTATGTATGTCATGTCATGTAGATAATAGTTATTTGCATGCAAAGAGGATGAGACATAAAAACCCTTACTCAATATTAAAGCCTACACCTTCCATTAATATGGTTAGAACCAGAGTTCCATTTCTTGTTTGGGTTGTTGGACTCTCTCCAAGCCCGGCTCGAACCCGAACATGTTCAAACCATGGAATAGTTTAATACTTATATGGTAAGAGTCAGAGGTCAATCGTTATCTTTGGTTGTTGGACTCTCTCCAAGCCGGGCTAATTGGTTGAATGCGCTCTAACCATATTAAAACTATTTCTCGATTAATGGGTTGGCTTTAACCTGGAGCATCGGCTTGTTGGACTCTCTCCAAGGTCGATGTTAAGGGAGGTGAAGTTGGGTGTTATGCATATGATGCATACTTGTTAATGTGTTAACAACCCGATGTATGTGTGAACATTCAATTAGTTGATAGCACATTGTGATAGTTGCATATACGTGATATGCAATCGGTATATTTGATATCTACCATCGTAGTTATGAATGGATTGTCGGACTCTCTCCAAGGTTGTTCATATCTATGATGGATATCAGCCCATTCGGAGATGGACCTACGATCTCCCGAAGTGATTTTGGGGTTTTTGAAATTCAAAAAATGAATGGAATTTATGAATGTATATTGATGCATTTTAAAAATCATTTTTTCATATATGCTCGTTTAGTATTTCTAAGTTAATCTATTGATCATGATGTCTTTGAATTTGCGTTCCATTTTGGATTCGAATAAATTGACTGGGCCGAACTTCTTGGACTGACTTAGAAACTTGAGAATTGTTCTCAAGGTGGAAAAGCTTGTGTATGTCCTCGAAGCACCTTTTCCTTCCCGTCCTAGTGACAATGCAACTCTGGACCAATTGTTGGCCTATCAGAAATATGTGACTGATTCTGAAATGGCGAGTTGCATCATGCTAGCCACGATGGTACCTGAGCTGCGGAAGCAGCATGAGCATATGGATGCTCATACCATAGTCTTTAATCTTTATGAGTTGGTTGATGAGCAAGTGAGATTCGAAAGGTTCGAAGTCTCTAAGCTCCTCTTCACCTCTGAGATATAAGAAGGTTCATCTGTGGTACTGCTCAACATGCTAAAGACTGTGGAGCCTTCTGTGAAGCATGAGCAGGGGACGATGCTATTAGTTGATTCCTCGAAGAAAGGTTCTAAGAGGAAGTCAAAGGAACCGCAGAAGGGGAAGAAAAAGGCTAAAAAGGCAGAATTAGCTCAAAAGGGCACTTGCCATCATTATGACAAGGAGGGTCATTGGCGAAGAAATTGCAAGATTTATCTTGAGTCTGTGAAGGAGAATAAGGCATCGGATGCCCCATCTTCATCAGATATCTTTGTTATTGATTGTCATTCTTTTTCCTCAGACACTTGGGTATTGGATACTGGGTGTAGCTCTCAAATATGTAATGTCATACATGAGCTAAGGAATAGAAGAAGATTCGTCAAGGGAGAGTCAAAATTTATGTGTTGGAAATGGAGCAAAGGTTGCTGCACTGGCCTTCGGAACGTATTTGTTGAAACTCTCTATAGGACTTGTCTTAGAACTGGACAATTGCTTTTATGTTCCTTCGTTGATAAAGAACATCATTTCTATTTCTTGTTTAAATAGAAATGGGTACCATTTGACTTTTAGTAACAATTGTTGTTACATAACTTTGAATGAAGTTCTTTATGGGACTAAAACTTTGAGCAATGGTATTTATACGTTGGATGTATCCAGTGACATTTTCAATATCGAAGTGAGCAATAAGAGTGCTCGAAAGGATAATCAATTAGACTCCTACATGTGACATTGTCGTCTTAGCAATGCAAGCAAGAAACGCATGTCCGAATTACACTGATGTGGAATTCTGGAATCGTTTGAATTGGATTCATATGATACATGCGAATCATGCTTAAAAGGCAAGATGACTAAGTTACCTTTTATAGGAAAAGGTGAACGAGTGGGAGAGTTTCTAGGTCTAATACATACTGATGTATGTGGACCTATGTCAACTCAAGCTTTAGGAGGCTATAGCTACTTCATTACCTTCACCGATGATCACTCACGGTTTGGGTATGTGTTCTTGATGAAACACAAGTCTGAAGCCTTTGAAAGGTTCAAAGAATTCAGAAATGAAGTAGAGAAACAACATTACAAGAGTATTAAAATACTTCGATCGAATCGAGGTGATGAATACTTAAATCAAGAGTTTCTTGATTATCTAAGGGACAATGGTATATTGTCTCAATGGACTCCGTCATATACACCACAGCATAATGGTGTATCTGAGAGGCATAACCGGACCTTGTTGGACATGGTCAGGTCAATGATGAATCATCTGAATCTTCCCAAGTCCTTTTGGGGCTATGCACTTCAGACAGCAGTTTACTTGTTAAACAGAATGTCTACCAAGGTAGTCTCAACTACTCCATATGAGATATGGAATAGTAAGAAACCTCATGTATCTTACTTGAAGATATGGGGTTGTTCTGCTTATGTGAAGCGGACTGTGTCAGACAAATTGGATGCTAAGTCTGATAAATTTCTATTTATTGGATACCCTAAGGAAACAAGGGGTTACCAATTCTATCATCCTGTGGAACAAAAGGTGTTTGTTTCAAGGCATGCTGTGTTTCTAGAGAAAGTGTTTCTCTTGCAAGAAAACAGTGGGAGTGTCGTCGAGCTTGAGGAGGCTCGAGAGACTCAAATAGACATTGATGAGATACCTGGTGAAGCACAACAGCCGATAACTCATAGTGATGAGCAATTGGTTGGACCTATTGAAACACCACATCTTCGTAGATCTGGTAGAACACGCAATATTCCTGAGAGATATGGATTTCTCGTAAGTGAATCGAATGATGTGTTACTCATTGATGATGAGGAGCCTACCAGTCATGAAGAAGTTCTGACAAGTTCAGAAAGGGATAAGTGGCATGAATCCATGAAGTCGGAAATGGATTTCATGTATGAAAACTAAGTTTGGAACTTGGTTGACCCACCTGAAGGCATAAAGCCTATAGGGTGCAAGTGGGTTTTCAAGAAGAAAATCGACATGGATGGTAATGTGATTACCTATAAGGCTAGATTGGTGGCGAAAGGATATCGTCAAAAGCAAGGTGTTGATTATGACGAGACCTATTCACCTGTAGCTATGCTTAAATCCATTCGGATGCTCCTGGCCATAGCGGCTCATTATGATTATGAGATATGACAAATGGATGTGAAAACAACTTTCCTTAATGGAAACCTGCTCGAGGTCGTGTATATGATACAGCCTGAGAGTTTCACATCGGTTGATAAAACCAAGGTATGCAAATTGCGACGGTCCATATATGGATTGAAGCAAGCATCTAGGAGATGAAATATCCATTTTGATGAGACAATCAAAAAGTTTGATTTCTCACAAAATCCAGACAAACCTTTTGTGTACAAGAAGGTTAGTGGGAGTGCAGTCGTGTTCCTAGTATTGTATGTTGATGACATATTACTTATAGGAAACGATGTTTCAGTCTTACAGTCAGTTAAGATTTGGTTGTCCAAGACATTCTCCATGAAAGACCTGAAAGAAGCAACCTACATCCTCGGGATTAAGATCTATAGAGATAGATCGAAATGGTTGCTTGGTCTTTCGCAGTCTACATATATAGACTGAGTGCTAAAGAGATTTAGCATGTCGGAATCCAAGAAAGATTTCCTACCCATCAGGCTTGGGATACACCTTTCGAAGTCTATGTGTCCGTGCACAGAAGACGAGAGGATTTGCATGAGTAAGATTCCCTGTGCATCTGCAATAGGATCTATCATGTATGCTATGTTATGTACGAGGCCCGATGTATCATATGCTCTGAGTGTCACGAGTAGATACCAGTATGATCCAAGAATGGATCATTGGGCGACTGTTAAGACGATCCTTAAGTACTTAAGAAGAACTAAGGATGCGTTCCTAATATATGGAGAAGGGTACATGGTGATATGCGGGTATACGGATGCCAGCTTCCAGACAGACAAGGATTATTCCATGTCTCAGTCTGGATATGTATTCACCTGGAATGGAGGTGCAATAAGTTGGAAAGGTTCCAAGCTTGACACTATAGCGGATTCTGCCACTAAGGCAGAATACATTGCAGCTTTGGAAGCAGCAAAGGAAGTGGTTTGGATCAAGAAGTTCATCTATGAACTTGATGTGGTCTCATCAATGATCCAAACATGTGCTTCATCGCTATCATCTGATCAGAGAGATCATTAGTAGGAAGGAAATACAAATCGAGAAAATCCCCACTGAAAGGAACTTAGCGGATCCTTTGACTAAGGCATTACCTCAAAGTAAGTTTGAGGGTCATGTTAGAGCTTATGGTATTGGATACCGTAGCGATTGGCATTAGGCCAAGTGGGAGATTGTTAGTAATATATGAGAGATGTCCTAAGGCAATCGCCTTATGTTTGAACCATTTATATGATAAATGAAGATTCACTATTTGAGTATACATGTTTTCATGTATTTGATTAGATCTTAAACTCATTTACTGAATGTCCACGATATGATTCACAGCATGAGAGAATTTGTGATTGGATCACAACTAGTGAGTATCTCTACATGTGTAATTGTGATGTATCGAAATTATCCCTAGTCGATGAATTGATGGATTTAGACACCATTGATTCTATCGAGACTAGCACGAGGTATACTCCTTCGTGTATCCAAGCAGCTGATTCTCACTGGCTGGAGACATTGTGATGTCTGGAGTTAATTGTGGATGCTAGTTATGGTAACTAGTTCATTGGAGTGACCAGCCGCAAAACTTCATATGGTTCTCTGCATATATAGATATGTCAATGAAGTTCTTACTGCAGCTTAAGTGCGATGTTCCTTTGACTTGTGGTATTCAAGTCATCTTGATCATAAAGACTTATGCTTTGACATCTTAAGCAAACATATCTGAGAAGATGTGGACCCGGGATGATTGGGTATAAGTCGAAGTGATCGAAGGTGTTTGAATAGCCTATAAAGGATTCACCACTCCTTGCGAGGAGATGTATACCCTTGGCCTCTCGTCGGATTGTTACTAAAGTCTTTGGCCAAAGCATTACATGTTTAGAGTAAGGTACTCTTCGATACATGTGCAGCAACTAGAATCCGTAGGACGAGAAAATGATACTTGGGCTAGGTGTGACGTAGTCAGCCTAGTGGGGACTGACACTATAGAGCATGTCCTGAACCAAGTGGGTATAAGATGAGTGAAGGGAATGGGGCACGATTCATTCGAGCTGCTGAAGGATTTCAGAAATAGTTCTTGATCAACCGTTGATCTTTTCGGTTAATTGGGGATCATGATGTACTACTCGGTGCCACTCATGATCGTTCTATAATTAATGGTTAATTATAGACGGCCAACATAAACCGAGAACCTAATTGGTCACACGCACAACGAGTGTAATCCGAAGGATTTAAAACGAGCTTGAAAATGAGATTCTCAGACCGAGAGAAACTAGGTTTAGTTGGACCAAACATGGAGCGAGCATGAAATTGTTTCAGTCGCAATGGAAGCATGGATGGGCCGTGTCTTATGAAGACATGATGGATGAACCAAATTGGTTTGGTTCTAATCCAATGGAGGAGAATAAACCAAAGGGGTTTGGTTTGTTTTAAACGAATGAACCAAAGTTGTTTCGGTTCGTTTTAACTTAAAATAGACCATCATGGTTTGGTTTATTTTAACTTAAATTAATGGTGCGGGTTAACGGGCTTTTGGTTATGTCCGATAACCATTAAGAGAATTTGTTCTTTATAAAATAGGGCTTAAGGGTTTTGTTAAGCCCTAATCCTTGCAACCCTAAAGTTGCCGCCCACCCTCTCCCTCTTCTCCAAGTGGTCGGCGCCAACTTCTTGCCGCCGCCCACCACCACCCAAAGCTCCTTGTCGGCGTCCAGCAGCTGCCGTCCTCTCCCCTTGCCGGCGTCGAGCTGCTGTCGGAGGAGCTCCGGTGATCTCCTTTGGGTCCGGCGACAAGGTGAGCTTCAACGTTCCTTATTTGGCCGGCCCCTATTCCTCCACCAAAGCTGTCCAGTTTTCTAGACAGCTTGTTTCCTTCTTGTCAGAGCGTCGTTTGGACAACGTTTGGAGCTCCGACAGCGGTAGCCTTGCTGGGAATTCGATCTCCGGTAATCCTCATAGGTGGAGGACGAAGGATTCCTCAAACGGTTGACAAATACCTCTCCGGAGAAGCGAGTTTTTGAGGACTCGTTTTGGATCCGAATTTTGATTCGGATCATGATCTTCTCTCGATCACATCGTCTTCAACACGAGGCTAGTCACTCATACGAAGACGAGGCTCGTGACTTTGTGAAGTCATCCTGAAGATACTCGGCGTGGATACGGATAGAGGCGATTCTAGCGAGGATCGCTCCGGTTGATGTCTTTCCCGCTACACGTGATACGTCAGGTATACGTAGTATAAATTTCCTTTTATTGTAAAATTTAAATTTATGGTTATGTCTACACATGTTGTACTATGCATGCGTGTGGTGTGTGTGTTGTAATAAATTAGATTTATTATTTTATTCCTTCCGTTGTGCACATATTTACGAAACATGTTCGAACACACACTCGCCGCGGTGCCGGAAACCCAACAACATCACCCTAAAAACTCTCTTAATCCATATTCAATGGATTTTCACCCTTTCCAATGCTTTCCAAAGCATATCCTAGGGTTAGGAGTAGTTAAGGAACCCTAACATAGTTGAAACATAGGCTAAACATCCTTGTTTACCCGAAATCAACTCTGGTAGTCGACTCTAACAATAATCAGTCGACTGCCCTATGCATCAGTCGATTGCCATCAAGCGACAGTCGACTGATATCTGCAAAACGCAGATATCATATTTCAGAAATGAAAAATAAAAATGCATAAGTAATTATACGTAACTTGAAAAATTGTGAAAATTCATACGTATAATACTTATAACTAATACAATGGGTGAAAAATATTTAAAAAATAATTTACCCATAAAATAGTGAAATTGATACAAAGTTCAAAAATGAGAAAAACTTTATTGTTTTGAGCTCACTTTGTATCAACATCATCAATGGTGACTTCTATCAAAAGATAGACTACACCAAGATTTTTCAAAATGATTTTGAAATAATTTTAAAATCTTATATTGAACCATAGTCTATGGGCTTAATGCACAAGACTTGTACACAAGCTTTCCTCATGATTCATCCATGGTATAAGTTGAGTTTAAGTTCATCTAGATGCAAAAACTATGCACCTTGAACTTAACTCATTTCCTAGCATCTCACATGTGTTTAGGGTGTATCAATACACACCATATCAATGTGATGTGAGATGTGAGTTTTGTTCATTCTAAACTAGGATTTCATGCATTTTCTAAGACAACACTACTTGATTCCCTTATACATGAGACTTCAAGTCATGTCAATTATTCTTAAATCAATTTTAATTAATGCATGAATGATCATGGCATAAATGATAGTATAAATAAGCATGGTCAATGATCATGATGTCATGACATATGATTAAATCTAAATATACATGACATAGACCTAATTCTAAACATGATCATGACATTTTATATGATTTAAATGAATATGACATCATGACATGGTATATGGCAATCAAGACATGGCAAATAAAATATAAAGTTATATAAAAGCTAAATTTTAATATTAGTTGTCATTTGTTATTATTAAACCCATTTTGTCATATTACTACTAATCCCCCAAGTGTGCAAAAAAAAAACCCAAAATGGCACATTATGACTTTAAGACCTAATTTGTGCCAATTTGATTAATTTTTCATAATCTTAAAAAATATATTGGCACATCTTAAAAGCCTTTAGGATTATGATCAAAACACATTTCCAAAGTACACATAACCTTGAAAATGACCTAAAGTTTCATCTTTACCATGGTTAGGTTAACTACCTATCCATTTAAAGTTGGTACACCCTAACCCATTTGGCGTGAATCGATCATGCTCCTAGGAACCCAATGCCTATTGGAGCTCCTTGGGTTAACTAGGTATTCCTTAGGGATAACTTCCCTAGATACCCTCCTAATGACTCTTCGAGGCTTGGTAGCCTTGGTCATTTGGGTCTTACCTAGGTTAACTCTAGGGGTAACTACCCTTGTAACCTTCTTAATAGCTTCCCTAGGTTTCCTTGAAACCTTAGCCACTAAGCACCTACCTTGGTCAACATTAGGGATGACTTTCCTATTGACCTTGGTTTTCCTAGACCTAGATTGAGTTCCATAATTGAATGGAACATTGTGATAGGTCTTTTGGGCTTAAGCTTGCCCTTGGATAGTTCTTGTTTCCTAAGTCTTTGACTTTGACTCCTAGACTGTAGGCTTTGACTATTTGACCCTTGTATTTGATTTTGCATTTTCCTAAGGGTATTCTCTAATTTCTCAAGTATTGACCTCAAGATTTGATTTTTCAACTATAGTTACTCATATTTTGTGGGCCCATTATTTCTTTGAGTGTTTTTCACTTTCCTAGGCGTATGTCTAGAATTCTTTGGATTAAAGCCTAGATGGTTTTCTACATTCCTAATACTTTCCTTAGGTAAAATTGTTTTAGGGATATTAGTCCCAAATTTCTCCTTATTCCTAATGTTGACATGTTTCGCTCCTAAACAATAAAGTCTATTATTTCTAGCATGCCTTTCATGAATAATTGCAAGATTACTTCTAGCATGCTTTTGATAATTAATTGAAGAAGAAGCATACTTAAAGGTTACCTTAGGGTTTTCCTTAGCTTCCCCTATATGTGTAGCTCTTCCTTCATGAGCCTTCTTCTCCCCCTTTGGGCATTGACTCCTATAGTGTCCCGGTTGTTGACATTTGAAGCAAATGATATGCTCCTTACTCTTCTTAGCAGGGACACCGGTATCCTTGACCTTTACCATTAGCGGAACCTTCTTAACCTTCTTAGGACACTTGCTCTTGTAGTGTCCGGCTTCCCTACACTCAAAGCATATTATATGATTTTTAGTATTTATCGAAATGCTTGAGTTACCTAGGTCATCAATGGATGTTTGGGCTTCTTCATCTCTTCCGAAAGTTGATGGTATTTCTTGATTTTGCTCTTGTTTCGGAGTAGATGGTCTCTCCTCCACCTCAATCCTAGAGGTTGAGGTTTCTTCCAATTCTACATCTTCCTTCGATGTTGATGGCCTTTCAACCTCTAATTCTTCCACCTCTTCTTCCTCCTTGGATGTCGAACACTCCTCGACCTCCGAATCCTCACTTTCTTGTGAGGATGAGCTTTCTTCCTCTTCTTCTTGGACCAGTTGTGGGTTTCTCATGGAATCTTGCCACTTGGCTCCATAGCTCCTTGGCTTCCATGTAGTCCCCTAAATTAGATAAAATATTGTTAGGTATTAAATCAATCATAAATTTCATTACCTTCTTATTTTTCTCAAACCCTTAGAGTTGTTCCTCGGTTCATCTCTTCATCTTGAGGAAACCTCCCTTTGATCCTCTAGGATATTCAAATCCTTCCATCAAAGTGGACCACACTTCGATATCTCTCATCATCATGAAGTCTTCAATCCTTGCCTTCCATGAATTGAAGTCTTCTCGTCCATAGAGCACATACGGGATCGGAGTGTTGATATCCCATCCTAATTGTTTTTCAAATTCAATCTTCCCTCTAACGATCTTGCTCCTAGGTGTTAATCCATAGAAGAGCTCCTAGCTTTGATACCACTTGTTAGGACCTATACGCCCGCTAGAGAGGGGTGAATAGCGTTGTCGTCGATTCGATGAAATTCATTTACGTGCTTGCTACAAGATGTTAGTATATGCAGCGGAAATAATAAATATACAAAACAATACACAACACAAGTACAAGTACACGAGATATAATGTGGTTCGGAACCTCAAGGTTCCTACTCCACGGATTAAGCTCAAATGAGCTCTAGCGATGCCAAACACCACTATAATCATAAATACTCCTTCTCGACAATAAGTTGGAGACGAAGAAACCTCGTACAAGAGTTTACAACAATAAACAAAATTACAACAAGAAAATACAAATACAATACACAAAAACACATATAGAAAACTTTACAAATGCGCTTTTGGTTGCTTACTTGTTTCGTTGCTTGAGCTGCACTTGGAGACCCTGAATTGCACCAGAAAATCACCCCAAATCACTCTAGTAACCGCTGCTAAAAATCCTCCCTTCGTGCTCCTTTTAAACCTCCAATTTGAGGTAATTTTTGCCTAGCAGTCGACTGATCGAGACCATCAGTCGACTGCTCCTGTAGCTGCTGTCTCACAACAACATGATCCACGTTAGATAAGTTCCAATGGATAGACCATCAGTCGACCGATCATGCCCATCAATCAACTAAACAAGTCATCACTCAACTGTCAAATCTTAACAGTCAACTCGGAAACTTTCTGTCCCCGAAAACTCGACCAACAGTCGATTGCCATCCATGGCAGTCGACTGCTCGGGCCATCAGTCGACTGCCCAATGCTAGCAGTCGACTGATAGGCCATTTCCTATAGTCGAACACTAGTCGACTCACATCAGTCGACTGATAGTCTCATCCATGAGGTTTTAACATCAAGTATGATGCCCTCATACTTGCTAGACCACCCTTAGCCTAGACCTAAGTCTTCTAGCCACCTCCATCAACCTCACGTCTATCGGATCCCTCCAAGTCATCCATGACTTGTTCATCTATATGCTAGCCTTCAGGTGCTTCCATTAGCTATTATCATGCTAATGTGGTCTACACCGCCAAGGCACATTGGGCTTATGTTGTCAAGACTCCAGCTTGGACTTTACACCGTCAACCATTGGACTTATGCTACAAAGACTCCACCCTTGGACTTTACGCCGCCAATATCACCCCTTGGACTTCTCAAATGCCAAGTACCCATGACTTGGGCTTTCACCGCCAAGACTACACCCTTGGACTTATGTGGCCAAAACTACACCCTTGGACTTACGTGGCCAAGACTACACCCTTGGACTTTCCATGCCAACGCAATGTTGGACTTTCCAAATGCCAAGACTCAAGCTTGGACTTTCCCTTGCCAAGACCCATGTTTGGACTTTCTATGCCAAGTACTCAAGACTTGGACTTTTCCATTCCCAAGTGTCCCACTTGGACTTCTCCATCATATGGTCAACCCCAAGTCAACCATATAGACAAACAATGGTCAAACCATTATCAAATAGTCAATCATGACCTGGGTCGATTACACCAACAATCTCCCCAACACATTGTTAAACATCAATGTCAAACATCAAAACACTACTTGATTCAAACTTGAGTCCGATCAATCATGACCTGGGTCGATTGCACCAACACAACAAGCATCTAACAAATCTTGAAGTGCAGCAAAACTCAGACTGGAGAAGCCAACTACATGAGCAACTACGTTATTACAAGAAATACCCAAGCATATCGAGAAGTTATTAAAGCAACAGAGTAGATTGAGTCTCCTGCCTTTGTGTTTTGTAAACCCCGTGATTTCCAAAGCCCCTGTTGGTGCAGTAGGCACCTAAGTCGAACCTGAGTTTTGATTATAGCAAACGATACAAAGTTAAGCTCATGTCGTTATCTCACGAGCTGAATCGAGTCTGCAGAAAAGTGCTAAAGCTGGAGCTGAAGGCTAACGACACCCGGAGGAAGCCGTGGTGGTCGGGCGACACTCGAGTGACTTTGAAGGGAGCCGAAGTGTTAGTAATATATGAGAGATGTCCTAAGGCAATCGCCTTATGTTTGAACCATTTATATGATAAATGAAGATTCACTATTTGAGTATACATGTTTTATGTATTTGATTAGATCTTAAACTCATTTACTGAATGTCCACGATGCGATTCACAGCATGAGAGAATTTGTGATTGGATCACAACTAGTGAGTATCTCTACATGTGTAATTGTGATGCATCGGAATTATCCCTAGTCGATGAATTGATGGATTTGGACACCATCAATTCTGTCGAGACTAGCACGAGGTATACTCCTTGGTGTATCCAAGCAGCTGATTCTCACTGGCTGGAGACATTGTGATGTCCGGAGTTAATCGTGGATGCTAGTTATGGTAACTAGTTCATTAGAGTGACCAGCCGTAAGACTTCATATGGTTCTCTGCATATATAGATATGTCAATGAAGTTCTTACTGTAGCTTAAGTGCGATGTTCCTTTGACTTGTGGTATTCAAGTCATCTTGATCATGGAGACTTATGCTTTGACATCTTAAGCAAACATCTCTAAGGAGATATGGACCCGGGTTGATTGGGTATAAGTCGAAGTGATCGAAGGTGTTTGAATAGCCTATAAAGGATTCACCACTCCTTGCGAGGAGATGTATACCCATGGCCTCTCGTCGGATTGTTACTAAAGTTTTTGGCCAAAGCATTACATGTTTAGAGTAAAGTACTCTTCGATACATGTGCAGTAACTAGAATCCGTAGGATGAGGAAATGATACTTGGGCTAGGTGTGACATAGTCAGCCTAGTGGGGACTGACACTATAGACCATGTCCTGAACCAAGTGGGTATAAGATGAGTGAAGGGAATGGGGCACGAATCATTCGAGCTGCTGAAGGGTTTCAGAAATAGTTCTCGATCAACCATTGATCTTTTCGGTTAATTGGGGATCATGATGTACTACTAGGTGCCACTCATGATCATTCTATAATTAATGGTTAATTATAGACGGCCAACATAAACCGAGAACCTATTTGGTTACACGCACAACGAGCGTAATCCGAAGGATTTAAAACGAGCTTGAGAATGGGATTCTCAGACCGAGAGAAACTAGGTTTGGTTGGACCAAACATAAAGCGAGCATGAAATCATTTCAGTCGCAATGGAAGCATGGATGGGCCGTGTCTTATGAAGACATAATGGATGAACCAAAATGGTTTGGTTCTAATCCAATGGAAAAGAATAAACCAAAGGGTTTGGTTTATTTTAAACGAATGAACCAAAAGTTGGTTCGGTTCGTTTTAACTTAAAATAGACCATCATGGTTTGGTTTATTTTAACTTATCTTAATGGAGAGGGTTAACGGGCCTAATGGTTATGATCCATTAACCATTAAGAGAATTAGTTCTCTATAAAAGAGGGCTTAAGGGATAATTAAGCCCTAATCCAAAACCCTAAACATAGTTGCCGCCCACCTCCTCTCCTTGGAGTTTTCGGCGCCAACTCCATTGCCGCCCAGCCCTTGTGCCGCCGTCCAGCTCCTTGCCGGCGTCCAAGCTTCATCCGGTGATCCTCCGGCGACACTCCGGTGATCTTCCTAGGCTTCGGTGAAAAGGTGAGCACTTGGCTTCCTTTGTTGGCCGGCGCCTATCTCCTCCACCAAAGCTGTCCAGTTTTCTGGACATCTTGTTCTCCTCTTGTCGGAGCGTCGTTTGGACGACGGTTAGAGCTCTGACAGCGGCTAACTTACCGGGGATTCGATCTCCGGTAATCCTCTGAGGTGGAGGACGAAGGATTCGTCAATCGGTTGACGAATACCTCTCCGGAGAAGCGAGTTTTGAGGACTCGTTTTTGGATCCGAATTTGGATTCGGATCGTGATCATCTCTCGATCACGTCGTCTTCAACACGAGGCTAGTAACCCGTACGAAGACGAAGCTCGTGTCTTAGCGAAGTCATCCTAAGGATACTCGGCGTGGATACGGATAGAGACGATTCTAGCGAGGATCGTTCCGGTTGATGCCGTTCCCGCTACACGTAATACGAAAGGTATAACGTAGTTAAATTTCCTTTTATTGCAAATTTAAATTTACGGTTATGTCTACACTTATTGTACTATGCATGCGTGTGATGTGTGTGTTGTAATAAATGTAGATTTATTATTTTTATTGCTTCCGCTGTGCTCATGTTTACGAAACGTGATCGAAAATACACACGCCGCGGTACCGGAAACCCAACAGTGGTATCAGAGCCCAGGTTGTGTTTCGACATAATCATAAAATGGTTTTGCGATAGTCATAATGTTATTTCTGTAAATTTTCTAATTTTGGAAATTTAGAAGTATTTATGGAAATTTTTCAATTTTGGAAAGTCTAGACGTATTTATGGAAATCTTCTACTTTTGGAAAGTTGGAAGTATTTATGGAAATTGATATTTTTCATAAATAAAATATTTGATTAGATTCTGGAAATTTGTTTCCTAATTTAATCATGATTTGATTTGGGAAATCAAATCTTAAAATATTTTATTTTCATAAGTAGTTTTGATGATTTAGGAAATTGGCTTCCTAAATTGATTTTCCTTAATCAACTATTTCCATAAATAAAATATGTGATTAGATTTGAAAATTTGTTTCCTAATTTAATCATGATTTGATTTGGAGAATCAAATCTTAAACATATTTTATTTCCATAAATAGTTATTACAAATAAGGAAATTATGTACATGACATAATTGTATGCCATGTAATTGCATTAGATGCATATCATTATGCCATGCGTGTCGTGACATGTAGATGTATGCCATGTATGTAATGTCATGTAGATAATAGTTATTTGCATGCAAAGAGGATGAGACATAAAACCCTAACTCAATATTAAAGCCTACACCTTCCATTAATATGGTTAGAACCAGAGTTCTGTTTCTTGTTTGGGTTGTTGAACTCACTCCAAGCCCGGCTTGAACCTGAACATGTTCAAATCATTGGAATAGTTTAACTCTAATATGGTAAGAGTCAGAGGTCAATCGTTAGTTTGGGTTGTTGGACTCACTCCAAGCCTGGCTAATTGGTTGAATGCACTCTAACCATATTAAAACTATTTCGCGATTAATGGGTCGGCTCTAACTTGGAGCATCGATTTGTTGGACTCACTCCAAGGTCGATGTGAAGAGAGGTGAAGTTGGGTGCTATGCATATGATGCATACTTGTTAATGTGTTAACAACCCAATGTATGTGTAAACATTCAATTAGTTGATAGCACATTGTGATAGTTACATATACATGATATGTAATCGATATACTTGATACCCACCATCATAGCTAAGAATGGCTTGTTGGACTCACTCCAAGGTTGTTCTTATCTATATTGGATATCAGCCCATTCGGAGATTGACCTACGATCTCCCGAATTGATTTCAAGGGTTTTTGATTTCGAAAAAATTAATGGGATTTTGTAAATGTATGTGGATGCATTTTAAAAATCATCTTTCTCATATATGCTCGTTTTGTATTTCTAAAATTGATCATGTTGTCTTTTAATTTGCATTCCATTTTGGATTCGAATAAATTGACTGGGCCGAACTTCTTGGACTGGCTTAGAAACTTGAGAATTGTTCTCAAGGTGAAAAGCTTGCGTATGTCCTCGAAGTGCCTCTTCCCGCCCATCCTAGTGACGATGCAACTCCGGACCAATTGTTGGTCTATCAGAAACATGTGACTGATTCTGAACTGACAAGTTGCATCATGCTAGCCGAGATGGAACCCAAGCTACGAAGGCAGCATGAGCATATGGATGCTCATATCGTAGTCCTTCATCTTTATGAGTTGTTTGATAAGCAAGTGAGATTCGAAAGGTTCGAAGTCTCCAAGCTCCTCTTCACCTCTGAGATGCAAGAAGGTTCATCTGTGGTATCGCCAAACATGTCAAGACTATGGAGCCTTCGAGAAGCATGAGCAGGGACTGTTGTTAGTAGATTCCTCAAGAAAGGTTCTAAGAGGGAGTCAAAGGAACAACAAAGGGGGAAGAATAAAAGGCTAAAAAGGCGTAACTACCAAAAGGGCACTTGCCATCATTATGGCAAGTAGGGCCATTTGCGAAGAAAGTGCAAGATTTATCTTGAGTCCGTGAAGAAGGATAAGGCATCGGATGCCCCATCTTCTTCAGAAATCTTCTTTATTGATTGTCATTCTATTTCCTCAGACACTTGGGTATTTGATACTGGGTGTGGCTCACATATATGTAATGACATACATGGGCTAAGGAATAGAAGAAGACTCGTCAAGGGAGAGTCAAATTTACGTGTTGGGAATGGAGCAACATTTGCTGCACTCGCCATCGAAACGTATTTGTTGGAACTCCCTATAGGACTTGTCTTAGAACTAGACAATTGCTTTTATGTTCCTTCGTTGATAAAGAACATCATTTCTATTTCTTGTTTAAATAGAAATGGGTACCATTTGACTTTTAGTAACAATTGTTGTTACATAACTTTGAATGGAGTTCTTTAAGGGACTGGAACTTTAAGCAATGGTGTTTATACGTTGACGATCCAAAGGATATTTTCAATATCGAAGCGAGAAACAAGCGTGCTCGAAAAGATAATCAATTAGACTCCTACATGTGGTATTGTCGTCTTGGCCATGTAAGCAAGAAACGCATGTCCGAATTACACCGATGTGGAATTCTGGAATCGTTTGAATAGGATTCATACGATACATGCGAATCATGCTTAAAAGGCAAGATGACTAAGTTACCTTTTACTGGAAAAGGTGAACGAGTGGGAGAGTTACTAGGTCTAATACATACTGATGTATGTGGACCTATGTCAACTCAAGCTTTAGGAGGCTATAGCTACTTCATTACCTTCACCGATGATCACTCATGGTTTGGGTATGTGTTCTTGATGAAACACAAGTCTGAAGACTTTGAAAGGTTCAAAGAATTCAGAAATGAAGTAGAGAAACAACATGACAAGAGTATTAAAATACTTCGATCGGATCGAGGTGGTGAATACTTAAGTCAAGAGTTTCTTGATTATCTAAGAGACAATGGCATATTGTCTCAATGGACTCCGCCATATACACCACAACATAATGGTGTATCTGAGAGGTGTAACCGGACCTTGTTGGACATGGTCAGGTCAATGATGAATCATGCGAATCTTCCCAATTCCTTTTGAAGATATGCACTTCAGACAGCTGTTTACTTGTTAAACAGAATGCCAACCAAGGTAGTCTCTACTACTCCATATGAGATATGGAATAGTAAGAAACCTCATGTATCTTACATGAAGATATGGGTTTGTACTGCTTATGTGAAGCGGACTGCATCAGACAAATTGGATGCTAAGTCTGATAAATGTCTATTTATTGGATACCCTAAGGAAACAAGGGGTTACCAATTCTATCATCCTGTGGAACAAAAGGTGTTTGTTTCAAGGCATGTTGTGTTTCTAGAGAAAGAGTTTCTCTTGCAAGAAAACAGTGGGAGTGTCGTCGAGCTTGAGGAGGCTCGAGAGACTTAAATAGACATTGATGAAATACCTGGTGAAGCACAACAGCCGACAACTCATAGTGATGAGCAATCGGTTGGACCTATTGTAACACCACATCTTCATAGATCTAGTAGAACACGCAATATTCCCGAGAGATATGGATTTCTCGTAAGTGAATCGAACGACGTGTTACTCATTGATGATGAGGAGCCTACCAGTTATGAAGAAGTGCTGACAAGTTCAGAAAGAGATAAGTGGCTTGGTGCCATGAAGTCGGAAATGGATTCCATGTATGAAAACCAAGTTTGGAACTTGGTTGACCCACCTGAAGGCATAAAGCCTATAGGGTGCAAGTGGGTTTTCAAGAAGAAAATCGACATGGATGGTAATGTGATTACCTATAAGGCTAGATTGGTGGCTAAAGGATATCGTCAAAAGCAAGGTGTTGATTATGACGAAACCTATTCGCCTGTAGCTATGCTTAAATCCATTCGGATGCTCCTGGCCATAGCGGCTCATTATGATTATGAGATATGGCAGATGGATGTGAAAACAGCTTTCCTTAATGGAAACCTGCTCGAGGACATGTATATGATACAGCCTGAGTGTTTCACATCGGTTGATAAAACCAAGGTATTCAAATTGCGACGGTCCATTTATGGATTGAAGCAAGCATGCAGGAGCTGGAATGTCCGTTTTGATGAGACCATCAAAAAGTTTGATTTCTCACAAAATCCTGACGAACCTTGTGTGTACAAGAAGGTTAGTGGGAGTGCAGTCGTGTTCCTAGTATTATATGTCGATGACATATTACTTATAGAAAACAATGTTTCAATCTTACAGTCAGTTAAGGTTTGGTTATCCAAGACATTCTCCATGAAAGACCTGGGAGATGCAACCTACATCCTCGGGATTAAGATCTATAAAGATAGATCGAAACGGTTGCTTGGTCTTTCGCAGTCTACATATATAGACCGAGTGCTAAAGAGGTTTAGCATGTCGAAATCCAAGAAAGGTTTCCTACCCATCAGGCATGGGGTACACCTTTCGAAGTCTATGTGTCCGCGCACAGAAGACGAGAGGATTTGCATGAGTAAGATTCCCTATGCATCCGCAATAGGATCTATCATGTATGCTATGTTATGTACGAGGCCCGATGTATCGTATGCTCTGAGTGTCACGAGCAGATACCAGTCTGATCCAGGAATGGATCATTGGGTGGCTGTTAAGACAATCCTTAAGTACTTAAGAAGAACTATAAATGTGTTCCTAACATATGGAGAAGGGGACATGGTGATACGTGGGTATACGGATGCCAGCTTCTAGATAGACAAGGATGATTCCATGTCTAAGTCTGGGTATGTATTCACCTGGAATGGAGGCGCAATAAGTTGGAAAGGTTCCAAGCTTGACACTATAGCGGATTCTGCCACTAAGGCAGAAAACATTGCAGCTTTGAAAGCAGCAAAGGAAGCGGTTTGGATCAAGAAGTTCATCTCTAAACTTGATGTGGTCTCATCAACGATCCAAACATGTGCTTCGCCGCTATCATCTTATCAGAGAGATCATCAGTAGGAATGAAATACAAATCGAGAAAATTCTCACTGAAGGGAACTTAGCGGATCCTTTGACTAAGGCATTACCTCAAAATAAGTTTTAGGGTCATGTTAGAGCTTATGGTATTGGATACCGTAGCGATTGGCATTAGGCCAAGTGGGAGTCTGTTAGTAATATATGAGAGATGTCCTAAGGCAATCACCTTATGTATGAACCATTTATATGATAAATGAAGATTCACTATTTGAGTATACATGTTTTATGTATTTGATTGGATCTTAAACTCATTTACTGAATGTCCACGATGCGATTCACAGCATGAGAGAATTTGTGATTGGATCACAACTAGTGAGTATCTCTACATGTGTAATTGTGATGTATCGGAATTATCCCTAGTCGATGAATTGATGGATTTGGACACCATCAATTCTGTCGAGACTAGCACGAGATATACTCCTTGGTGTATCCAAGCAGATGATTCTCACTGGCTGGAGACATTGTGATGTCCGGAGTTAATCGTGGATGCTAGTTATGGTAACTAGTTCATTGGAGTGACCAGCCGTAAGACTTCATATGGTTCTCTGCATATATAGATATGTCAATGAAGTTCTTATTGTAGCTTAAGTGTGATGTTCCTTTGACTTGCGGTATTCAAGTCATCTTGATCATGGAGACTTATGCTTTGACATCTTAAGCAAACATCTCTAAGAAGATGTGGACTCAGGATGATTGGGTATAAGTCGAAGTGATCGAAGGTGTTTGAATAGCCTATAAAGGATTCACCACTCCTTGCGAGGAGATGTATACCCATGGCCTCTCGTCGGATTGTTACTAAAGTCTTTGGCCAAAGCATTACATGTTTAGAGTAAAGTACTCTTCGATACATGTGCAGTAACTAGAATCCGTAGGGCGAGGAAATGATACTTGGGCTAGGTGTGACATAGTCAGCCTAGTGGGGACTGACACTATAGACCATGTCCTGAACCAAGTGGGTATAAGATGAGTGAAGGGAATGGGGCACGAATCATTCGAGCTGCTGAAGGGTTTCAGAAATAGTTCTCGATCAACCGTTGATCTTTTCGGTTAATTGGGGATCATGATATACTACTAGGTGCCACTCATGATCGTTCTATAATTAATGGTTAATTATAGACGGCCAACATAAACCGAGAACCTATTTGGTCACACGCACAACGAGCGTAATCCGAAGGATTTAAAACGAGCTTGAGAATGGAATTCTCAGACCGAGAGAAACTAGGTTTGGTTGGACCAAACATAAAATGAGCATGAAATTGTTTCAGTCGCAATGGAAGCGTGGATGGGCTGTGTCTTATGAAGACATAATGGATGAACCAAAATGGTTTGGTTCTAATCCAATGGAAAAGAATAAACCAAAGGGTTTGGTTTATTTTAAACGAATGAACCAAAAGTTGGTTCGGTTCGTTTTAACTTAAAATAAACCATCATGGTTTGGTTTATTTTAACTTATCTTAATGGAGCAGGTTAACGGGCCTAATGGTTATGATCCATTAACCATTAAGAGAATTAGTTCTCTATAAAAGAGGGCTTAAGGGATAATTAAGCCCTAATCCAAAACCCTAAACCTAGTTGCCGCCCACCTCCTCTCCTTGGAGTTTTCGGCGCCAACTCCATTGCCGCCCAGCCCTTGTGCCGCCGTCCAGCTCCTTGCTGGCGTCCAAGCTTCAGCCAGTGATCCTTTGGCAACACTCCGGTGATCTTCCTAGGCTTCGGTGAAAAGGTGAGCACTTGGCTTCCTTTGTTGGCCGGCGCCTATCTCTTCCACCAAAGCTGTCCAGTTTTCTGGACAGCTTGTTCTCCTCTTGTCGGAGCGTCGTTTGGACGACGGTTAGAGCTCCGACAGCGGCTAACTTACCGGGGATTCGATCTCCGGTAATTCTCTGAGGTGGAGGACGAAGGATTCGTCAATCGGTTGACGAATACCTCTCCGGAGAAGCGAGTTTTGAGGACTCATTTTTAGATCCGAATTTGGATTCGGATCGTGATCATCTCTCGATCACGTCGTCTTCAACACGAGGCTAGTAACCCGTACGAAGACGAAGCTCGTGTCTTAGCGAAGTCATCCTAAGGATACTCAGTGTGGATACGGATAGAGACGATTCTAGCGAGGATCGTTCCGGTTGATGCCGTTCCCGCTACACATAATACGAAAGGTATAACGTAGTTAAATTTCCTTTTATTGCAAATTTAAATTTACGGTTATGTCTACACTTATTGTACTATGCATGCGTGTGATGTGTGTGTTGTAATAAATGTAGATTTATTATTTTTATTGCTTCCGCTGTGGTCATGTTTACAAAACGTGATCGAAAACACACACGCCGCGGTGCCGGAAACCCAACACGAAGGAATCGAGTGGAAGGCCGGAAGCAAAAGCGACATGGTAAGTATCGAGGTAAGCTCGTGTGTGCGAGCGTAAGTGAGGTCGTATCCTCCTTACGGGGATGGTCTTAAGCGTAGATCCGACCAAAGACATCCCATCGATGGTCTAGGTCGAGATCGGATGGTCGAAGGCCGTCGAAATAATATTTTCTTTGAGCTAACCTTGACTTGCAGCAAGCATCAGTCGACTGCCAGCTTGGAGGACTCATTCGTCAATCGATCGCCGACTACGGAGGTCGGATTGATCGAGCGCGCCATCGATCGTGATGATGGCCATCGAATCGGGATGGTCAATGATCGACCGAGGAGTTATCACCCCATTTCAAGGAGATTGGTGCTCAATTGTGATTGGCTAGGGTTCCTCTCGAAAAGGGGCTCAAAGGCTATAAAAGGAGGGCCAATCCTAGGGTTTCATCATCAATTCCAAGCTTCCAAAAGCCTCCGCAAAGCTACAACTCTCCGACAACGAAGTCCTTCTTTTCCGACGTCTAGGTTTAATTTTATTTATTTTTTGTACGTCGGTATTAGCTTTATATCAGTTGTTTATTTACTTGTTTCGGAGCTTTTATCGTATACGAGGAGAGGGGGAGTGTCCCTCTACCTCAAGTTTTTGTTCCTTCTTGTATCGATTAACTCCTACCTCCAACGAGGAGGAGTTCATTTAGTGTTTTGCCCTCCGTGCGTGGTCAAGGACCACTAGGGTCTTGGAGTAGTAGCCGAAGGCTACGAACCAAGTAAAATATTTGTCTTCTCTTTTTATTGCTTATCTTTTCCGCTGCAAATTAATTATCTACTCGGTTTTTAAACGAACGAACAAAAAGAAAGTTTTAACGCTATTCACCCCCCCCCCTCTAGCGTTTCAAATCGATCCAACAATTGGTATCAGAGCCAGGAGTTGCTAAGATTTGGTGAAACCACCAATCTAGCCATTTTACAGATTTTTTATTTTTTTTAATTCTGTTTTATCTCTTTTTGTTAGATTTTCTTCTGCACTACTAATCCAAGACGCAAGTCTTGGTACTTTCGTGTGTTTTTGTCGTTGCTAGGTTTTCGTTTTAGTCTCCTTGTTTTTTTGTTCCAATGGCCCATCTCGAGGGTTTTAGCACCGTCCGACCTCCGTTTTACAACGGAGATGATTTCCGTTACTGGAAAGGTCGGATGGAATGCTTTCTCAAAACCCAAATCGATATGTGGATCATAATCCAAACGGGTTTCACACTTCCGACTAACGAAGTGGGTGAATCCTTGGGTTATGATCAATGGACCATTGCGAAAAAATGACAAGTCGAAGCCGATGCCAAGGCAACACAAATCCTCCAATGCGGTTTGTCCAAGGAGGAGTTAAATCGCGTCGGCCCCTTCATCAGCGCAAAGGACCTATGGACAAAGATAGTGGAGCTACACGAAGGGACCGATGAAGCCAAGGTATTTAAGCGCGACCTTCTATTTAATAAATTATATAATCTAAAAATGCAGGAACATGAAACGACAACGTAACTCCATGCTCACGTCCAAAACATAGTCAACAATCTACACACAATCGGGCAAAAGGTCGAAAACCGCGACCTTATAAGGTATGTCCTAAACTCCTTTCCGAGGACTACCTTGTGGGCATCCATGGTCGATGCCTACAAGGTCTCCAAGGATCTCTCTAAACTTAGATTAGATGAACTTTTTTCTGATTTTGAACTTCATGAGCAGTCTAACTCGGAACCCAAGAAAGGTATAGCACTATTTGCAGGTTCAAAGAAGAAAACCGCCAGCAAGCCACCCCCGAAGGAAGAAGAGGATGAGTCTGATTCGGAGGTCGACTCGGAAATGGAGGTCGAACTAGTCAACCTAGTTAGGAGGATAGTCAAGGGCTGAAAATGAGCGGTCACTCGACCCAATGAAGATAAGCCTAAAAGTTCAAACATAAGATGTTATGAATGCAACAGGTTTGGACACATTAAGTCCCAATGCCCAAAACTCAAGAGAAAGGAATCAAAACACAAAAAGGCACTTAACGCTACTTGGGAAGAAGCTTCCGAGGAAGAAGATAACGATCGAGTCCTCATGGATAAACCGGTGGAATTGGAGACAGAGTCGGAACCGGAACTTGAATCGGAAACCGAAGACGAGTCGGACTGCGAAGCACTATTCAAGACGAGCCACGGATACGCATCCGGTTCAAAAGATACACTCAAGGTAAGTCGGTCTCTTATTACTACACTTTATAGTGCAATTAAGTTTTTAAATAAAAAGTTAGCTAAGTTTGAGTCCAAGGTCGAGACCCTGGTTGAGGAAGTTAAACTCCTCAAACATGAGGTCTCCCTAACCTCTTCGACTAGTCGAGTTCAAGAGAAGGACTCAACTCGGGTTGAAAAACTCGAAGTTGAGAACTCACTCTTGAAAAGTCAAGTCGAAGATCTTAGGAATACGTTGGAAAGGTTTACTTTGGGATCCAAAGGACTTGACTTCCTACTTGGATCGCAAAGGGTCGTGTACAACAAGGCCGGGCTAGGGTTTAGCTCAAACACGACCAATAAGTCGTATATGTCGATTGTAAGTCGACATAAAAAACATGTCCAAGCATGGGTCCCTAAGACCACCTTGATTTCAAACTTAGGATCAAACTAGTACTGGGTTCCCAAGGACCAAATCCACTATGTGGAGAGACCGAATCGAATCAACAGTCCAGGGGGAGCTAGTACGAAATTTGTTTGTGTTTTAACTTAGAAATTGCATGCTTAGGTTTTTATTTAGTTTGATTTTTCTTTTTAGAATGGTTAGATAGGATTATAACTCGTTAATACTTGATAACATAGTACTAGGACGCGGCGAGATGATAGTATGCTAGGAAAGTGGAGACTTGTGTATTCGGGCTAGATAAGGCGTATCTAGTTCGGTGCACTTGACCGAGTGGAACTAGCTGAAGCTACCTCATCGTATCCTAGACTAGTTAGACCAAGAAGTGGTCTTAGGTGAGTCAAGTCTCTATTTTCTTGAAAATGGCTTTGTCTAAGGAAGTGGTCGTTGCTCCGACTAAAGAAGGCCTATGTGCCTCGCCACGACCTGGAAGCCATGATCTTGAAAAGGTGACTTGATGAGCCTAAGGTCAAATCCGAATCTAACGCAAGGTTGACAAGTGTTTAAGTCATTAAATTTAATTCAACTAAAATTGGAAGTCATCTCACAAGAACATATAGGATTAACATGTTTGATCATGTAGACATGGGTGAGATGATTTAGGTTAATAATTTTCAACCAATTTTTAATAAATCCAATATCCGATCCAATTACCTTGCATGTAGGATCAATGGATGTTGGACAGTGGTTGCTCCCGACACATGACCGGGGATCAACTCAAGTTTTCGAAGCTTTGATTCAAACGACAAGGATCGGTAGCCTTCGGAAATAATGGCAAGCTCAAAATCATCGGATCAGGTGATATTGAGCTTAACTCAAATTTTGTCATTCAAAACATTTTATTAGTAGAAAATTTTCAATATAATCTTCTCAGTGTAAGCCAATTGTGTAATAATAACTATAAGGTCGTATTTCTAGAAAATGAATGCGTAATTAATACAAACGAAACCTCTAAAATAATTCTTAAAGGGACTAGAAATAACAACATTTACAATATCAACTTAATTAACTCCTCAACTAAGTGTCTTATGACACGGCAAGAGGAATCATGGTTGTGGCACTGACGACTCGGTCACTCACACCCAAGACTCATCCACAAGATGAGTCAGAGTGATTTAGTCAGAGGTTTGCCTAACCTCAACAACTTGGATAATAAAATATGTAATGCTTGTCAACAAGGTAAACAATCTAGGACACAACATCAACTAACTAGTCAAGAACGAACCAAAAGTGTGCTTGAGCTCCTACACATGGATCTATTTGATTCACACGGAGCTAAGTCACTTAACGGAAGTAAATTCTGTTTAGTCATTATTGATGACTACTCTAGATTTACTTGGGTTAGGTTCATCAAACACAAAAGTGATACCCTAGATCAATTAATCAACCTATTTAAGTTAATAGAAAATCAACAAAGCATTAAAATCAAAAGACTTAGGACTGATCATGGTGGTGAATTCGAAAACCATAGGTTTACAGAATTCTGTAACCTAAATGGATACCACCATGAGTTATCTTGCCCTAGAACTCCACAACAAAATGGCCTAGTAGAACACAAAAATAGAACCCTACAAGAAGCCGCTAGGACAATGCTTAATGAGTATAACCTACCTGATAGGTTTTGGGTGGAAGCCGTGAGTACGGCGTGCTATGTCCAGAATAGGATCCTTATGGTAAAGAGGCACCTTAAGACCTCATACGAGATTTATCACGATAAAATACCTAACATCAAGTACTTTAGGGTATTTGGGTGTAAGGTACATATCCTAAACACTAAAGATTACCTAGGGAAATTTACATCCAAAACCACGACCGGAATCTTTCTAGGATACTCGACTACAAGTAGAGCTTATAGAGTATATAACCATGACACCCTTAGAGTCGAGGAAACTATCAATGTAGTATTCAATGAAGGACACGAACCTACAAAACCCCCGGCAACCCCAATTAGTGAGCCGATTCATACTAGACCTAACTCTGATCCGGAGATCAAGTCTAGTGTTAATCCTAACCTAAGTCAACCAAGTCACTCTATTGATCAAGTGATAGATGACCCCAACCAAACTAGAACTCAAACAAGCCATCCTATGGATCAAGTTGTAGACTCAAATCCAAATCCAACTAGGACTCAAACGAATCATCCTATCGACCAAGTGATAGGTGATCCAAGTCTAGGAGTTCGAACTAGAGCCTCATACAGAAACCTTAGTCAAATATCTTTGATTTCTAAAATTGAACCCAAAACTATTGACCAAGCTCTTCTTGATCCCGATTGGATTATTGCAATGCAAGAAGAGTTGGCTCAATTCACTAGGAATGAAGTATGGGAATTAGTACCACCACCTAAAGATAAAACAATCATTGGAACAAGGTGGGTGTTTAGAAATAAAATTGATGATAAAGGTGAAGTAGTTAGAAATAAAGCTAGACTAGTTGCTAAAGGGTTTAGTCAAGTCGAAGGTTTAGATTACGACGAGACCTATGCCCCAGTAGCTAGATTAGAGTCCATTTGAATGCTATTAGCATATGCAGCACATCGAGGATTTAAGTTGTTTCAAATGGATGTGAAATCTGCATTCTTAAATGGATACATTAAAGAAGAAGTTTATGTTAGTCAACCCCCCGGTTTCGAAAGTTTAGACAAACCCGATCATGTCCTTAGATTAAAGAAAGCTCTTTATGGACTTAAACAAGCTCCGCGAGCTTGGTATGAGAGACTTTCAATTTATCTTAAGTCCAAAGGCTTTAACCAAGGTGTAGTTGACCCAACTCTTTTCGTAAAAACCTTAGGTAAAGACATATTCATAGCCCAAATCTACGTAGATGATATTATTTTCGGAACCACCAACTCAATCCTACTAAATGAGTTTATTTCACTTATGGAAAGTGAATTTGAAATGAATTTAGTAGGCGAATTAAGTTTCTTCTTAGGATTACAAATTAAACAAACTAAAGATGGAATATACCTACATCAACGCAAATATACTAGGGAATTAATTAAATGCTTTGGAATGCAAGACGCTAAAATTATTAATACCCCAATGGCAACTAATGTTAATATAGAAGAAGATGTAATTGGAAACCCAATTGATTTAAAATACTATAGGAGCATAATAGGGAGTCTCCTTTACTTAACTCCAAGCCGACCTGATATCTTATTTGCAGTGAGTATGTGCACAAGGTTTCAAACCTATGCCAAGGAGTCTCACCTAACTCTAGTCAAGTGTATCCTTAGATATCTAAAGGGTACACTTAATGTCGGTATTTGGTATCCTAGATCTACCGAGTTCGAACTAACCGGCTACTCCGATTCGGACTATGCCGGTAGTAAGCTCGATAGAAAGAGCACGAGTGGTTGTTGTCAACTTCTCGGCTCAAGTCTAGTGAGTTGGTGCAGTAGGAAGCAACACTGTGTTGCCTTATCTACCACCGAAGCCGAATACATCGCGATGGGTGAGTGTGTCACTCAACTTCTTTGGATGAAGCACACTCTCCGCGACTTTAAGTTAGACTTTACGAATACTAAACTTCACGTAGATAACATTAGTTCAATTAATCTTACTAAGAATCCGATATGTCACTCTAGGACCAAACATATAGAGGTCAAACACCATTTCATTCGAGAACATGTGGCCAACGGAGCCATACAACTCGAATACGTCGAATCGAAGTCTAACTTAGCAGACCTATTTACTAAACCCCTACCCGAAGCCGAATTTAGTCTATTAAGACGAAAATTGGGCATGTACGTAGTAGAATAGGAACTTGCAAATTATATTTTCTTACTACTATTTCTTAAATTTCATTTTTATGGAACTAGCATAGGACATACCTTAGATATCATGCACCTATAGATTTAAGGAGCCAATACATCTCACAACACATAGGACTAATGTGTTTGTGTACTTAGCCACGTAGATGGGTGTGAGATGCTAGGACCTTACTCTTGGTTCCAGATATAGAGCTAGTGCATCTCCATGAACCACGGAGTATAATCATACATACTAACCGACTCTGACCAAGACTGGTTGATCTTTTATATCAATCAAGCCAAATATGAGTCAAACATTTTATAGATGAACTTATTTTCAATATATTATTTTTAAAATAATATGGAACATGCTTGGACTTTAAATTTAATACTTATTTTTTGTTTTCCACACACACCCTCACTCTTTTCGATATATGGCAAAAGGGGGAGAAAGGCCAAAGTTAAGGGGTCAAATTTTTCTTGATAACTTAACTCTTACTTAGTTAAGGGGTCAAAAAAAAAATTTTAAACCAAAAGTTAACTTTAAGTTTTGAAAACTTATTAAAGGCCAAGTTAAGAGAATTCTTAACTTAAACTTATTTGTGCCATCAACGTTTTACTTATTTTAAAACATTATGCCCTTAATGTTTTACTTAAGGGGGAGAAAAGGGCCAAGTTAAGAAGAACTCTTAACTTAAACATTTTACTAAGGCCAACTTTAAGTAATGTTAATTACTTAAAGCAACCCTCAAAGGGGAAGATTAAGGTCTTTCTTCAAGACTCACCCTCGGTCAAGGCGGAGGTTTCCTCAAGGGGGAGTACTTGAAGAAAATCCTTATTACTCCAACTTAATCTTCTTTATTTTTTGTTTGTTTCTAATGCACATTATTCTTCATGCTTGCTATTTACTTAACTTTGTATGTGGGTTTGCCATAAATCAAAAAGGGGGAGATTGTTGGTGCAGTAGGCACCTAAGTCGAACATGAGTTTTAATTATAGCAACCGATACAAAGTTAAGCTCATGTCGTTATCTCACGAGCTGAATCGAGTCTGCAGAAAAGTGCTAAAGCAGGAGCTGAAGGCTAGCGACACCCGGAGGAAGCCATGGTGGTCGGGCGACACTCGAGTGACTTTGGAGGGAGCCGAAGGAATCGAGTGGAAGGCCGGAAGCAAAAGCGACATGGTAAGTATCGAGGTAAGCTCGTGTGTGCGAGCGTAAGTGAGGTCGTATCCTCCTTACTGGGATGGTCTTAAGCGTAGATCCGACCAAAGACATCCCATCGATGGTCTGTTGGTGCAACAATGCCCCAAGCATTTATATATTTTGATGTTTGGATAATCATCTAAGTTAGGCAATGTTTTGTGATCTAATTGTAAACATGTTTAAGTGACAGGAAAATCCAAGTATGAAGACTTGGTAAAAGACAAGTCCAAGTGTGATCTTGGCAAAGAGAAGTCAAAGGAAAGGTCTTGGCAGCGTAAGTCCAAGCATGTAGTCTTGGCGGCGTAAAGTCCAAGCAGTCCTTGGAAAAGAAAGACTAAAGGAAAGTCTTGGCAGCATAAGTCCAAGCATGTAGTCTTGGCGGCGTAAAGTCCAAGCATACTTTGGCAAAGAAGAAACCCAAAGCATGACGAAACCAAAGGAAGCTTTTGAAGGCAAGCGCATGGATGGAGTCGTGGACTCAGAGAAATCCTAGAGGCGCAAGGCAGATGGAGAAGCTAGAAGGTTAAGTCTAGGCTTAGGTTATGTTTTCAAGTATGAATTAGTCATACTTGGGGTGTGCCAGTCGACTGGAACATGGTGTCGGTCGAACTGGCCCTTAAAATGCAGCATTAGAGGTTGGAAGGTTGTTAGCAATGATCGGGGGTTATCCTACCGAATCGGTGAGAGTCAATCGCACTGATCACGCATACAAGCCGGGATGACACATTATTGCGCCGATCACATAAATGGTAATGGCACGTAGTCGACCAGCCTGGCCGATAGTATCGAATCGCCATCGCTGTCACGATCGATAGTCTTCCCGTTGGCGATGACGACGGCAAATCCCGTGAATTTGGCTGTTCAGAAGTCATTAGAATCAGCGACAGTCGACTGATGTAAGTCATCAGTTGACTGATAGACCTCCAACAGGAAAAAGAGGCTCTTTCCTATAAAAAGAGCCCAAGGGGAGCAAGAAGAGGTTAATGCTTATATTCTGATCTTTCTCCTAAGCTCCCACAAGTTTTTCAAGCTTTCTAAGTGATCTTAAATCCTCTCCTCCTCTCTCTATGCTCAAGTTTAATTCTTTGTAAAGAAGAGGAGGTTTTTGTTGTAAAAGAAAGCTTCTTAGTGGAATTGCTTGGGTTGATCCACCATAAGGATCACTGTGGAGTAGGAGCGTTATCTCCGAACCATGTAAAGGCTTTGTTAGCATTGCTTTTTGTTTTTACATATATTATTTGTGTTTGCTTCTGCTAATTACTCTTGTAGAAATGAAAAGTGCTATTCACCCTCCCTCTAGCTTCCAAACGATCACCAACAAGTGGTATCAGAGCCCAGATCGCATCGGAAGATCTAGCAATCAACCGGAGCAAAGATGGCTTTTCAAGAGGGGTATAGCACGGCGAGACCTCCGTTCTTCGACGGCAACGACTTCGAATATTGGAAAGGTAGGATGGAGTATTACTTAATGAATGATATTGAAAATTGGTTTAGTATTGTAGATGGATTCGAAAAGTCGGTCGACGAATTCGGAGCACCACTACCGACAAAAGATTGGACAAGAGAGATGGCCAAGAAAGCACAAGCAAATGCAAAAGCAACGAACACACTTCAATGTGGTCTATCCAAGGAGCAACTCTCTAAAGTTGGGCCCTTCAACTCCGCAAAAGAGCTTTGGGAGAAGCTCATCGAACTCAACGAAGGATCCAAAGAAACAAAAAGGGCCAAGAGAGATCTTTTGATTGGCCAACTCCAAAGCTTCACCATGAAGACAAATGAGACCGTGAGCCAAATGCACGGGCATTTCAAGGAAGTAGTCAACGGACTACATGTTATATGTGAGAAGGTCGACAACCGAGACCTTGTAAGGTATGTGTTACAAGCTTTCCCTAGAACCACCTTATGGGCTTCAATGGTAGATGCCTATAAGGTCTCTAGGGATCTTTCATTAGTTAAGTTAGATGAGCTATTTTATGAATTTCAATTACATGAACAAGCTAACACTTCATCCAAAGAGAAGGGTATAGCTCTTTTTGTAGGAAAGAAGGAGAAGAAGAAGATGGAGAAGAAGGAAGTATCCTCCTCATCTGAATCCGAGGAAGACTCATCAAGTAGTGAAGATGAGTTATCAGCAAGTGAGGTGGCACATTACGTCAAGAAGTTTGGTGGGAAGTCAAGAAGACTCACCAAGAAAGATGTGAAGAGGATGTTCCAATCCTCAAGAGGTAAATCTTCAAATAATTCAAATTCTTCATCTAATGTAACTTGTTATTGTTGCAATAAGAAAGGGCACATCAAGCCAAATTGCCCGGAACTAAAGAAGAAAGAGGAGAAAGAAAAGAAGCATAAGGAGAAGAA
Organism: Wurfbainia villosa; assembly: GCA_025175895.1. Lineage (NCBI taxonomy): Eukaryota > Viridiplantae > Streptophyta > Magnoliopsida > Zingiberales > Zingiberaceae > Wurfbainia > Wurfbainia villosa. The sequence continues at coordinate 14,660,110 of CM045996.1, read as the reverse complement.
GGAAAAGAAGGAAAAGAAGAAGAAAGAAGCAATGGTGGCTCAAACTTGGGACACCCTAAGCATGGAAGACACTTCCGATGATGAAGAAGTATGTCATGCCACCCGAAATCTAGCCCTCATGGCTTTAGAGGAAGAAACCGGAAGTTCAAGTGAGGAGTCTTCATCCTCTTCATCAGACTTAATCATCATCAAGTGATGATGATGAGGTAAACAACTCGCCTAAAGTAGATTTACTTTACAAGACTATTGCATGTTTACAAAATGCTTTAAATAGATCGAAAACTAGGATTAAGGATCTAAAAATAGAGATCAAATCACTTAAGAGTATAGATTCATCATGTGGTAAATTATCTAGTGATAACGATAAATGTACCCTTAGGGATGAAAATGATGAATTAAGAAAAGAAATAGGTAAATTAAGAGCATGCTTAGAAAAATTCACCAATGGTTCAAAATACCTAGACATGATTATTAAGGATCAAAGGGCCATCTACAACAAGGCCGGATTAGGATATAGGCCTATGGAAAAGGAGGTAGCATTCACATCCCTTGTTAGTAGAAAATCCATAATTAAAAGCAAGGGTAGAAAGGCTTGGGTACCTAAGAAATTTATAATTGATGCTAGTGGTCCTAAGATTTGGGTACCTAAGGATTGTATTTTTTATGTGATATAGGTAGAAGAACCAAGCTTGTAGATAGTTGATAGTGGGTGCTCAAAGCATATGACCGGTGATGAGAAGAAGTTCTCCACTATCAACCACACTAGCAAGGGAAAGGTATCATTTGGTAATAGCGGCAAACTTAAGATTCTAGGAAAGGGCACAATTGAGGCATCCCCCAACCTTGCCATTCATAAAGTGCTATTAGTTAAAAATATGAAATTTAATTTACTTAGTGTAAGTCAACTATGTGATGCAAACTTTGATGTTAGATTTGATTCCTCAAAATGTTTTATAAGACACAAAACTCTAAATGATTGCATGTTAGTAGGCTTTAGGAAATCAAATATATATTATGTTGATTTATCCTATGCTACTAATGCTTCCACTAAGTGTCTTATTGCAAAAGAGGAAGAAAGTTGGCTTTGGCATAGGAGGCTAGGACACATAAACATGAAGAACATAGCCAAAATAGCAAAATTGAAGCTAGTCAAAGGATTGCCTAAAGTCAAATTTCTCAAGGACAAAATGTGTGATGCATGCCAAGAAGGGAAGCAATCAAAAACATCACACAAAGGTAAAAATTTACTTAGTACCGCTTTACCATTAGAATTATTACATATGGATTTATTTGATTGCCATAGTACCCCCTCTATGATTGGTAGTAAATATTGCTTGGTAATAGTAGATGATTTTTCTAGGTTTACTTGGGTATTTTTCTTGAAAAATAAAGATGAAACCTTAGGAATAATCATAGGATTTAGCAAAAGAGTAGAAAATGAAAGAAAACTCAAAATCAACCGGATTCGTAGTGATCATGGTGGAGAGTTTGAGAATTCTAACTTTTCAACTTTTTGCTTAGAACAAGGGTACAAGCATGAATTTTTTTGTCCTAGAACACCTTAACAAAATGGGATTGTGGAAAGGAAAAATCGTGCCCTACAAGAAGCGGCTAGGACAATGCTTAATGCATACTCCTTACCTAGCTACTTGTGGGCGGAAGCGGTTAATACCGCTTGCTATATCCAAAATAGGGTATTGATTCATAGGTTTTTAGGAAAAACTCCATTTGAATTGTGGAACGGTACAATTCCAACAATTCATTATTTTAAGGTCTTTGGATGTAAAGTTTATATTTTAAATACCAAAGACAACCTAGGTAAGTTTGAGTCCAAAGCGGATGAGGGAATCCTAGTTGGATACTCATCCACTAGTGTAGGGTATAGAGTGTACAATAAAAGGACTCAAAAGATTGAAGAATCTTCAAATGTCCAATTTGATGAAGCTTCCAATACTTACCCTAGGAAATCCCCTATTGATGATTATATTAATAATGAAAATCAAGAAATTACTCAACAATTGCAAGATTTAACCTTAGGGGGTAATGATCAAGGGGGAGGATTGGATCAAGGGGGAGTAAGGAATGATTCCGATGATGAGCATAGGATTGAGGTTGATCATGATCAAAATCAAATTAATACACCTCCTAGAACCATAAGAGTTCATCAAAGTCACCCCTTAGATCAAATTGTGGGTGAATTATCTCAAGGAGTTAGGACTAGGTCATTCCATAGGGATCCTACTAGTCATATAGCTCTAATTTCTCAAATTGAGCCTAAAATAATTAAAGATGCATTACTTGATCCGGATTGGATCTTAGCAATGCAAGATGAATTGGCTCAATTTGAAAGGAGTCAAGTATGGGAGTTAATTCCTAGACCAAGTGAAAACACCATTGTTACTACAAGATGGGTCTTTAGGAACAAACTAGATGACCAAGGAAATATCACTAGAAATAAAGCAAGATTAGTTGCAAGGGGTTTTAATCAAGTTGAAGGACTTGATTATGATGAAACATATGCCCCGGTTGCTAGGTTAGAGTCCATTAGAATACTTTTAGCATATGCCTCCTATATGGGTTTCAAACTCCATCAAATGGATGTCAAATCAGCATTCCTAAATGGGTTTATTAAGGAGGAGGTATATGTAGAACAACCTCCCGGGTTTGAAAATATGGACTATCCAAACCATGTATACAAACTTAGGAAAGCTTTGTATGGTTTGAAACAAGCTCCCCGGGCTTGGTATGAAAGATTATCATCTTTCTTAATTTCTAAGGATTTTAAAAGGGGTAGTATAGATCAAACTTTCTTTATAAAGTCAACATCTAAGGACATCTTTGTAGCCCAAGTATATGTTGATGACATTATCTTTGGGTCAACAAATGATGAACTCCTTCAAGACTTTATTCAAAATATGGAAAAAGAGTTTGAAATGAGTCTAGTTGGGGAATTAAATTTCTTCCTAGGATTGCAAGTCAAACAAATTAGTGAAGGTATTTATATTTATCAAACCAAATATGCTAAGGAAATGATAAGAAATTTGGTTTGGAAAATGCTAAGGTGGTTTCAACTCCAATGGCAACCAATACTAAAATAGATAGTGATAGTGAAGGAAAACAAATAGATCTTACACTTTATTGGAGCATGATTGGTAGTCTCTTGTACTTAACCGCTAGTAGACCCGACATATTATTTGCGGTTGGTATGTGTGTTAGGTATCAATCATGTGCTAAAGAATCTCATTTAGTTGTCGTTAAGAGAATATTAAGATATGTTAAAGGCACAATAAATGTAGGATTATGGTACCCTAGGACTAGGTCTTTTGATTTGATTGGGTACACCGATTCCGATTATGCCGGTTGCAAATTGGATCGGAAAAGTACTAGTGGTGGATGTCAATTTCTTAGGTCCTCCCTAGTTAGTTGGAGTAGTAGAAAACAACCTTGCGTTGCATTATCTACCACCGAGGCCGAATATGTGGCTATGGGTGGTTGTGTAGCTCAACTACTATGGATGAAACATACCCTAGAAGATTATGAGCTATCTTACTCCAACATGAAAGTATTTTGTGATAATGTGAGCACCATTAATTTGACCAAAAATCCAGTGCATCACTCTATGACTAAGCACATTGAAGTGAAACATCACTTCATTAGAGATCATGTGGCTAAGGGATACATTGAGCTTAATTACATTGAATCTAAGTCCAACCTAGCCGACATCTTTACCAAGCCTCTCCCCGAAATAGAATTTTCATCACTTATGAGAGAACTTGGAATGTGCTTTGTAGAATAGAAGTGTAGGTTTGCATGATCCCATAAAAAATCTAGGTTTTATACCTCTAACCATCTCACAATAGACCTAAGAAACCATGATTTGTGTTTTTAGCCACCTACAAATCATGTGAGATGTTAGGAAGATGCACTTGGTTCATCATGCTTGTTATGAAGCATTATCATGAGCCAAAGTGTCATCTAGAGACATTAATCCTTCATTGGACCAATCATTGGGAAGGCCTATGTACAATTAATGTGCATATAGCTCCAAGAATATGATTGGAAATGTCAAATAAAATAAGATTTAAACTATGTCTATCAAACCTTGAGAAACAATTTTCTATTGATAAGCCAAAGTGATACAAAGTTTACAAAAAATATCATAACTTTTGCAAAATCTCAAGATTGTGTCAATATCAAAATCCAGAGGTGATATAATTTTTCCTTGATAGGAAATGATCTAACAATATTAACCACAAAATTTCATAATTTTTTTATCCTTATTGAATTAATTATAAATTTTTTAATCTAGCCAAAAAGGCTATCGATCGATATCACCGACCGCGCCTATCGCCAGCTCGATCGAACGATATCGAATCGACTTACCTGGCCGCTATCGCTCGATCGCCATTTATGGCAACGATCGCCGCGTACGTATGCTCGTATGCGACTGTCCGGTTCAACTGATCTCCATCAGTTCAACTGCCGACTCACGGCAGTTGACTGATGTCGCAGTTTTTAGGGCTTTCCACCAGTTCGACTCGCCAAAGCTTCCCGATTTTCTCTCCTCTTCCTCTTCCGACGAACTTCCACTGCAACTTTTAGCCGTTCTCCCTCATTTTTTCGGCGACTTTATCGACCGGTGCTCCCATTTGGAGTGCTCTCCGACTCGAGGACCTCCTCTTGTCACCCCGTTCACGCCCTAGTTTCCACTGAAGATCGCTCACTCGGCTAGGGTTTCGTGAACACTCACGTTCGGCATTGTTCCTTGATCTTTCACCATGCCGCCTAGGTAAACCCTCATCCCTGATCACAGTTTGTTTGTTCCTATAATTTTGTTTCACTAACCGGTGCTTATTTTGTTGTCTTTGTGCATGCATCATCCTTAACCTACATTGTGCATGCTTGTTTTGTTGTCTTTTGGCACATTTAGACTTAAGCATTATGCTACTAAGCGTGCCCGGGCACCTCCGACCAACGAGGGCCCGTCAAATCCTCCACCCTTTGTCGATCCTCGATTTCAAAACTCCGCACTTGAAAGTGCCTTCAATAAAAATAAATTCCAACTTATTCCACCTCGATCAATGGATCCAAAATTTCTTAAAGACTACTATTTTGATATTGTTCAAATCATTCAACACTACAAACTTGAATCATTAGTTTTTTGTGAACATCATGTAAATATCACTCTTCTTTCTGAATTTTTCAACAACTTGTGACCGGTTGGAGATGGGCTGAGATACCGGACTCGCATTGCTCAGTGCAATCTGGATTTCAGCCCCCAGATCTGGACCGATTTTCTCGGATGTCTCTCTTCCGAGAATGATTTCATTTTGTATCCATCTTGGAGTGAACCTCTTCCACCTCCCTTTGAGGAGATTTCTTTAGATTCCCTTCATACTACCTTCTATCACTCTCCTCAACCTTTGAACACCAATCTATTTCAATCACAAGAACTTTCTGCCTCTGACAATGTCCTTTATAAGGTCATTGCTCATTGTCTTCTCCCTATAGTTACCCGTGGTTTGGCCTTGGTTCGACCTACACACTTCCTTCTCATGCATATCCTTCGTCAATACTTAGACATTAATATTTGTCTCAATACCTTCCACTGCATCACTCATTTCATAAGGCCAAACAATGGGAAGGTTCATATACCTTTTGGAAATGTCCTTACTCAGTGGCTCAGCTCCGTAGGCATTGATGTCAACATAGGAGTCATTAAAATCATGAATAGAAAATATGACCAGATGACTCGTCGGAGCTTCTCCTTGGCGGGCTTGAAGGCGCAGGTCGTTTTACAGGACCCTGCACGGCGGCGGCGGTGGCGCTCGGCACGAGAGGATGCATTGCGGAAGGAGATCTTGAGGGTGTTCTTTGAGAGCCCCGATGTGGAGGAGGCCGCAGAGATACCGCTCGGACACATCCTTCATTACCCGCTTCGATGCTTTTGCAGAGCGGGTAGACACACATTTTGAGGAGCTGCGCTTGGGCCAACAGGAGCTTCGCCGGGAGCATCAAGAGCTCCTCTCCCTCGTGAGAGGGATGCATCGACAGCAGCAGGACATTTTGGTGATTCTCCGCCCTACTGCACCTGGACACCCACCTCCTCACGAAGGTTCGTCATCTGCACCGATGGATGCTGAGGACGACGATTGTTAGCTAGCATGTTTTTGTTATTTTCTTTTTGGCCGTATGTACGACATAAACTCCTACTTGTGTAATGCCTTTTGATTAATGAAATGAAATTGTGTTTTTGTTTAGTTCATTTCTATCAGTGCCTACAACTTGTTATTTGTCAAGTTTAGAAGTTGAGCATATAGTACGAAGTTATGAATATTGATACGATACAATTACACTTTTTGCGTCATATTTTTGTTATTTTGAATATTGTATCAATCCATTAATCTGATGAGCATGTTTTTCGTCTAATATTTTTCATATGTTATATTAGTTGAATAAAATGTGTATGACGAGTTTCATGATTTTTGGACATCCACGGAATTTTCTACGCATTTTTAAACCTTGACTAAAAAATTCGAATTTCAGATTTGTCTGATATCAATCGACTACCGTTATTGGCAATGATCGCCACTATGCAGCTTGATCGATGTCAATTCCAGTTGAACCGGTGACACTGTTTTGGAATAGAAAAAGGTTTTTCATCGGTTAAAAGGTTCAATTTTGGACATTATATGATTTCCACAGTATATACATGATAACTTGTATGGAAAGATGGATTTTCTTGATGCACTGGTTTAGGGGGAGCTACATCTCTTATTTCTATAATTGTTGGTGCAAGGCTAGGACATATTTGCCTATTCTATTGCTTATGCTTTGCTTCACATGTTATTTCCACATCATGAAATATGTCTTGGATTAAGGGGGAGCTTCATATCAATTTTATACCTTTGTTCAAGATGTGTCAATTATAATTCTTTCCTGCACTTATTGGATAAACTCTTCAATTTTTGTTGTATGTCAAAGGGGGAGAAGGGATATTTAAGTTAGAATTCATATTGAAATATGTTTATATGTATGTGTTAAAGATCTAACTTAAATGATTGCCAAAAATCAAAAAGGGGGGATTGTTGGTGCAACAATGCCCCAAGCATTTATATATTTTGATGTTTGGATAATCATCTAAGTTAGGCAATGTTTTGTGATCTAATTGTAAACATGTTTAAGTGACAAGAAAATCCAAGTATGAAGACTTGGTAAAAGACAAGTCCAAGTGTGATCTTGGCAAAGAGAAGTCAAAGGAAAAGTCTTGGCAGCGTAAGTCCAAGCATGTAGTCTTGGCGGCGTAAAGTCCAAGCAGTCCTTGGAAAAGAAAGACCAAAGGAAAGTCTTGGCGGCATAAGTCCAAGCATGTAGTCTTGGCGGCGTAAAGTCCAAGCATACTTTGGCAAAGAAGAAACCCAAAGCATGACGAAACCGAAGGAAGCTTTTGAAGGCAAGCGCATGGATGGAGTCGTGGACTCAGAGAAATCCTAGAGGCGTAAGGCTGATGGAGAAGCTAGAAGGTTAAGTCTAGGCTTAGGTAATGTTTTCAAGTATGAATTAGTCATGGGGTGTCCTGATCGAACATGGTGTGGCCGAATCGCCTTAAATGCAAAGATCACCAAATCCATCAGTTGTCACGATCGATAGTCTTCCCGTTGGCAATAACGACGGCAAATCCCGTGAATCCGTCTGTTCAGAAGCCGTTAGAATCGGCGGCAGTCTACTGATGTAAGTCATCAGTCGACTGATAGACCTCCAACGGGAAAAAGAGACTCTTTCCTATAAAAAGAGCCTGAGGGGAGCAAGAAGAGGTTAATGCTTATATTCTGATCTTTCTCCTAAGCTCCCACAAGTTTTTCAAGCCTTCTAAGTGATCTTAAATCCTCTCCTCCTCTCTCTAAGCTCAAGTTTCATTCTTTGTAAAGAAGAGGAGGTTTTTGTTGTAAAAGAAAGCTTCTTAGTGGAATTGCTTGGGTTGATCCACCTTAAAGATCGCCGTGGAGTAGGAGCGTTATCTCCGAACCACGTAAAGGCTTTGTTAGCATTGCTTTTTGTTTTTACATATATTATTTGTGTTTCCTTCCGCTAATTACTCTTGTAGAAACGAAAAGCGCTATTCACCCCCCCCCCTCTAGCTTCCAAACGATCACCAACATGGTCTAGGTCAAGATCGGACGGTCGAAGGGCGTCGAAATAATGTTTTCTTTGAGCTAACCTTGACTTGCAGAAGCATCGGGCCGATCGCCAATTGAGGACTCGACCGCCGCCAATCACCGATCCGCGAGGTCAAGACTCGATCGATGTCGCCATCGGGCCGATCGTCGGAGGTCAAGACTGATCGATGTTGCCATCAGTCGACTGATGATGGCCATCAGTCGACTGATGGTCAATGATCAGCTTCGAGGAGTCAAGGCTTTTCACCCCATTTCAAGGAGATTGGTGCTCAATTGTGATTGGTCAGGGTTCCTCTCGAAAAGGGGCTCAAAGGCTATAAAAGGAGGGCCAATCCTAGGGTTTCATCATCAATTCCAAGCTTCCAAAAGCCTCCGCAAAGCTACAACTCTCCGACAATGAAGTCCTTCTTTTCCGACGTCTAGGTTTAATTTTCTTTATTTTTTGTACGTTGGTATTAGCTTTATATCAGTTGTTTATTTACTTGTTTCGGAGCTTTTATCGTATACGAGGAGAGGGGGAGTGTCCCTCTACCTCAAGTTTTTGTTCCTTCTTGTATCGATTAACTCCTACCTCCAACGAGGAGGAGTTCGTTTAGTGTTTTGCCCTCCGTGCGTGGTCAAGGACCTCTAAGGCCTTAGAGTAGTAGCCGAAGGCTACAAACCAAGTAAAATATTTGTCTTCTCTTTTTATTGCTTATCTTTTCCGCTGCAAATTAATTATCTACTCGGTTTTTAAATGAACGAACAAAAAGAAAGTTTTAACGCTATTCACCCCCCCCCCTCTAGCGTTTCAAATCGATCCAACAGCCCCGCATCTTGAACTTCTACTATACTCAAGCAAAACAACACCAAGCTACAACTACTAGTGCAAATAGCAAAAAGCTTAATGGGCATCCAAGCAGATTTGAAGACCATTATTGAACAAACTAAGGGAGGTATTACTCCAAAAACTATACTTGATTCCCTAATTGAAAAGTTGCAGGGACTAACCCTTGGACCAGCGGATAAACCAAAAGAAGGAAAGGGTACCCTTAGAGTTTTCAAGGATCCCTACGAAATCCTAAAGAGGGAGCAATAAAAGATAAAGAATTAATGGCGACAAGAACAACTACAGGGCAACTACCAATACAAGCAGCTCTGTTATCAGAAGATCAAATAAGAGAATATCGGAGAAATCAAAGAAGATTGCACAATGCCCAGCAAGCTACTAGAAGGCTTGGCCAAAGATTTATTGGAAGTTCGACACCAGTACATACACTGGAACAACAATTAGACCCTCAAGCTCAACTAAGGGTGTCAATGCATGAAAGAGCCTCCATCATACCAACAGAAGTACTCTATCATTCCTGAAGGGATGATGTGCACCACAGGGTTTACATGCATAGATATGAAGAACCCATGTTGGTAACAGAAGGTAATCAAGTTGACAGGACGTTTATCCATGAAGGGAGCTTCAACCAATTGTGAAGAAGTGGGATGCAGTATATACATTTAGGCATCTTACAGGTATGAATCCAAACCTTGCACAGGCAGGAAGAAGGAATAATGACTTTGATCATATTCAGAGATAGTAAATGGATAGGCAATTAAGCAATCTTAGCAACGATGGAAGTGGACCTCACCAGAGGAAGCCAATTGGTACATGTAATTCTCGATATTATGCTAACCATTGGTGATTTCTAGAGAAACATTCAGGTTTCAATCCTAACAAGGGGGTATGAGCAGTGAAGAAATGGAGAAGCTAATCTCCTAATAACAAGGGGATTAGTAGGCAGACTCTCCAATACACCAAATGTTGGCTTTGCATACGAGGTACAAGGAGTCGTAGATTATCTCGCCAGCCATGGTGTGCGTGCTCTACCTGGAAGAAGATATTCCACCTCAGCACTGTAAGGCCTAAATTGGGTGATCCAACCAACATGAATAAACACCCCAATGCTGCCTTCAAAGGTAGACAACGTAAACTTAATGGACGGAAGGATTTCTTTACATTTTTCTAACCATACAGTAGCACAAACAACAAGACCTCCAGAAGAGGAAGAACCTTTCCATACGCTGACTGTCCTAATTGATAAAAAACCAGGGGTTTTTTGTTTACTCCGATGAAGTGGAGATAAATAATCTGAACAACTTATTTCCATCACTAATGAATACGCATGAATAGATTAGGAAAGAAATGAAGGACATCATGGGAATTCCTAAAACAGTGGTTGAATGGCCGTATATGAAGGTGCAATGACTTTCTTCCTCTGGATGGGATGGAGCATAATTCTACAGTCGTTAGGTCAAAACCTACGGCTCCCACCGACTGTGTTTGAGGAATTGTAGCTAATGCTTGGGTAGTTCTTGCCCACTACCTTCTGATGCGAATGGGTTAAACAATTCCTCATCTGTATCATCATAGTGATCGCAATGGGGTTTAGGATCATCTTGAGAGTCAGAAAGCACCGATGTTGTTGTTGACGCAGCCAAGTATTGAATATACTTTAGGAACTCCTCCTCATCCCAAGGATTCTGCAAGGAAGTAACCATGGACTGGAGTACATAGTCCCCTGGGCTTGTAGTTCCTGCATGGTCTTGCCTTAAAGAATCTTGTGATTGAGGTTCCTTGCTAATGATGACTGAAACTATCACTAGGAAGAGTGAAGGCATCCTAGATGTTTTTGGACCAAGGGGGAGATTGTGAGATCTCATTGGGATATGAGACATTGATACCCTTGGGGAGAGTCTTTTTGATGTATGTCAAAAAGGAGGAGAATTGATGGGAGAATGTAGAATTCCCAATTTGGATAATTGTGAGAATTGGATTGAGTTAGTGTTCTAACTCAAAGGTATTTAGTTTTTGTCAAAAATCAAAAAGGGGGAGATTGTTGGTGCAATCGACCCAGGTCGCGATTGACCAGACTCGAGTTTTACTCGAGTAGTGGTTTGATGTTTGTGTTTTGATGTTTGATGATGAGTTGACCATTATTTGATAATGGATTGTCTATATAGTTGACATGGGGTTGACCATATGATGGAGAAGTCCAAGTGGGATACCTGGCATGGAAAGTCCAATCATGGGTCTTGGCAATGGTAAAGTCCAAGTCTTGAGTACTTGGTATGGAAAGTCCAAGCATGGGTCTTAGCAAAGGATATTCCAAGCTTGAGTCTTAGCAATTTGAAAGTCCAAGGGTTGATATTAGCGGCGTAAAGTCCAAGGGTGGAGCCTTGGCAGCATAAGTCCAATGGTTAACGGTGTAAAGTCCAAGCGTGTGTCTTGGCAGTGTAAGCCCAATGTGCCTTCGCAATGTAGACCAGCTTAGCATGACTATAGCCAATGGAAGCACCTGAAGGCTAGCATATCGATGAACAAGTCATGGATGACATGGAGGGATCCAATAGGCATGAGGCTGATGGAGGTGGCTAGAAGACTTTGGTCTAGGCTAAGGGTGGTCTAGTGATGCACGCGAACATGACCTCAAATCTTGTGATGGAGACCGTTGAAGACTTGAAATGCACGCTCGTGCTCAATGCTCACAAGTGCACGAATGTCATCAAGTAATAAAAAGATTATCGATCCCACTGGGACTGAGATTCGAGTACTGATTTGTTATGTGGATGTTATTGTTTGGAATTTAGTTCTAATGGTTGTGATTGTGAGTGTTGTCGGTGGTCCTAACTCAATACAGTGTCACACGGAAGAAGAAAAGGCTTGTTGTGAGTCTTTGGAAGGAATTCTAGGATTTCGGTTTCGCTTGTGTGTCGTAAAACATGCTATCAATTGGGTGTTGTCTAAACGTCTAACTATGACCTATTGGAAGAGACATTATACACTCCACCAATGAGCCTTCACATCTTTCGGGAGCTATCTCTGCCTTACCAGGTCGACCCCTGGTGTTAAGACGGGATAGGTGGTATGAGAATGCCAAATCAATCCCTGTGACGAATCATTTCCAATTCTATCGCACCCTTCTATCCACAGTTACAGGAGATGAGGCCAACCCCTAGGTTCCTCCTTAATTCTTCTATATCTTAGATACGAGGGTTGTCACCCCTCATATTGACTAGCATAGTAGATAGAAAACCAAAACACAGATATCGGTCTAAACTAATACCAACTGCAAATACAAACTCAAGAACATAATTTAATTTGGAATAACATGTTCTACGCACACAAACTACTCCCTAATCCTAGAATTGAAGAATCTACTCCATAAATATGAGAGGATAAACACAAAACACGATCATATTCGTATAAACAATGGATATTATGCAAAGAATAGAAATTACAATGCAATGTGGCTCTTCTCTTCGGCGTTGAAGTGCATAACTTGGATCTCCGGCGGCTTTCTTCCTCACCGTTGTGAGTTCCCAACTCATTTTAGGGTGTCGGAGTGTCTTCCCAGCCGTCGTGCCTCCCCCCTAGGGTTTGGTCGTAGCCTCCTTTATATAGACATCAGCCTAGATCTCCCCAAAACCTGGAAAATAATAGAATCACATCGAAAATGCACAGTGCCACACGGCCATGTGGATCCACACGACCAAGCCGTGTGTGGCACTGTGGTGCAGGTCGTGTGTTTTCATAGGGCCAAGGTGTGTGTCATTCTGTTCAAGCTGCCAAATGTCTTCTTTTCTCTCCAAAAGTGTGCCATTTTCTTTGTATAATGTTGTCCTACACAAAAGTACAATGAGCAGATCTCCAAACTAGAAAATAGAAAATACAAACAAAATAAAGTAAAATATGCATAAAACAAACATAAAATGAAATGCGATGTGAGCGAAAACTACTCCTAAAACCCTATATGTTTTGCTCACATCAATTCTCCCAGACTTAGATCTTTGCTTGTCCGCAAGTAAACCTCAGTGCCATGAAATTTAAAAAAAAAAGGTATTGTTCCATACTTAGCATGTTAACTAAATTTATCAAGTGGTATTTGCAATCAAAGCAAAGTAGATATGTTCTAGAAATTCATTAAGTTAGCTCCTCGTGCTCATGCTAAGCGAATCTTCTTAGGGAATACCCGTTCCATGATAAGTTAAGTCGTCATCCTATAGCTTTCTTAAGGTCTCCGGCTCTTAGGCACTTACCTGCCCAAAGCGAGGGTCGTTCCCTAGATCTAGCACAAAGTCTCAAAGGCATGCTCAGTATTAAGAAAAATTGGTAGGTCTTTCCCCAGTAACCTAACTCGGTCTTAAAGGGGCACCTAACCATTTCCATCCATGACAACTATTTTTTTTATCCCTTATAATTTTTTCCCAATTTTTTTTTCTTACTCTCTTTTTCTTTCTTTTTTTTCTTTTCTTATTCCATTTTTTTTCTTTTCTCTTTCTTGGGATTTTGATTTTTTCGAATAGACTTCCACAATCCGAGCATCTCCACTAACTAAAATGTTAAATCTAGAGTCACCTATGGATTCCAAAGTACTAGACTACTGAGATGAATCATAACTAGGTACGTACTAGATTTTTCCTTTCAGAATATTCGTCATGTGTAGGTGTAAAAATAAAAGCTAACCAGTGTAAGTCTAGAACATTCATTAGAGCAAATAAAATAAAATACCACGAGATAAATGAAGTTAAGCTACACATGGAAACAACTCATGAAGAAAACTTTAAAAGTACTACTGAGGCAGCTTATAGATAGCAAAAACTAAATCCTGAAAGAAATTGAACAACCTATGCTTGAACAAATGAATGTTAATTAAAATGTAAATATCAGGAAAAAAACTACAGCTAGAAACAAAATAAATGAAAACTTGGGGTCCTTCCCCAGACTTAAGCAAAACATACCTCTAGTATGGTGAACGAGGTGGAAATCCAATAGCCTCGGCATATCGGGGTCCTAGGAGAATCTGGTGTTGAGCCACTGATGTCACATGTACAGGTGGTCGATCTGAGTGTTGGGTTTTTCCGAGCCACAAAAATTGATTTTTGCGTTGCGAAAACCTCGGAAGCCCTGGCCACGGATCCGTCCGAAGTATAAAAAATAAAACTAACATGTATGTGTTTAATAAAACCCTAGATATACCTTAGATCTAGAAGGTGAGATCATTACCCTCGATGTGATGCCCTTCGCAAATCCCGCTCGTCCAAAAGCTTCGCCGGAACTCAAGAGCGTCAAGTGCACACTCCTCTATTGGTATCCACACAAGTAATAGGTGGAGAAAAGCAATCTTGAGTGTGCTAGCACTCCTTATATGCTCATGTAAAGATGAGGAAGAAGAGGGAGAGAGCTTGAGAGGATGATCCAAGGAAGAAGATGAAGTTGTGTAACTCACCAAAAAATCAATTCACCATCTAATGGAGTGGCCAGCCACTTCATTGCTTGGGGGGGTTACATGCATGCATGTAACTCCAAGAGCCAATGGCTCTTGGTCTCCCTCATGAGGTGGCACCAATTGATAAGTCAATGATGATGTGGAGCATCATCATTGGCCGGTCATGCCAAGTCATCATCATGACATGGCATTTGGTCAAGTCAAACTTGACCTTTCAACTTCCCTCTCAAGTCAAGTCAAACTTGACCTCTTATCTCCCATGGTTGATCAAATCTAACCACTTAACTCAAGTCAATTTGATTTAATGAATCTCTATTCATTAATTTAAATTGACTTAATGAATCAAATCTAAATTAGACTCATTCAACACTTGAATCAACTTGAGTCTAACTGAATTAGTCTAATTAGGATTACTCTTAATCCAATTTGGTTCATCCCATGAACCTAATCCTCATGGTTCATCATATGAACCTAATCTCCATCTAATTGCCCTTATGTGTGTGACCCTATAGGTTCTTGTAACGTTGGCAATGTCCCTAAACCGATTTAGGAACATAAGCAATGAGCGGTATCTAGCAACACATCATTGCTACCCAAGTTACAAGAATGTTGAGCTCCAACATCACCTTTGTGACTATTAATTGTGACTCTCACAATATGTGACAATGTCCCTCTATCCTTGACATCTAGATTGACCAATTGAGGCATAGACCATGTCATCCTCGGTACAATCTATATCTTGAACTCCAAGTAGACTCACTCTAAACAAATGAGCTCAATATCTCATATTGACTCATTTGGGCATGACCATGTACTTCGTGGTCTCACTCTATCAAGAATATCGATGTCACCCCCGTCATATAGGAGGGATATATCTCATCTACATCATTCATATCCCTCCGCATAATTTGTTACATACCCAGTAATCGCCTTTATAGTCCACCCATTTATGGGTGACGTTTGACGAAGCCAAAGTATGCAACTCCTTATGTAGGGAACCATGGTGACTTCAGGTCTAAGGACTAATAGTCATACTAATAGCCACATGAGAAAGTATATGACACTCATATAACGATCCATGATACTTTCTCATGGCGGGTCATTCAGTATACATTCTCCAATGCATACCCATGTGTCAACTTGATATCTCATATCCATGACTTGTGAGATCAAGTCATCGTGTTGACCTACATGCTAGTCTCTACGCATTAACATTGTCCCTGAATGTTAATACTCGACTATGAATGATTAAGAGTAGTGTTCTCTATATCATCTCATTATTGATTCAACCAATCGATTGATATAGATAAGAACCTACTACTCAAGGACATTATTATATTTATTTATTTGGCACCAATACAAGTAAATATAATAATCATACCTTTATAAATAGGAATATGATAGAATAAAGTCCATACAACAATCATCACATGATTGGCTCTAGGCCTTTCACTAACACTGAGAGCTGGTGGATGCAGCGGTTATTCGGTGCTCCTCCTCCCTAGCCCACTATACTTGCTGGGCACGCATGTGTTGTCGCATCTCCTGGCGACGGGCAGCCTCCTCCTAGAAGTAGATGCGGGCCTTGTCGTAGAACTCCTCAGCCCACTGGAAATGCTCCTGGAAGCCCTAAAACTCTACCTGTGTGTAAACGCTCTTCTCCTCCCATCGCTACCTCTGCATCTGCTGCTCGACATATATGTCGTCGAGGCATGATCGAAACTCCAAAAAATCATAGGCAGATGTACCTGCATCCTGCTCAAAAGTAGAAAAATGTGGTGATGTAGGTGCAGGCTCATGTCGACGTGGACTAGGTGGGCTCCTATGCATGTATGGACTGGAGGGAGAGTGATGTAAAGGGGGAGAGATGGGTGCTGATGTGGATGGTCCCTCATATGGGAGGGACTCCATTATCAGATCTAAGCGCCAGTTGGCGCGTATGATGATGGTGGTACGATCGGGTCGGGAAGCCTAAGGGATGATATATTTTTCCTTACAAAGCACAAGGAGTGTCCCTCTCTTACAATCATCTTCATGGCCATACACACTCCCAGGTTGATCCTAGGGCTTCCCTCTATGCTATCTAGTACGGTGTAGTCATACCCCATCCTATGGCAAATGTGGGTAAGTAGGTCACCCACAATAATCTCTCCTCTCGCCACTTTGCCCATTTTCACTAGGTATCTAATGAAATGGGACCCTTCATCAATTCTACTCCTTTCTTATAGCATGTCCCACAAGCAAAGCAGCTCACTAGCTCGCACTACACCATCACTCTCTCCACGACCAAAAATAGTACTTGCTATGATTTAGTGCAGGTACCGAAAAATAGGATTTTGGAGGCGTGATTCTTTGGCCCTAGAAGGGTCGTAAGCATGTTCTCCTGTCAATTCGGTCTAAAAGATCCAAGAGTTAAACCCAATAGGGGTTCTTCTCTCTCCCCCCACTAGGCAAGCCAAAACATGTGTTCCATTAGTGTAATGTCCATTCATGCTCAGTGTTAAATAACCTAAAGTAATCCAACCCTCTTCGCTCTCTCTACCCGTTAAAACCTCAACTTCTAAAGAACTTAAAAACTCTAAAACTATCTTAGGGTAGTTTGGGTGTCTTATCCCCATTATCTCTCCCCACCCCATTTTTACAAATAGGGATTGAATATCACCTAACAAACCTAGGGATTCTAATAAATCTTCATCAAGATACCTAGTTGCGGTGATTCTTCTAGTAGCAAGCATGCCATATCTATCTCTATGCTCATTATTTTAAAAAATAAGGGTTGGAAGAGCGTTACCTTCCTCCGGAGCTTGAGGGGCATCCGTTCTCCTTGTTTTTCGCTCCGAAGCACCAGATCGAGATGCCACTTGCTTGGTCCTCCTCATCCTTACTTCTTTTGGGCTTACTTGAAGGTTGGAAAGGCTTCTAGGTGGTGGGGAAGATGGTTCCACACAGCTAGGGCAAAAGAAATCAAAGCACACGGCGCGTTTGGGGCGAAAACACACAGTGTGTTCTATTTAACCCCTGCACGACATGACCGTATGAAAACACATGGCCATGTCGTGTGCGCCACTAAAAGGTGGGACACGGTAGTGTGAAAACACATGGGCAGGCCATGTGCTCTCTGTTTCCTTCTCATGGTGCACAACGGTCGACTTCTCCTTACTCGCTCAGTCGTGTAGGTTCAAAGTGATTTTTATTTTTACCTAGTAGGCTTTTTCTAGTCCTAATTCATGTTAAAATGCTAAATGAATGGAATCCAAAGTTTAAATTAAACAAACAAAAGAAAACATAAAAAATAAACTTGGGTTGCCTCCCAAGGAGCGCTTTGTTTAAGGTCTTTTAGCTCCACCACACTCCTTTATCTTCAACTTGGCTCTGAAAGCTCTATGAACCTCCATTCATTCGTCTCAATCCGGTGGGCTCGGCTTTACCCTTCTAAAAGTGTAGCCATCTAGGAAGGGAGCTCTACACTTTGACAGATTGAAGAGGAGTCTACCTCCAAGGAGATCTTGTGCGCCTTTATGTCTATGCATGCCCCCGCAGTCGCCAGAAAGGGTCTTTCCAAGATGATGGGATTCTGGAGATTTAGTCCTGTGTTGAGTATAATAAAATCCATGTGTATCATGAAATTCTCAATGTTCACAGGCACATGTGATAGCATGCCAACGGGTTCCTTGACTGAGTTGTCCCCCATACGAATACCAAGGTTCGTTGGTTGGATCTCATTCAGTCCCATCTTCAAATAGTATGCATAGGTCATCAAACTTACTGACGACCCCAAGTCGCACATCGCTTCATCGAATCTTTCCCCATAAATCGAGCAGGGGATAACAAATTCACCAGGGTCCTCAAGCTCGAGTGGAATTTTATCTTCAATTTCGGCTTGGTCGGCTAGGGTGGAAATCATGGTTGCACACCCCTTGGCGAATCTGTTTCTCTGTGCTACTCTCTCATTGCACACTCCCTCCTCCTTGACTTGACTCGACTCGGGTAATGATGGAGAACTATCCATAGGTTGAGACACGATTTGGGCTATCTGGGTCACTTGTGTTTCCAACATCCTCATGTGACTTGCAAGACTGTCAATAGTTGCATTCAAATCCTTAAGTGACTCTTCTATTTTCTAATGTTGGCATCGAAACTCTTCATTGGCCTTTGTTTGGGTAGCAATGAAGTCTTCCATCATCAATTCTAGCCTAGACTTCTGTGGTTGTTGCTACCCATTGCCCTGTTGTTGCCCATATCCTCTTGATGGTTTGATGTTCCCCGAGTTATTCCGATAGGAAAAGTTCGGGTGATTCCTCCATCTGGGATTGTAACTATCAGAGTATGGGTTGTTGGGCCTTTGATTATAGTCCCCAACTGCATCGATATGCTCAATATGCTCTTCTAAGTAACCCAACCCTCCATAATGGTCCTCTCGATACACTGCTGCTCCTTCTCCAAAGTCATTGGCTACGAATGCAAAAACAAGATTGAAAGAGTTGAACCATCTGCTAAGCACATCCAACCTCGCTGGTGTTAAATACGGGGATATTAAAATATTAAATTAAATGGACAAATAATTAAGGAAATAATCCTGGAAATTTTTTGGGATTTTTAGGGAATTTTAGGAATTTTTCCGGAATTAAACGGACTCCGTACGAGATTTTTACGGGGATAAAGTAAACGGGCTTTAGAGGGGTCTATTTAAAGGGGATAAATACACGATGGAAAACCTAATTTCTATTTTCTTTTTCTATTTCTTCTTTTCCCCGCCGCGCCGCAACCTCGCTTCCCCTTCGACAGTTTCTTCGGCGCCCGACGCCACTCCCTCCGACGGTTCTCTCGCGCAACCACCGCTTCTCTGTGGCGGGTTCGTCTTCGTCGACGGCACCCTCTGCTTCACCGGAGACATCTTTCTTCCTTGAGCCGAGGTCGTCCACAGCCGCAGCCCTCATCGCGCTCCCGCGAGCACCGCTGCCCGACGCCTCTTCTCCGCAAGCGTCGGCGAACGTTGCCGCCTTCCCGGTGCTCAGGCCCGTCGGCTACTCTTCTTCGTGTCCGCAGCCACCCGAGTCCCTGCGGTCGGCTGTCCCTTCGCAAGCGCCGGCAACCGCTTGCCTTCCGCCACCGCGAGCTACCCTAGTGTCGCCGGTGAGGGTGGAGCTTCAGGTAAATACCTAGATTTTTCTCTTGTTTTCTTGTTGTTCAGGGATTCTATGAGTTGTGGTGGGGGCAGTGATTAGGGCAGCAAGGGAGTGTCGGCTGAGAGGAGTTGTGAGAGGCTGTGAGGGTTTGATTTGGAGGTGTCGACTATGAATTTGAGAAATTGAGTTGGGGGTATCGGTTGTCAGTGGAATTCCTAGGGCGGGTGAGCTTAATTGGTCGATTTGGGTTGATTCCGGAGTTATTCGGTTGATCGGTATGGTATTCGGAGGATATGGGATTTGGGTGATATTGTTTGATCTTGAGGATGTTTTAGGTAAATGGATTGGTACAATAATTGGATAAATTGAAAGCCATTAAATTTCAGTTATTTGGCTTAGGTTGTTAAAATGCGGATTAATCTAGGTTTAATTGATTAATTAGCTTATGATTAATTAATCAAAGTTTTATCAATTGATTTAGTGAGCTAAATTAATTGTATGGATATTTGTGGTAGGAAAAGGATTATTAAGACGGTTGGAAAATTTGGGAGAATTGGAAATTGATTTAGGGCAATTGGGTTATGAAGGAAATCGATTAATTATTCGATTTGTCGGTGAATTGTATTTTTGTGCTTGACTATGATAAATGCTTTATGTGAGTTTCGATCCGCGGCGAGGTCCCCAGTCGTGACGATTTGGTTCATTCTTGCAGATATATATTCAGGCGGGTATTTTGACTTATCTCCTAGATATAGTCAAGTTGATATGCTAGTTAGGATAGCTTACAATAACTTTTTCATGTTTATATGCCTGGTATACTTTTGGTGCCTACTAGATACATGCATGTGATAGGATATGATTATATTTCCCTGTTTGATTTAGATCATAGTATATGGATTAGGGATATGTACATATTGATTGTACATATTATTCGGATAGGTATTTTGAGTAGGATTTACATGCTTTAGTATCATGCACCATTTTCGCATGATTGCATGCTGGCTGGACGGGGTTCCATTATTGTTGAGCCCGCAGCCAGTTACATGGCCTGCACACACTGCCACTCATGGGTTAGTGGTACATCGGCCGGTCCGCTCATGGCGTAGCGATGAGGCGTGCGTAGTAGTGGGCTGATCCTCCTCTGGTCTATGACACCGGGAGATGAGAGCTTAGCTCCCCCACTATGTTTGGGGCAGGAGGATAGGTGTACTCCGACAGCATCCTGTCCACTCGGTCACTCAGGAGCAGTGATGGCAGAGTGCACAGTTGTCATAGCCCTACCCACTCGGCTTCACCATTGCGTGTGAGGCGGCTGACTGGCGTCAAGGGTGACCATGTCATTGGCACGGCATGCACTTTGCACGGATTGCATTTGTATTGTGTTTGCTGCATTTTTTTTATTGATGCCTTGGATGTGCATATGATTGTCATGCATACAGGATACATGTTTATATATGGTCAGGACTCTATTACTTCTAGTCAGGCACATGCTCCTATATCAGGGTAGGAGATTCAGGTAAGTACAGTCATTTTGTATTTCTTGCTTTCATACCCTATTTATGTGAGACTGTACTGGCATGATATTTTTATTGTTAGCTATATCTTACTTTGCATATCTACTATACCCGCAGAGTTCTTTGAACTCATCCTGTTGATTTATATCTATTTCAGGATGAAGCTGTCAGGAGAGTGCAGCTGTCAGACCCCCACTCGTCGTAAATTTTTTATTCGGATATTTGTTTTTATGGTATTTGGATTTTGATTAGAGGACATGTATAGGATTGGAGATTGATATTTATATTCGTGGATTTATGGTGTCCTTATGGAACTTATTCGGATTTTGGTTTGATTGGATTTTGGTGAGTATTCCTGCCCAGATGGCAGAAGGGGTAAGTCGATTTATGGTAGACTGTTTATCATTTATTTTGGTTGATGGCCTGAGGCCAAATTATATAACTGCGTGTGAGTTTGGATTTCGGTCGTGTTGACTGATGTATAGTGGTCGTGTAGGCCTTGTATGTAAATTGGGATTGTCACCCGTACAGGGGAGATGCTGCCGGATTTTTGTCTGGCGGGGTCTCCTTCGGGGCATGACAATTTATTTTGTATCATAGCGCCTAGGTTTTCGAGTTCCTAGGGGTTTTTGGATTTTTCGAAGTTCGCCATGTATTGGCAGGTTTTGCGAGGTAATCTGGAAATTTTGGATTGGTATGGATTTCCGATGATTTTTATGTTTCGGAAATTCGAGGATTTTTGACGAGGTTAATATGGGGTTTTGGCGGCTACGGGACCTCTCCTGATGGTGAAATAGGTATGATGATTAATTTGATATGTTTTTATTTGTGGTAATATCTGTATTTATTTAACAGATATGAGACGAGGTGGGCGTGCTTCTGCGCCGAGACGTGGTGTGGGACGGCCACGCCAGAGGACCCAGAGATCTTTGGCGACAGACTTGCCAGAGAGATCTACTGAGGGTGAGCATATTGATCAGGGTCAGATTCCACAGGGTGCTGCGGGAGTAGTGGATCCTCAGTCCTCGACGGATCCTCCTCCCGAGATACCCGCTTCTGAAGTATCCGATGTACCAATGGAGATCCTCGCTACACATTAGACACTTCGCCGTAGGACTGCTACACTGCACCGACAGCCCATCGCTGAGTCGGCCCTCACTCAGTATCGGCCCCTACCCTATTGATGTAGCTGCGGCACGAGCTCGGATTCTCGGATTAGCAAAGTCAATGAAGAGCCGGTTCACTTTATTCAGCGGAGAGACTGATCCGATCGTGGCTCAGTCTTGGATCGAGACGATGGAGCGTACCTTCTATTATATGGTCTGCTCCGAGTGGGAGAAGGCAGAGTTGGCGGCCTTCCATTTACGAGGCGAGGCTGAGATCCGTGTGGGATATGCTTCGATTATCGAAGCGTTACCTGGGCGAGATTTAGAGAGGCTTTTGAGAGTCAGTATTTCCCACGGGCATATCAGATGATGCGACGTCAGGATTTTCTGAGTCTTCGACAGAATAATCGCTCAGTGATGGAGTATAATACAGAATTTAATCGGTTAGCCAGGTTTTGTCCAGAGTTAGTCACGAGGATAGGTCGCGAGATGATGCTTTGTTCAGGGACTAGATGGGCATCTACAGGTCAGGATGGCAGGATTTGGTAGTTCTTCCTACCGAGAGGCGTTGGATAGAGCTTTGTTGATCGAGT
The DNA here is from genome assembly GCA_025175895.1 of Wurfbainia villosa. Lineage (NCBI taxonomy): Eukaryota > Viridiplantae > Streptophyta > Magnoliopsida > Zingiberales > Zingiberaceae > Wurfbainia > Wurfbainia villosa. Next base: position 14,637,334 of record CM045996.1, on the reverse strand, counting down.
CGGCTCAACAGAGGGTCAATACAGACAGGAAGAGGAAACAGACTGAAAGAACCACAGGTCAGACCCAGCAGCCACAGACTACTGGACATCAGCAGAGTGGCCGCAGTCAACCGGGTCAGAGTCATTCTGGGGCATCTAGCCGGCCTCAGAAATCAGGACGATCATCACCGGGCCTCCTGCCTTTTCAAGAGTCGAGGCCGCCCGGCGACACCTCCATCAGATTGCTGTAGGATCGAAGAGCATATCGCCTTAGCTCAAGATTTGGGACACTGCCATCTATTATTGCAAGCCGCCTGACACATGAGCCGAGATTGTTCGAAGGATCGCATGGGCTTCCGGGTTTCTATTCAGGAGGACCGCTGGCCACCGACTCAGAGAGGGGTCGACAATGAGACCTTCGCAACGCCGCAGAGGACCCCTCGCAGAGTCGCCTATGGCATTCATGGACAGGAGTACACCGCTCGACGTGTCACAGGTCTGAGGTTCAGCCAGGATCGGCATTCCCGCGCAGCTCCATCGATACAAGATCACCGCACTCGCCATCGGTTCAGACCACCGCAATCACCGATAAAGACACCGGCACTGCATACCATCCTTCCTATCAGCCTACGTACCAGCCTTTGTAACAGTCTCAGGCTAAGGCACAGCCACCTTTGGCAATGATACCACCTCCACCGCCACCAGAGACTGAGCGGATTCATGCGATTACCAGAGAGGATGCGCAGCGAGCCAACGAATCCGTATTTCGCGGTATGGTTTCACTTTATGCATTTTCAGCTATTATTCTAGTTGATACTAGTAGTTCGCATTCATTTATTTCTCGTACTTTTATGAGAGAGATTGGTAGACTACCGGCTATTAGATCACAGAGATTAGTCGTCTCCCTACCATCGGGCGATACATTGGATGTTACCCAGGAGGTTCGAGGTTGTCCCTTAGATTTTGGTAACATCATTCTTACTGTAGATTTATTGGTACTGGACATAGTCGAGTTCGACATTATCCTTGGCATGGATTGGCTGTCAGCATATCATGCCACAGTAGATTGCCAGACGAGGGTGGTCACATTTCGACCTCCGAACCAACCCTCATGGGATTTCACTAGCATCCGGGATGACGGTATAGCGACCATATCTACAATTCAGGCTCAGAAGCTTTTATTGCACGGTTGTCAGGGTTTTCTATTATCGATGATCAATGTAGAAGACATGCATGACTTCGATCACGGACATCCCTATTGTCCGAGAGTATTCAGATGTCTTTCTAGAGGAGTTACCGGGTCTGCCTCCCAGAAGGCAAGTGGAGTTTATGATTGAGTTAATACCTGGGACGGTGCCGGCATCAAAAGCTCCTTATCGTATGGCCCCGAGAGAGTTGGATGAGTTAAAGGTTCAGCTCCAGGAACTTTTGGACAGAGGTTTTATTCGCCCTAGTGCATCACCCTGGGGTTCTCCGGTTCTCTTCGTGAAGAAGAAAGATGGTTCGATGAGACTGTGCATCGACTACAGGCAGTTGAACGCCGTCACTATCAAGAATAAATATCCCCTGCCACGTATTGAGGACTTGTTTGATCAGCTCAGAGGTACATCAGTCTATTCTAAGATTGATCTACGGTCTGGATATCATCAATTAAGGGTTAGAGATTCTGACATTCAGAAGACAGCGTTCCGTACCAGATATGGACATTATGAGTTTTTAGTAATACCATTTGGGCTTACCAATGCTCCAGCGGTATTTATGGATTTGATGAACCGTGAATTTATGGATTTCCTAGATCGGTTCGTCATTGTTTTTATCGATGACATTCTGGTCTATTCTCGTTCCGAGGAGGAACACGCGCAGCATCTTCGTCTTGTTCTAGATAGGCTCCGACAGAAGCGGCTATATGCGAAGTTTAATAAGTGCGCATTTTGGTTACACTCAGTCAGTTTTCTGGGAAATGTGGTTTCGAGTAGAGGTATTTCCGTTGACCCCGTAAGATCGAGGTCATCACTGGGAGCACCAAACCGCTCAGAGGTTCGCAGTTTCCTAGGCTTGGCCGGTTATTACAGATGGTTCGTTGAGGGTTTCTTGAGCATTGCTATGCCATTGACACGCCTTACCAGGAAGGGCGTGAAGTTCACGTGGACGGAGGCGTACGAGACTAGTTTTCAGAAGTTGAAGAGGAGATTGGTGTCAGCACCGATTCTGGTATTACCATCAGGGGATGATGGTTTCGTTCTTTATACAGATGCGTCTCTACAGGGTTTAGGCACAGTATTGATGCAGCACGACAGGGTAGTCTCTTATGCTTCTCGCCAGTTGAAGGATCATGAGAAAAACTACCCGGTTCATGATTTAGAGTTAGCCGCTATTATCTATGCCTTAAAGATTTGGAGGCATCATTTATATGGTATTACGTTTGAGATTCTCACTGATCATAAGAGTCTCAAATATCTATCTACACAGAAGGAACTCAATCTCTGACAGAGGAGATGGATGGAGTTCCTGAAGGATTATGACTGTACCATCAGCTACCACCCAGGGAAAGCCAATGTGGTTGCCGATGCACTTAGCCGGAAGTCCCGAGGGACTTTAGCTTCCTTCTGAGTTTTGGTCACGGATTTGATTCAGGGTTTCTCTGAGTTGAGCTTAGAGGAGCAGGACCGGCGAGGTGGTGTTCTAGTTACCATGGTTGCTCACCGCCTATCCGACGAGAGTCCGGAGGCTCGCGTTGATCGCATTTACAATTCATTGGTAGTCAGATAACTTCTGGACAGCAGACTGAGTTCACCCGCGATGATGAGGGTATTATATATTTCCGAGGTAGATTATGTGTACCTCAAATTTCACCCTAAGCATGGAGGAGTTACTACAGGAGGCTCATCGCTCTCGATTTGCGATCCACCCAGGCGGAACCCACATGTATCTAGATTTAAAGCGTTTGTATTGGCAGAATGGTATGAAAAAAGACATCGCGGATTTTGTAGCTAGATGTCTGATTTGTCAGCAGGTCAAGGCTGAGCACCAGAGACCAGCTGGATTACTTCAGAGGATTCCTATTCCTGAGTGGAAGTGGGATCATATTACTATGGATTTTGTGATGGGATTGCCTAGGACACGTCGAGGCCATGACGCGATTTGGGTAGTCGTAGACCGACTAACCAAATCTGCGCACTTCTTATCAATTCGGAAGACCGACTCAGATCGCTTCGCGTAGCTATATTGTCGGAGATCATCGACTTGCATGGTGTTCCTTTGAGCATTATATCGATAGAGATCCCCGCTTCACGCCTAGGTTCTCGCAGAGTCCGCAGCAGTTTAGGCACACAGCCTGGTTTAGTATCAGATTCCATCCGCAGAGATGGACGGATACCGAGCGGACCATTCAGACATTAGAGGATTTGCTGAGGTCCTGTGTTATAGATTTCGGAGGCAACTGGGAGGATCATTTGTCGTTAGTGGAATTCGCCTACAATAACAGTTATCATTCGGCTATCCAAATGGCCCCGTATGAGGCATTGTATGGTAGGCAGTGTCGTACACCCACCCTCTGGGAGGAGGTTGGGGAGGCCCAGTTGCTAGGACCCAGAGAGCTCAGCATGAGGCAGAGTTGGTCCGTACCATCAGACGTAGGATGACAGAGGCGCAGGATCGCCAAAAGAGTTATGTAGATCGTAGATGGAGACCTTTGGAGTTCTCTATTGGTGATCATGTATTCTTGCGAGTTTCACCAACGAAAGGGGTGAAGAGGTTTGGACTCCGTGGTAAGCTAGCTCCTAGATATATCGGTTCGTTTGAGATTTTAGAGAGGATCGAAGCAGTTGCTTATCGTCTAGTGCTACCACCATCTTTGACGAGTATACATGATGTGTTCCATGTGTCTATGCTGAGGAAGTATGTGCCAGATTCTACACATATTCTATCAGATGTATCAGGTTCCATTCAACCTGATGTTACATACGCAGAGGTTCCGGTACGGATTTTGGATTTCAAGGAACGACAATTGCGGAACAAGGTTGTGCGACTTGTCAAGGTCGGGTGGAGTCACCACACCGACGAGGAGGCTACTTGGGAGCTCGAGGAAAAGATCAGAGCTCAATACCCCCACTTGTTTACTTGAGGTACGTGAGGTATATTTACAATACTTATGGTATTTCTTACTTGTTAAATAACTGAGTAGGAAATTTGGGGACCAAATTTTTATTAGTGGGGGAGAATGTTAAATACGGGGATATTAAAATATTAAATTAAATGGACAAATAATTAAGGAAATAATCCTGGAAATTTTTCGGGAATTTTAGGGAATTTTAGGAATTTTTCCGGAATTAAACGGACTCCGTACGAGATTTTTACGGGGATAAAGTAAACGGGCTTTAGAGGGGTCTATTTAAAGGGGATAAATACGCGATGGAAAACCTAATTTCTATTTTCTTTTTCTATTTCTTCTTTTCCCCGCCGCGCCGCGACCTCGCTTCCCCTTCGACAGTTTCTTCGCCGCCCGACGCCGCTCCCTCCGACGGTTCTCTCGCGCGACCACCGCTTCTCCGTGGCGGGTTCGTCTTCGCCGACGGCGCCCTCTGCTTCGCCGGCGACATCTTTCTTCCTCGAGCCGACGCCGTCCACAGCCGCAGCCCTCGTCGCGCTCCCGCGAGCACCGCTGCCCGACGCCTCTTCTCCGCAAGCGCCGGCGAACGTTGCCGCCTTCCCGGTGCTCAGGCCCGTCGGCTACTCTTCTTCATGTCCGCAGCCACCCGAGTCCCTGCGGCCAGTTGTCCCTTCGCAAGCGCCGGCAACCGCTTGCCTTCCGCTGCCATGAGCTCCCCTAGTGTCGCCGGTGAGGGTGGAGCTTCAGATAAATACCTAGATTTTTCTCTTGTTTTCTTGTTGTTTAGGGATTCTATGAGTTGTGGTGGGGGGCAGTGATTAGGGCAACAAGGGAGTGTCGGCTGAGAGGGGTTGTGAGAGGCTGTGAGGGTTTGATTTGGAGGTGTCGACTGTGAATTTGAGAAATTGAGTTGGGGGTATCGGTTGTCGGTGGAATTCCTAGGGCGGGTGAGCTTGATTGGTCGATTTGGGTTGATTCCGGAGTTATTCGGTTGATCGGTATGGTATTCGGAGGATATGGGATTTGGGTGATATTGTTTGATCTTGAGGATGTTTTAGGTAAATGGATTGGTACAATAATTGGATAAATTGAAAGCCATTAAATTTCAGTTATTTGGCTTAGGTTGTTAAAATGCAAATTAATCCAGGTTTAATTGATTAATTAGCTTATGATTAATTAATCAAAGTTTTATCAATTGATTTAGTGAGCTAAATTAATTGTATGGATATTTGTGGTAGGAAAAGGATTATTAAGACGGTTGGAAAATTTGGGAGAATTGGAAATTGATTTGGGGCAATTGGGTTATGAAGGAAATCGATTAATTATTCGATTTGTCGGTGAATTGTATTTTTGTGCTTGACTATAGTCATGCTTTATGCAGGTTTCAGTCACGAGGCAGGTCCCCAGTCGTGACGATTTGGTTCATTCTTGCAGATATATATTCAGGCGGGTATTTTGACTTATCTCCTAGATATAGTCAAGTTGATATGCTAGTTAGGATAGCTTACAATAACTTTTTCATGTTTATATGCCTGGTATACTTTTGGTGCCTACTAGATACATGCATGTGATAGGATATGATTATATTTCCCTGTTTGATTTAGATCATAGTATATGGATTAGGGATATGTACATATTGATTGTACATATTATTCGGATAGGTATTTTGAGTAGGATTTACATGCTTTAGTATCATGCACAATTTTCGCATGATTGCATGCTAGCTGGATGGGGTTCCATTATTGTTGAGCCCGCAGCTAGTTACATGGCATGCACACACCGCCACTCATGGGTTAGTGGTACATCAGGAGGGTGTGTGCGCTTGTTCACAGTTCACCGGTCCGCCTCATGGTAGCGACGAGGCGTGGTAGCGCGGGCAGGTGATCCCTCCTCCGCCTATGACACCGTGAGATGAGAGCTTAGCTCCCCACTATGTTTGGGCAGGAGGATAGGTGTACTCGACAAAGATCCTCGTCCACTCTGGCCACTCAGAGCAAAGTGATGGCAGAGTGCACAGCTTGTCATAGCCCTACCCACTCCTGGCCACCATTGCGCAGAGGCTACGATCAAGGCCGTGGGTGACCATGTCATTGGCACAAGATGCACTTTGCAGACGGATTGCATTTGTATTGTGTTTGTCGATTTTTATTGATGCCTTGATGTGCATATGATTGTCATGCATACAGATACATGTTTATATATGGTCGACTTTATTACTTAGTCGCACATGCTCCTATATCGTAGGAGATCTGTAAGCATACCATTTTGTATTTCTTGCTTTCATACCCTATTTATGTGTGAGACCATCTTGGCATGATATTTTTATTGTTAGCTATATCTTACTTTGCATATCTACTATACCCGCAGAGTTCTTTGAACTCACCCCGTTGATTTATATCTATTTCAGGATGAAGCTGTCAGGAGAGTGCAGCTATCGGACCCCCACTCGTCGTAAATTTTTGATTCGGATATTTGTTTTTATGGTATTTGGATTTTGATTACAGGACATGTATAGGATTGGAGATTGATATTTATATTCGTGGATTTATGGTGTCCTTATGGACCTTATTCGAATTTTGGTTTGATTGGATTTTGGTGAGTATTCCTGCCCAGATGGCAGAAGGGGTAAGTCGATTTATGGTAGACTGTTTATCATTTATTTTGGTTGATGGCCTGAGGCCAAATTATATAACTGCGTGTGAGTTTGGATTTCAATCGTGTTGATCGATGTATAGTGGTCGTGTAGGCCTTGTATGTAAATTGGGATTGTCACCCGTACAGGGGAGATGCTACCGGAGTTTTGTCTGGCGGGGTTTCCTTCGGGGCGTGACAGATCACTTGGTTACCAGGATTCATAAACTTTAGTACTTAGCCTGGAGGTCTAGAGTTCGAATCCTGGGAAAGGCAAAAACCCACTTCCAGGGGTGGGAAGACCAGGTGGGTAACGACGGGCCAACAGGGGCGATGGTCGTCGACCAATAGGGGTCGCCGAATTCCGCCAATAGGGGCCCGGTCGTTACAGCTGGCATGTGGTCCATAAAGTTGACAACATATCGTCCTGCGGCAGGAGCTAGGTGACTATGTTCAGAAGCCCATTGATGGTGGTTCTAGGCCACCTCTTTTATTAGCTCCTCTGCTTCCTCTATAGTGTTCATAAGTGCTCCTCCTGCGGCAGAATCGAGGGACATCTTTATGGTGTATGTGATCCCATTATAGAAGATGTGGATCACCATCCGCCTTTCCAGTCCATGATGAGGGCATTGGTAGAGTACTCTCTTGTAGCGATCCCAGGCTTCAAATAGGGACTCCCCTTCCTTCTGACGGATGCTCGTTATTAGATGACGCATGTGAGCAGTCTTTCTCGGTGGGAAAGATTTATTCAAGAACTGTTGCTCACATTGCTCTCATGTAGTAATGCTTGCAAAAGGCAAGGAGTGAATCCATGCCTTAGCCTTATCCCATAATGAGAATGGGAATAGGCTCAGGCGGATCACGTATGCAGAGACTCCATTGATCTTCATTGTTGAGCAGATTTCCCATAATGTCTCCAGGTGTCGGTTCGGGTCTTTAGTCGCAGCTCCCTCGAACTGACTCTGCTGGACCATGTGTATGAGTGTCAATTTCAGTTCAAAGTTGTTTGCTAAAATGGACGGTCTAGCTATACTCGGCCTAAATCCTCTAGCACTAGGGGTTGCATAATCCCACAAAGGTCGGCTACCTATATTCACCTCGGATGCAACTTAGTCCTCCATCCTCTTCTGTTCAGCTCTCCGGCGATGATATATTCGTTCAATTTCTAGATCGATCGGAATTAGGCTTCCTGATCTTAGGCGCCTAAGCATACGAAGAACCAAGCCACAAAATTAGGAGTATTACCTAATACTTAATTAAAATAGAAAATAAATTGAACTAAATACTAAATCAAATTCGGAAAAGCTAATTATAAAATAAAATGTAAAACTACTGCTAAAATAAAAAAAAAAACTAAATCTAGATATGGAAAATCTAAAACTGAAGTAAAAAAAGCAAAATAAAAATAAAAGAAAGTAATAAAAGTAAAGCAAGTAAATAAATCTAATCCTAAGTCCAATCCAATTATCCACTTCTTGATTCAATATCGAATCAATCAGTCCCTGGCAACGACGCCAAAAACTTGATGCACGTGAATGCACCCTCAAATCTCATGATGGAGACCGTCGAGGACTCGAAGCGCGCACTCGTGCTCAATACCCGCAAGTGAATGGATGTCGTCAAGTAATAAAAAAATTATCGATCCCAAGGGGAATGAGATTCGAGTACCGATTTATTAAGTGGGTGTTATTGTTCGGAATTCAGTTCTAATGGTTGTGATGCGAGGGTTGTCGGCGGTCCTAACTCAATATGGTGTCACACGGAAGAAGAAAAGGCTTGCTGTGAGTCTTTGGAAGGAATTCTAGGATTTTGGTTTTGCTTGTGTGTCACAAAACATGCTATCAATTGGGTGTTGTCCAAACGTCTAACTATAGTCTTGTGGATGGGACATCATACACTCCCCTGATGAGCCTTCGCATCTATCGGGAGTTATCTCTGCCTTACCAGGTCGACCCCTGGCATTAGGATGGGATAGGCGGTACGAGGATGTCAAATCAATCCCTGTGACGAATTGTTTACAATTCTATCACACCCTTCTTTCCACAGTTATAGGAGATGAGGCCAACCCCTAGGTTCCTCCTTAATTCTCCTAAATCTTAGATACGAGGGTTGTCACCCCTCGTATTGGTTAGCACAGTAGATAGAAAACCAAAATACATAGAAATCGGTCTAAACTAATACCAATTGTAAATACAAACTAGAGAAAAGAATTAATTTTTAATTACATGTTCTACGCACACAAACTACTCCCTAATCCTAGAATTGAAGAATCTACTCCATAAATATGAGAGGAGAAACACAAAGCACGATCATATTCATATAAACAATGGATATTATGAAAAGAATAGAAATTACAATGCAATGTGGCTCTTCTCTCTGGCATTGAAGTGCAGAACTTGGATCTCCGATGCCTTTCTTCCTCCTCATTGCGAGTTCCCGAAGCTTTTTAGGGCATCAGAGTGTCGTCTTAGCCGTCGTGCCTCCCCCCTAGGGTTTGGGTGCAACCTCCTTTATATAGACATCAGCCTGGATCTCCCTGAAACCTAGAAAATAACCGAATCACGTCGGAATCGCACCGAGCCACACGACCGTGTGGATCCACACGGCCAGGCCATGTGTGGCACTGTGGTGCAAGTCGTGTGTTTTCATAGAGCCAGGGTGTGTGTCATTCTGTTCTAGCTGCCAAATGTCTTTTTTCACTCTAAAAGTGTGTCATTTTCCCCGTATAATATTGTTCTACACACAAAAGTACAACGAGTAGATCTCCGAACCATAAAACAAAAAATGCATGCAAAATAAAGTAAAATATGCATGAAACAAACATAAAACGAAATGAGATGTGAGTGAAAACTACTCCTAAAACCCTATATGTTTTGCTCACATCATCTAGCAAGTATGAGGGCATCATACTTGAGGTAAACCTCATGGTTGAGGTGTAGCAGTCGACTGAAGTTATGGACCAGTCGAATGGTCAAGTGTTTGACACTTGACAGTCGAGTCAACTTTGGGCAGTCGACTGGGATTATGATCGGTCGACTAATGGGAGTTGATTGGCGATCCACTGTGGTCGAGTGACCTAGGCAGTTTCCTGCCATGTTATGATAGTCGGTTGGTCTTGAGCAGTTAACTACCATGGATGGTAGTCGATTTCTAGTCGAGGATATGGGTACAAAATGTTTTTGAGTCGACTGCTAGGGTTTGGCAGTCGACTGGAGGCTATGAGAAATTCACTGATGGGTCTGATCAGTCAACTGCTAGGTATCCGTTGGAACTTTTCCAGTGTGGATCAAGTCATTGTGAGACAAAGGCTACAGGAGCAGTGGACTGATGGGTATGAGTAGTCGACTGCTATGCTAAAATTAGCCCGAGTTGCATCTTTATAAGGAGCATGAATGGGAGGTTTTCGCCCATGGTTATTAGGGTGATTTGGAGTCATTTGCTAGTGCAATTCAGGGTCTTCAATGAAGGGTCGATGTATGTTGGTCGGCTAGAGAGGGGTGAATAGCCCTCAATCGTCGTACGGTGGAATACAATCATTCTCATTGCGTGCTCGTCTACAATTATCGTTAGTGTAGCGGAATACTAATACAAATATGAATACTAAAAACAAATACAATCACACGCAAACACACACGATATACGTGGTTCGAAACCGAATGGTTCCTACTCCACGGGCGAGTCCCTAAGCCAATAGGAACATTAACCAATTCAAAATTAAGGCAAAGTTCAACAATAAACTCTCATCCACCTTAAAATTGATACTCTCCCTAAACACTTCTCCTAATCCATGTCCAATGGATTTCCACCCTTTCTAATACTCTCCCAAGAATGTCCTAGGGTTAGGAGTAGTTAGGGGACCAAAACACAGCTGAACATGGGCCTAACCACCAAGGTTTACCCAAAATCAGCCTGTGCCAGTTGACTCTGTCAGCTACCAATCGACTGGGCTTGGCATCAATCGACTGGTATTCATGTCAGTCGACTGATAACTGCATTGCAATTTTCAGCATTTTCAGAAACGAATTTCTAAAATCCATAAGTAAATATACATAGTTTTAAAAATCTTGAAAATTCATACGTATAATACTTATCATAAACACTATGGATGAAAAATATTTGAAAATTATTTTACCCACTAAATTAAGAGATTGATACAAAGTCCAAAAGTTAAGAAAAGCTTCAATATTGAGCCCTCTTTGTATCATCCCATTCAATGGTGATACCTATCAAAAGATAGACTTCACCAAGGTTTTTCAAAATGTTTTTAAAATGTTTTTGAAACCTTTAATTTCTTTTCCCTAAACATCTCACTTATATCTAGATGTGTAAAACACATACAAGTCAAGTTTTTAGTGAGATGTGGGTTTTTGTTCTTTTAATGGTTTCATGCATATTTCTAGGCAATATTATTTGATTCCCATCAAATCATGCCATAGTCCTTAATTTCATTTTAGTTATATGCATGATGACGATTATGGCATAAATATGATATAGATAAAAGCATATGCCAAAATCATGATGTCATGACATGTGAAAGAAATCTAAGCATACATGACATCTAAAAATAAATCTAAACATGATCATGACATTTTTATAGATAAAAATGAAAATAATGTCATGGCATGGCAAGGCAAATAAATCATGGCAAGTAAGATATACTAAGGTATAAAATACCTAAGTGTTGAATCCAAGTTGCCATTTCTAGGGTTAAGTCCATTTTTTCCTTAATGTCATATCCCCCTAGTGTGCCAAAAACCCAAAATGGAACACCAATACCTCTAAGACCTAATTATGCCAATTTAATCATTTTTCAACTTCTCAAAGCATATTGGCACATCCTAATGTGTCAACTCACAATGGCTAGGTTAACTACCCATCCACTTAGGGTTGACACACCCTAACCCATTTAGCGTGAATCGATCACGCTCCTAGGAACCCAGTACCTATTGGAGCTCCTTGGGTTAACAAGGTATTCACTAGGGATAACTTCCCTAGATACCTTCCTAATGACCCTTTTAGGCTTTGAAGTCATAGTCTTTTGGGTCTTTCCTAGGTCAACTCTAGAGGTAACTCCCCCAATGACCTTCCTAGTGGCTTTCTTAGATTTTCTTAAGTCCTTAGCCACTAAGCTAACACCATGGCTAGACTTAGGGATAACTTCCCTATTAGCCTTGGTTTTTATAGACCTAGAAATTGTTCCATAATCAAATGGAACATTATGATAAGTCTTCTGGGGCTTAGGTTTGTTACCCAAACCTTCCTTGCCCTTAGACCATTTTAACCTTAGGTCTTGACTTTTGGGCATTAGACCCCTTAACCGAATTTGTGATTATTGCTAGGGTCTTCTCAAGTTTTTCTAGCCTTGACCTCAAGGCTTGGTTTTCTAGCTCTAATTTTCCCAATTTTGAATTTTCATTTATCTTTTGGGAAATGTTCTTCTTCTTAGGCATGTGTCTACCCTTCTTAGGGTTAATACCTAGATTTTCTTCTATTCTTCTAATGGACTCCTTTGGTAAAATATTTCTAGAATTATGAGTCCTAGGTTTGTCCTTAGTTATATGAACATGTTTGTCACCTAAGAAATAAACCTTATTATTTCTACTAGCATGCTTTTCATTAATAATTGCAAGAGAACTAAAATAATTTTTAGTATGCTTTTTATCTTTAGAAATAGAAGGTGCATTATTTAAATGTACCTTAGGGTTAGCTTTGGAAGCTCCCCTACATGAGATACGCCTTCTTGCCATTTCTTCCTTCCCCTAGGGCATTGGCTTCGGTAGTGCCCCTTTTGATTGCATTTAAAGCACACAATGTGCTCTTTGCTTCTAGTTGTGGGGACTCCGGCATCCTTTGACTTTGGGTTGACTTTTGGTGCCGATGTTTTCTTCTTAGCCAATTTTAGGCATTTACTCTTGTAATGCCCTTTCTCCCTACACTCAAAATAAATTATATGATCTTTATTTAAAATTATAATACTTGATTTACCTAGGGAGGTGGTGGAGGCCTCTTCACTTCTTCCGGAGGTAGAAGCATCATTTTGATCTTGCTCCGGAATGGAGTTCCTTTCCTCCCCCTCAATGCTAGAGGTGGAGGTCTCCACCAAATCATCAACATCTTCAAATGTGGTGGGTGCTTCTTCCTCGGCATTCTCCTCTACTTGTGCCTGTTGGGAATTTTCTTGGAATTTTATTATCTTATTCCATAGCTCCCTTGCATCCCTATAGTCACCCAATCTAGACCAAATATGGTTAGGTAACAAATCACTAAGTAATTTTATTACCTCGAGGTTTATCTTGAAATCCTTGATTTGGTCTTGGGTCCACCTTGACTTCTCAATGGGCTTGTTGTCTTTGTCCCTAGGCATCTCAAAACCGTTTTCTACAATAATCATATAATCAAAGTCGGTTTCGAGATATACCTCCATCCGTTTCTTCCACCAAGCAAAATCTCCATCGAATTTCAATGGATGGATGTTGTAGTCGGCCATCTTATAGTGCTTGTGTCGGCGATTAGTCCTCGACAAGCGCCTTGGCTCTGATACCACTTGAAGGGTCGATGTATGTTGGTCGGCTAGAGGGGGTGAATAGCCCTCAATCGTCGTACAGTGGAATACGATCGTTCTCATTGTGTGCTCGTCTACAATTGTCGTTAGCACAGCAGAATACTAATATAAATATGAATACTAATAACAAATACAATCACACGCAAACACACACAATATACGTGGTTCGGAACTGAATGGTTCCTACTCCACGGGCGAGCTCTCCGAGCTCTAGTTATGCGCACGACACTAACTAAACCACTCCTTCTCAACAACATGTCGGAGGTGGAGAAACCTCTCACAAGCAATTACAATGTAATATAGAAATACAAGCAAATACACAAATACAATACACAAGAAAACTTTCACCGATTGCTTTGATCGCTTTGCTTGTTGCTTGCTTTAGATGGCTCTTGAAGGTCTGGAATGCAGCAGCAATTCCCCTCCAATAGCTTCCCAAAAGGCTTGGCGATATCCTCCCACTTGAGCTCCATTTATAACCTGCATCAAGCTGATTTCGTGCGCATCAGTCGACTGATCGTGACCATCAGTCAACTGGTCCTGTAGCCATTGTCCCACAATGGCCAGATCCACGTTGGTTAAGTTCCAACGGATCACACATCAGTCGACTGATGGCACCCATCAGTCGACTGGTACCCATCAGTCGAGTGTTGGCGAGCTCGACTAGCTTCTATGCCCGTGCATAGTGCGATCGGGCTGATCAAGCAACTTGCATGATCGATATCCTCAACGATCATCGCCTCCCATGGCAATGATCGATCACCAGACTGCTCATGAACACTAGTCGAACCCATATGACCTAGAGAGACTCCATTCGCGTCTGCTGTCGACTGATCACCGACCCGATGCGGGCGAATGATGGTGATATCACCGACCGACAATACCATGCGATCGCTTGTCACCACCGACTCACCGAGCACCCTAACAATGATCGATACTCGTCAAGTATGAATAATTCATACTTGAATTGACTCCCTAGACCTAGACTCAACCTTCTAGCTCTTCTTTAAGCCTTGTGCCTCCAGGATCCCTCCGAGTCCGCGATTTGTTCATCCTTTGCGCTTTGCTTCCAAGAGCTTCCTTCGGTTTTGTCATGTCTTGGGTTTCCCTTTGCCAAAGTGCGCTTGGACTTTAGGCCTCCAAGACTACATGCTTGGACTTACGCTGCCAAGACTTGCCTTTGAACTTCCTTTGCCAAGGTCCGTTTGGACTTAACGCCGCCAAGACTACATGTTTGGTCTTATACCGCCAAACCTTTTCCTTGGACTTCTCTTGCCAAGATCATACTTGGACTTTGCCTTTACCAAGTCTTCATACTTGGATTTACCTGTCACTTAAACACGTTCACAATTAGATCACAAAGTATTGCCTAACTTAGATGATTATCCAAACATCAAAACATATAAATGCTTGAGGCATTGTTGCACCAACAATGGTGAGATAATAGACATTGTGTGGGAAGTGTGAAAGAGATGTGTGGTTATTATCCGGCTAGTGGTTTGTGTTACGAGTTCAAAGTAGGATTTGATTCGATCATTTGGGTTACAATAAAACTTAATTGTATTTTATGTTGTGTGCAGGACCTTGATTCGGGACAGATTTTGGACGTGAAGACAATTGGTGGTCTACATATCAGGTGGATAATATCTACCCTGGTAAGGTAGTTTGCTTGAATCCTGTGCATGAATTTGGACTTATGCTGATACCTTTGATCTTGAATCCTTAAATGGATGGGTTGTTAACCTAACCATAGTAAAGGTGGCACTTTAGGTCATTTTTAAGGTTATGGATACCTTGGAAATAGGTTTGATTTATGATCCTAAAAGAGTTTAGGATGTGCCAATATATTTTTGGGATTATGAAAAATCAATTAAATTGGCACAATTTAGGTTTAGAGGTTGTAGTGTGTCATTTTGGGTTTTTGGCACACTTGGGAGACAATTGACAATATGGAAAAATGGACTTAATAATAACAAATGGCAATTAACTTTAAAATTTAGGTATTATATACTTTTATATTTTATTTGCCATGCTATGATTTCCATATAACATGTCATGACATCATATCTATTTTTAATTATATAAAATGTCATTAGTATGTTTAGAGTTAGTTTTTAATGTTATGTATATTTAGATTATATCATATGTCATAACATCATGATCATTGGTCATGTTTACTTATGCTGTCATTTATGCCATGATCATTTCATGCATCTAATAAGAATTGAATTAATGACAATTGGCATGACTTGAAGTCTCATGTATAAGGGAATCAAGTAGGGTTGCCTTAGAAAATGCATGAAACCCTAGATTAGATGAACAAAACTCACATCTCACATTACATTGACATGTATGTGTATTTATACACCCTAGATACATGTGAGATGTTAGGATGTGAGTTAAGTTCAAGGTGCATAGTTTTTGCCTCTAGTTGAACTCAAACTCATCTTATATTAGTTGTGGATCATTGGGAAAGCTTATGTTCAAGCCATGTACACTAAGCCCAAAGAACATAATCTAATATAGGTTTTCAAAAATATTTTTAAATCATTTTAGAAAATCTTGGTGAAGTCTATCTTTTGATAGCAATCACCATTGATAAAGTTGATATAAAGTAGGGCCAAAACATTGAAAATTTCAATGGTTTTAAACTTTGTATCAATCTCACTATTTTATGAGTGTATTATTTTTTAAATATTTTTCCCCTATAGTGTTTGACATAAGTAATGTGTGGTCAAAATTTCATGATTTTTCGAATTTTTTAGAATTACTTGTGCATTTCTGAATATGGTCTGAAATTCAAATTTTGGCAAAATCAGAAACCAGTCGAGGCGGTGCCTCGATTGGAGCTATCTTCACTCAACTGGAAGCTCTTTTCAATCGATTGATGCATAGGGCAGTCGACTGTTAACTGACTCAGTCAACTGCCAAGCCAGATTTCAGGTAAACAAGGTTTGTTTAGCTTGATTTCAGCTATGTTAGGCTACCCTAACTGCTCCTAACCCTAGGATATATTTTGAAAGCATTAGAAAGGGTGAAAATCCATTGAATATGGATTAGGAGAGTTGTTAGGGTGATGTATCAAATTTAAGGTGAGGGAAAGTTCAAGTTTGAACTTTTAACCTTATTTTTGATGGTTTAGAGTTCCTATAGGCTTAGGGACTTCCCAAGGACATTGTTGGTGTAATGGCAAGGGGGATCATGTCATTAGGGGGAGTCAAAAGGGGGAGAGATAAGTGAAGTTTAAGTTTAAGTGCTCAAAGTTTAGGATTGGGAGCTAAAAGTGCCCTAGCAAAACTGCCTTGGCTAAAGCGCTACTGGCTAGCTGTTATGGCCAAATCGCTCGGGCAAAAGTGCCTCCGCTAAAATGCCTAGCCAAACGCCTTGGCAAAGTGCTCTAGCTAAAGCCCCTAGCTAAAGCCTAAATCGCTCGCAAACTACCAGTCTTGACGCCTGGAATTAAGTGAAACTGCCCTGGAAACATACGAAACCTCCCTAACTATCCTGGAAACCTGCTAAACTGAGTAAGCTTTTAGTGGGAGATTATCCATCTAGGTATGATGGGTGATGGTTTATGAAAAGGGGGGAAATTGGAAGTTTGCTTTTCATCTAGTGATGGATTACTAAGGAGATGATTTTTGACCAAGGAGGAGAAGGAAGAATCTCATTGTAAAATGAGACATGATTAACCTTGGTGACCTTTTTTATGTTAGTTAAAAAGGGAGAGAAGTTATGAGGAGAAGTTAGGGGGAGAATGTTAAAATTACCAATTTGGGATAATTGGTAAGGGAATTTGAGTTAGGGGCCTAACTCAAGGTTGTTTTTGTCGAACATCAAAAAGAGGGAGATTGTTGGTGCAATCGGCCCAGGTCATGATTGACCGGACTAGAGTTTGACTCGAGTAAGTGTTTTGATGTTTGACATAGATGTATGACATGTGTTGGGAAGATTACTGATGCAATCGACCCAGGTCATACTTGATGTTTGACGATGGTTTGACCATTATCATGGGAAAAGTCCAAGCTTGAGTCTTGGCATGGAAAGTCCAACATGGGTTGGCAAGGGAAAGTCCAAGCTTGAGTCTTGGCAATTGAGAAGTCCAAGGGGAATATTGGCGGCGTAAAGTCCAAGCGAGAGTTTTGGCAGCATAAGTCCAATGGTTGGCGGCGTAAAGTCCAAGCGGAAGTCTTGGCAATGTAAGCCCAATGTGCCTTGGCGGTGTAGACCACATTAGCATGACAATAGCTGATGGAAGCACCTGAAGGCTAGCGTATGGATGACTTGGATGGATCCGATAGGCGCGAGGCTAATGGAGGTGGCTAGAAGACTTAGGTCTAGGCTAAGGGTGGTCTAGCAAGTATGGGGACACCATACTTGGGGTTAAAACCTCATGGATGAGGTTATCAGTCGATTGATATGAGTAATTATGGCTGAGCGGCGGCCACAGACGCAAGGGTGCCTCGACTGGAGGCCCAGTCAAGGCGGCGCCTCGACTGCCTTTAGCTAGCGGGCAAAACTATAAGGCTCCAGTCGAGGCGGCGTCTTGACTGGACCATCAGTCTGAAGGTGGATGCTTCGGAGGCTCATTGGCTCTCATATCCCCGGATTAAAATTTTCACTAATGAAAGAATCAATCCGGATGGGATGAGCTTCCTTAGCACAACCTATTTGTCGTCGTGCTAACAACTTGAGTGGTCGCTTGAACAAACTAGTTATTCAAGCAACACAACTCTTCTAGTTGGTTAGCCGCGGAAGAGACAACGGACGGATCGCCGGTTTTTTGTGTTTGTCTTCGGCGTCCATGATTATACAATATATATTCATACACACACATGCATAATCAAAATATTAAAGAATATATTCAGATCTGTAAATAAAGTTAAAATAACTTTATACCTTACGATCTTCTATCGTATGTCCTATCCTTCTCGTGGACGACGTGTGGACGAAGATCCTCCACGAGTAGAAGCCTTCTAGATCGCTTTCTTCTCTACCTTGTCCGCTGCGAACAAAGAGAAGAACTCACAAATACCTTTCCTATCTAGAACCGGCCACCAAATTAGGAAATTTGGTGCAACCGCCGGCCAAGGAGCAATGGATGATGCGTCGGCCAACTTGTAAAGGAGTTGCCGCCGGCCACCAAGGAGAAAAGAAGGAGGAAGACCACCGGCCACCAATGGAAGGAGAACCGTCGGCTAAGGAAGAAGAGAAAAGCCTTAAGGATGGGCGCTGGCCAAGTATTGATGGTGGAAGTTGGGCGCCGGCAACAACTAGAAGGAAGAAGAAAGTTGCCGCCCACTTTTTCACCAAACCCTAGCCGCCCACCTCTCCAAGAGCCAAACCCTAATTCTCTAATTCAAATCCTTGATTATTTTTGCCGCCCAACCCTAAGCATCTATTTATAGAATAGGGCTTAAGCCTCCTTTAATCTCCACCGTCGGATCTAGGGATTTAATCTCCACCGTCGGATCTAGAATTTCATCCCAACCGTCGGATCTAAGGTTTCATCCCAACCGTCGGATCTAGGGTTTTATCCCAACCGTCGGATATAGGGATTTAATCCTAACCGTCGATTATAGGGTTTCATCCTAACCATCGGATCTAGGAATTTAATCCCAACCATTGGTTCTAGGTTTTGTTTTACATTCTTGGATCTAGACTTCACAAGGATTATATTAGGCTACGATAGGGACCATAAGGAGGAGTTGGGTCTTGGCCACCCGATTGATCGGAACCACACAAACTTGATCCATCAATGATGTTCCATTCCACTAGAGGATCATCATTGAACTACCTCACCAACCCCCATAAATCAATATGGGCTCCATATATTATTTGTACATTAATCTCCCCGTGTTTAAGATATCGAATGTCCGTCAATTAATTGATTTACTGACCATCAATTAATTAACATCTAATTCCTCGAGTAGTACCACTCAACCTTATCATCATGTTGACTAAGTCAACCAAATTTGGGTTTACATGATGAACCTTATGAGCTCCTCAAGGGGACATCATCAACCTAATATATAGGACACGGTTTCCTCCTATAATCAACGGCACACCATGTAAATAATATTATTTCCCAACTTACCGGGCATATTGATTTAATCCATCTAAATCTCACCCTCTGGTAAATCAATGAAATAAATACTAAGTACATGTGCCCGTTATTATATCGGGATTAAGAGCATGCACAACATAATATTCGAGGTCCGATTCAATTATGTAGTTAGTACTAAATTGAATCACCTCTATATCGGTCCTGCTCAATACACCTAAGTGTACTAGTGTAACTCTATGTTCAAGACAAAACAATACCAAGCTACACTACAACCATTCCAATGGTTTGTCCAAAACCATCTTGGTTGTGAGCCTCTACTTATATTTTACAAGGGACTGATAACATGATCTTCTGTGCCACACCAAGCACCATGTTATCTACAATGTAAAATATTAGACAATATGCACACATATAATAAATATATAAAGTGCAAACAATGATCATGTGATTCTTATTTCAAAATAAAATGTTCATACAAAAAGAGCTAGGCTTTCAGTATACATTCCAACAATCTCCCACTTATACTAAAAGACTATGCCGTCATCACTCTGCCATACATCTGATACCCATGTCCTCCACATGCCTATCAAACGCTTTCGCTGGAAGGGCCTTAGTGAATGGATCCGCCAGGTTATCCTCTGATGCAATCTTGGTGATAGCAACTTCTCCTCGCTTTACGATCTCTCGTATGAGGTGGTACTTGCGCTCTATGTGTTTACTCGCCTTATGGGCTCGTGGTTCCTTCGAGTTTGCAACTGCACCACTATTATCACAATAAATTGTGATAGTTCTGGGCAAACCAGGAATCACATCCAAGTCCATCAAGAAGTTCGGCCGCCTGAGGCCGCCACATACCATCACTTCCATGGTAGAGTGCCACGCATTTCGCTTGACACTCCTCCATACTATGGCTCCACCTCCAAAAGTAAACACAAACCCCGAGGTAGACTTACTCTTGTCCCTATCCGATTGGAAATCAATCTGTAACCCACAGGACTAATTGATCCGCCAGAACCAAAGATATAATCCCTAGTCCTTCTCGGTACTTCAATATATGCTTTACCCAGCACAATGTCCTGTCTAGGATTACTCGATATCCGCTAACCATGCCCAGTAGCAGATATCCGGTCTCGCATATAGCATAGCATACATAAGGCTTCCCTCACAAGCATAAGGAACCACCTTCATGTCCTCTATCTCCTTTGATGTTTTGGGACACATCTCTTTAGATAAAGGAACTCCATGCCTAAAAGGTAGAAAACCTTTCTTGGAGTTCTGCATGCTAAAACGAGCAAGGATAGTGTCAATGTATGAAGCTTGAGACAAGCACAACATCCTTTTCTTGCGATCCCTTATAACTTTGATCCCAAGGATGTGTCCCACTTCTCCCAAGTCTTTCATATCAAACTGTTTGGACAACCATACCCTTACATCTGATAACACTTTGATATTGTTGCCAACTAACAAAATGTCATCTACGTATAGTACAAGAAACACCACTACGTTTCCGTCACATCTCTTGTATACACAAGGCTCATCCGGACTTTGAATAAATCCATATGACTGGATTACCTCATCAAAGCGGATGTTCCAAGATCTAGAAGCTTGCTTCAATCCATAAATGGACCGATTAAGTTTACATACAAGATGCTCTTTGCCTTTAGCAATGAATCCCTCTGGTTGCCGCATATAGATGTTCTCCTCAAGACTTCCGTTAAGGAAAGCTGTCTTGACATCCATCTGCCAAATCTCATAATCCATATGAGCAGCTATAGATAAGAGAATCCGAATAGACTTAAGCATAGCTACCGGCGAAAAGGTCTCCTCATAATCGATACCCTCTTTCTGAGTATACCCTTTCGCAACAAGCCTAGCTTTGAAGGTCTCAACCTTCCCGTCTACTCCTCTCTTTTTCTTGTAGATCCACTTGCATCCAATGGTTTTTACACCATCGGGTGGTTCTACTAGCTCCCAGACCTGATTAGAATCCATAGATTCTATCTCTGAATTCATCGCTTTTTGCCAAGATACCGCATCTCTATCTTTGATTGCCTCGTCATATGTCCAGGGATCAGGTTCATGTTCACCAGGGACTAAGTCCGAAGACTCTCCCAAAAACATGAATCTCTCGGGTTGTCTAACAACCCTCCCACTACGACGAGGTGCCTCCTGCGTATGCTCTGTGATACGCGGTGCAGTGACTTGTGGTGTCTCCTCTCGTACCGGTGGTACTGAAGTCGGGACTTCCCCTGTCAACTCCTCAAGAACAATCCTACTCGTGGCATTCGTACTCACATAGTCCTCCTCTAAAAATTTGGCATTCGTACTCATGATCACCTTCTGATCTCTAGGACTATAGAATAAACCACCCTTCGTTCCCTTAGGGTAGCCAACAAACAAGCGTACTTCTGTACGAGATTCCAACTTACCAGCATCTCCCTTCAACACATGTGCTGGACTACCCCAAATCCGAATATGTCTTAGACTAGGCTTTCGCCCAGTCCACAACTCTGTGGGAGTAGAGGGTACTGACTTAGATGGAACCAAGTTCAGAATGTGTGCTGATGTTTCCAGAGCAAACCCCCAGAACGAATCAGGTAACTCAGAATAACTCATCATCGATCTGACCATCTCCATAAGAGTCCTATTTCTTCGCTCCGGCACACCATTCTGCTGGGGTGTGCCAGGTGTGGACAATTGGGATTGAATCCCAGCCTCTGATAAGTAACTTCTAAACTCTCCCAAGAGGTACTCGCCACCACGATCATATCGTAATGTCTTGATACTTTTACCTTGACGGTTCTCCACATCAGCCTTGAATTCTTTGAACTTGTCAAAGCATTCAGACTTGCGGCGCATCAAGTAAATGTATCCATACCTTGAATAATCGTCTATAAAAGAGACGAAGTATTCAAAGCCACCTCTTGCCTGGATAGACATAGGACCACACAAATTAGAATGAATCAATTCTAACACATCTTTGGCTCTATACCCCTTGGCCTTAAAAGGCCTCTTGGTCACTTTACCTTCCAAGCAAGATTCGCAGGTTGGGAGATCCTCCACCACTAATGAACCCAAAGGTCCATCAGCTATCAACCTTTGAATTCTGCTTAGGTTAATATGACCAAGCCTTAGATGCCAAAGATATGTCTGGTTCATTTTCGAAGGTTCTTTTCTCTTATTAGACTTAGAAGATGAGTTATTTACTTCTATATGCATCGTGGGAGTTTTCGGTTCAAGAGTGTACAAATTGCCAACCAATGTACCAGAACAGATAATCTCCCTATTCCTTTTTATAACCACTTTGTCATTAAAAGAAACAGAATATCCATCCATAAATAATTTAGAAACTGAAATTAGATTCTTTCTAAAAGTAGGTACATAAAGGCAATTTCTCAAAACCAAAACTTTATTCCTATCAAAAGATAAATGAACGTCTCCCCCTACAATAGCCGACACCTTTGAAGCATTGCCCATGAAGACAGTAATCTCTCCCTCATCTAGTCGTCGGGTTTCCTGGAACCCCTGTAAAGTATTGCAAACATGATCAGTGGCTCCTGTATCTACACACCAGGCACTGGTAGATAACACCGCTAAACATGTTTCAACAACTAAACAAGAAGATATACCTTTGTTTTTTCGGCGAAGACAGTCCGCCTTCCAATGTCCAGTCTGCTTGCAAGTGAAGCACTTGCCTTTCGGCTTCTTCACTCCTGCCTGAGGTCCTACTACCACTTTCTTTGCTCCACCTTGCTTCTTCTTCTTCTTACCTTTCGGTTTAGAAGAAGAAACCTTCTGAGCAACCATGGCTTGAGCGCTTTGATGAAAAAACCCCTCTGCCGCCTGGAGTTCTGTCAGAAGCTCCGCCAATGAATACAACCTCTTGTTCATGTTGTAGTTGAGGCAGAACTGCTCAAAACTCCTAGGCAGAGACTGGAGAATGATATCGACCTGGGTTTCCTCATCGATCTCAGCTCCGAGGACTTCCATCTCATTAAGATGAGCCATCATCTTGAGAACATGATCCCTGACGGGTGTTCCCTCAATCATGGTGGTCGTCATCAAGTTTCTCATAGCCTCCGGTCTAGCCGCCCTACTCTGATGTCCGAAAAGTTCCTTGAGATTGAACATCATGTCATAAGTTGTGGCCATGGCCTGATGTTGATGTTGCAGCACATTTGACATAGATGCCAAAATGTAACACCGCGTCATCTCATCTGCCTTGATCCATTTCTTATAACTTTCTTTCTCCTTTTCATCAGAGTCATCGGTGGGCTTAGGAGGACAGACCTCGAAGAGTACAAATTTATACTCCTCTACAATTAAGACAATATCCAAATTTCTTTTCCAATCAATATAATTTGTTCCAGTAAGTTTATTTTCTTTTAATATCACAGCAAGTGGGTTGAAAGCCATTTGAAAAACTTAAGAATAACAATGATCAAAATATTAGATTTCAAATATCATTGATTCCTCAAAAACAATAAAATTCCGAAATCAACCAACGCCTCAAAACACCGAGAATATCGCATGCCACGATAGTGTGGACGTATACGAATTCTGCATTTGTAAGAGGAGGTTTTACCCATTAATTTTATTATCTTATCAACCTTACTTTTTGACAAATAAAATTAATAGTTGGTTCCTCTTTGGCCCTACAAATAAAAGCAGTGACTCCGATGGGGAGGATACTTTTAATTTGCATCTAAGTGTGCACCATTACACGATACTAAGGGAATTATTTCGGATTATGTGCCTTACCGATGGGAAAGTACACACACTCCTTAATAATTTCCTATAACCATTATTTGACCTAGTGATCCGCAAACAAACCCATCCGATGGGGAGGAAGGCACTCAGAGCCAACGCGCAAGTTTGTTGCATCACACGTCAAATTGTAATGGAGGCCGCGAGAATTAATTAAAATGTCCCTCTCCCACTTAGTAAATTAAAATTGAGAAAGTTTAAAACATACACAACATGCATATAAAACAAATAAGCAATAAATATGGGAAAAACAGAATTTTTCCAACTATTATGGCATTGTCCTCCAATATGCATCCCGTCGTGTCGCCACCTCGTCCGCTCCATCTTTTCCCTGCGCAAGTCACCAAAGAGTTCCGAGCCGAGATAAATCATTTTATTTACATCCATCGATCCTATACTCCACGAAGGAGTGTACAAATAATCTAGATCGAAAGTAAACTAAAATGATCGGCTAAACAATGTCGTATTTAATTACAAAAATTAAATACTAATCTAGCCTCGTCAATCCCGAGGATTCAAATAATAAATTTTTTACACACATCCATTAACATACACACACATGGCTATAATAGTCAGATCTTATGCCTGCAACCAAAGAGTTAAACTACGCATATCCTACTATTATCTGACACATCTAATATATGAAAAATGCATAAAAAATTAACCGAATCTGAAACACACAAAACCGGAAACCGTGGCTCGATACTAATTGTAGGTGGTGCTTCGAGGCTCATTGGCTCCCATATCCCCGGATTAAAATTTTCACTAATGAAAGAATCAATCCGGATGGGATGAACTTCCTTAGCACAACCTATTTGTCGTCGTGCTAACAACTTGAGTGGTCGCTTGAACAAACTAGTTATTCAAGCAACACAACTCTTCTAGTTGGTTAGCCGCGGAAGAGACGACGGACGGATCGCCGGTTTTTTGTGTTTGTCTTCGGCGTCCATGATTATACAATATATATTCATACACACACATGCATAATCAAAATATTAAAGAATATATTCAGATCTGTAAATAAAGTTAAAATAACTTTATACCTTACGATCTTCTATCGTATGTCCTATCCTTCTCGTGGACGATGTGTGGACGAAGATCCTCCACGAGTAGAAGCCTTCTAGATTGCTTTCTTCTCTACCTTGTCCGCTGCGAACAAAGAGAAGAACTCACAAATACCTTTCCTATCTAGAACCGGCCACCAAATTAGGGAATTTGGTGCAACCGCCAGCCAAGGAACAATGGATGATGCGCCGGCCAACTTGTAAAGGAGTTGCCGCCGGCCGCCAAGGAGAAAAGAAGGAGGAAGACCACCGGCCACCAATGGAAGGAGAACCTCCGGCTAAGGAAGAAGAGAAAAGCCTTAAGGATGGGCGCCGGCCAAGTATTGATGGTGGAAGTTGGGCGCCGGCAACAACTAGAAGGAAGAAGAAAGTTGTCGCCCACTTTTTCACCAAACCCTAGCCGCCCACCTCTCCAAGAGCCAAACCCTAATTCTCTAATTCAAATCCTTGATTATTTTTATCGCCCAACCCTAAGCATCTATTTATAGAATAGGGCTTAAGCCTCCTTTAATCTCCACCGTCGGATCTAGGGATTTAATCTCCATCGTCGGATCTAGGGTTTTATCCCAACCGTCGGATCTAGGGTTTAATCCCAACCGTCGAATCTAGAATTTCATCCCAACCATCGGATCTAAGGTTTCATCCCAATCGTCGGATCTAGGGTTTTATCCCAACCGTCGGATATAGAGATTTAATCCTAACCGTCGATTATAGGGTTTCATCCTAACCATCGGATCTAGGGATTTAATCCCAACCGTTGGTTCTAGGTTTTGTTTTACATTCTTGGATCTAGACTTCACAAGGATTATATTAGGCTACGATAGGGACCATAAGGAGGAGTTGGGTCTTGGCCACACGATGGATCGGAACCACACAAACTTGATCCATCAATGATGTTCCATTCCACTAGAGGATCATCAATGAAATACCTCACCAACCCACATAAATAAATATGGGCTCCATATATTATATGTACATTAATCTCCGTGTTTAAGATATCGAATGTCCACAATTAATTGATTCATCGACCATCAATTAATTAACATCTAATTCCTCGAGTAGTACCACTCAACCTTATCATCATGTTGACTAAGTCAACCAGGTTTACATGATGAACCTTATGAGCTCCTCAAGGACATCATCAACCTAATATATAGGACACGGTTTCCTCCTATAATCAACGGCACACCATGTAAATAATATTATTTCCCAACTTACCGGGCATATTGATTTAATCCATCTAAATCTCACCCTCTGGTAAATCAAAGAAATAAATACTAAGTACATGTGCCCGTTATTATATCGGGATTAAGAGCATGCACAACATAATATTCGAGGTCCGATTCAATTATGTAGTCAGTACTAAATTGAATCACCTCTATATCGGTCCTACTCAATACACCTAAGTGTACTAGTGTAACTCTATGTTCAAGACAAAATAATATCAAGCTACACTACAACCATTCCAATGGTTTGTCCAAAACCATCTTGGTTGTGAGCCTCTACTTATATTTTACAAGGGACTGATAACATGATCTTCTGTGCCACACCAAGCACCATGTTATCTACAATGTAAAATATTAGACAATATGCACACATATAATAAATATATAAAGTGCAAACAATGATCATGTGATTCTTATTTCAAAATAAAATGTTCATACAAAAAGAGCTAGGCTTTCAGTATACATTCCAACACAGTCGACGAAATATTAGGATCAATCGACTGATGCTATGGAAATGCCACAAACGCAAGGTAGGCTCGACCAGTGGCTCGACTGCGTGTTCATCAATCGACTGATGGGCATGATCAGTCGATTGATGGTCTATCCGTTGGACTTATCCAACGTGGATCATGTCGTTGTGAGACAGTGGCTACAGGGCAGTCAACTAATGGTCCTGATCAGTCGACTCCCAGGCAAAATCCAGCCCAAGAAGCAGCTTTAAAGGGAGCTCATGGAGGAGGGATTAAGTAGCGATTTCTTGGACATTCTTGAGGTGATTTTCTACTGCAAATCAGTGTCTTCAACCACGGTTCAAGCAATCACAAAGCAAGCATCCAAAGATCTCTTGTAAAGTATTTTTTTTCTTACTTGTATTTGCTTGCATTTGTTGTATTACTTAGTGTAATCATTTGTACGAGGTTTCTCCACCTCCGACTTGGGTCGAGAAGGAGTTATTTGAGTAGTGGTGTGTGATTGGCATCACTAGGGCTCTTACGAGCCCAATCCGTGGAGTAGGAACTATTCGGTTTTGAACCACGTTATATTGTGTGTTGTGCTTGTGTTCTTGTTGTATTTGTTTTATTATTGCATATTCTGCTGCGTATAACGAGTCTTGTAGCAAGCACGCAATCGAGTTCCAATCGAGCGACGACGACGCTATTCACCCCCCCCCCCTCTAGCGGTCACCGAATCCCTAACATGAATTACTAAGTCCTGCACGACTTCAACACACATATCAAATCACATAAACATCCTAACTTAAACCTTTGCCACACACATCAAAACCTTAAACCATACTTGGGTTGATTGCCCTAACATATCTAACATTGAGTATAGGCAAGTGAGAATGGGCATTTATTGGGAGGCAATTTTAAAAGTGAAAATTGTGCTTGGGCGCAAACCATTAAACAGAAATGAGTGCCACCGTAGCTGGAAAAAGCATAGAAAGAGGAAATACTTTTTAATATAGTAGATCATTTCAACAACTTGACTTGATAGAGAACAACAAAGTAACGAACAGTTACATCAAAACCTGCAAAAGGTCCCGAATTGATAGTTGTTGAATTGTAAAATTTGTCAGAAAAAGAATTTGTTGCCTTTTACTTGAAATTTTTACTCTTGAATCTCAAGCTATTATATCGTTATTACCCAATCAGGTCAACTACTGCACTATGCCATCGTTATCTTGAAGAATGTGAATTGTTTATAGAAAACTTAACATTTTATTATTTGTCCCTATTTATTTATTTTTTGTCCTTGTTAGTGAATGTGCAATTATGATAATATTATTTGACAAAATTTATTTGAAAAATTAGGTTTCTAGTGGTGGCAGACATTATTAGGAATTATGTTAGTGGCGGTAGTGATGTCAATGGAGCAAAAAAGAATGTCAATATTGCAACTCAGGTAACCATATTGATATGAGGAATATTGTGGTTTCTTTTACATGATAGAAACTCTCTCTTATTACTAATAACATGTTTTGTTATAAAAATATACTTGGGAACATTAATAATTTTTTATTATTATACAGGGAAAATTGAAGAATATGAATTGTGGAGATGTCAGTGTTAATACTAAATGTAAGCTGCTTCATTGGTCTATTGATGTAGTTGTTGCAGAAGGTTGAATTGCATCTACATAACCAAAAGCAAAAGTGCATCACGTTCCTCTTGGTGAATCTTGTTGGAAAGTTTGGATTGATAGAGTTTTGCTGGAGAAGGTGGATCTAATTTGACCCAATGATGAAATGTATTTTCTTGAGGATGCAATAGGAAGCACAATCACTTAGTTATCTAAGTTTATAGTTTTGTGTGACTGATATAGATTTTGTGTTACTGGTTGAATTATTTTATGTGACTAAGTAAATAATTATTTTATATGAAAGAAATCATGTAAGTGAATTTATGTTATTGGTTTGAATTGTTTTCTATGACTAAGTGAATAATTAGTACACTAGTTGTTTAAGTGTGGTGATAATGATTATTTATGGTATTATAATTGTTTTAGTTTTTATTTTATAATTGTGTGTATGTGATGTTAAAAATGGGTATAGTATTTGTTTGTGATATTATAATTGTGTGGTATTTGTGGGTTGGATTATAATTATTTGAGTTTTGATATTACAATGTTGCGAATGCACTTAACCACAGCTCGCTTTCGCATGTTGTGAATGCACTTAACCGTAGCACACGATTGCGCGCTGCAAATGTACTTAACCGCAGAGTACGATTGTGCACTATGAATGCACTTAACCGTAGAGTGCGATTGTGGGCTGCGAATGCGTTTAACCACAGCACACGATTATGCGTTGCGAATGCACTTAACCATAATATGCGATTGCGCACTGCGAATGCACTTAATCGCAAAGTATGATTGCGCCCTGCAAATGAACTTAACCGTAGCGTGCGATTGCACACTGTGAATGCACTTAACCGTAACGTGTGATTGCACACTGCAAATGCACTTAACAACAGCATGCAATCGTGCACTGCGAATGCACTTAACCACAGCGTGCGATCGCACGCTGCGAATGCACTTAATCACAGTGCGCGATCGCACACTGTGAATGTCTTATGACTTTCAATAGCTTAGTGTTGTGCAACATGCGATGTGCACTGTGGATAACATATTTGCGCACTGCAAAAAGTCAAATTTATTGTAGTGTAGGGTAGGGGAATGTGTGTCTCATCTACCTCGATCATCTCTCCGAGCACCAAAGGTAGGTCGTCCTGCACGACCACAACTATGAGCCCGGCTACTACCCCAACCCCGACCACGTGTACATGGCATTGCCTACAAAATCAAATAGAATTTTTACAACCCTTTATAATCAAAATATTTAAAACAAGGAATAAAGAATCTATAAATACTATAGCTCAGAGATATCACTCAACTTACGTTTAAATCCCTTTTGTTCAAAAACAACTCACTGGATCAAAATGAAGCCAAAAATCTGAAATGCAAAACCGACAAAAGAAATCAGAAATAAATCTCTAATTCCACTAAAACTGTCACGCCCCGAGGGTGTCAATTCAGTACCCTACTCGGTGACAGTGTATAAATAAAGAAATCTAAGAACCATATAAATCCCAAGAACTCAAAGAATTCAATAAAATGCCTATAATCATGAAATAGATTTTTCTACATAAACTACAAATGCATCTAGATAGAAAATCGATGAAACAAATAAAATACATCGAAATAGAAACCAAATCGGGAAGACAATAAGTCGATATCTCTGAGTGACTCTATATACAATAAAATCACTGAAATTATCAAAAGGGTGCTCGAGCCTGCAAACCTGGAAGCCAAAAAAAGCAGGCATTAGCATAAATTGCTAAGTGGGTAATAAGAAAATATGTGCATGAATTTAATCTTGTTTTAAGAGGCCAAAGGAGCTTGTAAAGTTATAATTTTTTCTTTCCTTTTTGTTTCAAATCTTTTAATTTGTTTTAAGTTCTTATACATATATATAATATATATGTATACATCATCTTTATAATCATTATCAGTAATGTGAATCTGATAAATCAACTACAATCTGATAGATCAACTATAATATGATAAATCAACTAAATAGTGAATCACTGGAGCTAGTATCATCAGAGTGTATATAACGTCATCTAACGTATAGGCTAAAAGTCTCATCACCGATAGAATGCAACAAGAAATAATAACAAGGCGCCAAAGCGCAAATAAAATCTGACCGCAGGCAACTCATGCTACCACTACTCAAGTGGATGGTCAGGTACTCTGGTATAAAGTCAGGCTCAAAGTTTTCACTTTTAGTACTTCTCATTCATTTCTTTAATATTCAACTTTAATTCTTTTATCACACTTGTTCGGTGTACATCTTATGATAAATCTGAATAATCAACTTAATTCAAGTTATTTAAGTACTAACATAAGATTTACACGTAAATGTTATATCATTAAAAGATACAAGTATCAACAGATGTAATATCATGAGTAAGGAAGGTTAAGCAATATAAACATAACAAGTATCAATTGAAGAATATATCAGAATATCCATTTAAATTTTTAAAACAACCCATCCCATTTTCACCCAATATGAAACTCACATATAAATATGAAATAATGTCAATTAATTTATCCTTTAATGGTTTAATTATTTAATTACCCATTTCACTATTTTTAAATGTCATTTTCATCCCTAATTTTGAAAATAATTATACAAATATAAATAAACCATTATCTATTTATTCATGCACAAGTGACGTATAAAGAGTCCAAGGATAAGATTTACCCACCTTTATATATAGCAAAAGAGTCGGATCTCGACCAATCATCGAGCTTTGCTCGAACTAATATCTACAAACATAATATATAAATGACTCAAAAACTCAAACTAATATCCAATAATGATAATGACACAAAATTACAATAAATGACCAATATTAAAACTGGATTGAATCGTAATCTCACTATCTCGATATATTCTCATTTTTACTGAGTCCTGCTACTCCTACAATCAACGAAACAACGAACTATAAGTGAAATAAAAAGCTCACTTAGTGGTCAATTGTTGTTGTAGTTGTTATTGGTGGAAAACCAAGGTAGCAAGGCTACGTTTGAGGTGTTTCCTCTGCTGGGTGAGCCCAACCAGGTGGTGCTCACATTGATGTGGAAGAAATGTAACGACTAGGGTTGTTGTAGGTCACCGGAAGGGAAAAGAAATATCAAGAAGGATGCTGCAAAACAAACAACAAAAAGGAGACCAAGAGTTGAGAAGGAGAAAACCTTGCCCTCTTTGTTGGCATCCTCACTTGGTTTCGGCGAACTCCGACGGCTTTGACATCGGCACCAAAGAGCAAGGAAAGAATCAACACTCAACTCCTCTTGCTTTGGAAACCAAAAGCCCTAGAAAATGAAGGAGAAAAGAGGGGAGGAAAAAGAAGAGAGGGTTGCCTTTTTTTGTGAAGTTGTGGCTGCTTTGCGAGAGAAAGAAAATGATTAGGGAAGGAGAAGAAGAGGAGAGGAAGAAGAAATGGGTGCGCGAGGAACGAAGCGATGATGGTGTCACGTGTTGGGGTATGGGATGAGGAACACGTATAGGAAGGAATAGAGAGGCAGGGAGAGAAATGGAGTATTTTTATTTTTATACTTAACAAATTTTGGTCACTAGGAAACTCAGTAAGATCAAATCAATTTCCTAACTTGCTCTAAATAACTTGATCTCATCTTTAGGTCGCCCAGACTTCTTTCGACTTGTTTGGTACTTAGTCTACTTGACTTATTGAGACTTCTCACTTGCTTGGAATTCACTCCTCCAAGGCTTCTCACTTACTTAATCAAGTTCACTCCTCCAAAACTTCTACCTTCCAGTTCACTCCTCCAAAAATTCTCTTTATCTTAAGTTCACTCCTCTAAGGTTTCCCTTGCTTAGACTTCACTCTAAGACTTCTCTTTACCTAGAGTTCACTTCGTAAGGGTTTCTCTTTGCCAAATATTTGATTCCCTTAATCTATTTGAACTTTTTCCTTGTCAAACATTCAATCACCATTGATTTACCTAGATTTTTCTTTGCCTAACATCCATTTATCTCAACTTGTTAGAACTTCCTGCTTACCGGGCATCTAGTCACCTTTGATATATTTGAACTTCTCACTTTGCCTAACATTCGATCACTCTTAATCCAATACTTCTTACCAACTAAATTTCAAACATTTGATCATCTTTGACTTATTTAGGCCAACCCTTAGTCAACCTTTATACAACCAGTCAAACTCTAGAGATCAATTACACTAACAATCTCCCCACTAAATATGTTAGTCAAATATATTGATCAAACATCAAAATTTTAAAGGTTAATTGCACCAATACATGCCACTAAAAAACTAATATCGCATTTGGTGGGAGGAAAATTTTTCATTTTCCATTTCCATTTTCTGGAAAAACGAGAAAACGCATTTGGTTGGCATTTTCCATCTTCGTTTTCCAAAAAATAAAGGAGTATTTTCTGAAAAACTGGAAAACACAAAAAAAATCTTTTCTGTTTCCATTTTCGTTTTCCAAAAAATAAAAGAGTGTTTTCTAGAAAATTGAAAAACATAAAAAATCGTTTTCTGTTTTCTGGAAAAGGAAAATAGAAAACAGAAAATGAAAAATTCTCCACGAACCAAATGCTCCCTAAACTTCTTGAGCTTCCTTGCCTAGCATTTGATCTCCCTAACTTGCTAGGATTCCAAGCCATTAAGTATTCCTGGATCGCTCCTTCCCTTTCATTTCCTTCCCTGCAACAGAGTCAACTGAAGTTCTAGATTGAACTATCATTGCCATAGTTCTGTGGCGGCTTTTGCTCTTCCTTATTACTTTGAGTTGAAGGAGGGCATTATATGCTTCTCAAACGTCTGCTTCATTAATGGAGTAATATGAGAGAGAGGCTTATCTTGGATTGTAATATGTGGGTTGATAATATCAATCTTGCAAACAATCTTATTCCTTGACCAATGCTTTAAAGGATCATCACCAATAAATCTGTGCTCTTTTAGTCTTCCAGTAGATTTTCATGTTTTCTCAGGATCCTTGTATTGGAAGGATTCATTATATAAAAGATTTCTCCATAGCAAAATCCTTACAAAGGGAGATATAAAAACTTTGGTGTTAGAAGTAGCAAAGCAACCAAAACTGGTTGAAGAAGAAGCTTTGAAGCTAACAGAAGAACTGAAGTAAGTGTAAAAAGGGTTGAAAAGGTACTCCAGAAAGTAAAAGACTTGATTAGTGGATGAGTGAAGGTTGGGAAAAGCAAGTGGAAGACGCTGCTTACATAAGAGCATTAAGGGCCACATAGTCTATTGAGCAACCATCCTTGGGATTTTCTGTCCCATCCCACTATAAATCAGCCTTTGATTTCCAAAAGGTTTTGATAAAACAAAATAATTCCTTTTCTAGAGAACTAATAGAGAGTCGTAGTTGCGCTACTTCCCCCTTTAGTTTCTCATTTTCTTCTTTTAATAAGTAGAAATGTTTCAAGGATACTTTTGATAAGAGGGAAATTCTATCAAAAACAACTTCTAGATTATTTGCTACAAGGAAAAGTGTTGGTTCAGGGTAGTTTGCAAGATCAAGATATTCAAGACTTCGGGTTCGGGACTTCTCTCTTATATTCTGCTCAAATTTCTCGCTCACAATAATCATAGGCTTTACTTACGGTTTAGGAATCCGTAAAATTTTCATGCTCATTCAACTGGCTACGGCTCCCTCAGAGATTTTCCTAGGTTTGCTAGCTTCTGATTTTTTTAACCTGCTGGGATTTCATCTTATAAAATCTTTTGTTCATCTACTAGGATTTTTACTAATTGTACATGCAATACCTATCAAATTCCTTGCACCTACGTATTTGACATGCATATATGATCACAGAGATTTCTAACTTACTGACCGCTTAAAATACTACATGGTTTGGAATATGATTGCACTGATAGACTGTGGTACCACTTGTAGATAAAAATATAGGGTAGAAAGAGGTGAATAGCCCATACAAATAAAATTATAGCATAAAAATCAGTTCGTTCTTAATCTTTTTTTTTTTTTAAGTGAAAATGGCAGCAAAGATTGTGAGAATTAAAGGTAATGACTGAACAATTTTCTTTTACAACTTTCCTGAATGGGAAAATAGATATATCAGCGAAGATTGTTCATCTTTACTATGACAACAACTTAATTAGCTGAGAAATATATCTTCTTAATGGCAATATCGTGGAAGAAGATTCTCATGGTCATGGACATTGGTTGTGCTCATTTTCGGATGATGACTCTGTGACAGACTATTTTGAGGCATGCCACTTTAAAGTGGGATTAAAGAAACATTACCAATCCACTTCATTTGAAAACTTTCTAAGCGTTTAACTGTGCTAACGGAAATTAGGAATGAGCAATATTTATTAAACTAAAAACGAATAAATAGATTTTTTTTTAAAAAAAAACTATCAAACTTTCTAACATAAATCAAACAAATCAAACTAATAAAAAAAGTAATTAATTGGTCAAAAATTGAAATAACTATTTTTTTTTTCATCATCAATCAACTGTTTTATTTTAGCGGTAAGGTCATCAAACGATCGATAAAATATAGCAATAGTCAATTGCTACAATTCGCAATTTTACAATTTTAAAATCACAGTTCAAATCATCAATCAACAATTATATTTTAACAATCGATTAATAACATCCAATTCAATTTATCTGATTAAATCAAATTTTTAAATTCAAAATTCGAAATAAAATCGAACTAACTAAATTAACTAATATTTTTTTAAAAATAATAATAATAATTTGAATTAACTGAATAGAACTTTCAATTTTGATCAATTAATTCAATTTAATCGATAAAAAGTGCCCTTTAATAAGTCAATTTCCAGCTATTAGTGGTTAACTAGCTGCTCACTTGAACAACCGGTTTTCTTTCACAAGTAGCCACGAGTGGAGTTAGCCAATTTTATTTCTATCCATTACGGGCTTATTCAATCGGCTTCTTTTATAAGAAGCAGTCTCCAGTAAGCCAGCCAGCAGGAGCTGCTCGTTCACGACTCTTCGGAATCGGTCAGCCACACTTCCTCCAGCATAGGACCTAACAAAGAAGGAGAGAATGATTAAAGAGCCCCTCATTCATCTGTAATAGCCCACCATCATGGTGATTAGAGTGAGTGAGTGAAGATCTCTTTTCATTACTCAATGCGGATTAGGAGAGAGCGAACCATGCAACCTGTGAGGGAAGCGCAGATTGAGGAGAATCAGACAGTGAACACTTGAAGGGTCTTTTGAGTTGGAACCGCGAGACCAAGACTATGCCTCTGCGGCTGCAAAATATTATTGTCGAGCTAAAATGCGAACATAAGGAATAGCATTGGTAATTGAATTTTGTTCTTTGCCCAATGCTGCAGTGGGTTATCCCCAATGTATCCCTGCTCTTCCAATCTTTTTAATACTGAAGGAGACGTGTAAAGCGGAACAGAGGCGGTTTAAGAAGCGTTTTTTAGGATCATCATCACGTGGAGGTGCGACGTAACTAAGTTTGACTATATCCATTTTCATTACAAGACTTATTTCGGGTTCACTGGGAATCATCACCCAATGGCAAGTTCATAGGAGTTAGTGAGCAAAGTGGACGAGCTGCACATCTTGGCATGCGGAGTTAGGTCACACATTTTAGAATTACAGTGATAACTAAGCAATAGACACGGGCAACCAATGTTTTTTATAGAACGTTTCTTTTGCACCAGTTTAGCTCCTAATAAATTTATGCGTGGAATAAAAATTTCATTAAAATATAATTATCTAATTATTAATTCTCCATCAAAATATTCCTAAGCTTTCGCACATAGATACTATAATGGTTCTATCATATAATTCCAACATAATGTTACAGGAAGAAGCCATTCCATATGAATCTGGCTACGCCAGCGGACATGAGAAATGCTTACTCCAGTCTCCAGTAGCAAATATTTATCCCAGGACAAATTAAAGTTGATTAAACAACTTTACTATTGTGTCACAGAGTGCTGTTGCCTCCCTTGAGAAAGCCAGTTTACATAATACTGGTTTCCTTTTTGCGTCCCTTTTTAATTGCCCGATGATGATATTGGTTCAGAAAGAATGTGTGCAGTCAATTCTTGCCCTAAGAAATCTTCTTTTATCTATTCAAAAAGAAAAGCTTCAATAGAAAATCGTGGACAACAGTGAAGCAAATAATAAGGCAGCAATTGCTGTTTTTTGTCCTAGGACGATTTTTCCGTGAGAATTAAGCATGTCATGGGGTTCATGTTCCAGCATTAAATCATTAAACAATTATTGAATTGACAACTGCATTCTTGTCGAGGAGCGTTCAACTTGCTCACTAAGACATGGAAAGAGAGGGCATAAAGAGGGAGGAAAATTGTACATAGATCATACGTCATTTACATGCATCTTGTATTGCTTTCCCTTTCACCTTCCGTCTCCTAGTTTTCCACTCTGGTAAACCAAGCCTCCTAAGCCCAAATGAAGCACTATGCCTATCCATAACCCTCATATGGGGTGCCACTGCCTTTGCTGGACGAGGCAACTAAGGTCACCTTTTGCAAGTGGAAAACACGGTACAATCAAAGAGACAGTTGAACACCATAAGGCAGGCTGATCTACACCACAAAATTCTAAATCCTTGAATATTTTTTCTTGCTGAAGTAGAGTTTGATTTAGCATGAGTTTACTTATAACTTCGAGATAGGGAAGACTACCCCCCTGCCCGTGGAATCCTACGATACTAGAAACTACTAATAAGCAATTACCTCAAAATCGCCTCTTCTGTTGAGGATAACTAGGATTCTGCATTCCCATTCCTGGATCTTTTCGTCTCAACTGCTTTTAGTAGACAAATATGAACAACCAGATCAGATGGTAAAAAAAAAACGAAAGTTGCTAAAGACTACCTGTTGCTGATGGGCATGAGCACCAGCTCCACCCCTTTGCAAAGGAAGACCGCCAGAATTTGGAGGAGCAATACCAGCTTGGGATGCAACGTTGAAAGATGGCATGCCTGTGTTTGGCATCCTTTGCATCCCAACCATATGTATAGGCCGAGGCATGGATCTCGAAGGGCCAACAGATGCAGCAGCAACATTTCCGGAAGCAGCATTTGCAGAAGACACCTGAAAAAGAAACATTTAAATATTCTATCAAAGTAAACTACATGAATATTTACATGATTGGAATTTTTTTAAGACAATTGATATCTGGCCATAGATCAAGGAATAACTGCAAGGATACATGAAGAAGATACAAACTACAGAGAACAATTTGAAACTTTGATAGTGATCTGGAACCAACAAAGGTAAAACAAGAATATGACAGTTTCAACAATTCTAAAAATCTAGAAACCAAAACGTCTAATAAACACTTCAATTTAGTTTAATTTAATTAGAATTTTTTACTAATGCTTAATTAATAGTGTCTATTAATACTAGAACGAGTGTCTTGCCATGGATAGGAGTATCAACACTTGCAACATTGAGTAGGATCAACACTAGAATTTTCCATCCTCATGACAAAATATTACTCCTAAGAAATTTGATATTTGAATTGGTTAATCCATGTGTTTATTAATGTATACATTATCTGAATGAGAGTCTTGGCATAACGGTGAAGTTACTATTGTGTGACTTAGAGATCACGAATTCGAATATTGGAAACAACCTCTTGCAAAACAAGGTAAAGCTGCGTACAATAGATTCTTCTCATGACCCTACATTGGTGGAAGCTTCGTGCACCGGACTATCCTTTTGAGCTAAAGTCAACTGGAAGTTTGACTAGACTAACTAGAATTGGAACAAGTATGAGTACAAAATATGGATACAAAATTAATTTCGAAGGGAATAGAGTGAAAAGATTTGATAATTATGAGGTTCATAACACATGAGATTATGGAAGATTATAAAAGGAATTAGTTTGACAAACTAAAAGAGTGATAGGGATACATTTATTAACATCAATAGATAATTAATGGAAGAACTGATGAAAAAACATATATATTTTTAATAAAGAAAGGAAATATTTCAGAGGTTAATCAATGGTTGATAAATAGATTAGGAAGGTGACCAAAATCTGTAATTAGATATTCTGATACACATTTTATGGGAATTAATTTTGTACCAATTGTGATTTCTTATTAAAGATATATAATAGAGATGTTCCTAGACAAATAATACAAACATTTATAGA
The DNA here is from genome assembly GCA_025175895.1 of Wurfbainia villosa. NCBI lineage: Eukaryota > Viridiplantae > Streptophyta > Magnoliopsida > Zingiberales > Zingiberaceae > Wurfbainia > Wurfbainia villosa. The sequence goes on along the minus strand of CM045996.1, from coordinate 14,598,717 downwards.
GGAATTAAGTCAAATAAAAATTAATAAGATAAAACTTAATGAATCAAAGACTTAAAAAATTTAAAATTTTCAAAATGTTTTAATACACTTATTTTCTAAGTTTTAACCAATTGTGATTGGTTATTAAAGAAATAGAACAAAGTTGTTCCTAATAAAATAATATAAACATTTATAAAGGAATAAAATCAAATAAAAAAATAAACGACAATGTGAAAATTTAATGAATATAAATTTAAATATTAAAAATTATTTTAAAATATAAGTTAGTTGTTCAAATTAAATATACTAAGTGTTCGTCAAAGAAACAAAAAAAGAATAAAGTTGTTTGTTGATGGAAACAGAATGGAGATTGCTATATTATAATTGATTATATATTAAAAAAAAATAGAGGGAAGAGTTGATGGGAATAAGATCATTAATACTTAATTTCAATTTTAAATGATTAATGTTCAAAGGATAAAGTTGTTCGTGAATGGAAACAAAATGGATTGCTAAAGGAATTAGAGGGAAGAATAGATGGCAATGAGGTTATTAATGCTTAATTTCAATTTCAAATTGCTTGTGTTGATAGGGTTCATTTGTCTCGGACTGAAACCAAAGTTTATATTGCTCTTACTGAAACAATAATTAGAGGTAGCACACTTAGCACAGACTAACATGTAGCCTTTTAATGTGCAATCTGTTTTTCGTTTTGAGGCACAGAGCCACTGATTGACATTTAATAAAATGTTAAAAAATTTGAACCATGGATTATACAAGTCAATATGATCATGCCCATTATTATACATCTAAAACTGTTTAATCCAACATGTAACCAGTGTTCTTGATCATATATTAACTTTGTCTAAGTAGTCACCTATAAGTGGATTTAAGAGGTACCTCAATATCCATAGGGTGAGTTAAGCGGGCTCTCAAAAAGTGACCCATCACATAGCATCTAGATGTGATGAAAAATACGAAAGTACTCTCATGATCTTGTGGATCAATATGGCATAAAGAAGCTAGTCTATCATAATAAGATAGGATTAACAACTTTGAATATAGGAACTCTAGAAAGGAAACCAATTTGTAGATATCATTTATTAGGAAAAAATATTTCGGGAAAACAAAATGGTACAGAGATAAGGCTAGAGAAATAATAAAAGTATATATTAAAATTAGGTTTACTTCAAAAGTAAAAATAAAAATGAAAGGTCAATTTACAAAGGGAAAGGAAATACCTAGGGAAACAAGAATTTAGAGGATATATTCTCCTATTTTGTGATTCCTTAGAATGAAAGAAATTTTTAAAATTGATTGTTTAATAACACTTATAAAAGTTGTTAAATTAAGTAGATTTATAAAATAAAAAGTTTTTGTGTTCTATTTTGGCCAAATTTCCTTATCAAGCATGTTAACACTAATGTCTCTACTTGATATGAGTGAAGGCATTATGTAAACGAGTTGGGGAATTTTTAGTCTCTTGCTTCCATCCCCCCATTCCTGCCCAAGGAAATGGCAAGAAATAGAGCAAGGGAAGCTTTTCCCATACTTTTTTTCTTTTGATCCTTCCATTATAGGAAAATGACCCTACAAAGACAAGGTCATCGAAGTTGAAAGATCTAAATAGAATAATCGTGCTAAAGTTGATTTTAGAAAAATATGAATATATGTTATTAGTAGTATATCCCACATGTCTCCTTCGTTTGATCTTTCCATTGTAGGAAACTGGTCTGACAAAGCTAAGGTCATTAAAGTGAAAATATCTAGATATAGTATTATTGTGCTAAAGTTTATTTTAGGAAATAAGGTATTAAACCATATGCTCCACAAGTAAGATTGAATGATCAGATCCTAAAGAATTTGGGGGATAAATATATAAAATTATTTGGTGTCCTACAAAACAATTGATAAACTTAGAATAGGAGATTTAAATGGACATGTGAGGGGTCTGTAAGAAGTATAAAGGAAAACGTAGAGGTTTTGTATTGAGTAAAAGAAATATAGTAGTACAATTTTGGTTTTTGTTTCATCAAATGAACTCATGATTGTACACACTTTAGACGAGAGATGAATAACAACAATCATGGTCAGATAGATTTTTTTAGTTCCTGTGACAGTAGATAAATTTATGTCTAGAAATAGTAAGATAATACTTGGTGAATGCTTAATAAACCAAATACCAACTAATGGCATTAGATATGAGACACAGAAAATGTTAAAAAAAAAGGAAATTTTATTTCTGAGATTAAAGACAACAATATAAGACTTATCAAAGATAGAATGATTTAAAAAAAAAAGTCTGGAGTTACTAATAAAATTAAGGACATAGTGACAAATTTTACAAAGTATAAAAGTACGGGTAAAAGATATAAGAGTTTAAAGACTATAAGAAGTAAAGCTTAAAGATTATCAAAATTATAGAAATTAAGATGATTTAAATAGAAATAAACTATAATTGAGGTAAAAATGTTAAAAGCATCGCAAACTTTAAGGCAAAGAATAAGTTCCATGATAGTGAAGGAACTAAATATGCCATACAATAGCTCGGGAAAGAAAATTTAGACTGAAATAGTGTCTGATCCATAAAAGATAAAAAAACAAAAATTCTAATGGATGATAATGCAATTAAGGAAAGATAAAATATTACTGTTATGAACTATTTAATGGCAATCCACAATTAATTTGGTTCAAAAGATAGAAATTATGGTAAGTAAATATAGGAAACATAGATTTATTTGTAATATTAGATCAAGTGAGGTTAAATATGTTTTAAAAGAAAATGAACGTGAGTAAAAGTGTAAGTCTAGATAATATTCCTGTTGGAAGAGTTCAAGCGATCAAAGTATAATTTGATTACTAAGTTATTCAATAAAATTGAGACTCAAAAAGGTTCCTAGAAGAGATGGAAGGTATTTTAGCATTTATTTCTGAGAATAAAGGTGATATACAATGTTGTTCTAATTATAGAAGAATTGAATTGATGGTAATACCATAGAACCAGTTATTATGAGGCGAATAAGAGATAAATTAATCATTTTTATAAATCGATTTGATTTAATGTCCATGATCAACCATTTATGTTATTTATTAAATTAGACAATAAATGAAATAATACGATGGAAAGAAGGATTTGCATATGATTTTTTTATTCAAAGAAATCCAAAGTTCCCCAAACAACTACTGATGTGGGTTTTTTAAAAAATAATTTATTTTCTTAACTTTTATACTTATACAATATGAAGTAAAAAATTAAGTTATCAATAAATCTTATTGTTGCATATTATTTGCAAATGATATTATATTGAATGATAAATCTAATTCGATTAAAATTGAAGATCAAATTGTGGAGAAAAACTTTAAGAGTATAAGTAGAATGAAAACTAATTAAATAAAATTTAAATTTAGTAAATAAAATTGATGAAATAATTAATATGAACAGATATAAAATTCCAGTAAGAGATTGAGACACAAGTTGACTAAATGGTGTTGTTTTAACGTCATGTTGTCTTGATACTCAACACTCTTAAAAATGTCAAAATGAATTCAAATAAGTTTTAATCCCTATAGTCCTCATCATTAATAAGCCTATTGCAAGTTCAAAGTCATTTGAATTAAAATTTTAGAGCAATAAATTACAGAATAGAAATTCTAAAAAAAATATATAGTAATTAGATAGTCAAATAAATGTAAATCTTATTTTACCATATCATGCTGATAGTCGACAAACTTTTCAATGTGTCTAAAGCGTGCATAGTCAAATTAAGATGAACCTTAGCCATTTAATTCTTTCACTTAAATTTGCACATATAATAAAGCTATACCAATTAGATAGTTGAGTTAAAATGATCTTACTAGTTCTTACTTCAATGGATATTGAGATGAATGTTTATTTAACTATATTTGTTGGTTTTTGGAAATAAAATCCACGTAATTAATTAAATTAGATTTTCATGAACCAAACTACAATGATAAGTAGTGTTCCTATATCTAAAATTAGAGCTACACCTAATTATTCTCGTATCCTTTTTAATAACTTTATAAATCTATTTTTTCATTTTTACAATTTGTTTACAAACTCAAAACTTTGATTTGTAATTGTATCATAAGTCCTATTAGAGTGTTATAAAATTTTCCTTGTAGCTTAAAGGGACAAGACTCTTTCTCTATTTCAATTGTGTATTAATGGAATTTTCATCAACATTACTTTCTTGTTCAATAATATATCTAAGATATCTATACAGTCTGAAATTTTGTACCGTGAAGGCAACATGAAAGAAAATAGATTACGGGAGTATGATATTCAAGGATGACCAATATAATTAAAAGAGTTGAATCAAGAGAAAAGTTAAGGGTAAGAGAGAACAAATGACACATTAGTCAATGTAATAAAAATATCTAGTTAATTGTTACAACTTTTTACATATATGTTTTGCATAGAGCTGAATGGAGGAATAATTGTCCTAATCCCAAATAGTTAGGTATGATAAAATTTGATGACGATGATGGTGATGTACAAGATCATGAAACTTAGCTAGTTAATTACCTAGTGAAGTAACACCTTTATTGTCAGCTTTATAGCAAATCATGCATACTACACCTCTGTTTATGTTCTCCGCGATAGTAATCATTTAATTTTTTGTGTAATTCCCATTCACTATGATCAAATCAGAATATATGAAATTATAGCAGCTTGTGATATAACTAAGAAACATTGAACATTTAAAAGGGAACAAAACTGTGATAATTCTCTGAATCAACTTCATTATTTAAATAACGTATTCCAAGTTCAATTATCATGAAACATCTTAAATTGAACCAACAGGAAGTTGGGTCAAAATTGGGTAGGTGGGTCAGAGTAGTGTATTAGAATTAAACAAAGTACGAAGTTCAACTTGGAAGACCAGAATAAATAATAAAATAATATTCACCATTTATGTTTTGCACTGGTACCAACTTGAAAGCAAGCCAAAACAGAGGCAATTATGTATGTACGTCCTTATAAAATTGTGGCACTATAAGGTAATTGTTAGAATATTATATATATGGCTAGGGAGAATTTATCTGAATATCGTTAGGGATAATTATTCCTAGGATAGGGTTTGATTTATTCCTTTGACTAGGCCCTAATTTTTGTATATAAATAGGGCTTTCTCTGTGTAATAAGGTATCTCTTTTTTATGAAATAACATGGTATCAGAGCTTTAGGTTTTCCGCCTTTCGCGTTTCTCTCCCGAACACCCCTCTTCTACGTGCCTCTTCTCCCGAGTGTGCAAATTTTTTTTTTCCCCGCCGCTGCTCGCGAACGCGCCATTCCTCACGGACACGGAAGAAACGCCGCGAAAACTCTTCGTTGGGACATCCTCCGCGACATCTCGCAGCTGAGCGTGCGTCGCCCTTTCCCGCAGATCGACTGCCGCGCTCATCGCCCTTCCCCGTGGATCGTCCCCACGAGCTCGTCGCAGCCGCGTGCTCTCCTGCGGATCGATCACCCTTCCCCGTGCCTCACGAGCCGTCGCAGCCGCGCGCTCGCCGCCCTGCCCTCTTTTCCGATCCGTCACTGCCTTTCTTCCTCACGTGCGCCTGCTGCCAGGCAGCAGCGTCTCCACTTGCTCCACCGCAGCGCCTTCCTTTCTTCCCTCTGTTCAACCCAAAGAGTCGGAACGAGATCGCCTAGCTCCGCCCTAGCCAGAGAATACTTCTCACCGGAAGACAGCAAAACCGCAGGCTGTCTCCTCTTCTGGTCGAGCTGTTGTCGGCGGATCTCCTGCATACCTTCCTCGAATCGGGAAGCAGGACAACTCAAGCAACGGCAGCCCAGCATCATCCTCTTCCAGCAGCTTCCTTTCGACTCGTCCAGCCTTCCTCTGTCATGGCTACCTCCAGCACTTTGAAGCCAGATTTCCCAATTTTTACCAACCACGTTACGGCACCACTCTCGTCCGAGCTCTTGGAAGGTAAGAACTACTCCTCTTTGGCCTCTCACATTGAACTTTGGCTTGTTGGACAGGGTTATGAAACACATCTCATTCAAACTGAAGAGGATATTCAAGTCCCTGATCATCCCTTATGGAAAAAGATTGATGCTCAGTTGTGTTGTATTGTCCAAGCCACCATCCATCCATCTCTCAGGGATGTCTTCCGTACTCATAAGACCTGCAAGGATGTTTGGACACAGGCTCAACAACCTTTTACGAATACTTCTCAGCGTCTCTATCAAGTTTGTGACGACCTCATGACCATCCTTAATGCCCATCAGATCAAGGATTCTATATCAACTTATCTGGGATCAGTCTCTAGCCTCCTATGTGAGTTCAATGACCTGCTTCCACCTGCGGCCACTCCTGTTGCAGAGTTTGAAAATCGGAAGAAATTTTTTATGTCTCTAGCCTTATATGGTCTGCCCACAGATTACTCTCATATTCGTGATCAGATCCTGGGCAGCCCCATAGAGGCCACCATGGACTCTACCTGGACGACTCTCCTCCGTGTCCCTGCCAAAGTCTTGACATTGTCATCTTCCGTTCCTGTTGACTCTTCAGCTTTAGTCTCTCGAAACAACAACAAACATCCACCTCATAAGGGTGGCAAAGGACGTCCTTGGTGTGATCATTGTCACCGACCAGGACACACAATTGATAAATGTTGGAGTCTCCATGGTCGACCTCCTCGTGCTACTTAGATCGCCTAGAGTTCTGTCATTTCTTCAGCTTCCACTTCACAGTCGACATGAGATCCAACTCCACCGCCTTCCTACGATGACTTTATGAAATGGTATGAGGATCGACGGGATTCTAATTCCACTGTTGTCGTTACACAAGCTGGTAATTCCTTTACTGGCATATCTCGCTCTTCGGGTCCCTAGGTACTCGACTCTGGGGCCACCAATCATATCACGGGTAATAGATTTCTGTTTTCTTCATTATCTACTTCCGGTTATTTACCCTGTGTTACCATGGCAAATGGTTCTCAAACTCAGTCCCAAGGTGTTGGTATTGTTCATCCTTCCTCATCTATTCTCATTCATAATGTTCTTTATGTTCCCGGAGCTCCCTTTAATTTGTTATCAATAAATCAACTTACTCGATCTCTTGATTGTGTCATCTCGTTTACTAAATCTTCTGTCTCATTACAGGACCGGAGTACAGGGAGGATGATTGGCTTCGGATGTGAGTCTCATTGCCTATATCGACTTCAGCAAAACTCTCTTGTTGGTGCGGCGACAGCATCTCCACTTGTTATTCATGCTCAGTTGGGACATCCTGGTCTTAATAAGTTAAAAGAGTAACATCCTAGTCTGACTCACTTAGAATCTTTGTCTTGTGAGTCGTGTTAGTTAGGCAAGCATGTTCGTAGTTCGTTTTCTCCTCGCATTATAAGTCGGGCTACGTCCCCCTTTGCTTTAGTTCATTCCGATGTCTAGGGTCCGAGTCGTGTTGCCTCTTCATTGGGGTCAAGATATTTTGTTACTTTTATAGACGATTTTTCCCGTTGTACTTGGTTATATCTGATGAAGAATCGTTCGAAATTGTTTTCTATTTTTCAATCTTTTTTTAATGAAGTAAAAACACAATTTGATATCCCTCTTCGATCCTTGCAGAGTGATAATGCACGTGAGTATCTATCTACTCCGTTTCAGACCTTCTTGGCATCTCATAGTATTACATCAGACGTCTTGTCCTCATACCCCCTAACAGAATAGAGTTGCAGAATGCAAGAATCGTCATCTTCTCGAGACCACTCGGACTCTTCTCCTTCACTCTCATGTTCCTCTTCGTTTTTGGGGTGACGCCGTACTTACTGCATGTTATCTCATTAATCGCATGTATTCCTCCACTTTACAGGGTCAAATATCACATCATGTACTTTATCCGAAGTAGTCCCTTCATCCTTTACCACCTAGGGTCTTTGGTTCTACATGTTTTGCTCATGCTCTTGATCCTGGCATTGATAAACTTTCTCCTCGATCGCATAAATGTGTATTCCTTGGATACCCATGATCTCAGAAAGGGTATAAGTGTTATTCCTATTTCTCTCTGTGATGTCGCGTTCTTTGATTGATTTCTTTCTTTGGTCTTGAGTCATCGTCAGGTTCATCCTTCTACTGCTGCAGTCTTTGATCCTTCGGAGGATTCTCTATCACCCCAACCTCGATTCCTCCTCCGGGTTTATAGTCGTCCCTGCCGCCGCAACAACGACTCTATCACTGATCATCTCCGAGCGGATCCTGCTCCTTCCTCAGTCGATCTTACCGACTCGATATTCCCATTGCACTTCTGAAAGGTATACGTTCCACTCGTAATCCTTCTCCTCATTATGTTTCTTTGAGTTACCATCGCCTTTCTCCTTCCTATTATTCTTGTCTTTCCTCCTTGTCGTCTGTTTCTCTTCCGAAGACTGCAGAAGATGCATTTGCCCATCCAGGATGGAAACAGGCTATGCTGGACGAAATGAGTGTCTTGCGGAGCTCTGGGACTTGGGACCTCGTTCCTCTACCACCAGGAAAGTCAGGTGTTGGTTGTCGATGACTATATACGGTGAAGGTTGGTCCCAACGGAATGGTTGATCGGCTTAAGGCTCGTCTCGTTGCTAAAGGCTATACTCAGGTCTTTGGATTGGATTATGGGGACACGTTTTCTCCTGTTGCCAAGATGTCCTCTATACGCTTATTCATGTTCATTGCTGCAATTCAACACTGGCCTCTATATTAGTTGGACATCAAGAATACGTTCTTACATGGAGCAACCTCCGTGCTTTGTTGCTCAGGGGGAGTCTTCTGGTCTTGTGTGCCGCTTACGAAAATCTTTATATGGTCTCAAACAGTCACCCAAAGCATGGTTCGGTAGATTCAGTATTGTAATTCAACAGTTTGCCATGACTCGAAGCGAGGCTGACCATTCTGTCTTTTATCGCCACTCATCTACTAGTTGTATCTACCTAGTGGTTTATGTTGATGATATTGTCATCACAAGTAGTGATCATCTCGGGATCTCACAGGTGAAACACCTTTTCAAACATTTCCAGACAAAGGATCTCGGCAAACTTAAATATTTCTTGGGGATAGAAGTAGCACGGTCCAGAAATTGGATCATTATATCCCAAAGGAAGTATGCAATGGATATTCAAGAAGAAACAAAAATGTTAAACTCAAAGACAGTTGACAACCCTATGGATCCTAACGTCAAGCTCCTGCCAAATCAGGGGGAGCCTTTGTTAGAGATCGTTTGGAAGCTAGAGGGGGGGTGAATAGCGTAGATGAAATTCGATCCCGTTCGTGTCTACAATTTCGTTAGTGCGCAGCGGAAATAGAAATAATAAAAGCAATAACGAAATGGACACAACACAAATCACAACAAGAGCATATAACGTGGTTCGGAACCGAACCGGTTCATACTCCACGGATTGGGTTCGTACGAACCCTAGCGATGCCACAAACACCACTAACCAATAAAACTCCTTCTTGACACAAGTCAAGGGTGGAGAAACCCCTTACAAGTAATCTTACACCAATAAGATACAAATACAAGCAATTACAATAATGAATACGAAATGCAAGTAAAGAAGACACTTGTTTTGACTTGCTTGATGCTTGGTTGTTGTTGCTTGCACTTGAGACTGATTTGCACTAAAAATCGCCCCGATAGCCCTCAAGAACCGATGCAAAATCCTCCATCACGAGCTCCTTATAAAGCTTCACTGTCTGGAAAAGGTCTATCGGTCAGATTGGGACCATCGATCGTGATGCACATTGTCGTAGACAACCAGCTACTAGATCCACGTTGGATAAGTCCAACGGAACCGTGATCGTGATCATGACCATCGATCGGCCGATGGAGCCTTCGCTCGACCTCGAGTCTCGACTCCATTCTCGTGCGAAATGAGCACCGGTCGGTGATCCGCGATCGGTCGTCGAGCTCACGATCGATTGCCCACCTCGCGGTCATTGCTACGTAACCCGATAAACCCTAGTTGACTCGGTCGGTCGGCCGGCACCACGCGGTCGTGGCACACTTCAAATATGAGGTTTTAGCCAGTATGGTTCCCATACTGCTAGACTAAGCCTGAACTAAGCCTTAGCCACCTCCGTGACCTCGCCTCTCGGATCCCTCCAAATCATCCACGACTTGTTCATTCGTTCTTAGCCTCAGCCGCCGCTTAGTCGCCATGCTCGGCTAAGGTGTCTACACCGCAAGGCACATTGGACTTACGCCGCCAAGACTCCGCTTGGACTTTACGCCAACTATCTTATCTTTGCCAAGACTCGCTGGACTTTACGCCGCTGATATCAAACCTTGGACTTCTCAATGCAAGACTCAAGCTTGGACTTTCCTCGCCAACCCATTGGACTTTTCACGCCAAGACCATGCTTGGACTTTCGCCAACCTACGTTGGACTTTATATTGCAGACCCATGCTTGGATTTGCGAATAAACGACAATTACATATTGTTATATTTTATCAAACATCAAAACACATCAAGACATCACTCGAGCCAAACTCGAGTCCTGGTCAATCGTGACCTGGGCCGATTGCACCAACAATCTCCCCCTTTTTGATGTTTGACAAAAACCAAACAAACTATTGAGTTAGAACACTAACTCAAATCCCTTACCAATTTTCCCAAATTGGTAAATACTCTCAAAATGTTCTCCCCCTTTTTGACTAACAGCAAAAAGATTATCTCCAAGGAGGTCAAAGTCTCATGTCCCAATGAGATCTTACAATCTCTCCCATGGTCTAAAAATATCTAGGATGCCTACCATCTTCCTAGTGATAAGTCTCATATCACTCAAGAGAGGCAATCCTATACACTCTCCCAATTTCCAAATTGGGTTTCTCAAACATCCCATCAATTTTCCCAATTGATAATATTCTCCCAATAACTTCTCCCCTTCAAAAGGAGAAGCACATCCATCATCCCAAGATGGATAACTCCCCCTAAAGGCTTGCTCCCCCATGACCATTGCACCAACAATGTCCTTGGGAAGTCCCTAAGCCAATAAGAACTCTAAACCATCAAAATTAAGGTTAGAAATTCAACATTGAACTTTCCAACACCTTAACATTGATACAAACCCTAAACACCTCTCCTAATCCATATCCAATGGATTTTCACCCTTCCTGCTTCTCAAAGCATATCCTAGGGTTGTGGTTAGGGACCTTAACCGCTTTGAAATTAGGTTAAACAACCTTGGTTATCCCGAAATCGATCGATCGAGTGATTGAAAATCGATCATGGCACTCCATCGATCAGCCGCAATAGATAGCGATCGTGATAATCAAATTTCAATTTGATTATCGAGTTAATTTAAAAATCATAAATAATTATCATTATATCGAAAAATCACAAAATTGTACGATAATACTTATATCAATCTGATAGGTGAAAAATATTTGAAAAATATTTTACCCATAAAATAGAGAAATTGATCTGAAAATCCAAAAGTGACTAAAAACTTTAAAGTTTAAGCTCACTGTAGATAAATCTCATCGATGGTGATTCTTTATCAAAGATAGACTTCACGAGGTTTTTCAAAATGATTTTAAAATGTTTTGAAAACCTTATTTTGGATCATATTCCTTGGGCTCTGTCATACATGACTTGTCATACAAGCTTTCCCGATGATTCATGAAATAAAATTAGATGAGTTTTAGTTCATCTAGATCAAACACTACGCACTGAACTTAACTCGTATCCTAGCATCTCACATATATCTAGGGTGTATAAATACACATACATGATCGATTGGATGTGAGATATGGGTTTTAGTTCATTTAATCTAGGGTTTCATGCGTTTTCTAATGACCCTACTGATTCCCTTATAAATGGGACTCAAGTCACGTATCATTGTCCTTAAATCAATTTCAATCAAATTATCTTAAATGCATGAGTGATTATGGTATTAGAGATGATATAGATAAACACATGCTCATAATCATGATGTCATGGCATAAGATGAAATCTAAAAACACATGACATTTAAAACCTTAATCCTAAAACATACGTAGCATGTAAAATCATAGAATGGCGTGATGTCGTATTGCGTATATAATGATATCAAAGTGGCATATAAAATATATAGGTATAATAATACCTCAATTTTAATATTAATTGTCATTTGATATGGTTAGATATATTTTGCCGTATTATCATTAATCTCACTAGTGTACAATGACCCAAATGAAAACGCTAACACTCTAAACCCTAATTGTGTCAATTTGATCATTTTATCAAACTTCATAACTAATATTGGCACACCCTAAAATCTTTTAGGATGATAATTCAAATCTATTTCCAAGGTATCCATAACCTTGAAAATAACCTAAAGTGTCACCCTTGCCACGGTTGAGTTAACTACCCATCCATTTAAGGTTGGCACACCCTAACCCATCTAGCGTGAATCAATCACGCTTTTAGGAACCCAAAACCGATTTGAGCTCCTAGGGTTAATTAGGTATTCCTTAGGGATAACCTCCCTAGATACCTTCCTAATGACCCTCCTAGGCTTATTAACCTTGGTCATTTGGGTCTTACCTAGGTTGACTCTAGGGGTAACTCCCCTTGCAACCTTCTTAGTGGTCACTCTAGGTTTCCTAGAAACCTTAGCCACTGCCTGACAACCTCGTCAAGTCGACTACAGGGATGACTTCCTATTGACCTTAGTCTTCTAGACTTAGTTTGTGTTCCATGTCAGATGGAACACTACTGTAGTAAGCCACCTTAGCTTAGGTTTGTGACCCAAACCTTGCTTGTCTTAGTTGACTTTAGTCTTTTAGGTCTACTTGTTGACTTTGATTATTTGACCTAAAAGTTTGACGATTGACCCTTGCGTTTGATTTTGCGATAATGTTGAGTCTTTTCAAGCCTTGACCTCGAGGCTTGATTTTCCTTTCTAATATCTCAATTTTTGATTTTCATTTTCTCTTGAGATATTTCATTTCTAGTATATACAGATTTCTTAGCATTAAGGCCTAGATGTTCTCTATTTTCTTAATGCTTTCCTTAGGTAATATATTTTTAGGGACATTAGTCTCAATTTCTTCTTATTTCCTAAGTGAACACTCTTAGCTCTAGTGCGAAATATATCTATTATTTCTAGCATGCTTTTAAATGATAGCAAGACTATTAAAATTATTCCTAGCGCTTCTTATCCCTAGAAATTGAAGGTCGTTAATAAATTTTACCTTAGGGTTTGCACTTGAGGCTCCCTACTTGTGTTGCTCCTTCTTGCCTTTCTTCTTTCCCCTTGGACATTGACTCGATAATGTCCCTTTGAGTCAGACTTAAGGCATATAATACGCTTGCTCTTTTGACTTGAGGACCCAGATCCTGGTGTCGGTGGAGCTTTCCTAACCTTCTTTGGGCACTTGCTCTTATAGTGCCCAAATTCCCTACACTCAAAACACATAATATGATTTTTATCGGAAGATAAAGTGTTTGAGTTACCTAGGGTGGTGGTAGGTGCCAGAGTTGAATTTTGAGCTTCCTCATCTTGATCGGATGTTGAAGGCTCTTCTTGAGGTTGCTCCGGTGTAGAGGATGGTCTCTCCTCCTCAATCCTAGAAGTAGATGCTTCTTCCACCTCTTCTACTTCTTCTTTCTCCGATTCGGAAGTTGACTCCATCTCAACTTCCGATTCCTCACTTTCACTTAAGGATGAACTCTCCTCATGGAATCTTGCCAATTTTCTCCATAGCTCCTTGGCATACATGTAATCCCCTAGCTTGCACAAAACATCATTAGGGATTAAATCTTCCAAAATTTTCGTTACCTTAACTTCGGTCTTGAGCTTTTGGCGTTGCTCTTGGGTCCACTTTTTCAATTTTAGGACATTCCCCTTCTTATCCCTAGGGGGTTCAAAGCCTTCAACGAGGATGAACCAATCGTCTATGTTCATCATCAAAAATGTTTCCATTCTTGCTCTCCATGCCGGAAAATCTTCTGGATCATATGGAGGTGGAGTGTTGATTTCCCATCCAAGCTTGTCTTGGAATTCCATCTTCACCCTCTAGCCTTTTGCCTTAGCTCCCGGTTGTTAATCCGTAGAAGAGCCGCTCATACAAGAGATCGTTTGGAAGCTAGAGGGGGTGAATAGATAGATGAAATTCGATCTCGTTCGTGTCTGATTTCGTTAGGGCGCGTGAAATAGAAATAATAAAAGCGATAACGAAATGGACACAACACAATCACAACAAGCGTATAGCGTGGTTGGGAACCGCCGGTTCTACTCGCGGATTGGGTTGTGACGAACCTAGCGCCAAACAAACACCACTAACGATAAAACTCCTTCACACAAGTAAGGGTGGAGAAACCCTTACAAGTAATCTTACACCAATAAGATACAAATACAAGCAATTCTGATAATGAATACGAAATGCAAGTAAAGAAGACACTTTACAACACTTGTTTTGATTGCAATGCTTGGTTGTTTGCTTGCACTTGGACTGATTTGCACTAACAAATCGCCCCTGATAGCCCTCAAGAACCGATACCAAAATCCTCCATCACGAGCTCCTTATAAAGCTTCATGTCTAGAAAAGGTGTCATCGGACCGATTGATTGGGACCATCGATCGGTGATGCCATATTTGTCGTAGAGACAGCGGCTAGATCCAGGATAAGTCCAACGGAACCTTGTGATCGGTGATCGCGACCATCGATCGGTGATGGAGCCTTCGACTCGACGATCGAGTCTCGACTCCATTACGTGCTCGAAATCACGAGCACCGGTCGGTGATCGCGCGATCGATCATTGATCACTCGATCGATCCACCTCGCGATCACAAAGCATAACCCGCAATAAACCCAGTTGACTGTCGGTCCACCGACCGCATGGCACGGTCGAGCACACCTCAAATATGAGGTTTTAGCCCAAGTATGGTTCCTCATACTGCTAGACTACCTGCCTAACTGGCTAAGCCTAGCCACCTCCATCTCACGCCTCTCGGATCCCTCCAAATCATCCATGACTTTCATCCATCGCGCTTAGTCGGCTATTACATGCTACTGTGTCTCAGCCTTGAGCACATGGACTTACGCCGCCAAGACCGCTTGGACTTTACGCCGCCGTTGGTCTTATCGCGAGACTCCGCTTGGACTTTACGCCGCCAATATCAAACCTCGGACTTCTCAATGTCAAGACTCAAGCTTGGACTTTCCCTTCGCGACCCGTATTGGACTTTTACGCAAGACCATGCTTGGACTTTCTCGCCAACCCGCTGGACTTTACATCGAAGACCCACGCTTGGACTTTACTAAACGACAATTACATATGTTTTTATGTCAAAACATCAAACACATCAAGACATCATCGAGCTCAAACTCGAGTCCCGGTCAATCGTGACTGGCCGATTGCACAACTACCTACTAGATCCCCGAACGAGCACAGCGATTAGTAAGGAGACTAAGTTACCTTCGCTTCCGTCGGATATCTCATTTGCGATAAGTGTAGTAAGTCGGTTTCGACTCTGCGTATAACATTGGGATCTTTGTGATTCGCATTGTTCGATATATCAAAAGCGCTCCAGGAAAGGATCTTTTATATGAAGACAAGAGGGCGTACTCAGTCATAGAATATTACGATCTGATGGGATCTCCGGTGATAGGAGATCTACGGATTTTGTATATTTGTGGAGGTAACCTTGTTTCTGAAAAGCAAAAAGCGAGAATGTCAGCAAGATCGGTCAGACGAATATCGAGCTATGGCCATAGCCAATCAAGAGCTTATATGGCTCAAACAATTGCTTCAGGAGCTAAGGTTTGGAGATGTTACACAAATGTCACTTATATGTGATAACCAAGCCGCCATACATATAGCCTCAAATCCAGTTTTTCATGAGAGGACAAAGCATATTGAAGTCTACTGCCACTTTGTCAGAGAGAAAGTCATATCTGGAGAAATATCTACTAGTTTTGTTAACTCACATGATCAACTAGCAGATATATTTACTAAGTCACTGAGAGGTCCCCGAATTGACTACATATGTAACAAGCTGGGTGCATATAATTTATATTCTTCAGCTTGAGGGGGAGTGTTAGAATATTATATATATGGCTTGGGAGAATTTGTCTGAATATCGTTAGGAATAATTATTCCTAGGATAGGATTTGATTTATTCCTTTGACTAGGCCTTAATTTTTGTATATAAATAGAGCTTTCTCTATGTAATAAGGTATCTCTTTTTTATGAAATAACAGTAATGTTGTCATATTTCGCATGGTATATGATGCACAAAGCTTGAAATCAATGAAGAGATATTGTCAATAAAATAGAACTTTCATAAATCCAGTATCTACTTTTGGTACCGGCTGAGAAGGTTGGACAGGAACAGTTCCCTCAAAATCTGCAGTGTTATCGACAGGACGAGCAGGGTAGTTGACAGTTTTTTCTCCTGGCTGAGATGGCACTAGAGCACTGAAGAGTATATATATTTTTAATCATGATTTAAATGTGAAAAACTGACATACAGTATAAACTAGCAATAATAAAACATTCAAGAGAACAAATTAAGTTTAATTGCTAACTAAATATTACAAGACATGATATGATACAGTTTAATATATATAAAAAAAATAGAAACTTACTTCCGTCCTGGCAGAGGATCCATGCGGAAGTACCTGGAATGAAAAAAACAAACCAATAATTTTCTAACATAAAAACAGATAAATACTGGTAAACAAAATCAACACACAAATATAAAATAACATACATTAAAAGCCTCAGCCATATCTAGAAAAATTTAAAGAGCACTTCCTGCAATATGAAATAATAATTGACCAAAGGTATAGAAAGTTTTACTCAGCCTGATTCTTTAATCCTACAGGATATTATCAAAGTATCAGTGCAATGAAAACTCATTCTGCATAATTTTATCTATACAAATGTGAAAAGTTGATGAATTTCATGTTGAATGTGGATTATCACTTGAATTATCATAGAAATGTTATTTGATAAGTACCAATTAGTATGCTACACAAGCCCAGTTAAGTTACTGTACTAGTAATAGCTTAATGGTAACATATGGTAGACAAGTGGAAGGGACTACCTTTGAATAATGGAGGCTTATGTAGACAACTTGACAAACAAAATTTCATTGCAAACACTGTGCTGACTTCATATAGTCTATCCATGAGTCTAACAAGTTTATGAACTTTTGATTTCCAATTAGGCAATGACAATTAACACAGCATATTCTACACCACCATTATGAACCAAAGCAGCCAGTCTCCTCTTCTTCCCATTTATATTGTAATTGTTAGGGACTTGGTTTCGAACAGCTAGGGACTTATTTACTAGAATGTTTATGTAAAATGAAGGTAAGATAATACATAGAGATAGAAGACCATGGAAGGAGATTAACCCTAGTTATGATATTACCCTAGTTATTTTTTCCACAAATCAACATGTTTCAGAGTCAAGATGTCTTTCTAGTGCATGCTAACCAGCTCATTTTGCAATCTACCAACATTGTTGTTCCCTTGTCCTGTAATTCCTCATGGTGCAACTCCTTTGGCATTGTTGTCCAATTTGTTTGACTTGTGCCTCCCACAGATTTATGGCTTGCCACATCAACTCATGTAATATCTAGAAACAAGGGCTCTTGACCAATAGCTTGTACATCATACCATAGCACAATCTTCCTTGATTGATTAAAGACCTTACTCTGGTGCAACTCTAGGTCTTCTCCAGCACTGTTTTCCTTGTCCCATAATTCCTCATGGTGCTACTACCACCAGTGAGCAACTCCTTTGGCACTGTTATCCAATATGCTTGACTTGTGCCTCCCTCAGATCTATCGTTTGCCACACCAACTCATGTGATACCTAGGGAACAAGGTCCTTGACCAGTAACATAGACATCAGACCATAACACAGCCTTCCTTGATTTATTGAAAACCTTCCCATTGTGCAACTCTAGGTGTTATCCAACAATCAACCATGGCCTCCTCCAACCAAGGTCCATGTGAAGCACACAGATCAAACAGCTCATCCCAAGCAGTTGATAAGTAGCTTCACACAGATTTGCACATCGCTAAGCATATGAATTCACCAGCAGAGAACACTACTATTATCTTTGTCCTGAGTAAACTTATCTGGATATCCAATCCCAACACCTAATGGATTAACATTTCACAAACACAATCGAGTTGGTAGCCACTACCAATTCACCATCCCTGAAGGCAGTGCTGACTACATTTCATCCTTCACCTTCTACTGTTGTCTCCTTTGCTCACAGTTCCTCCTTTTTGTTGTGATCTCTTGTTGCCACAGAGTTCGCCTTTTTTGCATCTACATCAGCCTCTTCTGATGAGAACTTGGAACCAACCCCTTACGTAGTGGTTTTTCTCCTGTAAGGCAATAAATCCATCAATAGTTTAAAATGATCATTTCTTCAACAATTTTTTAGCACTTCTATACTACAACTCCTCAAGACGAGTAGTAAGTCTGCCAGTACAAGACACATTTGTTATATACATGTTAAGGAATACAAATGTTTACTTCAGTTGAAATCCTCCTAAATTGCACCATCTCATTCTATGACATCCTTAGTTATGGAGATACTTCTACTGCTTCTTTGACACATGCCTCTAGGTCATAAACCTAGATTCTCAATTCAGGAGCTACTAACCATGTATTTGGCAAAATTTCTCTCATATTTAGCCTTACATCAAGATCTCATTCTACCAATGTTCTAGAGATAAGTCACTCATCAATGAAAAGCATTAGTCAGGTTACTCTGCTCCATCTCACTTCTAATTGTTACTGATCTGTTCAATAACCGTTATTTTTGACTTTCCTTCCATTCAAGGTTGTTGAATTGGAAAAAAGGTAATTGATAAGAACATGAGTATTGAAGATTGTATCAATTGATAGAGGCAGCACATTCATCTATTCTAGTGGTTAACTCTTCTCTTCTACAAATATGAGCCTAAGGCATTCTAGCCTATAAAATTTAAAGAAGATACGTTTTACTTATCGAGTCTACTAAGTCTTAGTTGTGAATGCAATCAAATAGGCAAATGCTTTTGATGCCCATTCCCTAGTTGAGTCATTAAACAAACTTCTGCACCATTTAGCTTACTCCACTTTTGATGTTTGGTGTTTCATTGCCTTTCTTAATAATCTCATGGCCATGGATGACCCAAGGTTCAAAATCTCGAACTGTGCTAGCATTCAAGCACCTTGCTTATAAAGTTATCACATCAAATGCCACAAGTGTTTACATTATATCCATCCAAAAGTGAAAAAAAAAATCAATTTCCCTTTTTAAAATTCAGAAAAAGAACATATTGTTAATTACTTTATCAAAAGTCTACTTGTTTTAAATATTGTTGCCTACAATTCTAGTCTTCATTGTCATTTGAGAAGATGCAAAGAATAATATTTAATCAACTTTTCTACATCATTTTCAATATCGAAATAAAGCTAAATTGAAAGAATTATATCATCTTTAATAAGCAACAATACAGTCTTGGATATAGATTAATTGTGTAAAATATTTGTAATATATTAGGGAAAAAAAGAGAGACCAATAAAGTCAAGCCCTGTAGTCAACTATCAAAAATATAAATAGCTTTAAAATACAAAAAAAAATGTTCCCAAGCAAATATTATGCAATTTACATTCATTTTAAAATAATTAATCTTCGTGTTAGAAACATAACACTTATTTCATTTAGCATAATCTATAGTTGGGGGCATCAATAAAAATCCAGAAAAAAGTTTGATTCTAATACGAGCCTAATAAAACACCAAAAATGAGCATCTAGTAGAACAAATGTGCAATTATATTAACTTTGTATTTCTTCCAAAGTATAAATTAATGTTGAACCATTAGCCGCACAATTTTTCCTTCAATAAAAATATTGCTTGAATTTAAGGAAAATTTTAACTTTTATTATATATATTATATTTTTCTTTCAATTAATCCTTGCTATTAATTTTAAATTTTATTGGTTATTTGGGAAATCCAATTAGAGCATAATTTGGGGTGTGTAAAGACATCAATTCATAAAGAAGAAAAGGTTCTTTATTGATTCAACCGTTGAACCTATTCTATAGAGTAAGGAATAGAGGAAGAGGAAAGAACTGAAGATTTCACATAGTACTTCTATTGTTTTTATCGAAAAATCAATCTGATTTATTTCATAGCCTTTCCTGGCCAATTTGGGTTGATTTTTGATCAGTTTAAGATTTAACAAAATTTATTTTGATTCAAATTAGGTTTTATCATGTTTTCCAATTCAATTAGAGAAGTTTGGGATAGATTATAATTTATTTCTTTTTTCTCTCCCTTCTAGCCGACTCCACTTAGTGGGATAAAGCTTAATTATTATTGTTTCTCTCCCTTCTCTCTCTCTCTCTCGTGTTGCTCCCTCTCACCCTCCCATCTGATCTCTCCTCTCTCGCACAATTGTTAAGCAACCACCTCCCACATGATCCTTCCTCTGTCATGATATGTGAAAGTAGTCACCTCCCCCCTAACCTCTCCTCTCTTTCTTGTGATGTTGAAGTAGTTATTGGTTCAATCATACCCTAAGCATGTAACTACATATAGTTTTGATGTTTGGGCAAAGTTTAAGTTCGGGAGATATTTTCCATATGTATATGTTAAGTGTGCAAGAGTAATAAAATTGACATGGGTTGCAAGTGTAACAAATGAAAGTCCAAGTAGGTTAATGAACACTAAATACTTGGCATGTGGAAGTCCCAACCGGCCAAGAAGATTAAATGCTAAGCAAATAAAGACCTAGATGTAAGCTGCCTCTAGGCATGGTGAAATCCTAGATGCTTGAAGAGCTTCTTGGCAAAAAGTAAACTCAAAGAGATTGAGTGAAATTGTAACATTGGGTAGAAAGAATTAGATCTAGGTGCAAACTCAACCTTAGAGGTGGCTAGAATCAAAGGTCCAAGCGACTAAAAAGGGATCAGTCGACTAATACCAATAGCCAATTGACTAGAAAACTTCAAAACTCCAAATTCAAAATTTGTGGTTTGGACTAATCGATTGATGGTTGAGTCAACTAGGAAATCGACTCAAATGAATTGGCAAATGAAGAAAATGCTTCTATTTGAGAGAGTAGTTGATTATTGGACCACCAGTTGATTGGTATGCAGGAGGACCAATTCGACTAATACTCAATGGTAACAAGACAAATTACTTTAAAGCTGATACATGTGATGAGTGGCTGTCAAGATAGAATTTCAAACCTAAAGTTGCGGCTACATATATAGGATCTTGGCTTCAGGGAGATATCAAAGGAGAAAGTAAAAGTTGTGTGTGCTCTAAGTGTTCAATTCTTGTATTCTCTCTATAGCACTCACACCTTATAATCTATTGTGCTCAAAATTTTTCATTTTTGTAAGAGGTAAAAGGTTTCTCCACCTTCAGTCGTTGGCCAAGGAGAAAAATAGCGGCGGATTCAAGTAGTGTCCATTTAAAGGTGCATAGCCATGGAGTGGGAGACTAAGGGAGCTCTGTCAAACCAATTAAAAGTCTACATTTTGCTCGGTGTATTTTTCATTGTTTTCTTTCATTTGAACTTTTGTTGCAAAACAAGTTTTGTAGGGAAGTACATGAGCCGTGAACATGGTTATTTGGCCCTTCTAGCCACTCCAATTGTAGTCATCGAGTTCTTCTTGTTGCTCCCTTCTTCAATAGTTAGCCATCTTTCTCACCCACTCGATCTCACTCTCTCTCCCCCCCCAAACCACCCCCCCCCCCCCTCCCCAACCCCAACTCCCTTTGGTTCATCTTCTTTATGTTAGTGCACCATCCTGCATCTTGCGGCTCTCTCCCTTTGTTTGTGTCAATATCACCACCCTGTGTAAAGGAGTTCTATTTCCAATTTAAAATCGGAACAAAATGTTTCAAAGGTTTCAAGTGACATCAATTGGCACATAAAGCATTGTATGAATTACTCTTTTTCTTTGTATGAATTTAAAATCGGAACAAAAGGTTTCAAAGCATTGTATGGCACATAAAGCAGTAACAAGATGGTTTAAAGTTTTCTCTATTTTCTTTTTCTTTTATTGAGAGATGAAAAGACAATTTAGTAATCTTATTGTGTACTGAAAAACAAAAATGCTAAAAAAATTGTCATATTCCTAAAATTTTAGGGTCAAATATAAAAAATAAAAAAAAAGAAACAATTTGAGTTGCATTTCCGTGAACTTGCAACGATTGCAATTAATGTGAAATTACATGATAGAGGATGCTCAAAAGAGGAGGCGGCTCACAAGTCTTCAACGCTGGAAGGTGGGAGGCTTGGTGCCCTTTTGGGAAAACTGGGATCAAGAGAGGAAAAGAGGGAAGAGAAATGGGTACCGTGAGGTTTACAAGCGATTTAGCAAAAAAAAAAGTATTCTTAAGGCTGACTGGGAGCAAGGGCTATGATAATTTGAAAATCAAGGGGTTCAGGCTCAAGATGGGTTTTAATAAAGAATTACATTTGATTAAACCCTTTAAATGCCAACTTTAGGTTAAATCCAAGCCTTATCTTGTAGAACAAGTCAAAAGCTATTTGATTCACCAAATTAATCTAGACTCAAACCCATCTCAATCTTATTTAAGTAAATAAAAAATAAATGAATAAAACACCTATAATACACTTTTTTAGTTAAAACTCTAATCAAACCATTGAATAGCTACTCCATTAAACCAAATAAGCTAGAAGTTGGTTGAATCATAAATCACCAATTTGGAGTCCAAATTGGATCCAATTTAATCTTGATTGATCTCAACATTAAACCAAACTAGTGATCTGTTGGCTGAATCATAAATCAGTTATTCGGAATCTGAATTGAATCCAATTTGATCCTGATCATGGCGTTAAGTTTCACTAATATAGGCTAAAAATAATAATCAAAGGCCTAATTTAACCTAAAACTAATTGGGTTGAATCCTAACACGATCACAACTCAATCTAACTAAAACCCAACTCAAAATCGATATTTTGGACAATTGACTTCTAAATCAGGAACAAAGAAAATGCAATTAGAAAAAACCTCAATCAAGTTGATTACATCAAAAAATCAACTTTTACATACCAGCCAATAGCACCAAAGGTTTAACTAAACCCTAAGGGTGTGTTTGGTTCAAGTTATCATGAATAACTTTGGTTATGTGATTACCAAGTAATCACATAATCAAGATTATGGGGAATGAAACATAACCAAGGATTGTTTGTTTCAATCATAAGTAATACAATAAAAACTTGTTTGTTTGGAGGTATCAATGCATAACCTAATTTAATATTTTACTATATTACCCTTGATACAAATTTAATTAGATATTCTTTTAAAAATTAAATGTACATTCTTATTATAATTTTCATCATTTTTGTACCTATGGGCCGGTTGAAATTTCATAAATAGGTAGGGGTATTTTTGTCCCAATAGGTAAAAATTGAAGGTTAATGTTGGGAAAAAAATTCCTTAACTCCGGAATAAATAAAAACCTCTCTTTTCTTAAGTTTTTCGATTCCGGGTTACATGTCCCTATTTGCTGATGTGTCAAGTATTCCTCATTACTTGGTCATCGCTCAAAACTTAAACCAAACAAAGGTTTTGTTGATAACCCTGAATGAATAACCAAGGTTATCACTAATAACTCCGAACCAAACGGACCCTAAATATAATGTTTAAATACCAATCAACCATAATATACAAATTGACATTACACCTAAATTAAATTTTTAGAATATAACAAAAATGTTTCCATTGTATCTTTTAGCAAGGTTGTCAAATCAAAATTTGTATCATGAATCATTTTGGTCCTAACTAAAATCATAAATTGTAAGGTCCAAGAAAATCTATAAAATATATTTGAAACTTATGGGATGACTTTTAGCTTCCAATGTAATGAAAATCATATAATGATTAATAGCATAAGTATATGCTTTTTCACTTATCAGGTTAATAAATTTTCAATCTCTTTATCCAACAATTTTATCTCTCTTTACTAATTTAAGTTATAACTATTTATTATGACCTGAATTTGATGTTTTTAAATTGTCTACACTGAGCCCTATAGATCATTTACCAAGTTTTAGAGTGATCTTGCATGGTAAACTTTATTATGTTTGAGAGAAACTATTTGACATTATGAGTGATATTGTACTCTTTAAAATTTACAATAAAATATCAATTCAAGTGTTAATTAATTTTGTCTTCTTCAAGAATACAAATAACTATGAAATGATATAAATTAATTTCCTCTTGCACTGTGATGAGATCCTCTTGTAGCAATTAATGAAATAGGTGATGTTAAGATTTCTTATTAGCACACATTAAGAACTTATGATAATAGCACTTCACCCAAAGCATAAAAGGATATCATTAGTAAAAAAACAGAATAACAAACAACAAAACAAAAAAAAAAGGTATACCTAATCTTTTCAAAATAGTGGATAATCCACAAAATAAAAAGTTTCATGAGACTTAAATCACAAAAGTCAAAAGTATATGAGTTTTAATTTCAATATTAAAATTCTAAAACTCCGAAATCCATATATCTCCAATCTCATCGTCATTTCATCGTCGTCTAACAATATAATTTCCCCATCTTCCTCATTTCATAAGCATCATTCACAATCTCTTTAACTTCTATTTCTCTATTCCATTTACATCCACTTTTATATTCAAATTTCTTGGACCAACAAAAAGCAAGATAACCACTCATAGATTTTTTAGAATTCTAAGTTATCTTGAATATAAATATCTGAAAATTCATTATTATGCATTTCCCTCTTTTTCCTTTTCACAAGCACCTCCTCTTCAATATTAAAACATTCTTAGACACCCATCAATAAATGATCATCCAGTAAACAAGGGTCCTTAGCTTCCATAATTTATTTATCATCGAACTCCATATCTCATAGATATATTGGATCATATAAATCCCCTTCCTCTTGTCAAGTTTTCTTGCCTCAATTCAAGTTGAAGATTTTAGTAGGTATAGACAAGGATATTTTTACTAGTACAAATGATTTCTTCTTTCAGAGTACATATGTTCGAGTGTGCTCCAATTTCTCTTGCATAACTTACCACCACGAGTTAGGCTTAAAATGCAAATGTTCTAGGCACTCTTCGTCGTAGCTTTCCCATTACAAAGCTATATAACTTTTCTAAAAAAACATCAGGCTTTATTTTAACTACAAAGTTGAGAAAGAAATATTCAAACCAACTTTTACTTCCACGTCTAGATTGAAATTTTAATAATGGAACCTAAAAATTGAAAGCATCAAAATCACAATTTGATACATTATATATGTGTTGTGTAATAAAGCTAAATAATGAAACTATAATTAATATTGAAGTAGTAAGCTTATGAAGCTATAAATTTAATCGAATATCATTGAGCTTCTAAACATGTCAATATCAAGCCTCAATTTCTTCATGTCCTGTTTACCCTGAAGAACAAAATAAGAAAAGGATGGATCATCTGAAAGTCAAGATAGTTTCTCCATTAAACTGGCATAAAATGAGGGAAAAAAAAGATGGATTCAGATTTGTTCCCAGATCAATTTTGCTCTTTTTTCATCCACCCGAACCTAGAAGGAACACATTTTCTTTCTTCCCGAGCTAAACAGCTTCTCTTTTCTGATGGTCTACCTTTGTTTGTTGCAAGCCCAACACTCAGCTCGCAATCACGACCTAGCCACAGGCTCATGGCTAGAAGCTTGCCGTAGCTAAGCAACCACAATTTGTTGCGATGGTCTGGCTGCAACTTGAGGTCAAACAGTAGTCGCAAGCTCACGACAGGTCCCCTCTTTCCTTCCTAGGGAATTCTTTCTTTTCTTTTCCATGGTGAATTTTTTTTCCCTGGAGATTATCCATCTCTCCTCTATCCATTTGCTGGGACAAAAGCTTTGTCTATTGCCTCATTGATACATCTCATAGTTGGTTTCACATCGGAAGTTTCTAAGTAGAACTTCATTGATTTCCAAAATCCTTGATCACATAACACAATATCTTACACACTCTTCGTTTATATTCTCTTGAAAAAGAAATGTTAGCCCATTCCTCAGATGCAAATATTGACCTAAGGGGTCGTCTTCTTTTCTAGCATACTCTTTAATGTGACATAATATGGCAAATCTGATCACAGCAAGTCTGGCTAAATCGCCTACCTAAATTTTCAGTTTAACTTAAGTACTAATATGTGATGATAAATAAAGACAGTGATATGCTTTGCTTTTGAAAAAGTGAATAAGATCTAAACAATGTACGAGTCAAGGAAACCATTTTTTTTTCTTTTCTCTTCCAACAATCTTCTTGCTTCTACATGATAAAATGCACCATCAGTCATGACCTGGATAACATTTTCTCACTAATCTAATCTCTCAATTCACCAAGCAATTAAAATTTTTATATTAATCTTTAACATTACCATACACACACCTGCATATATCTTGAATCATAAATTTACTTATTTTCACAATCTTATTCATTGTAATTTGCTTTTTACCAAGTACAACTCCTTTTAGTACAAAAGCTTCCATTCCTCTTCCTGCTTGCATAATACCGACACTAACACATTTTTTCACTCAAACATTCTGTTATATCATCTTTCAAGCCACCAAATATCTTCAAAGACTAATTTTTGACATCTCCAGAAACTGTGAATACGGTGTAGCTTCATTTCTCGTTCTAGCTAGATGATTCTTCATCCTAATAACACTGCACCAATATTTATTTCTGCAGTAATTGCACTCCAATCTCATTTTATTTCCTTCATCAAGTTTCTTACATTGTTCCAATGTAATATCAGTTATCTGTACTTTCTTTTTGGGAGGATGTCATAGCATAAAACTAATACTTAACAACTAATAGAAAAACAGAATAGTGAATTGGGTATATTAGTATAATACAACTATCCGATATACAATTTGACACTTCGATTAAATCAAAGAATTAGAATACTTAATCAACAATCACTCACCAGTGTACTGGGAATTATATATTGTTTGCCAAAGAAAGGTTACCTTGCTTGTCAGAGAGAGATCCATTAGTCACGGACGAACAAAAAACACAGTTGTCTATTAAAGAAGAACCAAGTGAGGAAGAGAACCTCTCGTCGGGTCATTAGCCAGTCAAGGGCTGTGCAGAGAGCTGATGCAACAGAAGACATCAGCCGAGATAAAAATATGTTGGTGTGGTGTCGCTAGTCATTTTCTAACTGCCTTGATGAAGAGGAAGATGTTTAGAGCAATCTGGTGGAGGAATAAGAAAATGGCCAGTGGAGGAATGGAGGAACGATAGTGGAGAGAAAGTGTTAGATGCTGTGCAAGCAGTGGATGCTATCTTCTTTGCTATACTAGCAAGAGGAAGGAGGATGTCTTCTTCACTCATGGACACTGATGAGAAGAGCAGACAGCTTCAGACAGACGCCACTAGTGTACAAAAGAGGAAAAGAAATTTGTATGGAATGGACCAAGTTGATTTAATACTCACACTTCTTTCATTCTTTGGCTTCAGTATGTTCCTTCACATAATCAGATGAAGACCAATCTGTATCAAATAGATACAATTCTATTGCAGATCAAATTTGAATCATATGATTGCCATTGCAAATCATACAATTCTAACAATGCAGTCCTTCAGTTTGTCTATTTAATCTTTACATTAATCATATTATTCTCAAACACTGGAACACATTTTGTTGCAGAAAAGAAAGAATAGCCATTTGATTGAGACAGTAAGAAAATTGCCCTTTCATATGAGGGTCTCTCCAATTTTAAAATGATATAGTTCTCCCATCATGTCATCTTATAAATCACATCCTTTTCCATTTCTTATGGTCAAGTTTTTTTTCTATTTCCTTCCCTCATGATACCATATACAATCCTGTATTTGGTAACACTTGCTTTATTAATATATTAGCCACTAACAATATTGAATTGCTCCCTTAGACGGTATTTGTTCAAGGAAAATTTTTATTTTAATTTCCTATAGAAAAATAAAATTTAACAGCCACAGAGAGATGCTACATAAATAGTTAGCATCAATTGTTCAGCGTGTTTAAATTTATCAGAAGCGAATAATACCATAAATATTTTTTTTCTTTTTTCTTTTTTCTTTTTAATAATTTTCTTTTATTTTCAAGAATCTACAAACTGAAATAGAAAATTTTTATGAACCAAACAAGGTAATGCAAACAAAGAATCAAATCATGCAAAAGGATATTATTTTGAAGTAATTGAATTGAAGATAAATTTCAAATTGGTTTATCTATTATAAAAGGAAATAAATTGAAAAATATTCATGGTTAGGTCATCTGAAATAATAAAAATAAATTGAAAAACATTCAAAATTTATGTATTTATAATACATGAAAATAAAATTGAAAAATATTCAAGTGATAAATTAGAGATTTGATTTATTTGTTATTTGATAATTAGTATTTTCTATTTAGGCAATAAATAAGAAATTAATTATAATCCCTACCAAATTATCATATTTTTATTTAAAATATTATTTTCGTATTTGTTATCGAGTCAAGTCTATAAAAAAGTACATACCTTTATAGTTTAGTCTTCTTTGAATTAATAAAATTTTCACTCTATACAAGAGTTTTTCTCTATGTGAGGTTATTTCTGTATTTTTTCTAATTCCGTTCCTAGTTCCTAGATAGATTGACAATTGAAATTTGGTGTTGCATCAATTGATATCAGAGTCTAAACCTGATGGTTTGATTTCGGTACTAGTTATACTTCCATTCCCTATCCCCCAAGCTTTGGCAGCATTCTTGTCCATAACTCCCTCCTTCCCGATTATTCTCCTTTAATTGGATTCAAACCATGGGGAAAAAAACTGTTACTGTACTGCTGTAACAATAACAAAAAAATCAAAAAAAAAAAAAAAGAGAAAGAAAAAAAGTGAAGAAAAAAAAGAGAGAAAGGGAAAATTTTAAGGGAAAAAAAAGGGAAAAAAAAGAGAAAAAGGGAGAAAAAAGAGAGAAAGAGTGAGTGGAGAGAAAAAATAGAAAAAGGAAAAATATAGCTGAAAAAAAATACGGTTGTTTCCGCTGCATTGCCACGATGAATACTTACGACAACAACATGAAGATTTCATTGCTTCAATTTTATTTATTTCAATCGCATGGTCCCTCCAAGGCATCATCATCGCTAGCTCATCATAACGGTAACAGTCATCATGCATCAGTTCCTTAATTGCAAACAACACACTGACACAATCAAGAGCCAACAAATTTAATTGTACTTTCGTATTTTAGTTTGTAAGAAAATAGTTATCTCTTTTAAATTCAACAAAGAACAAATTGAGTATCTTCATCCATTGATCCAGTTCAAAGCTTAAACAACTTCAACATAAACGAATCTCAAATCATGAGTACAAACACAATAATTGAATTTTATTTATTTAGTTGAAAATTTTAAATTGCTTGCATTTAATTAGTCTTTTCTCACAAAGTTACACATATTAGCATCTTATTCATAAAAAAACACAAATATCATCATTTTTTTCCAATTTAGTTTAGACATCATTCATAAAAAAATATTTCTTTTTAATTTAATCATCATCCATCATAAAATATATTTCCTATTTAGTTTACTTATCATCCATCAAATATATTTTGTTTAGTCATCATCCATCAAAAATAATATCTTCATCAATTTAGTTACTCTACTTGCTACAATGTTAACTTATCATGTTCTTACACCTCTCATTTATTTAATCGTATTATTTTATTTCATAATCATCATTAATTATCAATATTTGAATTAACTTGATGAGAGAAAACAAAATATCTACCACTACATATATGCGAGATTTAAATTTTAGGGATGAGTATTAACCAAATTATACTCATGTGAATAGTGAACTTCATGAATATAATGGTTATCCTTCATACACTATTACATTTAGGAATGACATGTATAAAAGGTCACAATCACATCGTCCCATGACTAAAGAAAAACCAAATAATTTTTGTGAACTACGTGTTAGAATAAATGCCCCTACACTTGATGGAACTTCATGTCATAACGTATTTCTTGATTGATTAGACAACATTAAAAATTATTTTGATCAACATAATTTTACCTCTATTGAATGACTAAGATTTTTCAAATTCACGCTTAGTGGATCTACTAAAATTTATTGGTGATGTATTCAAAGCATTAAAGAGCAATCTAGACAAGAACCCATTAAACTTTAAGAGACAATTGTCTAATAAATATGTACAAACAAAACAACCTTAAAGTGAATTGAACTCGAACTCATCACCCGAAGACCTTAGTTCTCTTACAATCCAAGAGTTTGCCGCTAAAATAAAGGAAATGTATTCAAATAAACCTCTTCACAATCCAACCTTAGAGAAATCCTTAATATAATTTACAAATCACTTAGTATGATTCTTTCATTTTTACTTATATCTTTGATGCTTATCAACCAATTGAATTAGTTTAAAAATTTACAAATCACTTAGTATCATTCCTTCCATATTTACTTATATGTTTGATATTTGTCAACCAATTAAATTAAATGTCTTCTTTTCTTCTGTCTACCAAACTAAAAACTCACTTTGCATATTAGAAATATATTTATTGATACAATAATAGAAATTGTACTACAACAACAATAACTAAGCCTTATCCCACTAGGTGAGATTGATTATATGGATCCTCCTACGTTATCGGGCTCTATCTCCTACTATATTATCATTTATATTTAAATAAATTTTATCTTGTTTGATCGTTGTTAATCAAGTCTTCTTTGGTTTTACTCTTTCTCATTTGATTTGTATATTTGTAATAGTTTCACATAACCTAACTTGAACATCTACTGGTTGTCTAAGAGCATATTTGTACCATTTAAATATTGTCTCCTAAAATTTTTCCTCAATAAATGCAACCCTAACTTTCATTTTAATGTTCTCATTTCTTATTTTATTCATTATCATATATCCACACATTCATCTTAACATCCTTATCTCTGCAACTCTTATTTTTTTACCCATATGCTCGAGTCATATTGGACTGAGTAATGATTTTTATAAAATATTTAATGATATAATAAATTTTAATACTGCATTTACTAAATCAAATTTCCTCAACACATCTAAATTAGATGCATCCATGTCGGATATATCTTCTTTATTTGGTCATATTGTGAGAAAGATTGATTACAATGTTTGTTTATTTAACTTTCCAATGTATTTACACACAGTTCGGTTTTTTAAAGAATATGTTAATTTACTTGGAGAAGTTCGAGCATTGGTTTTTGTATGTTGATTTTATTACTAGTTTTACACATTTATCATCATCATTACTATTGCCTTCAAGTCATATGATTTCAATGAACACATGGATATTATTCTTGTCATACAATAAACTCAGATATTTTCTTACTCGTTAGAAAGAACGATCAAAAAGGAATATCTTAAAGTCAAAGTGTAAAAAGAGAAACAAAGCACATCAATTCTTTCTCATTAGAAGGGACGTCCAAAGAAGAAAAATAATAAAGAAATATTTCTAAATAGAGTTATTGAAACAATTGTTCCTTATGCTTAGAAATGAAGATTTAAGAAGAGAAGTCGACAACTTCTCAAGATTTGAGTTTTTCTCGGTGGGAGAGAATAATGCGGGCAAGAATTAAATTATGTAGAAAAGGAAATCATTTTGAAGAAATTAAATTAAAGATAAATTTCAAATTGACTCATCCACATTAAAAGGAAATAAATTAAAAAAATATTCAATATTGGTGCATCTACAATAATGAAAATAAATTGAAAAATATTCAAGATTGATGCATCTACAATAAATAAAAATAAATAGAAAAATATTCAAGATTGGTTGATCTGCAATAAATTAGAGATTTGATTTGATTGTTATTTCATAATTAGTATTTTCTAAATGGGAATTAACTATAATCCCTAATTAACATTTTTTCTTTATTTAGAATATTATTTCCATTTGTTATTGAATGAAGCCTATAAAAGGAGCCCGAGTCATGTAGTCTAATCATCTTTGAATTAATACAATTTCCAATTTGACTTCTTTGTGTGAGAGTTTTTTCCTCTATGTGAAGTTATTTCCTTATTTGCTCCACCAATTTCGTTCCTAGTTCTCAGATGGTTTGTCAGTTTGAATTCGATGATGCATTGCAAGGCCTATGTTTTTCGAGTGCCATGTGTTTTAAGCTACAGTAAGGTGATTCATGTTATTCTTCAAGTTATATTGAGGTTTCATTTAAATTGATGTAACATTCTCTAAATCCACTCCTTTCTCTTGCTCAGTGGACACAACGCAATAGTTGAAATGCTTTCCATAAGTACTGCATGGTCTACTCAATGAAATACCGACTCGTTTCGTCTGAAACAGGCGATTTTTCTCGTTCCGATGTGGCATCAATACCGGCACACCCACGAGATGCGGGAATGATGGCGACGGACCTCCGCGAGATAGTTGGGCCTCGCCCGGGGCTGTCGCGGCCATGGGCGGCCTCGTGCGAGCTCGTAGTGTCCGCCTGTGGCCTTGCATGCAACCACGAGTGGCCTTGCGTGGGGCCAAAACTGCCGTCGACGGCCTCACACAGGCACGCGGCCTTCCAAGGCCGCAAGGACGAGTGAAATAATTTAATCAACTTCCCAAACTATAGTTTAACTATAGGTTAAATAAAATCAATTAAAATTTAATAAATTTATTTTATTAATTTATATATTATAAATAATAATTTTATTATTATTAAATTTTATTTTATTTTTTAATCCTATTTAATTGAAATTAATTAAATTAATTTTATTATTATAATTAATTTTTTAGTATTTTTTAATCATTTTTTATTTTTAATATTTAAGTTAAAATTTTCATTTTTAATTTATGTATTTTATATTTAAAATTTATCGAAATTTATCAATATGATTGAATTTTTAAACCTTGACTCAATCAAACTTGACCACTACTCAGACAAACCATGGACAACCACAATTTAAGCTCAATGTAGATCCTTTACCAAATACCTTGCCCTAACAATCGACGATTTTAATCTACACCTTTGATCTTGACCTTCCTATTAATCTAAGAAAATGTATTCCTGAATGCAATATCTCATATCGCCTTTCTCATTACATTTCCTATGCGTCTCTCCAAAATATTCTACTTTAGATTGTGCAATACTTCACACTACCTTAGAGGCTTTATCTAATCTACGATGAAGATGAACTATGATCGATAAAATGGAAACATTATATTCTATTGGTATTTGGGAACTTATGACTCTTCTAGCTATTGTTTGGTTGCAAATGCTTGTTTACTATAACTTATCCCTTAATGGTTCAATTTGCAAAATTTGAATCTAGATTAGCAGTGAAATTGTACACAGAGATATATAACACTAACTAAAAGGATATATTCTCTCTTGCGGCTATTTCAACTTTAGTTTGTCTTTGTTACATTGATGGCTATATGTAAGTATCAATTGGATGCCAAAAATGTTTTCCCTTTAAGATAAACTAGATGAAGAGGTATAGAGATAGACTGCTTATAGAGAAACCTATCAAGCTTAGTGCTCAAGGGAAATATGCTCCTGTGTGGAAATTTAAAATGTCGCAATAACGAATGGTTTGGTAAATTAAATTCTAACACTCAATCTTTTGTATGATCAAGTGTCTCAATGCGAAACATTCACTATTTCACTTTACCTCTTAGTTAAAATGTATCCTTTTCATCGTTCATGTGGATGACATCATGATTGTTGATGATTCAGCTCAAATCATAAGGCTGAAATTGTACGTTCATCAACCCTTTCAAATCAAGGATTTAGGTAATTTGAAGTATTTATTGGCTTAGATGTTGCTCAACAAAAGGGAGACATTAATATCCCTAACAAATTAATGTGTTTATTGTGGTAGAGGAAGCTGTTATACTAGGATCCAAGCTGTTTGATAGCCCCTGTGGATCTAAAAACCTGGCCGATGGTAGCAAGAATTGAGTACATGATCCAAGGAATGGTCCAAGTACAAAATGGAATGAGTTTTATTGTTGTACCGTTGGAAAATAAACAATGTCACTAAATCTTTGAATATCTCAAAATATGTTGTCATTTATCAAACATTTAACTGGGAGCACTGGTAACCAATAAAAGGATAACCTAGTACATGAAGCTTCCATCAATATAGGTCCCAGAGAAGCTTCCGATCACATTGGGTCTAACAACACAAAGAAATTTAAACCAATTCAACAATGTTTTAAATACAATCAAACTTTTTGTGTCATTTAAACATAACCATAAATGTGGAGGAGGTTTAGAAAAATATCAAAAATGAAGATTTATTTTTAACAAAATGGGCTTTGTATAGTGCAATGAAACTTCCAAGTTCCTAGAACAAGTAAAGGCAACCAAGCCCATAGTTGAGTTAATTGAGCTTTATATGTATCAGGGTGTAAAATTGAATTCTTAAGCGTCATCTTTACTTATTCATTTTTGAACTATGAAATTTGAAGTGTAAAATGAATGCATATCCTGTCAAAATAGATGACTGATGCTTAATAGCTAGCATAAGAATTATAAGGTATCACTTCAAGTCTTCAACAAACAACAAGGCAATAAGACATGACACAACCATATATCCATGCACGTATGTTGTTTCTAAAAAAGTACTCCACCCAGTACATTCAGTTATCACTGGTCAACGAGGAACAATTCCACGGATTTTTCAATGTTGGTTTCGGTGGTCAATTGGTTTGGGTAATCTATGGCACATTTGCTTAGTACTCTATAATAGAATTTTCTAATTTTTCTCTCAAATATTTTTTTATTCTCATTTTTTGTATAATATCAGGTCCATGACATTGAGCAAAATTTTTAAATGTATGTACATAAAGAAAAGAATCCTTACTCATGCTCGAGTGCTTGTGCTGCAGTTATACGCTTTCGAGGGTCATACCTGCCAAAGAGAATAGTTTCAGATATTATGATTCCAACATGTAACAGTACCACAGTAAGATTCAGATGCTGATAACAACAATTCAAAATTGCTGACAGAAAACCAAGAACAAATGTTTTGAGCTGTTATTCAAATCAAACGATGAAAATAACAGTCTGGATCATTAAAATGGCAAGAAATTAGTTTCCATCTCCATTCTTATCAACATGGTTGAAAATCTCAGACCATTCTAAGCGGCAAAGTTAAAACTTGTTCCAATACCAAGCCTTAATACTACTAGACACGAGTATTCCCTCCTACGTCACCCATGCTAATCTAACCAATGAGTATTATATCATGCTGACAATTTTGAATACTATGACCCAGGTCGAGATGAATCTAAATAATATTTTTTATTTTTTTAGAGTACAAAGTCATATTCAATTAAGTATTAATTCCTATAGTCATATTTTTAAAAGTAAAAAGGTTAAGTGGAAGAAGATTATCAAGAGCAAATTTTATATGAATTCATTTTTTGTTAGAATATTATATATATGGTTAGGGATAATTATTTCCTAGAATAAAGTTTGAATTATTCCTAAGATACGGTTTGATTTATTCTTTTGACTAGGCCCTAATTTTTGTATATAAATACGGCTTCCTCTATGTAATAAGGTAACTCTTTTTTTATGAAATAACATGGTATCAGAGCATTAGATTTTCGGTTTCCGCCTTTCGCGTTTCTTTTTCCCGCCGCTGCTCGCGTTCCTTTCCCGAACGCGACGTTCCAAGCTGCGGACGCCGGCGCTGCTCCTGTTGCACAGAAGAAAACTCGTGACATCTTCCTCGCGCGGACGCCTTCCCCGTCGCTTCTGCGCCTTTCTTTCGTCGGCGTCGTCGCTCTCCAGTGCAAGGACGCCTCCCCACAACTCGCGACGATATGCGCATCTGTGACGATCTGCGCGTCTCCGCCTCCCTCGCGACACGCAACGGCCTCCTCCCTCGCGGCTCGTGATCAGCTTCTCCACCTCGCACACAACGCCCTCCCAACTCCGCCAGCACCCCCTTTCCCTGCCTCCGCATCGCCCTGCAACGCCGACCCACCGCCGCCTTCTTGCTCAGCCGCTGCTCGATCAGAGGAGGCGAGGCCAGAGCAGGATCCCAGGAACGCGCTGAGCAATTGGGGATCTGGAACCCTTGGGAAGTGCAAGCCCTCTCCGGTGCGGCTGAGCAACTTGCATATTTTCCGTGCAGCTATTCCTTCCGTCGGCCAGCCATCTTCTTTGATCTGTTGGAGTTTCCCACAGTTCTGGACAGCCACAGCAGCCCCTTCTCTTCACTTGTACAGCATCTTCTCCATCTGATCAGGACCTGCTTCATTCGTCATGTCTAGCTCCAGCACTTCGAAGCCAGGTTTCCCAATTTTTACCAACCACGTCACGGCACCGCTATCATCTGAGCTCTTGAATGGTAAGAACTACTCCTCTTGGGCCTCCCACATTAAGCTTTGGCTTGTTGGACAGGATTATGAGACACATCTAACCCAAACTAAGGAGAATATTCAAGTCGCTAATCGTCCTTTATGGAAAAAGGTTGATGCTCAGTTGTGTTGCATTATAAGTCGGGTTACGTCCCTCTTTGCTTTGGTTCATTCCGATGTCTGGGGTCTGAGTCGTATTGCCTCTTCATTGGAGTCAAGATATTTTGTTACTTTTATAAACGATTTTTCCCATTGTACTTGGTTATATCTGATGAAGGATCGTTCGGAATTGTTTTCTATTCTCCAATCTTTTTTTAATGAAGTAAAAACACAATTTGGTATCCCTCTTCGATCCTTGCAGAGTGATAATGCACGTGAGTATCTATTTACTCTGTTTCGGACCTTCTTGGCATCTCATAGCGTATTACATCGGACGTCTTGTCCTCATACCCCCCCAACAGAATGAAGTTGCAGAGCGCAAGAATCGTCATCTTCTAGAGACCACCCGGACTCTTCTCCTTCACTCTCACGTTCCTCTTCGTTTTTGGGGTGACGTTGTACTTACTGCATGTTATCTCATTAATCGCATGCCTTCCTCCACTTTACAGGGTCAAATACCATATCATGTACTTTATCCGAAGCAGTCCCTTCATCCTTTACCACCTAGGGTCTTTGGTTCTACATGTTTTGCTCATGCTCTTGATCCTGACATTAATAAACTCTCTCCTCGATCGCATAAATGTATTTTCCTTAAGTACCCACGGTCTAAGAAAGGGTATAAGTGTTATTCCCCTATATTCCGTCGGTATTTCACCTCTACTGATGTCACGTTCTTTGATTCAGTTCCTTTCTTTGGGTCTTCAGAGTCGTCATCCGAGGTCCATCCTTCTATGCCTGTACCAGTCTTTGATCCTCCGGAGGATTCTCTATCACCCCCAACCTCAATTCCTCCTCCTTTGCAGGTTTATCAGCGTCGTCCTCGTCCTGTTTTGTTGTCGCCCAATACTGACTCTGCCATGGGATCATCTCCAGAGCCAGATCCACTGCTCCTTCCTCTAGTTCAGTCTTCTGACTCTGATATTCCCATTGCACTTCGAAAAGGTATACGTTCCACTCGTAATCCTTCTCCTCATTATGTTTCTTTGAGTTATCATTGTCTTTCTCCTTCCTATTATTCTTGTCTTTCCTCCTTGTCGTCTGTTTCTCTTCCGAAGACTGCAGAAGATGCATTTGCCCATCCAGGATGGAAACAGGCTATGCTGGACGAAATGAGTGTCTTACGGAGCTGTGGGACTTGGGACCTCGTTCCTCTACCACCAAGAAAGTCAGTTGTTGGTTGTCGATGACTATATACGGTGAAGGTTGGTCC
Source organism: Wurfbainia villosa (assembly GCA_025175895.1). NCBI lineage: Eukaryota > Viridiplantae > Streptophyta > Magnoliopsida > Zingiberales > Zingiberaceae > Wurfbainia > Wurfbainia villosa. The sequence goes on along the minus strand of CM045996.1, from coordinate 14,561,003 downwards.
AGACGGAATGGTTGATCGGCTTAAGGCTCGTCTCGTTGTTAAAGGCTATACTCAGGTCTTCTGATTGGATTATGGGGACACGTTTTCTCCTATTGCCAAGGTGTCCTCTATACGCTTATTCATGTCCATTGCTGCGATTCAACACTGGCCTCTATATCAGTTGGACATCAAAAATGCGTTCTTATATGGTGACCTACTCAAAGAAGTCTACATGGAGCAACCTCCGTGCTTTGTTGCTCAGGGGGAGTCTTCTGGTCTTGTGTGCCGCTTACGAAAATCTTTATATGGTCTTAAGCAGTCACCCAGAGCATGATTCGGTAGATTCAGTATTGTAATTCAATAGTTCGGCATGACTCGGAGCGAGGTTGATCATTCTGTCTTTTATCGTCACTCATCTACTGGTTGTATCTATCTAGTGGTTTATGTTGATGATATTGTCATCACAGGTAGTAATCATCTCGGGATCTCACAGGTGAAACACCTTTTCAAACATTTCCAGACAAAAGATCTCGGCAGACTTAAATATTTCTTGGGGATAGAAGTAGCACAGTCCAGAAATGGGATCATTATATCCCAAAGGAAGTATGCAATGAATATTCTAGAAGAAACAAAAATATTAAACTCAAAGACAGTTGACAACCCTATGGATCCTAATGTCAAGCTCCTGCCAAATAAGGGGGAGTCTCTACCAGATCCTGAACGATACAGGCGATTAGTAGGGAGACTAAGTTACATTACTGTTACTCGTCCAAATATCTCATTTGTAGTAAGTGTAGTAAGTCAATTCCTCAACTCTATGTAAAGAACATTGGGATGCTGTGATTCGCATTGTTCGATATATCAGAAGCGCTCCAGGAAAGGGTCTTTTGTATGAAGACAAAGGACATACTCGAGTCATAGGATATTCTAATGCAGATTGGGCAGGATTTCCCAGTGATAGGAGATCCACTTCTGGTTTTTGTATATTTGTCGGAGGTAACCTTGTTTCTTGAAAAAACAAAAAGTAGAATATTGTGGCAAGATCTAGTGCAGAGGCAGAATATTGAGCTATGGTCATAGCCAGTCAAGTGCTTATATGGCTCAAACAGTTGCTTCAGGAGCTAAGGTTTGGAGATATTACACAAATGTTACTTATATATGATAACCAGGTCGTCATGCATATTGCCTCAAATCCAATTTTTCATGAGAAGACAAAGCATATTGAAGTCGACTGTCACTTTGTCAGAGAGAAAGTCATATCTGGAGAAATATCTACTAGTTTTGTTAATTCACATGATCAACTAGCAGATATATTTACTAAGTCACTGAGAGGTCCCTGAATTGACTACATATATAATAAGCTGGGTGCATATAATTTATATTCTTCAGCTTGAGAGGGAGTGTTAGAATATTATATATATGGTTATGAATAATTATTTCCTAGGATAAAGTTTGAATTATTCCTAGGATAGGGTTTGATTTACTCCTTTGACTATGTCCTAATTTTTGTATATAAATAGGGCTTCCTCTATGTAATAAGATAACTCTTTTTTTATGAAATAACAAACACATTGAAGTAATAAAGAGTGAAAATAATTTAATTAAATTATCTAATTAATTGATGTAATCTTATTAAAGAAATTATTGGTATGGTACAATAAACTTAAATTGAATACATTATTGCTAAAAATTTTATTTTTAAAATTTATAATTTTGTCACTTATTGCTCTAAATTTTTTTCAAATAATTTTTTAATTATTATAAACATATTTTAAAGTAAAAAGCAAAGTGGAGGAATATTAAATTAAATTTCATTTTAATTCCTATGCTTGGTGCTACAGTAAATTGTTATAGTGTGACCTTGTGATTCGAATAATAGAAATGGTCTCTTGAAATGCAGGGTAAATTGACGAACAATAAATCCAATGTAATTCCCGAGACTTATATGGGCAAGAGCTTCGTGCACTAAATTATCTTTTTTTATTTTAATTTAACTTAGTACGCTTGGGAGCATACAACTACACAACACAAGATCAAAATTATACCATTCGAGTTAAAATCCGAAACTTCAGAATAAAAAGATTTTAAAACTTGCTTACCAATGTAACAAGGCAGCCAACAACCAAATAAATCTTGGTTAATTCATATCAACAATGATAGTTTAGTTCAATAACCATTTTACTGTGAGATGAGCTAACTAAGAGATAAAAGAAGGCAGACAGGAACAATCACAGCAGCATAGAAATATATGGAAAATGAATGGGGTTGCAGCAAGCCAACAACCAAATGCTAGATTAATCAACAAGGTCAGCTGCTAGATATAAGAAAAATATCCACAGTTTAAGGCTAAATGGTTGCTGGATCATGACATATGTATCAAAATATGCAACGATTCCATCAAGTACATTTACAAAATGGCAAGAGATAGATAGCCCAAGGATTGATCAACAATGGCAACCACCAAATATAAATTTAAAGAAAATAGCTCAGCAGTTCATGACAAACATATAGAAAGATTGCAACAAATCAATCAAGTACTTTGCTAGATGGCAAAAGATAGATACATTGATTCAGATATACCAAAATTATTAACAACCAAATATAAATTAAGAAAATAGCTCAATCCAGATTGATCAACAATGTCAGTGATCAAATATGTATTTAAAGCTAACATTTTAAGGAAAAATGTTTGCTGGATCATGAAAATATATGGACAGCTATAGTTCCATCAACTTAGTTAATGGAACAAATGGGGAAAAAAACTAGTTTAATGTCAGGTACCAAATTGATAGCCAGATTGATAAAAAAATTAAAAAAAATAAAAAACGATCAAAGTACTACAACAACCAACCAAGTCTTATCCCACTAAATGGGATCGGCTATATAAATCTTTCTACACCATTGGACTCTATCCCCTACTATATCATCTATACTTAAATAAATTTTATCTTATTTTATTATTGTTTACCAAGTCTTTTTTGGTCTTCCTCTTCCTCGTTTAATATGTATATTTGTTATTGTTTCACATCGTCTAACTGGAGCATTTATTGATCTTCTAAGTACATATTCGTACCACTTTAAACGTGTCTCTCGGAGTTTTCCTTCGATAGATGCAACTACTACTTTCTCTCTAATAATCTCATTTCTTATTCTGTCCATTCTCGTATGTCCACACATTCACCTTAACATCCTCATCTCTGCAACTCTCATTTTTTGGCTCATATGCTCGAATCGTAGTCCAACATTCAGCGTCATAAAACATAATAGTTCTAACTGCCGTTTTGTAGAACTTCCCTTTCAGTTTCAGAAGTACTTTACGATCATATAAAACACCCGATGTTTTTCTCCATTTCAACTATCCTGCTTGTATTCTATGTAAAACATCTCTCTCAATCCCTCCATCACCTTGTAAAAATGATCCTAAATATTTAAAACTCTCGGTTTCAGATAACTCATCATCTCCTATCTTAATACTTGTATCAGTATGTCTAACATTACTAAACTTAAATTTCATATATTCTGTCTTTACTCTACTAAAAGCCTAAAACCTCTCACTTCTAGTGTTTTCCGCCAAGATTCTAGTTTAGCATTTACCCCTTCACGTGTCTCATCTATCAAAACAATATCATATGCAAACAACATGCACCACGGTACCGTGTCTTGAATATATCCACTGAATTTGTCCATGATTAGTGTAAAAAGATAGGGACTTAGAGCTGATCCTTAATGTAACTCTATCTTTATTAGAAATGCTTCAGTTAATCCGCCTGAAGTTTTCACTCTAGCCGTTACTTCCTCGTACATATCCTTAATTAGTTCAATATATATTATGCTAACACCTCTCTTTTCTAGAATTCTCCATATAATTTCTCTTGAGACTTTATCTCAAGCTTTTTCTAAGTCAATTAATACTATGTATAAATCCTACTTTTGCTCCCGATACTTTTCAATTAGTTGTCTGAGAAGATATATAGCTTCTATTGTCGACCTTCCTGGCATGAACCCAAATTGATTTTCAAAAACCGTGGTCTCCTTCCTTAATCTTTTTTTTATTACTCTTTCCCAAAGTTTCATGGTATGACTCATTAGTTTAATACCCCTATAGTTTGCACAAGTTTGTATGTCTCTTTTATTCTTATATAAGAGAATTAGATTACTTACCCTCATTGATCAAGCATCTTTTTTGTTTTTAATATAATGTTAAATAATTTTGTAAGTCATTCGATACCTTATTTCCCTAAGCACTTTCATACCTCTATTGGAATATCATCTTGTCTAATGGATTTTCTATTTTGCATTCCATTTAAAGCTTATTCTACTTCTGAAATTTGAATTCTACGATAAAAATTTAAATTTCTATACTCATTTGACCTACTTAAATTGCCTAAATTAAATTGATCATCTAACCCTTTATTAAAAAGTTGATGAAAATATCTCTTCCACTGCTCTTTTATTTCTTCACCATTTACTAGTACCCTATTGCATTCATCTTTAATACATCTTATTTGATTAAGATTTTTTGACTACCTCTCTCTCACTTTAGCTAGTAAATATCCCTTTCACCATCTTTTGTATCTAATTTTCGATATGACCGTTTAAAAGTTTCATTCTTAGCTTCATTTACTACTTTCTTGGCTATTGTATATTTTTTCAAATTTTCTTAGTTCTTATAAATATATAATTCCTTATAGATTGTTAGTTTTTTCTCCACTTTCTCTTTTACTTTCTCATTCCACCACCAAGATTCCTTACTTGGTGGTGTATGCCCCTTTGACTCACCGAGTATACTCTTGGCTACTATTTTCAAGTTTAATATTATATTAGGGTCACTATATATTTCATCTAATACTTGTACTCCTACCTTCTCCTTAAATATGGTTTGTTTCTCATACTTTAACTTTCACCACTTAATTTTAGGAGTCGTGCATATTTTTCTTCTTTTAATACTATGTTTGAGACGTATATTCAATACTATTAACCTACGTTGGATAGTTAAGCTTTCTCCAAGGATGACTTTATAATCTTTACAAATTTTTCCCTCTCTCTTCCTAACCATAAGAAAGTCAATTTGCAATTTATTATTTCCACTTTTGAACGTGACCAAGTGCTCTTCTCTTTTCTTAAAAAACATATTAGCTAGTATAAGATCATATGATATTGCAAAATTCAATATAATTTTACCTTCTTCATTTCTTGTTCCAAGCCCATAACTCCCATGCACCCTCTCATATTGCTCATTTTTCACTCCCACATGCCCATTTAAATTGTCTCCTATTAAAATCATTTTATTTGACGGAATATTTTATAATACTTCATCTAGGTCGTCCCAAAATCTTAATTTGATATCTTCATCTAATCCTGCTTGAGGTGCATATACACTAATTATATTCATAGTTTCTTTCTCTACTACTATTTTGAGAGCTATAATTCTATCCCCCTTTCTAACTACTCCTAAAAATTTAATCCGTTAACGAACTATCTATAATAATACCCACTCCATTTCTTGTTTTACTCTTTCCTATATATCATAACTTAAAACTCGAGTTATCTATTATCTTTGCCTTTTCGCCTGTCCATTTTGTCTCTTGTACATACAAAATAGTAATTCTTCTCCTAATCATCGTATCTACTACCTCCATTATTTTAACCAGTGAGAGTTCCTATGTTTCATATACCAAATTTTAGACTATTAGTTTTCCTATAATATTTGTTCTTACCCAATCTATGGTGTGAGAACTCTTGTTTATTTAACATTACACTCAAGTTCTTATGGAGATGTAGCGGTCCTTACCGATATATTATAGTCGGACCCTGCAACGCAAACTCTCGCATATTTATCACTACACTCGAGTTCTGGAGATGCAGCAGTCATTGCCGAGATGTTACAATTGGACTCTGTAACGTGTTCCTTTCGGGGAATAATCTAACATTAGCACAATAATTTGATGGATCCATTCATTGAACATTTATCAAATGAAAACTTAAAGAAACTAAGCTAATAATTTAATGGTGAAACATTTTTCATTTCATAATACCAATTATTAATTCATGATATTGTCAGTAGTAAGCCCTAAAGTCAATTATATGATGATTGACTAGGGACTTGTGTATCATATTCTATTAATAATAAAGGCAAAGTTTGGTTATTATATTTACTTCATGCTTGTGTAAGCCGAATAAATATAATAATACCCTAGAAAGTAGATTCTCATCTACAACATATCAATTGATAGAATTTATTGTGAGAGGCTGTAAAGAACACTATTCTTAAATATTCCTAGTCAAGCATTAATATACAAGGGCAATATTAATGCATTGAGGCTAGCATGTAAGCCAATTGATGACTTGATCTCACAAGTCATGGATATGTGATATCACGTTGACACATGGGTGTATATTAGAGAATATATACTAAATTGATCCGCCGTGAGAAAGTTTCATGGATCGTCATATTGACTATTGGTATGATTAGTCATTAGACCTAAAATCACTACGGTTCCCTACGTAAGGAGTTATGTACTTTGGTATCATCAAACATCACCCGTAACAGGGTGGACTATAAAGGCGATCACTGGGTATGTAATAAATTATGCGGAGGGATGTGAGTGATATAGATAGGATATATTCCTTCCATATGACGGGAGTGATATCTTTAGGCCTCTTAATAGAGTAGGACCACGAAATGCATGGTCATGCTCAAATGAGTCAATATGAGATATTGAGCTCATTTGTTTGAGTGAGTCTACTTGGGGATCAAGAGCATAAAGATTGATAAGAGGATGACACGATCTATACCTCATTGATCGATCTAAATATCGAGGATAGAAGGACAAGGTTATATATTATAGTAGTCACAGTAAGGTTATGTCGGATCTCGGCGTTCTTGTACAGGTATGATGATCGTTCTTTAGATGTAAACTCATTGCTTATGTTTCTAAAAGGGTTTTAGAAACATTGTCGGCGCTGAAGAACCTGTTAGATGGGTCACACACAAAGAACACGTTATTTTAGAGATAGGATCATCTTAGTTTGACTAAATGAATCATTAGTTAATTGAATGGACTAGAATGAGTTAGACTCATTGCTTGGCCAAACTTGAGTTTAATTTGAGTTAGACTCAAATTGATTTAATTTGAGTTAGACTCAAATGAAACCAATTGAAGAAGGAAAATGAGAAGGGGTTGAACATTCATGCATAATGGATGAAGATTAATCATGCATTAATGAAAAAAAAAGAGCACCAAAGGTTAGCATGATTAATGATGATTAATCTTGCATGAAATGGGATTAATTGTATGCAATTGGATTTCATGACACTCCTCAACGTTGCATGCAAATGGATTAATTGCATGCAATGGGATTTCATGACACTCCTCAACGTTACATGCAAATGGATTAATTGCATGCAATGGGATTTCATGACACTCCTCAACGTTACATGCAAATGGATTAATGCATGCAATTGGAATTTGAGAAGTTTTCTCAACATTGCATGTAAATGGTTTAATGCATGCAAATGAGATTAATGCAATAAAATGGTATATGAGAATGCTACTCAACGTGAGTGGAAATGGATCTCTTCCTTGTCGTGTAGGCATTTTTCCCATTCCCTTCTCTTTTCTTCTTGGCCAAAAGTTAGTCTTTGGTGGAGAGCCTTGGTGTGGTTACTAGCACAACCAAAGGTTTTGTCTCCTTCTCCAAGATAGTGTTCGTGTGGATACCGTAGAGGCGCGCCCATTCTGATCGCGCTAAGATCCATCATCAAGGAGTTGCTGTCGGGATTGTGAAGGGCTACGCTACAAGGTTAACTTCTTGACTAAGGTGTAGTTAAAAGAAACGATTTCTTTTATGTATACACATGGATCTATGGAGGGATCAAGTTTTTTTCGCTGCGTTTGCGATTATTTTCGCAATAAATCCCAACAGTAGTATCAGAGCCACTTGTGTATACATAAAGATCGTTGTATGTCATTTTATATGTGATATGAAATTTGAATAAGAAGTTTATTATAAGTGCATGCACGATTATTTGGGTGATTTTGTGCAACGACATGTGCATGGCATATTTGTTGATCGAACAACATATTTGTCGTTCAGATCTATCACCCATAATTTCTACGAACAGTGGCACGCACGGGTCTCGCGTTCATTATGATGGACTAAGGGCAGCGACTCATTCAAAGAGTTGTTAAAATAAAATCTTGCTCGGGGGGTGCGACCCCCTGAACCCCACAAGGGGCACTAGCCCTTGACCCTGCTCGCTAACCGACTAGTGGGACCGCCGCATCGTAGCGGCTTAAAAGTCATGTTTAGCATCATAATAAAATTTGCATGTCAGAGATATTTGTGAATGATATATGCCATTGTACATGGTTATGACCTTAACCCCGATGAGATTGTGGTTGTATTGCGTGTGCATGTTGTAATTCATAATACGGCCTACGTGTCGTGTCTTCCTCTATATTTTTCCTAGTTGTAAATAAAGCTAGATTTAGACTCGAATGTAACTCGAATATTCTTATTTTGTAATGTACGAAATGAGGAATGAAAAATATATTGGAGGATGAAATTACAAGAAGGATGCCGACAACACACAACAACTAAAGGACGCATTTGGAGAAGATATTACCCCTAGGTTGACCCATCGCTCTTCTCATTGGCTTGAGGAGATCGTAGAATCGAGTCATAACCATGTCAAGCTTAAGTTTATATGTTGTTGATATATGCTTTGTATGTATGTGATGCATGTTAAATAATAATTTTATCTTAATTAAGTCAATATAGATATGCCTACCAAAGTTTGATACTCACTACTATCTCGATCATTTGTTGTTGGGTTTGTCAAAGCAAAGTGACACATTTTATCTTGGTAGAGTGCGAGTGGACAATTGTGATGTCCTGCTATCGAACTTTGGGTGAGACTTAACTGAGTTATCTCAATTAGATTGAGAACTTAGAGGCATATTCTAAAAGTTAGGAAGATAAGGTAAGAGAACAATTATACTAAGTCTTGGGCGATTAGCCAAAGCTAACTCAAAAAAAAAAAAATGTGGAACCGCCACATTAGCGGCCCCCTCCGGCTGCCCGTACCGGTAGAGGAGGTAAATCATGACCCAAGTGACAAGTGCAAAGGAGGGGATCGGTCAATAGCCCAAAGTCATGACCTCCTCAAGAATTGACCCCTGCTACTTAAGAGTTACCCTTTTGCACTTACCAACTGGGCTAGCTCTGTGGGCTAGCCAAAGCTAACTCAAGATAATGTGTAATGTGAATCTTGACCCTTTTTCTTCTAAAGAGTTGCATAAGATGTAATTGGTGAAATATTGCCTACCTATCATACTAAATCTTGAGCGATTAGCCAAAGCTAACTCAAGGTGAGGTATGATATGGATCTTGTCCCACATGAATTTGTAGTTGTTGAGCTGGGAGCTAGTAGTGTGGGCAAAAGGCATTTGCCTACATCCATGACTATCCCCTACCGAAGCTCTGCGATTTAGGAGCATCATTTAATTAAAGGCCTAATTAAATGATTTATATATGATACTTATTTATGCATTTTACTGTTGTAGATCATCATGTCATCTAACACGTCAAATACTCTCTCTCTGTGATCTGTCCTTGAGAAGGACAAGCTCAACGGAGCTAATTTCCTAGACTGGTACAGAAACTTGAGGATCGTCCTCAAGCAAGAACGAAAATCAGACGCCCTAGAAGCAACCTCTTCTGAAGCACCCGCCACTACCGCCACTCGTGTGAGAAAGATGCTTCTAAGCATTAGATGACGACGACTAGATGTATCTACCTAATGCTTGCCACCGTGAACTCACGAGCTTGAGCGGCGAGAATATGGACGCACATAATTGGTTGAGCACCAAACAACTAAGCTAGGCACGAGCGGTTTGAGGTGTCTAAGGCCCTATTTGCATGCAAGATGCAAGAAGGAACTCCTATAGGAACTCACGTACTCAAGATGATTGGGTACATAGAGAACCTTGAGAGACTAGGATTTCCACTGGGCTAAGAATTGGCCACTGACCTTATTCTGCAATCATTGTTGAAAGGGTATAGTCAATTTGTCATGAACTATAACATGAACGAAATTGACAAGTCTCTGCCTGAGATGCTCAGCATGTTGAGAACTGTTGAACCCAATCTCAAGAAAACCAAGACTAGTAACGTACTGATGGTTAAAAAGGGAAAAGGCAAAAGGAAGCCTAAAGGCAAGGGTAAGACCCAAGCCATAGACAAGGCCAACTCTATTACATCAAAGGCTAAAGGCGGGGTGTCTAAAGAAGGGGACTGCTTCCACTGCGGTGAGACCGGGCATTAGAAAGGAACTGCAAGTTATACCTAAAGGAAGTCAAGAAGAAAAGAAGTGAGACTTCTGCCTCAGGTATATATGTTATAGAAGTCAATTTATCTATTTCTTCTTCATGGGTATTAGACACCGATTGTGCATAACACATTTGTACTAATGTGTAGGGCCTAAGAAAGACTAGATCATTGACAAAGAGTGAAATGGACCTACGAGTAGGCAATGACGCAAGAGTTGCTACTATAGCTGTAGGAACACTCTTTATCTTTGCCCACTGAGCTTATTTTGGAACTAGAAGAGTGTTATTGTGTGTCTGCTTTAACTAAGAACATTATCTCTGTTTCTTGTTTGGACAAGAGAGGTTTCTCGTTTATGATTAAGGACAAATGTTGTTTTATTCATTTAAATGATATGTTCTATTACAGCGCATTTCTTATAAATGGACTCTATGTTCTAGACTTTGAAAATCCAAACTATAACATAAATACCAAACGATTCAAATCGAATGATTTGAACCAAACATATCTCTGACATTGTCGCCTGAGTCACATAAATGAGAATCGTATATCCCAGCTCCATAAGGATGGATTACTGGACTCATTTGATTTTAAAACATATGAGACATGTGAATCCTGTCTTCTAGGCAAGATGACCAAGACTCCATTTATTGGACATGGCGAAAGAGAGACAGACTTGTTAGGACTCATACATACTGATGTATGTGGCCCTTTCAATATCGCTGCTAGAGGAGGCTATTAGTACATCATCAATTTTATTGATAATGTCAGTAGATACGACTATGTATATCTCATGAAACACAAGTCGAAATTCTTTAAAAAGTTCAAAGAATTTAAGAGTGAAGTACAAAACCAACTTGGCAAAAGTATTAAGATACTTCGATCAGATCGAGGTGGTGAATACCTTAGCCAACAGTTTCGTGACCATCTAATTGAGTGTGGGATCATATCTGAACTCACTCCACCTGAAACACTACAGTGGAATGGTGTATCCGAACGGAGAAATCGTACTTTATTAGATATGGTACGATCGATGATGAGTCAGACTGATCTACCTACTTCCTTCTAGGGATTCGCTCTAGAGATGACTGTCTTTACACTTAACCACGTTCCATCTAAAGCTGTCATAAAGACACCATATACGATATGAATTGGGAAGAGTTCTAAAATGTCTTTTATGAAAATTTGGGGTTATGAGGCTTATGTTCGACGTCAAGTCTCCGACAAACTAGGCCCCAAATCAAACAAGTACTACTTTGTAGGATATCCCAAGAAAATGAAGGGATATTACTTTTACAATCTCATACAAGGCAAAGTGTTTGTCGCTAGAAATGACGTATTTCTAGAAAGAGTTTATTTCTAAAAGAACTAGTGGGAGTAAAATTCATCTTGAAGAAGTTCAAGATATGGATAGCACTGAGGCCTTGATGGAAATTGAACAGGCACCACAAAATATTGTGGATGATGAGATTGTTGCACAAGAAGTTGTGGAGAAACAACCTGTTCAAGTAGACAAAGCTCTTCGCAGGTCTAATAGGATACGTCGTCAGCCTGAGAGATATTCATTTCTCTTGTCTGACCATGATGACGTTATGCTTGTTGAGTTGAACGAACCTACATCCTATCAGGAAGCTGTGATGAGCCTAGATTCTGAGAAATGACTAGATGTCATAAGGTCCGAAATGGAATCCATATACACTAACCAAGTATGGACTTTAGTTGATCCACCTGAAGGGGTCAAACCCATTGGGTGTAAGTGGGTCTTTAAGAGAAAGATTGACATGGACAGTCTTATGCATACTTATAAAGGGCGATTGGTAGCTAAAGGTTTCAAGCAGATTCATGGTATTGACTATAATGAAACTTTTTCACCAGTTGCGATGCTTAAGTCTATTCGGATCATGCTTGCTATTGCAGCTTACCATGATTATGAGATCTGGCAAATGGATGTCAAAACTGCGTTTCTGAATGGAAACCTACTCGAGGATGTGTACATGACACAACCTGAGGGTTTTCTAAATCCAAAGCATGTTGGAAATGTATACAAGCTGCAAAGGTCGATTTATGGTTTAAAGCAAGCATCTAAAAGCTGGAATCTTCGATTCGATGATGCGATCAAAAAGTTTGGTTTCATCAAGAATAAAGATGAATCCTGTGTCTACAAGAGGGTTAGTGGAGCATAGTTATCTTTCTTATCTTATATGTTGATGACATACTTCTTATTGGCAAAGATATCCCTATGCTGCAGTCTGTGAAGACTTGGCTTGGGAATTGTTTCTCGATGAAAGACTTAGAAAAAGCAGCCTATATATTGAGCATCAAGATCTATAGAAATAGATCTAAGAGACTTCTTGGCCTAAGTCATAGTACATACATTGACAAGGTGTTAAATCGTTTTGCCATGCAGAATTCCAAGAAAGGATTTCTGCCAAGACTCAATGTCCCTCTTTTAAGGAGGAGAGAGACCGCATGGATCAGATCCCTTATGCATCTGCTATAGGGTCTATCATGTAGGCTATGTTTTGTACTCACCCCGATGTCTCGTATGCTTTGAGCATGACGAGCAGATACCAGTTAGATCCAGGTGAAAGTCACTAGACAGTTGTCAAGAACATTCTTAAGTACTTACGAAGGACGAAAGAATATTTCTTGATATTTGGAGGTGATGAGGAGCTAGCTTTAAAGGGTTACTATGATGTAAGCTTCCAAACCGATAAGGATGATTTTAGATCGCAGTCAGGGTATGTATTTTGCTTAAATAGTGGCGTTGTGAGCTGGAAGAGTTGAAGACACAACAGAAATTCTACAATGCCGCAGATATTATCAAGGCTCGATCAGAAAGGAGGTTGTTTGGATCCTGAAGTTCATCACTGAACTTGGGGTGGTTCCCAGCATGGCGGACCCTATAGACCTCTATTGTGATAACAATGGGGCTATTACACAGGCTAAGGAACCTCGCTCTCATCAGCGATCCAAACACATATTACGGCGGTTTCATCTCATTCGAGAGATCATCGATAAAGGAGATGTGAGGATATGCAGAGTACCGACATATGCTAACATCGCATATCCTTTGATCAAGGCTTTGGCACAGAGAAAGTATGATGGTCATACTAGGTCACTGGGTATTAGATATTAGAGTGATTGGCACTAGTGCTAGTGGGAGATTGTTAATAGTAAACCCTAGACCCAATTATGTGATGATTGACTAGGGACTTATGTATCATATTCTATTAATAATAAAGGCAAAGTTTGATTATTATATTTACTTCATGCTTGTGTCAACCGAATAAATATAATAATATCCTAAAAAATAGGTTCTTATCTATAGCACATCAATTGGTAGAATTAATTGTGAGAAACTGTAGAAAACACTATTCTTAAACATTCCTAGTCAACCATTAATATACAAGAGCAATATTAATGCATTGAGACTTGCATGTAGGTCAATTGATGACTTGATCTCACAAGTCATGGATATGTGATATTACGTTGACACATGGGTATATATTAGAGAATATATACTAAATTAATCCGCCGTGAGAAAGTTTTATGAATCGTCATATGAGTGTCATAAACTTTCTCATAGTGACTATTGGTATGATTAGTCACTAGACCTGAAATCACTACGGTTCCCTACGTAAGGAGTTATATACTTTGGTATCGTCAAACGTCACCCGTAACAGGGTGGACTATAAAGGCGATCACTGGGTATGTAACAAATTATGCGGAGGGATGTGAGTGATATAGATGGGATTTATCCCTCGCACATGACGGGAGTGATATCTTTAGGTCTCTTGATAGAGTAGGACCACGAAATGCATGGTCATGCTCAAATGAGTCAATATGAGATATTGAGCTCATTTGTTTGAGTGAGTCTACTTGGGGATCAAGAGCACAAAGATTAATAAGAAGATGACACGATCTATGCCTCATTGATCGATCTAGATATCGAGGATAGAAGGACAAGGTTATATATTATAGTAGTCACAGTAAGGTTATGTCGATTCGGCATTTCTTGCCACTGGGGGATGATGCATTGATAGATGTCACTCATTGCTTATGTTTCTAAAAGGATTTTAGAAACATTGCCAACGTTGCAAGAACCTATTGGGTCACACACAAAGAACACATTATTTTGGAGATAGGATCATCTTAGTTTGACTAAATGAATCATTAGTTAATTGAATGGACTAGAATAAGTTAGACTCGTTGTTTGGCCAAACTTGAGTTGGACTCAAATTGGTTTAATTTGAGTTAGACTCAAATGAAACCAATTGAAGAAGGCAAATGATAAGGGGTTGAACATTCATGCATGATGGATGAAGATTAATCATGCATTAATGAAAAAAAAAAAAGGAGCACCAAAAGTTAGCAGGATTAATGATGATTAATCTTGCATGAAATGGGATTAATTGCATGAAATGGGATTAATTGACTCCTCAACGTTGCATGCAAATGGATTAATTGCATGCAATGGGATTTCATGACACTCCTCAACGTTACATGCAAATGGATTAATGCATGCAATTGGAATTTAAAAAGTTTTCTCAACATTGCATGCAAATGGATTAATACATACAAATGAGATTAATGCATAAAAATGGTATATGAGAATGCTACTCAACGTGAGTGGAAATGGATCTCTTCCTTGCCGTGTAGGTGTTTTTCCCATTCCCTTCTCTTTTCTTCTTGGCCAAAAGCTAGTCTTTGGTGGAGAGCTTTGGTGTGGTTGCTAGTACAACCAAAGATTTTGTCTCCTCCAAGATATTGTTCGTGGGGATACCGTAGAGGCGCGGTCATTCTGATCGCGCTAAGATCCGTCATCAAGAAGTTGCTGTCGGGATTGCGAAGGGCTAAGCTACAAGGGTAACTTCTTGACTAAAGTGTAGTTAAAAGAAACGATTTCCTTTATGTATACACATGGATCTCTGAAGGGATCAAGTTTTTTCCGCTGCTTTTGCGATTATTTTCGCAATAGATCCCAACAGATTTCTCCTTTGTTATAAAAGTTTGTGCAAAAGCCATCGTTATTTACTGTAAACTTATGAACTGAGACCTAAGCTTTTGGGATCAAGGCAACCCAATTCAATCTTTAATGGGACATGCTGCAAGTAATTGAAAGCTATGCTTTGGTACTTAAACATGAAATATGCAATCTAACTATAAATGTAGATCACTAGAGAGTTGAGAAGTGAAATTCATTAGCCTCCGTACTCCTATCAAATATAGAGACATCCATCCTAACATGTAACAATTGTTATTTAAAAAAAAAATAGATTCTTTTCTAAAAAAAGAGATGATGTCACTATGATCATTTGTACATGTTTCAAAATTTAGCAGTGTACAAAAAATACCCATTAGAGTCATTAAATTTGTTATTCACAAGGATATAATTTGGTCCCCACGTTTCTCAAATCTACATATCGTATGTATGTTATAGTTATGGTGTTTCTCTAATTGTGTCGATCTAAATATTGACAAGTAATGACAATTATCAAATAATGCAATGAATACAATGCATGTGAAGATGATGGATAATAAGCAAATTAGGTGAAGGATACCAATGATGATATTTTTTTATAGATAATAACTGAAATAAATAGAAAATATTTTACTATAGATGATGACTAAATTAAATAAAAAGTATTTCTTTAATTTTTATGAATAATATAATAATATGTATGAAATTGTCACCAAGATGATTTAAAATTGCCAACTTTATAAACAAAAATCAATTTTCAAGATAAGTTAACATATTTATACCAAGATGATGCAAGCTTAGTTGATGTTGAAGTCGTCGAGTTTTTAATTGAACCAATGGATGAAAATGAATAATTTGCCATGTACCGGATCTAGAAGAGATATTTCCCTTTTTCTTTTTTTTTCCCTTTTCTTCTGCTTTTTTTTATCTCACTAACGTTGCTACAATAACACTAACAAATATTTTCATCACCAAAGTCGACGATGCAAGACAAAGTTGACAATGCACAAAGATGATAAGAGGGATGTTAATCTATAAGAACCTAATTAACAAGAGCAACCGAGGAAGAGTCGTGTATGAAAATGGCACTAAAACTTGAGGATGATGAAAAATGAAAAATAACTAGTATTGAGACCAAATTATCAGACTTCAACTCTCACCCTAATTGTGCAACATAGTGGATATAATTCTCACACTTATCTAATAAATGAGATTTTAACCCCTTTTTATAAATTGATAAGGCAACTCAGTCCATCCCAAAAAAAAATTGCAATAACTTTTCTAAAAAAACTAGACAACTTTTTTAAAATGTCTCGTCTTATTTCTAAAATATAAAAAATAAATGAATTTTGAATAAGTTCTAATAAATTATAAAAATTAATGACTCGGTCAACTTTGAATAATTTTAAATAAAATTAAAATTCTTGATAGTGTTAGTGACAATAATCATCAAAAGAGTGATCTTCAACAAAGATAACTTTAAAAGACTTAGTAAGATATCTTATTTCCATCAAAACGACAATTGAAGGATTTTTCTCTATTATTCATCATGGCAACTACAATTAGACCCGACCATATGTCGAGTCTGGCCCAAACCTAGCCCGTAACCGAATCAATGGATCGGTTACCCGTTGACCCTGGTTAATGAGTCAATTCCGATTCTGTCGACTCAAAAATGTTGAACCGGTGATTCAAACCACCGATTCAGTGGTTAAAAAAATTAACTGTCGATTCCAATGGGTTAAAAAGTTTTTTTGTCGAATTTTGACAATCAAAATCATTTGACTGTTTTTTATCAATGGCTATGGTTTAATGTTCGTTATGTTTCAAACTCTATATATAGTGTTAGAGTAGATATCCTACAAGCCAACTGTTGGCTAGGGCTTTGATGACTCTTATAAATAAACATTCTCTATTTTAATATAATTCAATTAGTGTGACATTTACTTTATATGATACCCATGCCGAATGCATAGATAAAGTCCTTAAATATACTATAGTGAGATGTGATGGTACATATGATGATCATTATGAAATACATCAATATTCACTGTATATTCTAAACATGTTCCTAGTTAATTGGATCGCCTAATGAATAATGATAAAAGGTCGCTCGAGCTTGAGACTAACATCTGTGATGTAGTGTACTACATTTCATTGGTAAGGACATAGAGATGTTCAAGCATATAGATGAGTGCTCATATGATGAGTTCATCGAACTATCCTCACTCGGACTTTCCAAGTGGTTATCATTTATCGAGTGGATAAGTCCTTGATTGTGATTGTACACTAGTAGTCCTTATGACCTAGGACAATACTGAG
Source organism: Wurfbainia villosa (assembly GCA_025175895.1). NCBI lineage: Eukaryota > Viridiplantae > Streptophyta > Magnoliopsida > Zingiberales > Zingiberaceae > Wurfbainia > Wurfbainia villosa. Next base: position 14,543,386 of record CM045996.1, on the reverse strand, counting down.
ACTATATGTTGGGATTGTGCTTTGACTCATTTACCGACTCTATTGGGGTCATCGGGTGGTGAGATTGAATACGGTAACGAAATATATAGGAGTCAGTGAATTGCAGTCGGGGATTCATCACATACCCACGAGTGTGGATATCCTATATAATGTATTGTTCTATAGTGGATGAAGTCTTTGATCAAAGTTGTAAGATGTGCATTACGAAAGGAGTTTCCTAGTTGCACATGCGATGTCACTATAAGATACATCACATGATTGTCAAATCAATAAACTCTCGATATACCAATGGTTGTAGATTTGACCGGGATATATGAGATGAAGGGACTAGACTGTATGTTAACCATAATCGACTGATTCTTGCAGACATTATTCAGTGATACATAAGGAGTCATGGGACGGTGCTTCTAGACGCTCTTACCATGATTCGTTGGGTGTTAATCAAAATTAGTTCTAACATCCTGTAATCAAAGGGTTGATCATAGGATGAGTTATTAAGGGTATGCCCGAATAAAGGACAAATATAGTTCTGAATCACAAAGAGTTGTGAACCCACAGTTATTTGTATCCCTAAATCATTGAGAGTCACACAAATATTGATTTCCCTATTTCCCATTAAGAAAGTCAAATTCAAGGAGTTGAATTTGGCAAATGAAGTTTGATATGATCAAATGGTATATTGATAAATAAAGTTTGATATGATCAAATATGATTCATAAAAGAGTTTATGAATTGATAGGAACAAGAAGAGTGGAAATGTTCCACACTTGGTCTATAATTGGATTCATGTTGAAATTCATAATTAGATTCTAGAAATGTTCTAAAATCAAATAGCCCAAGATGTAAGAGAGATAATGGTCCATAACCCACAAGCTCATTAACAAGTTCATGATTATAAATCAATGAATAAGAGAGCTTGCTTGGAGATGAAGGAAGAGTCCCACACCTCTTCACCTTCTCCATTATGGTGGCCGGCTAAAATTCAAGGGAAGGTGAGAAGAGTTAAAAGCTCTCATGAAGAAGAGTCTTTTGGATTCTTGTAACCCTCTCCCTTTAGCCTCCTCTTCCTCTCCTCCTTAAAGTGATGGCCGACCACATTAATAGGTAAGGTTGGGAGTTTTCTTTTCAAGCTTCTATAAGCAAGGGAAGATAAGAGATCTTAAGGATGATGCATTTAGCAACTTGCTTTTTGCTTCTTGAAAAAACTCCTAGCCTTCTCCTCCCCTTAGAGATTGTGGCCGCCCCTATCAAAGAAGAAGATAGGAGATCTTCTTCCTTGGTTTCATCTAGAAGAGTCAATCTTCTTGTAATCTCTTCTCCCCTTGGAGAAGTGTTGTTGCCGCCCATAACTTTGCAAAGTTATTGTAAAGAAATCCCCTTATTGAGGGATCTTTGGGCAGCCCTTGTGAAGGGGAGTTTAGCATCACATCTCTCATCTTTGAAGAATACACCTTAATCATCTTAACGATAAAGGGCTCTTGATCTCTAGTACGGTCAAGCATTGGAAAAAGGATTCCAATCGTGGACCGAATTAGACGGAGGAAGAACGAAGGAAGCACACGATCTAAATCCCCTACTAAAGGTAGTTTGGAAGGTATGAAATTTTGCTTATAAAATTATTTCATATATGTATATTGATACATGTAATAATAATTTTATTTAGACTATGCTTAAATGATCTAGCATGTTAGTTCTAGATAGTTTAGCATTTTAAATAAAATGATTAAATTAACATTAGATATTCAATCACATGATAATTTATCATTGCTATGCATTTAAGATCTTGCTTAAGGAGTTAGATAGTATTGCATGCTTAGATTAAAAGATCATGCTTATGTTTATTTTAAAATCCATATGACCACTCCTTTGATTTAAGTGTTAAATCATAAATAAAATTTAATTTTCACTGCACATAGGGATGTATAAATACAACACGCAAATGTTAGATTTGCATGCATCAATCATGGTTTCCAAACTATGTACGACATAGCCTATAGATGTCACAGTGTTCCAACATATAGGAGGTTCATTTCATCATTTTCATCACATCTTCTCTACTCTTCTCTCTCAATCTCGCTATTTCAAGCACTTTCGATTCTTCGATTTCAATCAACTTTGATTTCAATGAAAGGTGATTCATCTTGATCTCGGAAGAGCAAGGATATTTTTATTCCAAATGTTAATCCCGAGTCCGAGAAGGCTCAATTCATCGATGATGAATCAGAGCAATTTCATACAACTGACACATAAGGAAGTACTGAAACTTCTAAGGCACATGATCCTTTACCTTTAAAATCATTAATTTTTACTAAACATTTTGAGAAAGTTGTTCTTCTCTTCAAAGAAATGCCAGCAAAATACAAACATTGCAATACCTCATATAAATTCCAATCGGGCGAAAATTACGAGTTATTCAAGCGGCACATCGAAACAAAGCACCCGATGGAATTTGAGATCGACCATTCTCAAACACAACTTTCCAAGTTTTCTTCATCCATTGAAGATATGGATTCAACAACAACAACAACAAAACCTTATCCCACTAGATAGGGTCGGCTATATGGATTCTTCTACGCCATTGGATTCTATCTCCTACTATATCATCATCTATATTTAAATAAATTTTATCTTGTTTTATTGTTGCTAACCAAGTCTTTTTTGGTCTTCCTCTTCCTCGTTTGATGTGCATATTTAGCATCGTTTCACATCGCCTAACTGGAGCATTTATTAGTTATCTAAGTACATGTCCGTATCACCTTAACATGTCTCTCGGATCTTTCCTTCAATAAATGCAACACCAACTTTTTCTCTAATGCTCTCATTTCTTATTTTGTCTATCCTCATATGTCCGCACATCCACCTTAACATCCTCATATCTGCAACTCTCATCTTTTGTTCATGTGCTCGAGTCGTAACCCAACATTCAGTGTCATATAACATAGCAGGTCTAATCGCCGTTTTGTAAAACTTCCCTTTAAGTTTTAGAGGCACTTTACAATCATATAAAACATCCGACGTTTTCCTCCATTTCAACCATCCTGCTTGTATTCTATGTAAGACATCTCTCTCAATCCCTCCATCATCTTGCAAAAATGATCCTAAATATTTAAAGCTCTCAGTTCTAGACAACTCGTCATCTCCTATCTTAACACTTGTCTCATTACGTCTAATATTGCTAAACTTAAATTCCATATATTCTGTCTTTACTCTACTAAGCTTAAAACCTTTCACTTCTAGTGTTTCCCGCCAAGATTCTAGTTTAGCATTTACTCTTTCACGTGTCTCAACTACCAAAACAATATCATCTGCAAACAACATTCACCATGGTACTGTGTCTTGAATATGTCCAGTGAGTTCGTCCATGATTAGTGTAAAAAGATAGAGACTTAAAACTGATCTTTGATTTAACCCTATCTTTATTGGAAATGCTTCAGTTAATCCACCTGAAGTCTTCACTCTGGTCGTTACTTCCTCATACATATCCTTAATTAGTTTAATATATGTTACACTAACACCTCTTTTTTCTAAAATTCTCCGTATTATTTCTCTTGGAACTCTATCGTAAACTTTTTCTAAATCAATGAATACCATATGTATATCCTACTTTTGCTCTCTATACTTTTTAATTAGTTGTCTAAGAAGATGTATAGCTTCTATTGTCGACCTTCCTGGTATGAATCCAAATTAATTTTCGAGAACCGTGGTCTTCTTCCTTAATCTTTTTTCTATTACTCTTTCCTAAAGTTTTATGGTATGACTCATTAGTTTAATACCCCTATAGTTTTTATAAGTTTGTATGTCTCCCTTATTCTTATATAAAGAAATTAGAATACTTACCCTCCATTGATTAGGCATCCTTTTTGTTTTCAATATCATGTTAAATAATTTTGTAAACTATTCAATACCTTGTTTCCCTAGAAACTTCCATACCTCTATTGGAATATCATCTAGTCCAACAGTTTTTCCATTTTGCATTCCATTTAACGCTCGTTCTACTTCTGAAATTTGAATTCTGCGATAAAAATTTAAATTTTTATACTCATTTGACCTAATTAAATTACCTAAATTAAGTTGGTCTCTTAAACCTTCATTAAAAAGTTGACGAAAATATCTCTTCCACTGCTCTTTTATTTTTTTCATCATTTACTAGTACCCTATTGCATTCATCTTTAATACATCTTATTTGATTAAGAGCTTTTGTCTTCCACTTTCTCACTTTAGTTATTATATAAATGTCTCTTTCTCCTTCTTTTATATCTAATTTTCGATATAATCGTTTAAAAGTTTCAGTCTTAGCTTCATTCATTGCTTTCTTAGCTTCTTTCTTGGCTATTGTATATTTTTTCAAATTTTCCTCATTTTTACAAATATATATTTTCTTATATGTTGTTCATTTTTCCTTGACTTTCTCTTGCACTTTCTCATTCCACCACCAAGATTCTTTACTTAGTGGTACATGTCCCTTTGACTCATTGAGTACACTCTTGGCTACTATTTTCAACTTTGATATCATCTTATCCCATGTCGAATTAGGATCACTATATATTTCATCTAATACTTGTACTCCTACCTTCTCTTTAAGTATATTTAGGTTCTCATCCTTTAACTTTCACCACTTAACTCTAGGAGTCGTATATATTTTTCTTCTATTAATATTATGTTTGAGGCGTATATCAAATACTACTAACCTATGTTGAGTAGTTAAACTTTCTCCAAGGATGACCTCAATCTTTACAAATCTTTCTATCTCTCTTCCTAACCATAAGAAAGTCAATTTGTGATTTATTATTTCCACTTTTGAACGTGACCAAGTGTTCTTCTTTTTTCTTAAAAAATGTATTAGCTAGTATAAGATCATATGCTATTGCAAAATCCAATATAGTTTTACCTTCTTCATTTCTTATTCCAAACCCATAACCCCCATGTACCCTTTCATATTCGTCATTTTTCAATCCAAATGGCCATTTAAATCGCCTCCTATTAAAATCATCTCATTTTACAGAATATTTTGTAATACTTCATCCAACTCATCTCAAAACCTTAATTTGGTATTTTCATCTAATTTTATTTGAGGTGCATATATACTAATTACGTTTATAGTTTTTTTCTCCACTGTCATTTTGAAAGCTATAATTCTATCCCCTTTCTAATTACTCCTACAACTTCATCCTTTAACGAACTATCAACAATAATACTCACTCCATTTCTTGTTTTACTCTTTCCTGCATACCATAACTTAAAACCCGAGTTCTCTATCGTCTTTGCCTTCTCATATTCGTCATTTTTCACTCCAACATGCCCATTTAAATCGCCTCCTATTAAAATCATCTCATTTTACGGAATATTTTGTAATACTTCATCCAACTCATCTCAAAACCTTAATTTGGTATTTTCATCTAATTCTATTTAAGGTGCATATACACTAATTACGTTCATAGTTTTTTTCTCCACTACAATTTTGAGAGTTATAATTCTATCCTCCTTTCTAATTACTCCTACAACTTCATCTTTTAACGAACTATCAACAATAATACCCACTCCATTTCTTGTTTTACTCTTTCCTGCATACCATAACTTAAAACTCGAGTTCTCTATCGTCTTTGTCTTCTCACCTACCCATTTTGTCTCTTGTACACATACAATATTAATTTTTCTCCTAATCATCGTATCTACTATCTCAATTGTTTTACCAGTGAGGGTTCCTATGTTTCATGTACCAAATCTTAGACTATTAGTTTTTCTATAATATTTGTTCTTACCCAACCTATAGTGTGAGAACTCTTGCTTATTTAACACTACACCCAAATTCTCATGGAGATGTAGCGGTCCTTGTCAATACGTTGCAATTGGACCTTGCAACGCGAACTCTAGTATATTTTTCACTACACTCGAGTTCTAAAAATATAGCGGTCCTTGCCGAGACGTTAGAGTCAGATCCTGTAACGCGTTCCTTCCGAGGAGCAACCTAACATTAGCACAATAGTTTGATTGATCCATTCATTGAACATTTGCCTTAGTTTAACGCTGGCTGGCAACCTAACGCAAGGCTGGGGACCGGCCATGATAAGATTAACTTATCATGGGCGGAGTTAAGATACGGTTATTTAAATATTCTGATATTAAATTAAGAGAATCATTAGCTATATTTATTTCTGTAGAACATCTTTCATTTGGTGTTGGATCTAAATGTACATTTGAAGATTTTTGCCAAGAATCTCTTAATTCATATGCTAAATATATTCCTAGAATTACACTTACTCATACTATTAAAAAATTAGTTAAACAAAAAAAAATTAATTGAAGAATTTAGTAAATTAAATAATAAAGTACCTTTACTTTCAGATATTTAGAGCGATCATTGGCAAACTCATTCCTATATGGGTGTGATTTGTCATTGAATCGACAGCTCCTGGGCAATTCAAAAATGTCTATTAGCATATCGAATTTTTGACGAACCACACACTGCTCATAATAGTTTTCAATTATAATGTTTAATTTAGAAGAATATGGATTAACTAATAAAATATTTTTAATTTGATTTAATAATGCTAGTTCTAATACCACAAGTATAGATGAATTTAAATTAATTTGTCAACCAATTATTAGTGGTATATTTTTCTATATTCGCTGTGTATGCCATATTTAAATTTATGTATTCAAGATGGATTAAAAATTTTAAAAAATAAAAAAAAACAATTAAAATTGTAATTTCTTATTTATGATCACATCCTAATACAATGAAACAATGGAGAAAATTTTATAAAATTAATGAAATAAGACCTAAAAAATTTCCACGTGATGTACCAACACGTTAAAATTCAATTTATCAATAACTACAAGATTCATTTCAATACAAAGAATTATTATGTTTATTTTTTTCTCAAATAGTTACTAATCTTAATATATATTTATTTTCACATCAATAGAATATATATAATAGTATTTGTGAAATTTTAAAATTATTTAATGATACATCCGAATAACTTTCCGATATTTATTATCCTACTTCTCATTTAATTATGATGAATTTTTGTAACATAGTTTTAATTTTAAATGAATATATTAACGATGAATTTTTATCTCCTTGCATATTAACAATGAAAGCAAAAAAAAGAAAAATATTTTTATTATATTCCTGATATTTATTTAGTTGCATTTTCTTTAGACCTTAGAATAAAGTTAAATGTTTTATACGAAATATTAGTTATGTATTATGATACTTTAATTCCAATAAAAAAAATTTCTACTGCTCCTACTATTATAGTATAAAATACTAGAAATAATTTATATGAAATTTATAAAGAATATGTTTAAAATATGGATTAGAAAGTAAGGTATCGAAATTTCAAAATATTAGTAATAGTAATGTAAAATTTACAAAAGTACAACTTTTACTAAAAGAACGAATGAAACATCTACGAGGATCATTAAGTTCCAGACAAGAATTTGAAAATTAATTGATGACTTCTTTTGATTTTAGTGATACATATAGTGAAACAAATTTCAATATTTTACGATGATGGTCACAGAAGACTCAGAGTTTTCCTATCCTCTTCATCATCGTAAAAGAAATTTTAGCTTATTCGGTGTCAACCATCGTCGTAGAACAAATGTTCAATTCCAGAGGAGGAAACGTATTAGACGAATGGCATTCTACTTTGTCCCCAAATTCTTTAGAAGCATAAACATTGCTTGATGATTAAACAAGAGCAGAAAGAATAAAATGCAGCTTTCTAAAGACGAAACAGAGAAGTTTGACACCGAAGGAACTACAACTATAGGAACAGGAAATGGAAGTGATTGTTCCCTTATACTCTAAGAGGATACATAGGCAACTTAAATAAGTGCAAGCCCTTTTTTTAATTATTTAAATTTTTAAATAAATAATAATAATTTTGAACCATGAACCGGCGATTCTGAACCATGAACCAGCGGTTCCGAACCATAACCATCTTAGACGGTTAAGGTTAAGGGTTTACGAGCTAACGAACCATCAATTCCGAACCATGGTCGAGTCTAACAATAACAACTAAGCCTTGGCCCATTAAATGGAGTCGATACAACAAGAAATTTGTTCTAGATACAAGATATTTGCTTCTTTCATATGTAACTTCGACTTCTTATATCAACTTTCTTCCACCCACATAGGTTATGTCATGTCTCAAGGTCAAAGAGAACTTGAGACGTGTCTTATGGGTTGTCAAGACATGACAAGTGGAGTCCTCTTCTATTAAACCACTAAAGAACAAGTTTTTCATCCAACTACTCAAAAAATTCTTTAGGTCAGCCTTTAGCTTCTTCCACTGATCTGTTGGCACATGATTGAGCTCCTCCTCCATAACATCTCTAGGTTAGCCATCAATTTCTCTTCTACTTTCTTATATTTCATCAATCCATTGAGACACAAGTGTTCCATTAATCTTTAGAACTCCACTAGGTAAATCTCCAGGTTCGTCTTCTTCTTCCATAAATCACTAAGGCACAAGGGTTTCGTCTAGCTCTTCTATAACTACTCTAGGTCAATCTTTGGCTTCTTTTTCTAATCAGTTCCACATACACCATCATTCGAGCAAGGGACTGATATCCAAGCAAAGAAAAATATTTTAACACTGCACCATATTAAAGATATCATAAATTTTAAAACTTGAAGGGTGAAATAACTTGTGAGAGGTCACAGAGTGAAAGGGATGCATCAAAGTTGAAACCAAGGATTGAAATAATGAGTCAAGCTAGATTTTTGGTCCTTAGTCAGCTCAAGCTGTGTCATCAGTAACAAGTATCAGTGTCAATCAGGGTGTCAAGTATAGTTGTCAGAGGGTTGCCAAAGGAGAAGAGAGGTGAAAGAACACCAGTATCAATGCAAGAGGAAGAAGACAAGTAGGAGACAAGGAAGCTTACCTAGAGTGGATAGACGTTACGTGTGAACTAGTGTTGGAGGATGCCAACACAAAGGTAGAAGGTTCAACACAAAGGATCGGTGTGGAGCTTCTTGCATCTTGATTTTTTTTTATAAACTTTTACTTATCCAAAGAAAAAAAAAAAATTGGGTATCCATCAATGAGAAGAACAAAAAGTTTCACCCATGTCAATCAACATGGCTCATGATTTCAGACAGTAATTTCAACATCCCTTCCTGAAACAAATAAGTTATACCAAGAAAGAAGATGGGTTCAATGAGTTAATACAAAGAAAGATGGGTAAGATGCAATATTATACACATGATAATATGAGAATGGAGATCGTGTACCATTTGAAATCTACTCGAGAAAGAATATATTATAAGAGGGATAAGACTAATGTATCCTTTTGAAGTTTCAACTAATAAAGATAGAAGTGTTGCAAAAGAACTTAGGGTCCATCATCAACTCTGCAAGACAATAGCTGACCCCATCTTAAATCACGCACAAAAACAAAGAGAGACGAAGAAATAGAATCTAATGATACTTCAACTAAAGATGAAAGGGCGAGGAAATCTTAAAATATTATTGTTTTTAAAGAAGAAAAAAATCAAGATCTCTTATGATTTTACTTGTGTTTCTTACTCATGTCATCGCTATTATTATTATTTTTTTAGAAATCAGTAGAGGTTGGGTTCAAGTGTGGAGTCTATAAAACAAAACAAGAGAAGCCCAAGCACGGATGAAGGGAATGGCCGCTAAGAATAGACCTGGCCACGGTCCGAGTCCGGTCCGGGTCGGGGTCGGAACCGCCGGGTCGGGGTCGGAACCGCCGGGTCCGGGTTGACAAAATACCGACCCTTAATCGGCCCGCTCGTGGCCGGTTACGGTCCGGGTTGTGGAACCGCCAGTTCCGATCCGGGTCCGGGTCCGGGTTCAGGTCCGGTCCAGTTAATCGCCATCTTAGTTAAATAAATAAAAATTTAAAAAATGATAAAAATAATTAAAATAAAAAAATTGCACAATTGAACTTATAAAAACTCTATCAAATATTTCATTATCTCAATAAAAAATATATTACATCTCAAATTTTAACATCTTGGACTTAAATAAAAAAACCTATTACGATAAAAAAAATCAATTACATTTCAATTTTCATTATATTCAATCAATTTCAGTCGTATTCGGTATTTCCTCCCGTCCTCGTAGTTCCGGATGTTCCCTCTGTTTCGTCTTGGTCTTCTTCGTCACTTTTAATATGTTGGGTTCGACTTGCAGCTTTTGACCCATCATTGAGTAAACATTGCGCTTCCAAATTTTCTGGCCTTAAGCTAGAACATCTCTCGTCTAATGTATTTCCTCCGATACTAAAAGCTTGTTCCACTGCAACCGTTGAAACTGGACAAGTTAGAATTTTTTTTGTCATTATAAATAAGATTGGAAATATTTGAGTTCTTTACGACCACTATTTTAGAATGTCGAAGCTTTCTTCATCTGCATCACTAAAATCAAAAAAAGTGGTAAAATAATTCTAAAGTTCCTGACTGGAACTTGAGGATCCTCGTGGATGTTTAGTCCGTTCCCTTAATAACAATTGTGCTTTAGTGAGTTTAGAAGTAATAATACTAGTTGTAGTGGTTTGATGTATTTCATGTCCAATAGTTTGTTCACCATATTTAATGTTATATTCATTATAAATATCATGTAAATGAGTTTTAATATTAAACAAAATCAAAGAAATATTAGGAGCAGTTTCGGTAATAGGGCTTAAAGATTCATAATATAATACTAACATATCTTGTAAACCATCTAATTTAAGTCTAGGATCTAAAACAAAAGCACATAAAAATATTTCAGGAATGTTTAAGAAATATTTTTCCTATTTTTCTTTCATTACATAAATACATCGAGATAAATAAGTATCATTTGATTGAATATGTTCATTAAAAATACATGCAATATTACAACAATGTGTTAAAACTAAATGTGAAATTGAATAATAAACACCGGATAATTGGTCACTAGCATCACTAAAAACTTTTAAAATTTCACAAATACTAGTGCATATATTCCATTGATTTAAAAACAAATAAATATCACGTGATTGAACATGTTGATGAAAAAACATACATAATAAATCTTTATATTCAAAAGTAGATAACAACAATTTGTAAATAGAATTCCAACGAGTTGGGACGTCACGTGCAAACCGTTTAGGCTTCATATCATTTATTTTGCAAAATTTTCTCCATTCTTTCATAACTTGAGGATGTGTCCATAAATAATGAATTGCACTTCTAATTGGTTGAATATGTGATCCTAAATTTTTAAGTCTATCTTGAACACACAAATTTAAAATGTGACATGTACACCTAATATGAAAAAATCTTCCACCTATTGATAGTTTACATATATCAATAAACTCACTAATACTAGAGGTATTTGCACTAGCATTATCAAAAGAAATTGAAAAAACTTTAGAAGTTAGACCATATTCTTCTAAAATAACAAAAATAAATTGTGAAATATTTTGTGTCGTGTGTGTTTCGTTAAAACATCTATATGCTAGCAATCTTTTTTGAATGTCCCAATTATTATCAATCCAATGACAAGTAATACTCATATATGAACAACTTTGTCAATGATTACTCCAAATATCGGAACACAAAGAAACTTTACTGTTTAAACTAGAAAATTCTTTAATCAATTCTTTTTTTTTTGCTCTAAGACTAATTTTAAAAGTGTGCATTTTAGAGTATTTCTTGGAATACGTTTAATAGAAGGATTTGCACTTGTAGAAAACCAATTTTCAAAAGATAATTTATCATTAGAACTAAAAGAAAGTTGTTCAATCGCATAAAATTTAGCAGTTTCTTCTCTAAATCTAGATTCGTCAAATTTAAAAAGTTTAGATTCGTTACCCTAACCCGATTGAGAAGAGAATGTCGGAATTTGAGTTTGAGAACGATCGATACCAATTTCCACCAAATGATTTCTCTACACATGTCGAGTAAGGGTTCCGTAACCTCCTCCTTGTTGAAATTTGTAACATTTCGAACAATGTTTGCATTTTGCTTGCATATCACCGAAAGGGAGCGTTACTTTTTCGAAATGTTTGGTGAAGATATCGGATGTCGGGCAAGGCACTCGAGTTGGTCTTGTAGCCGTAGAACCCACCATCGTACTGGATGTATTGCTCCTACTTTCTTGACTTTGATGATGGTGACATATTTGATATTCATCACCGGAAATATCAAGATCATAATCGCCGATATCGAATTGAGGTGAATCGCCGCCTTGCTCGAACTCGAACTCGGACGGTGGTGGCATTATGCTCTTTCCCTTTCCTTTGGCACCGGCCGCACCCTTACAACTTGATCCGGCTCCAGACATTTGTAAAAATACGACTTGAGACTTGAAAGCAAATGAGGGAATGAAAATTAGAGAAGAGAAGTTGTGATTTGTGAAAAAATGAAAGGGAGTGGAGTATTTATAGGAAAAAAAATATTAAAAAAATTCAGGCGTGCGATTTCGTGGTCGTTGATCATCAACGGCCACAAAATCGTGGCCGTCGAAATTTTTTTAAAAAATAATAATAATAAAACGGTCGACCCACCGGGTCCGGTTCGGGCCGACCCGACGAGTCGCCTGTTGCACAACGGCCACGAAATCGTGGCCGTTCAATTTTTATTTTTTTTTTTAAACCAACAGTTCGATTTTTTAAAAAACCGTGACCGGACCGCCTAATAGGCGGTCCGGTCCGGTCAAATCGAACCGTTGACGGTTAGCAGGAACCGTTGACCGCGGTCGGTTCGTCAGTCTTGGTCCGACCGGACCTTGGCCGAGTCTAGCTAAGAAGTTTGTTTTACGAGTGATTGGTAGCAAGGCAAGAAGGTGTGATGTTGAAGATCAACTATAGAGAGATTAGGACATTTTGGTTTAAATTTAGAGAAAAATCAGTCTAGAATTTAATGACTACGGAGTAAAGCGAAAAAGACAAATTTCACAATAGCGAAAGAAGAAATCTAGAGGCCGAAAAAAAAAAGATTTCATAATGGAGAGAGAAGATTGGGAGCACAATGGAAGGAAAGGTGTTCTACCATGAATGAAAGCATCATTTCTTGTCAATCGGCATTAATGAAACATTTTATTTCGCCTATTAACCGACATGTCAAACCCTTGAAACTGACAAAACCCCACAACATACACTAAGTCTTTCACAACAGTGTGGTGGGATATTAGCGCAAGCACATCTACAATGATTTCACAAATCTTTCATGATATAATGGAGGTGTTCCCATTGGATACCTAAGGCACAAGAGTCTTCAGTTGACACACCAAAGAGGCTCCATCAACACGGACATAAGTCTTCTATGAAAGTGCATTGTCATTTAGAAGTTTCGACGATAGCGACATCCAAAATCAGGTGAGATCCAATGATTTTGACTACAAGCGAGATCACAAGTTTCCTCAAGGCGACAAGGACTTCCTCACAAGGCACCAAGGTCTTAATTCCTTTGCCCTTCTCCTCTATGATATTTCTGCAATGATGCTTCTTCTCTCAGCTTCACCGCGACATCCCAAAATGAAAAGGTATTCTTCCTACTCTCCTTCGGTCCTTCCCAATTCCCCCATTTCTTCTGGCGTTCGACATACTATTCAGCACAAGCACAAGCACCAATGTTGGTTGGTTCTAGCTGGGGATCGAAACCCCAACTCGGAACAAGAACCCAAACTTTGATTGTGCCATCATAATAACTCATGGCCTCCTCCCAAGAAGGTTGGAGAATGAAAACCTAGCTAGGAAAAGAACGCTTTAATAACTGAAGGGAGAATACTGAATTGTACGATTATTGACAGAACTACATAATGAGACTAAATCTATTCAGCAACTAACTGTAATTCAAAATTTAATCATTTAATGACTCTGACACATACGAGCATAATGCTATTTGCAGGGAACCAAAATAATAGTATACTGACTGTTTTTACTATAGAACTGGATACTAATAACTAACAAAATTACATACTCCAGCATCTTTGATAGGAGATCATACGCAGGGCTTTTCTGTGGCAAATTAACAAAATTATGCAGGCCATGGTTCTCACTGCAGTGGAAAAAAATATTTACAAATTACTAATACTGAATGAATAACTTTACTTGTAATTGAAATATAGGACGACTCACTATTTATGACCCTGAATATGCTGCTGGTCATTTTGCCAATATGGAAGATTAACCAAAGTAGGCCATCTTTCAGGTGTAGGATGCCCTGTAAAGTATTAAGCATATAAAACAATGTGAAAGGTAGTGCTAAAAGAATATAGAGAACATCCTTTTACCTAGAACCTTGAATATCTTGTCCAATTGGTCAAGCTAAGCCGACATATAAGAATTTAGAAACAACCACTTAATAGAATTATAGCAAGTAAACTAAAAAAACCTAATTGACAAAGGTGCCATCAAACACCTTATAACATAAAGTCATGAATAATGATACCTGAAAAGGGTTAGGAGTAGCTTTGACTTCTACCCCTTGGAATAATGGTTTCAAAGTCAATAACTCAGCAAAAATGCATCCAACAGCCCACATATCTAATTGCAATGTAAGGATCTTAATAGAAAATGCATTATAGGTTAGATTATGATGTACTAGGATACCAACAGCACTTGTATAGTGTTTTGCTCCAAGCAATAGCTCAGGAGCCCGGTACCAAATAGTTACTACAACCTGTAAATTGACAATGTACCAAATTAATTAGCTTACTAGTAAGACGCTATATATAGTACCCATCAACAAAATATTTTATAGAAGCACTCTGCTAAAGGTTCTAAAAAAAAAGCACAAAAGGATTAGAAGTCTGTGTCCATAGTGCATGAGTACCAAAAGAAAAGTCATAGTCCATAGTACAATTTTGCCTATTTTGTTTATTGTTTTTATGAAGATAGTAAGTCCCTATGCTGTTTATTCTTTTTTCTAAAGACAGCACATAGGTTCAAATCTCAAGCCATACTGGAGTTTTGATTTTTTTACTGGAACGATTTTGTTTTGGTATTGTGCCAACATTTCGATACATGGTGCTAGTGATGGATTGGAGGTTAAAAGAGGAAGGAGTTGAAGTAGAGGACGAAAATATTTTTTTGTGTCAAATAGTATTAAATTTCGGTAATTTACTGAAATGATATGTTTTGACCGTTTCATCCAGGACAGTACGTGATTTCAAACCATAGACAGTACATAGGATGTAGTTGCAGACAACAATGACAATTAACAAGCCTAGAATCCTAACTGTTTAGAATAGGCTACATAGATTTCATCCTAACAATTGAACTGAATGAAGCTAATATAGGTGCATAACAATTTACATATAATTACGACATGATTCATTTGTTCATTCCTGTTCATATTCCAAAGAGAGAAACCATTTGCTATTCTACCTTTTGTCTAAATGTCACTCATTTATATGGAAGATTATTCAATCAGCATTTGTATTAAATATGTCAATTAAATAATAATAAAATAATATGCGTTAATTAAGAAATTACCTTATAGAATTTTATTCGAATTTTTAAAAAAATTTCAGAGATTTAAATCGAATTTATATTGCAGCTCATGGAGAAAGATCTAATAGCCTTTTATAAGGCATGTTTGGATTATTAATTAAAGGCTAATTAAAAACTCCTAGTTTTTAATTCCTAACCTCCCCATTTCTCCGCAGCCCCTTCCTCACCCACATGCCCTCTCCCCATCTGCGCTGCCGCCTCTCCCCTCTTGTCCGCCATGGATCCCCTCGCGTCACCAATCTCGCCGTGAGCTCAATTATTTTACCACAACACTCCCCTTCCTCCTAGCCACGAGCAATGGTGTCGCAGCCCTGTCACCGCCGCACCTCTTCGTCGTACCTAACTCAACGATGTCATTGTCGCTGGCCCCACGCTAGCCTCGACAATGTCATCCGCCTCACCATTGTCGCCATTCATCTGCCGCCACCGACCAGCCACAGTCAACCCGCGAGTTGGTGCTGCCCTTATGCTTGACGCCACTGCCTTTTTGACCATCAGACCCCTCCGCCTCACCTTTTCACCTTTGCGTCAATAGTCAGGCTCTCTCCGTTCGTGCACTATCGTTTTGCTTCGTGCGATCATCAGTTGTCGTCCTCTCCGTCTTGTGTTGATTTCCTTACCGCGAAGAGCAGCAACTTCGTCGTTGCTAGTCGCCACTCTCACATCTAGGCCACCTTTGGACAGATTCGGTTCTCCGTGATCGTGCCACCTTCACAGCCGATCCTCACCACCATCGTCATCGACAGAACAGAACCACCAACCAAAAGTGCCACCAACACAGCGAGCTCGTTGCCCCACCGACGGTATATAGTTTAATTAACAGTTTGTCCTTCGATTTAAGTTAATTAGGTTAATTGGATAATTAGATAAATTGGGTAAATCACGGTGAAATTGCAATAATTATACGGAATGTGTGGTAGATTTTAATTACTATTAGATTAATCAGTAATAAGGAAGATTAATGTTAATTATTGTGTGTATATATATATATATGACTAAGGGAAGGATTAGGTCAATCCAATGGATAATGTACTGATTAATCAGATACAAAAATCGATTAGGATTTGATCCTATCATTAGATTTGCAGTAATACTTAGTTATATATGTTATACTTACAGGACTTTGCTTTGTGACAGATTCTTGGACATGAAGACAGTTAGCACGATCTATATATTAGGTGGGTAGTTTCTTCTTTGACTTCTATAGATCATTGATCTTAGTGCATGAAACCTGATATATGGTTAGTATAGTATCTTGACTCCACTCTTTATCATATTTGGGTTTGATACTTACCTACTTGATCTTAGAGATGATCTACTTGATATTTATACAGCCTTTTGCTATCCATTTGTTTAGTACAATGGATACATGTTATTTTAATATATATTATTTATAGCTCATACTTCTAGTCTTGATCATATTATCATTGTATAGAGATGACTATGCATGTATGGATGATTATTTATTTTCTATTTATCATCGCATTACATGCATATTGTCGACCATCCCTTATGGTTGAGAGAGTCATCAGTCAAAGTTGCCCACCCAGCCACTCAGGTAGTGATAGCTGGAGGTGCCTGTAGTTGGTCGTGTCATGCCCACTCGGCCACTCGGAGTAATGGTAGTTGGAGTTGCATGCAGGCAAAGACCCCTTGTAAGTAGCTAGATAGCTACTGTTCATACTGCCCATTCGGCCACTCGAGAATAATGGTAGTTGGAGTCTGTGCAGTAGTCATGTCCGCCCACCCAGCCACTCCGAGAGAGTGGTGGCAGGAGTTGAGTGCCGACAGTGACCATGCATATGCATGTGATGTGTGTTGCATATGTTGGTGATTTATTGCATTATGCTTGTAATATATTACATTTGTTTGAGATATGGATCTTGGAAAGGCATGACATTATCATACATGCGATTGCATATTATATGTTGCTCATGTGGCTCTGAACAGTACCATTTCAGATCCTCATTTATTTCTATTCATTATATTACCTGGTGGATCAGGTTAGTATATGCATTTATTATGTTCTTACACTGGTTTAGTTGATATTAAACTGTGAGACTATATATTCTTTGATCTTCTTACACTTAGTTTATGCACTATCTTTCCTATATCCGCCGAGTATTTTTACTCATTACCCCATCTATTTTCCTTCTCCCAGGTAGCAAGTAGAGGATATTATATGATGCTCGAAGTCTTGCCAGCCAGTCACATCTCATATTTGAGGATTATACTTTAGTTATTTCCCTTTCTTGTATTTTAGATTTGGGTTCACTGGTTGAACTTTCATTTCGATTTCTGTATTTCTTTTTTGATTTATGCTAGTTATATCTATTATATATGATAAAGTCATACCGATATACAATATGTTGAGTTTTCATAACTCATATCTGAGTTAATTTCCACTATATATATATATATATATATAGCAGTTATATGGCCTTGTATCAATTGTATCTCTTATATTGTCACTAGGGGTACCATCCGATTTGACGGACAAGTATACCTCTAGGGCGTGACAATTTTATTGGTATCAGAGCCTAAGTTGCGAAATCCACTTATGGATTTTCTTTGTGTTTCGGACATCGTGTTCTGTTTTATACGATTTTGGCTTTGTGAGCTTTGGGACCTAGCAGTAGACATCTCTGAGATATAGGATGTAAGGTATAATAATTGTTATTATATATCCTTCTGTTAGTTATGCACTTAGTTGTTTATAGTAAGAAATGATACGTAGTGAGTCAACCACTTCGTAGCCGTAGTCTAGGTCGACCACAGAAATGACTTGTAGAACCGATGGAACCCGCTTTCAAGAATGTAAATTTTCTTAGAGAACTGACTAATGCTGAGTCGGAAAGCAGAGGTTAGGACCATCATCCTTTACCAGAGATCAAAGATTACAGTCTCAAGGAATGTCGCTAACTATGCTAGCTCGGACCATTACCAGTGGGTAATAGACAGAGCGTGTATACCATTATTGGCGCAGTCATTAAAGGATCGATTCACGTTGTTTCAGGGGATTCAGATCCTTGAGTTACTCGAGCTTGGTTAGATAACCTTAAAGGCACCTTCCGTGACTGGGTCGTTACTTGATGGAAGATGCGGAGAATAATATTCGGGGAACAACACATTACTTGGTCACTATTCTGTAATGCTTATGAGAGGCAGTATTTCTCCGCAGCATTTTACACGGCTCGCTGTCAGGAATTTTTGAGTCTCAAACAGGGTGATCGATCGGTAATAGAGTACAATGCAGAGTTTACTAGACTTGTAGAATTTTACCCCCATCTTGTAGCTCAGGATGGTGACCGGATGTTTTAGTTCACCCAAGGTTTATCGGTTTATATTCGGATCAAGATGTTTGGATCCTCCGTCAACTCCTATCGGGAGGTATGAGACCTAGTCATATTTATAAAAATGACTCGACAGCAAGTGTCTCGAAAGATGGAGATCGATAAGCAGACATTGCCAGTCGAGCATCGGAATCAGAACCCTTCAAATATGAGACAAAAGAGGCAAAATCGGAGTCATGGGTCATGAGCTACTACTAGAGAGTCTTCCCGACCACAGAAGATCAACCACTCATCATCAGGATCTTCTCGTGCCCATCAACAAAATCAGAAGAATGACATCGGCATGAGTAAGTGTTTGCAGATTGGATCACGAAGTCATGCGAAGCCAGATTGTTCGTTGGATTAGCCCATCTGCTTCTATCGTAAGCTTCCAAAGCATATGAGTCAGGAGTGTACTCTGAAGGCTCAGTTGGAGACCACTGATGTGGCCCCTCCGAGGCGACGGTCCACATAGCCTCGACATCAGAGATCGGCACAGAAGACTCAATAATCCCATTGACAGTGACCTCTACCTCCTTAGGCGCAGTTGCGTGTACAGGGCATGGAGTGCACAATGATGTTAATACCTATTCAGTATCATCAGCAGCAGTAGCTTACTACCCAGCATATCCAACACAACAATTTTACCTCCTTTACCCCAGTCACTTTGGTTTCTCTTATCTCAGCCTCATCATTTGACCTCAATTCCTTCGTGCCAGACTATTGCACCTACAGGAACTCAACCGCCAAGCACAGACATTGGGCGGGCCTACGCCATTACTCAAGAGGAGGCACAATAGACCGAAGGATCTGTCATTCGGGATATTATTTTAGGTTACTACACTTTGGTTGATATACTGATTGATACGAGTAGTTCACATTCATTTATATCTAGAATATTTCTGGACAAGATTAAGAGAGTTCCTATACTTTGATCATGTGGGTTAGCAGTATCTTTACCGTCATGTGAGGTGCTAACCACCAACCAAAAAGTCAAGGGATGCCCTTTAGACTTTGGCAGACATAGTCTTGTAGTAGATCTTCAAGTTCTTGAAATTGTGGAGTTTGACATCATCCTTTGCATGGATTGGTTGCCATTTATCATGCTACGGTTGACTGCCGAGCAAGAGTGGTAACCTTTCGACCACCGAATTAACCTTCATGGGAATTCGTTGAGACTAGGGATGATGGAATATCCTTCATTTCAGCACCACAAGCTCAAAGACTATTATCCTATGGATGTCAGGGATATTTACTATCATTGATAAAGGCTGGGAATGATGGTACATCATGCCTCTCGAATGTCCATATAGTCTGAAAGTACTCATATGTATTTCCTGATGAACTCCCCGACATGCCACCTCATAAGCAAGTGGAATTTGTGATTGAAGTAATTCCAAGAACGACTCCAGTATCGAACACCCCATATCGGATGACACCAAAAGAACTGAAAGAACTTAAATTGCAATTACATGAGTTGTTGGATAAAAGATTTATCCATCCTAATGTTTTCCCATGGAGAGCTCCCGTACTCTTTATTAAAAAAGAAAGATG
The DNA here is from genome assembly GCA_025175895.1 of Wurfbainia villosa. Lineage (NCBI taxonomy): Eukaryota > Viridiplantae > Streptophyta > Magnoliopsida > Zingiberales > Zingiberaceae > Wurfbainia > Wurfbainia villosa. Next base: position 14,523,038 of record CM045996.1, on the reverse strand, counting down.
GATCACTGAGATTATGCATTGACTACCGGCAACTGAATGCAGTGACCATTAAGAACAAATATCCTTTGTCACGGATAGAGGATCTGTTTGATCAACTTAAGAATATTTGTGTATACTCTAAGATTGATTTACAATCAGGATATCATAAACTTAGAATAATAGATGTGGATGTACAGAAGATGGCATTTTGCACTTGGTATAGACATTATGAGTTCTTAGTGATGTCGTTTGGACTTACTAATGTCCCAGTCGCATTCATAGATTTGATGAATCGAGTGTTCTTAGAGTATTTGGATCAGTTTGGCATTGTCTTCATAGACGATATTTTGATATATTCACGGTCTGAAGAGGAGCATGAACATCATATATGCATTGCGTTAGAGACATTACGGCGAGAGCAGCTTTATGTAAAGTTCAGCAAATGTGTATTCTGGCTATCCTCAAATCGGATTTCTTAGATATATTGTTTCGAGTAGAGGCATTTCAGTGGACCGCCAGAAGATAGAGGCAGTTATCAGATGGGAACAGCCGAAGACGGTACAAGAGGTTTATAGTTTCCTTGGATTGGTTGGATATTACCGCAGGTTTGTAGAGGACTTTTCTAGCATTGCTTCACTGTTGATGCGACTGACCAAGAAGGGAGTGAAATTTACTTGGGCAGAAGCGTGCGAAACCAGTTTTCAGAAGCTTAAGCAAAGACTGATTGGTGCACCAGTCTTAGTGATTCCCTGTGGTGAGGAAGGATTCGTGCTCTACACAGGCGCATCATTTCAGGGACTGGGAGCGGTTTTGATGCAGTTTGATTGAGTTGTATCTTATGCTTCTCGTCAACTGAAGGATCATGAGAAGAATTATCATGTACACGACTTAGAGTTAGCGGTCATTATCTTTGCTCTGAAAATATAGAGAGACCATTTATACGGGATCATTTTTAAGATCTATGCTGACTATAAAAATTTGAAGTATTTGTTCACTCAGAAGGAGCTAAACCTTCGACAAGGACGGTGGATGGAATTTCTGATTGTACTATGAATTACCATTCAGGAAAAGCTAATGCGGTAGCAGATGCTTTGAGCAAGAAATCTCGTGAAATTTTGACTAGTCATCGGGTAGCAGTTACAGAGTTGGCCCAACAATTCTCAAAAATAGGATTACTAGAAAGAGGACAAACACAACAAGGAATACTGATCTCTATGATTGGCCAATCACCTATAGTTGAGCGGATTAAGGAAGCACATGTGAGTGACCAGCACATCCAATTCTTATGTAATAGAGTGATTTTAGGACAACAGATAGATTTCTCTTGCGATGAGAATGGGATTCTCCATTTTCAGGGAAGATTATGTGCATCTGAGATGCACCCTGTTAAAGAAGAACTACTCTAGAAAGCACATCGATCTAGATTGCGATTCATTCGGGTGGTACCCCAATGTATCAAGATTTGAAACGCTCTTATTGGTGGAATGGTATGAAAAAGGACATAGCTGATTTCGTAGCTCGATGCATGGTATGTTAACAAATAAATACAGAACATCAAAAGGCAGTAGGATTACTCCAGGGGATTCAAATTCCAGAATGGAAGTGAGAGTATATTACAATGAACTTTGTTGTGGGATTACTCAGAACTCGAAAAGGACATGATGCGATTTGGATAATCGTTGACCGATTAACCAACTCCGCTCATTTCCTACCGACCCGTAAAATGGATTTGTTGGATCGCTTAACAGAATTATACTGCAAAGAGATTATCAGATTTAATGGGGTTCTTTGGGTATCATATCTGATAGAGATCTACGATTCACATTATGATTCTAGCAAAGTCTCCAACAAGTCATGGGTATAGAGCTCCACTCCTGTATAATTTTTCACCCTCAAACAAATAGTCAACCAGAGCATACCATTCAAACTTTGAAAAGTCTGTTAAGAGCATGCGTAATGGATTTTAGAGACTATTTGGGAGCTAGGAAAATAATATCCGAGCTCAATATCTTCATTTATTTACTTAAGGTGTGTGACGTTTTAAAGTACTTGAGTTGATTAGCATGACATTGCTTATTCATTATACTTACATGGATGTGTTAATTAAGAAATTACCTTATAGAATTTTATAGGAATTTTTAGAAATTTTTCAGGGATTTAAATCAAATTTATATTGCAGCTCATGAGGAAAGGTATAATAGGTTTTTATAAGGCCTGTTTGGATTATTAATTACCCTAAGGTTAACCTATAGACTTTTTTTTTCTCATTAGCCATTGAGATATATGTGTGTGCAAGAATAATATAAAAACTTAAGAGACCAATCAAACATTCAAATAAGCACTATTTGGTGATAAATTATATTGAGGAACTAGAAATCAGAGGAAAAAATATATATTACATGTTATACTGATATTTACCCCATTTTCATACAACGGTTTTAGTGGAGCTTGATATATTCGGGCAAGTCCAAAATCAGCAATCTTTACGACTCCATGTTCTTCCCCTTCCCCCATCACCTAATTCACATTGGAGACAAACATATAGACTGACGTAATTTCTTAAAATTAGAAACCCAGACATACATACCAGAATATTTGAAGGCTTGAGATCCCGATGTATGATCCAGTTACTGCAATAGAAAAACGAAGATTTTAAAATTCACCGATCTCTTTCTCATAAATCAATAGTAGCAGTCAGAAATGTTGTTAACTTGAGCAAACAAAAACAATTACAGAAGTAAAAAATCAATAGAAGAACTGCATATATAAATACCTACCTGTGAAGATAGTTCAGACCATTAAGCAACTGCCAGAGCAATGATTTTACAGTGTATTGGTGAATGGGGTGATTGAGCTTCTCCCGGTGATGTCTGATAATTTCCTAAGAATAAACAGAGCAATATTGATTACACACATAAAAGATATTAATCCATATGTATATAAGATAAGCTCAACCCCACATATTAATGCCAAATATGCATTTAAACATCGATATGATGAATTAAATATTAGCATATGTTTACAAATGACCTTAATTGGCACAATTATGTTGTAGCATATAGCTAGTAAGATAATTGCTAAGATAGAAAATAACGAGTTAACTGTAACGGAAAACTTTAATATTTAGAATCATTTTTACAAAAGTATAGAAGGATTGATAGAGATATTTTATATAGGATATAAGTAGAATGGTTAAAATAAAAGAGGACATCAAGTATGGTAAAGTTCTTCTGAAATTTAAGGGAAAGTTGTATAAAAATGATGGTTAGTTCTGCTATGTTATATATTATGTTATAAGGAACTAAATGTTGGGGCTATAAATTGAACACACAAGTAAAAGATGAGAATCACATAGATGAAGATATTAAAATGGATGTGTAGAAATACGAGGATAGCATTGATAGATACTTAGGCGACTAATAAAAGTACAAGTTAGGGGAGGTGAGATCATTACAAATACGCATGTTAATAGAGGAAAAAGAAGATCAAGATATAGTGGAGAATCAAGCCCAATGGCGTAGGATAATCCCTAAAGTTGACCCTACTTAGTGGGATAAAAACTTAGTTGTTATATATTTGGTAAGCTTTAATGGAAGCATTTAACATTTTAGATTATGTAAAATTACAATTTAATTATTAATTTAATTAACTTACAAATAACTGTTAAGATAATTATTTTACTTGCAATTATATATGGATACTATACTTTAGAATATTCATATAGTATTCAAGCACGCATTGTACTAATCCTTGTAATTATTTCAAATAATGTATGTCTAAAAATTGCTTAAATAATAATACTACTTATTTAGATATTTAAATGAAATATAATTTTTTAAAGCCAACTTCACATATAACAACAATAAAATTGGAGGTTATGCCTATGAAAAAATAATATTTGAAAATTTTTCTAAATAATTATATATTTAGAATTTGAAACATTTAAAGTAATTTTGATTAAATTACATATCAGTTACAGTAGCACCTTAGGGTTCACCATTCAATTAATAGATGACTGTGTAAACAAGTTGCAAACTATTGAATGGAATTGCTCTCTTTCTCATTAAATCATATAACTCCCATTTCATTAATTTTTATTAATACATATTTATTATATTTTGTCAAGACATTTATTTTGCTCATAATTTGATTTAAAGTAAATTATCTATATTTTACTATTTTGATTTATTTTATTTTAATTAAACTATTTCATTTATTTGCACCATAATTTAATTATAAACATAGTGATGTTGTTTAACTAGATTTTTATATTCATTTTAGCTTAGAAGGGACACAACAATCACACAAAGCTTTATAAGTTCCTCTCCATCTTATTCAATGATTGATTAAAGATATCTACAAAGCCAAACAAAGATTTCATGCTCATCAATCTTAGCTATCACCTTGATTCTTTTCTTGTCACTAAAACTACAATTTATATATTCCATTTTTATTTTACTTATATTAGCACCTTTATAATGTTTTCCTTCACAATCAAGTTTTGAATTTAATTTAATTATAATCTAATTAATTAACATAATGTATCTATTAATAACATAGCCCAGGAAGCTTGTATTCAATATTATAAGTTAATTCATCTAACATTAATAGGGATTCAGAGCTGACCATTTAACAAAAATGTCACTCACACGCTCTAGCAATAGTAAGAATATGAAAACACGTGTTTTATCACATAAATACAACTTTTCATTCTTCTCTACAATTCACCAATGACTTTATCATAAGCTTCTTTTTTTTTTTAATCAATAGAAGCTCTAAGGCTAATAATTCATTGAATAAATACCTTTTATCACATCAATATAACTATTCACGTCCCTTCTCCAAAACTCATTGTAAATGTTATCCAATCTTTATCGTAAACTCTTCTAAGTCAATAAAAATCTTCGTTTATCATAGGCTTTATCATAAGAATTTTAATAGTAATGTCGACCATTTAATACTAAGTAATAGTTTAGTCAACTTCATGCGCTGGTTACTAGTCTCAAGGGTCAAAGACCCACCGTGATTTACCTCCCTTACGATAGCCCGAGGGCGGGCTGGTAGGGGCCGCTAGGTTGGCGGTTCCAACCTTTTGCACAAATAGTTGTAGTCAAATTTTTATTGTTTTTAACTATAATATTGATTAGCTAAATTTTATTACATGTCATTCTCATTTGTGCAATTCATGTTAAAAAAAAGTGAAAATGTGTAAGAAAATTGTTTTCTTTGTAATATCATCAAAATACTCACATAAAGGTCATGTTCAGCATAATCAAATGCTAGATAGAGTGACATATCCACATGATTGATGTGTACATTCACTAGTTTGACAACATTTTCGTGACACGTTTCTCGCAATAGCTGCAATGACAAGAAAATAATATGAGAAGATATGCAGAATATCACATGGTACGCATTTGTTTCTCTTTCTGCAACAAAGAAAATTTGTTATGTATTTTCAGACAGAATCATAAGCAATTGACAGTTTGTGAGCTCATTCATGAGGGAGAGAGAATCCACCCCAGTTCTAGCATTCTTGAAATGATAGTGGTTGATCTCAATACAAAAAATGGAATGACATGGGAGAGAATAATACCTCTATTCTAAAAAACAACAGGCCAGTAAGTAGCCACACAAGATATAATGAAGGACAATATTGCTTCTACTTATGTTGGCATAAAGATAACGTGGGCTAAACCAATATAGGACAATACCCCTATATTGCTTCTACTTCTTAATATCCTTGTTATAGCCAATTCATTACATTTGATTAGACTTATTTTAATGAAAATAAATAAATAAACAAACATATTCCATGGATTGCTTTGGAAAACATACAAAATTTTCATTTACATCCATTGTTTAGGATTAACATGTATTGTATGTGTTATATAAATTGTGTTAATATATATTTTACGGTTATAAAATATTTTATATGAAATTACATCATTTAGGATTTTAAATTTAATTTGTTAACTGATAGATGCTTTTTTTATGGCTTAGGTTGATTAACTTAATATTTGATGCAGTATATATAAACTTAATACATTTTATTGCTCAGGCACAATCTTAAGAATTCTTGTTAATATATTTTGAAACATGTGGACCGCATGTGCATTATGTGGTGGGACCCATACACCTGCATGCTTTTGAAAATCCTTAAATAACATTTTCAGCAACTAGTTAGGCTAATTCATTCTTTACATATTTATTTAAGAACCTTAGATTTTTTTCTTTAAAAAAACTATATCAATTAACTCCGCCCGTTAACCTTGTCGTGGCCGGTCCCAAGCTCGGATAAAGGAGGAGGGTTGCGTTAGGTTGCCAGCCAGCGTTAAACTAAGGCAAATGTTCAATGAATGGATCAATCAAACTATTGTGCTAATGCTAGGTTGTTCCCCGGAAGGAACGCGTTACAGGGTCCGACTGTAATGTCTCGGCAAGGACCGCTACATTTTCAGAACTCGGGTGTAGTGAAAAATATGCTAGAGTTCACGTTGCAGGGTCCGACTGCAACGTATCGGCAAGGACCGCTACATCTCCATGAGAACTTGGGTGTAGTGTTAAATAAGCAAGAGTTCTCACACCATAGTTTGGGTAAGAACAAATATTATAGAAAAACTAGTAGTCTAAGATTTGGTACATGGAACATAGGAACCCTCACTGGTAAAACAATGGAGATAGTAGATACGATGATTAGAAGAAAAATTAATATTGTATGTGTACAAGAGACAAAATGGGTTGGTGAGAAGGCAAAGATGATAGAGAACTCAGGTTTTAAGTTATGGTATACAGGGAAGAGTAAAACAAGAAATGGAGTGGTATTATTGTTGATAGTTCGTTAAAGGATGAAGTTGTAGGAGTAATTAGAAAGGGGGATAGAATTATAGCTCTCAAAATAGTAGTAGAGAAAGAAACTATAAACGTAATTAGTGTATATGCACCTCAAATAGGATTAGATGAAAATACCAAATTAAGGTTTTGGGAGGACTTGGATGAAGTATTACAAAATATTCCGTCAAATGAGAGGATTTTAATAGGAGGTGATTTAAATGGGCATGTCGGAGTAAAAAATGACGAATATGAGAGGGTGCATGGGGGTTATGGGTTTAGAACAAGAAATGAAGAAGGTAAAACTATATTGGATTTTGCAATAGCATATGATCTTATACTAGCTTAATACATTTTTTAAGAAAAGAGAAGAACACTTAGTCACATTCAAAAGTGGAAATAATAAATCACAAATTGACTTTCTTATGGTTAGGAAGAGAGATAGAAAGATTTGTAAAGATTGTAAGGTCTTCCTTGGAGAAAGCTTAACTATCCAACATAGGTTAACAGTGTTGGATATACGTCTCAAACATAGTATCAATAGAAGGAAAATATACACGACTCCTAGAATTAAGTGGTGGAAGTTAAAGGATGAAAACTAAATATATTCAAAGAGAAGGTAGAGTCTGAGTATTAGATGGCATATCTGATGACCTAATACGATGTGGGATAAAATGGTATCAAAATTGAAAATAGTAGCTAAGAGTGTACTCGGTGAGTCGAAGGGATACGCACTACCAAGTAAAGAATCTTGGTGGTGGAATGAAAAAGAGAAAGTCGAGGAAAAACGAATAGATATAAGAAATTAAATATTTGTAAAAATGAGGAAAATTTGAAAAAATATACAATGAAAGAAAACAATTTAAGAAAGCTAAGATCAAACTTTGAATCAGTTATATCGAAAATTAGATACAAAAAGAAGGGAAAGAGACATTTATAGAATAGCTAAAGTGAAAGAGAGAAAGACAAAAGATCTTAATCAAAATAAGATGTATTAAAGATGAATCTGATAAGTACTAGTAAATGATGAAGAAATAAAGAAGCGGTGGAAGAGATATTTTTATCGACTTTTTAATGAAGGTTTAGGAGAGACCAACTTAATTTAGGTAATTTAAGTAGGTCAAATAAGTATAGAAATTTAAATTTTTATCGTAGAATTCAAATTTCGAAGTAGAACAAGCTTTAAATGGAATCTGAAAATGGAAAAGCCGTTGGACAGGATGATATTCCGATAGAGTTATGGAAGTGTCTAGGGAAACAAGGTATTGAATGGCTTACAAAATTATTTAACATGATATTGAAAACAAAAGGACGCTTTATCAATGGAGGGTAAGTATCCTAATTCCTTATATAAGAATAAGGGAGACATACAAACACTTGTGAAAACTATAGTATTAAACTAATGAGTCATACCACTGAAACTTTGGGAAAAATAATAGAAAAAGATTAAGGAAGGAGACCGTGGTTCTCGAAAATCAATTTGGATTCATGCAGGAAGGTCGATAATAGAAGCTATACATCTTCTCGCATAACTAATTGAAAAGTATATAGCAAAAGCGGATCTACACACGGTATTCATTGATTTAGAAAAAGCATGATAGAGTTCCAAGAGAAATAATATGGAGAATTTTAAAAAAAGAGGTGTTAGTAATATATATTGAACTAATTAAGGATATATATAAGGAAGTAACGACCAGAGTGAAGACTTCAGGTGGATTAACTGAAGCATTTCTAATAAAGATAGGGTTACATCAAGGATCAACTTTAAGTCCCTATCTTTTTACACTAATCACGTGACGAACTCATCGACACATTCAAGAGACATTCAGTAGTGCGTGTTGTTTGCGGATGATATTGTTTTAGTAGATGAGACACGTGAAGGAGTAAATGTTAAACTAGAATCTTGGGAAACACTAGAAGTGAAAGGTTTTAAGCTTAGTAGAGGAAAAGATGTAATATACGGAATTTAAATTTAGCAATATTACGTAATGAGACAAGTGTTAAGATAGAGATGATGAGTTATGCGAATTGAGAGCTTTAAATATTTAGGATCATTTTGCAAGATGATGGGGATTGAGAGAGATGTCTTACATAGAATACAGGGATGGTTGAAATGGAGGAAAGCATCGGGTATTTTATGTGATCGTAAAGTGCCTCTAAAACTTAAAGGGAAGTTCTACAAAACGGCGATTAGACATATGTTATATGGAGTGAATGTCACACGACTCGGCGTATACGAGCAGATGAAAGTTGCAGAGATGAGGATGTTAAGGTGAATGTGCGGACATACGAGGATGGACAGAATAAGAAATGAGAGCATTAGAGAAAAAGTTGGCGTTGCATCTATTGAAGGAAAGCTCCGAGAGACACGTTTAAGGTGGTACGGACATGTACTTAGACGGCCAATAAATGCTCCAGTTAGGCGATGTGAAACGATACCAAATATACACATCAAACGAGGAAGAGGAAGACCAAAAAAGACTTGGTTAGCAACAATAAAACAAGATAAAATTTATTTAAATATAGATGATGATATAGTAGGGGATAGAGTCCAATGGCGTAGAAGGATCCATATAGCCGACCCCACCTAGTGGGATAAGGCTTTGTTGTTGTTGAAAGAAACTATATCAATTAGATTTCTTAATTAAAATTTATTCTTATCATTTTCAATAAATGTGTGTCAAAATGAATTATAAATTTTACTTTTAATCTACTTCCACTTATTTTTAAATGTGTTAAAGTTGACCAGTGTCAACACGATAAGATGCTCATTGGCACAACCAATATTTCCTCATGTCAATTAATATTAAATTTCAATAATTTATCAAAACAAGTACGTTTCATCCATACCACTCAGCATGTTAGGCGATTTATGACAAACCTATAATTGAAAAGTTCCATGAATCTAAAGTCCACAAATCAAAAGGCAAAAGTTGTTGGAGAAGAGATAACATTTGGAAGAATAACAATGGGATGTCTTAGAGAAGAGATTGAAGTTTCACTGAGAGCCAACCAAGAGAATAATCATAAATTTAGTCTTGTTTGTAGTAGCAAGTTGTTGCTACGGAAGAAAAGTTCAATAAGAAAACCAAGGTGGATAGAGGTGGAGTAATCAATGAGGATCTCATGGAAGAGATGTAGGTGCAAGTGATGGCAAAGCACCAAGCACTCATTGTAGTTGCAACTAAGGTTTTAAATACCGACCCGTTTATCCTGAAACGGACAGTATTTCTCGTTTCGACGTGGGACCAACACCGGCACCTCATGCCCGCATGATGCCAAAATGATGCGCAATCAGAGCGATTAAAAGTGTGCGATAGAAGGAATCGATTTCATTTGTCGATTCCTTTTGTCGATCACGAGATCAATCGAGTCGCCGACTATAGTCAATTAAAAACACTATATAGACGAAAATAAATCTATCCGGAAGAAGCGGTGAAGTGGCGAAGCGGTGAAGGCCCGGTTGAGAGCGACAAGGCATCGATGAGGCAACGATGACTTTGAAGAATAGATACGATAGTATCTCTTGGCACAATCGAATTGAGAATTCGAGGCTGCAGAATCACGTGATTGTCAGCGGCTACGACGATAAGATCACGCTATGGGATCACGATTGCGATTGCGCTCCCATTGCAGGATCGCGATTGGGTGAGTCCTGCGGGATCGCCATTGCGTGGGCGCTACATGATCTCGATCGCGCAGACGCTATGGGATCGCGATCGCACGGCCATTGCGAGATCGCAATTGTGCAGGCACTACGGGATCGCGATCGCGCCCCATGGGTGTTGTCGGATCGCGATCGTGCCCACGCGAGCATTGCGAGATCGCAATCATGCCCCCACGGACATTGCATGATCGTGATCACAATCATTGATCGCGATCCCATCGCGACAGATCAAAAGTTGGTAATATAATTAATAATATATAAATTATTTATTAATTAATATAAATACTATAAAATTATTTAATATAATACTATAAAATTTAAGTAAATAAATTTTTATTAATTAATATAATTATAATATATAAATTTATACTTTTATTTAAAAATAAAATATATTTTAATTAAAATTCTGAATTTGAATTTATAATTTCTTAAAATTCAAATCTTAAATTATTTTTTTAAGTAATCTAAAAATAAATTATAATTTCAAAAAATAATAAAAATTTTGAAATAATTTTAAATTTTAAAAATAATTTTAAAATTTTAAAAAGAATTCAACTAAAAATTTTATAAATATATATTTAAATATTTTGAATAAATTTATTTTTAAATATATATTATATAAATTAGTATAATTAAAAAATTAATAGTTAATTTATATAATTATTTTATATAAACTAATAGTTTTATTATTTTTATAAGAAAGAAAAAATAAAAATAAATTAAAGTGAAAATAATCAGTATCAACATTTATACTTTTTACTTATCATTACAAAATATTTTATTTGGATATCTTAATTGATGGTAGAGTAAAGACAGAATATATGAAATTTAAATATTAGACGTAATGAGACAAGTGTTAAGATAGAAGATAACGAGTTGTCCGGAACTGAGAGTTTTAAATATTTAGGATCATTTTTGCAAGGTGATGGAGGGATTGAGAGAGATGAGCAGGATGTTTGAAATGAAGGAAAACGTTGGGTGTTTTATGTAATCGTAAAGTATTTTTAAAACTTAAAGGGAAGTTATACAAAAGGAGGATTAGACCTGTTATGTTATATGGGTTGAATGTTGGGCTACGACTCGAGCACATGAGCAAAAAATGAGAGTTGCAAAGATGAGAATGTTAAGGTGGATGTGCGAACACATGAGGATATATAGAATAAGAAATGAGAGCATTAGAGAGAAAATCGAAGTTGCATCTATTGAAGGAAAGCTCCGAAAGATACATTTAAGGTGGTACGAACATGTACTTAGACAACCAATAAATGCTCCAGTTAAGTGATGTGAAATGATGATAAATATACACATCAAATGAGGAAGACCAAAAAAGATTTGGTTAGCAACAATAAAACAAGATAAGATTTATTTAAGTATAGATGATGATATAGTAGGAGATAGAGTCCAACGACGTAGAAGGATTCATATAACCGACCCCACCTAGTGGAATAAGGCTTTATTGTTGTTGTTGTTGTTGTTGTTGTTGTTGTATATTACCTGGTGGATCAGGTTGGTATATGCATTTATTATGCTCTTACCAAGGTTTAAAATTTCAACCCGTATCGAGGTTTCGGTCCGTGATCAGAACGATACGGTTTCGATATTGTATCGTGTTGTTTCGGTAAATTTCGATAATTTTTAAATATAAAAATGAAAATTTTAATTTAAATATTAAAAATAGACAAAATAATCATGGAAAGAAAAATATCAAAAAAATTAATTATAATAGTAAAATTAATTTAAAAAGGATTAAAAAATAAAATAAATTTTAAAAATAATAAAATTATTATTTATAATATATAAATTAATAAAATAAATTTTAAAATAATTTATGAAATATTTTTAAATTAATAAGATAAATTTATTAAATTTTATTTATTTTTCATATAGTTTGAACTATAATTTGGAAAGTTGATTAGGCGCGATGCCACGCGCCGAAGGTCGTCACAGCGACGCGCCACGCGAGGTCGCGTGATGTCGCCGCGAGCATCCGGAGAGAGCCGCGCGCCGGCGGAAATCGTAAGTCATCGTGGCCCGTCTGCGAGCCGCGGAGGCCTCGCGACCACGATGTTAGCGTGGCGAAGCGATAAATTCAGATGTCGCCCAAAGACAAGTCAAAATTTTAAACAATGGCTCTTACACTTATTTAGTTGATATTACCTGTAAGACTGTATATTCGTTGATCTCCTTACACTTAGTTCATGCACTATCTTTCCTACACCCGCTGAGTATTTTTACTCACTACCTCATCTATTTTTTACTCACTACCCTCTAACACTACAATCTGACTTGAAATTCGAAATGATAATAGTGATATCGATAGCAGTTCAAGTACTCATGGAAGTAACGATAGTGATGGTGCACCTGAGGGTGGTAAAACTTATGTTCCATCAACTCCAACATCAGAGCCTTGAATATGTGATCAAAGTTTCACACATGCAACTCAAGATGAAGATTATTGAACTAGAACTATTAAAAGTCAGTATTAATGTCGATGTAAGGGTGATAGACAAAGAGAAGCCTATGATTATCAAGATATGCAAAAGAGTTTACCTGAGATTGATTTTGATTGGAGTTCATCATACTCTCAGTCTTATTATAGCTCTGATGCATCATATAGTGCAATTATATCCGAGCTCGGGGACATGTGTTTATCCTTATCCTGTACCTATACCAGGTCCAATTCCAATGGCACCGGTTCTAATTCAACTTTTGGTGGTGAATCGAAACATATTGATGGATATGCGGAGAAATCAATATCAATATTATATGTCATGGGATAATTATTTAATTTGGACGTTAAAGAATTACGGGATTGATCTAAGCAAAATGTTGCAAGAATCAATGTTTTCATCTGATTCACGATATTCTTTTTGGTATTAGTAAGATAACATGTTATGATGTATCAATTTTAATTTAAGTTAATGATATATCAATTTTCTTTATATATATATATATATATATATATATATATATATATATATATATATATATATTCATTTTTATCCTTTGGATATCAATCATTTCAAGAAAAGAAATCGAAGTATACTTAACAATAAACACCTGAAATCAAATGAATAATGAGCATTTAAAATAATTAAATATTAATATTTAAAAATAGAAAAAAAGTATCGAAACAGTATTGACACGCATGATACGGTACCGAAACTGTATTGTTCCAATCACAGATCGAAAACTTGGCACGGGTCGAGATTTTAAACCTTGGTTGCAACAAAGAAAATTAATGAAATTTCAAACATGGAGCTCTACCTCTATTCCAACAAAGAGAAAACATACGCATAGCAAGGGCTAGGTGAGAGTGATAAAATGATGGGTAGTAAATGAAATACTCACTGATGTGGTTTGCAATGACTAAGTGTTGCTTTGGATCATGAACATGAAAATAAAATCCAATTCCACAATGTGTCACTCACCAGCTGGTCATAATTGGATATGGTATGCAACTAGTTTCTTAGCCAACATATCCAACCTGTTCAAAAACATGGAAAAATCTTCTACATACTCTAGTAGAAATAATGTAAATGTTGTTGAAAACAGGTTCCCATGATCGGCTTTGCAACCAACTATTATGCACATAAGATTGGACCATTGGAGATTGATAATATGGGTTTGCTGATGAGAAAAGAGAAACCATGCATCTCCCAGAATTTAATGGGGCAAGAGATTGGTTGGCCACAATTTAGAGAGGAGAGAAGGGGAGGAAGATAACTTTCTTCTCTTGATGCACCCCGTCTCATTGATGCATTAAATATGCATAAAACATATTACAATGAAGTGTTCTCTACTCCTCAACTTAGAATATGGAAACTAAGAATTCCTCCATTACACATACACTATAAAGTATCGCATCGATGATCATAACTCATAAAACAATGTGTTCCTAGTGAAACATTTTTTCCTTTTTTTCTACTTTCTTTCATTTGAATTATTTATATTTATCATACTTTATACATATTCTGTGTGAATTATTACTAGTTATCATGAAGGCCATAATCAAATGCAAGCAACATATTTTGTTGTCATCTTTACATGTGTACTCTAGCAATCTATTGTTTTTCAGGCCATATAATCCCATATGAGGGGCCAATTTAGGACAATATGATAAATTTCATTCAACAGATCTAACCGGCTAAATTGTTCCTTTCCATTTGACGTACGTATTAGTGAAGCCCCAACTGACCAAAAAAATCCAACACTATAGGGAGAAGTTATAATTAATGAAATTTGATGATCCCAGACTATGGTCGGGAAAAAAAAATAGATGACGCCTTTTTGCTTATTTTAATTCCTTCCAAGATTCTTGGTTGGACATTAGTTAATTCCAAATGTCTCGGCTATACAAAAGTAAATACTTCACTGTAAATAATTCCATCTGCTACAATGTTCAATTTACCCTTCAAAAGAGTGTTATATCTCATAACCACCTCCCCTATTTTATATTGGGCACACTTTTATGATCCGTGGAAACAAAATAAACGCATTATCAACTCAAATTAGATTTAGTTAATAGAAAAGAAGATTATCTAAGATGAAAATGCAGTTCTACAGCCTGAAAACCTAGATTACAGGCAGTTGTCCCTGGCCGAAAATCCAGAAGGAGAAGATATAATATCACTTTATACAATAGGAAAACGAGACCAACCAAGTAAAATGTTGATTTTAGATTCGATGTGGGAAAATAGCTGCCCTTTCGCCTCGGAGGACAAATAAAATGGAATCATGGAGAAAAGAGGCGCACCATGATCTCGCGGATGGCGGTGGGGGATACTCCATCGCCCTCCTTCGATTGCTTAAACTTTTTGATGGCGATGCAGCCCTTGCGGTGACTGGTCCGAGCCAGGAACACCAGACCGTAGGTTCCTTCTCCGATCTTACCGACCAGATCGTATTGCTGCAGCCACGCTGGGCGATTCCCGCCGCCACCGCCACCGCCGCCGCGAACGTCACCCATCCCTAAAGAGCCAGCAGTAGAATGCTGCACCTGTCGTCGTCCACGGAGCGTTCCTCCCACTTTTTGCAACTCGTTTTGCCTTAATGCTAATTTCTTTTTTATTTTTTTTTTTCTTTTAATAATGCCGCTGAAACAATACACCTTCCTTTAAAATTATTAAAATTTCTCTCCCTCCAACTCAATTTATCCATTTCATTATTACCAAATTAGTAATTAATTAAATATTTAAAATACTCTTTATTCCAAGTGATTAACTATCAAATCAAAATCAAAAATATATATATTTGAAATTAAAAATGTAGTTATTCTAATTTTCTGAAATAATTTTATAGTCTGACTATCTATGCTCCACCGATTACTAAACACACCTTAATTTTTTTCTCAAAAATATCCTTATATGAAAAGTTTAAAATGTTTTTTTTATAAAATTTAACTCACTTTTTTCCTCCTCGCTTTCTTCCTTTCCTTTTTTTCAATAAATAGAAAACGAACACATTGTATTACGTTCGGTGGATCATGACCGAATTGATCCTAGTGTATTCGGTAAATGGTAGTCAAACATGCATCAATGTGTTCGGCGGACCAATGTCGAATGGCTCGAGAATACACAATGCTTCGTTCTCGTGCATCGTTGCTCTGGTGATCACTATAGCTAACCATCGAATCGATCGATTGTAGTCGTTAGTGTTGCGATCGTTGGCATCCGTGTCGCGGCGGTAATACCGAACCACCACGGTAGGATTAGGCGCGATTGCGGATGTCGCGATCGTCGGCGCGACCTCAAATTAGCCAATTTTTATTGCATCAGATCCGTCGAATCGATTGCGCGTCCCAATCGAAGTCGGAGTCCGACCGGACCGTAGTTGGATTCCGATAGTATTACATCCAGAATCCGGCCAAATTGCGGCCACCAACACAATTCAGTCGAAATTCGACCGTGTTCCGATCGAACTCTGATGCTGATCGAACCGTAATTGGATTCCGATCGAATTGCGATTGGAATTCGACCATTCGACGGGTGATGTTGAGATGTAGTAGCTTCGCACAGTCGGCGATACAACTCATCCGTAGTACCTATAAGCACCTCCATTATCCACCGTTTGATCTCCTATAGTCCAAGGATTGGGCTATAGTGTGTCCTCAATCAGACGGTAAATAATGGAGGTGCTCACAAGAGCTTACGGATGAATTATATGTAAAATTAAGTACTAATTTGGTAATATGCATGAGCCTAACTTTTCTTGGTTCCTTCTACCTTAAGAGTCGTGCTAAATGTGATACAGGATTCTTAGCAGGTTAGCCAAAAAAAGTTCACCGGGGGGGGGGAGAGGAGATGGTATCAGTGAGAGAAAGGAATGAAGGTAAATGATGAGTCGTACCGAGGTATTCGTGTCAATTGTATATAGCTTGGATTTGTTAGCTTGTACTACGCATTTGGGCTAGATGGTCTTGTTCCCTTTTCCATTGTTCTTCTTGGTTGTGCCGGTGTACTTCTTTAGCATGGAAATAATTCTCAGCCTATGCTTTTCAACCTTATGCATGTACCGTTCCACCCTCTGATATCTCTCCTCTGAAGTATGGGATTGCTCCTCCTAGAAATGTTTGCGCTCTGCATGTTCTGCTCGGATGACGTCAATGGACGAGCGAAAATTGGAGAAGTCAAATGTAAAGTGTCATGTACCTACAGAAGAGTCACCAAAAGCAAAAAGAATGCCTAAGTGGGTATGTCCTAGAGGAGGGGTTCCAGGGAGTTCTGATGTGTGTGAATCATGTGCACTTTTTAGGGTTTATTTGCCATGTATTTCTAGCATTTCACCCATATATCATACATAAAATTTAGTATTTACTTTCATTTTACATTTTTCCTAGTTCAGATGGTCGCAGGTAGCTTTTTCACAAGGACCATTTGTAGGGCTCAACATGCCCTGACCGTGCCAAAAGGCACAATCATTTGACCACCACGACCTCGACACGCCTATGGATTAGCTCTGAAGTTGACACGGCTAGATCATGTCGCCTGCCACAACCATGTTAGGCTTCAACCCTAATTATTTTTGTGCAAAAATCAGCATGAGTCCATCGTGCCTCTTGGCACAACCGTGGAGTGAAACGGCATGATGATAACTAATCGATTTTTTGGCGAAAAAACTATTAAAAGGGTCCTAGGCTAAGGAGAACTCATCAAGGAGAGATTAGGAGAAGAGCAACCGACAAGGAGTCGTCTAGGGTACATTGAGAAGTCGCCAAGATAGAAGTTCCAAGCCGAAGGAGGTCTTTGCGACGTCGACACATCCTTTTTATCTTCTTTCCTCATCTATTTTGATTGTAGAATGTTTATTTATACTTTAATGCATTTTTACCTTCGAGTTATGGAGTAGTTCTTGGTGATCTTAGGATTAGAAAGTAACTCTATGTCAAACTATCTTGGATTGTTATAACTTTCTTATCTATCAAGTTGTATTTCCTGATTTAATCCTATTGCATGTTTTAGACCAACTTGCATATTTGTTGGCCACTTATTCGTCGTATGTTTTAGGGTTTGAGGGATGAACCGAAAGGTGAACCTCAATCCCGGATCTATAGAATGAAACTTGAGGAATTGATAATGAGTAAGCATTGAAATCTAGATTGATCCACTGAGTTCTCATGACAAGTTACCAAAGCAATTGAGGTATCATAAAAGTAATTCAAACCTCTCGAGAATCTCTTAGACTGTCATAGAGCGTAATGGATTTACTTTGATTCATTTATATGAGTAATTGGTAGTAAATCTAGAATTCAATCTGCGGGGTTCTAGTGATAAGTTCCTAATGCAATTAAGTTTGACTACGCATGAATGCTGTGAAAGCAGAAATTGTGTTTAGGCGAATACGTCGGATTGACTTCGAAAGAGGCTATCGATTACTTTTGGATAATATCAATATAAGAAAGAACTGTCTAGATAATAGACATAGTAGTGAAATCGAAATCCTAGGATTGTTCTTAAAACTAATCTTATTGTTACTCCTCATTCACTCGTTCTCCTTTCTTACTTGAATAATTCTTGACATTTAATTTTTTAGATAATCTTTCATTGTGAATAATTAGTAGTTGACCAATCCCTGTGGGATCGATATTTGTTCACTTAACGACAACCGTGTACTAGCGATTTCAACACATCAAGTTTTTAGCATCGTTGTCGAGGACTACGTCAATATTAGTTTATTTATAATTAGGTTAATCTAGATCTTTCTTGTTCCTTCCTTTTTACATTATTTATTTTCTCATCTTACTACACTTATCTTTCTTTTCTCGGAAGTTGTCTTTCTCGTTGCATGCGCAGATCGACCAAGCAAGGAGTTTTATTAGAAGCAGACCCTGAGATCGAGAGAACCAACCATGCTAGACGAAGGTTATTTCAAAAGCAATAAGAAGAAATTCCAAATCTCACCATGGCATCACACGAAGAGAATAAGCATTTGAGAGATTACGTGACACCTAGTGCGAGAGGGCTAAGATCGAGTATTCGGAGACCCCCTTATTGAGGCAAACAACTTTAAACTAAAGCCCTCCTTATTATCCATGATCCAGCAACATCAGTTCGGAGGAGCTCTTACAGAATATCTTAATCTACACTTAGAGGTATTCTTAGAATTTTGTGAAACTTTGAAATTTAACAAGGCTTCTATAGATGCCATCAGGTTAAGACTATTCCCCTTCTCCTTGTGGGATAAAGCAAGAGCTTGGTTATATTCTCTCCCTCCAACTGCATTATGACATGAGATCAACTAGAGCAGAGATTTCTTGACAAATATTTTCTCCCTAACAAAATAGCAAATCTCTGTCACCAAATCATGAACTTCGCACAAGAGATGAAGAATCACTTTTCGAAACTTGAGATAGATTCAAAGGATTACTGCAGCAATGCCCTCATCATGAATTAGAAAAATGGCTCATCATCCATACATTCTATAATGGTATATCCTATCCTACGAAGGTTTCTTTAGACTTAACTACAGTTGGATCCCTCATGAACAAGACATTGGACGAAGCATTCGATATCATCGAGAGCGTAACACTCAATCACCATCAATGGACAGCTAAAAGAGGAGTTCCTATTCGCATGTCAAGTAAGTTTGAGGTAAGTGCTATAGACCTTCTTACCGCCAAAATAGATGCATTATCTCAAAAGTTTGAACATTTCAATATTAACGTTGTCAATGCCACTAATATTTCCTGTGAGATTTGTGGTGCATCAAGTCATTAAACCTCGAATTGTCAAATAGGACTTCCACCATCTTTGGGAGCGCAAATGGAACAAGTTGATGTTATCAATAACTTCAACCAGTGGCCTTTGAACAATCCATTTTCTAATTCTTACAGCCCAAGTTGGAGGAACCACCCAAAATTTTTATACCGGAACAACCAAAACCAAAGCAGTTTTGTTAATCCTGCGGTTTTGTTAATCCAGGACAGTCGTCAGGATTCCAATAAGGATAGAAATCAAATCTAGAGATGATGATGGAAAATTTTATTCAACTCCAGACAAAACAAAACAATGAATTCCCCCAACACATCATGGAATCTAATCAACAACATAAGGACACAACAGAAGCACTTAAACAACTCGCAAGTAAGGTCAACAACTTTACCAATCATACTAAGATATTGGAAACACAAATAACACAGATAGTCAATTCATCCTCTTGAGCACTAGATAGAATTCCCAAGAAACCCATAAACAAATCCTATAGATCACTGCAACATTGTGTTTGCAATAGGGCATCAAGATGCCGAGTAGAATGAAGAGTTTGAAAAACCTAGCCCTAAACCTCCAATGAAAGCAAGCGCCATGATGCCACCCTCGTCATCCCTTCAGAAATTTAACCAAGCTGACCTCAATGAACATACTAGGAAATTCTTGGATATGGAAGAAGGGAAAATTAAGGATTACATAGTCGTCATCCTGATGAATAAGAACCACACGATAATTCAAAATAAATTCCCCCTTAAGCTTGAAGGGCCATGTGACTTCTCAATCTCTTGCACAATTCATGAATTTTATTTTAACGAAGCTCTATGCGACCATGGCTCTAGCATAAACCTCATGCTATATGAATTCTATAAATTCATGGGATTGAGTGGACTAAAAACAACGGATATAACCCTATGACTCGTAGATCACACAATAAGAAAACCCTTAGGCATATTAGAAGATGTTTCGGTGACAATAGAAAACTTCGTAATACCTGTCGATTTTCTTATTCTAGATATGGGGGAAACCACTAAACTTTCTCTAATCTTAGGTAGACCTTTCCTAGCCATCAGCCATCATTGATGTTAAAAATCAAAAACTATCCCTAGAAGTTGAAGATAAAAGAATCCAATTTAACTTTTCCAACTCTATAAACTTATCGGTTGTCTAAGATTCCCCTTTAAGGATAACTTATGTGTTACAAGAGAAGAAGGGAAAGAATCGAAGATACTTGTGGGATGAACTTCTGAAGATGCAAAACAAGACCCTTAAATGTTCTTGCCCTATCAATTGTCACACATGTTCCCCTCATGGATGAGCAAGAACCATGAAATTTAAGCTAGGATGAACATTTACAAGGGTCAAGTTTACGACCTAAAACAAGCACTTCTCAGAATGCAACCCAAGTTATTTTTCATTTTTTTTAGCATTTTCAATTTCTTATCTAGTGTTTTAAATTCCTTTCCATTTGATTTTGTGTTTAGAATGCAGGAATAACAATAATAAAGTCATTACAGTGAGCACACCTAGGCCATGTCACTTAGCACAACTGTATTCAAGGTTCCAGAGATCAGCACGCCCCAATCGTGCCAAGAAAAATAACCGTGCCTAAGCCCAAATAAAGAACAGAGTATGGTACAAACTTGTCATGCCACCCCATCCGTGCCTAAAAACATAACCGTGTCAGCACTTGCCGAGCTCATCACGCTTTGGGTGCGACAACTAGCATGGTCGTGGCTATTTTCGGATCATAATTCTTGAAGCCACAGAGAGTTCCACGGGCTACCTGTGAAGTATACCATGGTCGTGGTCACCCAAAGGCAGAAAAACATGAAGCGTAACCATTCCACAGTCTGGTCGTGGAATTAACCACGATCGTAGACCTTTCTGGAGCATCCACGCCACACACCACGGGCTATCCGTAGCACGATCCACAACCATGTCGCATGGGTATAAAGTGCTCCGAACCCTTTTCCATGCTCGTGGAAGACCTAGATCTCTACCACCTTGCCTTCAACGATCTTCCTCCAACATCCCATCGCTCTTCCAACACTTCTAAAGCCTTCAGCCAGTCGGATCAAAGAACTTTAGGCTTCCTTTGCATCTTCCAGCT
The DNA here is from genome assembly GCA_025175895.1 of Wurfbainia villosa. Taxonomy (NCBI): domain Eukaryota; kingdom Viridiplantae; phylum Streptophyta; class Magnoliopsida; order Zingiberales; family Zingiberaceae; genus Wurfbainia; species Wurfbainia villosa. The sequence continues at coordinate 14,501,245 of CM045996.1, read as the reverse complement.
TGTGGAAATGCCACTGGCAACAACCCTTCAAGCCTAGCCAACCATTTGGTCACCAACGACAGTCGAGTCATTCTCCACAGCAAGGCTCACTTTGTAACCCTTTCATCAGAGGCTCAATCTTTGGCATTTTCCTAGCCTTCCCACTAGGTTGCAACTTGTTCCATCAAGTTTAGAAAGTTTTTCGCCCATCTGGTACACAAAATTTCGACAAGTTCCGGTGATCATCTCTGAGATCCCCTCCAGTACCATTTTTGAGTGTTCAATCTTTCATTCAAGCTCAACATCATCACTTCCATAGACACCAGCAACAACTCTGACGATTTGACATTGTACCTCTGACGATTCAACTCATTCAATTTTCCAGCCTTCCAAGACTATTCCAGCATCCTCTCAACTCTAAAATTCACATCATGACTTCAAAACATCATCGAGGAAATGAAGGGTCAAACTCACAATCAAAGGGGAAAGGTAAAAACTGGGGTAAACATCCTAACCCCCATCAAATTATTTTTAGAGATAATGTTCAAAAATCTAGGTACAAGGCTCTAGTGAAATGTAAGATTGTGAACACTCATTACCTAGATAATCATGCTCTAGAGGTTCTAGGATTAAAAGATGATATATTTTGGATGTTAGATAGGGTGGGATGGCTAGAGTTCATACAAATTAAAAGCCCCACTTATATCTGTATCACCCTAGAGTTTCTTAGCTCGATTGAGGCCAACATATTGTTCATAGAGGGATGTGATGATGGTCGCATAACCTTCCATCTATTTAACACAGAGCATGAGTTGAGTTTAGAAAATTTAACTCAATTTTCGAGTTACCTTGTGTTAGGGATAGAAGAGAGCCCAATGACTTTAGCGTTAACTTTACTTAGGTCGAGTTTACTAGGGAACGCCGCTATGCCTCATCGAGGGTGAAGGCTACAGGCCTTCGAAACCCTTGTATTTGCTATCTTCAGCAGATCATGCCTCACACCATCTTCAGTCACAGCGATAGTGACGTCGTAGTACGCCATAGTGAGCCCCTGTTCCTTTGGGCTATGCTTGAGGGAATCCACCTGGATATAGACTCACACTTTGGGAGACACTTTGTCAAGGTTGAGAAGGCCTCGGCAGGGACTATAGTCATAAGTAGATTTATTATTCATATAGCCTTTATTATTCATATAGCCTTAGCCTTAGCCCTAGGTGGATAGCGCGTTTTCGTTTCTTGATGGATTTCGATCGTGCTTGCCTATGATTGTTAGTACGCAGTGGAATATAGAAATAATACAAACAAATACACAAGATAAACACAAATACACAAGATATAATGTAGTTCAGAACCTCAAGGTTCTTACTCCACGGGTTGGGCTCGAATGAGCCCTAGTAATGCTAAACAACACTAATAATCAGTACACTCCTTCTCGAAACAATCCGAAGGTAAAGTAAATCTCTTACATCAGTTCTTACAACAATAAGAAACGAATACAAGCTAATACAAGTAAACTACACAAATACAAGTAAAGAAAACTTTACACAATGTGAACTTGAATGCTTGCTTTTGGTTGCTTGAGAGTAGCCTTGAAGGTCTGGATTGCAGCAGCAAATCCTCTCCAAATCGCCTCAAAGAACCATGCCAAAATCCTTCTCCATGAGCTCCTTTTAAAGCTTCACCTCGGGCTAGATTATGCCTAGCAGTCGACTGATCGAGACCATCAGTCGACTGCTCTGTTAGTAATATATGAGAGGTGTCCTAAGGCAATCGCCTTATGGTTGTACTATTTATTTGATAAATGAAGATTCATTATTTGAGTATACATGTTTTCATATATTTGATTGGATCTTAAACTCATTTACTGAATGTCCGCAATACGATTCACAGCATGAGAGAATTTGTGATTGGATCATAACTAGTGAATATCTCTACATGTATAATTATGATGTATTGGAATTATCCCCAGTCGATAAATTAATGGATTTGAACACCATCGATTCTATTGAGACTAGCACGAGGTATACTCTTTGGTTTATCTAAGTAGTTATTTCTCACTGGCTGGTGACATTGGGATGTTCGGAGTTAATCGTGGATGCTAGTTATGGTAACTAGTTTATTGGAGTGACCAACTATAAGACTTCATATGGTTCTCTGCATATATGGATATGTCAATGAAGTTCTTACAACAGCTTAAGTGCGATGTTCCTTCAACTTGCAGTATTCAAGTCATCTTGGTCATGAAGACTTATGCTTTGACATCTTAAGCAAGCATTTCCGAGGAGATGTGGACTCGGGATGATTGGGTATAAATCGAAGTGACCGAAAGTATTTGAATAGCCTATAGAGGATTCACCGCTCTTTACGAGGAGATGTATACCCTATGGCCTCTCGTCGGATTGTTACTAAAGTCTTTGGCCAAAGTATTACATGTTTATAGCATGATACTCTTGGATACATGTGCAGTAACTAGAATCCGCAGGACGAGGAAGTAAATACTTGGGCTAGGTGTGACGTAGTCAGCCTAGTGGGGACTGACACTTTAGACCATGTCCTGAACTAAGTGGGTATAAGATGAGTGAAGGGAATGGGGCATGATTCATTGTAGCTGCTGAAGGGTTTCAGAAATGGTTATGGGATCAATCGTTGATTTTTTGATTAATTGGGGATCATGATGTACTACGAGGTGCCACTCATTATCGTTCTATAATTAATGGTTAATTATAGACGACCAACATAAATTGAGAACTTATTTGGTCACACACACAATGAGCATAATTTGAAGGATTTAAAACGAGCTTGAGAATAGAATTCTCAGATTGAGAGAGACTTGGTTTGGTTGGACTAAACAAAGAGCGAGTATGAAATTGTTTCAGTCGCATCGAAAGCATGGATGACCCGAGTCTTATGAAGACATGATGGATGAACCAAATCAATTTGGTTCTAATCCAATGGTGGAAAATAAACCAAAGTGGTTTGGTTTGTTTTAAACGAATGAACCAAAGTTGGTTCGGTTCGTTTTAACTTAAAATAGACCAACACGGTTTGATCTATTTTAACTTAAGTTATTGGAGCGGATTAATGGATTTTGGTTATGAACCAATAACCATTAGAAGAATGTGGTCTCTATAAAAACACGGCTTAAGGGTTTTGTGAAACCCTAATCATCAATCAAGAGTTGCCGCCCAACCCTAGGAGAGGAGCCCTTGCTCTTGTCGCCCAAGGTGTTGCCACCCATCTCTTGTGCCACCGCCCAAGCTTGTTGCAGCTCCTCCTCCTTGCCACTGGCCACCCATCAGCTTCCGGCGACTCCTCCATCCATCCTCCCTTGGCCTCCGGTGACCAAGGAGCAACCGACCATTGATTAGCCGACCATCTTCTCCACCAACACAAGCTGTTCAGTTTTGGACAACTTGTTTCTTTCTTCGTAGAGAGGTCGTTTGGTCGGTGTTTTACGCTCCGACAGCGACCTACTTGCCGGGGATTAGATCTCCGGCAATCCTCATAGGTGGAGAACCAAGGTTTCGTCAATTGGTTGACGAAAACTGCTTCCGAGAAGTGAGTTCGTGGAGCTCATTTTTAGATCCGAATTTTGATTCGGATTGTGATCATCTCTTGGATCACATCTTCGACACGAGGCTAGTAACTCTTGTGAAGACGAGGCTCGTGGCTTTATGAAACTATCCCGAAGATACTCAACGTGGATATGGATAGAGGTGATTCTAGCGAGGGTCACTACGGTTGATGTCATTCTCGCTACACGTGATATGTCAGGTATACCTAGTATAAGTTTTTTTTTATTGCAAAATTTGAAATATCGATTATGTCTACACATGTTGTATCCTACCATGCGTGTGGTGTGTGTGTTATAATATATAGTTTATTACTAGTTTTTCCTTTCGCTGTGTGCATGTTTACGAAACGTGTTCGAACATAACACCCACGTCGGTGCTATGAGAACCCAACATGCTCCTATAGCCGTTGTGAGACAACGACTCGATCCACATTGGATAAGTTCAAATGGATACACTGGTAGTCAACAATCATAACCCATCAGTCGACTACCGAGGTCGTAGCCAGCTGACCAGTCTGCTACCTAATGTTCTTCTCCCATAACCTCGACCATCAGTCAACTGCCATCCATGACAGTCGACAACTCAAGCTATCAGTCAACTGCCCAATGCTGGCAGTCGACTGCCAGGCCATTTCTTGCAATCGAACACTAGTCGACTCTGAGCAGTTCGACTAGCCATAATCTCAATCGACTGCCAAGAGTCAACTCGGCTCCCAAGTGTCAAAACACTTGACCAATCGATTTGTCCAAATCCCTAGTCGACTGATAACCTCAACCATGAGGTTTAACCCTAAGTATGATGCCATCATACTTGCTAGACAACCCTTAGCCTATACCTAAGTCTTCTATCCACCTCCGTCAGCCTCACGCCTATCGGATCCCTCCAAGTCATCCATACGCTAGCTTTTTGGTGCTTCCATTGGCTATTGTCATGCTAAGCTGGTCTATATTGCTAAGGCACATTGAGCTTGCACTGCCAAGACTATCGTTTGGACTTTACGCCGCCAACCATTGGACTTATGCTGCCAAGACTCCACCCTTGGACTTTACGCCGCCAATATCAACCCTTGGACTTCCCTTGCCAACCCATGTTGGACTTTTCAATTGCCAAGACTCAAGCTTGGACTTTCCTTTGCCAAGACCCATGCTTAGACTTTCCATGCCAACCCTTGTTAGACTTTCCAATTGTCAAGATTCAAGCTTGGACTTTCCCTTGCCAAGACCCATGCTTGGACTTTCCCATTGCCAAGTGTCCCACTTGGACTTTCCATGTCAAGTACCCATGACTTGGACTTTTCCATGACAATCATATTGTCATATATTTTGTCGAACATAAAAATATCTTTCGAGTCAAACTCGAGTCTGGTCAATCGTGACCTGGGCCGATTGCACCAACAATCTCCTTCTTTTTGATGTTTGACAAAAACCACAAACACCTTTGAGTTAGGCCACCTAACTCAAATCTCCTTACTAATTCTCCCAAATTGGTAATCTCAAAATTCATCCATCAATTCTCCCATAACTTCTCCCTATTTTTGACATACATAAAAAAGGTTCTCTCCAAGGGCATCAATGTCTCATATCCCAATGAGATCTTATAATCTCCCTCTTGGTCCAAAAATATCTAGGATGTCTTCACTCTTCCTAGCGATAAGTCTCATTTCACTCAAGAGAGGCAATCCTACAAACTCTCCCAATTTCTAAATTGGGCATATCACATTCTCAAAATTCTCCCCCTCATGAGGAAGAACACATCCATCATCCCTTGATGGATAACCTCCCCTTAAAGGCTTGCTCCCCCTTAACCATTGCACCAACAATATCCTTGGAGAGTCCCTAAGCCTATAGGAACACTAACCATCAAAATTAAGGTTAAAAGTTCAACCTTGAACTTTTACACACCTTAAAATTGATACATACCCTAAACAACTTTCCTAATCCATATCCAATGGATTTTTACCCTTTCCAATACTTTCCAAAGCATATCTTAGGGTTAGGAGCAGTTAGGGTAGCCTAACATAGCTGAAATCATGCTAAACAAATCTTGTTTACCTGAAATCAGGCTTGACAGTCGACTCTTACAGTCAGCAGTTGACTGCCCTTGACGCCAATTGACTGCCATAAGCGGCAGTCGACTGATTTCTGCAAATGTAAAATTTCAGTAATCAGAAATGAGTTTTGAAAAATCATAAGTAATTATACATAAATAAAAAAATCATGAAAATTCATATGTATAATACTTATGTCAAAAATTATGGGTGAAAAATATTTGAAAAATAAAATACACATAAAATAATGAGATTGACACAAAGTTCAAAACCATTGAAAAGTTTAATATTTTGACCCTACTTTGTATCAACTTCATCAATGGTGATTGCTATCAAAATATATACTTCACCAAGGTTTTCTAAAATAATTTTAAAATATTTTTGAAAACTTATATTGGATCATGATCAATGGACTTAATGCACATGACTTGCACATTAGCTTTCCCCATGATCCACCATGGTATAAGATGAGTTTGAGTTCATCTAGATGCAAGAACTATGCACCATGAACTTAACTCATTTCCAAGCATCTCATATATGTCTAAGGTGTATGAAAACACACACATATCAATTTGATGTGAGATATGAGTTTTGTTCATCCTAATCTAAGTCCTCATGTATTTTTTAAGGCAACACTACTTGATTCCCTTATACATGGGACTTCAAGTCATGCCAATTGTCCTTAAATCAATTTTCATTAAACCTAAATGCATGGAATATGATCATGACACATAATGATAACATAAATAAGTATTGCCAAAAATCATGATGTCATGGCATGTGATTAAATCTAAGTACACATGGCATAAAAGAAAATCCTAAGTATAATCATGACATGTATATGATAAAAATAAATATGATGTCATGATATGTTATATGACAATCATGTTAGTGAAATCCCTAGAGCCAATCATGTGATGATTATTGTATGGACTTTGTTGTATCATATTCCTATTTATAAAGGCATTTCTTTATGGTTATTATACTTACTTATATCGGTGCCAAATAACTAAGTATAATAACATCCTTGAGTAGAAGGTTCTTATCTATATCAATTGATTGGTTGTATTGATAATGAGATGATATAGAGAACACTACTCTTAATCATTCCTAGTCAAGTATTAATATTCAAAGACAATGTTAATGCGAAGAGACTAGCATGTAGGTCAACTCGATGACTTGATCTCACAAGTCATGGATATGAGATATCAAGTTGACACATAAGTATGTATTGGAGAATGTATACTGAATGACCCGCCATGAGAAAGTATCATGGATCATTATATGAGTGTCATATACTTTCTCATGTGACTATTAATATGACTATTAGTCCTTGGACCTGAAGTCACCATGGTTCTCTACATAAGGAGTTGCATACTTTGGCTTCGTCAAACGTCATCCATAAATGGGTGGACTATAAAGGCGATTACTGGGTATGTAACAAATTATGCGGAGGGATGTGAGTGATGTAGATGGGATCTATCCCTCCTATATGACGAAAGTGACATCGTGATTCTTGATAGAGTGAGACCACTAAGTGCATGACCATGCCCAAATGAGTCAATATGAGATATTGAGCTCATTTGATTAGAGTGAGTCTACTTGGAGTTCAAGATATAGATTGTACAGAGGATGACACGGTCTATGCCTCAATTGGTCAATCTAGATGTCATGTATAGAGAGACATTGTCACATATTATGAGAGTCACAATTAGTAGTCACAAAGGTGATGTTGGATCTCAACATTCTTGTAACTTGGGTAGCAATGATGTGTTGTTAGATACTACTCATTGCTTATGTTTCTAAATCGGTTTAGGAGCATTGCCAACATTACAAAAACCTATAAGGTTACACACAAAGGGCAATTAGATGGAGATTAGGTTCATATGATGGACCATGAGGATTAGGTTCATGTGATGAACCAAATTGGATTAAGAGTAATCCAAATTAGATTTAATTCAAATTGATGGACCATGAGGATTAGGTTCATATGATGGACCATGAAGATTAGGTTCATGTGTTGAATGAGTCTAATTTAGATTTGATTCATTGAGTCAATTTAAACTAATGAATAGAGATTCATTAAATTAAAGTGACTTGAATCAAATGATTGGATTTGATCAACCATGGGAGATAAGAGGTCAAGTTTGACTTGACTTGAGAGGGAAGATGAAAGGTCAAGTTTGACTTGACCAAATGCCACGTCATGGTGACTTGGCATGGGACCGGCCAATGATGATGTTCCACATCATCATGGACACATCATGGTGTGCCACCTCATGAGGGAGACCAAGAGCCATGACTCTTGGTATCACATGGAGGTATTTAACCCTCCATGAAGTGGTCGGGCACTTTAGAGGTGCATTAGTGTGAAGTTAGTGGGAATTAACTTCATCTTCTTCCTTCCTCCTCTCTTGTGATCTCCCTCATCCTTCTTGCTGTGAGCTTCTTATGGTGCTATCACACTCTAAGTTGTCTTCTCCACCTATTGTTCGTGTGGATACTTGTAGAAGAGTGTACGCTTGACACTCTACGAGATCCGGTAAGCCGTTTGGACGAGCAGGATAAGCGAAGGATATCACTACAAGGGTAATGCTCTTGACATGTAGATCTAAGGTAGATCTAATTTTTCTTAGCACATACATGTATTATTTTTGTTTATCTTTGCACGGATCCGTGGCCGACTTTCGAGGTTTCCGCAATGCAAAAAGCGGTTTTTGCGGCTCGGATAGTCCAACAGTGGTATCAGAGCCACGTGAGAAGCATGTACGTGTTTAGTTTTGTAATTTTTGTATTAGATATGAAAAATGACAGATCTATAAGTTTCTGTAATTTTTCTAATTTTATAGAATTTTGTGAGTATTTTCTCCTAGAGTCGAAGCAACAAGTGTTGGGATACTTGTAGGCTTCAACTACCGAGAACAACTCTCCGAAACGGAAAAATCTCGCTTTAGTCTTTTGGGACAACGACTTAAGGCACTGTAAGATCAAGATGGAACACTCGCGAGATTCATTTTGCGAGTAGGGGCACTGCCCCTAACCCTGTAAGGGGCATTGTCCCGCGATTGCTCCCGGAAATCGCTTAGTAGGACCGTTGCGGAGATGTGACTCATAAAATTGAAAAAAAGGAAAAATTATAGAAATTTATGTAAAATAAATAATTTAGAATTATGTATTATACTGTGATGGTCATGACCCAAGAACCCCAATGTGATTGGATAAAATGTGTTGTAATTTATAATATGACTTACGCGCCGTTTTTTGTGTTATGCATGTTGTATATGGTATGCGACCTACGTGTCGTGCCTCTCCTTTTAATATTCCTATTGTAAATAGTTTTTAGACTTGAATGTAACTTGAGTTTCATATTTGTAATGTACAAAATGAAGCGGTGGAAGGTCTACTAGTAGACGGAGTTACGAGGAGGGTGCCGACGACACATGGCGGTCAAAGGAGGCGCTTGGAGAAGCCGCTAACCCTAGGTTGACCGTCCGATCTTCTCATTGGCTTGAGAAGATCGTAGTAGGGCCATGACCTCATCACAATTTAATTATTATATATATATATATATTGATATATATATTTGTTTCTGCTTGTATGTATGTGATGCATGCTAGTATGATTTTGCTTGTATGTATATGATGCATGCTAGTATATTTTGCTTGTATGTATGTGATGCATGCTAGTGTAGAGTAATTAAGGCCTTAATGCGTATATGATACACATTCACAATTAGATTATATCTTTATCAAATCAACTCGAAATGCCTACCAAGTTTTGATACCCATCACTATCTCGATCATTTGTTGTCGATAAATCTGCCAAAGCAAAGCAACGCATATTATCTTGGTAGGGTGCGGAGGGACAATCTTGGTCCTGCCTGTTAAGGTAATCAACCCATGTGATATGATTTTGATGTGTGTGACAAAGGGTTTAAGTTAGGTTGTTATTATTTTGATATATGCGTTGGAGTCTTGCAGGACTTAGTAATTCACACATGGAGCTTTGGCAAGTTTCACCAACTCACAACCTCGTGCTTGAGTCGTAGAAGGAGCATTACAAAGCCGTGCTCTTGATGCATCCGAGGGACCGCCGGACGAGATGACTTGAAGTTAAGCCAAGGAAGCAGACTTCGAGGGCAAGAGACGCGAAGGAGCATTGCGAAGTCGTACACTTGGTGCTGCCGAGGGACGTGGCCGCGAACGAAGAGAGCTTCGGCGAGGGACTTCAAGTGAGATGAGAGAATGAGTGAAATGTAAGTAGCTCATTAGGTAAACTTGGACGAATGGCTAAGTGTCGGAGGCTCGACCGCAAGGGTTGAGATTTATCTGACCGTCGGACGCTCAAACGGATATAAAGTTTGAGGTTTACCCAACATCAGTCGACTGCCATGTCATGGCAGTCGACTGCTCCAAGTCGACTGTGACTCGACTGGTGTTTGAGTTTGGTTTATGTGCCATCAATCGACTACCATGGGTTGGCAGTCGACTGCCGAGACCACCAGTCGACTGATGATGGCATCAGTCGACTAGTCGCAAGGGTTTCTGGTACAGAATATTGATCAGTCGAGTGCTCGCTTTCGACACTCGACTGATAGCTCCATCAGTCGATTGATGTGGGAGCCGTTGGATGAAATCCAACGTGGGAGAAGCTGTTATTGGGCAACAACTATAGGAGCAGTCGACTGATCGGGGCATCGGTTGACTGCTAGTGGCCAACAGGAAGAAAATAACCTTCTCTATTTATAGAGAAGGTGTGAGCTTTTGGATGGCTAATGCTTATGCTCCAATTGATCATCCAAGTGCTCCACAAGTGTTAAACTCCTTCTTATTCTTACTTCAATCTTATTGTAAGAAGGAGTGTTGTGTTGTAAGAAGGTTTACCTCCACCTTGCTTTGACTAAAGGGAGAGACCATATTGGATTGGTTTTGGAGTGATTCACCGGAGAGGAATCAGACCGTGGATTAGCGGCGAGGTTGTGAACCATGTTACATATCGACGATTAAGAGTGAATTCCACCGTACGAAGAAAGAGGGCTATTCACCCCCCTCTAGCCAGCCACCTATGTTCCAACAAGTGGTATCAGAGCCAAGGTAGCTTATCGAGGACTAACCGCCGTAACAAGCACAATCAAGGATGGTCGGCTCCAACATTCACCCACCGAAGTTTGAAGGAGAATTCTCTTGGTGGAAGAAGAGAATGGAGGTATTCTTCGAAACTGACTTCAAAATTTTATTGATAATGGAAAATGGTTTCGAGATACCTAGGGATGAAGATGGGGAACAAATAGAGAAGACAAGATGAACAAAGAGATAAAGAGAGGAGTACTTGGCGAATTTGAAGGCCAAGCATCACTTGTACAACGTACTCCTCCAACAAGAGATCAACCAGATTGGAGAGTATGTATGTGCTAAAGAGATGTGGGAGAAGCTAGTAGAGCTTCATGAAGGTACCTCGGAGGTCAAGCTTGCAAGAAGAGATCTCCTTCGCTCCTAATTAAGCAACATCAAACTCAAAAAGGGAGAGAAGGTAAATTCTTTACATTCTAGGTTTAAAGAAATTTTGATTGGATTAACGAGTGTAGGAGAAAAACTCTCCAACCGAGATATGGTAATGAAGGCTATAGATGCCTTTCCCCGGTCATCAAAATGGAGCTCAATGGTAGGCTCTTTCTACATCTCAAAGAACCTAGAAGTTAGCACCTTAAAGGAGTTCTTCTCAACCATGGAGCTCCACGAAACAAGTCTTGAGGAAGTAATTGAAGAATCAAGCATCAAGCCATCAAGGAGAGTGGCACTAGTAGCCAACAAGGGAAAGAAGAAGATGGAGACTCCCTCCTCCTCCGATGAAGCATCCTCCTCATCCTCTATGAATAGCAATGAAGATGCTTATATGGTAAGAAAGGTAAGACGTGCTTTGAGAAATTTAAAATTTAACAAATCTTATGATAGGAGAAGGCACAAGAGGAAGATAATTTGCTATAATTGCCAACAAGAGGGACATATAAGAGATGAGTGTCCCCTCTTGAACAAGAGCAAAGAAGAGAGGAGGAAGAAAGAAGAAAAGAAGAAGGGGAGCAAGAAGAAGGAAGAAGAAGGAAGAAGAGAAGAAAGCCAAAGAAAAGGGGAAGGCCAAAGCACTCAAAGCAAGGACATGGGATGGTCCTTCTTCTTCATCATCGAAAGAAGAACATGTCTACTCAAACCTTGCCCTAATGGCAATAGATGACCTAGACTCCACTTCCTCCTCCGAGCAAGAAGAAAGAAGCACAAGTGAGGAGAACTCTAGTGAAGGGGGAGTTTCTTCTTCATCCTCATCATCGGAAGTGGATTTGGTAAGTGAGGTAACGAATCTACCTCCCAAGAAAATTATGTCAATGATTTCTAACCTTACTAAGGAATTGTTTAGGGCTAAAAGAAAAATAAATGCATGACAAATGAAATTAAAACCCTAGAAGAAAAATTAGAAAAAGCATGCTCAAATGTTAATGATAATGTTTCTAGTATTGATAATGCATGCTCATATGATTATATTCCTCTCAATGTTAATGATGCATGTATTGAGGAAAGTAGGATATTAAGGGAAAGATAGATTTCCTAACTAAGTCCTTAGAAAAATTTACTATTGGCTCCAACACCCTTAATATGATTATAGGGAGCCAAAGGGCAAGATTTAATAAGAAAGGCCTAGGTTATAAGGGAAAGACAAATGAAAAGGCCTATAAATGTTTGATTACTAGGGGTCAAGCCAAGAACAAGAAAATAGCTAGAAAATGGATCCCTAAAGAATATTTAGTGAACCCTATAGGAAGAACTTGTATTGGGTTCCTAAATCCATCCTTAAGGGTTAGAAAAACCCTAGGATAGTCAACCATGAGGTTTTTACTTATATCATGTTGATTGGTTGACTTAGGATGATCGGGACTTAATTTTTGAAATAGTGTTGGGTGATGATAATGCACCCATAAATAGTTTAAATCATGCTTTGGGTGATACTTGACTTATTATCATGATTTATACCTAATGCATGATTACAATTTGATTAATACACATGTTTCATGATCATAATGTGGAATCAATGCATATATGCCTTTATGATCATATGGTATGTTAGTATGATACTTAACCATGGGTAGAAATGCATAAAATTTTGGTTAAGTACAAATGCCATTAGGAACATCTCACATCCCACTATAAGGCTAACTTTGATTGAAAACATAGCATGGGTGAGATGATACGATGATACAAATGATCCACTAATGCTTATGGCATTTAGTGTTGGGAGTATTGAGAATACAATCAAAGTCTCATATTGGCAAGACATGGAAAAGATCATGTGCTTATAAGATGGAAGATATCTCCATTGGTATGAGACCTTTTGGGTGAAGCCCAAAAATAAAACCATGAGGGATTATGCCCAAAGTGAACAATATCATGCCATTGTGGAGATATGTAGATCTTATAGGCATTAACAATTGGTATCAGAACTATGATCCATGTCAAGCCATGAACCTCGAATGAAGAAAGTAGAGCTCCTATGTCCGGATCAAGAGAATCAGACACCAGGCAGGAAGTCCAGTTGGGTCGGGAGGACCGAACAAGCGGCGAAGTCGATTAGGCGGAAGAATTTGGATAATCGCGCGGGAAGTCAGTGGTCGGGAGGACGAGCAGAAGTCTGGTGGGTTAAGGATCGGACATTAAGCAGAGCAAGTCCTTCGAGGACGGATAAACTTGAGGGGGGAATGTAGTCCTTCGTTTGAGGGGGAGGGGGATTGTTGGGAGTATTGAGAATACAATCAAAGTCCCACATTGACAAGACATGGAAAAGATCATGTGCTTATAAGATGGAAGATATCTCCATTGGTATGAGGCCTTTTGGGTGAAGCCCAAAAACAAAATCATGAGGGCTTAGGCCCAAAGTGGACAATATCATGCCATTGTGGAGATATGTGGATCTTATAGGCACTAACAATAAATTGTTAGTGAAAGCCCTAGAGCCAATCATGTGATGATTATTGTATGGACTTTATTGTATCATATTCCTATTTATAAAGGCATGGTTATTATATTTACTTGTATTGGTGCCAAATAACTAAGTATAATAACGTCCTTGAATAGAAGGTTCTTATCAATATCAATCGATTGGTTGAATCGATAATGAGATGATATAGAGAACACTACTCTTAATCATTCCTAGTCAAGTATTAGCATTCAGGGATAATGTTAATGCGTAGAGACTAGCATGTAGGTCAACTCGATGACTTGATTTCACAGGTCATGGATATGAGATATCAAGTTGACACATGGGTATGCATTGGAGAATGTATACTGAATGACCTACCATGAGAAAGTATCATGAATCGTTATATGAGTATCATATACTTTCTCGTGTGACTATTAGTACGACTATTAGTCCTTAGACCTGAAGTCACCATGGTTCCCTACATAAGGAGTTGCATACTTTGGCTTCGTCAAATGTCACCCGTAAATGGGTGGACTATAAAGGCGATTACTGAGTATGTAATAAATTGTGCAAAGGGATTTGAGTAATGTAGATGAGATCTATCCCTCCTATATGACGGGAGTGACATCGTTATTCTTGATAGAGTGAGACCACGAAGTGCATGACCATGCCCAAATGAGTCAATATGAGATATTGAGCTCATTTGATTAGAGTGAGTCTACTTGGAGTTCAAGATATAGATTGTACCGAGGATGACACGGTCTATACCTCAATTGGTCAATCTAAATGTCATGGATAGAGGGGCATTATCACATATTGTGAGAGTCACAATTAGTAATCACAAAAGTGATGTTGGATCTCAACATTCTTGTAACTTTGGTAGCAATGATGTGTTGCTAGATACCATTCATTGCTTATGTTTCTAAATCGGTTTGGGAGCATTGCCAACGTTACAAGAACCTATAGAGTCACACACAAAGGGCAATCAGATGGAGATTAGGTTCATATGATGAACCATGAGGATTAGGTTCATGGGATGAACCAAATTGGATTAAGAGTAATCCAAATTAGACTAATTGAGTTAGACTCAATTTGATTCAAGTGTTGAATGAGTCTAATTTAGATTTGATTCATTGAGTCAATTTAAATTAATGAATAGAGATTCATTAAATCAAATTGACTTGAATCAAGTGGTTAGATTTGATCAACCATGGGAGATAAGATGTTAAGTCTGACTTAACTTGAGAGGGAAGATGAATGGTAAATTTTGACTTGACCAATTGCCATGTCATGGTGACTTGGAATGGGGGCCGACCAATGATGATGTTCCACATCATCATGGACTTATCATGGGGTGCCACCTCATGAGGGAGACCAAGAGCCATTGGCTCTTGGAGTTACATGCATGCATGTAACCTCCCCAAAAGAGTGGCTGACCACTTTAGTTTTCATTATGGCGTGACGTTATTTTGTGTGGTAACTTCATCTTCTTCCTTGGTTCTTCCTCTCTTGCTCTCCCAATCCTCCATTGTCGAGACTATCAAGGAGTGCTATCACACTCAAGATTGTCTTTTTCTCCACATATTACTTGTGTGGATACCAATAGAGGAGTGTACACTTGACACTCTCGAGTTTCGACAATCCATTTGGACGAGTGGGATAAGTGAAGGGCGTCGCATCAAGGGTAATGCTCTTCTCATGTAGATCTAAGGTTTTAAACACATACATATACTTTTTGTTATACTTCGCATGGATCCGTGACCAGGCTTCTGAGATTTCCGCAACGCAAAAAGCAATTTGTGGCTCGAAAAGTCCAACATTTAGATGGGTCAATAAGTGTATCAATAGAGCAATAATAGACCAACTATGGAGAAAATAAGTGTTTAATTCATAGACATATTGATCATAGATTATAGTTGGATATTTTAAATGTTTTTAAAACCATTCTATGTTTCATAAACAGTGAGTTCATATTTTTAAAAGTATCAAGGCAAAACTAGGTTTTAAAGTTGATACAAAACTTTAGATATTTTGCAACTTTTGAGTTTTTGCCTGACTTTCAAAAATAAAATGAATTTTCATGAAAAATAATTTTTCACTGATGAAGGAACTCACAAGAAATATGTATTTCAAATTTCATGATTTTTTGAATTTCTTAGAATTTTTAACGCATTTCTGAAATTGGATTTCGAAAATCAGAAAACCTGAAATTTGTGTGCCAGTCGACTGATGTACTGTGCACGAGCACAGTAACCTGATTTTATCAGGTTTTGTTTGGTTTTGGGTATTTTTCCTCTTTAGAGTTGATGCCATGTGTGTATAACATTTATAAAATGTTTTTGATGGTGTCAAAGGGGGAGAATTGATAGGTTTCGGGTAGGTTTAAGTGAATCATGCTAAAAGGGAAAATTTAGCATGTCTTAAGGGGGAGTTGCATGTTTAAGGGGGAGTTTTGATGCTAATATTATTTACATGCTTTCCTAGCTTATGCTGTTATTGTTATTTGTTTACCTAACTTAAACGGATTGCCACATATCAAAAAGGGGGAGATTGTTAGGGCAATCAACCCATGTGATATGGTTTTGATGTGTGTGGTAAAGGGTTTAAGTTAGGTTGTTATTGTTTTGATATGTGCGTTGTAGTCTTGCAGGACTTAGTAATTCGCACATGGAGCTTTGGCAAGTTTCACCAACTCACAACCTCGTGCTTGAGTCAGAGAAGGAGCATTGCGAAGATGTGCGCTTGATGCATTCGAGGGACCGCCGGACAAGATGACTTGAAGTGAAGCCAAGGAAGCAGACTTCGAGGGAAAGATACGCGAAGGAGCATTGCGAAGCCGTACACTTGGTGCTGTCGAGGGATGTGGCCGCGAACGAAGAGAGCTTCGGTGAGGGACTTCAAGTGAGATGAGAGAATGAGTGAAATGTAAGTAGCTCATTAGGTGAACTTGGCCGAATGGCTAAGTGTCGGAGGCTCGACCGCAAGGGTTGAGGTTTACCTGACCGTCGGACGCTCAAATGGATGTAAAGTTTGAGGTTTACCCGGTATCAGTCGACTACCATGTCATGGCAGTCGACTGCTCCAAGTCGACTATGACTCGACTGGTGTTTGAGTTTGGTTTATGTGCCATCAGTCGACTACCACGGGTTGACAGTCGACTGACGATGGCATTAGTCGACTAGTCGCAAGGGTTTCAGGCACAGAATGTTGATCAGTTGAGTGCTCACTTCCAGCACTCGACTGATAGCTCCATCAGTCGATTGATGTGGGAGTCGTTGGATGAAATCCAACGTGGAAGAAGCCGTTATTGGGCAATGGCTACAGGAGCAGTCGACTGATTGGGGCATCAGTCGACTGCTAGTGGCCAACGGAAAGAAACAACCTTCTCTATTTATAGAGAAGGTGTGGGCTTTTGGATGGCTATTGCTTATGCTCCAATTGATCATCCAAATGCTCCACAAGTGTTAAACTCCTTCTTATTCTTACTTCAATCTTATTGTAAGAAGGAGTGTTGTGTTGTAAGAAGGTTTACCTCTAGCTTGGGCGATTTAGCCAAAGCTAACTCAAGTTCTTTTGTAAATGTGGATCTTGATCCTATAAACAAGAGTTGCATAGAGATGTAATCGGTAATTTGTTACCTACCGATTATACTAAGTCTTGGGCGATTTAGCCAAAACTAACTCAAGGCATAGTATGATGTGGATCTTGTCCCGCTAGAATTATAGCTAGTTTGTATGAATCTAGTAGTGTGGTTTGACCACATCCTTGACTCGATCCTATAAAAGGCCTATAATTCAGTGGGAGCATCATTTAATTAAAGGTCTAATTAAATGATAAATGGAATACGATATTTACTTTCTGTATTGTTTATGTTGTAGATTGTCATGTCGTCAAACACGAACACTCTCTCCCTGCGTTCTGCTCTTGAGAAGGACAAGCTCAATGGAGCTAATTTCCTGGACTGATATAGGAATATGAGAATTGTTCTCACTCAAGAAAGAAAACTGTACGTCTTGGAATAACCTATTCCAGAAGGACCTCCTGCCACTGCCTCGCGAGCTGACCGAGATGCTTACAAGAAGCATCAAGATGATGCATTAGATGTGTCATGCCTTATGCTCACGACCATGAACTCTGAGCTTCAAAAGCAACACGAGTTCATGAATGCTTTTGATATGGTTGAACATCTTCGTCAACTGTATCAAGGACAAGCAAGGCACGAGAGATACGAGATCTCTAAGGCACTGTTTTAGTGCAAGATGCAAGATGAGACTCCCGTAGGTCCATATGTACTCAAGATGATTGAGTACATAGAGAACCTACAGAGGTTGGGATTCCCACTTGGCCAAAAATTGGCCACTGACTTGATCTTGCAATCCTTTCCAAAAAGCTACAATCAATTTGTCATGAATTACAATATGAATGAAATTGATAAGCCACTGCCTGAGATGCTTAGCATGTTGAGAACTGCTGAGCTCAACCTTAAGAAGGGAAAACCTGACTCCATTTTGATGGTGCAAAAGAAGAAAGGCAAGGGCAAGCCTAAAGGTAAGGGAAAGTCCCAAGCCAAGGGCAAAGGCAAGACACTGAAACCGAAAGGAGGGGTGGCCAAGGGACTTGCTTCCACTGTAAGGAAGCTGGACACTAGAAGCGTAACTGCAAAGCATACCTGGAAGATATTAAGAAGAAGAGAAGTGAGACTTCTACTTCAGGTATATATGTCATAGAAGTCAATCTCTCTATTTCTTCATCATGGGTATTAAATACCGGATGTGCATCTCACATTTGTACTAATGTGCAGGCGCTGAGAAATAGCAGGGCATTGACGAAGGGCGAGGTGGACCTACGAGTAGGCAATGGAGCAAGGGTTGCTGCTGTTGCTGTAGGAACTTATTTTCTATCTCTGTCCTCTGGGCTTGTACTAGAACTAGATGAATGTTGTTATGTGCCTACTCTGACTAAGAACATAATTTTAGTTTCTTGTTTAGACAAGAAAGACTTTTCATTTATAATAAAGAACAAATGTTGTTCAGTTTATTTAAATGATATGTTCTATTATAGTTCACCTCTGATGAACGGACTCTACATTCTAGACTTAGAGAGCCCCATCTATAACATAAGTACCAAAAGGTTCAAGTCAAATGAGTTGAACCAAACCTATCTCTGGCATTGTCGCTTAGGTCACATAAATGAGAGTCGCTTATCCCAGCTCTATAAGGATGGGATGCTGGACTCATTTGATTTTGAATCATATGAGACATGTGAGTCTTTCCTTCTAGGTAAGATGACCAAGACTCCCTTTAGTGGACACAGCGAGAGAGCAACAAACTTGTTAGGACTTATACATAGTGATGTATGTGGCCCTTTCAATGTTGCTGCTAGAGGTAGTTATAGGTACTTCATTATATTTACTGACGACTTCAGTATATATGGTTATGTGTATCTGATGACACATAAGTCAGAATCCTTTGAAAAGTTCAAAGAATTCAAGAATGAAGTACAAAACTAGCTTGGCAAGTGTATTAAGATACTTCGATCAGATCAAGGTGGTGAATACCTTAGCCATGAGTTTCATGACTATCTAGCTGAGTGTGGGATTCTATCCCAACTCACTCCTCCTGAAACACCATAGTGGAATGGTGTATCCGAAAGGAGGAATCGTACCTTATTAGATATGGTACGATCTATGATGAGTCACACATATCTTCCTATATCCTTTTGGGAATATGCTCTAGACACAGCAGCCTTCACACTTAATCGTGTTCCATCCAAAGCTGTGATAAAGACACCATATTCGATATGGACAGGGAAAAATCCCAAGATGTCTTTCATGAGGATTTGGGATTGTGAGGCTTACGTTCGACGTCAAGTCTCAGACAAACTGAGACCCAAATTTGATAAGTGCTATTTTGTTGGATATCCCAAGAAAATGAAGGGATATTACTTCTACATTCCCAGTCAGCACAAAGTGTTTGTGGCAAAGACTTGGGTATTTCTAGAAAGAGATTTTTTTCTAGAAAAACTAGTGGGAGTACGTTCGATCTTGAAGAAATTCAAGATAAGGACCATAGCACTGAGGCCTTGATAAAGGTTGAATAAGAACCACAAAGTGTTATGGGTGATGAGATTGTTGCACAAAGAGTTGTGGAACAACCTATTTAGGTAGACCTACCTCTTCGCAGGTCTGATAGGGTGAGTCGTCAGCCTGAGAGATACTCATTTCTCTTGTCTGATCGTGATGACGTTATGCTCATTGAGAATGAGACTACCTCCTATCAGAAAGTTGTGATGAGCCCAAATTCTGAGAAATGGCTAGAGACCATGAGATCCGAGATGGAATCCATGTACACCAACCAAGTATGGACTTTGGTTGATCCACCTGAAGGCGTTAAACCCATTGGGTGTAAGTGGATCTTTAAGAGAAAGAATGACATGGATGGACTTACGCATACCTATAAGGGCTGATTGGTAGTTAAAAGTTTCAAGAAAATTCATGGTATTGACTATGATGAAACTTTTTCTCCAGTGGCGATGTTTAAGTTCATTCGGATCTTGCTTACTATTGCAGCATACCATGATTATGAGATCTGGCAGATGGATATCAAGACCGTGTTTCTGAATGGAAACTTGCTCGAGGATGTGTACATGATACAACCTGAGGGTTTTGTAGATCCACAGTATACTGGTAAAGTATGTAAGATGCAAAGGTCCATTTATAGGCTAAAGCAAGCTACTTGGAGCTACAATCTTCGATTCGATGATGCGATCAAATAGTTTGGTTTCATCAAGAATGAAGATGAACCCTGTGTCTACAAGTGGGTTAATGGAAATATAGTTGTCTTCCTTGTATTATATGTGGATGACATACTACTCATTGGGAATGACATCCCTTCGCTACAGTCCGTGAAGACTTGGCTGGGGAAGTGCTTCTCAATGAAGGACTTAGGTGAAGCAGCCTGTATTCTAGGCATTAAAATCTATAGAGATAGATTTAAGAGATTGCTTGGCCTAAGTTAGAGTACATATATTGACACGGTATTACTACGGTTTGCCATGCAGAATTCCAAGAAGGGACTTCTGCCAATGTCACATGGTGTGAGTCTTTCGAAGACTCAAAGTCCCTCTTCTAGAGAGGAGAGAGACCGCATGGATAAGATCCCTTATGCATCTGCCATAAGATCTATCATGTATGCCATGCTATGTACTCGTCCTGATGTCTCGTATGCTTTGAGTATGACGAGCAGATACCAGTCAGATCTATGTGAGCGTCACTAGATAGCAGTCAAGAATATTCTTAAGTACTTGAGAAGGACTAAAGAATATTTCTTGATATTTGGAGGCGATGAGGAGCTAGCTGTAAAGGGTTACAGCGATGCCAGCTTCCAAATTGACCAGGATGATTATAGATCACAGTCAGGGTTCGTGTTTTGCTTGAATGGTGGCGCTGTGAGATGGAAGAATTCGAAGCAGGACACAGTTGCTGATTCTACAACAGAGGCCGAGTATATTGCTGCATCAGAGGCAGGAAAGGAGGCAGTTTGAATCTGCAAGTTCATTACCGAGCTTGGGGTGGTTCCTAGCATAGAAGATCCTATAGAGCTCTATTGTGACAACAATGGAGCGATTGCGTAGGCTAAGGAACCTCGCTCACACCAGTGGACCAAACACATACTACGACGCTTCCATCTCATTCGAGAGATTATCAATAGAGGAGATGTGAAGATTTGTAGAGTACCCATAGAGGCTAATATCGCAGATCGCTTGACCAAGGTTTTGGCATAGAAAAAGCATGATGGTCACACTATGTCATTGGGTATTAGATACTACAGTGATTGACACTAGTGCTAGTGGGAGATTGTTAGTGAAAGCCCTATAGCCAATCATGTTATGATTGTTGTATGAACTTTGTTGTATCATATTCCTATTTATAAAGGCATTTCTTTATGGTTATTATACTTACTTGTATTAGTGCCAAATAACTAAGTATAATAACGTCATTGAGTAGAAGGTTCTTATCTATATCAATTGATTGGTTGTATTGATAATGAGATGATTTAGAGAACGCTACTCTTAATCATTCCTAGTCAAGTATTAATATTCAGGGACAATGTTAATGCGAAGAGACTAGCATGTAGGTCAACTCGATGACTTGATCTCACAAGTCATGGATATGAGATATCAAGTTAACACATGGGTATGCATTGGAGAATGCATACTGAATGACCCGCCATGAGAAAGTATCATGGATCATTATATGAGTGTCATATACTTTCTCATGTGACTATTAGTATGACTATTAGTCCTTAGACCTGAAGTCACCATGGTTCCCTACATAAGGAGTTGCATACTTTGACTTCGTCAAACGTCACCGTAAATGGGCGGACTATAAAGGCAATTACTGGGTATGTAACAAATTATGCGGAGGGATTTGAGTGATGTAGATGAGATCTATCCCTCCTATATGACGGGAGTGACATCGTGATTCTTGATAGAGTGAGACCACTAAGTGCATGACCATGCCCAAATGAGTCAATATGAGATATTATGCTCATTTGATTAGAGTGAGTCTACTTGGAGTTCAAGATATAGATTGTATAGAGGATGATATGGTCTATGCCTCATTTGATCAATCTAGATGTCATGGATAGAGGGACATTGTCACATATTATGAGAGTCACAATTAGTAGTCACAAAGGTGATGTTGGATCTCAACATTCTTGTAACTTGGGTAGCAATGATGTGTTGCTAGATATCGCTCATTAAAGGACTATGACTATGAAATCCACTACCATCTTGGAAAGGCAAACAAAGTAGCAGACACGCTGAGTAGAAAATCATGTGCCACTTTGATGTCCCTAGCAATACTATCCCAACCATTAGAGAAAGAGATAATGAATTTTGGGTTTGAGATCATTTCTGGACAGCTCTCCACCTTGACCATAGTACCTACACTGTTTAGGGATATATTAGCAAGACAGGACAAAGATCCTAGCCTCCAAAGGATCAAGCAAGAGTTCCAAGAAGGAAAGAATGAAGAATTCCGTGTCTCTATCAGTGGGGTATTATATTTGGGTGAACACCTATGTATCCCCAAGGACCTAGACTTAAGAAAGAAGATCCTAGAATAAGCTCATGAGACTTCATATTCGAAGCATCTTGGATCCACCAAGATGTATCAAGATATGAAAGGGAAATTCTGGTGGTTTGGTATGAAGAAGGACGTGACTAAGTATGTTAGCACTTGTCTGACATGTCAGAGAGTGAAAGCAGAACACCAGAGACCAGGAGGAGTTCTACAGCCTATCCAGATTCCAAAATGGAAGTGGGAGGAAATAACCATGGATTTCATAGTAGGACTGCCCAAAACAACCAATGGCTACGATTCTATTTGGGTAGTTATCGATAGATTGACAAAGTCTGCTCACTTCATGCCTATCAGAATATCATACTCCATGGAGCAGTTAGCTCAGTTATACGTCAAGGAAGTGATTAGACTACATGGAGTACCTAAGACCATTATCTCGGATAGAGACAGTCGCTTCACTTCACACTTCTGGGAGTGTGTTCAGAAAGCCCTCGACACTAAGCTACGATTCAGTATTGCATTTCATCCTCAGATAGATGGGCAAACAGAAAGAGTGAATCAGATTTTGGAGGATATGCTAAGAGCTTGTGCCTTAGATTTTAAAGGAAGCTGGTGCAAATATTTGTGTTTGGCAGAGTTTGCCTACAATAATAGTTATCAAACCACAATTGGAATGACACCTTACGAAGCCTTGTATGGAAGGAGATGAAGATCACCTATCTGTTGGTATGAGAGTGGCGAGAAGAAAGAAATGGGATTCAAGACTGATTTTATAGATGACGCCACCAAAGCTATAAAGAACATACGCCAAAGGATAGAGACTGCCCAGAGTCGGCAGAAGAGTTACGCCGATGTCCGACGCAGACCCCTAGAGTTCAAAGTGTTAGTGAAAGCCCTAGAGCCAATGATGTGATAATTGTTGTATGGACTTATTGTATCATATTCCTATATATATATAAAGACATTTCTTTATGGTTATTATACTTACTTGTATCGGTGCCAAATAACTAAGTATAATAGCGTTCTTGAGTAGGAGGTTCTTATCTATATCAATCGATTGGTTGAATTGATAATGAGATGATATAGAGAAGACTACTCTTAATCATTCCTAGTCAAGTATTAACATTCAGGGACAATGCAAAAGTACCCCAAGTTGTTCTAAGTTTCGAGGACGAAACTTTTATAAGGTATAAGGGATTGTAACAGCCTAAATTTTTGTTCTTATATTTTTTATTTAGAGTAAAATAGAAATAAGAATAATAATAGAACTAATAAAAATAGAAATAGAATAAAAAAAATTCGAATAAATGGTTCGTTAGCCGGGGCTCGAACCATGAACCTTTGGTTTGGGGGAATAGGCTTCCTGTTGGGTTTCCGGCACCGCGGCGTGTGTGTGTTCGATCATGTTTCGTAAACATGAGCACAGCGGAAGCAATTAAAAAATAATAAATCTATATTTATTACAACACACACAACACACGCATGCTATTACAACAAGTGTAGACATAACCGTAAATTAAAATTTACAATAAAAGAAATTATCTACGTTATACCTTTCGTATGACGTGTAGCGGGAACGACATCAACCGGAATGATCCTCGTAAGAATCGTCTCTATCCGTATCCACGCCGAGCTCCTCGGGATGACTTCGCTAAATCACGAGCTTCGTCTTCGTACGGGTTACTAGCCTCGTGTTGAAGACGACGTGATCGAGAGATGATCACGATCCGAATCCAAATTCGGATCCTAAAACGAGTTCTCAAAACTCGCTTCTCCGGAGAGGTATTCACAACCAATTGACGAATCCTTCGCCCTCCACCTTAAAGGATTATCAAGATCAAATCCTGTAGTTAGCCGCTGTCGAGCACTCAACCGCCGCCCAAACGACGCCCGACAACAAAGAAACAAACTGTCCGTAAAAATTAGACAAATTTTGGTGGAGGAATAGAGGCCGCCAAGGAGAGATGGAAGCTCACCTTATCACCAACCTAGAGGAGATCACCGAGGGTCGCCCAAGTTGGAAGGCTGCACAAAAGCTAAGCGGGCAGAAGCCTAGGGTTGGGCGCCAATACTCCAACAAGGGGTGGGCGGCAACACCAAGGACTTAGGGTTTTTTTGATTAGGGCTTAATTATCCATTAAGCCCTCTTTTATCGAGAACTAATTCTCTTAATGGTTAATGGATCATATCCATAAAGCCCGTTAACCCGCTCCATTAAGATAAGTTAAAATAAACCAAACCATGATGGTTTATTTTAAGTTAAAACGAACCGAACCAACCTTTGGTTCATTCGCTTAATATAAACCAAACCCTTTGGTTTATTCTCATCCATTGATTAGAACCAAACCATTTTGGTCCATCCATTATGTCTTCATAAGACACGCCCATCCACGCTCCATTGCATCAAACAATTTCATGCTCGCTTATGTTTGGTCCAACCAAACATAGTTTCTCTCTCGAGAATCCCATTCTCAAGCTCGCTTTAAATCCTTTGATTATACTCGCAGCGTGGTGACCAAATAGGTTCTCTGCTTATGTTGGCCGCCTATAATTAACCATTAATTATAGAACAATCATGAGTGGCACCTAGTAGTACATCATGATCCCCAATTAACCAAAAGATCAACTTGATCCGTAACTATTTATGAAACCCTTCAAGAGCTCGAATGAATCGCCCCATTCCCTTCACTCATCTTATACCCACTTGGTTCAGTGACATCGCCTATTGTGTCACTCACTAGGTCGACTACGCCACACCTAGCCCAAGTATCATTTCCTCGTCCCCACTGATTCTAGTTACTCCACATGTATCAAGAGTACCTTACTCTAAACATGTAATGCTGCCAAAGACTTTAGTAACAATCCGACGAGAGGCCATGGGTATACATCTCCTCGCAAGGAGTGGTGAATCCTTTATAGGCTATTCAAACACCTTCGATCACTTCGACTTATACCCAATCATCTCGGGTCCACATCTCCTTAGAGATGTTTGCTTAAGATGTCAAAGCATAAGTCTCCATGATCAAGATGACTTGAATACCGCAAGTCAAAGGAACATCGCACTTAAGCCACAGAAGAACTTCATCGACATATCTATATATGCAGAGAACCATATGAAGTCTTACTACCGTCACTCCAATGAACTAGTTACCATAACTAGCATCCACGATTAACTCAACATCACTATGTCTCCACCAAAGGAGAATCACCGCTTGATACACCAAGGAGTATACTGTATAGTCTCGATGTAACTGATGGTGTCCAAATCCATCAATTCATCGACTAGGATAATTCGATACATCACAATTACACATGTAGAGATACTCACTAGTTGTGATCCAATCACAAATTCTCTCATGCTGTGAATCGTATCGTGGACATTCAGTAAATGAGTTTAAGATCCAATCAAATACATAAAACATGTATACTCAAATAGTGGATCTTCATTTATCATATAAATGGTTCATACATAAGGCGATTGCCTTAGGACATCTCTCATATATTACTAACAGACTCCCACTTGGCCTAATGCCAATCGCTACGGTATCCAATACCATAAGCTCTAACATGACCCTCAAACTTACTTTGAGGTAATGCTTTAGTCAAAGGATCCGCTAAGTTCCTTTGGGAATTTTCGATTTGTATTTCGCTCCTACCGATGATCTCTCTCGATAAGATGATAGCGGCACATGTTTGGATCGTTGATGAGACCTTGGCTCTTTCGTCTGATTGCTCCATTGTTGTCGCAGTAGACCGGTATTGCTTCAACAATGGCCGGAATCACACCAAGTTCATGAACGAACTTCTTGATCCAAACCGCTTCCTTTGCTGCTTCCGAAGCTGCAATATATTCTGCCTCAGTGGTAGAATCCGCTACAGTCTCTTGTTTGGAACTTTTCCAACTCACTGCGCCCCCATTCAAGGTGAACACGTATCCAGACTGAGACCTGGAATCATCCTTGTCTGTCTGGAAGCTGGCATCCGTATACCCGCGTATCACCATGTCCCCTTCTCCATATATTAGGAACACATCCTTAGTTCTTCTCAAGTACTTAAGGATCGTATTAACAGCCGCCCAATGATCCATTCCTAGATCGGATTGGTATCTGCTCGTGACACTCAGAGCGTACGATACATCGGGCCTCGTACATAACATACCATACATGATAGATCCTATTGCGGATGCATAGGGAATCTTACTCATGCAAATCCTCTCGTCTTCTGTGCGCGGACACATAGACTTCGAAAGGTGTTCCCCATGCCTGATGGGCAGATAACCTTTCTTGGATTCCGACATGCTAAACCTCTTTAACACTCGGTCTATATATGTAGACTGCGAAAGACCAAGCAACCGTTTCGATCTATCTCTATAGATCTTAATCCCAAGGATGTAGGTTGCTTCTCCCAGGTCTTTCATGGAGAATGTCTTGGATAACCAAACCTTAATTGACTGTAAGATTGACACATCGTTTCCTATAAGTAATATGTCATCGACATATAATACTAGGAACATGACTGCACTCCCACTGACCTTCTTGTACACATAAGGTTCGTCTGGATTTTGTGAGAAATCAAACTTTTTGATCGTCTCATCAAAATGGATATTCCAGCTCCTGGATGCTTGCTTTAATCCATAAATGGATCGTCGCAATTTGCATACCTTGGTTTTATCAACCGATGTGAAACCCTCAGGCTGTATCATATACACGTCCTCGAGCAGGTTTCCATTAAGGAAAGCTATTTTCACATCCATCTGCCATATCTCATAATCATAATGAGCCGCTATGGCCAGGAGCATCCGAATGGATTTAAGCATAGCTACAGGCGAATAGGTTTCGTCATAATCAACACCTTGTTTTTGACGATATCCTTTCACCACCAATCTAGCCTTATAGGTAATCACATTACCATCCATGTCGGTTTTCTTCTTGAAAACCCACTTGCACCCTATAGGCTTTATGCCTTCAGGTGGGTCAACCAAGTTCCAAACTTGGTTTTCGTACATGGAATCCATTTCCGACTTCATGGCACCAAGCCACTTATCCCTTTCTGAACTTGTCAGCACTTCTTCATAACTGGTAGGCTCCTCATCATGAATGAGTAACACGTCGTTCGATTCACTTACGAGAAATCCATATCTCTCAGGAATATTGCGTGTTCTACCAGATCTACGAAGATGTGGTGTTACAATAGGTCCAGCCGATTGCTCATCATTATGAGTTGTCGGTTGTTGTGCTTCACCAGGTATCTCATCAATGTCTATTTGAGTCTCTCGAGCCTCCTCAAGCTCGACGACACTCCCACTGTTTTCTTGCAAGAGAAACTCTTTCTCTAGAAACACAACATGCCTTGAAACAAACACCTTTTGTTCCACAGGATGATAGAATTGGTAACCCCTTGTTTCCTTAGGGTATCCAATAAATAGACATTTATCAGACTTAGCATCCAGTTTGTCTGATACAGTCCGCTTCACATAAGCAGGACAACCCCATATCTTCAAGTAAGATACATGAGGTTTCTTACTAGCCCATATCTCATATGGAGTAGTAGAGACTACCTTGGTCGGGACTCTGTTTAACAAGTAAACAGCTGTCTGAAGTGCATAACCCCAAAAGGACTTGGGAAGAGTCGCATGATTCATCATTGACCTGACCATGTCCAACAAGGTCCGGTTACGCCTCTCAGATACACCATTATGCTGTGGTGTATAGGGCGGAGTCCATTGAGACAATATGCCATTGTCTCTTAGATAATCAAGAAACTCTTGACTTAAGTATTCACCACCTCGATCCGATCGAAGTATTTTAATACTTTTGTCATGTTGTTTCTCTACTTCATTTCTGAATTCTTTGAACCTTTCAAAGGCTTCAGACTTGTGTTTCATCAAGAACACATACCCAAACCGTGAGTGATCATCGGTGAAGGTAATGAAGTAGCTATAGCCTCCTAAAGCTTGAGTTGACATAGGTCCACATACATCAGTATGTACTAGACCTAGTAACTCTCCCACTCGTTCACCTTTTCTAGTAAAAGGTAACTTAGTCATCTTGCCTTTTAAGTATGATTCGCATGTATCGTATGAATCCAATTCAAACGATTCCAGAATTCCACATCGGTGTAATTCGGACATGCGTTTCTTGCTTATATGGCCAAGACGACAATGCCACATATAGGAGTCTATGTGATTATCCTTTCGAGCACGCGTGTTGCTCGCTTCGATATTGAAAATGTCACTGGATACGTCCAACGTATAAATGCCATTACTCAAAGTTCCAGTTCCATAAAGTACGCCATTCAAAGTTATATAATAACAATTGTTACTAAACGTTAAATGGAAACCATTTCTATTTAAGCAGGAAATAGAAACAATGTTCTTTATTAGAGAAGGAACATAATAGCAATTGTCCAGTTCCAAGACTAGTCCACTAGGGAGCTTCAGCAAATAAGTTCCGATGGCGACCGCAACAACCTTTGCTCCATTGCCAACTCGCAAATTTGACTCCCCTCTGACAAGTCTTCTTCTATTCCTTAGCCCCTGTATGTCATTACATATATGTGAGCTACACCCAGTATCCAATACCCAAGTGTCTAAGGAAATAGAATGACAATCAATAACGAAGATACCTGAAGAGTGTAGGAGATCGATAGCCGGCTAGAGGGGGGGTGAATAGCCCTTTTCGTTTGGATGGCGGTATTTTGCTCGTCTACAAAATGTTAGCGCAAGCGGAATATACAAATATAAATAAAGACAAGCAAAATAGAAACAAGCAATACAAACACCGAGATATAACGTGGTTCACGGCTACGCCGCTAATCCACGGTCCGATTCGTCCACGGTGAATCACTCCGCCAAAACCAATCACTATCGGTCTCTCCTTTGCACAAAGCTAGGTGGAGGTAACCTTTACAACCAAGATCACTCTTCTTACAATAGGATTGAAGTAAAGACAAGTAAGAAGAGTTTAGAGCTTGTGGGGCACTAGGAAGATTGTTTGGAACTTAAGCATTAGCCTCTCAAAGGCTTACACCCTCTCTTTTTATAGAGAGGGCTAACTTCTTCCGCTTGCGCCATCACGACCGCCACCCTTGGCGCGATCGCCTACAACTAGCGCCTCCGAACACGTCGGATCCCGACCGTTGTAGTCCAACGGAACTCTTGGCGATCGATCGATGGACTCATCACGATCACCGCTTCCGTAGTCGACCGCCGATCGGCTACGAACGGTTCGGTCGAACCCTTATCTACTCATCGCCGCTGAGCCGATCGATGTCTTGGCAATGATCGGCCACGTATGGCCCGATCGCTTGCCACAATCCGCCAATCGATACCGGCCGAGCTACACTGACTGAGCGATCAGCTATTTCATGGCAATGATCGTGTCGGAAAACCCATCCGACACTTGGCCAAATGGCCAAGTTTCACCTAAGAGCTACCCTCCCGGGTTACAATCGCCACTCTCATTTCTGAGTCCTTCGCCTTCGGTTCTCTTCGTTCTCGGCCACGCCCTCGCGAGATCAGCGCACGCTCGCAATGCTCCTTCGCGTCTCTTGCCTCGAAGTCTACTTCCTCCGGCTTCACTCCAAGCTTCTCGTCCGGCGGTCCCTCGGATGCTCCAAGCGCACGGCTTCCGCAAAGCTATCCTTCATCGACTCAAGGCACGAGTCATGAGATGTGAAACTCGCCATGGCTCCATGTGCGAATTACTAAGTCCTGCACGACTTCAACGCACATATCAAATAAACATAACACACTAACTTAAACCCTTTGCCACACCATCAAAACCATATCACGGCAAGAGATTGCCCTAACAATCTCCCCCTTTTTGATGTGTGGCAATCCGTTTAAGTTAGGTAAAAACATTTGATATAAATTCTAAGGGTAAGAAAGCATGTAAAGATAAACATGATATAACAACATGCAACTCCCCCTTAATCCATGAAACTTTTTATAAAAATTTTCCTCCCCCTATCATATATTTCTCCCCCTTTTATAATTAACTTAAACATAATATTTTCTCCCCCTTTGACACCATCAAAAAGATTATCACTAAGTTAAGAACCCATGGCATCAAGTCTAATGGAGGGAAAATATGACAAGTTATAAAATTGGGTACCACTTGTAAGTTCACAAACTGAAATCGGCCTTCAATGTTCTGATTTACAGCCACCAAATGAATCGCTATCATATTTTTTGATTTTACGGGCCAATTTGAAATGCATTATAAATTCCAGAAAATTCTAAAAATCATGAAATTTGGGGAACATATTTCTTTTAAGTATATCTATCAAGGAAAAATAGTTTTTCATGAAAACTCATTATATTTTCTTGTTTTTGCCAAAAATCCAAAAGTTCTAAAAACCACTAGGTTTTTGATCATTCTAGTATCCATTTTAGCACCTAGTTTTGCATCCAATTGTTTCAAAACATGAATACATGTATTTTAAGGTAAGAAATTGTTTTGAAAACATTAGAAATATCCAACCATGATCTTTGGGCAATATGTCTATTAATTAAACATAAGCCTTCCCATGATTGGTCTATTATTGATATTTTGATACTTTAAATGACCATCTAAATGCCATAGGCATTAGTGGACATTTGTATCATCCTAACATCTCACCCATGCTAAGTTTGCAATCAAGTTAGCCTATAGTGAGTGTGAGATGCATCCTAGGGGTTTATTTGTATATACTTAACCAATATATTCATGCAATTCTATCAAGGTTAAGTATCAATCTAACAACCTACATGATCATAATGATATATATGATTTAATTTCACATTATGACCATGAAATACATGTTTTCATCAAATTATAACCATGCATTAGGCATTATATGATGATAATAAATAAAGTATCACCTAAAGCATGATTTAAACCTATTTCTCATGATGATGTGCCCAATATCAAAATCATAAACCATGATTACACATATGCATAGAAATTACATTAATCATCATGATTTAAGCATTATTACCTTTTTATGGGCACGTTATCATCACCCAACACTATCTAAAAATGTTGTCCCGTCATCCTAAGTCAACCAAAATATGATATAGGTCAAGTTCATATGGTTGACTACCCTAGTGGTTTTCTAACCCTTAAGGATGGATTTTGGAACCCAAAATAGATTTTTACCTATGGGGTTCACTAGAAATTCCTTGGTGATCCATTTCTTAGCTATTACTTTGTTTTTGTCTTGTCCCCTAGCTATTAGGCATCTATAGGCCTTCTCATTTTTCTTCTCTTTATATCCTAGGCCTTTCTTGTTAAAACTTGCCCTTTGGCTCCCTATGATCATATTCAAGGTGTTGGAGCCAATTGTGAATTTTCCTAGGGCTTTGGTTAAATAATCTACCTTTTCCTTAATGCCCTATTTTCTATGCATGCATCACTAACATCTAAAGGCACATAATTATCATGTGAGCATGCATCATCATGGCAAGAAGAAGTATCATTATTATTTAAGCATGCATTTTCTAGCTTATTTTCTAATGCCTTAATTTGATCTAGCATGCATTTATTTTTCTTCTTTGCTCTAAACAAATCCCTAGTTAAACTAGAAATCATAGAAACTATTTTACTAGGAGAGGCTTTCGTTACCATAGTTTCCATGTCCTCTTCTTCTTCTTCGGATGATGAGGAGGATGATGATGTGGAGGAGGCTCCCCCTTCACTTGAGCTCTCTCCTCTTGTGCTTGATCCTTCATTTTCGGAGGAGGAGCAATCCAAATCGTCAAAGGCCATCAAGGCCAAATTGGCGACAAAGGCATTCTCCTCATCCGATGAGGAGGAGGATGAGGAAGGATCATCCCATGTCTTGGCCTTGAATGCTTTGGCCTTCCCTTTTTCTTTTGCCTTCTTCTCCTCTTCCTTCTTTTTCTTGCTCCCCTTTTTCTTCTTCTTTTCTTCTTTCTTTTTCCTCTCTTCCTTGCTTTTGTTTAGGAGAGGACAATTGTCCCTTATGTGTCCCTCTCCTTGGCAATTGTAGCATATCACCTTCCCCCTTGGTCTTCTATTCCTATCATTTGATTTATCAAATCTAAAATTCTTAAATACACGCCTCACCTTCCTTACCATGTAGGCTTCCTCGGTGCTATCCATGGAGGAGGAGGAGGCTTCATCATCGGAGGAGGAGGGGACTTCCATCTTCTTCTTCCCCTTGTTTGCCAACAATGCTACTCCTCTTGAGGGTTGAATTCTTGGCTCTTCTTGAATTCCTTCAAGCCTCGTTTCGTGGAGCTCCATTGTTGAGAAGAACTCCTCCAAGGTACTTACTTCCAAGTTCTTGGACATATAGAAGGAGTCCACCATGGAGCTCCCCTTTGAGGACCGGGGAAAGGCATCTATAGCCTTCATGAGCATGTCCCGTTGATAGCTTCTCACCTACACTTGTTAGCCCAATTAAAATTTCTTTAAACCTAGAGTGTAGTGAGGTTACCTTTTCTCCCTTTTCTAGTTTTATATTGGATAGTTGGGAGCGGAGGAGGTCTCTTCTTGCAAGCTTGGCCTCCGAGGTGCCTTCATGAAGCTCTACAAGCTTCTCCCACATCTCTTTGGCGCTAGTGCATCTCCGATCCGTTGATCTCTTGTTGAGGGAGCACATTGAGAAGATGATGTTTTGCCTTTGAGTTTGCAAGGTGCTCCTCTGCTTCTTATTCCACCTTGACTTCTCTATTGGCTCACCCCTTTCATCCCTAGGCAACTCAAACCATTTTCCATTATAAGCATAATATCGAAATCGGTTTCAAGAATACCTCCATTCTCCTTTTCCACCAAGAGAATTCGTCGAACTCGGTGGGTGGATGTTGAGCCGCCATTTTGATGTAGGGCTTGTTGCGGTGGTTAGTCCGGTGACAAGCAACCTCGGCTCTGATACCACTTGTAGGAGATCGATAGCCGGCTAGAGGGGGGGTGAATAGCCCTTTTCGTTTGGATGGCGGTATTTTGCTCGTCTACAAAACGTTAGCGCAAGCGGAATATACAAATATAAATAAAGACAAGCAAAATAGAAACAAGCAATACAAACACCGAGATATAACGTGGTTCACGGCTACGCCGCTAATCCACGGTCCGATTCGTCCACGGTGAATCACTCCGCCAAAACCAATCACTATCGGTCTCTCCTTTGCACAAAGCTAGGTGGAGGTAACCTTTACAACCAAGATCACTCTTCTTACAATAGGATTGAAGTAAAGACAAGTAAGAAGAGTTTAGAGCTTGTGGGGCACTAGGAAGATTGTTTGGAACTTAAGCATTAGCCTCTCAAAGGCTTACACCCTCTCTTTTTATAGAGAGGGCTAACTTCTTCCCGTTTGTCGCCATCAGTCGACTGCCGCCCTTGGCAGTCGACTGCCGTCACTACAACGGCCTCCGAACACGTCGGATCCCGACCGTTGTAGTCCAACGGAACTCTTGGCAGTCGACTGATGGACCTCATCGATCGGCTCTCCTCCGTAAGTTGATCGACGGCCACGGCTACGACGGTTCTGGTCAACCCTTATCTACCGATCGGCTTTCGCCTTGGCGATCTCAGTCTTAATGATCGCCCGTATGGCGATCGGCCCGCTTGCCCGCAATCCAATCGATCGTATACGGTCGAGCTACACTGACTCGGAGCGATGATCGCTATTTCATGGTAGTCGGCGGTGTCGGAAAACCCATCCGACACTTGGCCAAATGGCCAAGTTTCACCTAAGAGCTACCCTCCCGGTTACAATCGCTCACTCATTTCTGAGTCCTTCGCTGGTTCTCTTCGCTCGCCACGTCCTCCGAAGATCAGGCGCACGGCTCTCCAATGCTCCTTCGCGTCTCTTGCCTCGAAGTCTACTTCCTCCGGCTTCACTCCAAGCTTCTCGTCCGGCGGTCCCTCGGATGCTCCAAGCGCACGGCTTCCGCAAAGCTATCCTTCACCGACTCAAGGCACGAGTCATGAGATGTGAAACTCGCCATGGCTCCATGTGAGAATTACTAAGTCCTGCACGACTTCAACGCACATATCAAATAAACATAACACACTAACTTAAACCCTTTGCCACACCATCAAAACCATATCACGGCAAGAGATTGCCCTAACAAAGAGGATGGGGCATCGGATTCCTTCTTCTTCTTCATGGACTCAAGATAAATCTTGCAGTTTCTTCGCCAGTGGCCTTCCTTGCCACAGTGATGGCAAGTGCCCTTTTGCGCTAGTTCCGCCTTCTTTGCCTTTTTCTTTCCTTTCTTCTGTTCTTTTGCCTTCCTCTTAGAACCTTTCTTTGAGGAATCAACTAACAGAACCGCCTTCTCCTCATGCTTTACAGAAGGCTCCACAGTCTTCAGCATATTAAGGAGCTCGGGAATGGTGGATTCCAATTTGTTCATCCGATAGTTCATCACAAATTGCGAGAAGCTCTTGGGCAAACAATGCAGAATTAAGTCAATACTTAACTCATGATCCATCACAAAACCGAGGGTAGCTAGCCGCTCGATGTACCCGTTCATCTTTAGCACAAACTGCACTACAGATGAACCTTCTTGCATCTTCGTAGTGAAGAGGAGCCTAGAGACCTCGAACCTTTCGGATCTCGCTTGCTCATCGAACAACTCATGAAGATGGAAGACCATAGTATTAGCATCCATATGCTCATGCTGCTTTTGCAGCTCAGGTACCATCGCCGCTAGCATGATGCAACTCGCCAGCTCAGAATCTGCCACATGTTTCTGATAGACCAACATTTGGTCTGGAGTTGCATCGTCCTTAGGACGGTCAGGAAGAGGCTCTTCAAGGACATATGCAAGCTTTTCCGCCTTGAGAACAATTCTCAGGTTTCTAAGCCAGTCCAGGAAGTTAGGCCCAGTCAGTTTGTTCGAATCCAAAATAGTGCGCAAATTCAAAGACGTCATGATCAATTTATTGACCTAGAAATACAAAACGAGCATATATGAGAAAATGATTTTTAAAATGCATCAATATACATTTATAAATCCCATTCATTTTTCGAATTTCAAAAACCCTTAAAATCACTTCGGGAGATCGTAGGTCCATCTCCGAATGGGCTGATATCCATCATAGATAAGAACAACCTTGGAGTGAGTCCAACAAGCCATTCTTAGCTATGATGGTGGGTATCAAGTATACCGATTACATATCATGTATATGTAACTATCACAATGTGCTATCAACTAATTGAATGTTTACACATACATTGGGTTGTTAACACATTAACAAGTATGCATCATATGCATAACACCCAACTTCACCTCTCTTCACATCGATCTTGGAGTGAGTCCAACAAATCGATGCTCCAAGTTAAAGCCGACCCATTAATCGCGAAATAGTTTTAATATGGTTAGAGTGCATTCAACCAATTAGCCAGGCTTGGAGTGAGTCCAACAACCCAAACTAACGATTGACCTATGACTCTTACCATATTAGAGTTAAACTATTCCAATGATTTGAACATGTTCAGGTTCGAGCTGGGCTTGGAGTGAGTCCAACAACCCAAACAAGAAACAGAACTCTGGTTCTAACCATATTAATGGAAGGTGTAGGCTTTAATATTGAGTTAGGGTTTTTATGTCTCATCCTCTTTGCATGCAAATAACTTTTATCTACATGGCATGGCATACATGACATACATCTACATGTCACGACACGCATGGCATAATGTTATGCATCTAATGCAATTACATGACATACAATTATGTCATGTATATAATTTCCTTATATGTCATAACTATTTATGGAAATAAAATATGTTTAAGATTTGATTCTCCAAATCAAATCATAATTAAATTAGGAAACAAATTTCCAAATCTAATCACATATTTTATTCATGGAATTATTTGATTACAGAAAATCTATTTAGGAAACCAATTCCTAAATCATTAAAACTACTTATGGAAATAAAATATTTTAAGATTTGATTTCCCAAATCAAATCATGATTAAATTAGGAAACAAATTTCCAGAATCTAATCAAATATTTTATTTATGGAAAATATCAATTTCCATAAATACTTCCAACTTTCCAAAAGTGGAGGATTTCCATAAATACTTCTAGACTTTCCAAAATTGAAAAATTTCCATAAATACTTCTAAATTTCCAAAATTTAGAAAATTTCCAGAAATACATTATGACTATCGCAAAACCATTTTTACGATTATGTCGAAACACAACCTGGGCTCTGATACCACTGTTGGGTTTCCGGCACCGCGGCGTGTGTGTGTTCGATCATGTTTCGTAAACATGAGCACAGCGGAAGCAATTAAAAAATAATAAATCTATATTTATTACAACACACACAACACACGCATGCTATTACAACAAGTGTAGACATAACCGTAAATTAAAATTTGCAATAAAAGAAATTATCTACGTTATACCTTTCGTATGACGTGTAGCGGGAACGGCATCAACCGGAACGATCCCCGTAAGAATCGTCTCTATCCGTATCCACGCCGAGCTCCTCGGGATGACTTCGCTAAGTCACGAGCTTCATCTTCGTACGGGTTACTAGCCTCGTGTTGAAGACGACGTGATCGAGAGATGATCACGATCCGAATCCAAATTCGGATCCTAAAACGAGTTCTCAAAACTCGCTTCTCCGGAGAGGTATTCGTCAACCAATTGACGAATCCTTCGTCCTCCACCTCAGAGGATTATCGGAGATCAAATCCCCGGTAAGTTAGCCGCTGTCGGAGCACTAACCGTCGTCCAAACGATGCTCCGACAACAAAGTGTTGGATCGAAAGTGTCGCTAGAGGGGGGGGGGGTGAATAGCGATACGGTGTCGTTAAAAAAAACTTTTGCAATAAGTAAAAAGCAAGTAGAGAGTGCACAGCGGAAATATAAAGTAGACAAGATATTTTTACGTGGTTCACAATCTTTCGATTGCTAATCCACGGCCCTAGTGATCCTTGATCACGTACGGAGGGCAATTCACTAAAACCACTCCTCCTCGTTGGAAGTAGGAGCAACGATCACAAAAAGAAATCAAGGCAAAGGGACACTCCCCCTTTCCTTGTTACGATTAAAGCACAAAGACAATTTAAAGAAGTAGAACTTAAATAAATATACCGACAACTCTTATAAGTAGAAGATGTAGCGTTCGTTGTCGGCGGCACTTCGTCGTAGCAAATGTGAGTAGTAGTAGCGGCGTTACGACGGCGTGTTGAGAGCTCTTGATTTCTTATTTTTTTTGCTTGGCGTGAACATGTCTATTTATGGATATTGATCTATGAATTTAGACATAGGTAGTGTCCAAGGTGAGGTTCTTATCCCCAAGTCTTGCTCATCCACATCCTTTGCGCCTAACTCAAGGATGAGGTGCTTCATCCAACCACCTTGTGCCACAACTCAAGGATGAGGTGCTCATCCAACCACCTTGTGCCACCTCAAGGAGGCCTTCACGCCAACTTGTTGGAGCCATCCAACTTGTGCCACATCATGGGAGCCAACCATCTTGTGCCAACTCTCCTCATTTTGGGCGTCAAGCTTGATGGTGGTTTGCCAACCATCTTGTGCCAA
This sequence comes from Wurfbainia villosa, assembly GCA_025175895.1. Classification (NCBI taxonomy): domain Eukaryota; kingdom Viridiplantae; phylum Streptophyta; class Magnoliopsida; order Zingiberales; family Zingiberaceae; genus Wurfbainia; species Wurfbainia villosa. The sequence continues at coordinate 14,463,084 of CM045996.1, read as the reverse complement.
CTCACCTCATTTTGGGGGCCCAACTTGATGATGGTTTGATGTCCACCTTGATGCCACATCACCTAATTTTGGGGGTCCAAGCTTGGTGATGGTTTGATGTCCACCTTGATGCCACATCACCCTTTGTACCAAAACACGAGTCAAGTCCAAATTCACCCCTTGAAATTCGAGCTCTTCTCGAGGTCGAACTAGACCGAGCTGATCGTAGTAGACGATCGGTCAAAGGGTTTTGATCAGCAAGTTAGCTTAAAATATAAAGTACGATGGTTCTAACTAACCGATCTCGACCTAGACCTTCCATTGGAGGTATTGGGTCGGATCTATGCTTAACGCCCTTGCTTCGCTTTCACGAGCTTACCTTTTGTAGCCTCGCCGGCCTTCACCCGAGTACCTCGGCTTCCTCCGAAATCCTCTCGCGTTCGACCACCTCGGTTCCCACCGGGTGTCGCAGACCTTCCGCCAACTTTAGCATTTCGCACACTTAATTGAGCTCGTAAGATAACAAATATACTCTTAACTATTGAGCCTTTTGCCATAATCAAAATACCGGTTCGACTTTGGTGCCCATCGCACCAACAATCTCCCCTTTTGATTCATGGCAAACCGACACAAAAGTTAAGGAAAAATTAAGCTAGCATAATGATTAAGCATGAATGAGCTAGCATAAAGATTAAATATGAATGAGCTAGCATAATGATTAAATATGAATGAGAAATATTATTGTTTCAAGTTCTCCCTTCGAGGTAACCTCCTCAATCAAGGTGAGTTCTTGAAAATAATTTTTACTCCCCTTAATAGTTGCTTAAGTAATCGGAATTACTTAATATAAAAGGTAATAATTTTGTTTACTTTCTTCCCCTTTAATTTTGGTTAATTTTGGTTACTTTTGTGACTTTCTCCCCCTTTTGCCTTAACTCAAAAAGTTTGTAAATATATTTTAGGGTTTGTAAGTCCAAGCAAGTTCCCAATATATATATATATATATATATATATATATATATATATATATATATATATTTAAAATAATAATAAGCTTGAAAATATGTTCATCTAAAATGTACAACTCCGGTTGGACTTGATTGATATAGAATGATCAATAAGTCTTGAAGGAGTTGATTAATTTTAAATAATTATACTCCATGGTTCATATAGATGCAATCAATCTACATCCGAACTGTGAGTAAGGTCCTAACATCTCACGCCTGCTCGTGGCTAAGTACACAAACACATTAGTCCTATGTGTTGTGAGATGTGTTGGCTCCTTAAATCTATAGGTATATGATTTCTAAGGTAAGACTTAGGCTAATTTCATAAAAAGAAGCAAAAATAGAGTACATATATAGAGAAATTTAAATCCTACTCTATTACGCACATACCTAACTTTCGTCTTAATAAACTAAATTCGGCTTCGGGTAGTGGTTTGGTGAAGATGTCCGCTAGGTTTGATTTGGACTCAACATACTCTAGTTGTATAGTTCCATTAGTTACATGTTCCCTAATGAAGTGGTGTTTAACTTCTATATGTTTTGTCCTAGAATGACATATTGGATTTTTAGTTAAGTTAATTGAACTGATGTTATCTATGTAGGTTTTAATGTTGTTAAAGATTAAGCTAAAGTCTTGGAGAGTGTGCTTCATCCACAGAGCCGAGAGACACACTCACCCATCGCAACGTATTCGACTTCGGGGTGGTAGATAAGGCAACGCAATGTCGCTTCCCATCGCACTAACTCACTAGACTCGAGGATTTGACAACAACCACTGTGCTCTTTCTATCGAGTTTACTACCGCATAGTCGAGTCGGAGTAGCCGATTAGATTAAACTCAGGTAGATCTAGGGTACCAAAATACCTACGCTTAGCGTGCCCTTTAGATATCTAAGGATACGCTTGACTAGGGTTAGGTGAGACTCCTCGGCACAGTGTTTGTAACCTTGCGCACATACTTACCGCAATAAAATGTCGGTCGGCTCACTTAAGTATAGGAGACTTCCTATTGCGCTCCTATAGTATTTTAGGTCAACGGGTTTTCCTTCTACATCTTCGTTTATATTAACATTAGTTGCTATAGGTGTATTAATTATTTTAGCATCTTGCATTCCAAATCGATTTATTAAGTCAGTATATTTTTGTTGATGTAAATATATTCCATCTTTAGTTTGTTTAATTTGTAAACCTAAGAAGAAACTTAACTCTCCTACTAAATTCATTTCAAATTCACTTTCCATAAGTGAGATGAATTCGTTTAGCAGGATCGAGTTGGTAGTTCCAAAAATTATATCATCTACATAGATTTGGGCTATAAAGATTTCTTTTCCTACGGTTTTTTACGAATAAGGTTGGGTCGACTAAACCTTGGTTGAATCCTTTGGACTTAAGATAGATCGAAGCCTTCGCATCAAGCTCTTGGGGCTTGTTTGAGTCCATATAGGCTTTCTTAAGTCTAAGGACATGGTCAGTTTATCTAGAGTTTCAATCCGGAGGTTGAGTGACGTAAACTTCTTCCTTAATGTATCCATTCAAAAATGCTGACTTGACATCCATTTGAAACAATTTAAAACCTCGATGTGCAAGATATGCTAACAACATTCTGGATGGACTCTAGTCTTGCTACGCGGGCGTAGGTCTCATCGTAATCTAAACCTTCGACTTGACTAAACCCTTTTGCGACTAACCTAGCTTTATTTCTAACTACTTCACCTTTATCATCAAGTTTATTTCGAAATACCCACCTTGTTCCAATAATTGATTTTTCTTTAGGTGGTGGTACTAATTCCCAGACTTCATTTCTAGTGAATTGAGCTAGCTCTTCTTGCATAGCAATAATCCAGTCTGGATCAAGAAGTGCTTGTTCAATAGTTTTGGGTTCGATTTTGGAAATTAACGAGATTTGACTAATGTTTCGGTATGAAGCTCTAGTTCGAACCCCTAAATTTGGATCACCTATAACTTGATTGATAGGATGATTTGTTTGAGTCTTAGTGTGACTCGGGTTAGGGTCATCTATCACTTGGTCGATAGGATGACTTGGGTTAGGACGAGATTCAAGTTCAAGATCAGAGTCGGGTTTGCTATAAGTTGATTTGCTAGTTGGTTTTGTTAAGGATTGAACGGGTTCGTGTCCTTCGTCGAAAACTATATTAATGGTTTCTTCGACTCTAAGAGTGTCGTGATTGTATACCCTATAAGCTCCCATCGGGTGGTTGAGTATCCTAGAAAGGTTCCAGGAGAGGTTTTGGATTTGAATTTCCCTAGGTAATCCTTAGTGTTTAAGATATGTACCTTGCATCCAAATACTCTAAAGTATTTGATGTTCGGTATTTTATCGTGATAAATCTCGACGAGGACTTTTGGTGCCTCTTTACCATAAGTGATCCTATTTTGACATAGCAAGTCGACTAACTACCTCGCCTAAAAATCTATCTGCAGGTTATACTGCTTAACATTGTCCTAGCTGCTTTGTAGGGTTCTCTATTTTTCCGCTCGACTAACCCATTTTGTTGTGGGGTTCTAGGACATGAAAACTCATGGTGGTATCCGCTTAGGTTACAAAATCAGTAAACCTCGTGGTTTTCGAATTCACCACCATGATCGCTTCTAAGTCTTTTAATCTTAAGGTTCTTTTGATTTTCGATTAACCTACAAAGATTGATTAGTTGGTCTAGAGTATCATTTTTATGTTTGATAAACCTAACCAAGTAAATCTAGAATAGTCGCCAATTATGACTAAGCAAAATTGACTACCATTGAGTGACTTAGCTCCATGTGAATCAAATAGATCCATGTGTAGGAGCTCAAGAACACTTTTGGTTCGTTCTTGATTAGTTAATTGATGTTGTGTCCTAGATTGTTTACCTTGTTGACAAGCATTACATATTTTATTGTCCAAGTTGTTTAGTTTAGGCAAACCTATAACTAGCCACTCGACTCATCTTGTGGACGAGTCTTGGGTGCGAGTGTCCGAGTCTTCTGCCATAACCAAGATTCCTCTTCTTTGTGTCATAAGACACTTGGTTGAGGAGTTGGGTAAATTTATTGTGTAGATGTTGCTATTCCTAGTTCCTTTAAGTATTATTTTAGATGTTGCATTTATCTTGATTACGCATTCATTTTCTAGAAATATGACCTTATAATTGTTATCACACAATTGGCTTACACTAAGTAAATTATATTGAAAGTTTTCTACTAATAAGACATTTTGAATTGTAAAGTTAGAGTTGAGCTCAATATCACCTGATCCGATGATTTTGAGCTTGCCGTTATTTCCGAAGGCTACCGATCCTTGTCGATTGAATCGTAACCGAAAATGAGTTGATCCCGGTCATGTGTCGGGAGCAACCACTGTCCAACATCCATTGATCCTACATATAAGGTAGTTGGATCGGATATTGGAATTACTAAAGGGTTGTTTGTAAGTTTTTAAACCTAAATCATCTCACCAATATCTACATGATCAAAACATGTTATTCCTATGTGTTATTGTGAGATGACTTTCAATTTTACTTGATTAATTTTAATGAATTTAAATTAACCAACATTAGGTTAGATTCGGATTTAGTCTAAGCTCATCAAGTAATCTTTTCAAGAGATTAGCTTCAGTGTCGTGGCGAGGCACAGGCCTTCTTTGATCGGAACAACGACTCACTTCCTTAGACAAAGCTAATTTCAAGAAATTGATAACTCGACTTACTTGAGACTACATCTTGGTCTAACTAGTTATTTTTGAAAAGAGGCTCCCCGAGGCTCAATCTTTTCGTAGGATTTTAGTTGATTATGAGTCCTATCTAACCATTCTAAAAATAAAGGAAAAACTAAGCATGCAATTTCTAAGACTTAACAAAAATACATTTTGTATTGGCTCCCCCTGGACCATTGAATCGAGTGGGTCTATTCACATAGTGAATTTGGTCCTTGGGAGCCCAATACATGTTAGATCCTAAAGTTGAAATCAAAGTGATCTTAGGGACCCATGCTTGGACATTTTTCTTATGTTGGTTTACTATAGACATATATGACTTATTGGTTGTATTTGAGTTAAACCCGAGTCCGGCCTTGTTGTACACGGCCCTTTGTGATCCAAGTAAGAGGTCAAGTCCCTTGGATCCCAAAGTGAACCTTTCCAACGTGTTCCTAAGGTCTTCGACTTGTGTTTTCAAAGCGAGTTCTCAACTTCAAGCTTTTCAACTTGAGTTGAGTCCTCCTCTTGAATACGAGTAGTCGAAGAGGTTAGGAGACCTCATGTTTGAGGAGGTTAACCTCCTCAATTAGGGTCTCGACCTTGGACTCGGACTTAGCTAGTTTCTTATTTAAAAATTTAATTGCACCATACAAAGTATTAAGTAACGACCGACTTACCCTTAATGATTCTTTTGAACCGGATACGGATCCGTGGCTTGTCTTGAATGGAAGCTCATCATCGGATTCGGACTCGGACTCTTCTTTGGTTTCGGAGTCGTGCTCGGTCGGCTTTGGCCATTAGAGCTTGGATATCGCCTTCTTCCTCCGACAACTCCTCCCAAGTAGCGTTTAGTGCTTTCTTGGTCTTTGATGCGTTATTCTTTAGCTTTGGGCACTCGGACTTGATGTGACCGAACTCATGCACTCATAGCATCTAAAATTAGAAGTATTTGAATTAGGTTTAGGCTTACCTTGAGTTGTTGGTCGCTTTCGCCTCTTGATCATCTTCCTAACTAGATTGACTAGTTCGGATTCTATTTCGAGTCTACTTCCGATTCGGACTCGCCTTCTTCCTTCGGGGTGGCTTGCTTGCGGGCTTCTTCTTCTTGGAACTCGCAACTAACGCAATACTCTTCTCGGCCGACCACGTTAGTTTGCTCATGTAATTCAAGTTCAAACAATTCGCCTAACCTAATTTTAGAAAGGTCCTTGGAGACCTTGTAGGCATCGACCATGGATGCCCACAAGGTGGTCCTAGGAAACGAGTTAAGAGAATACGATAAGGTCGCGATTCTCGACCTTTTGTCCGATGGCATGGAGTTGGTTGACCGATGTCTTGGATACAAGCATGTAGTTGAGTTGCGGTCTCGCTTTCCTGCATTTTCAAGTTATACAATTTATTTAAAAGTAAATCTCTTTTACATACCTTCGTGTCGTGGTGCCTTCGTGTAGTTCCACTAGCTTGGTCCATAAGTCCTTTGCACTAATGAAGGGCCGACGCGGTTGAGCTCTTCCTTGACAACCCACATTGCAAGATTTGAGTTGCCTTGGCATCGGCTTCTACTTGTTTTTCATGGAATTTGACCATTGATCGTAACCCAAAGATTCACCATCTTCATTAATAGGAAGTGTGAAACCGGTTTGATTACGATCCACATCTCGATTTGGGTTTTAAGAAAGCATTCCATCCGACCCTTCCAATAACGAAAGTCATTACCGTTGTAAAGCGGGGTCGGCAGCTAAACCCTTCGAGATGGGCCATTTAAAAACAAGAAGAAGAACGCATTTAAAAGAATCTTGCAAAACACACACGAAGAATATTCCAAGACTTTCGCCTTGGATTAGTAGTGCAGAAGTAAAAAAAATATATATAAAATGTAACTTGCAAAAGAAATAAACAATCAAATGCGAATGTCGCTGAAGTTCCGGAGGATAACCTTACTCGGATCTAACCCGAAGGACAACCTTATCCGATCCTAAAGCCTCTAATGCAATTCTATATGTAGGAGAAGATAAGCAAGTGAAATAATTATACAAACAGAAATAAATAAATAAAAATCTGTGAAAAAAGAAAACAAAGCTAGATTGGTGGTTTCACTGAATCTTAGCGCCGCTCGATACCAATTGTTGGATCGAAAGTGTCGCTAGAGGGGGTGAATAAGCGATACGTGTCGTTAAAAAAACTTTGCAATAAGTAAAAAGCAAGTAGAGAGTGCAACGAAATATAAAGTAGACAAGATATTTTTACGTGGTTCACAATCTTTCGATTGCTAATCCACGGCCCTAGTGATCCTTGATCACGTACGGAGGGCAATTCACTAAAACCACTCCTCCTCGTTGGAAGTAGGAGCAACGATCACAAAAAGAAATCAAGGCAAAGGGACACTCCCCCTTTCCTTGTTACGATTAAAGCACAAAGACAATTTAAAGAAGTAGAACTTAAATAAATATACCGACAACTCTTATAAGTAGAAGATGTAGCTTTCGTTGTCGTGCGCCTTCGTCAGAGCAAATGTGAGTAGTAGTAATGTATGGCGTGTTGAGCTCTTGATTTCTTATTTTTTTGCTTGTGAACATGTCTATTTATGGATATTGATCTATGAATTTAGACATAGGTAGTGTCCAAGGTGAGGTTCTTATCCCCCAAGTCTTGCTCATCCACATCCTTTGCGCTCAAGGATGAGGTGCTTCATCCAACCACCTTGTGCCACAACTCAAGGATGAGGTGCTCATCCAACCACCTTGTGCCACCTCAAGGAGGCCTTCACGCCAACTTGTTGGAGCCATCCAACTTGTGCCACATCATGGGAGCCAACCATCTTGTGCCAACTCTCCTCATTTTGGGCGTCAAGCTTGATGGTGGTTTGCCAACCATCTTGTGCCAACTCACCTCATTTTGGGCGTCCAACTTGATGATGGTTTGGATGTCCACCTTGATGCCACATCACCTAATTTTGGGGGTCCAAGCTTGGTGATGGTTTGGATGTCCACCTTGATGCCACATCACCCTTTGTACCAAAACACGAGTCAAGTCCAAATTCACCCCCTTGAAATTCGAGCTCTTCTCGAGGCTGGAACTAGACCACGATTGGTGTAGTAGACGATCGTCAAAGGGTTTTGGATCAGATACAAGTTAGCTTAAAATATAAAGTACGATGGTTCTAACCAACTGATCTCGACCTAGACCTTCCATTGGAGGTATTGGGTCGGATCTACGCTTAACGTCCTTGCTTCGCTTTCACACGAGCTTACCTTGTAGCCTCGCTTCCGGTCTTCACCCGAGTACCTCGGCTTCCTCCGAAATCCCTCTGGCGTTGCCCGACCACCTCGGTTCCCACCGGGTGTCGCATACCTTCCGCTCAACTTTAGCATTTCTGCACACTTAATTGAGCTCGTAAGATAACAAATATACTCTTAACTATTGAGCCTTTTGCCATAATCAAAATACCGGTTCGACTTTGGTGCCCACTGCACCAACACAAAGAAACAAACTGTACAGAAAAATTGGACAGCTTTTGGTGGAGGAATAGAGGCCGGCCAAGGAGAGATGGAAGCTCACCTTATCACCGAACCTAGAGGAGATCACCGGAGGGTCGCCGGAGGTTCACCGGCTGAAGCTTGGTTGCCGGCAACAAGTTGGAAGGCTGCACAAAAGGTAGGCGGCTGGCCAACAAGGGGTGGGCACACCAAGGACTTAGGGTTTTTGATTAGGGCTTAATTATCCATTAAGCTCTCTTTTATAGAGAACTAATTATCTTAATGGTTAATGGATCATATCCATAAAGCCCGTTAACCCGCTCCATTAAGATAAGTTAAAATAAACCAAACCATGATGGTTTATTTTAAGTTAAAACGAATCGAACCAACCTTTGGTTCATTCGTTTAATATAAACCAAACCCTTTGGTTTATTCTCATCCATTGGATTAGAACCAAACCATTTTGGTCCATCCATTATGTCTTCATAAGACACGGCCCATCCACGCTTCCATTGCGACTGAAATAATTTCATGCTCGCTTTATGTTTGGTCCAACCAAACATAGTTTCTCTCGGTCTGAGAATCCCATTCTCAAGCTCGTTTTAAATCCTTTGGATTATACTCGTTGTGCGTGTGACCAAATAGGTTCTCGGTTTATGTTGGCCGTCTATAATTAACCATTAATTATAGAACGATCATGAGTGGCACCTAGTAGTACATCATGATCCTCAATTAACCGAAAAGATCAACGGTTGATCCAGAACTATTTATGAAACCCTTCAGTAGCTCGAATGAATCGTGCCCCATTCCCTTCACTCATTTTATACCCACTTGGTTCAGGACATGGTCTATTGTGTCAGTCCCCACTAGGCTGACTACGTCACACCTAGCCCAAGTATCATTTCCTCGTCCTACGGATTCTAGTTACTCCACATGTATCGAAGAGTACTTTACTCTAAACATGTAATGCTTTGGCCAAAGACTTTAGTAACAATCCGACGAGAGGCCATGGGTATACATCTCCTCGCAAGGAGTGATGAATCCTTTATAGGCTATTCAAACACCTTCGATCACTTCGACTTATACCCAATCATCCCGGGTCCACATCTCCTTAGAGATGTTTGCTTAAGATGTCAAAGCATAAGTCTCCATGATCAAGATGACTTGAATACCGCAAGTCAAAGGAACATCGCACTTAAGCCACAGTAAGAACTTCATTGACATATCTATATATGCAGAGAACCATATGAAGTCTTACGGCTGGTCACTCCAATGAACTAGTTACCATAACTAGCATCCACGATTAACTCCGAACATCACTATGTCTCCAACCAGTGAGAATCAGCTGCTTGGATACACCAAGGAGTATACCTCGTGCTAGTCTCGACAGAATTGATGGTGTCCAAATCCATCAATTCATCGACTAGGGATAATTTCGATACATCACAATTACACATGTAGAGATACTCACTAGTTGTGATCAAATCACAAATTCTCTCATGCTGTGAATCGTATCGTGGACATTCAGTAAATGAGTTTAAGATCCAATCAAATACATTAAACATGTATACTCAAATAGTGAATCTTCATTTATCATATAAATGGTTCATACATAAGGCGATTGCCTTAGAACATCTCTCATATATTACTAACACTTCCTACCACTGAGTCATAAGATTACCAATGAGTAGGATATAACAGAATATATATATTGGCAGAAAAAGGGAGAAGTTGGTTAATTTAGCTAAGCATTTAAAGGGGTAATTAAATTAAGAAAACCCTAGTTTATGTATAGATTATTTTTTATTTTTTCCCCTCTTCTCTCCAAACGCCTGTTAGTGCATATAAGATCCACATATCTCCACAATGGTATGATATTGTCCACTTTGGGCCCAAGCCCTCATGGTTTTGTTTTTGGGCTTTACCCAAAAGGCCTCATGCCAATGGAGATATCTTTTTTCTTATAAGCACATGATCTTTTCCATGTCTTACCAATGTGGGACTTTGATTGTATTCCCCATACTCCCAACAATCCCCCCCTCAAACGAAGGACCACATTGGGCCCCCCCTCAAGCCTATCCCTCCTCGAAGGATTTTCTCTGCTTGATGTCCGATCTTCAACCCACCAGGACTTCCTGTCAGTTGTTCGGTCCCCCCGACCCAACTAGACTTCCTTCCTGATGTCTGGTTCTCTTGATCCGGACGTGGGAGCTCAACTTCCTTCGTTCGAGGTTCATGGCTTGACATGGACCATGACTCTGATACCAATTGTTAGTGCATATAATATCCACATATCTCCACAATGGTATGATATTGTCCACTTTGGGTCTAAGCCCTCATGGTTTTATTTTTGGGCTTTACCCAAAAGGCCTCATACCAATGGAGATATCTTTTTTCTTATAAGCACATGATCTTTTCCATGTCTTACCAATGTGGGACTTTGATTGTATTCCCCATACTCCCAACAACGCCGACCACCTCTCTCTCCCTCTTCTCTCCCAATGCCGACCCCCCTTCTCTCCCTCTTCTCTCCCAACGCCGACCAACCTCTTCTCTTCCTCTTCTCTCCAACCGCCAACCAACCCACCTCTCCTCCTCCTCTCCTCTCCAAACGTCGATCGTCTCTCCATCGAGGAAAACAAAAGAAAAAAAAGGAGAGCCTCTATAATTACTCCACCGTGGGATAATTCAAGAAGGGATTTTCAAGAGGGATCTCCTCAAGGACTTGGTAGAGGATCACACTAAAGAAAAGGAACACATAGGAGGTCTTCTCTTTACGAAATCTAACTGTATAAATTGGTGAAAAAGAGTAGGAAGTAAGTATTGCTCACCTGTAGTATAAGTAGTTATCATATGTCATTGATGTGTTTTTATGTGCATGTTATTTCTAGTTACATGATTTTACCCGTTATGTCATGTTTGATTCAGTATCATGTTTAGATCCATGATAAGAATGTGATTTATGATCATGCATGTTGTAGATGAATTGTAGCTTACAATTATATGTATGATGGAAAGTAAGATGTAAAAATATTTCCTTTATAAAGAAAATTTAAAGATGCTCCCTGTTCGAATTGGGGATTAAGAGAACAACGTTCTTCAGTATACTCCCCATTTCAGTTTTGGGGGTCAAGAGAATAATGATCTTTATGGTGCTCGCCATTCGTGGTTTAGGGGATTAAGAGCATTCTTTCAGTATGTATAAGAATATAAGTATAAAGGAAGTATTTTACTTTTGAAAGGGCATGTACAAGACCCTCGCCTAGTAGGTTCCTATTAGGAAAGCGCCCATATTTAGGATGATTATTAATTTTAAGTATCAGTATAAGTATAAGTAAAAGTTTTCAAAGTTAATCATTCCAATTCAGATACACTGTTTACAAGTTTTAAAATACTTAAGAGCATGGTTTATACAAGAGACATATATTCAAAGTTATGATTTCCTGTTATGCTTATATGTGTATCAATGAATCAAGGGTAAGAGAACTAGTTGCATGATTTCATACGTTGCATATTTTTGTGAGCATAGAAAGTACTTACTAAGTGTTATTGCCTATAGTTTGCATTTCCTTATACTGCAGATAATGGTAAAGAAAAACTTCAGTAAAGTGGCATAGCGGATGAAGTGCTTAGAGTGTGTGGCGACGGAACAGTGGAAATAAAAGATCCTAAGTGCAGATGTCTAAACTAGATTTTTTAGTTTCTAGTTGTTTTTTTGAATGAATTTTGGAATGATGGTAATATGGGGTGATGATTAAAGTATAGTGTTAGAGTAAGATAAGAAAGAATTTAAGATACAGACAGTAAAGTAGTGACATCTCCCCTAGTAGTGAGTGGAAAGACTAGGGGGGGGGGTGTTACATAATCACATTAGAAAATTTTCAATTTGAATTTATTTACTAATTAAAATTTCCATAATTATTTCTAAACTTTCCAATAGTAGAAAATTTCCTAAAATACAATTATGACTATCACAAAATGATTTTACGATTATGTTGGAACATAGTCGGGCTCTGATACCACTGTTGGGTTTCCCCAGCACTGACGTGGGTGTATGTTCAAACACGTTTCGTAAACATGCACACAGTGGAAGCAAAACAATATGGTAAAAAACTAATTTTATTACATCACACACTCCACACGCATGCATGATACAACAAGTGTAGACATAATCACAATTTCAAAATTTTGCAATAAAGGAAACTTTACATCTAGGTATACCTGTAGAATCACATGTAGCGGGAATGACATCATCCGTAGCAACCCTCACTAGTATCGCCTCTATCCGTATCGACGCCGAGTATTATCGGGATAGCTTCACCAAACTACGAGCCCCATCTTGATGAGAGATACTAATCTCGCGTCGAAGACGATGTGATCCGAGAGACGATCACAAAACAAGTTACACAAACTTGTTTCCTCGAAAGTGTCAGGCAACCAAGTTGGCCGGCGGTAGCAAGATGGCCGGCTGGGTGCTGTTGGCCAGTAGTTGAGGCTGTTGGCCGGCGATGGTGGGTTGGCCGATGGCTGGACCTTTGGCGGTGGCAACCCAAGGGTGGCCGGAAACCCTTAGAGTGGGCGGTGCAAGAGAGGAGGAGAGGAGATGAGGTGGATAGAGTTTTCGCAAAACCTTAATCCGTTTCAAAATATTTCTCCACCTTCTTATTTATAGAACACGTGTTTGTTAACGGTCATTGGTTCACAACCAAAACTCGTTAACCCACTCCAATAACTTAAGTTAAAATAAACCAAACCGTGTTGGTCTATTTTAAGTTAAAATAAACCAAACCAACTTTGGTTCATTCGTTTAAAACAAACCAAACTCCTTTGGTTTATTTTTCCACCATTGGATTAGAACCAAATCAATTTGGTTCATCCATTATGTCTTCAAAAGACTCGGCCCATCCATGATTCCGATGTGACTGAAACAATTTCATGCTCGCTCCTTGTTTGGTCCAACGAAACCAAGTCTCTCTCGATCTGAGGATCTCATTCTCAAACTCATTTTAAATCCTTCGTATAACACTCGTAGTGCGTGTTACGAAATAGGTTCTCGATTTATATTGGTCATCAATAATTAACGATTAATTATAGAATGATCATGAGTGGCATGTAGTAGTACATCATGATCCCCAATTAATCGAAAAATCAACGGTTGGTCCCAGAACATCTTCTGAAACCTTTCGATAACTATAGTGAATCGTGCCCCGTTCCCTTCACTCATCTTATACCCACTTGGTTCAGGACATGGTCTATTGTGTCAGTCCCCACTAGGCAAACTACGTAACACATAGCCCAAGTATTTACTTCCTCGTCCTACGGATTCTAGTTACTGCACATGTATCCAAGAGTACCATACTCTAAACATGTAATGCTTTGGCCAAAGACTTTAGTAACAATCGGAAGAGAGGCCATAGGGTATACATCTTCTCGCAAGGAGTGATGAATCCTCTGTTGGCTATTCAAATACCTTCGGGTACTTCGACTTATGCCCAATCATCCCGGGTCCACATCTCCTCAGAGATGCTTACATAAGATGTCAAAGCATAAGTCTCCATGACCAAGATGACTTTAATACCTCAAGTCGAAGGAATATCGTACTTAAACTGCAGTAAGGACTTCATTGACATATCTGTATATGTAGAGAACCATATGAAGTCTTACAACTTGTCACTCTAATGTACTAGTTACCATAACCATCATTACAATCAACTCCAAACATCCCAATGTCTCCAGCCGGTCAGAAACATCTTCTTGGATAAACCAAAAAGTATACTTTGTTCTAGTCCCAACATAATCAATGGCATCCATATGCATTAATTCATTGACTAGGGATAATTCCAATACTTCACAATTACACTTGTAGAGAAACTTACTAGTTGTGATCCAATCACAAATTCTATCATGCTATGAATCGTATTGCGGACATCCAGTAAATGAGTTTAAGATCCAATCAAATACATGAAAATATGTATACTCAAGTAGTGAATCTTCATTTATCAAATAAATCGAACAGTCATAAGGCGATTGCCTTAGGACACCTCTCATATATAATTAACAGTCTTGGCGGTGAAAGTCCAAGCATTGAGGCTTAGCAATGGAGAAGTCCCGGAGGCACGACCTCTTGGCAAAGGAGACTCGGTTAGCATGACTTAGCCGATGGAAGCACTTGAAAGCTAAATCGAAGGGTAAATGAGTTGTGGAGGACTCAGATTGACCCTGAGGGTTTGTTGTTGATGAAGGTGGCTAGAAGGTTTAGGTCTTGGCTAAGGGTGGTCGATCAAGTATGAGAGGATCATACTTGGGTTAAACCTCATGTTTGAGGTTTTACGAGTCGACTGGTAGTATTGCCAGTTGACTGGTCGAGTATTCAACACTCGAGAGGCCTAGTTGACTCGATCAGTCGACTAGAGTTATGACCCTGTCGACTGTGGCTCGACTGCTTACTGTGCCTTGGTAGTTGATTGGTGTGTTATACTAGTCGACTGGTCCACGACAGTTGACTGCCAAAAATGGAAAGTTGATTGATGGTAGTGAACACGGGCACAAAATATCTCTTAGTCCACTGGGCATTCGACTCTTGGCTTGGCAGTCTACTACTGGTAAGGGCAGTCGACTGCTAGGGTATCTGTTGGGAAGAATCCAACGTGCATTAATCCATTGTGAGATAAAGGATTGGTGAGCAATCAACTGGTACCTTTTTGCAGTAGACTACTAGGCGGAAATCCAGCCTGATGCAGGTTATAAAAGGAGCAGCTTGGGGAGGATTTTTGTAGTAGTTTTCTGAGGACTTTAAAGGAGAGTTGTTGTTGCAATCCAGACCTTCCAAGTCATTCAAAGCAATCAAATCATCAAGGAAGTAAAGCTCACTTTTGGTAAAGTATTTTAGTTCTTTATTTTGTATTCTACTTATATTTGGTTGTATTTCTACTTATTGTAAGATGTTTCTCCACCTCTGGTGTTACTGAGAAGGAGAAGTTTTTTTAGTGATGGTGTTAATCACTAGAGGTCACGCTAGAGCTCAACAATGGAGTAGGAACTAGGGTTCCAAACCATGTTAAATCATTGTGTACTTGTCTCATATTTTATCTTCATGTATTTTTATTTTCATTGTACTAACATTGTTGTAAATGAGCACAAACACAATCGAGGGTCGAAATCGACGAACCACTATTCCCCCCCTCCCCGCTGTTGGTGCAATCGACCCAAGTCACGATTGACTAGGACTCGAGCTTGGCTCGAGAGATGTTTTGATGTTTGGCAAAAACATATGACAATGTAATTGTCATGGGAAAGTCCAAGTCTTGGGTACTTGGCGTGAAAAGTCCAAGTGGGACACTTGGCACTTGGGAAAGTCCAAGCTTGAGTCTTGGCATTTGAGAAGTCCAAGGGGTTTGATATTGGCGGCGTAAAGTCCAAGCGGGAGTCTTGGCAGCATAAGTCCAATGGTTGGCGGCGTAAAGTCCAAGCAGAGTCTTGCCGGCATAAGTTAAATGTGCCTTGGCGGTGTAGACACTGTTAGCATGACATAGCCGATGGAAGCACCTAAAAGCTAGCGCGATGGATGAACAAGTCATGGATGACTTGGTGGGATCCGAGAGGTGTGAGGCTGATGAAAGTGGCTAGAAGGCTTAGGTCTAGGATAAGGGTGGTCTAGAAAGTATGGGGGAACCATACTTAGGCTAAAACCTCATGTTTGAGGTGTGCCAGTCGACTGGTGCCATGTGACAGTCGACTGGTAAGAGTTAACTAGGGTTTGACTACGGGAATTGACCTAGCAGTCGACTGCCAGAGGAGGGCAGTCGACTGATTGGTCGAGCAGTCGACTGATCTTGTGATCAGTCGACTGGTGCTCAGGTTTTGGAGCACAGAATGGAGTCTCACTCGACCGCTGTGGTCAGCGGTCGAGTGATGGCATGATCAGTCGACTGATGGTCATAATCAGTCGACTGATGATGGATTCGTTGGATTTTTCCAACGTGGATCTAGCTGTTGTCTCACGACAACAGTGGCATCAGTCGACTGATGGTCCCGAGCAGTCGACTGATCGACTTTTTCTAGCACAGGTAGAAGCTTTAAAAGGAGCTCGTGGAGGAGGAAAAAGGTAGCGATTTTCTTGGGCAAATTGAAGGGGAGAGTTGGTGCTTTCTAGTCCTTCAAGGCTAGTCCAAGGCAATCAAAGATCAATCAACCAAAGTGCTCTTGTAAAGTGTTTTTCTTTACTTGCATTGTATTTCTCATTTGTATTAGCTTGTATCTTTTGTATTGTATAGTGTAATCATTGTACGAGGTTTCTCCACCTCCGACTTGTATCGAGAAGGAGTTATTTATGATTAGTGATTGCGTGTGCATCACTAGAGCTCTTTAGAGCTCGATTGGTGGAGTAGGAACTGTTCGATTCCGAACCACGTTATATCCTTGTGTTTGTGTTTTCGTTATTGCTTTATTATCTTTGTTTTCGCTGTGCTAACGAAAATTGTAGACAAGCATGCGAACGATTTCTATCGACGTATAGCACGACGCTATTCACCCCCCCCTCTAGCGTTCCAACGATCTCCTACAAGTGGTATCAGAGCGAGGCCACTCTTCTAGGTTTAACAACTAAGGGAGCACGCTAGAGGGTGAAGATGGAAGTCCAAGAACAACTAGGATGAGATATCAACACGTTGATCCCATATGCTTTCTATGGACGAGAAGGCTTCAATTCTTGGAAGAGAAGGATTGAAGATTTTTTGATGATGAAGGATTTTGAGGAGTGGTCCTTATTAATGGAAGGATTCGAATATCCAAAAGGACCAAAGGGCGGCTTCCTCAAGAAGAAGAAATGGAGTGAGGATCAACTCCAAAGATTTGAGAAAAACAAGAAGGTAATCAATTTCATTTTTGATTTAATTCCTAATGACTTCTTGTGTAGGCTAGGTGAGTGCATGGATTCCAAAGAGCTTTGGAGCAATTTGGCCAAGCTCCATGAAGGTCCATCACCGGTCCAAGAGGAAGGGACCGAAGAGGCAAATGCATCATCCTCACAAGGAAGTGAGGACTTGGAGGTTGAGAGACCATCAACATCCAAGGAGGAAGAGGAAGTAGAATCGGAGGAGACCTCCACCTCTAGGATTGAGGGGGAGGAGATTAGAGCATCCTCAATACTGGAGCAACAAGAGGAGCCATCCACATCCGGTCGAGAGGAAGAGAGAGCTCAAGAAACCCTCACCATCGAACTAGGTAACTCAAGCAATGTGGTTTTAAATAAAAAACATATAATTTGCTTTGAGTGTAGGGAAAGTGAGCACTATAAGAGCAAGTGCCCAAAGAGAGTAAGGAAAGCTCCATCGGCACCTAAAAGTCAAGAGAAGTCAAAGGAAGTCGGAGCCCCGACAATTAAAAGCAAGAAGCACATGGTGTGCTTCAAGTGTCACCAAGAAGGATATTATAGAAGTCAATGTCCTATGGGGAAGAAGAAGGGGCAAGAAGGAGCAACTCATGTAGGGGGAGCTAAGGCTAACCCTAAGGTATATTTTAATAATGCACCTTCTATATTTAAAAGTCGAAAGCATGCTAGGAATTTTAATTCTCTTACAATTCATCATGAAAAGCATGCTAGAGATAAATATTTGTGTTTAGGAGCTAAAAGTGTCCACTTAGGAAATAAGGAGAAATTTGGGACTAATATCCCTAAAAATATTTTACCTATGGAATCTATCAAGAAAATAGGAGAACACCTAGGTCTTAATTCTACATGGACTAGGCATATGCCTAGAGGAAATGGTAATGCCCAAAAACTTAATCAAAAATCGAAAATTGGGCAATTGGAGATGGAAAATTAAGTCTTGAGGTCAAGACTTGAGAAACTAGAAAAGACCCTTAGGAATATACAAAATCAATTTAAAGGGTCAAATGATCAAAAATCTAGGTCCAAAAGTCAAAGTCAACACCTAGGGCCCAAGAGAGAAAAGTCAACCAAGGGCAAGAAGGGTTTGAGTCACAAACCTAAGCCTAAGGTGGCTTATCATAGTGTTCCATTTGATTATGGAACACAAATTAGGTCTAGAAAAGCCAAGGTCAATAGGAAAGTCATCCCTAGAGTTCACCATGGTGTGTGCCTAATGGCTAGAGTTTCAAGGAAACCTAGGGAAGCCACTAAGAAGGTTGCAAGGGGAGTTACCCCTATAGTCAACCTAGGTAAGACCCAAATGACCAAGGCTAACAAGCCTAAAAGGGTCATTAGGAAGGTGTCTAGGGAAGTTATCCCTAAGAAATACCTAGTCAACCCTAGGAGCTCAAATAGGTTTTGGGTTCCTAAGAGCGTGATTGATTCACGCTAGATGGGTTTAGGGTGTGTCAACTTTGATTGGATGGGTAGTTAACTCAACCATGGTAAAGGTGGCATTTTAGGTAATTTTCAAGGTTATGGATACCTTGGAAATAAGGTTGATATTATGATCCTAAAAGATTTTAGGATGTGCCAATACATTTTTGGAATTATGAAAAATCAATTAAATTGACACAATTTAGGTTTAGAGGTTAGTGTGTCATTTTGGGTTTTTGGCTCACTAGGGAGAAAAGTAATAATATGGCAAAATAAATCTAATTATAAAAAATGGCAACTAATATTAAAATTTAGGTATTATTATACTTATACTTTTTATTTGCCATGCCTTTATTGTCATATAACATGCCATGACATCATGTTTATTTGTATCATTTATATGTCATGATCATGTTTAGGATTAAGGATTAAATGTCATGTGTTTTTAGATTTCATCTTATGTCATGACATCATGATTATGAGCATATGCTTATTTATATCATCATTAATGCCATAATCATTCATGCATTTGATTAAAATTGAGTTAAGGACAATGACATGACTTGGAGTCCCATTTATAAGGGAATCAAGTAGAGTTGCCTTAGAAAAATGCATGAAACCCTAGATTAAGGTAACCAAAACCCACATCTCACATCTAAATTGACATGTATGTGTATTTATACACTCTAGATACATGTGATATGCTAGGATATGAGTTAAGTTCAAGGTGCATAGTTTTTGCATCTAGATGAACTCAAACTCATCTTATATGAGTGGTGGATCATTGGGAAAGCTTGTGTACAAGTCATGTACATTGAGCCCAAGGAATATGATCCAAAATAAAGTTTTGAAAATATTTTAAAATTCTTTTGAAAAACCTTGGTGAAGTCTATCTTTTGATAGCAATCACCATTGATGAGATTGATACAAAGTGGGCCAAAACTTAGAAGTTTTCTTCACTTTTGAATTTTGTATTAATTTCAATATTTTATGGGGAAAATATTTTTCTATTATTTTTCACCCATTGTATGTGTCATAAGTATTATACGTATGAATTTTCATGATTTTTCGATATACGTATAATTATTTATGAATTTCCAAATTTCACTTCTGATAATTGAAATTCTGATATTTTTAGCTTATCACGATCGTGGTAGTCGATCGATAGACGATCCGATCGTTATCTGACAGAGTCGACTGTCAAGGCTGATTTCGAGAAAACAAGGTTTGTTTAGCTCGTGTTCAGCTGCAGTTAAGGTCCCTAACCACTTCTAACCATAGGATATGCTTTGGAAAGCATTATAAAGGGTGAAAATCCATTGGATATGGATTAGGAGAGGTGTTAGGATAATGTATCAAATTTAAGGTATGGAAAGTTCATGTTTGAACTTTTAACCTTACTCTTGATGGTTTAGAGTTCCTATGGGCTTAGGGACTTCCCATGGACATTGTTGGTGCAATGGTCAAGGGGGAGCAAGCCTTTAGGAGGAGGTATCCATCTTGGGATGATGGATGTGTTTTTCTTCTTGAAGGAGAGAAGTTATGGGGAGAATATCATCAATTGGAAAAATTGATGGGATTTTGAGAGACCCAATTTGGAAATTGGGAGAGTGTATAGGATTGCCTCTCTTGAGTGGTATGAGACTTATCACTAGGAAGATGGTAGGCATCCTAGGTATTTTTGGACCAAGGGAGAGATTGTAAGATCTCATTGGGACATGAGACATTGACCTTCTTGGAGAGAAAACCTTTTTGATGTTAGTCAAAAAGGGGGAGAATGTTTTGGGATTACCAATTTGGGATAATTGGTAGGGAGTTTTTAAGTTAGATGGTCTAACTCAAATGGTTTGTTTGGTTTTTGTCAAACATTAAAAAGGGGGAGATTGTTGGTGCAATTGGCCCAGGTCACGATTGACCAGGACTCGAGCTTGGCTCGAGAGATGTTTTGATGTTCGACAAAAACATATGACAATGTAATTGTCATGGGAAAGTCCAAGTCTTGGGTACTTGACATGGAAAGTCCAAGTGGGACACTTGACACTTGGGAAAGTCCAAGCATGGGTCTTGGCAATGTAAAGTCCAAGCATGGGTCTTGGCAAGGTAAAGTCCAAGCATGGGTCTTGACATGGAAAGTCCAACATGGGTTGGCAAGGGAAAGTCCAAGCTTGAGTCTTGGCATTTGAGAAGTCCAAGGGGTTTGATATTGGCGGCGTAAAGTCCAAGCGGGAGTCTTGACAGCATAAGTCCAATGGTTGGCGGCGTAAAGTCCAAGCGGAGTCTTGGCGGCGTAAGTCCAATGTGCCTTGGTGGTGTAGATACCATTAGCATGACATAGCCGATGGAAGCACCTGAAGGCTAGTGCGATGGATGAACAAGTCATGGATGACTTAGAGGGATCCGAGAGGTGTGAGGCTGATGGAGGTGGCTAGAAGGCTTAGGTCTAGCCTAAGGGTGGTCTAGCAAGTATGGGGGAACCATACTTGGGATAAAACCTCATGTTTGAGGTGTGCCACGATCGGTGCCATGTGCGCCGATCGTAAGAGTCAACTAGGGTTTGATCATGGCTGAATTGACTTAGCAATGATCGTCGGAGGAGGGCGATCGATTGGTCAAGCAGTCGATTGATCTTGTGATTAGTCGACTGGTGCTTGAGTTTTGGAGCACAGAATGGAGTCTCACTCGACCGCTGTGGTCAGCAGTCGAGTGATGGCTTGATCAGTCGACTGATGGTCATAATCAGTTGATTGATGATGGATCTGTTGGATTTTTCCAGCGTGGATCTAGCCGTTGTCTCATGACAACAGTGACATCAGTCGACTGATGGTCCCGAGCAGTCGGCTGATCGACTTTTTCCAGCACAGGTAGAAGCTTTAAAAGGAGCTCGTGGAGGAGGAAAAAGGTAGCGATTTTCTTGGGCAAATTGAAGGGGAGAGTTGGTGCTTTCCAGTCCTTCAAGGCTAGTCCAAGGTGTTGGATCGAGGCGGTTCGCTAGAGGGGGGGGGGTGAATAGCGAAACAAAAGCTTTTTGCGAAATCGTTCGTTAAAACTCAAGTAGATAATTTACAGCGGAAATATAAATAATAAATAAAAGAGACAATTCTTTTTACTTGGTTCGTAGCCTTCGGCTACTACTCCAAGGCCCTAGTGGTCCTTGACCACGCAAGGAGGGCAAAACACTAAATGAACTCCTCCTCGTTGAAGGTAGGAGTTAATCGATACAAGAACAAAAACTTGAGGTAGAGGGACACTCCCCCTCTCCTCGTTATGATAGAAAGAGAGCTTCGAAAAAGTAAATGAACAACGAATAAATCTAAAACCGACGTACAAAAAACTAAAAGAAAATTAAACCTAGCGTCGGAGAAGAAGAACTTCGTTGTCGGAGAGTTGTAGCTTTGCGGAGGCTCTTGGAAGCTTAGAACTGTTGATGAAACCCTAGGTTAGGACCTCCTTTTATAGCCTTTGAGCCCCTTTTCGAGAGGAACCCTAGCCAATCATATTTGAGCACCACTCCCCTTGAAATTTGGTGATAAACCTTGACTCCTCGAAGCTGATCCTTTGACCATCAGTCGAGTGCTAACCTCCAGCAGTCGACTGATTGACGGCAGTCGAGTCCTCTAAGCTGGCAGTCGACTGATGCTAGCTGCAAGGCAAAGTTAGCTTAACAAAAACATTATTTTGACGGCCTTCGACCATCTGATCTCGACCTAGACCATCTATAGGATGTCTTTGGTCAGATCTACGCTTAAGGTCATCCCCGTAAAGAGGATACGACCTCACTTACGCTCGCACACACGAGCTTACCTCGATACTTACGTGTTGCTTTTGCTTCCGGCCTTCCACTCGATTCCTTCGGCTCCCTCCGAAGTCACTCGAGTGTCGCCCGACCATCGCGGCTTCCTCCGGGTGTCGCTAGCCTTCAGCTCCAGCTATAGCAATCTTTTGCACACTCGATTCAGCTCGTGAGATAACGACATGTGCTTAACTTTGTATCGTTTTCTATAATCAAAACTCAGGTTCGACTTAGGTGCCTACTGCACCAACAATGCAATCAAAGATCAAGCAACCAAAGTGCTCTTGTAAAGTATTTTTCTTTACTTGCATTGTATTTCTCATTTGTATTAGCTTGTATCTTTTGTATTGCTTAGTGTAATCATTGTACGAGGTTTCTCCACCTCTGACTTGTGTCGAGAAGGAGTTATTTGTGATTAGTGATTGCGTGTGCATCACTAGAGCTCTTTAGAGCTTGATCTGTGGAGTAGGAACCGTTCGGTTCCGAACTATGTTATATCCTTGTGTTTGTGTGTTTGTGTTTTCGTTATTGTTTTATTATCTTTGTTTCTGCTGCACTAACGAAAATTCTAGACAAGCACGCGAACAATTTCTATCGACGTATAGCACGACGCTATTCACCCCCCTCTAGCGTTCCAACGATCTCCTACACCTGCACCACAACACACATCACGGTCCTTCCAATTTGTATGAGAGCGGGTCGCTCTTCAAGGATTAACAATCAAGAGAGCAAAAGCGCTAGAGGATTAGAAAAGGATGGAGTTGCCCAATGACAAACTTGGATATGACATCAACGCTCCACCCGTCTTCGTTCGTGATGATTTTCGATAGGGAAAGTAGAATTAAACATTTTCTTACGTGTAATATAGAAGATTGGTCATTATTGTAGATGGTTTTGAACCTCCAAGGGGTCCAAAGGGTGGATTTCTTAAGAAGAAAAGATGGACCGAGGAGCAACTTTAAAATCCGAGATCAATGATAAGGTAGGCAAATTTTTGGTTAAATTAATATCTAATAGTATTTTGCCCACGATAGGTGGCTATAATGATGCAAGGGATTTATGGACTAACTTTGTCAAGTTCCATGAAGATCCCTCACCAGTCTAAGAAGTAGAGAGGAGTTTACGGAGGAATGCTCATTCTCTCAAGCTCATGAAGATTCAGAGGTTGAGAGGTTCTCAATGTCCGAGGTAGAAGAAGTTTCGAAAGCCTCCACTTCAAAGATTGAGGGGGAAGAGAGATCATCATCGAAGTCGGAACAAGAACAAGAGAAACCTTCCACATCCGGGAGAAATGAAGAACAAGCTCACGGATCTCCTATAGGTAACTCAAGTGCATGTATTAAAAATAAAAATCATATAGCATGTTTTGAGTATAGCGAAGTAGGGCATTATAAGAGAAAATGCCCAAAAAGAGTTAAGAAGATGACTCAAGTTCCCAAGGCCGAGGAGAAGATCAAGGAGGCCAGAGTCCCAATTCACAAGAGCAAGGAGCATATAATATGCTTCCAATGCCAACAAAGGGTCCATTACCAGACCCAATGTCCTAGGGGGCATCACCCTAAGAAGGGAAAAGGGGAGAGCTCGAATGTAGGGGAGCTAAGGCAAACCCTAAGGTAAATTTTATTAATGCTCTTCCTTTGTGCAATAACAAAAAGCATGCTAAGAATTTTCTTGCTATTATGAATTATGAAAAGCATGCTAATAATAAATTCTATTATTTAGGGCAAAATCTTATGAATTTAAATCTAAGGAAAAATCTAGACCCATTAACTCTAGAACTACCACACATAAGGATAGGAAAGTAGAGAACCTAGGCATTAATCCTAAAAAAAGTAGACATATGCCTAGGAAGAAGAATTCCCAAATGAAGAATAAAAAAAATCATAAATTGAGAAATTAGAGGTAGAAAATCAAGCTTTGAGGTCAAAGCTTGGGAAAATGGAAAACATGATTAATGGGTCTAATAGGCAAACTTTAGGGTTTAGGAGGTAGGAGGCTTTTAAGGACAAGAAGGGTTTGAGTCACAAACCTAAGTCCACGAAGGTAATGCCATCTTACCATAGTGTTCCATTTGACTATGAAACCAATACTAGGTCTAGGAAAGCCAAGGTCACAAGGAAAGTCATCCCTAGAGTTGACCATGGTAGATGTCTAGTGGCTAAGGTTTCAAAGAAACCTAGGAAAGCCACTAACAAGGTTACAAGGGAAGTTATCCCTAAGATTACCTTGAAAAGATCTCAATGACCAAGGCTTCCAAGCCTATGAGGGTCATTAGGAATGTACTAAGGGAGGTTATCCTTAGTGAGTACCTTGTGAACCTATGGAGCTCAAATAGATTTTGGATTCCTAGGAGCGTGATTCCCTCACGCTAGATGGGGGTGTGTCAACTTTAAATGAATGGGTAGTTAATCTAACCATGATAGAGTTGACACTATAGGATATTTTCAAGGTTATGTGATACCTTGGGAATGAGTTTATAAATTAATCCTAAAATATTTTAGGATGTGCCAATAGAATTATAGGAGTTGAAAAATTGATCAAAATTTGCACAAATTAGGTCTTAAGTCAAAGTGTGTCATTTTTGGTTTGTGGCAAACTTGAGGGATTTAGTTGGTTATGGAAAAGGGTATAATACTATAAAATGACAATTTGATTTAAAACTTAGGTATTTCTATATCTTGATATTATAAAATTATCATGCTTTGCTTGCCATATGTCATGTCATGACATCATGCTCATATTATTATTTTTAAATGTCATGATAATGCTTAGTTTAATTATTATACTATGAAATCATGCATCATTGGCAAATATGTTTAAATTATGCAATCATTTATGCCATGATCATATTCATTCATTAAGGATAATTAATTTGAAATTAAGGACAATGATATTGATTTGAAGTCCCAAGATAAGGGAATTAAATCGGATATGCCTAGATAAATTCATAAACCCTTAGATTAGGAAAAGACCAAAACCCACATCTCACAAAACCTTAGAATGACATGTTGTGTATTGATAGACCTTATATACATGTGAAATGTTTGGAAAATGAGTTAAGTTTTGTTGGGAAATCGAAATGGCCGGCTAGAGGGGGGTGAATAGCCCTCAATCGTTGGATGTCGAAATTCGCTCGTTCTCGTTGCGTTGCTTGTCTACGATTGTTGTTAGCGCAGCGGAAACAATAAAACAAGAATAATACTAACAACAATACAAGCACACCAAATACGCAAGCATATACGTGGTTCGGAACCTTAGGGTTCCTACTCCACGGGGCGAGCTCAACGAGCTCTAGAGATGCACACGACAATACTCAAACTCCTTCTCGACTACACGTCGGAGATGGAGAAACCTCTCACAAGCAATTACAACAGTAATATACAAATATAAACAAGAATACAAATACAATACAAAAGAAACACTTTTCACCGATTTCTTTTGATCACTTGTTTGTTGCTTGCTTTGATTGGCTCTTGAAGGACTGGAATGCAGCAGCAATTCCCCTCCAATAGCTCCATAAAAACCATGGTGAAATCCTCCAACTCGAGCTCCATTTATAACCTCGTCTGTCGATTTCGCCCTATCACGACTGATCGTGACCATCAGTCGACTGGTCCCGTAGCCGTTGTCTCACAACGGCCAGATCCACGTTGGTTAAGTTCCAACGGATCACACATCAGTCGACTGATGACACCCATCAGTCGACTGATCATCCATCAGTCGAGTGCTGGCGAGCTCGACTCCATTCTGTGCCCGCAGCATGTGTCATCACCGATCGCCATCCCTCGATCGGTAATCGATTCTCCCAACGATCATTGCCCTCCCTCGACAATTGACTGATCAGCCAGACTTGGTTCAGTCGAACACTAGTCGAACCCATACGACCTAGAGCAGTCGACTGGCACCTATGCCAGTCGACTGATGTCGGCTAAAACATCAAACATAACGATGTTTGAGCCTCCGACACTCAGTCTTAGCCACTTGGCCAAGTCCACCTTATCCCTCATGGAGTTCCCCACCGAAGCTCTCTTCCCTCAGCCTACGTCCCTCGGATGCGCCAAGCGCACGACTTCGCAACGCCATCCTTCGCGTCTCATGCCCTAGAAATATGCTTCCCTTTGGGCTCACTCCATTCGCTCCCCGTTTGGCGGTCCCTCGGATGCACCAAGCACACGGCTTCGCAATGCCATCCTTCACCGACTCAAGGACCCGAGCCTAGTGAACTTGCCAAGTTCTCAAGACTTCCCAAATGCACCAAGCGCACGGCTTCGCAATGCATTTCTCACCAAGCACCAAGCGCGCGGCTTCACAATGCTTTGGATTTCCCATGCCAAGCACCAAGCGCACGACTTCGCAATGCTTTGGACTTTCACATGCCAGGGCTTCCCCCTTGGACTTCCACACCAAGCTCCATGCTTGGATTTTTCATGCCAACCCCATGTTGGACTTTCCCATGACAATCCCATGTCATGAGTTTTGTCTATTATCAAAATACTATCAAGGTACTGCTCGAGTCAAACTCGAGTCAACCTGGGCCGATTACACCAATAATCTCCCCCTTTTTGATGATTGACAAAACTACCATCTCAAGTCTACCAATTCTCCCATATTGGCAATTCTCATATCCCAATGAGAATTCCAACGAACCCTAATTGGTAACTTGGTAACTTCTTCCCCTTTTTGACATTACATCAAAAAGGTCCTCCCCAAGGGTATGAATGTCTCATATCCCAATGAGATCTTACAATCTCTCCCTTGGAGGAACACATGCCTACAATCTTTCTAGTGATCCCATATCACTTAAAGAGAGGCAACCCAATTTTCCTCCCATGAGAAAATACACATCCATCTTTCCAAGATGGATACCTCCCCCTAGAGGCTTGCTCCCCCTTGACCATTGCACCAACAATGTCCTTGGAGAGTCCCTAAGCCAATAGGAACATTAACCAAATCAAAATTAAGGCAAAGTTCAACAATGAACTCTCTTCCACCTTAAAATTGATACTCACCCTTAACCCAACTCCTAATCCATGTCCAATGGATTTCCACCCTTTCTAATGCTCTGCCAAGTATATCCTAGGGTTAGGAGTGGTTAGGGGACCAAAACGTGGCTAAACATGGGCCTAACTATCAAGTTTACCCGAAATCACTGGCTGTGCACGACCACGATAATTAATCGATCGATTTGGACTTACCATCAATGACAGCCATTACAGTACGATCGATAACTAGATTCTCATAGCTTTTGATTTCAAAAATGGATTTTCGAAATCCATAAGTAAATATACGTAATTTTAAAAATCTTGAAAATGCATACGTATAATACTTATCCTAAACACTATGGGTGAAAAATATTGGAAATTTATTTTACCCATTAAATTAGGAGATTGATACAAAGTTCAAAATTTAAGAAAAGCTTCAATAAAGAGCCATCTTTGTATCATCCCATTCAATGATGATAGCTATCAAAAGATAGGCTTCACCAAGGTTTTTCAAAATGTTTTCAAAATGTTTTTCAACCCTTTATTTTCTTTTTCCTAAACATCTCACCAATATCTAGATGTGTAAAACACATTCAAGGCAATTAATCTAGTGAGATGTGGGTTTTGTTTTGTTTATGTTCTCATGCATATTTCTAGGCAACATTAATTTGATTCCCTTCAAATTGTGCCATAGTCCTTAACTCCATTTTAAACTATGCATGATATGATTATGGCATAAACATGATTTAGATAAAAACATATGCCAATATCACGATGTCATGGCATGTGAATGAGAACAAAGCATACATGACATCTAAAAATAATTCTAAACATGATCATGACATTTTATAGATAAAAAAAATGAAAATGATGTCATGACATGGTAATGCAAACAAATCATGATAAGTAAAATATACTAAGGTATATAATACCTAAGTGTGAAAATCAATTTGCCATTTTTAGGGATTAAATACATTTTGCCTTAATGCCATTATTTTCTTAGTGTGCCAAAAACCCAAAATGGCACACCAATACCTCTAAGACCTAATTGTGCCAATTTAAATAATTTTAAACTTCTCAAACCATATTGGCACACCCTAATATGTCAACTCACAATGGCTAGGTTAACCACCCATCCACTTAGGGTTGACACACCCTAACCCATTTAGCGTGAATCAATCACGCTCTTAGGAACCCAATATCTATTGGAGCTCCTTGGGTTAACAAGGTATTCCCTAGGGATAACTTCCCTAGATACCTTCCTAATGACCCTTTTAGGCTTTGAAGCCTTAGTCAAATGGGTCTTACTTGGGTCAACTCTAGAGGTGACTCCTCCATTGACCTTCTTAGTGGCTACATTTGATTTCTTTGAGGTGTTAGCCACTAAACACATACCATGGCTAGACTTAGGGATGACTTCCCTATTAGCCTTGGTTTTCCTAGAATTAGATGTGGTTCCATAATTAAATGGAACATTATGGTAGGACATAGGTTTGTGACCCAAACCCTTCTTGCCCTTAGACATTTCTTGTTTTCTAGGTCTTGACTTTTGTACATTAGGCCCCTTAACCGAATTTGATATTATTGGTAGGGTCTTCTCCAATTTTTCTAGCCTTGACCTCAAGGCTTGGTTTTCTAACTCTAATTTTCCCAATTTTGAATTTTCATTTATCTTTTGGGAAATGTTTTTCCTTTTAGGCATATGCCTAGATTTCTTGGGATTAACACCCAAGTTTTCTTCAATTCTTCTAATTGACTCCCTAGGTAAAATAGATCTAGTGTTTTGAGTCCTAGGTTTGTCCTTAGAAAAACTAACATGCTTAGCACCTAAGCAATAAACCTTATTGTTTCTCCTAGCATGCTTTTCATTGATAATAGCAAGAGAACTAAAATAATTTTTAGCATGCTTTTTGACTTTAGGAATTAAAGGTACATTAACTAAATGTACCTTAGGGTTAGCTTTAGGAGCTCCCCCTACATGAGTTGCACCTTCTTACCCTTTCTTCCTCCCCCTAGGGCATTGACTTCGGTAGTGTCCCTGTTGGTTGCACTTGAAGCACACAATGTGCTCTTTGCTCTTAATTGAGGGAACACCGACATCGTTTGACTTTGGGTTGACTTTTGGTGTCGATGCCTTCTTCTTAGCCAATTTAGGGCATTTGCTCTTGTAATGCCCTTTCTCCCTACACTCAAAGCATATTATGTGATTTTTATTTAAAATAATAACACTTGAGTTACCTAGGGAGGTGGTGGAGGCCTCTTCTTGATCTTCACTTCTCCCGGATGTGGATGCTTCTTGTTCTTGCTCCGGGATGGAAGATTGCCTCTCCTCCCCCTCAATGCTAGAGGTGGAGGTCTCCACCAAGTCATCCACATCTTCGAAAGTGGATGGTCTTTCTTCCACGACATCTTCCTCTACTTGTGCCGATTGGGAATTTTCTTGGAATTTCATTACTTTATCCCATAATTCTTTTGCATCCCTAAAATTTCCCAACCTAGACCAAATGTTGTTAGGAATAAAATCACTAAGCAATTCGATTACCTTGTGATTTGTCTCAAAGTCTTTGATTTGGTCTTGGGTCCACCTTGACTTCTCAATTTGCCTATTTCTTTCATCCCTAGGCAATTCGAAACCATTTTCTAAGATTAGCATAAAATCAAAATCGATTTCTAGGTATACCTCCATTTTTCTTCTCCACCATAGTAAATCTCCTTCGAATTTTGGTGGTTGGAGGTTGTAGCTGGCCATCTTGTAGTGCTCTCACGGCGATTAGTCCTTGAAGAGCGACCTCGGCTCTGATACCACTTGTTGGGAAATCGAAACGGCCGGCTAGAGGGGGGTGAATAGCCCTCAATCGTTGGATGTCGAAATTCGCTCGTTCTCGTTGCGTTGCATGTCTACGATTGTTGTTAGCGCAGCGGAAATAATAAAACAAGAATAATACTAACAACAATACAAGCACACCAAATATGCAAGCATATACGTGGTTCGGAATCTTAGGGTTCCTACTCCACGGGGCGAGCTCAACGAGCTCTAGAGATGCACACGACAATACCGACTGCACGTCAGAGATGGAGAAACCTCTCACAAGCAATTATAACAGTAATATACAAATACAAACAAGAATACAAATACAATACAAAAGAAACACTTTTCACCGATTGATTTTGATCACTTGTTTGTTGCTTGCTTTGATTAGCTCTTGAAGGACTGGAATGCAGCAGCAATTCCCCTCCAATAGCTCCACAAAAACCATGGCGAAATCCTCCAACTCGAGCTCAATTTATAACCTGCATCAAGCTGATTTCGCGCCCATCAGTCGATTGATCGTGACCATCAGTCGACTGGTCCTGTAGCCGTTGTCTCACAATGGCCAGATCCACATTGGTTAAGTTCCAACGGATCACACATCAGTCGACTGATGGCACCCATCAGTCGACTGATCATCCATCAGTCGAGTGCTGGCGAGCTCGACTCCATTCTGTGCCGTCAGACATGTCATCGATCGCCATCCCTTGGCGATCGATTCTCCCAACAATGATCGTCCTCCCTCGGCTCGGTCGATCATCTAGACTTGGTTCAGTCGAACACTAGTCGAACCCATACGACCTAGAGCAGTCGACTGACACCTATGCCAGTCGACTAATGTTGGCTAAAACCTCAAACATAACGATGTTTGAGCCTCCGACACTCAGTCTTAGCCACATGGCCAAGTCCACCTTATCCCTCATGTAGTTCCCCACCGAAGCTCTCTTCCCTCGGCCTACTTCCCTCGGCCTACGTCCCTCGGATGCACCAAGCGCATGACTTCGCAATGCCATCCTTCGCGTCTCATGCCCTAGAAGTATGCTTCCCTTTGGGCTCACTCCATTCGCTCCCCGTCCGACGGTCCCTCGGATTCACCAAGTGCACGGCTTCGCAATGCCATCCTTCACCGACTCAAGGACCCGAGCCTAGTGAACTTGCCAAGTTCTCAAGACTTCCCAAATGCACTAAGTGCACGGCTTCGCAATGCATTTCTCACCAAGCACCAAGCGTGCGGCTTCACAATGCTTTGGATTTCCCATGCCAAGCACCAAGCGCACGGCTTCGCAATGCTTTGGACTTTCCCATGCCAGGGCTTCCCCCTTGGACTTCCACACCAAGCTCCATGCTTGGATTTTCCATGCCAACCCCATGTTGGACTTTCCCATGACAATCCCATGTCATGAGTTTTGTCTATCATCAAAATACTATCAAGGTACTGCTCGAGTCAAACTCGAGTCAACCTGGGCCGATTGCACCAACAAGTTTAAGGTGCATAAATTTGCATTTAGATGAATTCAAATTCATAATATAACATAAAGGAATCATGAGAAAAGCTAATGTACAAGTCATGTACATCTAGCCCATAGACCATGAATCAATATAGGTTTTGAAAATCATTTTAAAATTATTTTAGAAAATCTTGGTGAAGTCTATCTTTTTATAGCAATCACAATTGATCATATTGACACAAAGTTAGGCAAAATATTGAAAGATTTCAATGCTTTTGAACTTGGTATTAATCATTCAATTTAATGGGTATTTTATTATAAAACTATTTTCACCAATTATTCTTAACATAAGTATTATACGTATGAAATTTCAAGATTTTTAGAAAATCATATAATTGCTTATGATTTTTCAAAACTCGTATCTGAAGTCTGATTTCTACAAATTGCAGAAACAAGTTGATTGCTACATTGGACAGTTGACTAAAGGTAGTGCATTTGACTTTTTTTTTTATTTCAGTCAACTGTAGTGTCTGATATTGGCTGAACAAATTTTGTTTAGCAGACTATCAACAATTTTAGGCTGCCATAACTTCTCCTAACCTTAGGATATGCTTTGGAAAACATTGGAAGGGTGAAATAATCATTAAAAATATTTAGGAGAGTTATTTAGGATTGAGTGCCGAATTTTAAGGGAGGTTAAAGTTCAAGTTTGAACTTTTACCCTTATTTTTGATTGTTTATATTTCCTATAGGCTTAGGAACTCTTCAAGGACATTATTGGTTCAATGGTCAAGGGGGAGTAAGCTTTTAGGGGGAGGTCATCCATCTTGGTATGATGGATAAATTTTGATTACAAAGGAAGAGAAGTGAGGGTTAGGTAATCCTTCATTGTGGATTGCCTCTCATTTAGTGATAAGGGTTGTATCACTAAGAAGAGTGATGGCATTCAAGATGATTTTGGACCAAGGGGGAGAATGAGGGATCTCATTGGGAGATGAGACCTTGAAAACTTTGATCGAATTTTGGATGTATGCCAAAGGGGTAGAAGTGAGGGTTTAAGTTAGGTAAGCCTTCATTATGCTTTGGCAACAGAAGAGTCAAGTTGAGCTTATGGGATAGCCTAAGTTAAAGGTATTGTCAAACATAAAAAAGAAAGAGATTGTTGGTGCAATCAACCCAGGTCACGATTGACCAGACTCGAGTGGGACTCGAGTAGGATTTTGATGTTTGACAATATGGGTTTAACCATATGTTGACCTACAAGTGGATGTTTAAAATATCTAAGGTCATATGGGGGAGAATGTTAGGAGGCAATTGTTGTAGTAATCAACCTTAGGTCATGGTTGACCAAGCTTGAGTGAGACTCAAAGGGAAGTCCAAGTTTGGATACTTAGCATGAAAAGTCCAAGTATGAATACTTGGCAATGGAGAAGTCCAAGTTTGGAGACTTGGCAAGGGAAAGTCCAAGAATGGTCTGCTACGTAAGTCGAAGTGTGTAGTCTTGACAGTGAAAGTCCAAGTCATGGATGTTAGTGCCTATAAGATTCACATATCTCTACAATGGCATGATATTGTCCACTTTGGGCCTAAGCCCTCATGGTTTTGATTTTGGACTTTACCCAAAAGGCCTCATGCCAATGGAGATATCTTTTTATCTTATAAGCACATGATCTTTTCCATGTATTACCAATGTGGGACTTTGATTGTATTCTTCATACTTCCAACAATCCCCCCCTCAAACAAAGGACCACATTGAGCCCCCCTCAAGCCTATCCCTCATCGAAGGACATTCTCTGCTTGATGCCCGATCTTTAACCCACCAGGACTTTCTGCCAACTGTCTGGTCCTCCTGACCCAGTTGGACTTCCTGCCAGTTGTCCAACCCTTCTGGCCCAACTGGAATTCTTGCTTGGTGTCTGGTTCTCTAGATCCGGACATGGGAGCTCCACTTCATTCGTTCAAGGTTCATGGCTTGACATGGACCATGGCTTTGATACCAATTGTTAGTTCTTATAAGATCCACATATCTCCACAATGGTATGATATTGTCCACTTTGGGCCTAAGCCCTCATGGTTTTGTTTTTGGGCTTTACCCAAAAGGCCTTATGCCAATGGAGATATCTTTTTATCTTATAAGCACATGATCTTTTCCATGTCTTACCAATGTGGGACTTTGATTGTATTCCCCATACTCCCAACAATGGATACTTGGAAAAGGAAAAATCCAATGGTGTAGTCTTGGTCACATAAGTCCAAGTGTATAGTCTTATTGTTGAAAGTCCAAGCATTGAGGCTTGGCAATGGAGAAGTCCTTGAGGTGCGACCTCTTGGAAAAGGAGACTCAGTTAGCATGATATAGTCGATGGAAGCATCCGAAGGCTAACGTGAAGGGTGAAGGAGTCGTGGAGGACTCGGATGGACCCTGAGAGCATGAGGTAGATGGAGGTGGCTAGAAGGTTTAGGTCTAGGCTAAGGATGGTTGATCAAGTATGAGGGGATCATACTTGTGTTAAATCTCATGTTTGAGATTTACCAGTCGACTAGTAGTATTGGGCAATCAACTGGTCGAGTGTTTAATACTCGAGAGGCCTATTTGACTTGATCAGTCGACTGGGGTTATGACCCAGTCGACTGGCAGAGTAGTCGATTGAGGCTCGACTGCTTGTTATGCCCTGGCAACTGACTGGTGTGTTATACCAGTTGACTGGTCCATGACAGTTGACTGCCAATAATGGGCAGTTGATTAATGGTAGTGGTCACAGGAACAAAATGCCTCGTAGTCAATTGGGCAGTCGACTACTGGTAAAGGCAGTCGATTGCTAGGGTATCCATTGGACAGAATCCAATGTGGATTAATCCTTTGTGAGACAATGGAGAGGCGAGCAGTCGACTAGTGCCTTTTGGTATTTGACTGCTAGGCAAAAATCTTGCCCGATGCAAGTTAGAAAAGGAGTAGCTCAGAGTGGATTTTTGTAGCGGTTTTCTGAGGATTTAAAGGGAAGTTGCTGTTGCAATCAAGACCTTCTAAGCTATTTAAAGCAAGCGAATCATCAAGCAAGTAAAGTTCACTTCTTTTAAAGTATTTTAGTTCTTTGTTTTGTATTCTATTTGTATTTGTTTGTATTTCTACTTATTGTAAGACGTGTCTCCACCTCCGGTGTTACCGAGAAGAAGTTGTTTAGTGGTGGTGTGATTCACTAGAGCTCACTCTAGAGCTCGACCGTAGAATAGGAACTAAGGTTCCGAACCATGATAAATCATTGTGTGCTTGTCTCGTATTTTATCTTCGTATATTTGTATTTCCTCTATGCTAACATTGTTGTGACGAGCACGAACACAATCAAGAGTCGAAATTGATGAACCACTATTCACCCTCTCCCCCCTCTAGTTCACGTCACTGTCCCTACAGATACTTGGCAAGGAAAAGTCCAAGTATGGAGACTTGGCAAAGGAAAGTCTAAGTATTGATACTTGGCAAGGAGAAGTCCAAGTATGGAGACTTGGTAAGGGAAGTACAAGTTATGGACACTTAGCAAAGGGAAAATCTAAGTATGGAGACTTGCCAATGGAAGTCTCGGAAGCACAACCTCTTGGCAAACGAAGACCTATTAGCATGACAAAGCCGAAGGAAGCACTTGAAGGCCAACTTAAAGGGTGAGGAGTCATGGACATAACCTAAGGGTGTGAGGCTGATGGAAGAAGCTTGAAGACTTAGGTCTAGGCTAAGGGTATCCGATAGTATGACAAAGGCAAAGAAAGCACTTGAAGGCTAGCTCAAAGGGTAAAGATTCATGGACTTTACCTAAAGGTGTGAGGCTGATGAAAGAAGCTTGAAGGCGTAGCTCTAGGCTAAGGGTAAGTAGTATGAGACTATCATACTTGGGGTGTTAAACCTCAATTTTGAGGTATACCAATCGACTGGGACTTGGTCTAGTTGATTGGTGGGATAAACAATCATACAAATTATTTAGTAGTTGACTGGTGGTATTAACCAGTTAACTGGTCGAGTTCTCGAGGATGCAACTGCAGTACTCGGGAGACTAGTCGACTTATATTGTGAGCAGTCAACTGGTGTTCGAGAAGTCGAGTGCTCGGGACTCAAACTTGGAAGCTCAGTTGATTCAGGAAATTGTGATCCAACAAAGTAGTCATCTACTGGGATGAAGTAGTCGGCTGGCTTCAATGGACAGAAGCATAAATTATTTTTGAGTTGACACATGGATTGTCAAGTTAAAGGGAGCTTCATGTGCTAGTCTTACGGGGTTTAAAAAGTAAATCAATCACTTTGGTAACTAAGTCTAATTTAAAGCTTGACGATAATTCTATATCACTTGAGCTACAAAAGAGTTGGAAATTTACTTTAAGGACAATTTTTAGATGTGTATTTTAAGTATATTAATTATGTATAGGAATTCATGCTTAGACATTTCTTATTTCATTTGCATTATTTAAGTGGGAGTTTTGAAAATTTAATAATTTTATTTGAGGGGGAGTTTTGAAAATTTAATAATTTTATTTGACAGGGAATTTTGAAAATTCAATAGCTTTATTTGAGGAGGAGTTTTAAAAATTTAAAATATTGAGGGGGAGAAAATTTTATACTTTGACTTTTGGGTACTTTCAAAAATCTTTCAAACTTTTAAAATTTTGAAAATATGATTTAAAGCTCACTATAAATCTAAATATTCATTTTTGATTTTTTTTTTGAAAAGCCTATGTATTTTAAAATGCTTTTGAACTTTTGAAACACTAAAGTTTTTTGAAAAGCTTAAAGTACTTTGAAATGGATATTGCAAAGCTTAGGTATTTTTGAAATTTTTAAGTATCAGAAGTAACTTTCATATATTCTTGTGTTGAAAAGCTAATTACTTTGAACTCGTCTTTGAATTTTTAGGTATTTGGTGTATAATGTTATTTTTGATATATGCCAAAGGGGGAGAGAAGAGAAAGTTTAAAGTAAGAGAAGTTCAAAGTAAGGAAGCATTTCATGCATATGAGCATTTCATGCATATAAATGTTATACATTTTTAGCTTAATGCATTGCTAATATATTGAACTTGAATATTGCAAATCAAATCTCCTAACTTTAACTGATGTATTGTCATACATCAAACAGGGGGAGATTATTGGTACAGAAAGTACCACTCCTTAGTTTTAATGTATAAACCATAGTTAAAGTTAGGAATTACCTATGGTTTGATATATGTATTAAGAGTGAAGGCTAATAGGAAAACTCTAGTAGGTTAGGTAGACTGGATACTAGGCAGTGAGTATTGAAAGTCCTAGTAGGTCGTGTTGACCGGATACTAGACAGAAGCCTTGATAGATCAGGATGACCAGACATCAGGCAGGAAGACCAGATGGTTCATGAGATCGGACATCTGACATGAATGCCGATTGGGACAGGAGATTGGACAATGAGCAAGAAGACCAGCTGGGTTAGGGAGACCAGATAGCTAGTAGAAGTCCTGGTTGGTCTGATCGGTTGTCAAGCATGACATTCGGCAGGGCAACCGACAGGTAAGATGTTGGAACTATGGTGAGCACTAGCGGGGGGGGGGGGGGTGAATGGCGCGTTCGTGCTTGATGATGCAATTCATATGCGTTCGTCTCTACACAATCATTAGTATGTAGTAGAATATAGAAATCTAAATCTAGAGACAAATACAAACACAAATACACAAGATATACGTAGTTCTGAACCTTAGGGTTCCTACTCCACGAGGTGAGCTCAACGAGCTCTAGTGATGTATACACCACTACTCAATAAACTCCTTCTCGACAATACGTCGGAGGTGGAGAAACCTCGTACAAGTGATCTTACAATAATATGAAAGAAATACAAGTAAACTACACAAAAACAAGTAGAGAAAACTTTACAAATGTGAATTTGAATGCTTGCTAGTTGATTGCTTTGGACCGCACTTGAAGACCCTGATTTGCACCAGCAAATCCCCTCAAATCGCCTAAGAAATTTCTATCAAAATCCTCTCCGTCGAGCTCCTTTTAAGCTTGCGTACAACTTGGATTTTTGCATGGCAATCGACTACCAAAAGACCCCAGTTGACTACCAACAGTGTCGTTGTCTCACAATAGACTTGATTCACGTTGGCATTCAAGCCAACGGATACACTGGCAGTCAACTGCTCAAGCCCGTAGTCGACTGCTCAAGCCCGTAGTCGACTACTCAGTCGGCAACCGAGCGTTCTACCTTCGCGACAAAACCCGATGCGGATCGCCCATACATGGAAGTTGTTGCCAAGGCTATTGTCTGTCGAATGCCGGTCGACTCATGTGATCATTGCTCAGTGTCGACTTCGGTTGCCAAGTGTTAAACCTTGACGGTCGGTAGTCCTTAACCCGGTCATTGCTACACCTCAACCATGAGGTTTACCCTAAGTATGATGCCCTCATACTTGTTAGACCATCCTTAGCCTAGACCTAAGCCTTCTATCCACCTCTATCAGCCTCACGCCTATCGGATTCCTCTATGTCATCCATGACTTGGTCATCCATACGCTAGCCTTTAGGTGCTTCCATCGGCTATTGTCATGCTAAGCTGGTCTACATCACCAAGGCACATTGGGCTTACGCTGCCAAGACACACGCTTGGACTTTACGCTGCTAATATTAAACCTTGTACTTCCCAAATGCCAAGTACCCATGACTTGGACTTTCTCTTGCCAAGACCCATGCTTGGACTTTTTATGTTAAGTACTCAAGACTTGGACTTTACGACTGCCAAGACCTATGCTTGGACTTTCTATGTCAAGTACTCAAGACTTAGGCTTTACCATTGCCAAGACCCATGCTTGGACTTTTCATGCCAAGTACTCAAGACTTGGATTTTACCATTGTCAAGACCCATGCTTGGACTTTCCATGCCAAGTGTCCCACTTGGACTTCTCCATCATATGGTCAACCCCATGTCAACCATATTGGAGGATTGTGGCCCTGCCAGAAGGGGGGATGAATAGCCTAGATGTTCGTCGATAGAAATCGTTTGCTTAATCATCTACAATCAAGGTTAGCGCAGCAGAATATAAATAATAAAGCAAACAACAAAAATAATTAAGCTAATCAAATGGAGAGAAGAGGCAAATGCAAACACGCCGATGTAACATGGTTCACGACCCTTGCTGCTAGTCCACAGATGATTCGTATGGCGAATTACTCCCTCAAACCAATCACTAAACTTCTCCTTTGTTCAATCAAGGTGGAGAAGAAATCTTCGTACAAAATCCTCCCTCTTACAATATGATTTGATGAGAACAAGGAAGAGGAGGTTTGGGACATTTAGGGCACTTGGAGAGCACTTAGGAATGAAGCATTAGCATTCCAAAGTCCCTCACCCCTTCTCTTTATAGAGAGAAGAGATTCGAACAACTTTTGACCACGTGTAGTCTACCCTTAGCGATCCGCTATTATCGATCATCGCATGTAGCTGCGTATCAGCCGATCGATTGGCTACGAGAGCTTTATACTGCGACTACCTTGGCAGATTGATTGCCATTCTCGGCATCGTGATCGATGGTGTAGCGATTATTGACTGCCGTCCCTTGTAAATGTACTACTAGGCCAGAAACCCAGCAGTCGAACACCAGTTAAGTGCCATCGACTCAGAGCAGTCGACTGCTATCTATAGAAGTTGACTGATGTCGGGTAAAACCTCAAACAAAAAACTTGTTTGAGCATCCGACGGTCGGGTAAACCTCAAATCACCTGTTTGAGCATCCGACACTTCCATTCTTCAGGTAGAAATCTCAAACTCATGTTTGAGCATCCGACTTATCCAATTGTCGGGTAAAATCTCAAACATAAGTTTTAGCATCCGACTTGTCGGGTAAAATATCAAACCTAACTTTGAGCATCCGACACTTGACTTAGTCATTTGACCAAGTTCACCTATGAGCTACCTCATCCTGGGTTACATTCGCTCACTCTCATCTCCCATGAAGTCCCTCGCCTCGAATCTCTCTTCGTCCGACCACGTCCCTCGGATGCACTAAGCGCACGGCTTCCGCAATGCCATCCTTCACATCTCGCCCTGAAGTCTGCTTCCTTTGGCTTCACTTCAATGCTCCTCGTCTGGCGGTCCCTCGGATGCACCAAGTGCATGGCTTCTGCAATGCAATCCTTCACCGACTCAAGGACCCGAGCCATGAGATGGTGAACCCACCAATGCTATCATCAAGCTAACTCATGTGTGA
Source organism: Wurfbainia villosa (assembly GCA_025175895.1). Taxonomy (NCBI): domain Eukaryota; kingdom Viridiplantae; phylum Streptophyta; class Magnoliopsida; order Zingiberales; family Zingiberaceae; genus Wurfbainia; species Wurfbainia villosa. Next base: position 14,423,386 of record CM045996.1, on the reverse strand, counting down.
TTTACTAAGTCCTGCACAACTTAAACACACATATCAAATCAACATAAACATCCTAACTTAAACCTTTGCCACACACATCAAAACCAAACCATACTTGGGTTGAATGCCCTAACAAACCATATAGTCAACCCATTGTCAAACAATAGTCAACTCATTGTCAAACATCAAAACACTAACATCAAAACACCACTCGAGTCAAACTCGAGTCTGGTCAATCGTGACATCGTCTGATTGCACCAACAATCTTCCCCTTTTTGATGTTTGACAAAAACCAAATACCTTTGAGTTATAACACTAACTCAATCTAATAATTCCAATTGTCCAAATTGTGAATTCCAAATTCTCACTCAAATTCTCTCCTTTTTGACATACATCAAAAAGGCTCTCTCCAAGGGTATTAATGTCTCATATCCCAATGAAATCTTACAATCTCCCCCTTGGTCCAAACACATCTAGGATGCCTTCACTCTTCGTAGTGATAAGTCCCATATCACTAAAGAGAGGCAATCCTTCAAACTCTCCCAATTCTCCAAATTCTCCCTCTTATGAGGAAGAACACATCTATCATCCCACTGATGGATAACCTCTACCTAAAAGTTTGCTCCCCCTTAACCATTGCACCAACAATGTTCTTGGAGAGTCCGTAAGCCTATAGGAACACCAACCCATAAAAATTAAGGTTAAAAGTTTAAACTTAAACTTTCACACACCTTAAAATTAATACATCACCCAATCAACTCTCCTAATTTATATCCAATGGATTTTCACCTTTTATAATGCTTTCCAAAGCATATCCTAAGGTTAGGAGTAGTTAGGGAAGCCTAACATAGCTAAAATCTGGGCTAAACATCCTTGTTAGTCAAAAGTCGATCACTATCATAGCTTCTGATTATTGATTTACGCAAATGTAGAAATCAGGTTCAGAAAATGAATTTGTGAAAATTATAAGTAATTATACATAAATCTAAAAACCACGAAAACTTATATGTATAATACTTAAGTCAATCAATATGGGTGAAAAATATTTAGAAAATAAAAAATGCATAAAATAGTGAAATTGATATAAAATTCAAAAATAAGAAAAACTTCAATGTTTTGAGCCTACTTTGTATCAACTTCATCAATGGTAATTACTATCTAAAGATAGAGTTCACCAAGGTGTTCTAAAATGATTTTAAAAAGATTTTAAAACCTTATATTGAATCATGGTCTTTGGACTTAATGCACATGACTTGTACATAAGCTTTCCTCATGATTCATCCATGGTATAAGATGATTTTGAGTTCATCTAGATGTAAGAACTATGCACCTTGAACTTAACTCATTTCCTAGCATCTCACTGTTGGACCATTGGTGAGCGCTAGAGAAGGGTGAATGACGCGTTCGTTGACGAAGATGGAAATTGATCGCGTGCTTGTCTATGATTGTTAGTACGCAACGGAATATAGAAATGATATAAACAAATATATAAGACAAACACAAATACAACCCACAAGACCAAATATAATGTGGTTCGAAACCTTAGGGTTCCTACTCCATAGATTGAGCTCGAATGAGCTCTAGCGATGCCAATAACACCACTAATCAAATACTCCTTCTCAACAACAAGTCGGAGGCGGAGAAACCTCTTACAACGATTACAAAAGTAATACTAAGCAAATACAAGAAAATAAACTAAAATACAAGTAAAAAAAACTTTACAAAGAGCTTTGGATTGCTTGATCTTTGTATGCTTGAGAAGAGCCTTGATGGTCTGGATTGTAGTAGCAAATCCCCTCCAAATCGCCTCAAAGATCCATTGTGAAATCCTCCTCGATGAATTGCTTTTATAACCTGCATTCGGGCTGATTCGCGCCTGAAAGTCGTCTGCCATAAGGCCCCAGTCGACTGTCAACAGTGTCGTTGTATCACAACGGACTTAATCCACGTCGGCATTCAAGCCAACAGATACAGCAGCGATACCATCCGCCATTACCCATCGCGCCGAGGTCAGTGATCGACCGTGACCAAGATCGAGCCGCTCGGCGTTCTGCTCGGTAACCTCGACCAGCCGATTGCCATCCATGGCGATCGCTGCTTACTCCGATCGATCGGCAATGTTGTTGGCTATTGCTAAACTATTCGTAGTCGAACGCCAGTCGACTCACACCAGACGACTGGTCATAATCCCAGTCGACTGCCAAGAGTCAACTCGACTGCCAAGTGTCAAAACACTTGACCAATCGACTGATCCAAAGCCCCAGTTGACTGATAATCTCAACCATGAGGTTTAACTTCAAGTATAATGCCCTTATACTTGCTAGACCACCCTTAGCCTAGACCTAAGCCTTCTAGCCACCTCCATCAGCCTCATGCCTATCGGATCCCTCCAAGTCATCCATGACTTGTTCATCCATACGCTAGCCTTCAGGTGCTTCCATCGGCTATTGTCATGCTAAGCTAGTCTATACTGCCAAGGCACATTGGGCTTACACTGCCAAGACTACTGCTTGGACTTTACGCTGTCAACCATTGGAATTATGCTACCAAGACTCCCGCTTGGACTTTACGCCGCCAATATCAACCCTTGGACTTCCCAAATGTCAAGTACCCATGACTTGGACTTTCCTTGCCAACACATGTTGGACTTTCCAATTTTCAAGACTCAAGCTTGGACTTTCCCTTGCTAAGACCCATGCTTCGACTTTCCATGCCAAGTACCCAAGACTTGGACTTTCCATACCAAGTACACAAGACTTGGACTTTCCCTTGCCAAGACCCATGTTTGGACTTTTCATGCCAAGTACTCAAAACTTGGACTTTCCCATTGCCAAGACCCATTCTTGGACTTTCCCATGAAAATCACATTGTCATACATTTTGTCGAACATCAAAATACTGCTCGAGTTAAACTTGAGTCTGGTCAATCGTGATCTGAGCCGATTGCATCAAAAATCTCCCCATTTTTGATGTTTGACATAAACCACAAACACCTTTGAGTTAGGCCACCTAACTCAAATCTCCTTACCAATTCTCCCAAATTGTTAATTCCTAAATTCTCTCATCAATTCACTCCCTTTTTGACATACATTAAAAAGGTTCTCCCCAAGTGTGTCAATGTCCCCCTTGGTTAAAAAATATTTGGATGCCTTCACTCTTCCTAGTGATAAGTCACATATCACTAAAGAGCAGCACTCCTATAAACTCTCCCAATTCTCCCCCTCATGAGGAAGAACACATCCATCATCCCATGATGGATAATTGTTGGAGGATCGGTGGCTGGCTAGAGGGGGTGAATAGCCTTATTTACGTAGATGATGGAAATCGTTCATTCATGGCATCTCTACAATTCTCATTAGCGCAGCGAAATATACAATAATAAAAACACAACGAGAATACAAGCACATGACACACGATATACGTGGTTCAGAACCATAGGATTCCTACTCCATGGGGTGAGCTCAACGAGCTCATGTTATGCGCATGACACTAACAAAACTCTTTCTCGACCACAAGTCGGAGGTGGAGAAACCTTGTACAAGAAATTACAAACGTAATACAAAAGTATAAGCAAAATACAAAGACAATACGAAATACAAGTAAAGAACACTTTACAAAAATTTTGCTTTGATCACTTGCTTGTTGCTTGCTTTGGTTTGCTCTTGAAGGACTGGAATGCAACAACAATTCCCCTCCAAAATCTCTCCAAAACCCTTGGAGAAATTTTCCATCTCGAGCTCCATTTATAACCTGCATCGAGCTGATTTTTCACCAAGCAGTCGACTGTAAAAAGGCCCTAGTTGACTGCTCTTGTAGCCGTTGTCTCACAATGGATCGATCCATGCTGGAAAAACCCAACGAATCCCTTGATCGGTCGATGCCTTCATTAGTCGAGTCTTGTACTATGTGCCCTTGATCGGCTATAGAGCATTCGTTCTTGCGACACTTCCATCACCAATGCCATCCTTAGCGCATTCGCTAGGCTACAATGTGGCGAACACCCGATCGAATCGGCATCTATGCGGTCATTCGTCGTAAAACCTCAAACAAACACTTATTTGAGCATCCGATCATAGGGTAAAACCTCAAACACCATGTTTGAGCATCCGACACTTAGTCTTAGCCACTTGACCAAGTCCACCTCATCCTCTCATGGAGTTCCCCACCGAAGCTCTCTTCCCTCGGCCTACGTCCCTCGGATGCACCAAGTGCTTGACTTTGCAATGCTATCCTTTGTGTCTCTTTCCCTCAAAGTTTGCTTCCCTTGGGCCTCACACCGTTCACTCCCCATTTGGCGGTCCCTCGGATGCACCAAGCACACGACTTCGCAATGCCATCCTTCACCAACTCAAGGACCCCGAGCCTACGAGACTAGTGAACTTGCCAAGTCCTCAAGACTTCTCATTGCCAAGGCTACACACTTGGACTTACCAACACCAAACCCCATGCTTGGATTTTCCCATGACAATCCCATGTCATACGTTTTGTCTAACATCAAAAATACAGTTCGAGTAAAACTCGAGTCTGGTCAATCGTGACCTGGGCCGATTGCACCAACAATAACCTCCCCTTAAAGGTTTGCTCCCCCTTGACCATTGCACCAACAATATCCTTGGAGAGTCCCTAAGCCTATAGGAACACTAAACCATCAAAATTAATGTTAAAAGTTCAACTTTGAACTTTTACACACCTTAAAATTGATACACACCCTAAACAACTCTCCTAAACCATATTCAATAGATTTTCACCCTTTCCAATGCTCTCCAAAGCATATCCTAGGGTTAGAAACAGTTAGGGTGACCTAACATAGCTGAAATCAGGCTAAACAAAACTTGTTTACTCGAAATCACGTCTGGCAGTCGACTCTGACAGTTAGCAGTCGACTGCCCTTGACGCCAGTCGACTACCATGGTCTATGAACGTCGTAATTTGATTTTCATAAGTAAAATTCGGAAAATCATAAGTAATTATACATAAATAAAAAAATTACAAAAATTCATATATATAATACTTATGTCAAATATTATGGGTGAAAATATTTAAAAAATAAAATACCCATTAAATAATGAGATTGACACAAAGTTCAAAACTATTGAAAAGTTCAATATTTTGACCTACTTTGTATCAACTCCACCAATATTGATTACTATCGAAAGATAGTCTACACCAAGGTTTTCTAAAAAGATTTTAAAATATTTTTAAAAACCTATATTGAACCATGGTCTATGAGCTTAATGCACATGGCTTGTACATAAGCTTTACCATGATCCACCCATGGTATAAAGTGAGTTTGAGTTTATCTAAATACAAAAACTATGCACTTTGAACTTAACTCATTTCCTAGCATTTCACATGTGTCTAGGACGTTTGAAAATACACACATGTCAATTTGATGTGAGATATGAGTTTTCTTCATCCTAATCTAGGTCTCATGTATTTTTCTAAGGCAACACTACTTGATTCTCTTATACATGGGACTTCAAGTCATGCCATAGTCCTTAAATCAATTTTAATTACCTTAAATGCATGAATGATGATTATGACATATAATGATAACATAAATAAGCATGTACCAAAATCATGAAATGCATTACCTTAAAAATGAACCTAAGCACTCATGACATCATGGCATAAAAATGAACCTAAGCACTCATGACATAAAAACTAACCTAAACATGATCATGACATTTTATATGATAAAAATAAATATGTGATGCACACAAACGCGACGTCAAATCTCGCGATGGAGACTGTCGAGGACTCAAAGTGCGCGCTCGTGCTTAACGCCCGCAAGTGCTCGGATGTTGTCAAGTAATAAAAATATCGATCCAACAGGGACTAAGATTTTGAGTATCAGTTTGTCCAGTGAATGTGTTGTTGTTCGGATTGGTAATCTGAAGGTTCACGAATGAGAGGTTGTCGGTGGTTCGAACTCAGTACGGTATCACACGGAAGAAGAGAAAAGGTTGCTACGAGGATATGAATGGGATTCTAGGACTTCGATTTCATTTGTGTGTCGTAGAACATGCTATCAATTGAATGTATCCAGATTTTCTAGCTAGGGTTTTGTGGAAAGGACATCATACACTATGGTACGATGAAGCCGAATCGATCCCTGCGACGAGCCGAAAATGAGACACGTTACCGACTCTATCACATCCTTCTATCCACAGTTGCAGGCAATGAGGCCAACCTATAGGTTCCTCCTAATATTCCCTAAATCTTAGATACGAGGACTGTCACTCCTCGTAACGTCTACGCACAGAAGATAGAAAACCAAAACACAAAGCTATAAATCTAAACAATCATTCAACTGCAAATAGATTTCAAGAACGGAATCATATTTGAAATAACAATGTTCTACTCAACACAAACTACTCCATAATCTTAGAATTGGAGAATCTACTCCATGGATACTAGAAGAGAGTCACAATACATTATAGAATTCATGAGTAAAACGATAAACGTGCAAGAAATATGAATTACAATGTAATTGCAACTCTTCCCTCTGGCGTTGTAGTGTAGATCTTGATCCTTGAGCAACTCTCTCCTTCCCCGATCTAAATTTTAATATTAGTTTCCATTTGTTTGGATTAAATTTATTTTTGCCATATTACCACTTATCCCCCAAGTGTGCCAAAAAGCCAAAATGACACACTATAACCTCTAAACCTAGATTGTGCCAATTTGATCAGTTTTCCATTCTTCTCAAAATATATTGGTACATCCTAAAAACCTTTAGGATTATGATCAAAACTTATTTCCAAGGTATCGCAAAACCATGAAAATGTCCTAGAGTATCAACTCTACCATGGTTAGGTTAACTATCCATCCACTTAGGGTTGACACACCCTAACCCATTTATCGTGAATCGATCACGGTCCTAGGAATCCAATACCTATTGGAACTCCTTGGGTTTACTAGGTATTCCTTAGGGATGACCTCCCTAGATACCCTCCTAATGACCCTTCTAGGCTTAGAAGCCTTGGTCATTGCGGTCTTGCTTAGGTTAACTCTAGGGGTGACTCCCCTTGTAATCTTTTTAGTGGCTTTCCTAGATTTCTTCAAAACCTTAGCCACTAGGCACTTGCCATGGTCAACCTTAGGAATGACTTCCCTAGTAACCTTGGCTTTCCTAGACCTAGGTTGAGTTCCATAATCGAATGGAACATTATGATAGGTCTCCTTTGGCTTAGGTTTGTGACCCAAACCTTTCTTGCCCTTGGATGGTTCTTGTTTCCTAGGCCCTTGACTTTGACTCCTAGACCCTAGATTTTGGCAATTTGACCCTTTAATTTTATTTTGCATCTTTTCAAGGGCCTTCTCCATTTTATCAAGTTTTGACCTCAAAACTTGATTTTATTGCTCTAATTGCCCAATTTTTGAATTTTGATTTAGTCTTTGGGTATTGCCATTTCCTCTAGCCATATGCCTACCCTTCTTAGGGTTAATGCCTAAATGGTTTTCTACCCTTTTAATGGACTCCCTAGATATAATGGGTCTAGAGTTATTGTTCCTAGGTTTGTTCTTAGATAAATTAACATGCTTAGCACCTAAACAATAAAATCTATTATTTCTACTATCATGCTTTTCATAAGCAATAGCAAGTGAATTAGAAGCATGCTTTTTAACATTAAAGTTTGAAGGTACATTAATGAATTTTACCTTAGGGTTTGCTTTAGAAGCTCCCCCTACATATGATGCTCATTCTTGCCCTTTCTTCCTTCCCCTAGGGCATTGCCTCCTATAATGCACCGGTTGTTGACACTTGAATCACTCCACGTGCTCCTTGCTCTTCCTAATTGGGGCACCGACATCTTTGACCTTTGGTGTCGGTTGGGCCTTCTTGACCTTCTTCAGACACTTTCTCTTGTAGTGTCTGGCTTCTCTACACTCAAAAAAAATTATATAATCTTTATTTTTAAATAAATTGCTTGAGTTACCTAGGGTGGTGGTAGAGGCCTCTTGAGCTTGTTCATCACTTCTCCCAGAGGTTGATGGCTCCTCTTGATTTTTCTCAGGCATTGAGGATGAACTCTCCTCCCCCTCAATCCTAGAGGTGGAGGCTTCTCCTAATTCTTCCACGTCTTCTTCCTCCTCGAATGTCGAACACTCCTCGACCTCTGATCCGGATGTTGACTCCTTCTCAACTTCCGAATCCTCACTTTCTTGTGAGGATGAGCTTGTTTCTTCGGCATCTTCCTCCAATTGAGCCGATGATGGTTCTTGTTCCTTGGGATCCTCTATTTCTTGAGTCGTTGAGGGTTCTTCATGATATTTCGCCAAATTGCTCTAAAGGGCCTTGGCATCTTTACAATCTCCTATCTAGATCAAAATATCATTAGGAATTACACTAAGTAATATACCCATTACCTTGTTGTTTATGTTGAAGTATCGGAGTTGCTCTTTGCTCCAATTCTTCTTCTTGAGTTTTCTTCCTTTTTCATCCTTTGGAGTGTCGAGCCCTACCATTACACTAATCCAATTATCAAAGTCACACATTAGAAAATATTTTATTCTTACAGCCCATAGATTAAAATCCTTGGCTCCATAGATTTCGTATGGCGATAACACGTTGATATCATCCCCCAATCTTTCTTTGATCACCATCTTCTTCCTCTAGTGCGTTTGCTCCCTCAGATGTGAAGACGGTGAAGAGTGACCTGCTCTGATACCATATGTTGGAACGTTGGTGAGCGCTAGAGGGGGTGTGAATGGCACATTTGTTGATGAAGATGGAAATTGATCGTGTGCTTGTCTATGCTTGTTAGTACGCAGCAGAATATAGAAATGATACAAACAAATATACAAGACAAACACAAATACAACCCACAAGATCAAATATAATGTAGTTCAGAGCCTTAGGGTTCCTACTCCACAGGTTGAGCTCGAATGAGCTCTAGCGATGCCAATAACACCACAATCAAATACTCCTCGACAAAAAGTCAGAGGCGGAGAAACCTCTTACAATGATTACAAAAGTAAAACTAATAAAATACACTAAAATGCAAGTAAAGAAAACTTTACAAAGAGCTTTGGATTGTTTGATCTTTGGTTGCTTGAGAAGAGCCTTGAAGGTCTGGATTGCAGCAGCAAATCCCCTCCAAATCGCCTCAAAGAACCATTGCGAAATCCTCCTCCACGAGCTGCTTTTATAACTTGCATTCAGGCTGATTTCACGCCTGGCAGTCGACTGACATAAGGCCCCAGTCGACTGATAACAATGTCGTTGTCTCACAATGAGCTTAATTCACATTGACATTCAAGCCATCGGATACACTGGCAGTCGACTGCCATTGCCCATCAGTCGACTGCTGAGGCCATAGTCGACTGACCAGTCGACTATCGAGCATTCTACTCTCATAACCTTGACCAGCGATCGCCATCCATGGCGTCGACGACTTCGCTCATCACCAATCGCCAATGTTGGCGAACGCTAAGGCTATTTGTCAGAGTAACGCCAGCCGACTCTCATGATCGAGTCATAATCCCAATCGACTGCCAAGAGTTAACTCGACTGCCAAGTGTCAAAACATTTAACCAATTGACTGGTCCAAAGCCCCAGTTGATTGATAACCTCAACCATGAGATTTAACCCCAAGTATGATGCCCTCATATTTGCTAGACCACCCTTAGCCTAGACCTAAGCCTTATAGCCACCTCCATTAGCCTCACGCCTATCGGATCCCTCTAAGTCATCCATGACTTGTTCATCCATACGCTAGCCTTCAGGTGCTTCCATCCGCTATTTTCATGCTAAGCTGGTCTATATCGCCAAGGCACGTTGGGCTTACACTGCCAAGACTACTGCCTTGACTTTACATTACCAACCATTGGACTTATGCTACCAAGACTCCTTCTTGGACTTTACGCCGCCAATATCAACCCTCGGACTTCCCAAATGCCAAGTACCCATGACTTGGACTTTCCTTGCCAACCCATGTTGAACTTTCCAATTGCCAAGACTCAAGCTTGGACTTTCCCTTTCCAAGACCCATGCTTGGACTTTCCATGCCAAGTACCCAAGACTTGGACTTTCCATACCAAGTATACAAGACTTGGACTTTCCCTTGCCAAGACCCATGCTTGGACTTTTCATACCAAGTACTCAAGACTTGGACTTTCCCATTGCCAAGACCCATGCTTGGACTTTCCCATGACAATCACATTGTCATACATACAATCACACACAAACAATCACATACACACATATAGCCATAATAGTCGGATCTTATGCCTGCAACCAAAAAAGTTAGCCTACGCACATCCTACTATTATCCGACATACTCAATATATGATATGTGCATGAAAGTAATCGAATCCAAAACACACAAAATCGGAAACCGTGGCTCTGATACCAATTGTTGGGAATTGCTTCGGAGGCTCATTGGCTCCCATCTCCCCGGATTAAAATTTTCACTAATGAAAACTAATCCGGATGGGATGAGTTTCCTAAGCACAACCAATTCATCGTCGTGCTAACGACTTGAGCAATCGCTTGAACAAACTAGTTGTTCAAGCAACACAACTCTTCTAGCCGATTAGCCGCGGAAGAGACGACGGACGGATCGCCGGTTTTTGTGTTTGTCTTCGGGGTCCATGATTATACAAATACATACAAATGTAAACTAGTATAATCAACACATACTAACATAAAGAACATAAGCTAGCATATCAATAAGAACATGCAAAGATCAATAATAAAAGTTGTAAAACTTTTATACCTCTCGATCTTCTTTCGTATGTCCTATCCTCCTCGTGGACGTCGTGTGGGCGAAGATCCTCCACGAGTTGAAGCTTCCTAGATCACGTTCTTCCCTTCCTTGCTCGCTCCGAACAAAGAGAAGAACCAAACGAAAACTCCTTCTCCTATCTAGAACCGGCCACCAAGCCAAGGAACTTGATATAACCGCCGGCCAAGGAGTAGCTTCTTGAGCACCGGCCAACCTTGAAGAATAGTTGTCGCCGGCCACCAAGGAGAAAAGAAGAGGGCGCCGACCAAGAGCTCCAAGGATAAAACCTAGCCCTTGTTTCCACCGGCCAAGGAGAAAAGGAAGAAGGGAAGAGCGCCGGCCAAGGTTGAAAGGAAGAAGAGGGATAGGCGCCGGCCAGACCTTAGGAAGAAGAAGGGATCTTCTCCTCTTGTTGCCGCCTACTCCTAAATCCAAACCCTAGCCGCCCAACCAAAAGCTTCCTTAGGGTTTCTTGTCGCCCAAGCTTAGGTAGGCAAAACCCTAATCTCTCAAGGAAAACTAACAACCTTTTCATTAAGTTGTTGCCTCCCACCTTAGAGCCTTATTTATAGAGTTAGGCTTAGGCTTCCTTTCAATCTCCACCGTCGGATCTAGGGTTTTCATCCCAACCGTCGGATCTAGGGTTTCATCCCAACCGTCGGATCTAGGGTTTCATCCCAACCGTCGTATCTAGGGTTTCATCCCAACCGTCAGTTCTAGGGATTTAATCTCAACCGTCGGTTCTAGAGATTTAATCTCCACCGTCGGTTCTAGGGATTTAATCTCAACCATCAGTTCTAGAGTTTTGTTTTACATCCTTGGATCTAGAGCTTCATGAGGATTATATTAGGCTATGATAGGGACCATGAGGAGGAGTTGGATCTTGGCCACCCGATGGATCGGAACCACACAAACTTGATCCATCAATGATGTTCCTTTCCACTAGAGGATCATCATTGAATTACCTCACCAACCCCCATAAATTAATATGGGCTCCATATATTATTTGTACATCCATCTTCCTGTGTTTAAGATATCGAATATCCGTCAATTGATTGATTTACTGACCATCAATCAATTAACATCTAACTCCTCGAGTAGTACCACTTAACCTTATCATCATGTTGACTAAGTCAACCTGCAGGGTTTACATGATGAACCTTATGAGCTCCTCAAGGGGACATCATCAACCTAATATATAGGACACAGTTTCCTCCTATAATCAACGACACACCATGTAAATAATATCATTTCCCAACTTACCGGGCATATTGATTTAATCCATAGAAATCTCACCCTATGGTAAATCAAAGAAATAAATACTAAGTACATATGTCACGCCCGCCCTTCCGAGACCCTAAATGTCCGGAGAGGCGGCGCGTGATGCGACCGTACATACATTACATACAGCGGAAGACTTTATACATACTTCTTAATACTTTTTTTTTTGTTTTTCTTTTAAACATAAACATGCATTAACACATATATACATATATATATATATACTTCTTCTTCTTAGCATAGAGTATGCTTCATAGCGTGGATAGATACTTCTTCTTACTTCTTCTTTACTTCTTCTTCTTAACATAGAGCATGCATCATATATGCAGATACTTAGCGCTTAGTAAATTCATAACATCATCATCATAAGGAGACATAAGTGAGGACATGAATAGACATCTTTATCATAGGTAAACATGTTTAGACCTAACGGATCTTCTCCACCATGCCACTACCACACACCTTGGCCCCTCCTGCTGCTCCCTTTAGTTTATCCATCCCTTACCCTTATCTCGCGATCTGAGGGGAAAGATAAACTATAAGCACATAGGCTTAGTAAGATCTGTCCTACTCACTAAAACCATACATTATCATAAATCATGGCATGCAAAGATTCACAACATAGAAGCAATATAACATGTAACATACTTGGTGTCATCAACTTAACATGTAGCATAAGTAACGTAAGTAAAATATAGCATGGATCATCGTATCATCAAACATAACTTGTAATGTATCTAACGTAAACATGTAAACATTCATAGCATATCATGAAGCATAACTTTCATAACGTATCTAACGTAAACATGTAAACATTCATAACATATCATAAAACATAACTTTCATGACATATCTAATGTAAGCATGTAAACATTCATAACATATCATAAAACATAACTTTCATGACATATAACTTAACAATCATGGCATATCGTTTAACATAACATGTAACTTAACAATCATGGCATATCATTTAACATAACATGTAACTTAACAATCATGACATATCATTTAACATAACATGTAACTTAACAATCATGGCATATCATTTAACATAACATGTAACTTAACAATCATGACATATCATTTAACATAACATGTAACTTAACAATCATGACATATCATTTAACATAACATGTAACTTAACAATCATGACATACATATGCAAGATGCTTTTGAAAATATATATACTAGGTACGTAAATATAAATCTCAACATATTTGGGCCCGGCATTGTACCACTTCTTCATTATCATAGCGCGCATCCCTAAATAGGCCCGAGGTAGCAAGTCTCGAACCTAATAGGTTCCTAGGCCCGAGTCTTATTCCATCGACCTAGGGGCAATCGTCATAGCGTAGAAGCCCATCCTAGGCCCGAGTCTTACTCCATCGACCTAAGGCATCTTGGAGCCCATCCCGTACTAGGCCCGAATCTTATTCCATCGACCTAGGTGCAATCATACATAGAAGCCCATCCTAGGCCCGAGTCTTATTCCATCGACCTAGGGCATCTTAGGAGCCCATCCCTTCTTTGGACCTTGTTAAGGTCTTGGTACAAGCCATGCAGAAGGTAAAATACTTATATGCTTACTGTACTACATGTCTTATTAACATAGCATAGCATACTTCATTCATACACATCATTCTTCATTTCATTTTCATGACATGGCATAATTCATTTCATACACATCATGCTTCATTTCATTTACATAGCATGGCATACTTCATTTCATAACAACATAACTTATTTCATTAACATAGCATGGCATGCTTCATTTCATAACAACCTAACTTATTTCTTTAACATAGCATGGCATACTTCATTTCATAACAACATAACTTATTTCATTTTCATAGCATGGCATACTTCATTTCATAACAACATATCCTATTTCATTAACATAGCATGGCATACTTCATTTCCTAACAACATAACTTATTTCATTAACATAGCATGGCATGCTTCATTTCATAACAACCTAACTTATTTCTTTAACATAGCATGGCATACTTCATTTCATAACAACATAACTTATTTCATTTTCATAGCATGGCATACTTCATTTCATAACAACATATCCTATTTCATTAACATAGCATGGCATACTTCATTTCCTAACAACATAACTTATTTCATTAACATAACATAGCATACAATTCATGGTATGGACTTCATTGTACCCTAAAGACCCAAGGTGGCCGAATGGTCCATGTAGGGCCTTTAGGTTTAACTTGGACCTAATCCCCTTTTTTTAAACCTTAACCTCATCATCTAGTTACAAAACATAGGATGAAACTTCATTGAAACCCTATAGTGGGGTTTGGCCGAATAGAACTATAGTGTTCATTAGGGTTAGCTTTTGTTCTAACCCACTTTAAACCCTAAAATCATCATCTAGTTCCCATAATATGGCATGGAACTTCATTGAAACCCTAAAGTAGGGTTTAATAGGTCTTGTTGTTCCTTAGGGTTAGCTTTTGTTCTAACGTTTTAAACCCTAAAATCATCATCTAGTTCCCATAGTATGGCATGGAACTTCATTGAAACCCTAAAATAGGGTTTGGCCGAATAGAACTAAAGTGTTCATTAGGGTTAGCTTTTGTTCTAACCCACTTTAAACCCTAACATCATGATCTAGTTATAAACATAGCATAAACATAGCATAGAGCTTCTTTGAGACCCTAGTTCATGACTTGGCGAATGGGTCATGGAGGCCTCTAGGTTAGATCTTTACCCTAATCCCTATAACATGCTAACATCATCACTTGCAAGCAAAAACAAGATATAACTTCAATAAAACACTAACAAAACTCATGTTGGCGAATGGTTCATAGGGTTTCCTAGGTTTAACTTTTGACCTAATCCATTTTAAGCCCTAACATCATCATCTAATTACAAAAGCATGGCATACAACTTCATGGAAACCCTAGATCATATCTTGGCAGAAAATAACTATATAGATTTCTTTTATAAAACGTCAACCGAAGCTACTCGTATGCAGGTGAGGGATACTTACATCCTTGGCGTTGCTTTTGGTGGAGAAGACAACCTAAAGAACCAACCTAGCCCTAGCTTTCTTGCTTGGATGAGGCTCGCCAAAAGAGGGAAATGGAGAGGGAAGCCTTGGAATTTCGATGAGAAGAGGAAGAGAAGAAGAGAGGAAGTAAACAATTTCAATCTTCCCTCTTCTTGATAAAGGGGGGAGGAAGAGAAGTTCCTCTTTTCTTTTTCTATGCCTCTTCATTTACCCTTAGTTCCATTTATCTATAGTCCCCCCCCTTTCGTTAATCATACAATCCTATTGGGCTTATGGTTAGTGGGTACATCTATAGGGCTTGGCTATCTCTAGAGGTCTGGAGTTCAATTCCTAGGTCTTGTATCCATTTTTGGCTTATTTTCTTTTGTTTTGGAAAAAGGCCTACATAAAGCCCATTATCATCAAGCCAAAAATTCTTGTAAAATTGCTAGGAATTTTACTACTATATCCTTATTTATATCTTTAAAAAGACGATAACATAATATCCTATATTCGTTCAATAGTCGCCTCGAATCACCTCTACGTTTACCCTAGCAATACGTAAAAGTGTACTAGTGTAACTCTATGTTCAAGACAAAACAATACCAAGCTACACTACAACCATGCCAATGGTTTGTCTAAAACCATCTTGGTTGTGAGCCTCTACTTATATTCTACAAGAAACTGATAACATGATCTTCTGTGCCACACCAAGCACCATGTTATCTACAATGTAAAATATTAGACAATATACACACATATAATAAATATAAAGTGAAAACAATGATCATGTGATTCTTATTTCAAAATAAAATGTTCATACAAAAAGAGCTAGGCTTTCAGTATACATTCCAACAAAGTACCCAAGACTTGGACTATCCATGCCAAGTACACAAGACTTGGACTTTCCCTTGCCAAGTCCCATGCTTGAACTTTCCATGCCAAGTACTCAAGGCTTCGACTTTACCATTACCAAGACCCATGCTTGGACTTTCCCATGACAATCACATTGTTATACATTTTGTCGAACATCAAAATACCGCTTGAGTCAAACTCGAGTCTGGTCAATCGTGACTTGGGTCGATTGCACCAACACTCACATGTGTCTAGGGTGATCAATACACACACATGTCAATGTGATGTGAGATATGAGTTTTGTTCATCCTAAACTAAGGTCTCATGCTTTTTCTAAGGCAGCACTATTTTATTCCCTTATACATGTGGCTTCAAATCATGCCAATTGTCCTTAAATCAATTTTCATTAACTCAAATGCATGAATGATGATTATGGCATAAATGATAGCATAAATAAGCATGTGCCAAAAATCATGTTGTCATGGCATATGATTAAATATAAATATACATGACATAAAAAGACTAACCTAAGCGTTATCTTGACATATAAAATGATAAAATGAAATATGATGTCATGACATGACATATGACACACAAGGCATGACAAATAAAATTTAGAGGTATAAGAATACCTAAATTTTAGTATTAATTATTATTTGTTATGATTAAATCCATTTTGCCATATTACTACTTATCTCCCAAGTGTGCTAAAAATCCAAAATGACACACTATAACCTCTAAACCTAGTTTGTGCCAATTTGATCAATTTTTCATAATTCTCAAAATATATTAGCACATCATAAAATCTTTTAGGATTAAATTCAACCTTATTTCCAAGGTATCCCATTACCTTGTAAATGCCCTAAAGTGTCAACATTGCTATGGTTAGGTTAACTACCCATCTATTCAAGGTTGACACAACCTAACCCATTTAGCGTGAGGGAATCTCGCTCCTAGGAACCCAATATCTATTGAAGCTCCTTGGGTTAATTAGGTATTCACTAGGGATGACCTCCCTTGATACCTTCCTAATGACTCTCCTAGTCTTAGAAGCCTTGGTCATTTGCGTCTTACCTAGGTTAACTCCAGGGGTAACTCCCCTTGTATCCTTCTTAGTGGCTTCTCTAGGTTTCCTTGAAACCTTAGCCACTAGGCAAACACTATGGTTAACCTTTGGGATGACCTCCCTAGTAACCTTGGTTTTCCTAGACCTAGGTTGAGTTCCATAATCGAATGGAACATTATGGTAGGTCTTCTTGGGCTTAGGTTTGTGACCCAAACCTTTCTTGCCCTTGGGTGGACCTTGCCTTTTAGACCCTAAGCTTTGACTCGATCCTAAATTTTGACAATTTGACCCTTGCATTTGATTTTGCATCTTTCTAAGGGTCTTTTCCAATTTCTCAAGTTGTGACCTCAAAACTTGATTTTCTAATTCTAATTGCCCATTTTTTGAATTTTCATTTAGTCTTTGGGCATGGTTCTTCCGTTTAGGCATATGTCTACCCTTCTTAGGGTTAATGTCCAAATGACCCTCTATCTTCATAATAGTTTCCCTAGGTAGGATTTTTGTAGGGTTATTAGTCTCAAATTTCTCCTTAGTTCTAAAATTATCACTCTTAGCACCTAAACAAAAATATTTATTTTTAGCATTCTTTATATCATGATGAATAGCAAGTGGATTAAAATTATCCCTAGCATGCTTTTTAACATTAAAATTCAAAGGTGCATTATTAAAATATACCTTAGGGTTTGCTTTTAAAGCTCCCCTTACATGTGATGCTCCTTTTTGGGTATTCTTCCTCACCCTAGGGCATTGACTTCTATAGTGCCCCCTTTGGTTGCACTTGAAGCACACCATGTGCTCCTTACTCTAACTAGTGGGGACTCTGGCATTCTTTGAATTTTTATTGACTTTTGGTGCGACAGAGTCTTCTTGACTCTTCTTGGACACTTAATCTTGTAGTGTCCGACTTCTCTACACTCAAAGCATACAATATAATTTTTATTTTTAATTAAGATGCTCGAGTTACCTAGGTCGATGGTGGCCTGAATTGGTTCTTCATCTCTTCCGGAGGTTGAGGCTTCCTCTTGTTGCTCTGACATTGAGATTGGCCTAATCTCCTCCCCCTGAATCATAGAGGTAGAGGCTTCTTCTACCTCTTCTCATTCGGATGTTGAATCTCTCTTAACCTTCCAATCCTCATTTTCTTGTGAGGATGAGCTTTCTTCTTCGGTCTCCTTATCCAATTGACTCGATGATGGGTCTTCATGATATTTTTCCAACTTGCTCCAAAGCTTCTTGGCATCCTTATATTCACCTAACCTAGACAACACATCATTAGTGTTGGTGCAGTAGGCACCAGATAATCGAACCTAGGTTTTGATTATGGCAAAGGCCCAAAGTTAAGGTCATATTGTTATCTAATGAGCTGAACTAAGTGTGAAGAAATGAGCTAAGTCGAGGGTCAGCGACACCAAGAGAAGCTTAAGTTGAGAAACCACGGTGGTCGGGCGACATTGGGAGAACTTTGGAGGGAGCCTAAGAAACCAGGTGAAGACCGGAAGCTAAGCTATAAGTCACAAAGTACCAAAGGTAACCTCGAGTGTGAGTGAAGGTGAGGTCGGGTCCTCCATACAGGGACGTCCTTAGGTGGCGATCAGACTAAGACTTCCAGTGGAAGGTCTAAGTCGAGATCCGACGGTAAGTGGCCATCGAATTTACCTTTACTTTTATGTTTTGGACTAACTCTCTGTTACAGTTGAGTAAACAAGATGGCAGTCGACTACTGGCTGTTGGCAGTCGACTGCTGGTGGCATCAGTCAAGTGATTAGGGCAATCAATCGACTGCTATTCAAACTGCCAGCTTCGATGAAGGTCAAGATAAGAACCCCTTTTCTTGGGGTGAGGTGTCCATTTGGATCAGAACAAAAGTTCAACGATCATGGGGTTGGAGGGCTATAAAAGAAGGGGGGGTTTCACCCCTTTAGGTCATCAATTAAGCTCTCGAAACGCTCCCGCAATGTCGTATCTCTACGACAACGAAACATTGCTGCAATGCCGATGACATATCCTCGACTTCAATCTTCAATCGTCATCGGTATAAGTTTTTAGTCTTCATTGCAGTTTCTTGTATTCAACTTTTCATCTTCGAGTTCTTTAAACATAACGAGGAGAGGTGGGATTGTCCCTCTACCTCAAGCTTTCTTTATTTTGTAATCGTCGTCTCCTACCTCTAACGAGGAGGAGGCTTTTTAGTGCTTTGCCCTTAGTACGCGGTCTAGGATCGTAAGGGCCTTAGATTAGCAACCATTTGGTTGTGAACCAAGTAAAAATAAATTGTGTCATTTATTTTTCTGCTGCATTACTCTTAGTTTTAATCGAACGAATGAAAATACGAAAATATTTCTCGCTCGCTATTCACCCCCCTCTAACGTGCTCTTTCTTTTTTGATGAAATGTAAATATATATCATCAAGAATAGCACGATCATACAAAATCCTAGAGTGCACACTCATGTCATGTCTGACGATGTGTCAGATCTGAGATGCATCCAGAGGGGTGTACATGTGCTCACATGGGTACCTGAACTCTCATGCATACAAACTCTCTCATGTTTACATAACCATTGCATATCCCACACTTGTACAATGCCTCTATATTTGCTCATGCATACGATCTCTCTGCATCCATGTTCCATTGTTCCTTGTGCACCTCCTCGCACTGCCCTTCTCGGCCAATCTCATGTGACGGTCCTCCATCATTTGTCACTTTTGGTAAGTGACCAACCATCAACGGATTTGCATTGTCTTTACCGTAGCCGTTTGCTATGGACTAGATAGGCCATTCGGGTAGGCCTATTCACCTCTACTAGGCTTATTGGTCAAGCCTCAACCATAAAAACGGATTTAACGTGTCTTTACCGTAGCTGTTTGCTACGGACTAGATAGGCCATTCGGGTGGGCCTATTCACCTGAACTAGACTCTTTGATCGTTGAACCTCCTTGTTGAACGTGAGACCGGAGACTAGAATTGTTTCTGCAAAGTTGTTCAGCCTTTGCTTGAGATACTCCTTTGTTCACACCTAGGTGCTCTGAATTTTACCAACTCCCCTGTCTTGCCTTGGCCTTAGGAGCAAAATTGCTCCGTTCCTTACACGAAACCATCCTGGACTTTGAATACAAAAACCCCCCCGCGCAAAACATCAAACTGCCCTGGGGAGAGGAGGGCTCAGAAACCACCTTGCGAAGATTTTTTTTTTTTTAACTCAGAAACCACCCTGCGAAGAGATTTTTTTTTTTCGGTCTGCCAAATCTAGTCTGCCAAAACCACCATGATCAGGCGCTCTGTCAAGACTGCCCTGGGGAAGGTATGACGCAAAAACAACCCTGTCAAAACCGGCCTTCCAAAACCGCCCTGGGGGGAAACAAACCACCCTGGAAACCCACCTGTGTAAACCACCTTGCCAAAACCCCCCTAGGCGCGGTCTAAAAACTGCCCTGGAGAGCTTGGGATCAAAACCACCCTGACATGTTTGTGAACTTTAGAAACTTGCCTTGGCAAACCACTTTACCAAAAACCACCCTGGAGTTGCGAAAACCACCCTGCCCAAAACCGCCCTGGCAGTGCTTGCAAACCTAAAACCAGCCTTGACAAACTACTCTATCAAAGCTGCCCTGGTGGAGCGAAAACCACCCTTCCAAAAAACTGCCCTGGACTTGGGATCTAAACTACTCTGCGGAAAAAACCACCCTGCTGAAATCGCCCTGGCAATGTTTGCAAGCTTAAGCACTGCCCTGACAAACCACTCTACTAAAAACCACCCTTCCAAAACCGCCCTTGACTTTGGGATCAAAACCATTCTGCAGTAAAACCACCCTATTCAAAACCGCCCTGGCCATGCTTGCAAGTTTAAGAAAACTGCCCTGACAAACCACTCTAATAATAATTTTTTTTTTGGACGGAGTGCTCTGGAAATGAGGATGTAAGAAAAGAAAACAAAGGTGAGTGGCGTCCAAGAAGGAGAGAAAACGAAGTGCTCTACAATGTGGATGGAGAAGAGACAAGAAGAGCACCCAGGAGTGAGTGTATTAGTGAAGCTTCCGGGAGAAGTGAAAAGAAGAGAGAGTTCCCCTACAGGGGTAGGGAAATCCTCATAGAGAGTTGAGGGAAAGAATGATTGTATGAGGTTGGCATAACGTCTGAAAGAATTGAAAAGGAGGGAGAGAGGAGAACTACCCTGTTCGTCTGTTGTCTGCGAAGGCTAGAGATCACAGGTCTCCAAAACCCTGTATATGTGAATTTGTATCTTCCGGAGAATCCCCTCGCCATCAAACCTTGTCCCTTCGAATCTCATGGAGTTTCGTGTTCGCCAAATATGATGTATTGTTGCTGCCATGGCTAGATGTCTTGCTCTGTTGACACTGCTACATCCTTTATAAAGCCATCTGAATGTGCGCAACATTTGAGGATATGTCTGCATTCTTGGCCTCATCCGTAGCCATCCCCTTACTCTGTTCCAGAGCTGTTGGACTTGCCCACATTTGAAAAAGATATGGTCCAATGTCTCCTCTTCTTGATTGCAATAGGTACATCTTCGATCTTCTAGATACTCCTTCCCGGCACGCACTGGTTACTTCCCCTGTGCCAGCATCCATAACGTGAACCTGTGGCTAGGTTGGATATCCGGCTGCCATACCGTTTGCACCCAGGCTTTCCTAGAGCTTGCATTCCTGAAATGATCGTATGCTTTCTTGACGCCACCTTTGCTTTGATCAAACCATGCATCTAATATTTCCTCTGCCTTTTCTGCAGTGCCTGCCAACGCCATGATGGTATCCTTGATGCATATCAGCCTTTTAACTAGTGGGGAGTCTTTGTGTTTGTTCTTCCATTCCCAAACTCCTCCTTGCTGTAAATATGTGTGATGTACCCAGCGGATCCACAAAGTATCCTGTTTCTTCTGTACTCTCCATAATATTTTTGCTAGCAGTGCCATGTTCCAAGCTTTTAACTCCCTTAATCCCAGACCACCCTCCTCTTTAGGCTTGCATATGTTAGCCCACGCAATTGGAGGGTTCTTCACTGTCCACATGAATGTGCGGCAGTAGCTGTATATCCTGTCAATGACCTCGGCTAGAAGGGGTAACGCTGACATCCAATAGCATTCAACACCCTGCAGAACTGAGGATATTAGTTGAATTTTGCCTGCATATGAGAGCGTAGCTTTGGGCCAGGAGCTGATCTGTTTCATGAGAGTCTCCAAAAGTGGGCTGTAATCCGCAATCTTTAGTCTTTACGATGCTATTGGTACGCCTAAGTAGCGAAATGGCATCTCCCCTTCACTGAACCCTGTGATGGCTAGCAGCATTTCCTTCTCCCTTTGTTCCACCCCTGCCATGTATATGCTCGATTTCGCCATGTTTGCTGTTAGGCCTGCCATGTTTGCGAATTGCGATAAGCAATCCATCAGTACTTGCACTGATTGTGTATCACCTCGGCTTAGGAGCAGCAAGTCATCAGCGTATGCTATGTGGGCTATCCTTTGGTGCTCACACTTTGGGTGAAACCGAAAGTCTGACCTGCTAGTGCGCTTCGCAAGTAGTCGTGCAAGATACTCCATGCATAGTCCAAATAGGTATGGAGATAGGGGGTCTCCTTGTCTAAGTCCTCTCCCTCCTTTGAAAAAACCATGGATGTTCCCATTGATGGCTACTGAGTATGATGTGGTAGTGACACATTCTTTAATCCACATGATATACATTTCAAGGAACTGTAGTGCTTTGAGTACCTCCTGCAAGAAGCTCCAATGGACTGAATCAAAAGCTTTATGCAGATCCACCTTAAGTATGCTCCGTGGAGACACCCGTTTCCTTGTGTAGTTGCGCATGAGTTCTTATGCAAGGTGTATGTTGTCCACTATGCTACGTCCTTGCACAAATGCCGTCTGCGACGGGTGAAGCAGGTGATCCGCGATTTCTGCCAGCCTGCTTGCTAGGATCTTGGAGATTATTTTGTAGAAAACTGTGCAACAAGAAATCGGCCGAAAGTCTTGCACCTTGCTAGCATGTTCTGTTTTTGGGATTAGTGAGATTAACGTGTGATTCTAGGATTTCAGTAGCTGGCCATTTTCAAAGAATTCCTTGACTTCCATTATGATGTCCTGCTTGACTGTATCCCATGCATGCTTGAAAAATTTTGAGTTGTATCCGTCCGGCCCTGGAGCTTTGAGGTCCCCAATGGCAAATAGAGCTTCTTTTATTTCTTCCTCTGTTGGCAGCCTGATTAACTTTGCTCTTTGTACTTCGGTTAGTTGCTTGCCAAATTGCATGCATTCCCCTTGAAACTCAGTCCTGTGCCCTTGTTCGCCTAAGTGTCCTTGGAAATAGGTTAGGAATTCCTGCACTACCTTCTCCGGTGAGTTAGTGGCTTCCCCATTGCTCTTTTCAATTATCACTATTTCCCGTCTTTTGTTATTCCATTTAACCATGGCATGAAAGAAAGTTGTATTCTTGTCTACCCCTCTAAAGTACTCATGTTTGGCTTTTTGTAGATAGAACAGGTATTCTGCCCTCTCCAGCAGTTCAGTCTTTTTCCTTATTGCTTGATAGTTATCCTCCATGTGACCTTGAATTAATCCTTCCTGCTGTAGTTCCTCCAGTTGGTGCCGAGCCTGCTTTGCTTTCTCTTGGATGTGCTGATAATGCATCTGATTGAGCTGTTTGAGATCTGCTTTAAGTAATTTGAGCTTCTGTTTTAGCCTATATTGCATCATTCCCTGCACATCTCTGAAGTTGCTGCTATTCCATTTATCCTCCACTAACTATCGAAAGTTAGGGTGTAATACCCACATATTATAAAATTTGAACGGTTTGGGTTTCTCCCTTGTGTTTCCTAACACTGTTACAATACATCTGGCATGATCGGATGTAGTCCCAGGTGCCTTGAATTCAGCATAACTACTCTGGTTTTGTTCCATCCATGCTCTATTCCCCATTGCACGATCGAGTTTGCTTACTATGTGGCCATTAGTCCATGTGTATTGGCACCCAATGGATCTCAAGTCTTGAACTCCTGCCTCTAAGGTAAATTCTTGAAAATCAGTAGTTGCGTAGGTTGTCACTGCCATTCCCCCTTTCTTGTCAGTGGGCAGTAGAGGGGAGTTAAAATCCCTTAGGATTAACCATGGCATCTCTACATGTCTTGCAATTTGCATCAGCGTCCCCCACATTGCTTTCCTGCTTGTGATAGATAGCTGCCCATAAACAAACGTGACTACATATACATTTCCTGTCACTTTGCATTTCACAGTTGTATGTATCAGTTGCTCTTCCCATTGCTGGATGTGTAGGCTGACAAGTTGTGAATCCCATATAAGCAGCATCCTGCTTCTGGGCAAGTTGAAAATCTGCTGCTCCATCTCCCATCTCTGAAACCTCTTATTTTTCATTGTTTGGTAGTATTGCTGGGTTAACTTAGTTTCTAGTATATCTAGCACACCCATCTTTTGCTTCAGAAGGAGGTCCAACACCACCTTCTGCTTGAGACCTTTATTTAGGCCTCTTACATTCCATGATCCGATCTTCATGGTTGTGCAGCCGGCTTCCGCCGTCTAGCCATGTTGATAACTTCTTCCTTTTCTTGTTTCATCCTTTTGTCCATGTTTGTCTCTTCTTCTGTCACTGCCGCTCGTGGCCCATCTATTTTTGTTTCAGTTTGCATTCCTTTATTACCCCATCATGCAGCAGGTAAGGCTAGTATAATTGGCGGTAAGTTCTCTATATTCATTCCCCATTCTGTTGTTCCTTCTCTAATTCCCCCTTTATCATTTCCATTTCCTTTTTGGCTTTCTTCGTTGTCCTGTGCCCTTTTGACAGATGTTATTAGTGTTTGCCTTTGTCCCTGTCTGCAGCCCATTGTATCCTGCTCCATGCTTCCCGTGATTGTCAGATGACTTCTAGCTATCTTTGCTACCACGCTATTCTGTTGCCCCTGTAAGCTCTGAAAGTTCTGCTCTATCTTATCCTTGTTTTGTTCCAACCCCCTAAAGCTTTGTCTGGTGATCCTATGATTTTTGTTTACGTATAATGCATTAGTCTGGGTTAGCTGTTGGTTTCTTGAGGTAGCTTTGATTGTTGCAGTTCCAGAGTTTGAGATATTTGATTTGGCATTTCCATCTGTATTCAGGTGGTGTTGCTGTTGCTGACCCTCCTTATGGCCGCATTCAGATTGCTTTCTTTTCTGTCTGGTAAGCACTGGTTTGGAATTTGATGTGTGGCTTGATGCCCCTTCTCCTTGGTTCTTCTCATTTATTATTCCTGTTTGTTCTTCGTCCCGGGCATTTTCAATCCTGCTACCTAGCAGTTCAGTACCCCGCAAGTTGTATCCCCGCGTGCCAACTTGTGTGTAAGGGGCCAATGCTTCTTTGTCATTTTCCCCTTGCGTTAGTGCACCCTGGGTTGCCCCCCCATTTGATTGTTCCTGAACATCTATATCTCCTGTACACCGCGAACCAGCGTGTTCAGGACTTTCTCCAGCGTTGACAATCTCCCTTGCCTCCTCGTTATCTCCATCACCCCCTGTGCAATTTGACCGGCCTTGCTGTTGTAATTTTAGTGGTTGTTTTTTGTGTATTATGATGGCGCCCCGTGCTTTCCCATTACCCATTTCTTTCACCAGCTGTTGTCTTTGTTGTTTACTCTCCTCATTACTGTGTTCTAGCCCTTGGGGGGGGGGGTCCAGGTCACTAGACTTATCTCTTTGTGTGCCATTGGGTGTGCCCATCTCTTTCTCTGAGTCCACATCTTCGTCTGGCACAACTACTTCCGAGATTACTTCTCTATCTATTTGTCTCTTTAACGTTGGTGCCTGTGTTTCCTTCTGACTTTTCTGTTCCAGCGTGCCGGATCTTGTGCCAGTTCCTCCTTTGGGTTGGAAATTGCCATTAATTCCTGTCCAAGATTCCTCTTCCCTTTGCCAGAAGTGTTTCCTTAATGATGATTCATTCTGCTTATCCTTCCTCTCACTGTCCATCCTTTTACCACCTTGCTGTGCTCCTTGGTTTCCTTGAATTCCTTTAAACCTTTGGTTTCCTGGGCTGTGCATATGCCTTGCTGTACTTGTTCTTGTTTGTTTTATGTGCACGTCTCCCTGCTGTTGTTTCTTCCTCTGTCCCTTATACTTCCTGTCCCAAGCAACGATTCGTTCCCAACCCTGCTCCTCCTCTAGTATGTGCTGTTCCGTTCCTCCACTTATTCCTTCTCCCTCTTCTTGATCCCTTTCCGCAGCTGCACTATTGTTGTTTGCCCTATATATTATTATTTGTTGTCCCATGACCTCTGCAGCCCCTGTGCCCGCCACTGGTGTTTGCCTTCGCACATTCATTGGGCAGTTTCCTTAGTAGTGACCCATTTGTGTGCATCTATTACAGAGTTTCAGGTTTGATTCAAACTTGATTTCCAAATCAATATCCGTGCCATCTGGTAGGGTAACAACAATTTTTGCAGGCAATTCCTTAGTGATATCCACCTCAACTAGGACTCTGGCATAGTTTACTCGTTCCCTCACCTTAGTGTATCTGTCCGTATACAGCGGCATGCCAACTTGCGAGGCAATTTTGCTTAACCCTGAGATAGACCAGCAGTCCAGTGGTAGTCCATGAATTTGCATCCACATAGGGATGTGGGCGTGAGTCTCCGGTCTGAAGGGGAAACATGCTGGCAAGATCTTGAGATACAGAGGACTCCTATAAGAGGACTCCCATACGCAATGTATGACCCTCCAGTTAATACAGCATCTCGCAGTTCTTTGTTTGAAAATTTAAACACCATCCACAGTGAGTTGTGCGTGAGGAGCTTGTGTGGCGCCTTCCATCTTGATGTGATTTCTTTCAGCGCTCGCCATCTCGGAAACCTTCCTAAGAATCTTCCAATCAGGCAGAACCCTACTGATTCCTCTATTGTTTCCAGATCTTCATTGTCCAGTTTTGTGCGCCCTGCCTGCTTCTGGAATTGCCTCAATGTAGCGTCCGATGCACTTAATCTATTTTTCTTGAAGAGGTCCGCCCATAATCCCGCTTTCGGGGCTTGCTGTTGGGTTGGCAGGGGTGTTTCCTTTTGTTCTGCTGATGCTATTCTTGGTGTAGGGGCCGCTTCCGGTCTTGCTCCTTCCCCTAAGTCTGCCTACTGAGGTTGTCCCATCCTGTTTGCTGCCACAGTTTCCGGCACTGAGCGTGCATATGTCCTCGGTGAAGGCGGAGGCACCAGGTTCCCTTTGTTGGTTTCTTCCTTGTCCAGTTGTAAGACCTTCCAGGCTCTTTTCGCCTCTTTCCCCATTTCTTGTCGTCCAAGGTGCCCTAAGTTAACCGATTTAGCGGGCTTGAGAAAACCTAACTTAAGTGAACGAGTTATCGGGTTCGGAGAATTCTAGGAATAGTGGTCCCGGTCAAAGCTTCGTTGGATCCGAAATTTGAAACAGCAACGTTCCTTTTGTCGTCTCGTTGACCGTGCCTTCCGGACAGTATGACTCCCTGCTGTTCACCTACCACCGTCCTTGGCTTCCGTCTTCCTCCAGTCACCGGCGAACTTCTGGTTTGAAACCCTAATCCACTGAGAGAAATAATGTACGCACCAGGCTCCTTGAAAACTTTAGGGTCTGCCGCTCCTTATGAATTGGGGTTCCCCTCGCTCCCAGGTTGTGCGCCACCACCACCCTATTTCACCACAGTTTGTTCTCCCCCTCGCTTCTCCTCAGTCACTAGCTGTTGGTTGTCCTTGCCTGTAAAGTTCGTTTCATTACACGTACATACCTTATATTCTGCCGAAGCAGGGTCCTTCGATGTCCTGGTTCGATGGTTGCTGGTTGCACGGCGTAACCTCGACACCCGTCAAACTCCGATGTTCTCCTTGGTTTGTTGTTCCCTCCCGTGCTTGGCCACCGTCCCGGCAGCCCCAGTCGTCGTGAGTGTTCTTCACCAGCTCCTGTTACCACACGAGATGCCGTCGATGTTGTCCCGAGACCTCTTTCGCCTGAGAGCCAGAGTTCTCCGTCAGAATCTTAGGATGCTCTAGAGAGAAGCCAGAGCTTCTCTCTCTACCGTCTCTTTCACTGACTGAGAGCTCTTTCACGATCTCCCTCTAACGTGCTCTTTCGATCCTACAATTAGTATCATTGCGGGGGCACTACGATCTGGTGCAACCACCAATCTAGCATCATTTTTTGTTTTCTTTTTGTATTTTAATTATTTTTCTATATTGTTTTTTGATTCATAATTTTTAAGCCTTTCGTTAAAATTTCTCCCGCACTACTAATCCAAGATGAAAGTCTTGGCAATTTGCTTTCTTGTCGTCTTTGTTTTTTGTTGTTGCAAGGTTCTTTTTCTAAATAGCCCATCTCGAAGGGTTTAGCACCGTCCAACCTCCGTTTTACAACAGAGATGACTTCTATTACTGGAAGGGTCGGATGGAGTGCTACTTGAAAACCCAAGTAGAGATGTGGATCGTGATACAAACCGACTTCACCCTTCCAACAAACGAAGACGGTGAATGCTTGGACTGCGATCAATGGACAAACACTATGAAGCATCAAGTGGAAGCTGATGCCAAGGATACACAAATCCTACAATGTGGGATATCTAAAGATGAGCTCAACCACGTCAGTTCGTTCATAAGCGCAAAGGACTTGTGGAATAAGCTCATCGAGCTTCATGAAGGAACCGCCGACACCCAGGTATGTAAGAGGGATCTCCTTTTGAATAAATTGTTTAACTTTAAAATGCATGAACACGAGTCGGCCACTCATCTCCACGCTAGAATTCAAGACATCATGAATGGGCTACACTCGATCGGACAGAAGGTCGAAAATTGAGACGTCATTAGGTACGCACTAAACACCTTCCCTAGGACCACCTTGTGGGCATCCATGGTTGATGCCTACAAGGTTTCTAAAGATCTTTCAAAAATTAGGTTAGACAAACTTTTCTCTGAATTCGAATTACATGAACAGTCTAATTCGGCCCCCACCGAGAAAAGTGTCACTTTGATTGCAGGTTTGAAGAAGAAGCCGAAGAGAAAACCACCTCCCGAGGAAGAAGAGTACGAATCGGAGGTGAACTATGAGATGGAGACCGAACTAGTGAATCTAGTTCGGAAAATGATCAAGAGTAGAAGACGACTCATCAATCAATCTAAGGAGGGTAAGTCAAAGCAAAATTCCAAGTATAGATGCTATGAGTGCAACAGAATGGGCCATATCAAATCGGAGTGCCCAAGACTCAAGAACAAGGCATCACAATCAAAGAAGCCACTCAACGCAACATGGGAGGAATCGTCGGAGGAGGAAGATGAGCTCAACAACCTCGCCTTCATGGCCAAGCTGACCAAACCCAAGGATGAGTCCGAACCCGAAGATGAGTCTGACTCTGGATTCGACGATGAGTTTTAATTCAAGACAAGCCACGGATCTATATCCGGTTCAAAAGGTTCAACCAAGGTGAGTCGGACTTTAATTGATATGTTGTGTTGGTGCGGTAGGCACCTAAGTCAAACCTGAGTTTTGATTATAGCAAACGATACAAAGTTAAACTCATATTGTTATCTCACAAGCTGAATCGAGTGTGCAGAAAGGTGCTAGGGATGGAGCTGAAGGCTAGCGACACCCAGAGGAAGCCGCGGTGGTTGGGCGACACTCGAGTGACTTCGGAGGGAGCCGAAGGAATCGAGTGGAAGGCTGGAAGCAAGAGCTACAAAGTAAGTATCGAGGTAAGCTCGTGTGTGTGAGCATAAGTGAGGTCATATCCTCCTTACTGGGATGGTCTTAAGCGTAGATCCGACCAAAGACATCCCATGGATGGTCTAGGTCGAGATCGGACGGTCGGCAGCCATCGAAATAATATTTTTGTTAAGCTAACTTTTGATTTCAGCTAGCATTAGTCGACTGCCAGCTTGGAGCACTCGACTGTCGTCCATCAGTTGACTGCCCGCGATCATCACTCGACTGATGCCACCATC
This sequence comes from Wurfbainia villosa, assembly GCA_025175895.1. NCBI lineage: Eukaryota > Viridiplantae > Streptophyta > Magnoliopsida > Zingiberales > Zingiberaceae > Wurfbainia > Wurfbainia villosa. Next base: position 14,393,520 of record CM045996.1, on the reverse strand, counting down.
AATCGACTGATGATGGCCATCAGTCGACTGATGGTCAAGGATCATCTTCGAGGAGTCAAGCCTTATCACCTCATTTCAAGGGGATTGGTGCTCAAATCTGATTGGTTGAAGATCCTCTTGAGAAGGGACTCAAAGGCTATAAAAGGAGGGTCTCTCCTAGGGTTTTCTCATCAATTCTAAGTTCCCAAAAGCCTCCGCAATGTTGTGACTCTCGAACAACGAAGTGCTACTTCTCCGACAATCTAAGCTTAAGTTCTCATTTCTTATTCATCAGTATAAGTTTTAATTTAGTTTATCTCTTTTCATATTATTGTCTCGAAGCTTTTTATCGTAACGAGGAGAGGGGGAGTGTCCCTCTACCTCAAGCTTTTGTGGTTTCTTGTATTCAATTAACTCCTACCTCTAATGAGGAGGAGTTCGTTAGTGCTTTGCCCTTCGTGCATGGTCAAAGATCACTAGGGCCTTGGAGTAGTAGCCGAAGGCTACGAACCAAGTAAAAAATACAATTGTCTCATTTATTTTGCATTTATCTTCCAATGCATTTACTTGTGTCTTGAAACGAATTCGAACGACAAAATTTTATCGCTATTCACCCCCCTCTAGCGATCCGCTCGATCCAACAATTGGTATCAGAGCCGAGGGTGCTAAGATTTTGTGAAACAACCAATCTTGCTTTTTACAGATTTTTTTTTCTTTTCTTTTTCTGTTTATTTCAAATTTATTTTATTTGTTTAGTTTTTCTCCCGCACTACTAATCCAAGACGCGAGTCTTGGTACATTTCGATCGTTTGTGTTGTTGTTAGGTTTTTTTCACCTTCATTCTCTTGTTTTTTGTATCAATGGCCCATCTCGAGGGTTTTAGCACCGTCTGACCTCCGTTTTACAACAGAGATGACTTCTGTTATTGGAAGGGTCGGATGGAGTGCTTTCTTAAGACCCAAATCGAGATGTGGATCATAATCCAAATGGGATTCACACTTCCGACTAACGAAGTGAGTGAATCTTTGGATTATGACCAATGGACCAATGCTACAAAAAGACAAGTCGAAGCCGACGCCAAGGCAACTCAAATCCTCCAATGCGGCTTGTCCAAGGAGGAGCTTAATCACGTCAGCCCCTTCATCAGTGCAAAGGATCTTTGGACAAAACTAGTGGAGCTACACGAAGGGACTGATGAAGCCAAGGTATGTAAGTGCGATCTCTTGTTCAATAAGTTATATAATCTAAAAATGCAGAAACACGAGACGACGACGCAACTTCACGCTCGCGTTCAAGATATCGTCAACAACCTACACACAATCGGACAAAGGGTCAAAAACCACGACCTTATTAGGTATGTACTAAACTCATTTCCTAGGACTACCTTGTGAGCATCCATGGTCGATGCCTACAAGGTCTCCAAGGATCTTTCAAAACTTAGATTAGATGAGTTATTTTCCGATTTCGAACTCCATGAACAGTCTAACTCGGAACCCGAGAAGGGTATAACACTTTTTGCAGGTTCGAAGAAGAAAACTGTGAGCAAGCCACCCCTGAAGGAGGAAGAAGAAGAGTCCGATTCGGAGGTCGACCGAAAATGGAGGCCGAACTAGTCAACCTAGTTAGGAGGATGGTCAAGGGCCAAAAGCGAACCGTCACTTGACCCAATGAAGGTAAGCCTAAAAGTTCTAATGTTAGGTGTTACGAATGCAACAGGTTTGGACACATCAAGTCCGAATGTCCGAAGCTCAAGAGAAAATCACTGAAACACAAAAAGGTACTCAACGCTACGTGGGAAGAAGCGTCCGAGGATGAAGACGATGATCGCATCTTCATGGCTAAACCGGTTGACTCAGAGATGGAGTCGGAACCGGAACACGAGTCTAAAATCGAAGACGAATCCAATTGCGAAGCTCTATTCAAGACAAGCCACGGATCTGCATCCGGTTCAAAAGATACACTCAAGGTAAGTCAGTCTCTTATTAGTACGCTTTACAGTGCAATTAAATTCTTAACTAGGAAATTAGCTAAGTCTGAGTCCAAGGTTGAGACCCTGGTTGAGGAGGTTAAACTCCTCAAACACGAGGTCTCCCTAACCTCTTTGACTAGTCGAGTTCGAGAGGAGGACTCAACTCGGGTTGAAAAGCTCGAAGTTGAGAACTCACTCTTGAAGAGTCAAGTCGAAGATCTTAGGAATGCATTGGAAAGGTTTACTTTGGGATCCAAAGGACTTAACCTCCTACTTGGATCGCAAAGGGCCGTGTACAACAAGGCCGGACTAGGGTTTAGCTCAAATACAACCAACAAGTCGTATATGTCGATTGTAAGTCGACATAAAAAACGTGTCCAAGCATGGGTCCCTAAGACCGCTTTAATTTCAAACTTAAGATCGAACCAGTACTGGATTCTCAAGGACCAAATCCACTATATGGAGAGACCGAACTGATTCAACGGTCCAGGGGGAGCCAGTACAAAACTTGTTTGTATTTTAACTTAGAAATTGCATGCTTAGGTTCTTTATTTAGTTTGATTTTTCTTTTTAGAATGGTTAGATAGGACTATAACTCGTCAATACTTGATAACATAGTACTAGGACGCAGCAAGATGATAGTACGCTAGGAAAGCGGAGTCTTGTGTATTCGGGCTAGATAAGGCGTATCTAGTTCGGTGCACTTGACCGAGGGGAACTAGCTGAAGCTACCTCGCCATATCCTAGACTAATTAGACTAGGAAGTGGTCTTAGGTGAGTCAAGTCTCTATTTTCTTGAAAATGTCTTTGTCTAAGGAAGTGGTCATTTTTCCGATCAAAGAAGGCCTCTGTGCCTCGCCACGACTTGGAAGCCATGATATTAAAAAGGTGACTTGATGAGCCTAAGGTCAAATCCGAATCTAACGCAAGGTTGACAAGTGTTCAAATCATTAAATTTAAATCAAGTAAAATTGGAAATCATCTCACAAGAATATATAAGGTTGACATGCTTGATCATGTAAACATGGGTGAGATGATTTAGGTTAATAATTTTCAACCAACCTTTAATAATTCCAATATCCGATCCAACTACCTTGCGTGTAGGATCAATGAATGTTGGACAGTAGTTGCTCCCGACTCATGACTGGGGATCAACTCAAGTTTTCGAAGCTTCGATTCAAACGACAAGGATCGGTAGCCTTCGGAAACAACGACAAGCTCAAAATCATCGGATCAGGTGATATTGAGCTCAACTCTAACTTTATTATTCAAAATGTCTTATTGGTAGAAAACTTTCAATATAATTTACTTAGTGTAAGCCAATTGTGTGATAATAACTATAAGGTCATATTTTTAGAAAATGAATGCGTAATTAATACTAATGAAACCTCTAAAACAATTCTTAAAGGAACCAGAAATAATAACATTTATACTATTAATTTAACTAACTCCTCAACCAAGTGTCTTATGACACAGCAAGAGGAATCTTGGTTGTGGCACCGATGACTCGGTCACTCTCACCCAAGACTCATCCACAAGATGAGTCAGAGTGACTTAGTCAGAGGTTTGCCTAACCTCAACAACTTGGATAATAAAATATGTAATGCTTGTCAACAAGGTAAACAATCTAGGACACAACATCAACTAACTAATCAAGAATGAATCAAAAGTGTTCTTGAGCTCCTACACATGGATCTATTTGATTCACTCGAAGCTAAGTCACTTAATGGGAGTCAATTCTGCTTAGTCATAATTGACGACTATTCTAGATTTACTTGGGTTAGGTTCATCAAACACAAAAGTGATACCCTAGATCAATTAATCAACCTATTTAAACTAATAAAAAATCAACAAAACCTTAAATCAAAAGACTTAGGAGTGATCATGGTTGTGAATTCGAGAACCACAAGTTTACAGAATTTTGTAACCTAAATGGATACCACCATGAGTTCTCATGCCCTAGAACCCCACAACAGAATGACCTAGTAGAACGTAAAAATAGAACCCTACAAGAAGCCGCTAGGACATTGTTAAACAAGTATATCCTACCCGATAGGTTTTGGGTGGAAGCTGTCAGTACAACGTTCTATGTCCAAAATAGGATCCTTATGGTAAAGAGGCACCTTAAGACCTCGTACGAGATTTATCACGATAAAATACCTAACATCAAGTACTTTAGGGTATTTGGGTGTAAGGTACATATCCTAAACACTAAGGATTACCTAGGAAAATTTACATCTAAAACCTCGATCGGAATCTTTCTAGGATACTCGACTACGAGTAGAGCTTATAGAGTATATAACCATGACACCTTTAGAGTCGAGGAGACTATTAATGTAGTGTTTGATGAAGGACACAGACCTACAAAACCCCCGGCAACCCCAATTAGCGAGCCGATTCATACCAGATTCAACTCCGATCCAGAGATCAAGTCTAGTATTAATCCTAACCTAAGTCAACCAAGTCATTCTATCGACCAAGTGGTAGATGACTCTAACCCAAATTGAACTAGGACTCAAACTAGTCATCCTATCGACACAATGATAGATGACTCTAACCCAAATCCAACTAGGACTCAAACGAATCATCCTATCGACCAAGTGATAGGTGATCCAAGCCTAGGAGTTCGAACTAGAGCCTCATACTAGAACCTTAGTCAAATCTCCTTGATTTCCAAAATTGAACCCAAAACTATTGACCAAGCTCTTCTTGATCCCGATTGGATTATTGCAATGCAAGAAGAGCTAACTCAGTTCACTAGGAACGAAGTATAGGAATTAGTACCACCACCTAAAGATAAAACAATCGTTGGAACAAGGTGGGTGTTTAGAAATAAACTTGATGATAAAGGTGAAGTAGTTAGAAATAAAGCTAGATTAGTCACCAAAGGGTTTAGTCAAGTCGAAGGTTTAGATTACGATGAGACCTATGCCCCAGTAGCTAGATTAGAGTCCATTCGAATGTTATTAGCATATGCTGCACATCGAGGATTTAAGTTGTTTCAAATGGATATAAAGTCAGCGTTCTTAAATGGATATATTAAGGAAGACGTTTATGTCAGCCAACCCCCCGGTTTCGAAAGTCTAGATAAACCCGACCATGTCCTTAGATTAAAAAAAGATCTATATGGACTCAAACAAGCTCCTCGAGCTTGGTACGAGAGGCTTTTGATTTATCTTAAGTCCAAAGGATTTAACCAAGGTTTAGTTGACCCAACTCTTTTCGTAAAAACCGTAGGCAAAGACATATTCATAGCCCAAATTTACGTAGACGATATCATCTTCGGAACCACCAACTCGATCCTACTAAACGAATTCATTTCACTTATGGAAAGTGAATTTGAAATGAATTTAGTAGGTGAGTTGAGTTTCTTTTTAGGTCTACAGATTAAACAAACTAAAGATGGGATATACCTACATTAACGCAAATATACTAGGGAATTAATTAAATGCTTTGGAATGCAGGACGCTAAAATTATTAATACTCTAATGACAACGAATGTAAATATAGAAGAAGATGTAACCGGAAATTCAATTGCCTTAAATTACTATAGGAGCGTAATAGGGAGTCTCCTTTACTTAACTGCAAGCCGACCTGATATCTTATTTGCAGTAAGTATGTGTGCAAGGTTCCAAACCTGTACCAAGGAGTCTCACCTAACTCTAGTCAAGCTTATCCTTAGATATTTAAAGGGTACACTTAATGTCGATATTTGGTACCCTAGATCTACCGAGTTGAACTAACCGGCTACTCCGACTTGGACTATGCCGGTAGTAAGCTCGATAGAAAGAGTACGAGTGGTTGTTGTCAACTTCTTACCTATAGTTTGATCGGACGGTCGACAGCCATCGAAATAATATTTTTGTTAAGCTAACTTTTGATTTCAGCTAGCATTAGTCGACTGCCAGCTTGGAGCACTCGACTGTCGTCCATCAGTTGACTGCCCGCGATCATCACTCGACTGATGCCACCATCAATCGACTGATGATGGCCGAGTCCAAGGTCGAGACCTTAGTTGAGGAGGTTAAACTCCTTAAACACGAGGTCTCCCTAATCTCTTCGACTAGTCAAGTTCAATAGGAGAACTCAACTCGAGTTGAAAAACTTGAAGATGAGAACTCTCTCTTGAAAGGACAAGTCCAAGATCTTAGGAAAACATTGGAAAGGTTCACTTTGGGATCCAAGGGGCTTGACCTACTACATGGATCACAAAGGGTCGTGTACACTAAGGCCGGACTAGGATTTAGATCAACCACAACTACTAAATTATATATGTCAATCGTGAATCGAAATAGAAAACAAGTCAAAGCATAAGTCCCTAAGACCGCTTTAATTTCACAATTAGGATCTAATAAGTACTAGGTTCCCAAGGACCAAATCCACTACATGGAAAGACTGAATCGATTCAATAGTCCAGGGGGAGCTAATACTAAATTTGTTTGTTCTATTACATGAAATTAGTCTTTGCATGCTTAATTATTTTGTTTTAATTTTTAGAATGACTAGATAGGGTTAATAACTCGTACAAATGACAACATAGTATTAGGACGCAGCGAGATGATAGTACATTAGGGAAACGAAGTCCTATGTTTCCAAGTTAGATAATGTTGGGTTTTCGGCACCGCGGCGAGTGTGTGTTCGATCATGTTTCGTAAACATGTGCATAACGGAAGAAATAAAAAGCAATAAATCTAATTTATTACATCACACACACCACACGTATGCATAGAACAACATGTGTAGACATAACCGAAGTTTCAAATTTTGCAATAAAAGGAAATTATTCTACGTATACCTGACGTATCACTTGTAGTGGGAAAGGCATTAACCAGAGCGACTCTCGCTAGAATCGCCTCTATCCGTATCCACACCGAGTATCTTCGGGATGACTTCACAAAGTTATGAGCCTCATCTTCGTACGAGTCACTAGCCTCGTGTCGAAGACGATGTGATCGAGAAAAGATCACAATCCGAATCAAAATTCGGATTCAAAACCAAGTCCCCAAAACTCGCTTCTCCAGAGAGGTATTCGTCAACCGTTTGATGAATCCTTCGTCCTCCACCTATGAGGATTATCGGAGATCGAATCTCCGGCAAGGTAGCTACTGTCGGAGCTCCAAGCGTTGCCCAAACGATGCTCCGACAAGAAGGAAACAAGCTGTCCTGAAAACTGGACAGCTTTGGTGGAGAACTTGCGTCGGCCAAATAAGGAAAGCTAGATGCTCACCTTGTCGCCAGAGCCAAGGAAGATCACCGGAGCTCCTCCGGCAGCAGCTAGACGTCGGCAAGTGGGGAGGATGACAGCTGCTAGACGCCGGCTGGAGAAGCTTGGGCGGTGGTGGGCGGCGGCAAGAGGTTGGGCGTCGGCAAGACAAGGAGAAGAGAGGAGGGGGCGGCAAGATTAGGGTTGGGGCTTTCACAAAACCCTTAAGCCCTATTTTACAGAGAACAAATTCTCCTAATGGTTATTGGTTCATAACCAAAAACCTGTTAACCCGCTCCATTAACTTAAGTTAAAATAAACCAAACCGCGTTGGTCTATTTTAAGTTAAAACGAACCGAACCAACTTTGGTTCATTCGTTTAAAACAAACCAAACCCCTTTGGTTTATCCTTCACCATTGGATTAGAACCAAACCAATTTGGTTCATCCATCATGTCTTCATAAGACACGACCCATCCATGCTTCCATTGCGACTGAAATGATTTCATGCTCGATCCTTGTTTGGTCCAACCAAACCTAGTTTCTTTCGGTCTGAGAATCTCATTCTCAAGGTCATTTTAAATCCTTCGGATTACGCTCATTGTGCGTGCGACCAAATATGTTCTCGATTTATGTTGGCCGTCTATAATTAACCATTAATTATAGAATGATCATGAGTGACACTTAGTAGTACATTATGATCCCCAATTAACCGAAAAGATTAACGGTTGATCCAGAACTATTTCTGAAACCCTTCAGCAGCTACAACGAATCATGCCCCATTCCCTTCACATATCTTATACCCACTTGGTTCAGGACATGGTCTATAGTGTCAGTCCCCACTAGGTTCACTGCATCACACCTAGCCCAAGTATCATTTCCTTGTCCTACGGATTCTTGTTACTGCACATGTATCCAAGAGTACCTTACTCTAAACATGTAATCCTTTGGCCAAAGACTTTAGTAACAATCCGACGAGAGGTCATGAGTATACATCTCCTCGCAAGGAGTGGTGAATCCTTTATAGGCTATTCAAACACCTTCGGTCACTTTGACTTATATCCAATCATCCCGGGTCCACATCTCCTCAGAGATGCTTGCTTAAGATGTCAAAGCATAACTCTTCATGACCAAGATGACTTGAATACCGCAAGTCAAAGGAACATTGCACTTAAGCTGCAGTAAGAACTTTATTGACATATCTTTATATGCAGAGAACCATATAAAGTCTTACAGCTGGTCACTCCAATGAACAAGTTACCATAACTAGCATCCACGATTAACTCCGGACATCACAATGTCTCCAGCCAGTGAGAATCAGCTGCTTGGATACACCAAAGAGTATACCTCGTGCTAGTCTCGACAGAATTGATGGTGTCTAAATCCATCAATTCATCGACTAGGGATAATTCTAATACATCACAATTACACATGTAGAGATACTCACTAGTTGTGATCCAATCACAAATTCTCTCATGCGTTGAATCGTATTGCGGACATTCAGTAAATGAGTTTAAGATCCAATCAAATACATGAAAATATGTATACTCAAATAGTGAATCTTCATTTATTAAATAAATGGTACAACCATAAGGCGATTGCCTTAGGACATCTCTCATATATTACTAACAAACTCCCACTTGGCCTAATGTCAATCACTACGGTATCCAATACCATAAGCTCTAACATGACCCTCAAACTTACTTTGAGGTAATGACTTAGTTAAAGGATCCGCTAAGTTCCTTTCAATGGGAATCTTCTTGATTTGTATTTCCTTCCTACTTATGATCTCACTGATCAAATGATAGCGGCGAAGCACATGTTTGGATCATTGATGAGACCACATCAAGTTCAAAGATGAACTTCTTGATCCAAACTGCTTCCTTTGGTGCTTCCGAAGCTGCAATGTATTCTGCCATAGTGGCAGAATCCACTATAGTGTCAAGCTTGTAGCCTTTCCAACTTATTGTGACTCCATTCTGAATACATACCCAGACTGAGACTTGGAATCATCCTTGTCTATCTAGAATTTGGCATCCGTATACCCACGTATCACCATGTCCCCTTCTCCATATATTAGGAATACATCCTTAGTTCTTCTCAAGTACTTAAGGATCGTCATAACAACCACCAAATGATCCATTACTGGATTAGACTAGTATATGCTCGTGACACTCAGAGCATATGATACGTCGGTCCTTGTACATAACATAACATACATGATAGATCATAACATAACATACTCAGAGCATAGGGAATCTTACTCATGCAAATCCTCTCATCTTCTGTGCACAAAAACATAGACTTCGAAAGGTGTATCCCATGCCTGATGAGTAGGAAACCTTTCTTGGATTCCGACATGCTAAATCTCTTTAACACTTGATCTATACATTTAGACTGCGAAAGACCAAGCAACCGTTTCGATCTATCCCTATAGATCTTAATCCCGAGGATGTAGGTTGCTTCTCCCAAGTCTTTCATGGAGAATGTCTTGGACAACCAAATCTTAACCGACTGTAAGACAGAAACATCATTTTTTATAAGTAATATGTCATCGACATACAATACTAGGAATACGACTGTACTCCCACTAACCTTCTTATACACACAAGGTTCGTCCGAATTTTGTGAGAAATAAAACTTTTTGATTGTCTCATCAAAACAGATATTTCAGCTCCTGGATGCTTGCTTCTATCCATATATAGACCGTCACAGTTTGTATACCTTAGTTTTATCAATCGATGTGAACCCCTCAGGCTGTATCATATACACATCATCGAGTAGGTTTCCATTAAGGAAAGCTATTTTCACATCCATCTGCCATATCTCATAATCATAATGAGCCGCTATGGCCAGGAGCATCCGAATGGATTTAAGCATAGCAATAGGCGAATAGGTTTCATCATAATCAACACCTTTCTTTTGACGATATCCTTTCGCCACCAATCTAGCCTTATAGGAAATCACATTACCATCCATGTCGGTTTTCTTCTTGAAAACCCACTTGCACCCTATAGGCTTAATGCCTTCGGGTGGGTCAACCAAGTTCCAAACTTGGTTTTTATACATGGAATCCATTTCCGACTTCATGGCGTTAAGCCATTTATCCCTTTCTGAACTTTTCAGAACTTCTTCATAACTGGTAGGCTCCTCATCATCAATGAGTAACACGTCCTTCGATTCACTTATGAGAAATCCATATCTCTCAGGAATATTGCGTGTTCTACCAGATCTACGAAGATGTGGTATCTTAATAGGTCCAGTCGATGGCTCATCACTATGATTTGTTAGCTGTGGTGCTTCACTAGGTATCTCATCATTGTCTATTTGAGTCTCTCGAGCCTCCTCAAGCTCAGTGATACTCCCACTGTTTTCTTGCAAGAGAAACTCTTTCTCTAGAAACACAGCATGCCTTGAAACAAACACCTTTTGTTCCACAGGATGATAGAATTGGTAACCCCTTGTTTCCTTAGGGTATCCAATAAATAGACATTTATCAGACTTAGCATCCAATTTGTTTGATACAGTTTGCTTCACATAAGCAGGACAACCCCATATCTTCAAGTAAGATACATGAGGTTTCTTACTATTCCATATCTCATATGGAGTAGTAGAGACTACCTTGGTTGACATTCTGTTTAATAAGTAAACAGTTGTCTGAAGTGCATAGCCCCAAAAGGACTTGGGAAGATTCACATGATTCATCATTGACTTGACCATGTCTAACAAGGTTCGGTTACGCCTCTCAGATACACCATTATGCTACGGTGTATATGGCGGAGTCCATTGAGACAATATACCATTGTCTCTTAGATAATCTAGAAACTCTTGACTTAAGTATTCACCACCTCGATCCAATTGAAGTATTTTAATACTCTTGTCATGTTGTTTCTCTACTTCATTTCTGAATTCTTTGAACCTTTCAAAGGCTTCAGACTTGTGTTTCATCAAGAACACATACCCAAACCGTGAGTGATCATCGGTGAAGGTAATGAAGTAGCTATAGCCTCCTAAAGCTTGAGTTGACATAAGTCCACATACATCAGTATGTATTAGACCTAGCAACTCTTCCACCCGTTCACCTTTTCTAGTAAAAGGTAACTTAGTCATCTTGTCTTTTAAGCATGATTCGCATGTATCATATGAATCCAATTCAAACGATTCCAGAATTCCACATTGGTGTAATTCGGACATGCGTTTCTTGCTTGCATGGCCAAGATGACAATGCCACATGTAAGAGTCTAATTTATTACCCTTTCGAGCATGCTTGTTGCTCACTTTGATATTGAAAATGTCACTGGATACATCCAAAGTATAAATATCATTGCTTAAAGTTCCAGTCCCATAAAGAACTCCATTCAAAGTTATGTAACAACAATTGTTACTAAAAGTCAAATGATACCCATTTCTATTTAAACAAGAAATATAAATGATGTTCTTTATCAACGAAGGAACATAAAAGCAATTGTCCAATTCTAAGACAAGTCCTGCAGGGAGTTTCAACAAATACGTTCCGATGGCGAGTGCAGCAACCTTTGCTCCATTCCCAACACATAAATTTGACTCTCCCTTGACGAGTCTTCTTCTATTTCTTAGCCCATGTATGTCATTACATATATGTGAGCCACACCTAGTATCCAATACCTAAGAATTTGAGGAAATAGAATGACAATCAATAACGAAGATATCTGAAGAAGATGGAGCATCCGATGCCTTATTCTTCTTCACGAACTCAAGATAAATCCTGCAATTTCTTCGCCAATGGCCCTCCTTGCCATAATGATGGCAAGTGCCCTTTTGAGCTAGTTCTTCCTTTTTTAGCCTTTTCTTCCCCTTCTGCTATTCCTTTAACTTCCTCTTATAACTTTTCTTCGAGGAATCAACTTACAACACCGTCCCTTGCTCATGCTTCACAGAAGGCTCCACAGTCTTTAGCATGTTGAGCAGTACCACAGATGAACCTTCTTGCATCTCAGAGGTGAAGAGGAGCTTGGATACTTTGAACCTTTCGAATCTCACTTGCTAATCAACCAACTCATAAAGATGAAAGACTATGGTATGAGCATCCATATGTTCATACTGCTTCCGCAGCAAAGGTACCATCGCGGCTACATTAAGCAACTCGCCATTTCAGAATCAATCATATGTTTCTGATAGGCCAACAATTGGTCCAGAGTTGCATTGTCACTAGGACGGGTGGGAAGAGGCGCTTCGAGGACATTCGCAAGCTTTTCAACCTTGAGAACAATTCTCAGGTTGAATCCAAAAGCCAGTCCAAGAAGTTCGACCAAGTCAATTTATTTGAATCCAAAATAGAGTGCAAATTCAAAGACATCATTATCAATCAATTAATCTAGAAATATCAAACGAGCATATATGAGAAAGATGATTTAAAATGCATCAATATACATTCATAAATTCCATTCATTTTTTGAATTTCATAACCCCAAAATCATTTCGGGAGATTGTAGGTCCATCTCCGAATGGGCTGATATCCAACATAGATATGAATAACCTTGGAGAGAGTCCAACAAGTCATTTATAGCTACGATGGTAGGTATCAAATATACCGATTGCATATCACATATATGCAACTATTACAATGTGCTATTAACTAATTGAATGTTCACACATACATCGGGTTGTTAACTCATTAACAAGTATGCATCATATGCATAGCACCCAACTTCACCTCCCTTCACATCGACCTTGGAGAGAGTCCAACAAGTCGATGCTCCAGGTTAAAGCCAACCCATTAATCGAGAAATAGTTTTAATATGGTTAGAGTCCATTCAACCAATTAGCCCGGCTTGGAGAGAGTCCAACAACCAAAGCTAACGATAGACCTCTGACTCTTACCATATTAGTATCAAACTATTTCATGGTTTGAACATGTTCAGGTTCGAGCCGGGCTTGGAGAGAGTCCAACAACCCAAAAAAGAAACAGAACTCTGGTTCTAACCATATTAATGGAAGGTGTAAGCTTTAATATCGAGTAAGGGTTTTTATGTCTCATCCTCTTTGCATGCAGATAACTATTATCTACAGGGCATGACATACATGACATATATCTATATGTCACGACACGCATGACATAATGATATGCATCTAATGCAATTACATGACATACAATTATGGCATGTACAAAAATTTCCTTATATGTCATAACTATTTATGGAAATAAAATATGTTTGAGATTTGATTCCCAAAATCAAATCATGATTAAATTAGGAAATATATTTCCAAATCTAATCATATATTTTATTTATGGAACGTCTCAATTAAGAAAAGTCAAATTTAATTTAGGAAATAAATTTCCTAAATTGTCAAAACTATTTATGGAAATAAAATATATTTTAGATTTGATTTCCCAAATCAAATCATGATTAAATTATAAAATAAATTTCCAAATCTAATCAAATATTTTATTTATGGAAAGTGTTATTTCCATAAATACTTCTAACTTTCCAAAAGTAGAAGATTTCCATAAATACTTCTAGACTTTTCAAAATTAGAAAATTTCCATAAATACATCTAAACTTCCAAAAGTAGAAAATTTCCATAAATATAATTATGACTATCACAAAATAATTTTACGATTATGTCGAAACACAACTTGGGCTCGGATACCACTGTTGGGTTTCCGGCACCGCGGCGAGTGTGTGTTCGATCATGTTTCGTAAACATGTTCGCAGCGGAAGAAATAAAAAGCAATAAATCTAATTTATTACATCACACACACCACATGCATGCATAATACAATATGTGTAGACATAACTATAGTTTCAAATTTTGCAATAAAAGGAAATTATTCTACGTATACCTGACGTATCACGTGTAGCGGGAAAAACATCAACCGGAGCGACCCTCGCTAGAATTGCCTCTATCCGTATCAACGTCGAGTATCTTCGGGATGACTTCACAAATTCACGAGCCTCGTCTTCGTACGAGTCACTAGCCTCGTGTCGAAGATGATGTGATCGAGAAAAGATCACAATCCGAATCAAAATTCGGATTCAAAACCAAGTCCCTAAAACTCGCTTCTCCGGAGCGTTATTTGTCAACCGTTTGACGAATCCTTCGTCCTCCACCTATGAGGATTACCGGAGATCGAATCCCTAGCAAGGTAGCCGCTGTTGGAGCTCCAAGAGTTGTACAAACGACACTCCGACAAGAAGGAAACAAGCTGTCCAGAAAACTGGACAGCTTTGGTGGAGAACTTGCGTCGACCAAATAAGGAAAGCTAGATGCTCACCTTGTCGCCGGAGCCAAGGAAGATCACCGGAGCTCCTCCGGTAGCAGCTAGATGTCGGCAAGTGGGGAGGGCGGCACCTTCTAGATGCCGGCAGGAGAAGCTTGGGCGGTGGTGGGGGGCGGCAAGAGGTTGGGCGTCGGCAAGACAAGGAGAAGAGAGGAGGGGGCGGCAAGATTAGGGTTGGGGCTTTCACAAAACCCTTAAGCCCTATTTTATAGAGAACAAATTCTCCTAATGGTTATTGGTTCATAACCAAAAACCCGTTAACCCTCTCCATTAACTTAAGTTAAAATAAACCAAACCGCATTGGTCTATTTTAAGTTAAAACGAACCGAACAAACTTTGGTTCATTCATTTAAAACAAACCAAACCCCTTTGGTTTATCCTTCACCATTGGATTAGAACCAAACCAATTTGGTTCATCTCTCATGTCTTCATAAGACACGGCCCATCCACGCTTCCATTGTGACTGAAACGATTTCATGCTCGATCCTTGTTTGGTCCAACCAAACCTAGTTTCTCTTGGTCTGAGAATCTCATTCTCAAGATTGTTTTAAATCCTTCGGATTACGCTCGTTGTGAGTGTGACCAAATGGATTCTCGATTTATGTTGGCCGTCTATAATTAACCATTAATTATAGAATGATCATGAGTGGCACCTAGTAGTACATTATGATCCCCAATTAACCGAAAAGATCAACGGTTGATCCAGAACTATTTCTGAAACCCTTCAGTAGCTACAATGAATCGTGCCCCATTCCCTTCACGTATCTTATACCCACTTGGTTTAGGACATGGTCTATAGTGTCAATCCCCACTAGGTTGACTACGTCACACCTAGCCCAAGTATCATTTCCTCGTCCTACGGATTCTAGTTACTGCACATGTATCCAAGAGTACCTTACTCTAAACATGTAATGCTTTGGCCAAAGACTTTAGTAACAATCCGACGAGAGGCCATGAGTATACATCTCCTCACAAGGAGTGGTGAATCCTTTATAGACTATTCAAACACCTTCAGTCACTTCGACTTATACCCAATCATCCCTGGTCCACATCTCCTCAGAGATAATTACTTAAGATGTCAAAGCATAACTCTTCATGACCAAGATGACTTGAATACCGCAAGTCAAAGGAACATCACACTTAAGCTGCAGTAAGAACTTTATTGACATATCTTTATATGCAGAGAACCATATAAAGTCTTACAGCTGGTCACTCTAATGAACAAGTTACCATAACTAGCATCCACGATTAACTCCGGACATCACAATGTCTCCAGCCAGTGAGAATCAGCTGCTTGGATACACCAAAGAGTATACCTATTGCTAGTCTCAACAGAATTGATGGTGTCTAAATCCATCAATTCATCGACAAAGGATAATTCCAATACATCACAATTACACATGTAGAGATACTCACTAGTTGTGATCCAATCACAAATTCTCTCATGCTGTAAATCGTATTGCGGACATTCAGTAAATGAGTTTAAGATTCAATCAAATACATGAAAACATGTATACTCAAATAGTGAATCTTCATTTATCAAATAAATGGTACAACCATAAGGCGATTGCCTTAGGACATCTCTTATATATTTTTAACAGATAAGGCGTATCTAGCTTGGTGCACTCGACTAAGTTGAACTAACTGAATCTACCTCATCGTATCCTTAATGAGTTAGACCAGGAGCTAATCTTAAGTGATTCAAGTAATCAATTTCTTGAATTTGGCTTTGTCTAAGGAAGTGGTCGTTGTTCCGATCAAAGAAGGCCTCTGTGCCTCGCCATAACCTGGAAGCTAATTTCTCGAAAAATTTACTTGATGAGCTAAGGGTTAAATCCAAATCTAACCCAAAGTTGATTAGCTTCAAAACACTAAATTTAATCAAGTAAAATTAAAGTCATCTCAAAAACATTTAAGGTTAACATGTTTGATCGTGTAGAAAAGGTGAGATGACTATTAGGCTAAAATATTCAACCAACTTTAAAATTCCAATGTCTAATCGAACTACTATATATGTAGGATCAATGGATGTTGGATAGTGGGTGCTCCTGACACATTGATGCACGCGAACGCGACCTTAAATCTCACGATGGGAACCGTCAAGGACTTGAAGCGTGCGTTCGTGCTCAACGCCCACAAGTGCACGGATGTCGTCAAGTAATAAAAAGATTATCGATCCCATAGGGACTGAGATTCAAGTACCGATTGGTTTAGTGGACGTTATTGTTTGTAATTTCGTTCTAATGGTTGTTGGCGATCCTAACTCTAGTACGGTGTTGATGTGAGCAAAACATATAGGGTTTTAGGAGTAGTTTTTGCTCACATCCCGTTGCATTTTATATTTGATTCTTGCATATTTCACTTTATTTTGCATGCATTTTCTATTTTCTGGTTCGGAGATATGCTCTTGGTACTCTTGTGTGCAGAACAACATTCTACGGGGGAAATGTCACACTTTTAGAGCGAAAAGAAGGCATTTGGCAGCTAGAACAGAAGGAAACATGCCTTGGCTCTGTGAATCCACATGGCTCGCACCCCATCACCACACACGGCTTGGCTGTGTGAATCCACACGGTCGTGTGGTGCTAAACAATTTCGATGCGATTATATTATTTTCTAGGTTTCGAGGAGATTCGGCCTGATGTCTATATAAAGGAAGCTACGCCCAAACCCTAGGGACGAGACAGACGACCGGGACAACACTCCGAAGCCCTAAAAAGCTTCGGAAACTCGCAACGGGGAGGAAGGAAGTCGCTGGAGGATCAAATTCTACGCTCCAATGCCGGAGAGAAGAACCAAAGAGCACTATAATTTATTTTCTATACATTTTCTGCATTGTAATGATGAATTTAGTCATGCCTTGTGTTTCTTATCTTTCGTTTATGAAGTAGATACTTTGATTCTAGGATTAGGGAGTAGTTTGTGTGCGTAGAACATGTTATTTCAAATATACTTCTGTTCATGATTTCATATTTGCAATTGGTGATTGTTTAGATCGACAACTGTTGGTTTTGGTCTTCTATTTACTGTGCGTAGCCGATACGAGGGGTGACAACTCTCGTATCAAAGATTAGGAGAATTAAGGAGGAACCTAGGGGTTGGCCTCATCTTCGGTAACAGTAGATAGAAGGGTGTAATAGAGTCAGAAACGAGACACGTTCTGACTCATCATAGGGATTGATTTGTCATCCTCGTACCACCTATCTAGTCCTAAAGCCAGGGGTCGACCTGGTATGGCAGAGGTAGTTCCCGATAGATGCGAAGGCTCATCGGGGAAGTGTATGATATCCCTTCCACAAGATCATAGTTAGACGTCTAGATAATATCTAATTAATAGCGTGCTTTGCGACACACAAGCGAAACTGAAATCCTAGAATTCCCTCATAAGACTCGTAGCAACTCTTCTCTTCCTCCGTGTGACATAGTACTAGAGTTAGGACCACCGACAAACCTCATAAGCACAACCCTTAACATTAAACTCCGAACAATAACGTCCACTGAACAATCAATACTCGAATATCAGTTCTTGTGGGATCGATAATCTTTTTATTACTTGATGACACCCTATGCACTTGTAGGCATTGAACACGAGCGCACACTTGAGTCCTTAACAGTTCCCATTGCAAGATTTGAGGTCGTGTTCGCATGCATCAAGTTTTTGGCGCCATTGCCGGGGACTGTTGATTCGATATCGAATCAAGAGGTGGATAATTGAATCGGACTTAGGGTAGATTTATTTACTTGCTTTATTTTTCACTTTTATTTGATTTACTTCTGTTTTGGATTTTTAATATCTAGAGTAAGTTTAGATTTATTTCAGTAGTTACATTGCATTAATCTTTAGTTTCAATTTTTTGCATTTGATTTAGTATTTTGACTAGTTTATTTCTTGTTTTTGAGCATTAGGTATACTCCTAATTTAGTGGCTCGGTTCTTCATATGCATAGATGCTTAGGATCGGAAAATCTACTTCTGATAGAGGCTGAAATCGAAAGAACCTATCATCGCAGAAGAGCTGGGCAGAGAAGCATGGAAGACCTCGATGCATCTGTGGTAAACTTAGGTAGCCAACCTCTAGACTAAGAGGATAGGTAGGGCATATCTCGGATCATCAATTTGGCCAACAACTTTGAGCCAAACTCAGACTTATACACATGGTCCAAAGAAAGTCAATTCGGGAGCCAGAATCAAGACCCGAACCGGCACCTGGAGATATTTTTTGGAAATTTGCTTGACAATGAAGATCAATGGAGTACCTGCTGACATGATCCGCCTGAGCCTATTCCCATTCTCATTGTAGGCTAAGGCTAAGGCATGACTTCACTCCTTACCGTCGGGAAGCATTGCTACATGGGAGAAGTGTGAGCAGTGATTTTTGGACAAATTTTTCCCACCAAGCAAAACTGCTCACATGCGCCATCTGATCACGAGCTTCCATCAGAAGGAAGGGGAGTATTTATTTGAATCCTGGGATCGCTACAAGGGGCTACTCTACCAATTCCCCCATCATTGATTGGAAAGGTGGTCGGTGATCCACATCTTCTATAATGGGATCATGTACGCCACAAAGGTGCCCTTGATTCTGCTACAAAAGGAGCGCTGATGAACAAGACTATTGAGAAAGCGGAGGAGCTGATTGAAGAGGTGGGCCAGAACCACCATCAATGGGCTTCCGAGCGTAGTCACCCAGCTCCTGTAGTGGGATGATATGCTGTCAACTCTATAGACCACCTAGCGTGAGGATGGGCGAACTTAGCAGATGATTCGACTCTCTAAATCCTATTTCTGCTTGTGTGGCCCATACCTTTGGAGAGGGAGCATTAGCATATCAAGAGGACTATTATGGAGGGTAGGGCAGATTAGAGGAGCAGATCGAGCAGGTCGATGCGGTTGGGGACCACAATCAAAGGCCCAACAACCCATATTCCAACACTTACAATCCCGAATGGAGGAACCACCCGAGAGGCAAATTTCCAACCGTCTGGAGTATATGGGCAGCAACAGGGCAGTGGGCAACAACAACAATAGAAGTCTAGGCTAGAACTGATGATGGAAGACTTCATTGCTACCTAAACAAAGGTCAATTAAGAATTTCGATGCCAACATCAAAAATAAGAAGAGTCACTTAGGGATTTGAAGGCCACTATTGACAGTCTTGCAAGTCACATGAGGATGTTGGAAACACAAGTGTCCCAAATAGCGCAAACCATAGTGAAAATCATGGATAGCTCTCCATCATTACCCGAGCCGAGTCAGGTCAAGGAAGAGGGAATATACGGCGAAAGAGTACGTCAGAAGAACAGATCCACCAAGGGGTGTGCAACCATGATATCAACGTTACCAAATCAAGGTGAAATTGAAGATAAAATCCCACCCAAGTTGGAGGAGCCTGGTGAATTTGTTATACCCTACTCGATTTATGGTGAGAGCTTCGATGAAGCATTGTGCGATTTAGGGTCATCAGTTAGCATGATGCCCTACGCATTCTACCTAGAGATGGAACTGAGTGGCATCCAACCAGCGGGCTTTGGTATTCGTATGGGGGATGACTCAGTCAAGGAACCCGTCAGCATGCTAGCATATGTGCCTGTGGCCATTGAGAATTTTGTGATACAAACAGATTTTATTATTCTCGACACATGACCAAACCCCCAGAATCCCATCATCTTGGGAAGACCCTTTCTGGAGACTGCGGGAGCATGTATAGACATAAAGGCGCACACGATCTCCTTGGAAGTAGACGGGGAGATCATCATCTTCAACTTGTCAGAGTGTAGAGCTCCCTTCTTAGACGGCTACACTTTCAGCAGGGTAAAGCCCAACCCACCAGAAGACAAATACGTTTATAGTACAACATGCAACTGAAACGACTCCAGAGCCAAGTTAAAATAATGGGGTGTGGTCGAGCTAAAAGACCTTAAACAAAGCGCTTCTTGCGAGACAACCTAAGTTTAATTTTACATGTTTTTAATCTTTCTGCATTCATGTGTATAATTTAGACTTTGATTTTTGGTCACTTATGTTTTTGCAAATAGTTTAGGATTAGAAAGAACTTTCTAGGAAGAAGTAAAAATCATTTTGAGCCCACCAAGTCCGCGACGAGAGCCTGCACATGCACCACCATTTTTCTTTTACTTTTGAGCAGAATGCAGGTATAACCGCCTACGACTTCTCTAAGTTCCAATCATGCCTCAAGGACATATACGTCGAGCAACAGACACAGAGGCAACAAAGGAGGAGGAGCACAGAGCAGCCGCTGCATCCACCAGCCTTAGATCGATCATATATACATGTGGCATCAGCGGCTCAACACCATATTCTCCCAAGATCTCGAAATGCCGAGGCTACCAGACTTTCTACTTCGGCCACCATATTAGAGGTATGCTTCGCTTAAGTCTGGGGGGGTACCCCAAGTTTTGACTTTTTTTTGTTTCTAGAAGTAGTTTTTTTCCTGATATTTGCATTTTAGTTAACATTCATTTGTTCATGCATAGGGTGCTTAATTTCTTTCTGCAGTTAGTTTTTGCTATCTTTAAGCTGCCTCAATAGTATTTTTAAAGTTACTTTCATGAGTGTTTCCATAGGTAGCTTAACTTTATTTCTCAAGGTATTTTATTTTATTTGCTCTAATGAATGTTCTAGACTTACACTGGTTAGATTTTATTTTTACACCTACACATGTCGAACATGCTAAAAGGGAGAATCTAGTACGTACCTAGTTATGATTCATCTTAGTAGTCTAGTACTTTGGAATCCATAGGTGACTCTAGATTTAGCATTTTAGTTACTGGAGATGCTCATATTGTGGAAGCCCATTCGGAAAAATCAAAATACCAAGAGAGAGAGAGAGAAAAAATGGAATAAGAAAAAAAAAGGGGAATAAGAAAAAGAGTAAGAAAAATTAAAAAAGATTATGAGGGATAAAAAATAGTTGTCATGGGTGGAAATGGTTAGGTGCCCCTTTGAGACCGAGTTAGATTACTAGGGAAATACCTACCATTTTCTCTCAATACCGAACACGCCTTTGAGACTTTGTGCTAGATCTAGGGAACGACCCTCGCTTTGGGCAGGTAAGTCCCTAAGAGTCGGAGACCTTAGGAAAGCTATAGGATGATGACTTAACTTACCATGAAGCGAGTATCCCCTAAGAAGATTCGCTTAGCACGTGCACGAGAAGCTAACTTAGTGAATTTTTAGAACATATCTATTTTGCTTTGATTGCAAATACCACTTGATAAATCTAGTTAACAAGCTAAGTATGGAAAATACTTTTTAAAATTTCATGGCACTGAGGTTTGCTTGAGGACAAGCAAAGACTTAAGTATGGGGAATTGATGTGAGCAAAACATATAGGGTTTTAGGAGTAGTTTTCGCTCACATCCCGTTGCATTTTATATTTGATTCTTTCATAATTCACTTTATATTGCATGCATTTCCTATTTTCTGATTCGAAGATCTGCTCATTGTGTTGGAGATTGAAACGGGCGGCTAGAGGGGGGTGAATAGCCCTCTTACGATGGATGTCGTAATTTGCTCGTCTACATTTAGATTAGCGCAAGCGGAAACAACAATACAAGCAAATTAAACAAATAAAGACAAAGCAAAAGAAATAGACAATGCTAACACAATGTCGTAACGTAGTTCACGGCTACGTCGCTAATCCACGGTCCCTGATTCGTCCTCGGTGAATCACTCCGCCAAAACCAATCCACTAATGGTCTCTCCTTTGCACCAAGCTAGGTGGAGGTAACCTTTACAATCAAGATCACTCTTCTTACAATAAGAATGGAGTAAAAGCAAGTAAGAAGAGTTTAGAGCTTGTGGGGCACTTGGAATATCACTTAGAGCATAAGCATTAGCCATCCAAAAGCCCACACCCTCTCTTTTTATAGAGAGGAAGCTTTTCTTCCCGTTGGCCGCCACCACGATCACGCCCTTGGCGATCACACGCCACTCCAACGACCTCCGAACACGTCGGATCCCGATCGTTGTAGTCCAACGGAACACTTGATACCGATCGATGGACTCATCACGATCACGCCTCCCGTAGTCGACCGCCTAAATGGCCACGAAAGCGCCTGCGGCTAAACCCTTTCGATCACCGATCACGCTTCAAGAATGATCGATGGTCTTGGCAATGATCGCATATGGTAGTCGATCACCTCAAAACACTGGGCCGAATACCATTCGACTCAGCGATCGCCATTCCATGGTAGTCGACTGGTGTCGGGAAATCTCATCCGACACTTAGCCAAATGGCCAAGTTTCACCTAAGAGCTACCCCTTCCCGGGTTACATTCGCTCACTCTCATCTCTCGGAGTCCTTCGCATTCGAAGTTCTCTTCGTTCGCGGCCACGTCCCTCGGCAGCATCAGGCGCACGACTCTACAATGCTCCTTCGCGTCTCTTGCCTCGAAGTCTACTTCCTCCGGCTTCACTCCAAGCTCCTCGTCCCGCGGTCCCTCGGATGCTCCAAGCGCACGACTTTCGCAAAGCCATCCTTCACCGACTCAAGGACCGAGTCATGAGTTGTGAAACTCGCTACGGCTCCATGTGCGAATTACTAAGTCCTGCACGACTTCAACGCACATATCAAATCAACATAACAAACTAATTTAAACCCTTTGCCACACACATCAAAACCTAATCATGGCAAGAGATTGCCCTAACAATCTCCCCCTTTTTGATGTGTGGCAATCCGTTTAAGTTAGGTAAAAACATTTGATAAAAATTTCTAAGGTAAGAAAGCATGTAAACATAAACATGATATAGCAACATGCAACTCCCCCTTAATCCGTGAAATTCCCCATACATATTTCTCCCCCTATTATAATTAACTTAAACATAATATTTTCTCCCCCTTTGACACCATCAAAAAGATTAATACTAAGTATAAACACATGGCATCAAGTCTAATAGAAGGAAAATACCAAAAATTGGTTTAATAACTGAAATCAGCCTTTACTGTTCGAAATATCAGGCCACCAGTCGACTGGTTCAGACTACTAGTCGACTGGCACACTGTTTTCAGAAATTCTTATTTTTCGAGGCGAAATTCAGAAATGCATTAAAAATTCTAGAAAATTCGAAAAAATCATGAAATTTAGGGAACACATTTCTTTTAAGTATATATATCAATGAAAAATAGTTTTTTTTATGAAAAATCATTATATTTTCTGAGATTTGCCAAAAATCCAAAAGCTTTAAAAACCACTAGGTTTTTGATCATTCTAGTATCAAGTTTACCACCTAGTTTTGGTTCCAATTGTTTCAAAACATGAATACATAGATTTTAGATTAAGAAATTGTTTTGAAAATATATCAAATATCCAACCATGATCTTTGGGCAATATGTCTATGAATTAAACATAAGCCTTCCCCATGATTGGTCTATTATTGCTATTTTGATACTTTAAATGACCATCTAAATGCCATAGGCATTAGTGGACATTTGTATCATCCTAACATCTTACCCATGCTAAGTTTTCAATCATGGTAGCCTATAGTGAGTGTGAGATGCATTCTAGAGGGTATTTGTATATACTTAACCATTATATTCATGCAATTCTGTCAAGGTTAAGTATCAACCTCACAATTCTCATGATCATAAGGGCATATATGAACTAATTTCACATTATGATCATGAAACACATGTATTCATTGAATTGTTATCATGCATTAGGTATTATATCATGATAATAAACAAGTATCACCTAAAGCATGATTTAATTCCTATTTCTCATGATTATGTGCCAACTATCAAAATCATAAATCATGATTGCAAATATACATAGAAATTTCATTAAATATCATGATTTAAGCATTATTATCTATTTTTGGGCACATTATCATCACCCAACACTATTTCAAAAATGTTGTCCCGCTATCCTAAGTCAACCAAAAATAAGATATAGGTGAATTCCATTTGGTTGACTATCCTAGGGTTTTCCTAACCCTTAAGGATGGATTTTGGAACCCAAAATATGTTCTTTCCTATGGGGTTCAAAAGATACTCCTTGGGGATCCATTTCCTAGCTATTACCTTTTTTTTATCTTGTCCCCTAGCAATTAGACATTTATAGGCCTTTTCATTTTTCTTTTCTTTATAACCTAGGCCTTTCTTATTAAAACTTGCCCTTTGGCTCCCAATTATCATATTCAATGTGTTTGAGCCAATAGTGAATTTTTCTAGGGCTTTGGTTAAATAATCTACCTTTTTCCTTAAAGCCCTATTTTCATCCATGCATGCATCACTAACATTAAATGACATATATTCATGTGAGCATGCATCATCATGACAAGAAGAAACATTTTCATTTTCATTTAAGCATGCTTTTTCTAATTTCTCTTCTAAGTCCTTAATTTGATCTAGCATGCATTTGTTTTTCTTCTTTGCTCTAAATAAATCCTTAGTAAGACTAGAAATCATGGAAACTATCTTATGGGGTGAAAGGTTAGTTACCATAGTTTCCATGTCCTCTTCTTCTTCGGATGAGGAGGTAGAGGAGGCTCCCCCTTCATTTGAGCTCTCTCCACTTGAGCTTGATTCTTCATTTTCGGTGGAGGAGCAATCTAAATCGTCGAAGGCCATCAATGCAAGGTTGGAGTAGACTTGTTCCTCTTCTTCGGATGAAGATGAGGAAGGAAGATCATCCCATGTCTTTGCTTTGAACGCCTTGGCCTTCCCCTTTTCTTTAGCCTTCTTCTCTTCTTCCTTCTTTTTGCTCCCCTTTTTCTTCTTCTTTTCTTCTTTCTTTTTCCTCTCTTCCTTGCTCTTGTTTAGGAGGAGACAATTATCCCTTATGTGTCTCTCTCCTTTGCAATTGTAGCAAATAATTTTCCCCCTTGGTCTTCTATTCCTATCATTTGATTTGTTAAATCTAAAACCTTTTAAAGCACGTCTTACCCTCCTTACCATATAAGCCTCTTCCGTGCTATCCATGGATGAGGAGGAGGATGCTTCATCATCATCGGAGGAGGGGATCTCCATCTTCTTCTTCCCCTTGTTGGCCATCAATGCTACTCCTCTTGAAGGTTGGATTCTAGGCTCTTCAACTATTCCTTCAAGTCTTGTTTCATGAAGCTCCATTGTTGAGAAGAACTCCTCCAAGGTGCTCACTTCTAAATTCTTCGAAATATAGAAGGAGTCCACCATGGAGCTCCACTTTGAGGACCGCGGAAAGGCATCTATAGCCTTCATAACCATATCCCGGTTTGATAGATTCTCACCTACACTTGACAAACCGGTTATAATTTCCTTGAAACGAGAATGTAAGGAAAGTACCTTTTCTCCCTTTTCTAGTTTAATGTTGTTGAGTTGGGAGCGGAAGACATCTCTCCTTGCTAGCTTGGCCTCGGATGTGCCTTCATGGAGTTCTACAAGCTTCTCCCACATCTCTTTGGCGCTAGCACATTCTCCGATCCGGTTGATCTCTTGTTGAGGGAGCACATTGAGAAGATGATGTTTTTCCTTTGAGTTTGCAAGGTGCTCCTCTCTTTGCTTCTTAGTCCATCGTGATTTTTTGATTGGTTCACCCCTTTCATCCCTAGGTAACTCGAAACCATTTTCCATTATAAGCATAATATCAAAATCGGTCTCAAAGAATACCTCCATTCGCTTCTTCTACCAAGCGAATTCCCCTTCGAACTTTGGGGAATGAATGTTCGAGCCGGCCATCTTTTGATGAAGTGCTTGTTGCGGCGGTTAGTCCTCGACAAGCGACTTGACTCTGATACCACTTGTTGGAGATCAAAACGGGCAGCTAGAGGGGGGTGAATAGCCCTCTTATGATGGATGTCGTAATTTGCTCGTCTACAATTAGATTAGCGCAAGTGGAAACAACAATACAAGCAAATTAAACAAATAAAGACAAAGCAAAAGAAATAGACAATGCTAACACAATGTCGTAACGTGGTTCACGGCTACGTCGCTAATCCACGGTCCCCGATTCATCCTCGGTGAATCACTCCGCCAAAACCAATCCACTAATGGTCTCTCCTTTGCACCAAGCTAGGTAGAGGTAACCTTTACAATCAAGATCACTCTTCTTACAATAAGAATGGAGTAAAATCAAGTAAGAAGAGTTTAGAGCTTGTGGGGCACTTGGAAGATCACTTAGAACATAAGCATTAGCCATCCAAAAGCCCACACCCTCTCTTTTTATAGAGAGGAAGCTTTTCTTCCCATTACGCCACTACCGATCACGCCTTGGCAATGATCGCTCGCCATCTAACGCCTCCAACCGGATCCCGACCGTTGTAGTCCAACGGAACACTTGGCAATCGACTGCTGCCTCCGTAGTCGATCGCCTTCGTACGAGCGGTTCTATGGCTAAACCTTTTCGACGATCGCCAGAATGATCGATATCTTGGCCGATCGCCCATATGGCACGATCACCGCCTCAAAACACTCAGTCGAATACCAGTCGAACCACGTTCGACTCAGAGCAGTCGACTGCCATTCCATGGTAGTCGACTAGTGTCGGGAAATCCCATCCGACACTTAGCCAAATGGCCAAGTTTCACCTAAGAGCTACCCCTTCCCGGGTTACATTCGTTCACTCTCATCTCTCGGAGTCCCTCGCCTTCGAAGTCCTCTTCGTTCGCGACCATGTCCCTCGGCAGCATCAGGCGCATGACTCTGCAATGCTCCTTCGCGTCTCTTGCCTCAAAGTCTACTTCCTCCGGCTTCACTCCAAGCTCCTCGTCCGGCGGTCCCTCGGATGCTCCAAGTGCACGACTTCCGCAAAGCCATCCTTCACCGACTCAAGGACCGAGTCATGAGTTGTGAAACTCGCCATGGCTCCATGTGCGAATTACTAAGTCCTGCACGACTTCAACGCACATATCAAATCAACATAATAAACTAACTTAAACCCTTTGCCACACACATCAAAACCTAATCATGGCAAGAGATTGCCCTAACACATTGTACTTTTGTGTGCAGAACAACATTCTACGGGGGAAATGGCACACTTTTGGAGTGAAAAAAATGCATTTGGCAGCTAGAACAAAAGGACACACTCCCTAGCCCTATGAATACACACGACTAGCACCTCAGCACCACACACGACCTGGCCATGTGGATCCACACGATCGTGTGGTGCTGGACGATTTCGATACAATTCTGTTATTTTCCAGGTTTCAGGGAGATCCGACCTGATGTCTATATAAAGGAAGTTAGCCCAAACCCTAGGGAGGGGCACGATGGCCAGGACAACACTCCGACGCCCTAAAAAGCTTCAGAAACTCACAACAGTGAGGAAGGAAGTCACTCGAGGATCAAATTCTATGGTCCAACGCTGGAGAGAAGAACGAAAGTGCACTGTAATATATTTTCTATACATCTTCTGCATTGTAATGAAGAATTTAATCATGCCTTGTGTTTCTTCCCTTTCGTTTATGGAGTAGTTTCTTCGATTCTAGGATTAGGGAGTAGTTTGTGTGCGTAGAATATGTTATTTCAAATATACTTTTGTTCGTGATTTCATATTTGAAATTGGCAATTGTTTAGATCGATAATTGTTGGTTTTGGTCTTCTATATACTGTGCGTAGCCGATACGAGGGGTGACAACCCTCGTATCAAAGATTCTGAAGAATTAAGGAGGAACCTAGGGGTTGGCCTCATCTTCGGTAACTGTAGATAGAAGGGTGTGATAGAGTCAGAAATGGGACACGTTCCGACTCGTCATAGGGATTGATTTGGCATCCTCGTACTGCCTATCCCATCCTAAAGCCAGGGGTCGACCTGGTATGGCAGAGGTAGTTCTAGATAGATGTGAAGGTTCATCGGGGAAGTGTATGATGTCCCTTCCACAAGACCATAGTTAGACAGCTAGATAATACCCAATTGATAGCATGCTCTGTGACACACAAGGGAAATCGAAATCCTAGAATTCCCTCAAAAGACTCGTAGCAATCCTTCTCTTCCTCCGTGTGGCACTGTACTAGAGTTAGTACCACCGACAAACCTCATAAGCACAACCCTTAACGTTAAACTCCGAACAATAATGTCCACTAAACAATCGGTACTAGAATCTCAGTCTCTGTGGAATCGATAGTCTTTTTATTACTTGACGACACTCGTGCACTTGTGGGCGTTGAGCATGACCGAGCACTTTGAGTCCTCGACGGTTCCTGTCACGAGATTTGAGGTTGCATTCGCGTGGATCAGCTGTCACACAGATAAAGAGAAAGGTTGCTATGAGTCATTTAAGGGAATTCTAGGATTTCGATTTTGCTTGTGTGTCGCAAACACACTATCAATTGGGTATTATCTAGACGTCTAACTATGGTCTTGTGGAAGGGACATTATACACTTCCCCGATGAGCCTTCGCATCTATCGGGAACTACCTCTGTCATACCAGGTCGACCCCTGGCTTTAGGACGGGATAGGTGGTACAAGGATGCCGATACAATCCCTATGACGAGTCAGAATGTGTCCCGTTTCTGACTCTATCACACCCTTCTATCTACGATTATCGAAGATGTGGTCAACCCCTAGGTTCCTACTTAATTCTCCTATATCTTTGATACGAGGGTTGTCACCCTAGTATCGGCTACGCACAGTAAATAGAAGACCAAAACAAATAACTATCAATCTAAACAATCACCAATTGCTAATATGATTTCAAGAACAAAAATATATTTGAAATAACATGTTCTACACACACAAACTACTCCCTAATCCTAGAATAGAAGAATCTACTTCATAAATACGAGAAGAGAAACATAAAGCATATTAGAATTCAGAGAAACAATGTAAACTGCGCAAAGAATGTGAATTACAATGCACTTTGGCTCTCCTCTCCGGTGTTGATGTGCAAAACTTGATCCTTGAGCAACATTCTTCCTCTCTGTTGTGAGTTCCCAAAGCTTTTTAGGGCATCGGAGTGCTGTCCCGGCCATCGTGCCTCCCCTCTAGGGTTTGGGCGTAGCTTCCTTTATATAAACATCAGGCTGGATCTCCCAGAAACCTAGAAAATAACAGAATCACATCAAAATTGCCCAGCACCACACGACCATGTGGATTCACACGGTCAGGCCATGTGTGGTGTTGGGGTGCAAGCCGTGTGGATTCACAGGGCCAGGGTGTGTGTCCTTCTGTTCTAGCTGCCAAATGCCTTCTTTTCGCTCCAAAAGTGCGCCATTTTCCCCGTAGAATGTTGTCCTGCACACAAGAGTACAAAGAGCATATCTCTGAACCAGAAAATAGGAAATACATGCAAAATAAAGTAAAATATGCAAGAATCAAATATAAAATGCAATGGGATATGAGCGAAAACTACTCCTAAAAGCCTATATGTTTTGCTCACATCAATTCCCCCAGACATAAATCTTTGCTTGTCCTCAAGAAAACCTCAGTGCCATGAAATTTTAAAAAACATTGTTCCATACTTAGCTTGTCAACTAGTTTTATCAAGTGGTATTTGCAATCAAAGCAAAATAGATATATTCTAAAAATTCACTAAGTTAGCTTCTCGTGCACTTGCTAAGCGAATCTTCTTAGGGAATACTCATTCCATGGTAAGTTAAGTCATCATCCTATAGCTTTCCTAAGGTCTCCGACTCTTAGGCACTCACCTGCCCAAAGCGAGGGACATTCTCTAGATCTAGCACAAAGTCTCAAAGGCGTGCTCGGTATTGAGAGAAATTTATAAGTGTTTCCCTAGTATCCTAACTCGGTCTCAAAAGGGCACCTAACCATTTTCACCCACGACAACTATATTTTATCCCTCATAATTTTTTTTTCAATTTTTCTCACTATCTTTTTCTTTCCCTCTTATTTTTTTCTTTTCTTATTCCATTTTATTTCATTTTCTTTTCTTTCTCTCTTGGGATTTTTATTTTTTCGAATGGGCTTCCACGATCCGAGCATCTCCAGTAACTAAAATGCTAAATCTAGAGTCACCTATTGATTCCAAAGTACTAGACTATTGAGATGAATCATAACTAGGTATGTACTAGATTCTCTCTTTTAGAATGTTCGACATGTGTAGGTGTAAAAATAAAAGCTAACCACTGTAAGTCTAGAATATTAATTAGAGCACATAAAATACCACGAGGTAAATGAAGTTAAGCTACCCATGGAAATAACTCATGAAGAAAACTTTAAAAATACTACTGAGGCAACTTATAGATAGAAAAAACTAAGTGCTGAAAGAAACTAAACAACCTATGCATGAACAAATGAATGCTAACTAAAATGCAAATATCAAGAAAATAATTACTTCTAGAAACAAAATAAATCAAAACTTGGGGTCCCCCCCCAGACTTGTATGAAGCTATACCTCTAATACGGTGGTCGAGGTGGAAAGTCTAGTAGCCTCGGCATGTCGGGCTCCTGGGTAAACCTGGTGCTCAACCGCTGATGCCACATGTACATGTGGTCAATCTGAGAGTTGGTGGATGCAACGACTGCTCGGTGCTCCTCCTCCCGGGCCCACTGTGCTTGCTGGGCACTCATGTGCTGCCGAACCTCCTGGTGATGTAATAACGGGCACATATACTTAGTATTTATTTCTTTGATTTACCAATGGGCAAGATTTATAGAGTAAATCGATAGACTCGGTAAGTTAGGAAATGATATTATTTACATGGTGTGTCATTGATTATAGGAAGAAATCGTATCCTATATATTAGGATGATGATGTCCCCTTGAGGAGCTCATAAGGTTCATCATGTAAACCCTGCAGGTGGACTTGGTCCGACATGATGATAAGGTTGAGTGGTACTACTCATGGAGCTAGATGTTGATTAATTAATTGTCAGTAAATTAATTAATTGACAGACATTCGAGATCTTAAACACGGGGAGATATTTGTACAATTAATATATGGAGCCTATATTTATTTATGGGGGTTGGTGAGGTAGATCAATGATAATCCTCTAGTGGAATGGATTATCATTAATGGATCAGACTTTATGTGGGCTTGATCCATTGGGTGGCCAAGATCCAACTCCTCTTCATGGTCTCTATTGTAGCCTATTAAAACCCACATGAAGCCTAGATCCAATGGTGGAAAATAAAACACTAGATCCGACGGTGGAGGTTAAATCTCTAGATCTGACGGTGGAGATTAAATCTCTAGATCCGACGATTGAGATTAAATCTCTAGATCTAACAGTTGAGATTAAAAGGAGGCTTAAGCCTAACTCTATAAATAAGGGCTTAGGCTTGGGCGGCACAACAACTTTGGGAGATTAGGGTTTTGTTTTCCTTGGCTTGGGCGGCAAGAATCCTTGGAGAGCTAGGGTTTGGAGTTTCAAGGGTGGGTGGCAACTTGTTTGGCTTCTCCCTTAGGGCCGGCGACAACACAAGAGAAGGATTAGGGTTTCCTCTTCTCCTTTGATCTTGGTCGGCTTCTCCATTTCCTAGGGCAGCTCCTTCTTCTTCCATTGGAGCTCTTGGCCGGCGACAACACTTCCTTCAAGGTTGGCTGGCGCTCCTCTTCCTCTCCTTGGCCGGCGGCAAGGATCAAGCTTGGAGCTTGGTGGTCGGTTCTAGATAGGAGAAGAGTTTTGTTTCATTCTTCCCTTTGTTTGGAGCCAGCAAGGAAGGGAAGAACGTGATCTAGGATGCTTCGACTTTTGGAAGATCGTCGCCCACATGACGTCCAAAAGGAGGAAGGACATACTGTTAGTTATAGGCCTAGAACCAATCATGTGATGGTTAAATAGGGAACATTTTGTATCATATTCTATAAAGGCAAAGGATTGGTTATTATATATTTATGTCTTGCTTGTGCCAGCTAAATTAAATATATAATAATGCCCTAGAAAAGTAGGTTCTTATCTACAGCACATCAAATGGCAGAATTGATTATGAGAGGCTGTAGAGAACACTTTCCTAAATGTTCCTAGTCAAGTATTAATATGCAAGGGCAATATTAATACATAAAGGCTAGCATGTAGGTCAATTGATGACTTGATCTCACAAGTCATGGATATATGATATCAAGTTGACACATGGGTATATATTAGAGAATATATACTGAACTGACCCGCCATGAGAAAGTTTCATGGATCGTCATATGAGTGTCATAAACTTTCTCATGTGACTATTGGTATGAATAGTCCTCAAACCTGAAGTCACTACGGTTCCCTACATAAGGAGTTATGTACTTTGGTATCGTCAAACGTCACCCGTAACAGGGTGGTCCATAAAGGCGATTACTGGGTATATAACAAATTATGCGGAGGGATGTGAGTGATGTAGATGGGATCTATCCCTCCTATATGACGGGAGTGATATCTGTGGGCCCCTTGATTGAGTAGAACTACTAAAATGCATGGCCATACTCGAATGAGTCAATATGAGATATTGAGCTCATTTGTTTGAGTTAGTTTACTCAGGGATCAAGAAACACATAGATTGATCGAGGATGACACGGTCTATGCCTCATTGGACAATCTGATATCAAGGATAGAAGGACACGGTCATACATTATAGTAGTCACGGAAAGGTTAGTCGGATCTTGACTTATTTCGTAACTTGGGTAGCAATGATGTATTGCTAGATGCCGCTCATTGCTTGTGTATCTAAAAGAGTTTAGATCCACTGCCAACGTTATGAGAGCCTATAGGGTCACACACAAAGAGCATGATGATTAGAAGAGATAGTGCATTCTAGTTTGACTAGAATTATTTGGGAATAAGCTTAAGTACAAAATGGTTTTTGGACTTTAAGCTTAAAGAGAATTTTAGCTTATTGATTTAATGAGATTAATTCAATATACTAAGCTTATTAATTTAATAAGATTAAATAAATATGTTATCATGATAGCCTAAGCTAAATTGATCTAATGAGATTAATTCAATATGATAACATAAGCTTATTGAATTAATAAGATTAATTCAACATGCATGAATGCCACATAAGCATGCCACCTAAGCATGCCACCTAAGCTTGATGAGGTGGAAGGAAACAAAGGGTTTTGACCTTTGGATTTCCCCCACATGTGGCCGGCCATGTTTCAATGCAATTGATTGCATTGAATGTGATAGGAGATGAAAGGTTTTTCAAATCCTATAAAACACCCCATGGGGTGGCCGGCCAACTTAGGTGAGAGTCTTGAGGCTTGGTGGAAGTTTGAGGCTTGGAGAGAGCTTGGTGGTGAGAGGCTTTAGTTGTGTGGTTTTTGTGAGTGTAGGCTAGCAAGAAGAAGTGGTCTTCTTCTTCCTCTCTCTTTTCCCTACCTTCCTCTCCTTTAGGGACTTCTCTAGCAAGAAGTAAAGGAGAGCTCTTCTAGTTTCTTTTGTGAGACAAGAGCTTGCTCGTGTGGATACATATAGAGGCACGGACATTTGAACGTGCTAAAAGATCCAACAAATCCAAGGAAGAAGCGGGATTACAAAGGGCACGCAACAAAGGTAATACTCTCCTATAAGATAGGTTTAGAGAAATTTATTTTGTACGAGGTTTTCTTTCGCAAGGATCACTTGGAAGAGATCCTATTTTTCCATTGTGCATATGCTATTTTGCATACGAGATCCCAACAGTGGTATCAGAGCCACTTGCGAAAGATCGTATAAAAATAGGTTTTCTCTATTTTATATATGATATAGAAGTAGGATAAATTTTATTATGAGTTGATAATTGCATTAGCAATTTTTCAAACATAATAAAAATATCCGATGTCTTTTAAAAGTTAAACTGACATGGTGCATGGTTATGGCCTAGTCCCAAAAGGTTTGTGAATGTGTGTGTTGTAATTCTTAATACGGCCTACGTGTCGTGCCTTTCTCCTAACATTCTTGTTGTAAAATTAGCTTTAGACTCGAATGTAACTTGAGTATTTCTCCTTTTGTAATATACAAAATAAAGATGGAGGGTCCATTGGAAGATGATGTTACAAGGAGGAAGTCAACAACACAAGACAACCAAAAGGAAGCACTTGAGAGAAGATGCTATCCCTAGGTTGACCAATCAATCTTTTCATTGGCTTGAGAAGATTGTAGAATAAGGGCCATAACCATGACACGCTTAGTTTAATATGTATGTGATGCATGTTAATTTAGCTTGTATGTGATACATGTTAATTTAGCTTATATGTGATGTATGCTAATATGTATGTGATGCATGTTTAAGTTTATTTCTTAATAAGTCAAATACGATATGCCTACCAAAGTTTGGTACTCACTACTTCCTCGATCATTTGTTATTGGGTTTGCCAAAGCAAAGCAATACATTTTATCTTGGAAGAGTGCGAGTGGACAATCGTGATGTCCCGCTATCAAACTTGGTTAAGACTTAATTAAGTTTTTAAAGTAGAGACATATATTAGCTTTGAACATAAGTTTTAAAAATTAGTTTTGTGTGATTTCCGAACATCAGCTTTGTCTTAGAAGTGGTCGTTGCTCCGATATCCAAGAAGGCCTCTGTGCCTCGCCACGGCCTGGAAGCTGGTTTAGGAATAAGCACTAAACTAATCTAAACTTAACCAAAGCTATTAAAGAGTTACATCAGATGTAATTGGCAAAAGATTTCCTACCTAATCATACTACGTCTTGGGCGATTAGCCAAAGCTAACTCAAGACGAAGTATGATGTGGATCTTTATCCCATATAAATTTATAGCTAAATAGAAGCTAATGATGTAAGCAAAATGTGTTTGCCTACATCAATGATTAGCTCATATCAAAGCTATGAGAATTTAGTGGGAACCTCATTTAATTAAAGGCCTAATTAAATGACTTAGGTATGATACTTAATTTTGCATTTTAATGTTGTAGATCACCATGTCATCTAACACGACACACCCCCTCAACTTGCGATTTGTCCTTGAGAAAGACAAGCTCAATGGAGCTAACTTTCTAGACTGGTATAGGAACTTGAGGATTATCCTCAAGCAAGAACGTAAACTGTATGTCCTAGAGCAGTCTATCCCTGAAACACCCGCCCCTGCGGCCACTCGTGCTGAAAAAGATGCTTATAAGAAGCATCAAGATGACGCATTAGATGTGTCATGTCTTATGCTTGCCACCATGAACTCTGAGCTTCAGAAGCAACATGAGAACATGGATGCCTATGATATGGTTGAGCATTTAAAACAACTATATCAAGGACAAGCTAGGCACGAGCGTTTTGAAGTGTCTAAGGCTCTTTTTGCATGCAAGATGCAAGAAGGAACACCTGTAGGAACTCACGTACTTAAAATGATTGGGTACGGTTTTCCATTGAGCCAAGAATTGGCAACCAATGTTATCCTGCAATCGTTGCCGGAAGCATATAATCAATTCGTCATGAATTATAACATGAATGAAATTGATAATCCTTTGCCTGAGATTCTCAGCATGTTAAGAACTGCTGAACCGAATCTCAAAAAGAATGTTAGTAATGTACTAATGGTCAAGAAGGGCAAAGGTAAGCGCAAAGGCAAGGGTAAGACCCAAGCCAAAGGCAAGGCCAATTCATCCACTTCAAAGGGAAAAGGTAAAGTACCTAAGGAAGGGGACTGTTTCCATTGCGGTGAGACTGGACACTGGAAGCGGAACTGCAAAGTCTACCTTGAGGAAGTAAAGAATAAAAGAAGTGGAACTTCTGCCTCAGGTATACACGTTATAGAAGTTAATCTATCTATTTCTTCTACATGGATATTAGATACCGGATGTGCATCTCACATTTGTACTAATGTGCAGGGACTGAGAAATAGTAGACTAATGGCAAAAGGCGAAGTGGACCTACGAGTAGGCAATGGCACAAAAGTTGCTGCTGTAGCTGTAGGAACATATTCTTTGTCTTTGCCCACTGGGCTTATCTTAGAACTAGAGGAGTGCTTTTATGTACCTACTGTTAGTTATAGCCCTAGAACCAATCATGTGATGGTTGAATAGGGAACATTTTGTATCATATTCTATAAAGGCAAAGGATTGGTTATTATATTTACATCTTGCTTGTGCCAGCTAAATTAAATATAATAATGCCCTAGAAAAGTAGGTTCTTATCTACAGCACATCAATTGGCAGAATTGATTATGAGAGGCTGTAGAGAACACTTTCCTAAATGTTCCTAGTCAAGTATTAATATGCAAGGGCAATATTAATACATAAAGACTAGCATGTAGGTCAATTGATGACTTGATCTCACAAGTCATGGATATATGATATCAAGTTGACACATGGGTATATATTAGAGAATATATACTGAACGGACCCGCCATGAGAAAGTTTCATGGATCGTTATATGAGTGTCATAAACTTTCTCATGTGACTATTGGTATGAATAGTCCTCGAACCTGAAGTCACTACGGTTCCCTACATAAGGAGTTATGTACTTTGGTATCGTCAAACGTCACCCGTAACAGGGTGGACCATAAAGGCGATTACTGGGTATATAACAAATTGTGCGGAGGGATGTGAGTGATGTAGATGGGATCTATCCCTCTCATATGACGAGAGTGATATTGGTGGGCCCCTTGATTGATTAGAACTACTAAAACGCATGGCCATGCTCGAATGAGTCAATATGAGATATTGAGCTCATTTGTTTGAGTTAGTTTACTCAGGGATCAAGAAACACATAGATTGATCGAGGATGACACGGTCTATGCCTCATTGATCAATCTGATATCAAGGATAGAAGGACACGGTCATATATTATAGTAGTCACGGAAAGGTTAGTCGGATCTTGACTTATCTCGTAACTTGGGTAGCAATGATGTATTGCTAGATGCCACTCATTGCTTGTGTATCTAAAAGAGTTTAGGTCCACTGCCAACGTTATGAGAGCCTATAGGGTCACACACAAAGAGCATGATAATTAGAGGAATTAGAGTATTCTAGTTTGACTAGAATAATTTGGGAATAAGCTTAAGTACAAAATGGTTTTTGGACTTTAAGCTTAATGAGAATTTTAGCTAATTGATTTAATGAGATTAATTCAATATGTTACCTTATTGATTTAATAAGATTAATTCAATATGATAACATAAGCTTAATTGAATTAATAAGATTAATTCAATATGATAACATAAGCTTAATTGAATTAATAAGATTAATTCAACATGCATGAATGCCACATAAGAATGCCACATAAGCATGCCACCTAAGCATCCACCTAAGCTAGTTAAGGTGGAAGGAAACAAAATGGTTTTATCTCCTTAAGTGGCCGGCCAAACAAGGAAGCCAAATCCTTTTTGAGTGTGTCTCAATGCAATGGATTGCATTGAATGTGAAGGAGGTGGAAGGGTTTTTCCAACCCTATAAAAGGCTCCATGGAGTGGCCGGCCATAGAGTGTTTTTTGGTGGTGTGGTTGTGAGAGAGAGCTTGAGAAGCTTGGTGGAAGCTTTGGTTGTGTGGCTTTGTGAGTGTAGGCTAGCAAGAAGAGTAGTCTTCTTCCTCCTTTCTCTTCTTCCCTAGATTCCTCTCCTTTAGGGACTTCTCTAGCAAGAAGTAAAGGAGAGCTCTTCTAGTTTCTCTTGTGAGACAAGAGCTTGCTCGTGTGGATACGTATAGAGGCACGGACACTTGAACGTGCTAAAGATCCAACAAACCGAAAGGAAAAGCGGGATTAACAAGGGCACGCAACAAAGGTAATCCTCTCCTATAAGATAGGTTTGGTTTAGAGAAATTTATTTTATACGAGTTTGCTTTTGCATGGATCACTTGGAAGGGATCCTATTTTCCGTTGCGCATATGCCATTTGGCATACGAGAATTCCTACAAAGGGTATCAGAGCCACTTACGAAGATCGTATAAAAATAGGTTTCTCTATTTTATATGTGATATAGAAGTAGGATAAATTTTATTATGAGTTGATAATTGCATTAGCAAATTTTCAAACATAATAAAATATCCAATGTCTTTTAAAAGTTAAAATGACATGGTGCATGGTTATGGCCTAGTCCCAAAAGTTTGTGATTGTGTGTTGTAATTCTTAATACGGCCTGCGTGTCGTGCCTTTCTCCTAATATTCTTGTTGTAAAATTAGTTTTAGACTCGAATGTAACTCGAGTATTTCTCCTTTTGTAATGTACAAAACAAGGATGGAGGGTCCATTGGAAGATGAGGTTACAAGGAGGAAGTCAACACACAAGACAACCAAAAGGAAGCACTTAGGAGAAGATGCTATCCCTAGGTTGACCAATCAATCTTTTCATTGGCTTGAGAAGATTGTAGAATAAGGGCCATAACCATGACACGTTAGTTTAATATGTATGTGATGCATGTTAGTTTAGCTTGTATGTGATGCATGATTAGTTTAGCTTATATGTGATGTATGCTAATATGTATATGATACATGTTTATTTCTTAATAAGTCTAAACGATATGCCTACCAAAGTTGGTACTCACTACTTCCTCGATCATTTGTTATTGGGTTTGCCAAAGCAAAGCAATCCATTTTATCTTGGAGGGGTGCGAGTGGACAATCGTGATGTCCCGCTATCAGTCTTGGTTAAGACTTAATTAAGTGTTTTTCTTAATTGGTTAAGAAAGTAGAGGCATATATTAGCTTTGAACATAAGTGTTAACATTAGTTTTGTGTGATTTCCGAACATCAGCTTTGTCTTAGAAGTGGTCGTTGCTCCGATATCCAAGAAGGCCCCTGTGCCTCGCCACAGCCTGGAAGCTGGTTTAGGAATAAACACTAAACTAATCTAAAAACTTAACCAAAGCTATTAAAGAGTTACATCAGATGTAATTGGCAAAAGATTGCCTACCTAATTATACTACGTCTTGGGCGATTAGCCAAAGCTAACTCAAGACGAATTATGATGTGGATCTTTATCCCATATAAATTTATAGCTAAATAGTAGCTATGAGAATTTAGTGGGAGCCTCATTTAATTAAAGGCCTAATTAAATGATTTAGGTATGATACTTAACTTTGCATTTTAATGTTGTAGATCACCATGTCATCTAACACGACACACCCCCTCAACTTGCGATCTGTCCTTGAGAAGGACAAGCTCAATGGAGCAAATTTTCTTGACTGGTATAGGAACTTAAGGATTATCCTCAAACAAGAGCGTAAACTGTATGTCCTAGAGCAGTCAATCCCTGAAATACCCGCCCCTACGGCCACTCGTGCTGAAAAGGATGCTTATAAGAAGCATCAAGATGACGCATTAGATGTGTCATGTCTTATGCTTGCCACCATGAACTCTGAGCTTCAGAAGCAACATGAGAACATGGATGCCTATGATATGGTTGAGCATTTGAAACAACTATATCAAGGACAAGCTAGGCACGAGCGTTTTGAAGTGTCTAAGGCTCTTTTTGCATGCAAGATGCAAGAAGGAACACCTGTAGGAACTCACGTACTCAAAATGATTGGGTACGTTGAGAACCTTGAAAGACTAGGTTTTCCACTGAGCCAAGAATTGGCAACTGATGTTATCCTGCAATCGTTGCCGGAAGCATACAATCAATTCGTCATGAATTATAACATGAATGAAATTGATAAACCTTTGCCTGAGATTCTCAGCATGTTGAGAACTGCTGAACCAAATCTCAAGAAGAAAGTTAGTAATGTACTAATGGTCAAGAAGGACAAAGGTAAGCGCAAAGGCAAGGGTAAGACCCAAGCCAAAGGCAAGGCCAATTCATCCACTTCAAAGGGTAAAGGTAAAGTACCTAAGGAAGGGGACTGCTTCCATTGCGGTGAGATCGACCGAAGGGCGCAAAGTCTACCTTGAGGAAGTAAAGAACAAGAGAAGTGGGACTTCTGCCTCAGGTATACACGTTATAGAAGTTAATCTGTCTATTTCTTCCACATGGGTATTAGATACCGGATGTGCATCTCACATTTGTACTAATGTGCAGGGACTGAGAAATAGTAGAATAATGGCAAAGGGTGAAGTGGACCTACGAGTAGGCAATGGCGCAAAAGTTGCTGCTGTAGCTGTAGGAACATATTCTTTGTCTTTGCCCACTGGGCTTATCTTAGAACTAGAGGAGTGCTTCTATGTACCCGCATTAACAAAGAACATAATTTCTGTATCTTGTTTAGACAAGAAAAACTTTTCTTTTATAATAAAGGACAAATGTTGTTCCATTTATTTAAATGAAATGTTCTATTGTAATGCACCACTTATGAATGGTCTCTATGTTCTAGATTTAGATAACCCAATTTATAACGTAAATACCAAGCCGGTTCAAATCGAATAATTTGAACCCGGACATATCTCACACTCGCCTAGGTCACATAAATGAAAACGCATATCCCAACTCCATAAAGATGGATTATTGGACTCATTTGATTTTGAATCATATGAGGTATGCGAGTCTTGTCTTTTAGGAAAGATGACTAAAACTCCATTTAGTGGACATGGCGAGAGAGCGACGGATTTGTTAGGACTCATACATACTGATGTATGTGGCCCTTTCAATGTCGAAGCCAGAGGAGGCTATAAGTACTTTATTACTTTCACTGATGATATGAGTAGATTTGGCTACTTATATTTGATGAGACATAAGTCAGAATCCTTTGAAAAGTTCAAAGAATTCAAGAATGAAGTACAAAACCAACTTGGTAAGCGTATTAAGCTACGTCGATCAGATCGAGGTGGTGAATACCTTAGTCAAGAGTTTCGTGATCACCTGGCTGAGTGTGGGATAATATCCCAACTCACTCCACCTGGAACACCACAATGGAATGGTGTATCTGAGAGGAGAAATCGTACTCTATTAGATATGGTACGATCAATAATGAGCCAGACTGATCTACCTACTTCCTTTTGGGGTTTAGCTCTAGAGAACCAGTAGCTTCACACTTAATCGCGTTCCATCAAAGCCGTAGAAAAGACACCATATATACGATATGGACGAAGAGTCCCAAAATGTCTTTTATAAAGATTTGGGGTTGTGAAGCTTACGTTAGGCGTCAAGTCTCGGATAAACTAGGACCCAAATCGGATAAGTGTTATTTTGTAGGATATCCCAAGGAAACTAAGGGATATTACTTTTTACAATCCCACACTTGGCAAGGTGTTTGTTGCGGAAATCTTTTCTTTCTAGAAAGAGAATTTATTTCTAGAAATACTAGTGGGAGTAAAATTCATCTTGAAGAAGTTCAAGATGATGATAACACTAAGGCTTCGATGGAAAATGAGCAGGCACCACAAAGTGTTGTGGATGAAGAATTTGTTGCCCAAAGAGTTGTGGAGCAAACACACTCAAGTAGACCAACCTCTTCGTAGATCTAATAGGATCCGTCGTCGGCCGAGAGATATTCTTTTCTCTTGGTGACAAGCGGTGAAGTATTGCATCGATCTTGGAGCCTATATCCTATCAAGAAGCTATGATGAGCCCAGATTTGAGAAATGGCTAGAGGCCATGAGATCCGAAATGGAATCCATGTACACTAACCAAGTATGGACTTTGGTTGATCCACCGAAGGGTAAAACCCATTGGGTGTAAGTGGGTCTTTAAAGTAAAGACTGACATGGATGGTAATAAGCATACCTATAAAGGTAGATTGGTGGCTAAAGGATTCAAACAAATTCATGGTATTGACTATGAAGAAACCTTTTCACCGATTGCGATGCTGCTTAAATCCATTCGGATCATACTTGCTATTGACCTACCATGATTATGAGATCTCAGCGGATGGATGTCAAAACCGCTTTTACATGGAAAGCTACTCGAGGATGTGTACATGACACAACCCTGAGGGTTTTGAAGATCCAAAGCATCTGGAAAGGTATGCAACCGCAAAGGTCCATTTATGGACTAAAGCAAGCCTCTCAAGCTGGAATCTTCGATTCGATGATGCAATCAAAGAGTTTGGTTTCATCAAGAATGAAGATGAGCCTTGTGTCTACAAGAGAAATAGTGGGAGCACAGTTGTATTTCTTGTCTTGTATGTAGATGACATACTTCTCATCGGGAATGATATTCCCTCACTCCAGTCTGTGAAGATGTGGTTAGGGAATTGTTTCGATGAAGGACTTAGTGAAGCTGCCTATATTCTAGGCATCAAGATCTATAGAGATAGATCTAGAAGATTACTTGGCCTAAGTCAGAGTACATACATTGATAAAGTGCTAGATCGTTTTGCTATGCAAAATTCTAAGAAAGGGTTTCTGCCTTTATCACATGGTGTGAGTCTTTCGAAGACTCAATGTCCCTCTTCTAAGGAGGAGAGAGATCGCATGGATAAGATCCCTTATGCGTCTGCCATAGGGTCTATCATGTACGCCATGCTTTGTACTCGTCCTGACGTCTCGTATGCTTTGAGCATGACGAGTAGATACCAGTCAGATCCAGGTGAAAGTCACTGGATAGCAGTCAAAAATATTCTTAAGTACTTACAAAGAACGAAAGAATATTTCCTAATATTTGGGGGCAATGA
The DNA here is from genome assembly GCA_025175895.1 of Wurfbainia villosa. Lineage (NCBI taxonomy): Eukaryota > Viridiplantae > Streptophyta > Magnoliopsida > Zingiberales > Zingiberaceae > Wurfbainia > Wurfbainia villosa. The sequence continues at coordinate 14,350,814 of CM045996.1, read as the reverse complement.
GGAGCTAACTGTAAAGGGTTACAGTGATGCAAGCTTCCAAACAGACAAGGATGACTATAGATCGCAAAGCGAGTCGTGTTTTGCACGAAATGGTGGTGTGGTGGAAGAGTTCAAAGCGAGACACGATTCTTGATTCTACAAGCGAGTATATTGCGGCATCGATGCAAAGGAGGAGGCTCCCATGAAGTTCATCGGTGAACTTGGGGTAGTTCCTAGCATTGCAGATCCAATAGACCTCTATTGTGACAACAATGGGGCTATTGCGAGCTAAGGAACCTCGATCACATCACGGACCAAACACATCGCGCTTCCATCTCATTCGAGAGATCATCGATAGAGGAGATGTGAGGATATCTGCAGTGAAGCGAAGCTAACATTGCAGATCCATTGACCAAGGCTTTGGCACAGAGGAAGCATGATGGTCACACTAGGTCACTAGGTATTAGATATCATAGTGATTGGTACTAGTGCTAGTGGGAGATTGTTAGTTATAGCCCTAGAACCAATCATGTGATGGTTGAATAGGGAACATTTTGTATCATATTCTATAAAGGCAAAGGATTGGTTATTATATTTACATCTTACTTGTGCCAGCTAAATTAAATATAATAATGCCCTAGAAAAGTAGGTTCTTATCTACAGCACATCAATTGGCAGAATTGATTATGAGAGGCTGTAGAGAACACTTTCCTAAATGTTCCTAGTCAAGTATTAATATGAAAGGGCAATATTAATACATAAAGACTAGCATGTAGGTCAATTGATGACTTGATCTCACAAGTCATGGATATATGATATCAAGTTGACACATGGGTATATATTAGAGAATATATACTGAACTGACCCGCCATGAGAAAGTTTCATGGATCGTTATATGAGTGTCATAAACTTTCTCATGTGACTATTGGTATGAATAGTCCTTAGACCTGAAGTCACTACGGTTCCCTACATAAGGAGTTATGTACTTTGGTATCGTCAAACGTCACCCGTAACAGGGTGGACCATAAAGGCGATTACTGGGTATATAACAAATTGTGCGGAGGGATGTGAGTGATGTAGATGGGATCTATCCCTCTCATATGACGAGAGTGATATCGGTGGGCCCCTTGATTGAGTAGAACTACTAAAACGCATGGCCATGCTCGAATGAGTCAATATGAGATATTGAGCTCATTTGTTTGAGTTAGTTTACTCAGGGATCAAGAAACACATAGATTGATCGAGGATGACACGATTCATGCCTCATTGATCAATCGATATCAGGATAGAAGGACACGGTCATATATTATAGTAGTCACGGAAAGGTTAGTCGGATCTTGACTTATCTCGTAACTTGGGTAGCAATGATGTATTGCTAGATGCCGCTCATTGCTTGTGTATCTAAAAGAGTTTAGGTCCACTGCCAACGTTATGAGAGCCTATAGGGTCACACACAAAGAGCATGATAATTAGAGGAATTAGAGTATTCTAGTTTGACTAGAATAATTTGGGAATAAGCTTAAGTACAAAATGGTTTTGGACTTTAAGCTTAATGAGAATTTTAGCTAATTGATTTAATGAGATTAATTCAATATGTTACCTTATTGATTTAATAAGATTAATTCAATATGATAACATAAGCAATTGAATTAATAAGATTAATTCAATATGATAACATAAGCTTAATTGAATTAATAAGATTAATTCAACATGCATGAATGCCACATAAGAATGCCACATAAGCACCTAAGCATCCACCTAAGCTAGTTAAGGTGGAAGGAAACAAAATGGTTTTATCTCCTTAAGTGGCCAAACAAGGAAGCCAAATCCTTTTTGAGTGTGTCTCAATGCAATGGATTGCATTGAATATGAAGGAGGTGGAAGGGTTTTTCCAACCCTATAAAAGGCTCCATGGAGTGGCCGGCCATAGAGTGTTTTTTGGTGGTGTGGTTGTGAGAGAGAGCTTGAGAAGCTTGGTGGAAGCTTTGGTTGTGTGGCTTTGTGAGTGTAGGCTAGCAAGAAGAGTAGTCTTCTTCCTCCTTTCTCTTATTCCCTAGATTCCTCTCCTTTAGGGACTTCTCTAGCAAGAAGTAAAGGAGAGCTCTTCTAGTTTCTCTTGTGAGACAAGAGCTTGCTCGTGTGGATACGTATAGAGGCACGGACACTTGAACGTGCTAAAGATCCAACAAACCGAAAGGAAAAGCGGGATTAACAAGGGCACGCAACAAAGGTAATCCTCTCCTATAAGATAGGTTTGGTTTAGAGAAATTTATTTTATACGAGTTTGCTTTCGCATGGATCACTTGGAAGGGATCCTATTTTCCGTTGCGCATATGCCATTTGGCATACGAGATTTCCCTACACCTACATTAACAAAGAACATAATCTCTGTATCTTGTTTAGATAAGAAAAACTTTTCTTTTATAATAAAGGACAAATGTTGTTCCATTTATTTGAATGAAATGTTCTATTGTAATGCACCACTTATGAATGGTCTCTATGTTCTAGATTTAGAAAACCCAATTTATAATGTAAATACCAAACGGTTCAAATCGAATAATTTGAACCAAACATATCTCTGGCACTGTCGCCTAGGTCACATAAATGAAAAACGCATATCCCAACTCCATAAAGATGGATTATTGGACTCATTTGATTTTGAATCATATGAGGTATGCGAATCTTGTTTTTTAGGAAAGATGACTAAAACTCCATTTAGTGGACATGGCGAGAGAGCGACAGACTTATTAGGACTCATACATACTGATGTATGTGGCCCTTTCAATGTCAAAGCCAGAGGAGGCTATAAATACTTTATTACTTTCACTGATGATATGAGTAGATTTGGCTACTTATATTTGATGAGACATAAGTCAGAATCCTTTGAAAAGTTCAAAGAATTCAAGAATGAAGTACAAAACCAACTTGGTAAGCGTATTAAGCTACTTCGATCAGATCGAGGTGGTGAATACCTTAGTCAAGAGTTTCGTGATCACCTGGCTGAGTGTGGGATAATATCCCAACTCACTCCACCTGGAACACCACAATGGAATGGTGTATCTGAGAGGAGAAATCGTACTCTATTAGATATGGTACGATCAATGATGAGCCAGACTGATCTACCTACTTCCTTTTGGGGTTTAGCTCTAGAGACAGCCGCTTTCACACTTAATCGCGTCCCATCAAAAGCCATAGAAAAGACACCATACGATATGGGTGGGAAGAGTCCCAAAATGTCTTTTATAAAGATTTGGGGTTGTGAAGCTTATGTTAGGCGTCAAGTCTCGGATAAACTAGGACCCAAATCGGATAAGTGTTATTTTGTAGGATATCCCAAGGAAACTAAGGGATATTACTTTACAATCCCACACTTGGCAAGGTGTTTGTTGCGAGAAATCTTTGTCTTTCTAGAAGAGAATTTATTTCTAGAAAAACTAGTGGGAGTAAAATTCATCTTGAAGAAAGTTCAAGATGATGATAACACTAAGGCTTGATGGAAAATGAGCAGGCACCACAAAGTGTTGTGGATGAGAAATTTGTTGCCCAAGAGTTGTGGAGCACACACATTCAAGTAGACCAACCTCTTCGTAGATCTGATAGGATCTCGTCAGCAGAGATATTCTTTTCTCTTGGTGACAGCGGTGAAGTATTGCTTGTCGATCTTGGCGAGCCTACATCCTATCAAGAAGCTATGATGAGCCCAGATTTCGAGAAATGGCTAGAGGCCATGAGATCCGAAATGGAATCCATGTACACTAACCAAGTATGGACTTTGGTTGATCCACCTGAAGGGGTAAAACCCATTGGGTGTAAGTGGGTCTTTAAAGTAAAGATTGACATGGATGGTAATAAGCATACCTATAAAGGTAGATTGGTGGCTAAAGGATTCAAACAAATTCATGGTATTGACTATGATGAAACCTTTTCACCAGTTGCGATGCTTAAATCCATTCGGATCATACTTGCTATTTGCGACCTACCACGATTATGAGATCTGGCGGATGGATGTCAAAACCGCTTTTACGAATGGAAAGCTACTCGAGGATGTGTACATGACACGGACGAGGTTTTGAAGATCAAGCATCTGGAAAGGTATGCAAACTACAAAGGTCCATTTATGGACTAAAGCAAGCCTCTCGAAGCTGGAATCTTTGATTCAATGATGCAATCAAGGAGTTTGGTTTCATCAAGAATGAAGATGAACCTTGTGTCTACAAGAGAAATAGTAGGAGCACAGTTGTATTTCTTGTAGATGACATACTTCTCATCGGAAATGATATTCCCTCACTCCAGTCTGTGAAGATGTGGTTAGGGAATTGTTTCTCGATGAAAGACTTAGGTGAAGTGCCTATATTCTAGGCATCAAGATCTATAGAGATAGATCTAAAAGATTACTTGGCCTAAGTCGAGTACATACATTGATAAAGTGCTAGATCGTTTTGCTATGCAAAATTCAAGAAAGGATTTACGCCTTTATCACATGGTGTGAGTCTTTCGAAGACTCAATGTCCCTCTTCTAAGGAGGAGAGAGATCGCATGGATAAGATCCCTTATGCATCTGCTATAGGGTCTATCATATGCGCCATGCTTTGTATGCTAAATCTGGCGTCTCGTATGCTTTGAGCATGGCGAGTAGATACGATCGGATCGGTGAAAGTCCTTTGGATAGCGGTCAAAATATTCTTAAATACTTACGAAGAGCGAAGAATATTTCACGATATTTGGAAGCGATGAGGCTAAGCTGTAAAGGATTCTGATGATGCTGAGCTTCCCAAGCAGACAAGGATGACTATAGATCATGATCGAGTGCGTGTTTTGCACAGATAGGGTGAGGTGGAAGAGTTCGAGCGAGGACCACGATTCTTGATTCTACAACAGAGAGTATATTCTTTGTGATCGTGAGGAGGAGGTTTGGCTCTGCAAGTTCATCAGTGAACTTGGGGTAGATCCTAGCATTGCACATCCAATAGACCTCTATTGTGACAACAATGGGGCTATTGCGAGCTAAGGAACCTCGATCACATCGGCGGACCAAACACATCTTTGCGGCGCTTCCATCTCATTCGAGATCATCGATAGAGGAGATGTGAGGATATCTGATGCAAATGAGAAGCTAACATCATCAGATCCATTGACGAGGCTTTGTACAGAGGAAGCATGATGGTCACACAAGGTCACTAGGTATTAGATATCATAGTGATTGGTACTAGTGCTAGTGGGAGATTGTTAGTTATAGCCCTAGAACCAATCATGTGATGGTTGAATAGGGAACATTTTGTATCATATTCTATAAAGGCAAAGGATTGGTTATTATATATTACGTCTTGCTTGTGCTAAATTAAATATATAATAATGCCCTAGAAAAGTAGGTTCTTATCTCTGACACATCAATTGGCGAGAATTGATTATGAGAAATTTGTAGAGAACACTTTCCTAAATGTTCCTAGTCAAGTATTAATATGCAAGGGCAATATTAATACATAAAGACTAGCATGTAGGTCAATTGATGACTTGATCTCACAAGTCATGGATATATGATATCAAGTTGACACATGGGTATATATTAGAGAATATATCTTTGACTGACGCCATGAGAAAGTTTCATGGATCGTTATATGAGTGTCATAAACTTTCTCATGTATTTGTTGGTATGAATAGTCCTCGACACGAAGTCACTCGGTTCCCTACATAAGGAGTTATGTACTTTGGTATCGTCAGCGTCACATAGCAGGGTGGACCATAAAGCGATTGGGTATATAACAAATTATGCGGAGGGATGTGAGTGATGTAGATGGGATCTATCCCTCCCATATGACGGGAGTGATATCTGTGGGCCCCTTGATTGAGTAGAACTACTAAAACGCATGGCCATGATCGAATGAGTCAATATGAGATATTGAGCTCATTTGTTTGAGTTAGTTTACTCAGGGATCAAGAAACACATAGATTGATCGAGGATGACACGGTCTATGCCTCATTGGTCAATCTGATATCAAGGATAGAAGGACACGGTCATACATTATAGTAGTCACGGAAAGGTTAGTCGGATCTTGACTTATTTCGTAACTTGAGTAGCAATGATGTATTGCTAGATACCGCTCATTGCTTGTGTATCTAAATGAGTTTAGATCCACTGCCAACGTTATGAGAGCCTATAGGGTCACACACAAAGAGCATGATGATTAGAAGAGATAGTGCATTCTAGTTTGACTAGAATTATTTGGGAATAAGCTTAAGTACAAAATGGTTTTTGGACTTTAAGCTTAAAGAGAATTTTAGCTTATTGATTTAATGAGATTAATTCAATATACTAAGCTTATTAATTTAATAAGATTAAATAAATATGTTATCATGATAGCCTAAGCTAAATTGATCTAATGAGATTAATTCAATATGATAACATAAGCTTATTGAATTAATAAGATTAATTCAACATGCATGAATGCCACATAAGCATGCCACCTAAGCATGCCACATAAACAAGCCACCTAAGCATGCCACATAAGCATGCCACCTAAGCTTGATGAGGTGGAAGGAAACAAAGGGTTTTGACCTTTGGATTTCCCCCACATGTGGCCGGCCATTATGTTTCAATGCAATTGATTGCATTGAATGTGATAGGAGATGAAAGGTTTTTCAAATCCTATAAAACACCCCATGGGGTGGCCGGCCAACTTAGGTGAGAGTCTTGAGGCTTGGTGGAAGTTTGAGGCTTGGAGAGAGCTTGGTGGTGAGAGGCTTTAGTTGTGTGGTTTTTGTGAGTGTAGGCTAGCAAGAAGAAGTGGTCTTCTTCTTCCTCTCTCTTTTCCCTACCTTCCTCTCCTTTAGGGACTTCTCTAGCAAGAAGTAAAGGAGAGCTCTTCTAGTTTCTTTTGTGAGACAAGAGCTTGCTCGTGTGGATACATATAGAGGCACGGACATTTGAACGTGCTAAAAGATCCAACAAATCCAAGGAAGAAGCGGGATTACAAAGGGCACGCAACAAAGGTAATATTCTCCTATAAGATAGGTTTAGAGAAATTTATTTTGTACGAGGTTTTCTTTCGCAAGGATCACTTGGAAGGGATCCTATTTTTCCGTTGCGCATATGCTATTTTGCATACGAGATCCCAACACATACAATAGAAGATCAAGAGGTATAACAAGAGGTATAAGCTTGTTTACTTTGATTAGTGTTCTTTTGTATTATGTATATAATTGTTTACAATTATATGTGGCTAATTTACTTAGACCCCGAAGACAAACACAAAAATCGGCAATCCGTACATCGTCTATTCCGCGGCTAATCGAAGAAAAGAGGTGGGTTGCTTGAACAATAAGTTTGTTCAAGTGACCACTCTAATCGAATAGCACAATGATGGACCGGTTGCTTGGGTAATCCGTCATTGTCTTGGATTATTTTTAATCCGGGGACGTAGATGGGATTGCCATGCACAAGAGACCAAGTTGAAGTGGGAAGCGAAGCTTCAACCGTCAAGTGGTATCAGAGCTTTGGTTATGCAAAACGTTCACTTGCCACCGCCCAAGGGTTCCACGCCTCCCAGCTTTTTGCCATCGTCCACCCTTGCTGCCGGTGTCCAGATGCTATCGGCCACTCCTCCGGCGACTCACCTTGGTTCCGACGACCAAGGGTTTGCCGACCATCCTCTTTGGTCGATGCAACATCCTCCACCAAGCTGTCCAATTTTCTAGACAACTTATTTCCTTCGTGTCGAAGCGTCGTTTGTGTTGGTGCATTCGGCCCAGGTCACGATTGACTAGGACTCGAGCTTGGCTCGAGAGATGTTTTGATGTTAGACAAAAACATATGACAATGTAATTGTCATGGTAAAGTCCAAGTCATGAGTACTTGTCATGGAAAGTCCAAGTGGGACACTTGGCATTTGGGAAAGTCCAACATGGGTTGGCAAGGGAAAGTCCAAGCATGGGTCTTGGCATGGAAAGTCCAACATGGGTTGGCAAGGGAAAGTCCAAGCATGGGTCTTGGCATGGAAAGTCCAACATGGGTTGGCAAGGGAAAGTCCAAGCTTGAGTCTTGGCATTTGAGAAGTCCAAGGGGTTTGATATTAGCGGCGTAAAGTCCAAGGGCAGAGTCTTGGTAGCATAAGTCCAATGGTTGGCGGCGTAAAGTCCAAGCGGAGTCTTGGCGGCATAAGTCCAATGTGCCTTGGCGGCGTAGACACCGTTAGCATGACATAGCTGATGGAAGCACCTGAAGGCTAGCGCGATGGATGAACAAGTCATGGATGACTTGGAGGGATCTGAGAGGCGTGAGGCTGATGGAGGTGGCTAGAAGGCTTATGTCTAGGCTGAGGGTGGTCTAGCAAGTATGGGGACACCATACTTGGGTTAAAACCTCATCTTTGAGGTTGGAAGTCGACTGACATTATGGCCGGTTCGACTGCCGAGAGTCGACTAGAGCTCGACTGCCACTTAGGGTTGAAATTGCCTTGGCGATCCGATCGCCATTGGAAGCGATGCGCGCGATCGCCATGGCGGATGGCGATCATTGCCATGAGGGCAGCACAGAATGCTCCATAATCGACTGGGCAGTCGGCTACGGGCGCTGACAGTCGACTGCCAAGAGATCCGTTGGAACTTGTCCAACGTGGATTAAGCTGTTGTCTCACAGCTACAATGTTGGCAGTCGACTGGGGCCTTATGGCAGTCGACTGCCAGGCAGAAATCTAGGTCACGCGGAAGGATAAAAGGAGCTCGACGGGAGGGTTTTTGCACATGGTTTCTTGAGCATCCTTGGGGCGATTTGTTGCTGCAAATCAGGGTCTCCAAGTCCATTCTTCAAGAAACCAAAAGCAAGCAATACAAAGCATTTGTAAAGTGTTTTCTGTTGGGAGTATGAGGAATACAATCAAAGTCCCACATTGGTAAGACATGGAAAAGATCATGTGCTTATAAGAAAAAAGATATCTCCATTGGTTTGAGGCCTTTTGGGTAAAGCCCAAAAACAAAACCATGAGGGCTTAGACCCAAAGTGGACAATATCATGCCATTGTGGAGATATGTGGATCTTATATGCACTAACAATTGGTATCAGAGCCGTGGTCCATGTCAAGCCATGAACCTCGAACGAAGGAAGTTGAGCTCCCACGTCCGGATCAAGAGAACCAGACATCAGGAAGGAAGTCTAGTTGGGTCGGGGGGACCGAACAACTGGCAGGAAGTCCTGGTGGGTTGAAGATCGGACATCAAGCAGAGAAAATCCTTCGAGGAGGGATAGGCTTGAGGGGGGGCCCAATGTGGTCCTTCGTTTGAGGGGGGGATTGTTGGGAGTATGAGGAATACAATCAAAGTCCCACATTGGTAAGACATGGAAAAGATCATGTGCTTATAAGAAAAAAGATATCTCCATTGGTTTGAGGCCTTTTGGGTAAAGCCCAAAAACAAAACCATGAGGGCTTAGACCCAAAGTGGACAATATCATGCCATTGTGGAGATATGTGGATCTTATATGCACTAACATTTTCTTTACTTGTATTGCATTATATTCCATTGTATTTGCTTGTATTTTCATTGTATTACTGTTGTATACATTGTACGAGGTTTCTCCACCTCCGGATTGTTCCGAGAAGGAGTTATTACATAGTGGTGTTCTTGTGGCATTGCTAGGGCTCGTTTGAGCCCAATCCGTGGAGTAGGAATCGTACGGTTCCGAACCACATTAAATATTTGTGTATTGGTGTGTTCGTGTTTGTCTTACTTCATTATTATTTTTATTATTATCATTCCGAACCACAATGTAGGCTCATGACTTTGTTAAGTCATCCCGAAGATACTCGGCCTGGATACGGATAGAGGCGATTCTAGCGAGGGTCGCTCCTGTTGATGTCTTTCCCGCTACACGTGATACGTCAGGTATACGTAGAGTAATTTCCTTTTATTGCAAAATTTGAAACTACGATTATGTCTGCACATGTTGTACAATGCATGTATGTGGTGTGTGTGATGTAATAAATTAGATTTATTGCTTTTTATTTCTTCCACTGCGCACATATTTATGATACATGTTCGAACACACACTTGTCGCAGTGCTGAAAATCCAACAGTGGTATCAGAGCCCAGGTTGTGTTTCGACATAATCGTAAAATTATTTTGCTATAGTCGTAATTGTATTTAGGGAAATTTTCTACTTCTGGAAGTTTAGAAGTATTTATGGAAATTTTCTACTTTTGGAAAGTCTAGAAGTATTTATGAAAATCTTCTACTTTTGGAAAGTTTAGAAGTATTTATGGAAATTAATACTTTCCATAAATAAAATATATGATTAGATTTGGAAATTTGTTTTCTAATTTAATCATGATTTGATTTGGGGAATCAAATCTAAAATATATTTTATTTCCATAAATAGTTTTGACAATTTAGGAAATTTGTTTCTTAAATTAAATTTGACTTTCCTTAATTAACACTTTTCATAAATAAAATATGTGATTAGATTTAGAAATTTATTTCCTAATTTAATCATGATTTGATTTGGAGAATCAAATCTAAAACATATTTTATTTCCATAAATAGTTATGACATATAAGGAAATCTTGTACATGTCATAATTGTATGTTATGTAATTGCATTAGATGCATATCATTATGTCATGCGTGTCGTGACATGTAGATGTATGTCATGCCATGTAGATAATAGTTATTTGCATGCAAAGAGGATGAGTCATAAAACCCTTATGTTGGTGCAATCGGCCCAGGTCACGATTGACCAGACTCGAGTTTGACTCGAGCGATGTTTTGATGTTTGACATGGAAATTTGACATCGATGTTTGACATTAATGTCTGATAATATTTTGGGGAGGTTGTTGGCACAATCGACCCAGGTCATGATTGACCGGACTCGAGTTTAACTCGAGGGGGATTTTGATGGCTGACTGGAGTTGACGATGTAATGGAAAGTCCAAGTCTTGAGTACTTGGCAAGGAAAAGTCCAAGCATGGGTCTTGACATGGAAAGTCTAACATGGGTTGGCAAGGGAAAGTCCAAGCTTGAGTCTTGGCATTTGTGAAAGTCCAAAGGGTTTGATATTGGCGGCGTAAAGTCCAAGCGGGAGTTTTGGCAGCATAAGTCCAATGGTTGGTGACGTAAAGTTCAAGCGGAGTCTTGGCAGTGTAAGTCCAATGTGCCTTGGTGGTGTAGACACCGTTAGCATGACATAGCCGATAGAAGCACCTGAAGGCTAGCGCATGGATGAACAAGTCATGGATGACTTGGAGGGATCCGAGAGGCGTGAGGCTGACGGAGGTGGCTAGAAGGCTTAGGTCTAGGCTAAGGGTGGTCTAGCAAGTATGGGAGAACCATACTTGGGTTAACACCTCATGTTTGAGGTGTGCCAGTTGACTGGTGCCATGTGACAGTTGACTAATATGAGTCAACTAGGGTTTGACTGCGAGAAGTGTCCCAGCAGTCGACTGCCAGAGGTGGGTAGTCGACTGCTAGCTCGAGCAGTCGACTGGTGCTCGAGAATTTGGACATAGAATGGAGTCTGACTCAACTACTGGGGTTAGCAGTCGAGTGAAGGCTCTATCAGTCGACTGATGTCCTATCTGTTGGATTTTTCTAGCGTGGATTATACCGTTGTCTCACAGCAACAGTGTCATCAGTCGACTGATGGTCCCAAGCAGTCGATTGATCGGTGATTTCCAGCCCAGACAAAAGCTTTAAATGGAGCTCGTGGAGGAGGAAATCACATCCAGTTTTTGAAGACCTTTGAGGTGATTTGTTGCTGCAAATCAGGGTCTCCAAGTGCAATTCAGGCAACCACAAAGCAAGCAATCAAAAGAGTATTTGTAAAGTTTTTCTTTGCATAGATTGTTGTATTCTTTTTGTATTTTCTTGTTTTACCTTGTATTACTTTTGTAATATGTTGTAAGAGGTTTCTCCGCCTCCGGATTATTTCGAGAAGGAGTTATTTGTGATTAGTGATTGCATGTGCATCACCAGAGCTCTTTAGAGCTCGATCCATGGAGTAGGAACGATTCGGTTCCGAACCATGTTATATGCTTGTATTGTGATTTGTGTTTGTCTATTTCGTTATTGCTTTATTATTATTCCGCTGCGCTCTAACGAAAATTGTAGAGACAAGCACAAATGAATTCCATCACACATCGAATCACCGCTATTCACCCCCCTCTCTAGCGGTCAACATTTCTTCTACAATTGGTATCAGAGCCTGAGGCTCTTCTACGGATTAACCGCCGGGAGCAAAAGACGCTAGAGGGTGAAGATGAAGTTGGAAGAACAACTAGGTTGGGACATCAACACACCGGTGCTTTACACCCTATATGGACTAGAAGGCTTCAATTCTTGGAAGAGAATAATTGAAGATTTTATCATGATAAGAGATTTTGAGGAGTGGTCCATCTTAATGGAAGGATTTGAATATCCAAGAGGACCAAAAGGTGGCTTCCTAAAAAAGAAGAGATGGAGTGAGGAGCAACTCCAACAATTTGAGAAAAATAAGAAGGTAATAAAATTTATTTTTGATTTAATTCCTAATAACTTCTTGTGTAGCCTAGGTGATTGCATGGATGCCAAGGAGCTTTGGAGGGAATTGGCCAAGCTCCATGAAGATCCATCACCGACTCAAGAAGAGGAGGCCGAGGATGAATCCTCATCCTCACAAGCGAGTGAGGATTCGGAAGTTGATAGGGAGTCAACCTTCGAATCAGTGGAAGAAGAGGAAAAAGTGGAAGAATCCTCCCATTCAAGGATTGAGGGGGAGGAGAGACCATCCACACCAGAGCCGGAGCAAAATCAAGAAGAAGCCTCAACCTCCGGGAGGGATGAAGAACCCACTCCGATCACCACCACAAATACCCTAGGTAACTCAAACAATTTAGGTTTAAATAAAAATCATATAATTTGCTTTGAGTGTAGGGAATCTGGGCACTATAAGAGTAAGTGCCCAAAGAGAGTAAGGAAAGCTCCACCGGCACCAAAGGTCAAGGATATCGGTCCCCCAACAATCAAGAGCAAGGAGCAAGTGATTTGCTTCAAATGCCGGCTACCGGGGCATTATAGGAGTTAATGCCCTAGGGGGAGCAAAAAGACCCAAAATGGAGCATCACATGTAGGGGGAGCTAAGGCTAACCCTAAGGTATATTTTAGTAATGCTCCTTCTAATTTAGATGTCAAAAAGCATGCTAGGAATTTTAATTCTCTTGCAATTTATCATGAAAAGCATGCTAGAAATAACAAATATTTTTGCCTAGGAGATATGAATATTCACTTTGAAACTAAGGAGAAATTTGGGACTAATGTCCCTAGAAAGACCTTACCTAGGGAATCCATCAAGAAAATAGAATACCACCTAGGTTTTAATCCTAAATGGACTAGGCATGTGCCTAGGAAGAACCATGCCCAAGGATTAAATCAAAATTTAAAAATTGGGCAATTAGAGGTTGAAAATCAAGCCTTGAGGACAAGGCTTGAGAAACTTGAAAAGACCCTTAAGATTATGCAAAATCAAATAAAAGGGTCAAATGGTCAAAGTCGAGGGTCTAAGTCCAAGAGTCAACACCTAGGGCCTAAGAGACAAGAGTCAACCAAGGGCAAGAAAGATTTGGGTCACAAACCTAAGCCTAAGGTGGCTTATCATAGTGTTCCATTTGATTATGGAACACAAATTAGGTTTAGAAAGACCAAGGATACTAGGGAAGTCATCCCTAAGGGTAACCAAGGTGTGTGCCTAGTGGCTAGGGTTTCTAAGAAATCTAGGGTAGCCACTAAAAAGGTTACAAGGGGAGTCACCCCTAGAGTTAACCATGGAAAGACCCAAATGACCAAGGCTAACAAGCCTAGAAGGGTCATTAGGAAGGTATTTAGGGAGCTCATCCCTAAGGAATACCTAGTAAACCCTAGGAGCTCAAATAGGTTTTGGGTTCCTAAGAGCGTGATTGATTCATGCTAGATGGATTTAGGGTGTGCCAACTTTAAATGAAAGGGTAGTTAACCTAACCATGGTAAAGGTGGTATTTTAGGTAATTTTTAAGGTTATGGATACCTTGGAAATAGGTTTGATCTTTGATCCTTAAAGATTTTAGGATGTGCCAATACATTTTTGGGATTATGAAAAATCAATTAAATTGACACAATTTAGGATTAAAGGTAGTAGTGTGTCATTTTGGGTTTTTGGTACACTTGAGAGATTAGTAGGAATATGGCAAAATATACTTAATTATATCAAATGACAATTAATACTAAGTTTTAGGTATTATTATACCTATACATTTTATGTGTCATGCTTTGTTTGCCATATAACATGTCATGACATCATGTTTATTTTTATCATTTATATGTCTTGATTATGTGTAGGAGTAAAGTTTAATGTCATGTGTTTTTAGATTATATCATATGTCATGACTTCATGATGATTGGTCATGCTTAATTATTGTTATAATTTATGCCATGATCATTCATGCATTTAAGTTAATGAAAATTGATTTAAGGGCAATGACATGACTTGGAGTCCCATTTATAAGGGAATCAAGTAGGGTTGCCTTAGAAAAATGCATGAAACCCTAGATTAGGAGAAAAAAACCCACATCTCGCATCACATTGACATGTATGTGTATTTATACACCCTAGATACATGTGAGATGCTAGGATGTGAGTTAAGTCCAAGGTGCATAGTTTTTACATCTAGATGAACTAAAACTCATATTATCATATTGGTGGATCATTGGAAAAGCTTGTGTACAAGTCATGTACATTGAGCCCAAGGAACATGATCCAATATAGGTTTTCAAAATCATTTTAAAATCATTTTAGAAAATCTTGGTGAAGTCTATCTTTTGATAGCGATCACCATTGATGAAGTTGATACAAAGTGAGCTAAAACATTGAAGTTTTTCTTCACTTTTGAATTTTTATCAATTTCGTTATTTTATGGGTAAAATATTTTTCTATCATTTTTCACCCATTGTATTAGTCATAAGTATTATATGTATGAAATTTTATATTTTTTCGATATACGTATAATTATTTATGCATTTCCGAAACTCAACTCTGATAACTGAAAATCGGATTTTTCAGTTATCAGTCAACTGCCCTTGGTGGCAGTCGACTGATCTCTGATAGAGTCGATTGACAAGCTGATTTCAGGAAAAACAAGGTTGTTTAGCCCATTTTCAGCCATGGTAAAGTTTCCTAACCACTTTTTACCCTAGGATATGCTTTGGGAAGCATTATTAAGAGTGAAAATCCATTGGATATGGATTAGAAGAGGTGTTTGGATGATGTATCAAATTTAAGGTGTGGAGAGTTCAATGTTGAACTTTAGACCTTATTTTTGATGGTTTAGAGTTCCTATTGGCTTAGGGACTTCCCAAGGATATTGTTGGTGCAATGGTCAGGGAGGAGCAAGCCTTTAGGGGGAGGTATCCATCAAGGGATGATGGATGATATTTTTCCTCATGAGGGGGAAAATGAAATTTTGAGAAACCCAATTTGGAAATTGGGAGAGTGTATAGGATTGCCTCTCTTGAGTGATACGGGACTTATCATTAGGAAGATGGTAGGCATCCTAGGTATTTTTGGACCAAGGGGGAGATTGTAAGATCTCATTGGGACATGAGACATTGACCTCCTTGGAGAGAAAACCATTTTAATGTTAGTCAAAAAGGGGGAGAATGTTTTGGGGGAGAATGTTATGGACAGTGTTATCAATTGTCAATTCGGAGAATTAGAGAGAATGTTTGAAATTACCAATTTGGGATAATTGGTAAGGGAAATTGAGTTAGTGTTCTAACTCAAAGGTATATATTTTTGTCAAACATCAAAAAGGGGGAGATTGTTGGTGCAATCGACCCAGGTCACGATTGACCGGACTCGAGTTTGACTCGAGCGGTGTTTTGATGTTTGACATGGAAGTTTGACATCAATGTTTGACATTGATGTCTGATAATGTTTTGGGGAGGTTGTTGGCACAATCGACCCGGGTCATGATTGACCGGACTCGAGTTTGACTCGAGGGGGATTTTGATGGTTGACTGGAGTTGACCATGTCATGGAAAGTCCAAGTCTTGAGTACTTGGCAAGGAAAAGTCCAAGCATGGGTCTTGGCATGGAAAGTTCAACAAGGGTTGGCAAGAGAAAGTCCAAGCTTGAGTCTTAACATTTGTGAAAGTCCAAAGGGTTTGATATTGGCGGCGTAAAGTCCAAGTGGGAGTCTTGGCAGCATTAGTCCAATGGTTGGCAGCGTAAAGTCCATGCGGAGTCTTGGTAGCGTAAGTCCAATGTGCCTTAGCGGTGTAGACACCGTTAGCATGACATAGCCGATGGAAGCACTTGAAGGCTAGCGCATGGATGAACAAGTCATGGATGACTTGGAGGGATCCGAGAGGCGTGAGGCTGACGGAGGTGGCTAGAAGGCTTAGGTCTAGACTAAGGGTGGTCTAGCAAGTATGGGGGAACCATACTTGGGTTAAAACCTCATGTTTGAGGTGTGTCAGTCGACTGGTGCCATGTGGCAGTCGACTGATATGAGTCAACTAGGGTTTGACTGCGGAAAGTGTCCCAGTTGATCGCCAGGTGGGCCGATCGACGATTGAGCAACCAATCGATCATGTGATCAATGATCGTGGTGCTCGAGAATTTGGGCACAGAACGGAGTCTAACTCGATTATTGGGGTTAGCAGTCGAGTGAAGGCTCCATCAGTCGACTGATGGACATGATCAGTCGACTGATGTCCTATCCGTTGGATTTTTCTAGCGTGGATTACACCATTGTCTCACAGCAACAGTGTCATCAGTCGATTGATGGTCCCGAGCAGTCGATTGATGGTCCCGAGCGGTCGACTGATCGGCGATTTCTAGCCCATGCAGAAGTTTTAAATGGAGCTTGTGGAGGAGGAAATCACATCCGGTTTTTGAAGGCCTTTGGGGCGATTTGTTGCTGTAAATCAGGGTCTCCAAGTGCAATTCAAGCAACCACAAAGCAAGCAATCAAAAGAGCATTTGTAAAGTTTTTCTTTGCATAGATTGTTGTATTCTTTTTGTATTTGCTTGTTTTACCTTGTATTACTTTTGTAATCTGTTGTAAGAGGTTTCTCCGCCTCCGGATTATTCTGAGGAGTTATTTGTGATTAGTGATTGCGTGTGCATCACTAGAGCTCTTTAGAGCTCGATCCGTAGAGTAGGAACCATTCGGTTCCGAACCATGTTATATGCTTGTGTTGTGATTTCTGTTTGTCTATTTTGTTATTGCTTTATTATTATTCCGCTGCGCGCTAACAAAAATTGTAGAGACAAGCACGAACAAATTCCATCACACATCGAATCGCCGCTATTCACACCCCTCTAGCGGTCAACATTTCCTCTACATCTTACTAAATATTAAAGCCTACACCTTCCATTAATATGGTTAGAACAAGAGTTCTGTTTCTTGTTTGGGTTGTTGGACTCTCTCCAAGCCCAGCTCGAACCTGAACATGTTCAAACCATGAAATAGTTTAATACTTATATGGTAGGAGTCAGAGGTCAATCGTTAGCTTTGGTTGTTGGACTCTCTCCAAGTCGGGCTAATTTGTTGAATGTGCTCTAACCATATTAAAACTATTTCTCGATTAATGGGTTGGCTTTAACCTGGAGCATCGGCTTGTTGGAATCTCTCCAAGGTCAATGTGAAGGGAGGTGAAGTTGGGTGCTATGCATATGATGCATACTTGTTAATGAGTTAACAATTCGATGTATGTGTGAACATTCAATTAGTTGATAGCACATTGTAATAGTTGCATATATATGATACACAATCGGTATATTTGATACCTACCATCGTAGATATGAATGGCTTGTTGGACTCTCTCCAAGGTTGTTCATATCTATGTTGGATATCAGCCCATTCGGAGATAGACCTACGATCTCCCGAAGTGATTTTGGGGTTTTTGAAATTTGAAAAATGAATG
Source organism: Wurfbainia villosa (assembly GCA_025175895.1). Taxonomy (NCBI): domain Eukaryota; kingdom Viridiplantae; phylum Streptophyta; class Magnoliopsida; order Zingiberales; family Zingiberaceae; genus Wurfbainia; species Wurfbainia villosa. The sequence continues at coordinate 14,332,914 of CM045996.1, read as the reverse complement.
AGATTTATAAATGTATGTTGATGCATTTAAAAATCATTTTCTCATATATGCTTGATTTGTATTTCAAGGTTAATTTATTGATCATGATGTCTTTGAATTTGCACTCTATTTTGGATTCAAATAAATTGACTGGGTCGAACATTTTGGACTGGCTTTTGGATTCAACCTGAGAATTGTTCTCAAGGTTGAAAAGCTTATGAATGTCCTCAAAGCGCCTCTTCCCGCTCGTCCTAGTGACAATGCAACTCCGGACCAATTGTTGGCCTATCAGAAACATATGATTGATTCTGAAATGATGAGTTGCATCATGTTAGCCACGATGATACCTGAGCTGCGGAAGCAGCATGAGCATATGGATGCTCATACCATAGTCTTTCATCTTTATGAGTTGGTTGATGAGCAAGTGAGATTCAAAAGGTTCGAAGTCTCTAAGCTCCTCTTCACCTCTGAGATGCAAGAAGGTTCATTTGTGGTACTGTTCAACATGCTGAAGACTGTGGAGTCTTCTGTGAAGCATGAGCAGGGGATGGTGTTGTTAGTTGATTCCTCGAAGAAAGGTTCTAAAAGGAAGTCAAAGGAACAACAAAAGGGGAAGAAAAAGGCTAAGAAGGCAGAACCAACACAAAAGGGCACTTGCCATCATTGTGGTAAGGAGGGCCATTGGCGAAGAAATTGCAAGATTTATCTTGAGTCTATGAAGAAGAATAGGGTATCGGATGCCCCATCTTCTTTAGATATCTTCGTTATTGATTGTCATTCTATTTCCTTAAACACTTGGGTATTGGATACAGGGTGTGGCTCATATATATGTAATGACATACATAGGCTAAGGAATAGAAGAAGACTCGTCAAGGGAGAGTCAAATTTACATGTTGGGAATGGAGCAAAGGTTGCTGCACTTGCCATAGAAACATATTTGTTGAGACTCCCTACAAGACTTGTCTTAGAACTGAACAATTGCTTTTATGTTCCTTCGTTGATAAAGAACATCATTTTTATTTCTTGTTTAAATAGAAATGGGTACCATTTGACTTTTAATAACATTTATTGTTACATAACTTTGAATGGAGATCTTTATGGGACTGGAACTTTAAGCAATGGTATTTATACGTTGGACGTATCCAGTGACATTTTCAATATCGAAGCGAGCAATAAGCGTGCTCAGAAAGATAATCAATTAGACTCCTATATGTGGCATTGTTGTCTTGGCCATGCAAGCAAGAAATGCATGTCCGAATTACACCGGTGTGGAATTCTGGAATCGTTTAAATTGGATTCATACGATACATGCGAATCATGCTTAAAAGGCAAGATGACTAAGTTACCTATTACAGGAAAAGGTAAACCAATGGGAGAGTTGCTTGGTCTAATACATACTAATGTATGCGGACCTATGTCAACTCAAGCTCTAAGAGGATATAACTACTTTATTACCTTCACCGATGATCACTCACGGTTTGGGTATGTGTTCTTGATGAAACACAAGTCTGAAGCCTTTGAAAGGTTCAAAGAATTCAGAAATGAAGTAGAGAAACAACATGACAAGAGTATTAAAATATTTCGATCGGATCGAGGTGGTGAATACTTGAGTCAAGAGTTTCTAGATTATCTAAGGGATAATGGTATATTATCTCAATGGACTCCGCCATATACACTGCAGCATAATAGTGTATCTGAGAGGTGTAACTGGACCTTGTTGGACATGGTCAGGTCGATGATGAATCATGCGAATCTTCCTAAGTCCTTTTGGGACTTGCACTTCAGACAGCTGTTTACTTGCTAAATAGAATGCCAACCAAGGTAGTCTCTACTACTCTATATGAGATATGGAATAGTAAGAAACCTCATGTATCTTACTTGAAGATATGGGGTTGTCCTGCTTATGTGAAGCGGACTGTATCAGATAAATTGGATGCTAAGTTTGATAAATATTTATTTATTAGATACCCTATGGAAACAAGGGGTTGCCAATTCTATCATCCTGTGGAACAAAAGGTGTTTGTTTCAAGGTATGCTATGTTTCTAGAGAAAGAGTTTCTCTTGCAAGAAAATAGTGGGAGTGTCATTCAGCTTGAGGAGGCTCGAGAGACTCAAATAGACATTGATGAGATACCTGGTGAAGCACCACAACCAATAACTCATAGTGATGAGCCATCGGCTGGACCTATTGTGACACCATATCTTCGTAGATCTGGTAGAACACGCAACATTCCTGAGAGATATGGATTTCTCGTAAGTGAATCGAACGATGTGTTACTCATTGATGATGAGGAGCCTACCAATTATGAAGAAGTTCTGAAAAGTTCAGAAAGGGATAAGTGGCTTAACGCCATGAAGTCGGAAATGGATTCCATGTATGAAAATCAAGTTTGGAACTTGGTTGACCCACCTGAAGGCATAAAGCCTATAGGGTGCAAGTGGGTTTTCAAGAAGAAAACCGATATGGATTGTAATGTGATTACCTATAAGGCTAGATTGGTGGCGAAAGGGTATCGTCAAAAGCAAGGTGTTGATTATGACGAGACCTATTCACTTGTTGCTATACTTAAATCCATTCGTATGCTCCTGGCCATAGCGGCTCATTATGATTATGAGATATGGCAGATGGATGTGAAAACAACTTTCCTTAATGGAAACCTACTCGAGGACCTATATATGATACAACCTGAGGGTTTCACATCGATTGATAAAACCAAGGTATGCAAACTGCAATGGTCCATATATGGACTGAAGCAAGCATCCAGGAGCTGGAATATCCATTTTGATGAGACAATCAAAAAGTTTGATTTCTCATAAAATCCAGACGAACCTTGTGTGTACAAGAAGGTTAGTGGGAGTGCAGTCATGTTCCTAGTATTGTATGTCGATGACATATTACTTATAGGAAACGATGTTTCAGTCTTACAGTCAGTTAAAATTTAGTTGTCCAAGACATTCTCCATGAAAGACCTGGGAGAAGTAACCTATATCCTCGGGATTAAGATCTATAGGGATAGATCGAAATGGTTGCTTGTGTTAATTATAGCCCTAGAACCAATCATGTGATGGTTGAATAGGGAACATTTTGTATCATATTCTATAAAGGCAAAGGATTGGTTATTATATATTTACGTCTTGCTTGTGCCAGCTAAATTAAATATATAATAATGCTCTAGAAAAGTAGGTTCATTAGCATGAACGCCTCATGTTATGTAGCACGAGTGTCACGAGCAGATTATCGGGTCGGACCGCTGCCAGGCTCACGAAGAGCAAGAGCAGCAATACGTAACTGAACGAAGTACAATTGTAGGTCAATTGATGACTTGATCTCACAAGTCATGGATATATGATATCAAGTTGACACATGGGTATATATTAGAGAATATATACTGAACTGACCCGCCATGAGAAAGTTTCATGGATCGTCATATGAGTGTCATAAACTTTCTCATGTGACTATTGGTATGAATAGTCCTCAAACCTGAAGTCACTACTGCCTCACATAAGGAGTTATGTACTTTGGTATCACAAACGCGTCACCCATAACAGGTGGACCATAAAGGCGACATCGGGTATATAACAAATTATGCGAAGGGATGTGAGTGATGTAGATGGGATCTATCCCTCCCATATGACGGGAGTGATATCTGTGGGCCCCTTGATTGAGTAGAACTACTAAAATGCATGGCCATGCTCGAATGAGTCAATATGAGATATTGAGCTCATTTGTTTGAGTTAGTTTACTCAGGGATCAAGAAACACATAGATTGATCGAGGATGACATGGTCTATGCCTCATTGGTCAATCTGATATCAAGGATAGAAGGACACGATCATACATTATAGTAGTCACGGAAAGGTTAGTCGGATCTTGACTTATTTCGTAACTTGGGTAGCAATGATGTATTGCTAGATGCCGCTCATTGCTTGTGTATCTAAAAGAGTTTAGATCCACTGCCAACGTTATGAGAGCCTATAGGGTCACACACAAAGAGCATGATGATTAGAAGAGATAGTGCATTCTAGTTTGACTAGAATTATTTGGGAATAAGCTTAAGTACAAAATGGTTTTTGGACTTTAAGCTTAAAGAGAATTTTAGCTTATTGATTTAATGAGATTAATTCAATATACTAAGCTTATTAATTTAATAAGATTAAATAAATATGTTATCATGATAGCCTAAGCTAAATTGATCTAATGAGATTAATTCAATATGATAACATAAGCTTATTGAATTAATAAGATTAATTCAACATGCATGAATGCCACCTAAGCATGCCACCTAAGCATGCCACCTAAGCTTGATGAGGTGGAAGGAAACAAAGGGTTTTGACCTTTGGATTTCCCCCACATGTGGCCGGCCATGTTTCAATGCAATTGATTGCATTGAATGTGATAGGAGATGAAAGGTTTTTCAAATCCTATAAAACACCCCATGGGGTGGCCGGCCAACTTAGGTGAGAGTCTTGAGGCTTGGTGGAAGTTTGAGGCTTGGAGAGAGCTTGGTGGTGAGAGGCTTTAGTTGTGTGGTTTTTGTGAGTGTAGGCCAGCAAGAAGAAGTGGTCTTCTTCTTCCTCTCTCTTTTCCCTACCTTCCTCTCCTTTAGGGACTTCTCTAGCAAGAAGTAAATGAGAGCTCTTCTAGTTTCTTTTGTGAGACAAGAGCTTGCTCGTGTGGATACATATAGAGGCATGGAAATTTGAACGTGCTAAAAGATCCAACAAATCCAAGGAAGAAGCGGGATTACAAAGGGCACGCAACAAAGGTAATATTCTCCTATAAGATAGGTTTAGAGAAATTTATTTTGTACGAGGTTTTCTTTCGCAAGGATCACTTGGAAGGGATCCTATTTTTCCGTTGTGCATATGCTATTTTGCATACGAGATCCCAACAGCTTGGTCTTTCGCGGTCTACATATATAGATCGAGTGCTAAAGAGGTTTAGCATGTCAGAATCCAAGAAAGGTTTCCTTCCCATCAGGCATGAGATACACCTTTCGAAGTCTATGTGTCCGCGCACAGAAGACGAGAGGATTTGCATGTGTAAGATTCCCTATGCATCCGCAATAGGATCTATCATGTATGTTATGTTATGTACGAGGCCTGACGTATCGTATGCTCTGAGTGTCACGAGCAGATACCAGTCTGATCCAGGAATGGATCATTGGGTGGCTGTTAAGATGATCCTTAAATACTTAAGAAGAACTAAGGATGTGTTTCTAATATATAGAGAAGGAGACATAGTGATACGCAGGTATATGGATGCCAGCTTCCAGACAGACAAGGATGATTCCAAGTCTCAGTTTGGGTATATATTCACCTGGATTGGAGGCGCAATAAGTTGGAAAGGTTCCAAGCAAGACCCTATAGCAGATTCTGCCACTGATTCAAAATACATTGCAGCTTCGGAAGCAGCAAAGGAAGCGGTTTGGATTAAGAAGTTCATTTCTGAACTTGATGTGGTCTCATCTATGATCCAAACATGTGCTTCGCCGCTATCATCTGATCAGAGAGATCCTAAGTAGGAAGGAAATATAAATAGAGAAGATTCCAACTGAAAGGAACTTAGCGGACCCTTTAACTAAGGTCTTACCTCAAAGTAAGTTTGAGGGTCATGTTAGAGCTTATGATATTGGATACCGTAGCGATTGGCATTAGCCAAGTGGGAGTTTGTTAGTAATATATGAGAGATGTCCTAAAACAATCGCCTTATGTTTGAACCATTTATATGATAAATGAAGATTCACTATTTGAGTATACATGTTTTCATGTATTTGATTAGATCTTAAAATCATTTACTGAATGTCCACGATACGATTCACATCATTAGAGAATTTGTGATTGGATCACAACTAGTGAGTATCTCTACATGTGTAATTGTGATGTATCGGAATTATCCCTAGTCGATGAATTGATGGATTTGGACACCATCAATTTTGTCGAGACTAGCACGAGGTATACTCCTTGGTGTATCCAAGCAGCTGATTCTCATTGGCTGGAGACATTGTGATGTCCGGAGTTAATCGTGGATGCTAGTTATGGTAACTAGTTCATTGGAGTGACCAGCTGTAAACTTCATATGGTTCTCTGCATATATAGATATGTCAATGAAGTTCTTACTGCAGCTTAAGTGCGATGTTCCTTTGACTTACGGTATTCAAGTCATCTTGGTCATGAAGACTTATGCTTTGACATCTTAAGCAAGCATCTCTGAGGAGATATGGACCCGGGATGATTGGGTATAAGTCAAAGCGATCGAAGGTGTTTGAATAACCTATAAAGGTTTCACCACTCCTTGCGAGGAGATGTATACCCATGACCTCTCATCGGATTGTTACTAAAGTCTTTGGCCAAAGCATTACATGTTTAGAGTAAGGTACTCTTGGATACATGTGCAGTAACTAGAATCCGTAGGATGAGGAAATGATACTTGGGCTAGGTGTGACGTAGTCAACCTAGTGGGGACTGACACTATAGACCATGTCCTGAACCAAGTGGGTATAAGATGCGTGAAGGGAACGTGGCACGATTCATTGTAGTTGCTGAAGGATTTCAGAAATAGTTCTGGATCAACCGTTGATCTTTTCGATTAATTGGGGATCATGATGTACTACTAGGTGCTACTCATGATCATTCTATAATTAATGGTTAATTATAGACGGCCAACATAAAACGAGAACCTATTTGGTCACACGCACAACGAGCGTAATCCGAAGGATTTAAAATGAGTTTGAGAATGAGATTCTCAGACCGAGAGAAACTAGATTTGGTTGGACCAAACAAGGATCGAGCATGAAATTGTTTTAGTCACAATGGAAGCGTGGATGGGCCGTGTCTTATGAAGACATGATGGATGAACCAAATTGGTTTGGTTCTAATCCAATGGTGAAGAATAAACCGAAGGGGTTTGGTTTATTTTAAACGAATGAACCAAAGTTGGTTCGGTTCGTTTTAACTTAAAATAGACCAACTCAGTTCGGTTTATTTTAACTTAAGTTATTAGAGAGGGTTAACGGGTTTTGGTTATGAACCAATAACCTTTAGGAGAATGTGTTCTCTATAAAAACACGGCTTAATGGTTTTTCGTGGAGAACTTTTGGTTGTTGGAAAAACCTAGCCGCCCAACCCTCTCCCTCTCTTCTCCTTGCCACTGCCCAAGGGTTCCATGCCACCCAGCTTTTTGTCGCCATCCACCCTTGCTATCGACGTCCAGCTACTGTCGGCCACTCCTCCGGTGACTCACCTTGGTTCCGGCGACCAAGGGTTGGCCGGCCATCCTCTTTGGCCGATGCAACATCCTCCACCAAGCTGTCCAGTTTTCTGGACAGCTTGTTTCCTTTGTGTTGGAGCATCATTTGGACGACGTTTGGAGCTCCGACAGTGGTTACCTTACTGGGGATTTGATCTTCGGTAATCCTCATAGGTGGAGGACGAAAGATTCGTCAAACGGTTGACGAATACCTCTCCGAAGAAGTGAGTTTTGGGGACTCGTTTTCGAATCCGAATTTTGATTCGGATTGTGATCTTCTCTCGATCACATCATCTTCGACACGAGGCTAGTGACTCATACGAAGACGAGGCTCGTGGCTTTGTGAAGTCATCCTGATGATACTCGGCGTGGATATGGATAGAGGCGATTCTAGCGAGAGTCACTTTGGTTGATGCCTTTCCCGCTATACGCGATACGTCAGGTATACGTAGAGTAATTTCCTTTTATTGTAAAATTTGAAACTACGATTATGTCTACACATATTGTACTATGCATGCGTGTGGTGTGTGTGATGTAATAAATTAGATTTATTGCTTTTTTATTTCTTCCGCTGCGCACATATTTATGAAACATGTTCGAACACACACTTGCCGCAATGCCGGAAACCCAACATCGGCGTGCCATCCCGACCGTCGGGCCCTCTCCTTAGGGTTTGGGCATTGCTTTCTTTATATAAACATCACGCCGGATCCTCGCAAAATCTGGAAAAAACCCTGGTCGCGTCAAGTTATCTGGCCGCACACGGCTGTGCAAAAACACATGGTCAGGCCATGTGTAAGGCTGTGGCGGCCATTTTCAAACCCTGGACATGGCCGTGTGTAGCCACACAGCCAGGTCATGTCCCACTCTATGTCAAGCTGCCAAATGCCTCCTTTTTTCTCCGAAAGTGCCCGTTTTCCCCATGGAATGCTATCCTACACACAAAAGTACAAAGAGCATATCTCTAAACCAGAAAACAGGAAATGCATGCAAAATAAAGTAGAATATGCATGAAACAAATATAAAACTAAACGAGATATGAGCGAAAACTACTCCTAAATGTTGGTGCAGTAGGCACCTAAGTCGAACCTGAGTTTTGATTATAGAAAACGATACAAAGTTAAGCTCATATTGTTATCTCACGAGCTAAATCAAGTGTGCAGAAAAGTGCTAACGCTGGAGCTGAAGGCTAGGGACACCGAGAGGACTTTAGAGGGAGCCGAAGACCTCAGGTGGAGACCGGAAGCAAGGCTTCAAAGGTAAATGTTGAGGTAAGCTCGAGTGAGTAAAGTGAAGTGAGGTCGTGTCCTTCGTATGGGGACCGCAGGATGGAGCCGGTACCTAAGGCCAAGAACAACGAGAGAAGATGCAACAGAGAGACAGAGAGGAACACTAAAATGAGTCTCTATTAAAAACAGAGGGAAGTAAGGAGATCGGGATTGCCGTCTGCCTTGCAACCCATTACAAGGGGACTTAAATAGAGAAGGAAAAGGTTAATCATCACATGCCGGGTGCTCATTTGGCCCCATCGTCACATGCGGAGATTCTTTTCTTCTCCACTAAGTCAAGACGAGTGGCGGGACATCGCCACTATTGACTCGCAAACCACGAGCACAAAACCATGAGCGCCCGTGGTTTTCACAAACCAGGAATCCAAGCGGACCCCGTTGAACAGTATGGCACATGGGCGGCCACCTTTGGGTGCTTATCAGGCACACTATTCGACATGACAAAAGAAAAGATACTCGTGGCTGACTCAGCCACGTTACAGACTGGGCCAACAGAGGCCGACACTGCCGACATGATGGTGCACTGGGAAACCGGGTCCTCCACGCTCCATTATTGACTCTGATAACGTACAACAACCTTGGCCGTGGTCAGACGGAGCCATCAGTTCTTGCACTCGAGACAGAATTCACCACCAATCTTCGCGGGCGCTGTTGCGCTCGCTTCCTCCGTATCAAAGCTTGAAAGGAGTATCGAGCTGTGCAAGGTGCTGTGTTAGTTGTACTCTGTCGGTAAAGGTGTCTGTGTGTGAAGTTTACTGCCCGCCGCTCTAATCCAGGAAACAAAAGATGTAACCTCCGTAAGGCGCAAGAGGCGCAATTGAGGGATAAGTTGAGTTCCTGAGATTCCGGTGACAGGAAGTAGCCACCGCCTTTGACGTCGGCAGCCACAACAAGCGCAATCCCGCCCAGCTCAGCCTTGTTCAAGACCATCAAAAGCAAGGATGGAAGGATCCTACTATTCGAATGGTGAACAACATGCTTTCTATGACTACACAGGAGACTTCTATGAGGACCAAACGAACATCGAGGTCTGGAGCGACCCAGACTACGATGAAAGAAGAAGTGAGGATTACAACGACTATCCTTACGATCGCATGTCTCCACAGTAACCAGTCTGGGGTTGTTGTGCCCATGAAGCGCCATCAGACTCATCTGATGACGGACAGTCACAGCTCGATTGTCCATGCCAGCGCGCTTCAGCATTCGGATTAGGCGGTGATTCCCTACGCTCTGAATCCGATGATAGTCGCACCTCGTCCGATTGGAAAATGGACGACGGCAATAGATCAGTGGCCAGCGATTCATCAGGTAAACCTTGCTCTAGCTCCACTGACTACTCTGGCTCTTGCAGGATTTTCCCTGAGACATCTTCATCTGAATGGGAGACAGCCATGACCTGCTTCTGTGAAGCGGCCTCGGTAGCATGCCTACGCTATTGATCGACTGAAGAGGAAGATCTACCTAGATGGGACGACGAACCGTCGAAAAATTCCCACTGTTCGCCGGCAAATAAAAGGATGTCCCATTCTTTTTCGGAAGGTGGTGGGGAGAGTGGTAGCCTAGTGCCACTTCCACCTTCCTTGCGTCTTCAGAGAGCGCCACCGCAAAAATGGATTTTTCGTCCGTACCATAGGCGCCCGAAGAAGATGAGCAGCTCCGGCGTAGGGTGACGACCAGAGAATGGAAAGGTGACCGAGCAGAAGTGGGCCCGTGGGCCTTGTACTATTCCAAAAGCCATCTCGGCACCTGTAAATCCAATCGTGGCCCAGAAAGAATGCCCAAGCCCAGCCCAAAGAAAGACGAGGCCGTGCAGACTGCGCTTCCGTTGGTATTCCGTGCAGCAGAGGAAACGAAAAGCGACAACAACAGACACCGCAAAGATTGGTGATGGAATTGCTGGTCCGTCAGGCAAGAACCAGCGATGGCTCTGTACAACCAGATGCCCGAAGGTTGTACATTATCAGAGTCAATAATGGAGCGTGGAGGACCCGGTTTCCTAGCGCACCATCGTGTCGGCAGTGTCGTCCTTAGGCGACGATCCGACCAAGACTTCCCATGAAAGGTCTATGTCGAGATCAGACGACAAGTGGCCGTCAAATTCACTTATATTACGAGCTAACTCTTTATTGTAGCCAAAAATTATGGCTATCGTTAACCGGCCACCAATCGCCGACATCGGGCTTCAACTGCTCACAATCGCTGAGCCATCAGTTCAACTGGCCAAGAAATCAGTTCAACCACTGGTCAAGGATCAACTTGGAGATGAGTCAAAACTCATCCCTTTCTTCAAGGGTGAGGTGGCCACTGATGTAGGATCTTGATGTGCTCGAGGAGGGGACTTCTAGGGCTATAAAAGGTCCATTCCTCTCCATTTGATTATCAAAAAGCTCTCCAAAAGGGTCCACAACGCCACGACTCTACGATGATGAAGTGCTACTACTCCGATGATCTAAGCTTGAGTTTTCATTTCTTTTTCATCGGTATAAGTTTAATTTAGCTCATCCCTTTCATATTATTGTATTACTCTTCTTGTCTCGGAGCTTTTTATCGTAACGAGGAGAGGGGGAGTGTCCCTCTACCTCAAGTCTTGGCTTTCTCTTGTACTCGCTTACTCCTACCTCCAACGAGGAAGAGTATTTTAGTCATTTGTCCTCCGTACATGGTCTAGGACCGTTAGGGCCTTGGATTAGCAGCCGAAGGCTGTGAACCAAGTAAAAACAAAGCTTTGCCTTATTTATTTTCCGCTGTGCACTCGTGTTTTAATCATACGAAAAGAAAAATTGTTTTGCGCTATTCACCCCCCTCTAGCGCTCAAATCGATCCAACAATTGGTATCAGAGTCGGGGGTGCTAAGATTTGGTGAAACCACTAATCTAGCTTTTTACAGATTTTTTTTCTTTTTTATTTCTGTTTATTTCGAATTTTTTCTCTCTTTCATTCGTTTAGTTTTTTTTTCTCCCGCACTACTAATCCAAGACGCGAGTCTTGGGACATTTTGATCGTTTGTGATGTTGTTAGGTTTTTTTTTGCTTCATTCTCTTGTTTTGTGTATCAATGGCCCATCTCGAGGGTTTTAGCACCGTTCGTCCTCCATTTTACAATGGAGATGACTTCCGTTATTGGAAGGGTCGGATGGAGTGCTTCCTTAAGACCCAAATCGAGATGTAGATCATAATCCAAACGGGATTCATACTTCTGACTAACGAAGTGGGTGAATCTTTGAATTATGACCAATGGACCAATGCTACAAAAATACAAGTCGAAGCCGACACCAAGGCGACTCAAATCCTTCAATACGGCTTATCCAAAGAGGAGCTTAATCCGTCGGCCCCTTCATCAGCGCAAAGGATCTTTGGACAAAACTGTTGGAGATCGATTTGAAGCTAGAGGGGGGGTGAATAGCTTGTTTTTCTTCTCTACAAAAATATTAGCGGAAGCACAACAAAAATAATAATAACACAAATGAAAAACACGCTAACACGATTCTTTTACATGGTTCGGAGATGGCGCTCCTACTCCACGGTGATCCTTGAGGTGGATCAACCCTAATCAAATCACTATGAAGCTTTCCTTTACAACAATCCTCCTCTTCTTACAAAGAATGAAACTTGAGCTTAGAGAGAGGAGGAGGAGATTTAAAAACACTAGAAAGCTTGAAAACTCGTGGAGGCTTGAGAGAATAATCAGAGAATGAGCATTAACCCCAAAAACCTCCACCAACCCTCTTTTTATAGAGAGAAGGCAGATTTTCTCGTTGGAGCACCATCACCGATGACAAAGATCACGATTGCCGGCATGTTAACGACCCACTCCAATAGCCGGATTTGTGGGATTCTGCAGTCGCTTCTTCAACGGGCATTCATCACCGACCGATGGAGTGATCACCGAGTGTGACTCTACTGCCCATATTTAACTTGATCGCTGGATCGCCACCGCTGGCGCCGATCGATCGCAACATCACGATCGCCATGACCAAAGCAATGATCGATGGTCCGGTTTCATCTTGACTCGCCGAGCACCGACTGGCCGATCGATACATCGTATCAGTCGACTGATACTCATCAAGTATGAATATTTCATACTTGATTTTTCCCCCTAGACCTAGAATCAACCTTCTAGCTCTTCCTTAAGCATTGCGCCTCCAGGATCCCTCCGAGTCCATGACTTGTTCATCCTTCGCGCTTTGCTTCCAAGAGCTTCCTTCAGTTTTGTCATGTCTTGGGTTTTCCTTTGCCAAGGCATGCTTGGACTTTTTGCCGCCAAGTCTACATGCTTGGACTTACGCTGCCAAGACTTGCCTTTGGACTTCCTTTTCCAAAATCCGTTTGGACTTAATGCCGCCAAGACAACATGCTTGGTCTTATGCCGCCAAACCTTTACCTTGGAATTCTCTTGCCAAGATCATACTTGGACTTTGCCTTTACCTGTCACTTAAACATGTTCATCATTAGATCACAATTTGTTGCCTAACTTAGATGATTATCCAAACATCAAAATGTTGGGGATCGATTGGCCGGCTAGAGGGGGGGGGGTGAATAGCCCTCGTTCGTTGGATGTCGTAATTCGCTCGTCTACAAAATGTTAGTGCAAGCGGAAGCAATAAACTAAGACAAGCGAATAGAAATAAAACAAAGACAATACAAACACGGAGATGTAACGTGGTTCACGGCTACGCCGCTAATCCACGATCCGATTCGTCCACGGTGAATCACTCCGAAATCTATCCACTAGATCTCTCCTTTGCACAAAGCTAGGTGGAGGTAACCTCTTTTACACAAAGATCACTCTTCTACAATGGAATGAAGATTAGAGCAAGTAGAAGAGTGGAAAATCGTTTAGGGCACTTTGGGAGTAGTTGGGCGTTCAAGCATTTTACCCCCCAAAGCCCCATCCCCTTCCTTTTTATAGAGGAAGAGGGTTTCTTCCTGTTGACACAAGAGCAGTCGACTGATGGCACCCATCACCGACCGTGGCCAGTAGCCGCTGCCCAATAACGATCGCTTACGTTGGATACTATCCATCGGTAATCGCATCACGATCGATGGCACCCATCACCGATCGATGTCAACGCCGAGTCCTCAAGGCAATGATCGATAGGCCATCACCGACCGCCTATGCGCCGAATGATCCGATCAACTTGATTCACCACATTAGACCACCGATCGACCCATCGATCAGCGGCCGACCGCCATGACATGGCACGATCGCGGTGTCGAAAAACCATCCGACACTTGGCCAAATGGCCAAGTTTCACCTAAGAGCTACCCCTTCCCGGGTTACAATCGCTCACTCTCATCCCTCGGAGTCCCTCGCCTTCGAAGTTCTCTTCGTTCGCAGCCACGTCCCTCGGCAGCATCAGGCGCATGACTCTGCAATGCTCCTTCGCGTCTCTTGCCTCGAAGTCTACTTCCTCCGGCTTCACTCCAAGCTCCTCGTCCGGCGGTCCCTCGGATGCTCCAAGCGCACGGCTTCCGCAAAGCTATCCTTCACCGACTCAAGGCATGAGTCATGAGATGTGAAACTCGCCATGGCTCCATGTGTGAATTACTAAGTCCTGCACGACTTCAACGCACATATCAAATCAACATATCAAACTAACTTAAACCCTTTGCCATACCATCAAAACCATATTACGGCAAGAGATTGCCCTAACAATCTCCCCCTTTTTGATGTGTGGCAATCCGTTTAAGTTAGGTAAAAACATTTGATATAAATTTTAAAGGAAAGAAAGCATGTAAACATAATCATGATATAGCAACATGCAACTCCCCCTTAATCCATGAAACTCCCCCTTAATTTCTCCCTTAATTTCTCCCCCTATCATAATTAACTTAAACATAATCATTTCTCCCCCTTTGACACCATCAAAAAGATTATCACTAAGTTAAAAGCACATGACATCAAGTCTAATAGAAAGAAAATACCACAAGTTGATTAAAAATCAGTCATTTATCCAGATGCGATCGATCGCATGTGAATTTCGGGATTTTCTGATTTTCAGACCGAATTTTAGAAATGCATTAAAAATTCTAGAAAATTCAAAAAAATCATGAAATTTGGGGAACACATTTCTTTTAAGTATATCTATCAGTGAAAAATATGTTTTCATGAAAAATCATTATATTTCCACGTATTTGCCAAAAATCCAAAAGCTTTAAAAACTACTAGGTTTTTGATCATAAGAGTATCCATTTTAACACCTAGTCTTGCATCCAATTGTTTCAAAACTTGAATACATATATTTTAAAGTAAGAAATTGTTTTGAAAACATATGAAATATCCAACCATGATCTTTGGGCAATATGTCTATGAATTAAACATAAGCCTTCCCCATGATTGGTCTATTATTGCTATTTTGATACTTTAAATGACCATCTAAATGCCATAGGCATTAGTGGACATTTGTATCATCCTAACATCTCACTCATGCTAAGTTTTCAATCAAGGTAGCCTATGGTGAGTGTGAGATGCATCCTACGGGGTATTTGTATATACTTAACCAATATGTTCATGCAATTCTATCATGGTTAAGTGTCAACCTAACATCCTACTTGATCATAATGACATATATGAATTAATTTCACATTATGATCATGAAATACATGTTTTTATCAAATTATAATCATGCCTTAGGTATTATATTATGATAAGCATGATTTAAATCTATTTCTCATGATAATGTGCCAAATGTCAAAACCATAAATCATGATTGCACACATACATAGCAATTACATTAATCATCATGATTTAAGCAATATTATCTATTTATGGGCACGTTATCATCACCCAACACTATCTAAAAAATGTTGTCCCGTCATCCTAAGTCAACCAAAATATGATATAGGCTAGGTCCATGTGGTTGACTACCCTAGGGTTATTCTAACCCTTAAGGATGGATTTTGGAACCCAAAATAAGTTCTTTCCTATTGGGTTCACTAGATATTCCTTGGGAATCCATTTTCTAGCAATTACTTTCTTTTTACCTTGTCCCCTAGCTATTAGGCATTTGTAGGCCTTTTCATTTTTCTTTTCCTTATATCCTAGGCCTTTTTTGTTAAAACTTACTCTTTGGCTCCCTATGATCATATTTAATGTGTTGGAGCCAATTGTGAATTTCTCTAGGGCTTTGGTTAAATAATCTACCTTTTCCCTTAATGCCCTATTTTCCTCTATGCATGCATCATTAACATCCAAAGGCATATAGTCATGTGAGCATGCATCATTATGACAAGAAGAAACATTATCATTTAAGCATGCTTTTTCTAGTTTTTGTTCTAAATCCTTAATTTGATTAAGCATGCTTTTATTTTTCTTTTTCATGCCAAATAACTCCTTAGTTAAACTAGAAATTATGGAAACTATTTTCTTAGGAGAGGCATTCGTTACCATAGTTTCCATATCCTCTTCTTCTTCTTCGGATGAGCAGGATGTAGAAGCTCCCCCTTCATTTGAGCTCTCCCCACTTGTGCTTGATTCTTCATTTGAGGAGGAGGAGAAATCCGAGTCATGAAGAGCCATTAGTGCTAGGTTGGAGTAGACGTGCTCTTCTTCTTCGGATGAGGATGAAGAGGCAAGGTCATCCCATGTCTTGGCTTTGAGTGCCATGGCCTTCCCTTTTCCTTTTGCCTTCTTCTCCTCTTCCTTCTTTTTACTTCCCTTCTTCTTCTTCTTTTCTTCTTTCTTCTTCCTTTCTTCCTTGCTCTTGTTTAGGAGGGGACAATTATCCCTTATATGTCCCTCTCCTTGGCAATTATAGCATATGACCTTCCCCCTTGGTCTTCTATTCCTATCATGAGATTTATCAAATCTAAGATTCTTAAATGCACGCCTTACCTTCCTTACCATGTAGGCTTCTTCCGTGCTATCCATGGAGGAGGTAGAGGCTTCATCGGATGAGGAGGAGGGGAGTTCCATCTTCTTCTTCCCCTTGTTTGCCATCAAGGCTACTCCTCTTGAGGGTTGGATTTTTGGCTCTTCTTGTATTCCTTCAAGCCTCGTTTCGTGGAGCTCCATGGTTGAGAAGAACTCCTCCAAGGTACTTACTTCCAAGTTCTTGGAGATGTAAAATGAATCCACCATGGAACTCCATCTTGAGGACCGGGGAAAGGCATCTATGGCCTTCATTACCATATCCCGGTTGGAAAGCTTTTCACCTACACTTGTTAAACCGGTTAGAATTTCCTTAAATCTAGAGTGTAGGGATTTTACCTTCTCTCCCTTTTCAAGTTTGATATTGGACAATTGGAAGCGAAGAACGTCTCTCCTTGCTAGCTTTGCCTCGGATGTGCCTTCATGGATTTCTATTAGTTTCTCCCACATTTCCTTGGCGCTAGCACACTCTCCTATCCTATTGACTTCTTGTTGAGGGAGGACATTGTATAGGTGGTGCTTGGCCTTTGAATTTGCCAAGTATTCTTCTCTTTGCCTCTTGCTCCACCAAGATTTCTCCAATGGCTCCCCATTTTAGTTCTTGGGAAACTCGAAACCGTTTTCCATTATTAAAAGGATTTCAAAGTCGGTTTCGAAGAATACCTCCATTCTCTTTTTCCACCAAGAGAATTCGCCGTCGAACTTTGGTGGATGGATGTTTGAGCCGGCCATTTTGAAAATTGCTTGTTGTGGCGCTTAGTCCTCGACAAGCTTTCCTTGGCTCTGATACCACTTGTTGGGGATCGATTGGCCGGCTAGAGGGGGGGGTGAATAGCCCTCGTTCATTGGATGTCGTAATTCGCTCGTCTACAAAATGTTAGCGCAAGCGGAAGCAATAAACTAAGACAAGCGAATAGAAATAAAACAAAGACAATACAAACACGGAGATGTAACGTGGTTCACGGCTACGCCGCTAATCCACGATCCGATTCGTCCACGGTGAATCACTCCGAAATCTATCCACTAGATCTCTCATTTGCACAAAGCTAGGTGGAGGTAACCTCTTTTACACAAAGATCACTCTTCTACAATGGAATGAAGATTAGAGCAAGTAGAAGAGTGGAAAATCGTTTAGGGCACTTTGGGAGTAGTTGGGCATTCAAGCATTTTACCCCCCAAAGCCCCATCCCCTTCCTTTTTATAGAGGAAGAGGATTTCTTCCCGTTGACACAGGAGCATCGATGACACCCATCACCGATCGGCCGTAGCCGCTGCCCAATAACGCACCGCTTTCACGCTTGGATACTATCGCGATCGCGGTATCATCGATCGATGGCACCCATCGATCGATCGATGTCAACCAATCCGAGTCCTCAACGAGTGACATCGATCGCCGTCCCTTGGTAGTCGATCGATAAAGCCATCGATCGACTTCCCATGCCGCAGCCGATCGATCGATTCACCACATTAGACCGATCTCGATCGACCCATCGACTCAGAGCAGTCGACTGCCATGACATGGCAGTCGACTGGTGTCGGGAAAAACCATCCGACACTTGCCCAAATGGCCAAGTTTCACCTAAGAGCTACCCCTTCCCGGGTTACAATGCTCACTCTCATCCCTCGGAGTCCCTCGCCTTCGAAGTTCTCTTCGTTCGCAGCCACGTCTCTCGGCAACATCAGGCGCACGGCTCTGCAATGCTCCTTCGCGTCTCTTGCCTCGAAGTCTACTTCCTCCGGCTTCACTCCAAGCTCCTCATCCGGCGGTCCCTCGGATGCTCCAAGCGCACGGCTTCCGCAAAGCTATCCTTCACCGACTCAAGGCACGAGTCATGAGATGTGAAACTCGCCATGGCTCCATGTGTGAATTACTATGTCCTGCACGACTTCAACGCACATATCAAATCAACATATCAAACTAACTTAAACCCTTTGCCATACCATCAAAACCATATTACGGCAAGAGATTGCCCTAACACAAAACATATAAATGCTTGGGGCATTGTTGCACCAACAATCTCCCCCTTTTTAATGTTTGACAATCATTTAAGTTAGGTATTTTAAAGATACACATGATCATATTACATAATCATATATCCAATTCTAACTTATACATTTCTTCTCCCCCTTTGACATACATCAAAAAGAGAAGAAATTATATATTTCATAGAAGAATTGAATGCGTTGTAATCTTGAACTAAGGTATAGAATTGAAATTTAGCTCCCCCTTAATCCAAGATATAGTTCATGATGAGTAAAATACATGTGGAGAAAAAGTCTATCAAACAATTTTTAAATCCTAACTTTGCACCAACAATGTAAATTTGGAAATGAAAAAGATACATCTTATGAAACTCACCCTAAAACACCGCATTAAACAGTCCAAAAAGTTTGTTTATACCCAGTATTATCATGCTAAAGTTTTAGGAGATCAAAGATATACTAAATATCAGAAAATGGAGCTATTTTTCAGAAAATACAGTGTATCAATCGACTGGTTTCTGAACCAGTCGACTGCTACGCTTGAAATCTAAAATTCAGCCTTTTTAGTCCAAATTCAGAAATGCGTTAGGAATTCCAGAAATCTCAAAAAATCATGAAATTTCGCATACACATTTCTGAAATCATACTTTATCAAGGAAAAATATTTTGAAAAATATATGTTTTTCAGATTTCGAGATTGATACAAACTTAGAAACTAACAAAAGTTCTAATGTTTTTGCAAACTTTGTATCACTTTTGTGTTTTACTTAAAAATTGTTTTTCAAAATATGATAAACATAGTTTAAAATATATTTTATTTGACATTTCCAATCATGTTCTTGGAGCTATATGCACATCAATTGTGTATAAGCCTTCCCAATGATTGGTCAAATGAAGGATTAATGTCTCTAGATGACACTTTGGTCCATAGTAATGCATCATAACAAGCATGATGAACCAAGTGCATCTTCCTAACATCTCACATGTTGTCTAAGTGGCTCAATACAAAAATCATGGTTTCCTAGGTATTTTGTGAGATGCTTAAAGGTATAAATCCTAGTATTTCTATAGGATCATGCAAACCTACACCTTTACTCAACCAAGCACATTCCAAGTTCTCTCCTAAGTGATGAAAATTCTACCTCGGGGAGAGCCTTGGTAAATATGTCGGCTAGGTTGGACTTGGATTCAATGTAATTAAGTTCAATGTCCCCCTTAGCCACATGATCTCTAATGAAGTGATGTTTCACTTCAATGTGCTTAGTCCTAGAGTGATGCACTGGATTTTTGGTCAAGTTTATGGTGCTCACATTGTCACAAAATACTTTCATGTTGGAGTAAGATAGCTCATAATCTTCTAAGGTATGTTTCATCCATAATAGTTGAGCTACACAACCACCCATAGCCACATACTCGACTTCGGTGGTGGATAGGGCAACACAAGGTTGCTTCCTACTACTCCAACTAACTAGGGAGGATCCAAGAAATTGGCATCCACCACTAGTATTCTTCCGATCCAATTTGCAACCGGCATAATCGGAATTGGTGTACCTAACCAAATCAAAAGACCTAGTCCTAGGGTACCATAGTCCTACATTTAGTGTGCCTTTAATATATCTTAAGATTCTCTTAACGACAACTAAATGAGATTCTTTTGCACAAGATTGATACCTAGCACACATACCAACCGCAAATAATATGTCGGGTCTACTAGCGGTTAAGTACAAGAGGCTACCAATCATGCTCCTATATAGTGTAAGATCAATTTGTTTGCCTTCATTATCACTATCTATTTTTTTATTGGTTGCCATTGGAGTTGAAACTACTTTAACATTTTTCAAACCAAATTTCTTAATCATTTCCTTAGCATATTTGGTTTGATAAATATAAATTCCTTCACTTGTTTGTTTAACTTGTAATCCTAGGAAGAAATTTAATTCCCCAACTAGACTCATTTCAAACTCTTTTTCCATATTCTTAATAAAGTCTTGGAGAAGTTCATCATTTGTTGACCCAAAGATAATGTCATCAACATATACTCGGGCTACAAAGATGTCCGTTGATGTTGACTTTATAAATAGAGTTTGATCTACACTACCCCTTTTAAAGTCCTTAGAAATTAAGAAAGATGATAATCTTTCAAACCAAGCCCGGGGAGCTTGTTTCAAACCATACAAAGCTTTCTTAAGCTTGTATACATGGTTTGGATAGTCCATATTCTCAAACCCGGGAGGTTGTTCTACATATACCTCTTCCTTAATAAACCCATTTAGGAATGCCGATTTGACATCAATTTGATGGAGTTTAAAACCCATATAGGAGACATATCCTAATAGTATTTTAATAGACTCTAACCTAGCAACCGGGGCATATGTTTCATCATAGTCAAGTCCTTCAACTTGATTAAAACCCCTTGCAACTAATCTTGCTTTATTTCTAGTGATATTTCCTTGGTCATCTAGTTTGTTCCTAAAAACCCATCTTGTAGTAATAATGGTGTTTTCATTAGGTCTAGGAACTAACTCTCATACTTGACTCCTTTCAAATTGAGCCAATTCATCTTGCATTGCTAAGATCCAATCCAGATCAAGTAATGCATCTTTGATTGTTTTGGGCTCAATTTAAGAAATTAGAGCTATATGACTAGTGGGATCCCTATGAAATGATCTAGTCCTAACACCTTGAGATAATTCACCCACAATTTGATCTAAGGGGTGATTTTGATGAATTCTTATGGTTCTAGGAGGTGTATTAATTTGTGTTTGATCATAATTAATCTCAATTCTTTGCTCATCATCGGAATCACCTCTTACTCCCCCTTGATTCAATCCTCCCCCTTGATCATTACCCCCTAAGGTTAAATCTTGAAATTGTTGGGTAATTTCTTGATTTTCATTATTAATATCATCATCAATAGGGGATTTCCTAGGGTATGTATTGGAAGTTTCATCAAATTGGACATTTGAAGATTCTTCAATCTTTTGAGTCCTTTTATTGTAAACTCTATACCCTACACTAGTGAATGAGTATCCAACTAGGATTCCCTCATCCTCTTTGGACTCAAACTTACCTAGGTTGTCTTTGGTATTTAAAATATAGACTTTACATCCAAAGACCTTAAAATAATGAATTGTTGGAATTGTACCATTCCACAATTCAAATGGAGTTTTTCCTAAAAACCTATGAATTAATACCCTATTTTGGATATAGCAAGCGGTGTTAACCGCTTCTGCCCACAAGTAGCTAGGTAAGGAGTATGCATTAAGCATTGTCCTAGCCGCTTCTTGTAGGGCACAATTTTTCCTTTCAACAACCCCATATTGTTGGGGTGTTCTAGGACAAGAAAACTCATGCTTGTACCCTTGTTCTAAGCAAAAAGTTGAGAAATTAGAATTCTCAAATTCTCCACCATGATCACTACGGATCCGGTTGATTTTGAGTTTTCTTTCATTTTCTACTCTTTTGCTAAATCCTATTATTATTCCTAGGGTTTCATCTTTATTTTTAAAGAAAAATACCCAAGTAAACCTAGAGAAATCATCTACTATTACTAGGCAATATTTACTACCAATCATAGAGGGGGTACTATGACAATCAAATAAGTCCATATGCAAAAGTTCTAAAGGCAAAGCGGTACTAAGTAAATTTTTACCTTTGTGTGATGTTTTTGATTGTTTCCCTTCTTGGCATGCATCACACATTTTGTCCTTGAGAAATTTGACTATGGCCAACCCTTTGACTAACTTCATTTTTGTTATTTTGGCTATGTTCTTCATGTTTATGTGTCCTAGCCTCCTATGCCAAAGTCAACTTTCTTCCTCTTTTGCAATAAGACACTTAGTAGAAGCATTAGGAGCATAGGATAAATCAACATAATATATATTTGATTTTCTAAAATCTATTATCATGCAATCATTTAGAGTTTTGTGTCTTATAAAACATTTTGAGGAATCAAATTTAACATCAAAGTTTGCATCACATAGTTGGCTTACACTAAGTAAATTAAATTTCATATTTTTAACTAATAATACTTTATGAATGGCAAGGTTGGGGGATACCTCAATTGTGCCCTTTCCTAGAATCTTAAGTTTGCCGCTATTACCAAATGATACTTTTCCTTTGCTAGTATGGTTGATAGTGGAGAATTTTCTCTCATTACCAGTCATGTGCTTTGAGCACCCACTATCAACTATCCACAAGCTTGGTTCTTCTACCTATATCACATGAAAAATACAATCCTTAGGTACCCAAATCTTAGGACCACTAGCATCAATTAGAAATTTCTTAGGTACCCAAGCTTTTCTACCCTTGCTTTTAATCATGGATTTTCTACTAACAAGAGATGTAAATGCTACCTCCTTTTCCTTAGGCTTATATCCCAATCTGGCCTTGTTGTAAATAGCCCTTTGATCCTTAATAATCATGTCTAGGTATTTAGAGTCATTAGTAAATTTTACTAAGCATGCTCTTAAGTTACCTATTTCTTTTCTTAATTCATCATTTTCATCCCTAAGGGTACATTCATCACTAGATAATTTACCACAAGATGATTCTACACTCTTAAGTGATTTAATCTCTATTTTTAAATCCTTAATCCTAGTTTTCGATCTATTCAAAGCATTTTGAAGACATGCAATAGTCTTGTAAAGTAAATCTACCTTAGGTGAGTTGTTTACCTCATCATCATCACTTGATGATGATTACCGCTGAAGAGGAAGAGGACTCCTCGCTTGAGCTCCCGGCTTCTTCCTCTAATGCCATGAGGGATAGATTCCGGGTGGCATGACATACTTCTTCATCGTCGGAAGAATCCTCCATGCTTAGGGTGTCCCATGTTTGAGCCACCATTGCCTCCTTCTTCTTCTTCTCCTTCTTTTCTTTCTTTTCTTTTCCTTCTCTTCCTTCTTCTTTAGTTCCGGGCAATTTGGCTTTATATGCCCTTTCTTGTTGCAACCAAAGAAAGTTACGTTAGAGATAGAATTTGAACTATTTGAAGACTTACCTCTTGAGGATTGGAACATCCTCCTCACATCTTTCTTGGTGAGTTTCCTTGACTTCCCACCAAATTTCTTAACGTAATGTGCCACCTCGCTTGCCGATAACTCATCTTCACTACTTGATGAGTCTTCCTCGGATTCGGATGAGGAGAACACTTCCTTCTTCTCCTTCTTCTTTTTGTCCTTCTTTCCTACAAAAAGAGCTATACCCTTCTCTTTCGATGAAGTGTTAGCTTGTTCATGTAATTGAAATTCACAAAATAGCTCATCTAACTTAACCAATGAAAGATCCCTAGAGACCTTATAGGCATCTACCATTGAGGCCCATAAGGTTGTTCTAGGGAAAGCTTGTAGCACATACCTTACAAGGTCTCGGTTTTTGACCTTTTCACCTATTACATGTAGTCCGTTGACTACTTCTTTGAAGCGACCGTGCATTTGGCTCACGGTTTCATTGGTCTTCATTGAGAAGCTTTGAAGTTGGCCAATTAGAAGATCTCTCTTGGCCCTTCTTGTTTCTTTGGATCCTTCGTTGAGCTCGATCAACTTCTCCCAAAGTTCCTTCGCCGATTCAAATGGCCCCACCTTGCTTAGTTGCTCTTTTGACAAACCACATTGAAGTGTGGTTGTTGCCTTGGCGTTGGCTTGAGCCTTCTTGGCCATGTCTATCGTCCAATCCTTCGTCGGTATGGGTGCTCCGTGTTCATCCACCGGCTTCTCGAAACCATCTACAACACTAAACCAATTCTCAATATCATTCATTAAGTAATACTCCATCCTACCTTTCCAATAACCGAAGTCATTGCCGTCGAAGAACAGAGGCCTCGCCGTGCTATACCCCTCTTGAAAATCCATTTTTTCTCCGGTTGATTGTTAGATCTTCTGATGCAATCCGGGCTCTGATACCACTTGTTGGAGATCAATTTGAAGCTAGAGGGGGGGTGAATAGCTTGTTTTTCTTCTCTACAAAAATATTAGCAGAAGCACAACAAAAATAATAATAACACAAATGAAAAACATGCTAACACGATTCTTTTACGTGGTTCGGAGATGGCGCTCCTACTCCACGGTGATCCTTGAGGTGGATCAACCCTAATCAAATCACTATGAAGCTTTCCTTTACAACAATCCTCCTCTTCTTACAAAGAATGAAACTTGAGCTTAGAGAGAGGAGGAGGAGATTTAAAAACACTAGAAAGCTTGAAAACTCGTGGAGGCTTGAGAGAATAATCAGAGAATGAGCATTAACCCCAAAAACCTCCACCAACCCTCTTTTTATAGAGAGAAGGCTGATTTTCCCATTGGAGCACCATCAGTCGACTGATGCACAGCATCAGTCGACTGTCGATGCGGTTAATTCATCAAGTATGAATATTTCATACTTGATTTTTCCCCCTAGACCTAGACTCAACCTTCTAGCTCTTCCTTAAGCCTTGCGCCTCCAGGATCCCTCCGAGTCTACGACTTGTTCATCCTTCGCACTTTGCTTCCAAGAGCTTCCTTCGGTTTTGTCATGTCTTGGGTTTTTCTTTGCCAAGGCATGCTTGGACTTTATGCCGCCAAGTCTACATGCTTGGACTTACGTTGCCAAGACTTGCCTTTGGACTTCCTTTGCCAAAATTCGTTTGGACTTAATGCCGCCAAGACAACATGCTTGGTCTTATGCCGCCAAACCTTTACCTTGGACTTCTCTTGCCAAGATCATACTTGGACTTTGCCTTTACCTGTCACTTAAACATGTTCATCATTAGATCATAATTTTGTTGCCTAACTTAGATGATTATCCAAACATCAAAACATATAAATGCTTGGGGCATTGTTGCACCAACAAAAACTAGTGGAGCTACACAAAGGGACCGATGAAGCCAAGGTATGTAAGCATGATCTCTTGTTCAATAAGTTATATAATCTAAAAATGCAGAAACACGAGACGGCGATGCAACTTCATGCTCGCGTTCAAGATATCATCAACAACCTACATGCAATCGGACAAAGGGTCGAAAATCGTGACCTTATTAGGTATGTACTAAACTCATTTCCTAGGACTACCTTGTGGGCATCCATGGTCGATGCCTACAAGGTCTCCAAGGATCTTTCAAAACTTAGATTAGATGAGTTGTTTTCTGATTTTAGACTCCATGAATAGTCTAACTCGGAACCCGAGAAGGGTATAGCACTTTTTGCAGGTTCGAAGAAGAAAACTGCGAGCAAGCCACCCCCGATGGAGGAAGAAGATAAATCCGATTCAGAGGTCGACCTGGAAATGGAGGCCGAACTAGTCAACCTAGTTCGGAGGATGGTCAAGGGCCGAAACAAACCGTCACTTGACCCAACGAAGGTAAGCCAAAAAGTTTTAATGTTAGGTGTTACGAATGCAACAGGTTTGGACATATCAAGTCCGAATGTCCGAAGCTCAAGAACAAAGCACCGAAACACAAAAAAGCACTCAACGCTACATGGGAAGAAGCGTCCGAGGAAGAAGACGATCATCGCGTCTTCATGGCTAAACCGATTGAATCGGAGATAGAGTCAGAATCGGAACACGAATCTGAAATCGAAGACGAATCGGATTGCGAAACTCTATTCAAGACAAGCCACGGATCCGCATCCGGTTCAAAAGATACACTCAAGGTAAGTTGATCCCTTATTAGTACGCTTTATATTGCAATTAAATTCTTAACTAGGAAATTAGCTAAGTCCGAGTCCAAGGTCGAGACCCTGGTTGAGGAGGTTAAACTCCTCAAACACGAGGTCTCCCTAACCTCTTCGACTAGTCGAGTTCGAGAGGAGGACTCAACTCGGGTTGAAAAGCTTGAAGTTGAGAACTCACTCTTGAAGAGTCAAGTCGAAGATCCTAGGAACACGTTGGAAAGGTTTACTTTGGGATCCAAAGGACTTGACCTCCTACTTGGATCGCAAAGGGTCGTGTACAACAAGGTCGGACTAAGGTTTATCTCAAATACGACCAACAAGTCGTATATGTCGATTGTAAGTCGACATAAAAAATGTGTCCAAGCATGGGTCCCTAAGACCGCTTTGATTTCAAACTTAGGATCAAACCAGTACTGGGTTCCCAAGGACCAAATCCACTATGTGGAGAGACCGAACCGATTCAACGGTCCAGGGGAAGCCAGTACAAAACTTGTTTGTGCTTTAACTTAGAAATTGCATGCTTAGGTTATTTATTTATTTTGATTTTTCTTTTTAGAATGGTTAGATAGGACTATAACTCATCAATACTGTTGGCATTGTTCGGAGGCTCGTTGGCTCCCATGTCCCCGGATTAAAATTTTCACTAATGAAAACTAATCCGAATGGGATGAGTTTCCTAAGCTCAACCAATTCATCGTCGTGCTAACGACTTGAGCGATCTCTTGAACAAACTAGTTGTTCAAGCAACAAAACTCTTCTAGTCGGTTAGCCGCGAAAGAGACGACGGATGGATCGCCAGTTTTTGTGTTTATCTTCGGGGTCCATGATTATACAAATACATATGGATGTAGACATGTATAATCAACACATACAAACATATTAATAAGAACATGCAAGGATCAATAATAAAGCTTGTAAAACTTTTATACCTCTCGATCTTCTATCGTATGTCCTAACCTCCTTGTAGACTTCGTGTGGGTGAAGATCCTCCACAAGTTGAAGCTTCCTAGATCTTCTTCAATCAAAAGAAAGAAGAACTCTCCTTCCCTTCTTGCTTGAGCCAACCACCAGCTTGATCTTTGCCGGCCCCAAGAAAAGAGAGAACAAGATGGCCAACCAAGGAACCAAACAAGGGAACAATCCCTAGCTCCTAGTGCCGCCAGCTAAGAGGAAAAGAAGAGGTGAAGAGGAATAGGTTGATCGCTGACCAAGGTAGAGGGAAAAGAGATAGGTGCCAGCAACCCCAAGGAAGAAGAAGGGAACCTCTCCTATGGTTGCCGCCCACTCCACCTTCAAAACCCTAGCCGCCCAACCAAACCCTAACCTCCCTAGGGTTTCTTGCCGCCCAAGCCAATGATAGGCAAAACCCTAATCTCCAAAAACCATCAACCTTCAACAACAAATTTTTCCGCCCACCTTAAGCCCCTTTTTATATAGTTAGGCCTAAGCCTTGTTTTAATCTCCACCGTTGGATCTAGGGATTTAATCTCAACCGTCGGATCTAGAGATTTAATCTCAACCGTCGGATCTAGAGATTTAATCTCCACCGTCAGTTCTAGGGATTTAATCTCAACCGTCGGATCTAGAAATTTAATCTCAACCGTTGGATCTAGAGATTTAATCTCCACCGTCGATTCTAAGGATTTAATCTCAACCGTCGGATCTAAAGATTTAATCTCAACCGTCGGATCTAGAGATTTAATCTCCACCATCGGGTTTAGAGTTTTGTTTTCCATCATTGGATCTAGGCTTCATGAGGTTTATATTAGGCTACGATAGGGACCATGAGGAGGAGTTGGATCTTGGCCACCCGATGGATCGGAACCACACAAACTTGATCCATCAATGATGTTCCATTCCACTAGAGGATCATCATTGAATTACCTCACCAACCCCCATAAATTAATATGGGCTCCAAATATTATTTGTACATCCATCTCCCAGTGTTTAAGATATCGAATGTCCGTTAATTAATTGATTTACTGACCATCAATCAATTAACATCTAACTCCTCGAGTAGTACCACTCAACCTTATCATCATGTTGACTAAGTCAACCAGCTGGGTTTACATGATGAACCTTATGAGCTCCTCAAGGGGACATCATCATCCTAATATATAGGACACAGCTTCCTCCTATAATCAACGGCACACCATGTAAATAATATCATTTCCCAACTTACCGGGCATATTGATTTAATCCATCTAAATCTCACCCTTTGGTAAATCAAAGAAATAAATACTAAGTACATGTGCCCGTTATTATATCGGGATTAAGAGAATGTACAACATAATATCCGAGGTCCGATTCAATTATGTAGTCAGCAATAAATTGAATCACCTCTATGTCGGTCCTGCTCAATACACCTAAGTATACTAGTGTAACTCTATGTTCTTGGAGCCCGAAGATAAACACAAAAACCGGCGATCCGTCCGTCGTCTCTTCCGCGACTAACCGACTAGAAGAGTTGTGTTGCTTGAACAACTAGTTTGTTCAAGCGATCGCTCAAGTCGTTAGCACGACGACAAATTGGTTGTACTTAGGAAACTCATCCCATCCGGATTAGTTTTTCATTAGTGAAAATTTTAATCCGGGGACATGGGAGCCAATGAGCCTCCGAAGCAATTCCTAACAAATGGTATCAAAGCCACGGTTTCCGGTTTTGTGTGTTTTGGATTCGGTTACTTTCATGCACATATCATATATTGAGTATGCCGGATAATAGTAGGATGTGCGTAGGCTAACTTTTTGGTTGCAGGCATAAGATCCCACTATTATGGCTATATGTGTGTATGTGATTGTTTGTGTGTGATTGTATGTATATTATTTGAATCCTCGGGGTTGACGAGGCTAGATTAGTATTTAATTATTGTAATTAAATACGACATTGTTTAGCCACTGATTTTAGTTTACTTTCGATCTAGATTATTTGTACACTCCTTCGTGGAGTATAGGATCGATGGATGTAAATTAAAATGATATATCTCGGCTTAGATCTCTTTATGTGGCTTGCGCACGAAAAAGGTGGAGCGGACGAGGTGGCGACACGGTGGGACGCATATTGGAGAACAAAGCCATAATAGTTGGAAAAATTCTGGTTTTTTCCATATTTATTGCCGATTTGTTTTATATGCATGTTGTGTGTGCTTGAAAATTCCTCATTTTCAATTTACTAAGTGGGAGAGGGATATTTTAATTAATTCCTGCGGCCTCCATTACAATTTGACGTGTGATGCAACAAACTTGCATGTCGGCTCTGAGTGCCTTCCTCCCTGTGGATGGGTTTGTTTGTGGATCACTAGGTCAAATAATGGTTATAGGAAATTATTTAGAAGCGTGTGTACTTCCACATCGGTAAGGCACATAATCCAAGATAATTCCCTTAGTATCGTGTAATGGTGCACACTTATATGCAAATAAAAAGTATCCTCCCCATCGGAGTCACTGCTTTTATTTGTAGGGCCAAAGAGGAACCAACTATTAATTTTATTTGTCAAAAAGTGAGGTTGACAAGATAATAAAATTAATGGGTAAAACCTCCTCTTACAAATGCAAAATTCGTATACGTCCACACAGCGTGGCATGCGATATTCTCGGTGTTTTGAGGTGTTGGTTGATTTCGAAATTTATTATTTTGAGGAATCAATAATATTTGAAATCTAATATTTTGATCATTGTGATTCTTAGGATTTTCAAAAGGCTTTCAACCCACTTGCTGTAATATTAAAAGAAATAAACTTACTGTACCCAAATAATATTGATTGGAAAAGAAATATGGATAGTGTCTTAACTGTCGATGAGTGTCCTCCTAAGCCTACGGATGATTCTGGGGAAAAGGAACTTTTCGGATACCAGAATCGGGCTGTCAGGCAGGAAGCCATGGTTGCTTAGAAGGTTTCTACTTCTAAGCCAAAAGGCAAAAAGAAGTAGAAACAAGGTGGAGCAAAAATGGCGGGTGGACCTCAGGGAGGAGTGAAGAAGCCGAAAGGCAAGTGCTTCACTTGTAAACAGACTGGACATGGGAAGAAAGACTTCCCCAACCTAAAGCAGAACAAAGGTAAATCTTCTGCCTGAGTCGTTGAAACATGTTTAGTGGTGTTATCTGTTGGTGCAGTAGGCACCTAAGTCGAACCTGAGTTTTGATTATAGCAAACGATACAAGTTTAAACTTATGTCGTTATCTCACGAGCTGAATCGAGTGTGCAGAAGATTGCTAAAGCTGGAGCTGAAGGCTAGCAACACTCGGAGGAAGCCGGGTGGTCGGGCGACACTCGAGTGACTTCGGAGGGAGCCAAAGGAATCGAGTGGAAGGCCAGAAGCAAAAGCGACATGGTAAGTATCGAGGTAAGCTCGTGTGTGCGAGCGTAAGTGAGGTCGTATCCTCCTTACGGGGATGGTCTTAAGCGTAGATCCGACCAAAGACACCCCATCGATGGTCTAGGTCGAGATCGGACGGTCGAAGGCCGTCGAAATAATGTTTTCTTTGAGCTAACTTTGCCTTGCAGCTAGCATCAGTCGACTGCCAGCTTGGAGGACTCGACTGCCCTTCATCGATCTTGTCTCTTATCAAGCCTTGATCGATGCTACCATCACGATCGATGGTCAATGATCAAGTCAAAGCTTATCACCCCATTTCAAGGAGGTTTTGTGTCCATTTGTGATTGGTTGAAGACCCATTCGATGAGGGGCTCAAAGGCTATAAAAGGAGGGCTTGTCTTAGGGTTTTTCATCAATTAAAAAGCTTCCAAGTGCTTCCGATACGCTCCGACTCTCCGACATCCCTACGACGAAGCGCTGCCGAGACGACGACTAGAGCTTCAACCTCCATCCTTTGAAGTCGTCGGTAACGAAAGTTTGAATCATATTTCAGTTTATAAGTTGTTCTTATTTTGAGCTTTAAATCATATCAAGGAGAGGGGGAGTGCCCCTCTACCTTGAGCTTTTATCATCTTGTGTATCCGTCTAACTCCTACCTCCAACGAGGAGGAGCTTTTTAGTAGTTTGCCCTCCGTACGTGGTCAAGGACCACTAGGGCCTTGGAGTAGTAGTCTTCGGCTACGAACCAAGTAAAACCTTTGTGTCTATTGTCTCTATTTTTGTTTTTATCTTCCGCTGTGTCTACTCGCGTTTTAACGAAAAATTTCTATCGCTATTCACCCACCCTCTAGCGATCCGATCGATCCAACATTATCTACCGGTACCTGGTGTGTAGATACAGGAGCCATTGATCATGTCTGCAATACTTTGCAGGGGTTCCAGGAAACCCGACGACTAGCTGAGGGAGAGATTACCGTCTACATGGGCAATGCTACAAAGGTGGCAGCTATTGCAGTGGGAGACGTTTATTTATCGTTTGATAGAAATAAAGTTTTGGTTTTGAGAAATTGTCTTTATGTACCTACATTTAGAAAGAATTTGATTTCGGTTTCTAAATTGTTTATGGATGGATATTCTATTTCTTTTAATGATAGAGTTGTTATAAAAAGAAATAGAGAGATTATCTGTTCAGGTACATTGGTTGGCAATTTGTATACTCTTGAACCAAAAGCTCCCACGATGCATATAGAAGTGAATAACTCATCTTCTAATTCCAATAAGAGAAAAGAACCTTCGAAGATGAACCAAACATATCTTTGGCATCTAAGGCTTGGTCATATTAACCTGAGTAGAATTCAAAGGTTGATAATTGATGGACCTTTGGGTTCATTAGTGGTGGAGGATCTCCCAACCTACGAATCTTGCTTGGAAGGTAAAATGACCAAGAGGCCTTTCAAGGCCAAGGGGTATAGAGCCAAAGATGTGTTAGAATTGGTTCATTCTGATTTGTGCGGTCCTATGTCTATCCAGGCTAGAGGTGGTTTTGAATATTTCGTCTCTTTTATAGATGATTATTCAAGATATGGATACATTTACTTGATCTTGCGAAGTCTGAATGCTTTGACAGGTTCAAAGAATTCAAGGCTGATGTGGAGAACCGTCAAGGTAAAAGTATCAAGACACTACGATCTGATCGTGGTGGCGAGTACCTCTTGGGAGAGTTTAGGAGTTACTTATCAGAGGCTGGGATTCAATCCCAATTGTCCGCTCCTGGCACACCCCAGCAGAATGGTGTGGCGGAGCGAAGGAATAGGACTCTTATGGAGATGGTTAGATCGATGATGAGTTATTCTGAGTTGCCAGTTTCATTCTGGGGGTATGCGCTGGATACGACAATGTATACTCTGAACTTGGTTCCATCTAAATCAATGCCTTCTACCCCCGTAGAATTGTGGACTGGGCGAAAGCCTAGTCTGAGACATATTCGGATATGGGAGTCCACATGTCTTTGAAGGCGATCTTGGTAAGTTGGAACCTCGTACAGAAGTATGCATGTTCGTGGGCTGCCCTAAAGAAATGAAAGGTGGTTTGTTTTATAATCCTAGAGATCAGAGGGTGATCGTTAGCACGAACGCCCGATTTCTAGAGGAAGACTATGTGATGAACCACAAGCCCAAGAGTAGGATTGTTCTGGAGGAATTAAGAGGGGAAGTCGCTGCTTCAGTACCACCGGTACAAGAGAAGATACCACAAGTCACTGCACCGTGTATCACAGAGCATACACAGGAGGCACCTCGTCATAGTGGGAGGGTTGTTAGACAACCCGAGAGATTCATGTTCTTGGGAGAGTCTTCGGACTTAGTCCCTGGTGAACATGAACTTGATCCCTGGACATATGACGAGGCACTCCAAGATAGAGATGCGGTATCTTGGCAAAGAGCGATGAATTCAGAGATAGAATCTATGGATTCCAATCATGTCTGGGAGCTAGTAGAACCACCCGATGGTGTGAAAGCCATTGGATGCAAGTGGATCTACAAGAGAAAGAGAGGAGTAGATGGGAAGGTTGAGACCTTCAAAGCTAGGCTTGTTGCGAAAGGGTATACTCAGAAAGAGGGTATCGATTATGAGGAGACCTTTCGCCGGTAGCTATGCTTAAGTCTATCCGGATTCTCTTATCTATAGCTGCTCATATGGATTATGAGATTTGGCAGATGGATGTCAAGACAACTTTCCTTAACGGAAGTCTTGAGGAAAACATCTATATGCAGCAACTAGAGGGATTCATTGCTAAAGCCAAAGAGCATCTAGTGTGTAAGCTTAATTGGTCCATTTATGGATTGAAGTAAGCTTCTAGATCTTGGAACATCCGCTTTGATGAGGTAATCCAGTCATATGGATTTATTCAAAGTCCGGATAAGCCATGTGTATACAAAAGATGTGACGGAAACGTAGTGGTATTTCTTGTACTATACGTAGATGACATTTTGTTAGTTGGCAACAATATCAAAGTGTTATCAGACGTAAGGGTATGGTTGTCCAAACAGTTTGACATGAAGGACTTGGGAGAAGTGGGACACATCCTTGGGATCAAAGTTATAAGGGATCGCAAGAAAAGGATGTTGTGCTTATCTCAAGCTTCATATATAGACACGGTCCTAGCTCGTTTTAGCATGTAGAACTCCAAGAAAGGTTTTCTACCCTTTAGGCATGGAGTTCCTTTATCTAAAGAGATGTGTCCCAAAACATCAAAGAAGATAGAGGAGATGAAGGCGGTTCCTTATGCTTCGGCAGTAGGAAGCCTCATGTATGCTATGCTATGTACGAGACCAGATATCTGCTTTGTCGTAGGCATGGTTAGCAGATATCAGAGTAATCCTGGACAGGGACATTAGACTGCGGTAAAGCATATATTGAAGTACCTGAGAAGGACTAGGTATTATATGCTGGTTTACCGGGCAGATCAATTAGTCCCTGTGGGTTACACGGATTCTGATTTCCAATCAGATAGGGATAACAGTAAGTCTACCTCGGGGTTTGTGTTTACTTTTGGAGGTGGAGCCATAGTATGGAGGAGTGTCAAGTAGAAATGCGTGGCACACTCTACCATGGAAGCTGAGTATGTGGCAGCCTCTGAGGCAGCAAAGGAAGCTGTATGGCTTAGGAACTTCTTGATGGACTTGGATGTGATTTCTGGTTTGCCCAGAACTATCACAATTTATTGTGATAACAGTGGTGCAGTTGCAAACTCGAAGGAACCACGAGCCCATAAGGCGAGTAAACACATAGAGCGCAAGTACCACCTGATACGAGAGATCGTAAAGCAAGGAGAAGTAGCTGTCGCCAAGATTGCATCAGAGAATAACCTGGCGGATCCATTCACTAAGGCCCTTCCAGCGAAAGCATTTGATAGGCATGTGGAGGACATGGGGATCAGATGTGTGGCAGTGTGATGACAGCATAGTCTTTTAGTATAAGTGAGAGATTGTTGGAATGTATACTGAAAGCCTAGCTCTTTTTGTATGAATATTTTTATTTTGAAATAAGAATCACATGATCATTCTTTGCACTTTATATTTATTATATGTGTGCATATTGTCTAATATTTTACATTGCAGATAACATGGTGCTTGGTGTGGCACAGAAGATCATGTTATCAATCCCTTGTAGAATATAAGTAGAGGCTCACGACCAAGATGGTTTTGGACAAACCATTGGCATGGTTGTAGTGTAGCTTGGTATTGTTTTGTCTTGAACATAGAGTTACACTAGTACACTTAGGTGTATTGAGCAGGACCGACATAGAGGTGATTCAATTTATTGCTGACTACATAATTGAATCGGACCTCGGATATTATATTGTACATGCTCTTAATCCCGATATAATAACGGGCACATGTACTTAGTATTTATTTCTTTGATTTACCAAAGGGTGAGATTTAGATGGATTAAATCAATATGCCCGGTAAGTTGCGAAATGATATTATTTACATGGTGTGCCGTTGATTATAGGAGGAAACCGTGTCCTATATATTAGGTTGATAATGTCCCCTTGAGGATCTCATAAGGTTCATCATGTAAACCCAGCTGGTTGACTTAGTCAACATGATGATAAGGTTGAGTGGTACTACTCGAGGAGTTAGATGTTAATTGATTGATGGTCAGTAAATCAATTAATTAACGGACATTCGATATCTTAAACATGGGGAGATGGATGTACAAATAATATATGGAGCCCATATTAATTTATGGGGGTTGGTGAGGTAATTCAATGATGATCCTCTAGTGGAATGGAACGTCATTGATGGATCAAGTTTGTGTGGTTCCGATCCATCGGGTGGCCAAGATCCAACTCCTCCTCATGGTCCCTATCGTAGCCTAATATGATCCTCATGAAGTCTAGATCCAAGGATGGAAAACAAAACTCTAGAACCGACGGTTGAGATTAAATCTCTAGATTCGACGGTTGAGATTAAATCTCTAGATTCGACGGTGGAGATTAAATCCCTAGAACCGATGGTTAAGATTAAATCTCTAAAACCAACGGTTGGGATGAAACCCTAGATCCGACGGTTGGGATTAAACCCTAGATCCGACGGTTGGGATGAAACCCTAGATCCGACGGTTGGGATGAAACCCTAGATCCGACGGTTGGGATTAAACCCTAGATCTGACGGTTGGGATGAAACCCTATATCCGACGGTTGGGATGAAACCCTAGATCCGACGGTTGGGATAAAACTCTAGATCCGACGGTTGGGATGAAACCCTAGAACCAACGGTTGAGATTAAATCAAGGCTTAAGCCTAACTCTATAAAAGGGAGACTTAAGTGGGCGGCAAGGGATGTTGTTTTTAGGAGAAATTAGGGTTTTGCCTCTCTAATCTTGGGCGGCAAGAAACCCTAGGAGAACAAGGGCTTGGGCGGCTAGGTTTTGGAAGTAGGGTGGGCGGCATCAAGAGAAGAAGAACCCTTCTTCTTCCTAAGGTTGGCCGGCACCTATCTCTCTTCCTTCTCTATTCCTAGGCCG
The DNA here is from genome assembly GCA_025175895.1 of Wurfbainia villosa. Classification (NCBI taxonomy): domain Eukaryota; kingdom Viridiplantae; phylum Streptophyta; class Magnoliopsida; order Zingiberales; family Zingiberaceae; genus Wurfbainia; species Wurfbainia villosa. The sequence continues at coordinate 14,297,051 of CM045996.1, read as the reverse complement.
GCACTCTTCCTCCTCCCTTTCTCCTTGGTGGCCGGCGACAACCTTTCTTCAAGGTTGGCCGGTGCTCTTCCTTCTCTCTTTCTCCTTGGTGGCCGGCGGCAACCTTTCTTCAAGGTTGGCCGGCGCTCAAGAAGCTACTCCTTGGCCGGCGGTTATATCAAGCTCCTTGGCTTAGTGGTTGGTTCTAGATAGGAGAAGGAGTTTTTGTTTTGGTTCTTCTCTTTGTTCGGAGCAAACAAGGAAGGGAAGAACGTGATCTAGGAGGCTTCAACTCATGGAGGATCTTCGCCCACACGATGTCCACGAGGAGGATAGGAAATACGGTAGAAGATCGAGAGGTATAAAAGTTTTACAACTTTTATTATTGATCTTTGCATGTCCTTATCTTTATGTTAGTATGTGTTGATTATACTAGTTTGCATTTGTATATATTTTGTATAATCATGGACCCCGAAGATAAACACAAAAACCGGCGATCCGTCCGTCGTCTCTTCCGCGGCTAACCAACTAGAAGAGTTATGTTGCTTGAACAACTAGTTTGTTCAAGCGATCGCTCAAGTTGTTAGCACGACGACAAATTGGTTGTGCTTAGGAAACTCATCCCATCCGGATTAGTTTTTCATTAGTGATAATTTTAATCCGGGGACATGGGAGCCAATGATCCTCCGAAGCAATTCCTAACAGACAAAACAATACCAAGCTACACTGCAACCATGCCAATGGTTTGTCCAAAACCATCTTGGTTGTGAGCCTCTACTTATATTCTATAAGGGACTGATAACATGATCTTCTGTGCCACACCAAGCACCATGTTATCTACAATGTAAAGTATTAGACAATATGCACACATATAATAAATATAAAGTGCAAACAATGATCATGTGATTCTTATTTCAAAATAAAAATGTTCATACAAAAGAGCTAGACTTTCAGTATACATTCCAACAATCTCCCACTTATACTAAAAGACTATGCTGTCATTACACTACCATACATCTGATCCCCATGTCCTCCACATGCCTATCAAACGCTTTCGCTGGAAGGGCCTTAGTGAATGGATATGCCATGTTATCTTCTGATGCAATCTTGGCGACAGCTACTTCTCCTCGCTTTACGATCTCTTGTATCAGGTGGTACTTGCGCTCTATGTGTTTACTCGCCTTATGGGCTCGTGGTTCCTTCGAGTTTGCAACTGCACCACTGTTATCATAATAAATTGTGATAGTTCTGGGCAAACCAGAAATCACATCCAAGTCCATCAAGAAGTTCCTGAGCCATACAGCTTCCTTGGCTGCCTCAGAGGCTGCCACATACTCAGCTTCCATGGTAGAGTCTGCCACACATTTCTGCTTGACACTCCTCCATACTATGGCTCCACCTCCAAAAGTAAACACAAACCCCGAGGTAGACTTACTGTTGTCCCTATCTGATTGGAAATCAGAATCCGTGTAACCCACAAGGACTAATTGATCTGCCCAGTAAACCAGCATATAATCCCTAGTCCTTCTCAGGTACTTCAATATATGCTTTACCGCAGTCCAATGTCCCTGTACAGGATTACTCTGATATCTGCTAACCATGCTCACGACAAAGCAGATATCTGGTCTCGTACATAGCATAGCATACATGAGGCTTCCTATTGCCGAAGCATAAGGAACCGCCTTCATCTCCTCTATCTCTTTTGATGTTTTGGGACACATCTCTTTAGATAAAGGTACTCCATGCTTAAAAGGTAGAAAACCTTTCTTGGAGTTCTGCATGCTAAAACGATCAAGGATAGTGTCAATGTATGAAGCTTGAGATAAGCACAACATCCTTTTCTTGCGATCCCTTATCACCTTGATCCCAAGGATGTGTCCCACTTCTCCCAAGTCCTTCCTATCAAACTGTTTGGACAACCATACCCTACGTCTGATAACACTCTGATATTGTTGCCAACTAACAAAATGTCATCTACGTATAGTACAAGAAATACTACTACGTTTCCATCACATCTCTTGTATACACAAGGCTCATCCGGACTTTGAATAAATCCATATGACTGGATTACCTCATCAAAGCGGATGTTCCAAGATCTAGAAGCTTACTTCAATCCATAAATGGACCAATTAAGCTTACACACAAGATGCTCTTTGCCCTTTGCAATGAATCCCTCTGGTTGCTTCATATAGATGTTTTCCTCAAGACTTCCGTTAAGGAAAGCTGTCTTGACATCCATCTGCCAAATCTCATAATCCTCATGAACAGCAATAGATAAGAGAATTCGGATAGACTTAAGCATAGTTACCGGTGAAAAGGTCTCCTCATAATCGATACCCTCTTTCTGAGTATACCCTTTCGCAACAAGCCTAGCTTTGAAGGTCTCAACCTTCCCGTCTACTCCTCTCTTTCTCTTGTAGATCCACTTGCATCCAATGACTTTCACACCATCGGGTGGTTCTACTAGCTCCCAGACATGATTAGAATCCATAGATTCTATCTCTGAATTCATTGATCTTTTCCAAGATACTGCATCTCTATCTTGGAGTGCCTCGTCATATGTCCAGGGATCCGATTCATGTTTATCAGGGACTAAGTCCGAAGACTCTCCCAAGAACATGAATCTCACGGGTTGTCTAACAACCCTCCCACTACGACGAGGTGCCTCCTGTTTACGCTCTGTGACACGCGGTATAGTGACTTGTGGTATTTCCTCTTGTACCGGTGGTACTGAAGTCGGGACTTCCCCTGTCAACTCCTCAAGAACAATCCTACTCGTGGGCTTGTGGTTCATCACATAGTCCTCTTCTAGAAATCTGGCATTCGTACTCACGATCACCTTCTGATCTCTAGGACTATAGAACAAACCACCCTTCGTTCCCTTAGGGTAGCCAACAAACAGCGTATACATGCGAGATTCCAACTTACGGCATCTCAGATTCGGCACATGTCTTTGGACTACCCCCAAATCGAATATGTCTTAGACTAGGCTTTCGATCCACAGTGCGTGGAGTAGAGAGTGCGGCTTAGATGGAACCAAGTTGTGTGTCTTTGTCGTTTCCAGAGCAAACCCCCAGAACAAATCAGGTAACTCAGAATAACTCATCATCGATCTGACCATCTCCATAAGAGTCTTATTCCTTCGCTCCGCCACACCATTCTGCTGGGGTGTGCCAAGTGCGGACAATTGGGATTGAATCCCAGCCTCTGATAAGTAACTCCTAAACTCTCCCAAGAGGTACTCGCCACCACGATTTGATCGTAGTGTCTTGATACTTTTACCTTGACGGTTCTCCACATCAGCCTTGAATTCTTTGAACCTGTCAAAGCATTCAGACTTGCGGCGCATCAAGTAAATGTATCCATAACTTGAATAATCGTCTATAAAAGAGACAAAGTATTCAAAGCCACCTCTAGCCTGGATAGACATAGGACCGCACAAATCAGAATGAACCAATTCCAATACATCTTTGGCTCTATACCCCTTAGCCTTAAAAGGCCTCTTGGTCATCTTACCTTCCAAGCAAGACTCGCAGGTTGGGAGATCTTCCACCACTAATGAACCCAAGGGTCCATCAGCTATCAACCTTTGAATTCTACTCAGGTTAATATGACCAAGTCTCAGGTGCCAAAGATATGCAGTTCATTTTCGAAGGTTCTTTTCTCTTATTAGACTTAGAAGATGAGTTATTCACTTCTATATGCATCGTGGGAGTTTTCGGTTCAAGAGTGTATAAATTGCCAACCAATGTACCAGAACAGATAATCTCCCTATTCCTTTTTATAACAACTTTGTCATTAAAAGAAACAGAATATACATCCAGAAACAATTTAGAAACTGAAATTAGATTCTTTCTAAAAGTAGGTACATAAAGACAATTTCTCAAAACCAAAAGTTTATTCCTATCAAAAGATAAATAAACGTCTCCCACTGCAATAGCTGCCACCTTTGAAGCATTGCCCATGAAGACGATAATCTCTCCCTCAGCTAGTCGTCGGGTTTCCTGGAACCCCTGCAAAGTATTACAGACATGATCAGTGGCTCATGTATCTACACACCAGGTACTGGTAGATAACACCGCTAAACATGTTTCAACAACTAAACAAGAAGATATACCTTTGTTCTTTCGGCGAGGACAATCCGCCTTCCAATGTCCAGTCTGCTTGCAAGTGAAGCACTTGCCTTTTGGCTTCTTCACTCCTGCCTGAGGTCCTACTGCCACTTTCTTTGCTCCACCTTGCTTCTTATTCTTCTTACCTTTCGGTTTAGAAGTAGAAACCTTTTGAGCAACCATGGCTTGAGCGCTTTGATGAAAAAGCCCCTCTGCCGCCTGGAGTATTGTCAGAAGCTCCGCCAACGAATACAACCTTTTGTTCATGTTGTAGTTGAGGCGGAACTGCTCAAAACTCCTAGGAAGAAACTAGAGAATGATATCGAACTGGGTTTCCCCATCGATCTCAGCTCCGAGGAATTCCATCTCATTCAGATGAGCCATCATCTTGAGAACATGGTCCCTGATGGGTGTTCATGTTGGAATACTCGTGCTTCTCGGAGGCTCATTGGCTCCCATGTCCCCGGATTAAAATTATCACTAATGAAAACTAATCCGGATGGGATGAGTTTCCTAAGCACAACCAATTCGTCATCGTGCTAACGACTTGAGCGATCGCTTGAACAAACTAGTTGTTCAAGCAACATAACTCTTCTAGTCGGTTAGCCGCGGAAGAGACGATGGATGGATCGCCAGTTTTTTGTGTTTATCTTGGGGTCCATGATTATACAAATACATACAAATGTAAACTAGTATAATCAACACATACTAACATAAAGAACATAAGCTAGCATATTAATAAGAATATGCAAAGATCAATAATAAAAGTTGTAAAACTTTTATACCTCTCGATCTTCTATCGTATGTCCTAACCTCCTTGTAGACTTCGTGTGGGCGAAGATCCTCCACAAGTTGAAGCTTCGTAGATCTCCTTCAATCCAAAGAAAGAAGAACTCTCTTTTCCTTCTTGCTTGAGCCAACCACCAATTCACAAAGAATTGATGCCGCCGGCCCCAAGAATGGAGAGAACAAAATGGAAACAACCAAGGAACCGAACAAGGGACAAACCCTTGCTCCTAATGCCGCCGGCCAAGAGAAAAAGAAGAGGAGAAGAGGAATAGGTTGAGCGCCGACCAAGGTAGAGGGAAAATATCTAGGAGCCGGCCACACCCTAGGAAGAAGAAGAAGAGATCCTCTCCTATAGTTGCCACCCACTTTCTCCTCCAAAACCTAGCCGCCCAACCAAGGAAAAGAAAGCTCTAGGGTTTCTTGCCGCCCACTAATGGAAGGCCAAACCCTAATTTCCAAAACCAACCTCTAACTCAAAATTGTCTTCCTGCCCAACCAATAGAGCCTTATTTATAGAGTTAGGCTTAAGCCTTGGTTTAATCTCCACCGTTGGTTCTAGGGATTTAATCTCAACCGTCGGATCTAGAGATTTAATCTCAACTGTCGGATCTAGAGATTTAAGCTCAACCGTCGGTTCTAGGGATTTAATCTTAACCGTTGGATCTAGAGATTTAATCTCAACCGTCGGATCTAGAGATTTAATCTCAACCGTCGGATCTAGAGATTTAATCTCAACCGTCGGTTCTAGGGATTTAATCTCAACCGTCAGATCTAGATATTTAATCTCATCCGTTGGATCTAGAGAATTAATCTCAACCGTCGGTTCTAGAGATTTGTTTTCCATCATTGGATCTAGACTTCATGAGGATTATATTAGGCTATGATAGGGACCATGAGGAGGAGTTGGATCTTGGCCACCCGATGGATCGGAACCACACAAACTTGATCCATCAATGATGTTCCATTCCACTAGAGGATCATCATTGAATTACCTCACCAACCCCCATAAATTAATATGGGCTCCATATATTATTTGTACATCCATCTCCCCGTGTTTAAGATATCGAATGTCCGTCAATTGATTGATTTACTGACGATTAATCAATTAACATTTAACTCCTCGAGTAGTACCACTCAACCTTATCATCATGTTGACTAAGTCAACCTGCAGGGTTTACATGATGAACCTTATGAGCTCCTCAAGGGGACATCATCAACCTAATATATAGGACACGGTTTCCTCCTATAATCAATGGCACACCATGTAAATAATATCATTTCCCAACTTACCGGGCATATTGATTTAATCCATAGAAATCTCACCCTTTGGTAAATCAAAGAAATAAATACTAAGTACATGTTCCCGTTATTATATCGGGATTAAGAGCATGTACAACATAATATCCGAGGTCTTATTCAATTATGTAGTCAGCAATAAATTGAATCACCTCTATGTCGGTCCTGCTCAATACACCTAAGTGTACTAGTGTAACTCTATGTTCAAGACAAAACAATACCAAGCTACACTACAACCATGCCAATGGTTTGTCCAAAACCATCTTGGTTGTGAGCCTCTTCTTATATTCTACAAGGGACTGATAACATGATCTTCTGTGCCACACCAAGCACCATGTTATCTACAATGTAAAATATTAGACAATATGCACACATATAATAAATATAAAGTGCAAACAATGATCATGTGATTCTTATTTCAAAAATAAAAATGTTCATACAAAAAGCTAGGCTTTCAGTATACATCCCAACAATCTCCCACTTATACTAAAAGACTATGTTGTCATCACACTGCCATACATCTGATTCCCCTTCCCTCCACATGCCTATCAAAGCTCTCGCTAGAAGGGCCTTAGTGAAAGGGTCTACCAGGTCATCCTCTGATGCAATCTTGGTAACAACAACTTCTACCTCTTTTACGATTTCTCGTATCAGGTGGTACTTGCGCTCTATGCATTTACTTACCTTATGGGCTCGTGGTTCCTTCGAGTTTGCAACTGCCCCATTATTATCACAATAAATTGTGATATTTCTGGGCAAACCAGGAATCACATCCAAGTCCATCAGGAAGTTCCTGAGCCACCCAGCTTCTTTGGCCGCCTCATAGGCTGCCACATACTCAGCTTTCATGGTGGAGTCCGCCACACATTTCTGCTGGACACTTCTCTATAGAATGGCTCCACCTCCCAAAGTAAATACAAAACCCCGAGGTAGACTTACTGTTATCCCTATCAGATTGGAAATCGGAATCCATGTAACCCACAAGGAGTAATTGGTCTGCTTAGTAAACTAGCATATAATCCCTAGTCCTTCTCAGGCACTACAATATATGCTTTACCGCAGTCCAATGTCCCTGTCCTGGATTACTCTGATATCTGCTAACCATGCCCACGACAAAGTAGATATCTGGTCTCGTACATAGCATGGCATATATGAGGCTTCCTACTGCCGAAGCATAAGGAACTGCCTTAATCTCCTCTATCTCCTCAGATGATCTAGGACTCATCTCCTCAGATAAAGGAACTCCATGCCTGAAAGGTAGAAAACCATTCTTGGAGTTTTGCATGCTAAAACGATCCATTATCGTGTCTATGTATGAAGCTTGGGATTAGCACACTAACCTTGATCCCAATGATGTGTCCCACTTCTCCCAAGTCCTTTAAAACTGTTTGGACAACCATACCCTTACGTCCGATAACATTCCGATATTGTTGCCAACTATCAAAATATTATCTATGTATAGTACAAGAAATACCACTACATTTCCGTCACATCTCTTGTATACATAAGACTCATCCGGACTTTGAATAAATCCATAAATATGGATTTACCTTATCAAAGCAGATGTTCCAAGACCTCGAAGCTTGTTTCAATCCATAAATGGACCGATTAAGCTTACATACAAGATGCTCTTTGCCCTTAGCAATGAATCCCTCTGGTTGCTTCATATAGATGTTCTCCTCAAGACTTCCATTAAGGAAAGCTGTCTTGACATCCATCTGCCACACCTCATAATCCATATGAGCTGCTATGCATAAGGGCTCCCAGACCTGATTTGAATCCATAGATTCAATCTCAGTATTCATTGCACTTTGCAAAGATGCTGCATCTATATCTTGGATTGCCTCGTCATATGTCTAGGGATCAAGTTCATGTTCGCCAGGGACCAAATCAGAAGATTCTCCCAAGAACATGAATCTATCAGGCTGTCTCACAACCCTCCCACTATGACGAGGTATCACCTGTGTATCCTCTGTGACACGCAGTGCAGTGACATGTGGTATATCCTCTTGTACCGGTGGTACTGAAGTCGGGACTTCCCCTGTCAACTCCTCAAGAACAATCCTACTCATGGGCTTGTGGTTCATCACATAGTCCTCCTCTAGAAATCTGGCATTCGTACTAACGATCACCCTCTGATCTCTAGGACTATAAAACAAACCACCCTTCGTTCCCTTAGGATAACCAACAAATAAGTGCAATTATGTACGAGGTTCCAACTTACCAGTATCTGCCTTCAGCACATGTGCTGGACTCCCCATATCCGAATATGTCTTAGACTAGGCTTTCGCCCGATCCACAACTCTGTGGGAGTAGAAGGTACTGATTTAGATGGAACCAAGTTCAGAATGTACACCGCCGTATCTAGAGCATATCCCCAGAACGAATCTGGCAAGTCAGAATAACTCATCGTCGATCTAACCATCTCCATAAGAGTCCTATTCCTTCGCTCTACTACACCGTTCTACTGGGGTGTGCCAGGTGCAGACAATTGGGATTGAATCCCAACCTCTGATAAGTAGTTCCTAAACTCTCCCAAGAGGTACTAACCACCACGATCAGATCATAGTGTCATCCATATCTTGAATAATCATCTATGAAAGAGACGAAATATTCGAGACTACCTCTTGCCTAGATAGTCATAGGACCACACAAATTAGAATGAACCATTCCTAACACATCTTTGGCTTTATACCCCTTGGCCTAAAGAGGCCTCTCGATCATTTTACCTTCCCAGCAAGATTCGCAGGTTGGGAGATCCTCCACCACTAATGAACCCAAAGGTCCATCAGCTATCAACCTTTGAATTCTACTCAGGTTAATATGACCAAGCCTTAGATGCCAAAGATATGTTTGGTTCATCTTCGAAGGTTCTTTTCTCTTATTAGAATTAGAAGATGAGTTATAAACTTTAATTTGCATCGTGGGAGGTTTTTGGTTCAAGTGTTTACAGATTTCCTATCAATGTACCTGAACAGATATTTTCCCTATTCCTTTTTATAACAACTCTGTCATTAAAAGAAATAGAATATCCATCCACAAACAATTTAGAAACCGAAATTAAATTCTTTCTAAATAAAGGTACATAAAGGGAATTTTCCATAACCAAAATTTTATTTTTCTTAAGAGATAAATAAAACTTCTCCCACTGCAATAGCCGCCACCTTCATGGCATTGCCCAAGTAAATGGTAATCTCCCCTTTAGCTAGTCGTCGGGTTTCCTGGAACCCCTGCAAAGTGTTGCAGACTTGATTAGTGGCTCTCGTATCTACACACCAGGTGCCGGTAGATAATGCCTCGAACCATGTTTCAACAACTGGACCAAAGGATATACATTTGTTCTTGCTTCGGATTGGGATAATCCTTCTTCTTATGTCCAGTCTGCTTGCAAGTGAAGTACTTGCCTTTCGGCTTCTTCACTCCTCCCTGAGATCCTCCCACCACTTTTGCTCCACCTTTTTTCTCCTTCTTCTAGCCTTTCGGCTTAGAAGTAGAAACCTTTTTGAGCAACAATGGCTTGAGGACACTCTTTGAAGAGTGCATACTTGTACTTCTTAGCAGATAAGACAGTATGTAGATTCTTTTCCAATCAACATTATTTGGGTACAGTAAGTTTATTTCCTTTAGTATCATAGTAAGTGGACTGAAAGTCATTTTTGAAAATCCTAAGAATCACAATGATCAAAATATTAGATTTCAAATATTATTGATTCCTCAAAACAATAAAATTCCGAAATCAACCAACACCTCAAAACACCGAGAATATCGCATGTCACGATAGTGTGGACGTATACGAATTCTACATTTGTAAGAGGAGGTTTTACCCATTAATTTTACTATCTTGTAACCTTACTTTTTGACAAATAAAATTAATAGTTGGTTCCACTTTGGCCCTACAAATAAAAGCAGTGACTCTGATGGGGAGGATACTTTTTATTTGCATCTAAGTGTGCACCATTACACGATACTAAGGGAATTACCCCGGATTATGTGCCTTACCGATGTGGAAATACACACGCTCCTAAATAATTTCCAATAACCATTATTTGACCTAGTGATCCACAAACAAACTCATCAGATGGGGAGGAAGGCACTCAGAGCCGACATGCAAGTTTGTTGCATCACACGTCAAATTGTAATGGAGGCCGCGGGAATTAATTAAAATATCCCTCTCCCACTTAGTAAATTGAAAATGAGGAATTTTCAAGCACACACAACATGCATATAAAACAAATCAGCAATAAATATGGAAAAAATCAGAATTTTCCCAACTATTATGGCATTGTTCTAAATCAACCAACACCACAAAACACCGAGAATATCGCATGCCACGATAATGTGGATGTATACGAATTCTACATTTGTAAGAGGAGGTTTTACCCATTAATTTTATTATCTTGTCAACCTTACTTTTTGACAAATAAAATTAATAGTTGGTTTCTCTTTGGCCCTACAAATAAAAACAGTGACTCCGATGGGGAGGATACCTTTTATTTGTATCTAAGTGTGAACCATTACACGATACTAAGGGAATTATTTCAGATTATGTGGCTTACCGCTGAGGAAGTACACACGCTCCTAGATAATTTCCTATAATCATTATTTGACCTAGTGATCCGCAAACAAATCCATCCGTAGGGAGGAAGGCACTCAGAGCCGACACGCAAGTTTGTTGCATCACACGTCAAATTGTAATGGAGGCCACGGGAATTAATTAAAATGTCCCTCTCCCACTTAGTAAATTGAAAATGAGGAATTTTCAAGCACACACAACATGCATATAAAACAAATCAGCAATAAATATGGAAAAAATCAGAATTTTCCCAACTATTATGACATTGTTCTAAATCAACCAACACCTCAAAATACCGAGAATATCGCATGCCACGATTGTTAGAATGTATACTGAAAGCCTAGCTCTTTTTGTATGAACATTTTATTTTGAAATAAGAAACACATGATCATTGTTTGCATTTTATATATTCATTATATATGTGTGCATATTGTCTAATATCTTACATTGTAGATAACATGGTGCTTGGTGTGGCACAGAAGATCATGTTATCAGTACCTTGTAAGATATAAGTAAAGGCTCACAACCAAGATGGTTTTGGACAAACCATTGGTATGGTTGTAGTGTAGCTTGGTATTGTTTTATCTTGAACATAGAGTTACACTAGTACACTTAGGTGTATTGAGCAGGACCGACATAGAGGTGATTCAATTTAGTGCTGACTACATAATTGAATCGGACCTCGAATATTATGTTGTACATGCTCTTAATCCCGATATAATAACGAGCACATGTACTTAGTATTTATTTCTTTGATTTACCAGTGGGTGAGATTTAGATGGATTAAATCAATATGCCCGGTAAGTTGGGAAATAATATTATTTACATGGTGTGCCATTGATTATAGGAGGAAACCGTGTCCTATATATTAGGTTGATGATGTCCCCTTGAGGAGCTCAAAAGGTTCATCATGTAAACCCAGCTGGTTGACTTAGTCAACATGATGATAAGGTTGAGTGGTACTACTCGAGGAGTTAGATGTTAATTAATTGATGGTCAGTAAATCAATTAATTGACGGACATTCGATATCTTAAACACGGGGAGATTAATGTACAAATAATATATGGAGCCCATATTAATTTATGGGGGTTGGTGAGGTAGTTCAATGATGATCCTCTAGTGGAATGGAACATCATTGATGGATCAAGATTGTGTGGTTCCGATCCATCGGGTGGCCAAGACCCAACTCCTCCTTATGGTCCCTATCGTAGCCTATTATAATCCTTGTGAAGTCTAGATCCAAGAATGTAAAACAAAACCTAGAACCAACGGTTGGATTGAATCCATAGATCCGATGGTTGGGATGAAACCCTAGAACCAACGGTTGGATTAAATCCATAGATCCGATGGTTAGGATGAAACCCTAGAATCGACGGTTAGGATGAAATCCTAGATCCGACGGTTGGGATGAAATCCTAGATCCGACGGTTAGGATGAAACCCTAGAATCGACGGTTAGGATGAAATCCTAGATCCGACGGTTGGGATGAAATCCTAGATCCGACGGTTGGGATGAAATCCTAGATCCGACGGTTGGGATGAAATCCTAGATCCTACGGTTGGGATGAAATCCTAGATCCGACGGTTGGGATAAAATCCTAGATCCGACGGTGGAGATTAAATCCCTAGATCCGACGGTGGAGATTAGAGGAGGCTTAAGCCTAAATTCTAGAATTAGGGTTTGGCTCATCCATAGGTTGGGCGGCAACAAACCTTAAAGGAGTTAGGGGTTGGGCGGCAAGAATATAGGAGTTAGTTCCTATAATTTTGGCTAACCAACTTTCTCCTAAATTCTATAAATAAGGGCTTAGGGTTGGGCGGCAAGATATAATTTTTGGAATAGGGATTAGGGTTTGGAAAGAGTTGGGCGGCTAGGGTTTGGAGCTAGGTTGGGCGGCAACCATCTTCATCCAACATTGTTGCCGGCGCCCAATTCATTCAAGCTTTCCTTGGCCGGCGCCCTTCATCTTAGCCACTCTCTTCTTCCTTTGCCGGCGGTTCTCCTCTCATTGGTGGCCGGCAAGATCATCTTCCTCCAATTCCCAAAGGTGGCCGGCGGCTCCTCTTGTTTTGGTGGCCGGCGCATCTTCATCCATTCCTTGGCCGGCGGTTGCATCAAACTTCCTAGCTTGGTGGCCGGTTCTAGATAGGAAAGGTATTGTTGGTTTTTCTCTTTGTTCGCAGCGGACAAGGTAGAGGAGAACTCGATCTAGAAGGCTTCTACTCGTGGAGGATCTTCGTCCACACGTCGTCCACGAGAAGGATAGGACATACGGTAGAAGATCGTGAGGTATAAAGTTATTTTAACTTTATGTACAGATCTGAGCATGTTCTTATTTGTTTTGATTATGCATGTGTGTGTGTGCAAATATATTGTATAATCATGGACCCCGAAGACAAACACAAAAACCGGCGATCCATCCGTCGTCTTTTCCGCGGCTAATCAACTAGAAGAGTCGAGTTGCTTGAACAACTAGTTTGTTCGAGCGACCACTCAAGTTGTTAGCACGACGACGAAATGGTGTTGCTAAGGAAGCTCATCCCATCCGGATTAATCCTTTCATTAGTGAAAATTTTAATCCGGGACATGGGAGCCAATGAGCCTCCGAAGCGACATACCAACAACGATAGTGTGGATGTATACGAATTCTACATTTGTAAGAGGAGGTTTTACCCATTAATTTTATTATCTTGTCAACCTTACTTTTTGACAAATAAAATTAATAGTTGGTTTCTCTTTGGCCCTACAAATAAAAACAGTGACTCCGATGGGGAGGATACCTTTTATTTGTATCTAAGTGTGAACCATTACACGATACTAAGCGAATTATTTTGGATTATGTGTCTTATGGCTGTGGAAGTACACACGCTCCTAGATAATTTCCTATAACCATTATTTGACCTAGTGATCCGCAAACAAACCCATCCGCAGGGAGGAAGGCACTCAGAGCCGACACGCAAGTTTGTTGCATCACACGTCAAATTGTAATGGAGGCCGCGGGAATTAATTAAAATATCCCTCTCCCACTTAGTAAATTGAAAATGAGGAATTTTCAAGCACACACAACATGCATATAAAACAAATCAGCAATAAATATGGAAAAAACAGAATTTTTCCAACTATTATGGCTTTGTTCTCCAATATGCGTCCCGTCGTGTCGCCACCTCATCCGCTCCACCTTTTCCCGTGCGCAAGTCACCAAAGAGATCCAAGCCAAGATATATCATTTTAATTTACATCCATCGATCCCATACTCCACAAAGGAGTGTACAAACTATCTAGATCGAAAGTAAACTAAAATGATCGGCTAAACAATGTCGTATTTAATTACAAAAATTAAATACTAATCTAGCCTCGTCAGCCCCGAGAATTCAAATAATATACAATCACACAAAAACAATCACATACACACATATAGCCATAATAGTCGGATCTTATGCCTGCAACCAAAGAGTTAGCCTACGCACATCCTACTATTATCCGGCATACTCAATATATGATATGTGCATGAAAGTAACCGAATTCAAAACACACAAAATCGGAAACCGTGGCTCTGATACCATTTGTTGGAATGCTCGTGCTTCTCGGAGGCTCATTGGCTCCCATGTCCCCGGATTAAAATTTTCACTAATGAAAACTAATCCGGATGGGATGAGTTTCCTAAGCACAACCAATTCGTTGTCGTGCTAACGACTTGAGCGATCGCTTGAACAAACTAGTTGTTCAAGCAACATAACTCTTCTAATCGGTTAGCCGCGGAAGAGACGACGGATGGATCGCCGGTTTTTGTGTTTATCTTGGGGTCCATGATTATACAAATACATACAAATGTAAACTAGTATAATCAACACATACTAATATAAAGAACATAAGCTAGCATATTAATAAGAACATGCAAAGATCAATAATAAAAGTTGTAAAACTTTTATACCTCTCGATCTTCTATCGTATGTCCTAACCTCCTTGTAGACTTCGTGTGGGCGAAGATCCTCCACAAGTTGAAGCTTCCTAGATCTCCTTCAATCCAAAGAAAGAAGAACTCTCCTTTCCTTCTTGCTTGAGCCAACCACCAATTCACAAAGAATTGATGCCGCCGGCCCCAAGAATGGAGAGAACAAAATGGAAACAACCAAGGAACCGAACAAGGGACAAACCCTTGCTCTTAATGCCGCCGGCCAAGAGAAAAAGAAGAGGAGAAGAGGAATAGGTTGAGCGCCGACCAAGGTAGAGGGAAAAGATCTAGGAGCCGGCCACACCCTAGGAAGAAGAAGAAGAGATCCTCTCCTATAGTTGCCGCCCACTTTCCCCTCCAAAACCTAGCCGCCCAACCAAGGAAAAGAAAGCTCTAGGGTTTCTTGCCGCCCACTAATGGAAGGCCAAACCCTAATTTCCAAAACCAACCTCTAACTCAAAATTGTCTTCCCGCCCAACCAATAGAGCCTTATTTATAGAGTTAGGCTTAATCCTTGGTTTAATCTCCACCGTCGGATCTAGAGATTTAATCTCAACCGTCGGATCTAGAAATTTAATCTCAACCGTCGGATCTAGAGATTTAATCTCAACCGTCGGATCTAGAGATTTAATCTTAACCGTCGGTTCTAGAGATTTAATCTCAACCGTCGAATCTAGAGATTTAATCTCAACCGTCGGATCTAGAGATTTAATCTCAACCGTCGGTTCTAAGGATTTAATCTCAACCGTCGGATCTAAAGATTTAATCTCATCCGTCGGATCTAGAGAATTAATCTCAACCGTCGGTTCTAGAGATTTATTTTCCATCTTTGGATCTAGACTTCATGAGGATTATATTAGGCTACGATAGGGACCATGAGGAGGAGTTGGATCTTGGCCACCCGATGGATCGGAACCACACAAACTTGATCCATCAATGATGTTCCATTCCACTAGAGGATCATCATTGAATTACCTCACCAACCCCCATAAATTAATATGGGCTCCATATATTATTTGTACATCCATCTCCTCGTGTTTAAGATATCGAATGCCCGTTAATTGATTGATTTACTGACCATCAATCAATTAACATCTAACTCCTCGAGTAGTACCACTCAACCTTATCATCAAGTTGACTAAGTCAACCTGAAGGGTTTACATGATGAACCTTATGAGCTCCTCAAGGGGACATCATCAACCTAATATATAGGACACGGTTTCCTCCTATAATCAACGGCACACCATGTAAATAATATCATTTCCCAACTTACTGGGCATATTGATTTAATCCATAGAAATCTCACCCTTTGGTAAATCAAAGAAATAAATACTAAGTACATGTGCCCGTTATTATATCGGGATTAAGAGCATGTACAACATAATATCCGATGTCCGATTCAATTATGTAGTCAGCAATAAATTGAATCACCTCTATGTCGGTCCTGCTCAATACACCTAAGTGTACTAGTGTAACTCTATGTTCAAGACAAAACAATACCAAGCTACACTACAACCATTCCAATGGTTTGTCCAAAATCATCTTGGTTGTGAGCCTCTTCTTATATTCTACAAGGGACTGATAACATGATCTTCTGTGCCACACCAAGCACCATGTTATCTACAATTTAAAATATTAGACAATATGCACACATATAATAAATATAAAGTGCAAACAATGATCATGTGATTCTTATTTCAAAAATAAAAATGTTCATACAAAAGAGCTAGGCTTTCAGTATACATCCCAACAGTTCCCTCAATCATCGTGGTCGTCATTAAGTTCCTCATAGCCTCCTGTCTGGCCGCCCTACTCTGATATCCGAAAAGTTCCTTGAGATTGAGCATCATGTCATAAGCCGTGGCCATGGCCTGATGCTGATGTTGCAGCACATTTGACATAGATGCCAAAATGTAACACCGCGCTATCTCATCTGCCTTGATCCATTTCTTATAACTCTCTTTCTCCTTTTCATTAGTGTCATCGGTGAGCTTAGGAGGACAGACCTCAAAGAGTACAAATTTGTACTCATCTGTAGTTAAGACAATATCCAAATTTCTTTTCCAATCAATATAATTTGTTCCAGTAAGTTTATTTTCTTTTAATATCACAGCAAGTGGGTTGAAAGCCATTTGAAAAACCTAAGAATCACAATGATCAAAATATTAGATTTCAAATATCATTGATTCCTCAAACAATAAAATTTCGAAATCAACCAACACCTCAAAACACCGAGAATATCGCATGCCACGATATTGTGGACGTATACGAATTCTACATTTGTAAGAGGAGGTTTAACCCTTTAATTTTATTATCTTTACAACCTTACTTTTTGACAAATAAAATTAATAGTTGGTTCCTCTTTGGCCCTACAAATAAAAGCAGTGACTCCGATGGGGAGGATACTTTTTATTTGCATCTAAGTGTGCACCATTACACGATACTAAGGGAATTATCTCGGATTATGTGCCTTACCGATGGGGAAGTACACACGCTCCTAAATAATTTCCTATAACCATTGTTTGACCTAGTGATCCGCAAACAAACTCATCCGATTGGGAGGAAGGCACTCAGAGCCGACGCGCAAGTTTGTTGCATCACATGTCAAATTGTAATGGAGGCCGCGGGAATTAATTAAAATGTCCCTCTCCCACTTAGTAAATTGACAGTGAGGAATTTTCAAGCACACACAACATGCATATAAAACAAATCAGCAATAAATATGGAAAAAATCAGAATTTTCCCAACTATTATGGCATTGTTCTCCAATATGCGTCCCGTCGTGTCGCCACCTCATCCGTTCCACCTTTTCCCGTGCGCAAGTCACTAAAGAGATCCGAGCCAAGATAAACTATTTTAATTTACATCCATCGATCCTATACTCCACGAAGGAGTGTACAAATAATCTAGATCGAAAGTAAACTAAAATGAGTGGCTAAACAATGTCGTATTTAATTACAAAAATTAAATACTAATTTAGCCTCGTCAATCCCGAGGATTCAAATAATATACAATCACACACACATGCAATCACATACACACATATATAACCATAATAGTTGGAACTTATGCCTGCAACCAAAAAGCTATCCTACGCACATCCTACTATCATCCGGCATACACAATATATGATTAGTGCATGAAAGTAATCGAATCCAAAACACACAAAACCGAAAACCGTGGCTCTGATACCAATTTTTTGGCATTGCTCGGAGGCTCGTTGGCTCCCATGTCCCCGGATTAAAATTTTTACTAATGAAAACTAATCTGGATGGGATGAGTTTCCTAAGCTCAACCAATTCGTCGTCGTGCTAATGACTTGAGCGATCGCTTAAACAAACTAGTTGTTCAAGCAACAAAACTCTTCTAGTCAGTTAGTCGCAGAAGAGACGACGGACGGATCGCCAGTTTTTGTGTTTATCTTCGGGGTCCATGATTATACAAATACATATGGATGTAGACATGTATAATCAACACATACATACATATTAATAAGAACATGCAAAGATCAATAATAAAGCTTGTAAAACTTTTATACCTCTCGATCTTCTATCGTATGTCCTAACCTCCTTGTAGACTTCGTGTGGGTGAAGATCCTCCGCAAGTTGAAGCTTCCTAGATCTTCTTCAATCAAAAGAAAGAAGAACTCTCCTTCCCTTCTTGCTTGAGCCAACCACCAAGCCACAAAAGCTTGATGCTGCCGGCCCCAAGAAAAGAGAGAACAAGATGGCCAACCAAGGAACCAAACAAGGGAACAATCCCTAGCTCCTAGTGTCGCCGGCCAAGAGGAAAAGAAGAGGAGAAAAGGAATAGGTTGATCGCCGACCAAGGTAGAGGGAAAAGAGATAGGTGCCTCCAACCCCAAGGAAGAATAAGAGAACCTCTCCTATGGTTGCCGCCCACTCCACCTTCCAAACCCTAGCCGCCCAACCAAACCCTAACCTCCCTAGGGTTTCTTGCCGCCCAAGCCAATGATAGGCAAAACCCTAATCTCCAAAAACCATCAACCTTCAAAAACCAATTTTGCCACCCACCTTAAGCCCCTTTTTATAGAGTTAGGCTTAAGCCTTGTTTTAATCTCCACCGTTGGTTTTAGGGATTTAATCTCAACCGTCGGATCTAGAGATTTAATCTCAACCATCGGATCTAGAGATTTAATCTCCACCGTCGGTTCTAGGGATTTAATCTCAACCGTCGGATCTAGAGATTTAATCTCAACCGTCGGATCTAGAGATTTAGTCTCCACCGTCGGTTCTAGGGATTTAATCTCAACGGTCGGATCTAGAGATTTAATCTCAACCGTCGGATCTAGAGATTTAATCTCCACCAACGGGTCTAGAGTTTTGTTTTCCATCATTGGATCTAGGCTTCATGAGGTTTATATTAGGCTACGATAGGGACCATGAGGAGGAGATGGATCTTGGCCACCCGATGGATCGGAACCACACAAACTTGATCCATCAATGATGTTCCATTCCACTAGAGGATCATCATTGAATTACCTCACCAACCCCCATAAATTAATATGGGCTCCATACATTATTTGTACATCCATCTCCCCGTGTTTAAGATATCGAATGTCTATCAATTAATTGATTTACTGACCATCAATCAATTAACATCTAACTCCTCGAGAAGTACCACTCAACCTTATCATCATGTTGACTAAGTCAACCTGCAGGGTTTACATGATGAACTTTATGAGCTCCTCAAGGGGACATCATCAACCTAATATATAGGACACGGTTTCCTCCTATAATTAACGGCACACCATGTAAATAATATCATTTCCCAACTTATCGGGCATATTGATTTAATCCATATAAATCTCACCCTTTGGTAAATCAAAGAAATAATTACTAAGTACATGTGCCCGTTATTATATCGGGATTAAGAGCATGTACAACATAATATCCGAGGTCCGATTCAATTATGTAGTCAGCAATAAATTGAATCACCTCTATGTCGGTCCTACTCAATACACTTAAGTATACTAGTATAACTCTATGTTCAAGAAAAAACAATACCAAGCTACACTACAACCATGCCAATGGTTTGTCTAAAACCATCTTGGTTGTGAGCCTCTACCTATATTCTACAAGGGACTGATAACATGATCTTCTGTGCCACACCAAGCACCATGTTATCTACAATGTAAAGTATTAGACAATATGCACACATATAATAAATATAAAGTGCAAACAATGATCATGTGATTCTTATTTCAAAATAAAAATGTTCATACAAAAGAGCTAGGCTTTCAGTATACATTCCAACAAATACTTGGTAACATAGTACCAGGATGCGGTGAGATGATAGTATGCTAGGAAAGCGGAGTCTTGTGTATTCGGGCTAGATAAGGCATATCTAGTTCGGTGCACTTGACCGAGTGGAACTAGCTGAAGCTACCTCACCGTATCCTAGACTAGTTAGACCAGGAAGTGGTCTTAGGTGAGTCAAGTCTCTATTTTCTTGAAAGTGGCTTTGTCTAAGGAAGTGGTCGTTTTTCCGATCAAAGAAGGCCTCTGTGCCTCGCCACGACCTGGAAGCCATGATCTTGAAAAGGTGACTTAATGAGATTAAGGTCAAATCCGAACCTAACACAAGGTTGACAAGTGTTCAAATCATTAAATTTAAATCAAATAAAATTTGAAGTCATCTCACAAGAACATATAAGGTTAACATGCTTGATCATGTAGATATGAGTGAGATGATTTAGGTTTAATAATTTACAACCAACCTTTAATAATTCCAATATCCGATCCAACTACCTTGCATGTAGGATCAATGGATGTTGGACAGTGGTTGCTCCCGACACATGACCGGGAATCAACTCAAGTTTTCGAAGCTTCGATTCAAACGACAAGGATCGGTAGCCTTCGAAAACAATGACAAGCTCAAAATCATCGAATCAGGTGATATTGAGCTCAACTCTAACTTTATTATTCAAAATGTCTTATTGGTAGAAAATTTTCAATATAATTTACTTAGTGTAAGCTAATTGTGTGATAATAACTATAAGGTCATATTTCTAGAAAATGAATGCATAATTAATACAAATAAAACTTCTAAAACAATTCTTAAGGGAACCAAAAATAACAATATTTATATTATTAATTTAACTAACTCCTCAACCAAGTGTCTTATGACACGGCAAGAGAAATCTTGATTGTGGCACCGATGACTCGGTCACTCGCACCCAAGACTCATCCACAAGATGAGTCAGAGTAACTTAGTCAGAGGTTTGCCTAACCTCAACAACTTGGATAATAAAATATGTAGTGCTTGTCAACAAGGTAAACAATCTAGGACACAACATCAACTAACTAATCAAGAACGAACCAAAAGTGTTCTTGAGCTCCTACACATGGATCTATTTGATTCACACAGAGCTAAGTCACTTAATGGGAGTCAATTCTGCTTAGTTATAATTGACGACTATTCTAGATTTACTTGGGTTAGGTTCATCAAACACAAAAGTGATACCCTAGATCAATTAATCAACCTATTTAAACTAATAGAAAATCAACAAAACCTTAAAATCAAAAGACTTAGGAGTGATCATAGTGGTGAATTTGAGAACCACAGGTTTACAGAATTCTATAACCTAAATGGATACCACCATGAGTTCTCATGCCCTAGAACTCCACAAAAGAATGACCTGGTAGAACGTAAAAATAGAACCCTACAAGAAGCTGCTAGAACAATGTTAAACAAGTATAACCTACCTGATAGGTTTTGGACGGAAGCCGTTAGTACGGCGTGCTATGTCCAAAATAGAATCCTTATGGTAAAGAGGCAGCTTAAGACCTCGTACGAGATTTATCACGATAAAATATCTAACATCAAGTACTTTAGGGTATTTAGGTGTAAGGTACATATCCTAAACACTAAGGATTACCTAGGGAAATTTACATCCAAAACCTCGACCGAAATCTTTCTAGGATACTCGACTACGAGTAGAGCTTATAGAGTATATAACCATGACACCCTTAGAGTCGAGGAGACTATCAATATAGTGTTTGATGAAGGACACGAACCTACAAAACCCCCGACAACCCCAATTAGCGAGCCGATTCATACCAAACTCAACTCCGATCCGGAGATCAAGTCTAGTATTAATCCTAACCTAAGTCAACCAAGTCATTCTATCGACCATGTGGTAGATGACTCTAACCAAACTAGGACTCAAACGAGTCATCCTATCGACACAAACAAATCATCCTATCGACCAAGTGATAGGTGATCCAAGCCTAGGAGTTCGAACTAGAGCCTCATACCGAAACCTTAGTCAAATCTCCTTGATTTCCAAAATTGAACCCAAAACTATTGACCAAGCTCTTCTTGATCCCGATTGGATTATTGCAATGCAAGAAGAGCTAGCTCAGTTCACTAGGAACGAAGTATGGGAATTAGTACCACCACCTAAATATAAAACAATCATTGGAACAAGGTGGGTGTTTAGAAATAAACTTGATTATAAAGGTGAAGTGGTTAGAAATAAATCTAGATTAGTCGCCAAAGGTTTTAGTCAAGTCGAAGGATTAGATTACAACGAGACCTATGCCCCAATAGCTAGATTAGAGTTCATTCGAATGTTATTAGCATATGCTGCACATCGAGGATTTAAGTTGTTTCAAATGGATGTAAAGTCAGCATTCTTGAATGGATATATTAAAGAGGAGATTTATGTTAGTCAACCCCCCCGGTTTTGAAAGTCTAGATAAACCTGACCATATCCTTAGATTAAAGAAAACTCTCTATGAACTCAAACAAGCTTCTCGAACTTGGTACGAGAGGCTTTCGGTTTATCTTAAGTCCAAAGGATTTAACCAAGGTGTAGTTGACCCAACCCTTTTCGTAAAAATCATAGGTAAAGACATATTCATAGCCCAAATCTACGTAGATGATATCATCTTCGGAACCACCAACTCGATCCTACTAAACGAATTCATTTCACTTATGGAAAGTTAATTTGAAATGAATTTAGTAGGTAAGTTGAGTTTCTTCTTAGGTCTACAAATTAAACAAACTAAAGATGGAATATACCTACACCAACACAAATATACTAGGGAATTAATTAAATGTTTTGGGATGCAAGACGCTAAAATTATTAATACCCCAATGGCAACGAATGTAAATATAGAAGAAGATGTAACCAAAAATCCAATTGACTTAAAACACTATAGGAGAGTGATAGGGTGTCTCCTTTACTTAACTGCAAGCCGATCTGATATCTTATTTGCAGTAAGTATGTGTGCAAGGTTCCAAACCTGTGCCAAGGAGTCTCACCTAACTCTAGTCAAGCGTATCCTTAGATATCTAAAGGGTACACTTAATGTCGGTGTTTGCTACCCTAGATCTACTGAGTTCGAACTAACCGACTACTCTGACTCGGACTATGCTGGTAGTAAGCTCGATAGAAAGAGTACGAGTGGTTGTTGTCAACTTCTCGGCTCAAGTCTAGTGAGTTGGTATAGTAGGAAACAACACTGTGTTGCCTTATCTACCACCGAAGCCGAATACATCGCGATGGGTGAGTGTGTCACTTAGCTTCTTTGGATGAAGCACACTCTCTGAGATTTTAAGTTAGACTTTACAAACACTAAAATTCACGTAGATAACATTAGCTCAATTAACCTAACTAAGAATCCAATATGTCATTCTAGGACCAAACATATAGAGGTCAAACACCATTTCATTCGAGAATATGTGGCCAACGGAGCCATACAACTCAAATACGTCGAATCGAAGTCTAACTTGGCAGACCTATTTACTAAACCCCTACCCGAAGCCGAATTCAGTCTACTAAGATGAAAATTGGGCATGTGTATAGTAGAATAGGAGGTTACAAATTATATCTTCTTATTACTATTTTTTTTACTTTACATGCTCATGGAACTAGCTTAGGGCATACCTTAGATATCATGCACCTATAGATTTAAGGAGTCAATGCATCTCACAACACATAGGACTAATGTGTTTGTGTACTTAGCCACGTAGATGGGCGTGAGATGTTAGGACTTTACTCCTGGTTCTAGATGTAGAGCTAGTGCATCTCCATGAACCACGGAGTATAATCATATATATTAACCAACTCTGACCAGGACTTGTTGATTCTTTATATCAATTAAGTCAAATAAGAGTTGAACATTATATAGATGAGCTTATTTTTAGTATATTATTTTCAAAATAATATGGAACATACTTGGACTTGAAAACTTAAACTTAATACCTATAGTTTCTTCTTTTTCAAAACCCCCCACTCTTTTCTATATATGGCAAAAGGGGGAGAAAAAGGTCAAAGTTAAGGGATCATTTTTTTTATAACTTAACTTAAGATTTCATACTTATTCTCATGGCCAAAAGTTAAGTAAATGTTTTCTTTTACTTAACTTTAATTTTTGCAAATTTATTTAAACTTAATTGTTTTAAAAAGGGAGAAATGGCCAACTTAAGTTTTTTTTACTAAGGCCAACTTTAAGTAATTGTTAATTATTTAAAGTCTTCCTAAAATAGCAAACATCAAGGGGAGGATTGAGATCTTCTTTCAAGACTCACCCTCGGTCAAGGGGGAGGTTTCCTCAAGGGGGAGACTTGGAAGAAAAACTCTACTACTCCTACTTAATCTTTATTATTTTTGATTCTCATGCATATTATTACTCTTCGTGATATTATTTTCTTAACTTTGTATGTGGGTTTGCCATAGATCAAAAAGGGGGAGATTGTTGATGCAGTAGGCACCTAAGTCAAACCTGAGTTTTGATTATAGCAAACGATACAAAGTTAAGCTCATATTGTTATCTCACGAGCTAAATTGAGTGTGTAGAAAAGTGCTAACGCTGGAGCTGAAGGCTAGCGACACCAGGAGGACTTCGGAGGGAGCCGAAGACCTCAGGTGGAGACCGGAAGCAAGGCTTCAAAGGTAAATATTGAGGTAAGCTCGAGTGAGTAAAGTGAACTGAGGTTGTGTCCTTCATATGGGGACATCCTTAGGCGACAATCCGACCAAGACTTCCCGTGGAATGTCTATGTCGAGATCGGACGGCAAGTGGCCGTCGAATTCACTTATATTTTGAGCTAACTCTTTATTGTAGTCAAAAATTATGGCCATCAGTTCAACCCGCCAGTCAACTACTGGACATCAGTTCAACCGGCCAGTCAATTGCTGAGCCATCAGTTCAACCGGCCAAGAAATCAGTTCAACCGTTGTTCAAGGATCAGCTTTGAGATGAGTCAAAACTCATCCCTTTCTTCAAGGGTGAGGTGGCCATTGATGTAGGATCTTGATGTGCTCGAGGAGGGGACTTCTAGGGTTATAAAAGAAGGTCCGTTCCTCCCCATTTGATCATCAAAAAGCTCTCCAAAAGCCTCTGCAATGCCGTGACTCTCTGACGACGAAGTGCTACTACTCCGATGATCTAAGCTTGAGTTTTCATTTCTTTTTCATTGGTATAAGTTTAATTTAGCTTGTCCCTTTCATATTATTGTATTACTCTTCTTGTCTCGGAGCTTTTTATGGTAACGAGGAGAGGGGGAGTGTCCCTCTACCTCGAGTCTTGGCTTTCTCTTGTACTCGCTTGCTCCTACCTCCAAGGAGAAGTATTTTAGTGATTTGCCTTCCGTACACGATCTAGGACCGTTAGGGCCTTGGATTAGCAGCCGAAGGCTATGAACCAAGTAAAAACAAAGCTTTGCCTTATTTATTTTCCGCTGTGCACTCGTGTTTTAATCGTACGAAAAGAAAAATTATTTTGCGCTATTCACCCCCCCCTCTAGCGCTCAAATCGATCCAACACTAAAACCCTATATGTTTTGCTTACATCAATTCTCCCAGACTTAAATCTTTGCTTGTCCTTAAGCAAATCTCAGTGTCATGAAATTTTAAAAAATTATTGTTCCATACTTAGCATTTTAACTAGATTTATCAAGTGGTATTTGTAATCAAAACAAAATAGATATGTTCTAGAAATTCACTAAGTTAGCTCCTCGTGCTCGTACTAAGCGAATCTTCTTAGGGGACACTCGTTCTATGGTAAGTTAAGTCGTCATCCTATAGCTTTCCTAAGGTCTCTAGCTCTTAGGCACTTACCTACCTAAAGTGAGGGTCGTTCCCTAGATCTAGCACAAAGTCTCAAAGGCGTGCTCGGTATTGAAAGAAATTGATAGGTGTTTCCCCAGTAACCTAACTCGGTCTCAAAGAGGCACCTAACCATTTCCACCCACGACAATTATTTTTTTATCCCTCATAATCTCTTTTTCTTCTTTCTTCTCTTTTTCATTTCTTTCTCTCTTTCTTTTTTTTTTATTTTTTCGGCTCACTAGGTTTTTGATTTTTTCGAATGGGCTTACACAATCCGAGAATCTCCAGTAACTAAAATGCTCCACCTAGGGTCACCTGTGGATTCCAAAGTACTACACTACTAAGATAAATCATAACTAGGTATGTACTAGATTCTCCCTTTCAGAAAGATAATCATGTGTATGTGTAAAATAAAAACCAACTAGTGTAAGACTAGAATGAAGGTCGAAGCTTTGCTTCCCACTTCAACTTGGTCGCTAGTGCATGGTGATCCCATCTACTTCCCCAGATTAAAAAAATTAATCCTTGATGAAGAGGGATTATCCAAGCAATCTATCCATCATCGTGCTATTCAAATAGAGTGGTCACTTGAACAAACTTGTTGTTCAAGTAACCTACCTCTTTTCTTCAATTAGCCGCGGAATAAACGATGTACGGATCGCCGGTTTTTGTCTTTGTCTTCGGGGTCCAAGTAAATTAGTCACATGAAATTACATACATCATATAAAGAAACAAAAGGAAACCAAAATAAGAATTATACCTCTCGTTTACCTCTTGGTATTCTATTGTATGTCATATCCTCCTTTTGGATGTCGTGTGGGCGACGATCTTCCAAAAGTCGAAGCCTCCTAGATCACGTTCTTCCCTTCCTTGCTCACTCCGAACAAAGGGAAAAATAAAACAAAACTTCTTCTCCCATCTAGAACCGACCACCAAACTCCAAGCTTGATCCTTGCCGCCAGCCAAGGAGAGGAAGAGGAAGTATGGGCGCCGGCCAAAAGCTCCAAGGGAAGAAACCCTAACTCTTGCCGTCGGCCAAGGAAGAGGGAAAGAGGGTGGCGCCGCCGACCAACGGAGAGGGAGAGAGGGTGGCGCTGACAATGAAGAAAAGGAGAAGGAAGATCTCACCTTGCTTATGCCGTCGACCCTAGGAGAGAAACCCTAGCCGCCCAAGCCTAAAGCCAACTCCAAACCCTAACCCTAATCTCCTTGAGTTATCCTTGCTGCCCAACCCTTAAGCCTTATTTATAGAGTTAGGCTTAAGCCTCGTTTTAATCTCCACCGTTGGATCTAGAGATTTAATCTCAACCGTCGGATCTAGAGATTTAATCTCAACCATCGGACCTAGGGATTTAATCTCCACTGTCATATCTAAAGATTTAATCTCCACCGTCGAATCTAGAGATTTAATCTTCATCGTCGGATCTAGAGTTCCATTTTCCACTATCGGATCTAGGCTTCATGAGGGTTTTAATAGGATACAATAGGGACCATGAGGAGGAGTTGGATCTTGGCCACCCAATGGATCTAGCCCACATAAAGTCTGATCCATTAATGATAATCCATTCCACTAGAGGATTATCATTAATCTACCTCACCAACCCCCATAAATAAATATGGGCTCCATATATTAATTGTACAAATATCTCCCCATATTTAAGATCTCAAATGTCCATCAATTAATTAATTTACTGACAATTAATTAATTAACATCTAACTCCATGAGTAGTACCACTCAACCTTATCATCATGTCGGACCAAGTCCACCTACAGGGTTTACATGATGAACCTTATGAGCTTTACAAGGGGACATCATCATCCTAATATATAGGACACGGTTTCCTCCTATAATCAACGACACACCATGTAAATAATATCAT
This sequence comes from Wurfbainia villosa, assembly GCA_025175895.1. Lineage (NCBI taxonomy): Eukaryota > Viridiplantae > Streptophyta > Magnoliopsida > Zingiberales > Zingiberaceae > Wurfbainia > Wurfbainia villosa. Next base: position 14,269,386 of record CM045996.1, on the reverse strand, counting down.
TTCCCAACTTACCGAGCCTATCGATTTAATCTATAAATCTCGCCCATTGGTAAATCAAAGAAATAAATACTAAGACATGTACTTGTTATTATATCGGGATTAAGAGCACGTACACCATAATATTCGAGGTCCGATTCAATTATGTAGTCAGTAATAAATCGAATCACCTCTAAGTCAGTCCTGCTCAATTCACACAAAGTGTACTAGTGTAATTTTATGGTAAAGACAAACCAATACCAAATCACACAACAACCATACCAATGGTTTGTCCAAAACCATCTCGATTGTGAGCCTTTACTTATACTCTATAAGGAACTGATAACATGATCTCCCATGTGACACTACACACCATGTTATCTACAATGTAATGTATTAGACAATATGCATAACCATAAATATGCAAACAATAATCATGTGATTCTTATTTCAAAAATAAAGATGTTCATACAAAAGATAGACTTTTCAGTATACATTCTAACAATTTCCCACCTATACTAAAAGACTATGTTGTCCTCATACTGTCATACATCTGATTCCCATTCCCTCCATATGCCTATCAAAAGCTCTCGCTAGAAGGGCCTTAGTGAAAGGATCTGTCAGGTTATCCTCTAATGCAATCTTGGCCACAACAACTTCTCCTCGCTTTACGATTTCTCATATCAGGTGGTACTTACGCTCTATGTGTTTACTTGCCTTATGGGCTCGTGGTTCCTTCGAGTTTACAACTGCACCACTGTTATCACAATAAATTGTGATAGTTCTGGGCAAACCAGGAATCACATCCAAGTCCATCAAGAAGTTCCTGAGCTATACAGCTTCTTTGGTCGCCTCAGAGGCTGCCACATACTCAGCTTCCATGGTAGAGTCTACCACGCATTTCTGCTTGACACTTCTCCATACAATGGATCCACCTCCCAAAGTAAACACAAAACCTGAGGTAGACTTACTGTTATCCCTATCTGATTGGAAGTCGGAATCTCTGTAACTCATAAGGAGTAATTGATTTGCCTGGTATACTAGCATATAATTCCTAGTCCTTCTCAGGTACTTCAATATATGCTTTACCGCAGTCCAATGTCCCTGTCCTGGATTACTCTGATATCTGCTAACCATGCCAACGACAAAGCAGATATTCGGTCTCGTACATAGCATAGTATACATGAGGCTTCCTACTGCCGAAGCATAAGGAACCGCCTTCATCTCCTCTATCTCCTTTGATGTTCTAGGACACATCTCTTTAGATAAAGAGACTCCATGCCTAAAAGGTAGAAAACCTTTCTTGGAGTTCTTCATACTAAAACCAGCCAAAATGGTGTCTATGTATGAAGCTTGAGACAAGCACAACATCCTTTTTCTGCGATCCCTTATAACCTTGATCCCAAGGATGTGTCCCACTTCTCCCAAGTCCTTCATATCAAACTGTTTGAACAACCATACCCTTACGTCCGATAACACCTTGAAATTGTTGCCAATTAACAAAATGTCATCTACGTATAGTACAAGAAATACCACTATGTTTCCGCCACATCTCTTGTATACACAAGACTCATCCAAACTTTGAATAAATCCATAAGACTGGATTACCTCATCAAAGCAGATGTTCCAAGATCTCGAAGCTTGCTTCAATCCATAAATGGACCAATTAAGCTTGCACATAAGATGCTCTTTGCCCTTTGCAATGAATTCCTCTGGTTGCTTCATATAGATATTTTTCTCAAGACTTCCATTAAGGAAAGCTATCTTGACATCCATCTGCCACACCCCATAATCCATATGAGCAGTAATACATAAGAGAATCCGGATAGACTTAAGCATGGCTACCGGTGAAAAGGTCTCCTCATAATCGATACCCTCTTTCTGAGTATACCCTTTCGCAACAAGCCTTGCTTTGAAGGTCTCGACCTTCCCGTGTATTCCTCTCTTTCTTTTGTAGATCCACTTGCATCCAATGGTTTTTACACCATTGGGTGGTTCTACTAGCTCCTAAACCTGATTTGAATCCATAGATTCTATCTCAAAATTCATTTCACTTTGCCAAGATACCACATCTTTATCTTGGATTGCCTTTGTTAGTGCTTATAAGCTCCACATATCTCCACAATGACATGATATTGTCCACTTTGGGCCTAAGCCCTCATGGTTTTATTTTTGGGCTTTACCCAAAAGGCCTCATACCAATGGAGATATCTTTTTTCTTATAAGCACATGATCTTTTCCATGTCTTACCAATGTGGGACTTTGATTGTATTCCCCATACTCCCAACAATCCCCCCCTCACACGAAGGACCACATTGGGCCCCCCCTCAAGCCTATCCCTCCTCGAAGGATTTTCTCTGCTTGATGTCCGATCTTCAACCCACCAGGACTTCCTGTCAGTTGTTCGGTCCCCCCGACCCAACTAGACTTCCTTCCTGATGTCTGGTTCTCTTGATCCGGACGTGAGAGCTCAACTTTCTTCGTTCGAGGTTCATGGCTTGACATGGACCATGGCTCTGATACCAATTGTTAGTGCTTATAAGCTCCACATATCTCCACAATGACATGATATTGTCCACTTTGGGCCTAAGCCCTCATGGTTTTATTTTTGGGCTTTACCCAAAAGGCCTCATACCAATGGAGATATCTTTTTTCTTATAAGCACATGATCTTTTCCATGTCTTACCAATGTGGGACTTTGATTGTATTCCCCATACTCCCAACAGCCTTGTCATATGTCCAGGGATCAGATTCATGTTCGCTAAGGACCAAATTAGAAGATTCTCCCAAGAACATAAATCTATCAGGCTGTCTAACAACCCTCTCACTATGATGAGGTATTACCTGTGTATCCTCTGTAACACGCGGTGCAGTCACTTGTGGTATATCCTCTTGTACCAGTGGTACTAAAGTAGTGACTTCCCTTCTCAATTCCTCCAGAACAATCTTACTCATGGGCTTGTGGTTTATCACATAGTCTTCCTCTAGAAATCTGGTGTTCGTGCTAACGATCACCCCCTGATCTCTAGGAATATAAAACAAACCACCTTTCGTTCCTCTAGGATAGCCAATGAACATACGCACTTCTGTACGAGGTTCCAACTTACCAGCATCTGCCTTTAGCACATGTGCTGGACTCCCTCAAATCTGAATATGTCTCAGACTAGGCTTTCGCCCAGTCCACAATTATGTGGGAGTAGAAGGCACTGATTTAGATGGTACCAAGTTCAGAATATACACTGTCATATCCAGAGCATACCCCCCCAGAATGAATCTGGCAACTCAGAATAACTCATCATCGATCTAACCATCTCCATAAGAGTCCTATTCCTTTGCTCCGCTACACCATTCTGCTGAGGTGTGCCAGGTGTAGACAATTGGGATTGAATCCCAGCCTCTGATAAGTAATTCCTAAACTCTCCCAAGAGGTACTCACCACCACGATCAGATAGTAGTGTCTTGATACTTTTACCTTGACGTTTCTCTACATCAGCCTTGAATTCTTTGAACCTGTCAAAGCATTCAGACTTGCGGCGCATCAAGTAAATGTATCCATATCTTGAATAATCGTCTATAAAAGAGACAAAATATTCAAAACCACCTCTTACCTGGATAGACATAGGACCACACAAATTAGAATGAACCAATTCCAACACATCTTTGGCTCTATACCCTTTGGCCTTAAAAGGCTTCTTGGTCATTTTACCTTCCAAGCAAGATTCGCAGGTTGGGAAATCTTTCACCACTTATGAACCTAGAGGTCCATCAGCTATCAATCTTTGAATTCTACTTAGGTTAATATGACCTAACCTTAGATGCCAAAGATATGTTTGGTTCATTTTCGAAGGTTCTTTTCTCTTATTAGAATTAGAAGATGAGTTATTTACTTTTATTTGCATCGTGGGAGCTTTTGGTTCAAGGGTATATAAATTTCCTATCAATGCACCAGAACAAATAATCTCCCTATTCCTTTTTATAACAACTCTGTCATTAAAAGAAATAGAATATCTATCCATAAATAATTTAGAAACTGAAATCAAATTCTTTCTAAATAAAGGTACATAAAGGCAATTTTTCATAACAAAAATTTTATTTCTCTCAAAAGGCAAATAAACACCTCCCACTGCAACAGCCACCACCTTCGTAGCATCGCCCAAGTAAATGGTAATCTCTCCCTCAGCCAGTTGTCTGATTTCTTGGAACCCCTGTAAAGTATTACAGACATGATCAGTGGCTCCCGTATCTACACACCAGGTGACGGTAGATAACACTGCTAAACATGTTTCAACAACTAGACCAAAAGATATACCTTTGTTTTGCTTCCGGTTGGAGCAATCCTTCTTTCAATGTCCAGTCTACTTGCAAGTGCAGCACTTGCCTTTCGGCTTCTTCACTCCTCCCTGAGATCCTCCCGCCACCTTTGCCCCACCTTGTTTCTTCTTCTTCTTTCCTTTCGGCTTAGAAGTATAAACTTTTTGGGCAACCATGGCCTGAGCCTGAGCACTCTGATGTAAAAGCCCCTCTATCGCCTGGAGTTCTGTCAGAAGCTCCGCCAACGAATACAACCTTTTATTCATGTTGTAGTTTAGGCGAAACTGCTCAAAACTCCTAGGTAGAGACTAGAGAATGATATCGACCTGGGTTTCCCCATCGATCTCAGCTCCAAGGACTTCCAGCTCATTCAAATGAGCCATCATCTTGAGAACATGATCCCTCACGGGTGTTCCCTCGATCATGGTGGTCGTCATCAAGTTCCTCATGGCTTCCTGCCTAGCAGTCCGATTCTAGTGTTCGAAAAGCTCCTTGAGATTGAGCATCATGTCATAAGCAGTGGGCATGGCTTGATGCTGATGTTGCAATACATTTGACATAGAAGCCAAAATGTAACACCGCGCCATCTCATCAGCCTTTATCCACTTCTTATAACTCTCCTTCTCCTTTTCCCCAGAATCATCTGCAGACTTAGGAGGACACTCTTCGAAGAGTACATATTTGTACTCCTCAACAGTCAAGACAATATCAAGATTCCTCTTCCAATCAACATAATTGGGCCTAGTAAGTTTATTCTCTTTTAGTATCACAGCAAGCGGGTTGAAAGTCATTTTTGAAAAAACTAAGAATCACATAGATCAAAACATTAGATTTCAAAAAATTATTGATTCCTCAAACAATAAAATTTTAAAATCAACCAACACCTCAAAACACCGAGAATATCGTATGCCACGATCGTGTGGACGTATACGAATTCTACATTTGTAAGAGGAGATTTTACCCATTAATTTTACTATCTTGTTAACCTAACTTTTGACAAATAAAATTAATAGTTGGTTCCTCTTCGACCCTACAAATAAAAGTAGTGACTCCGATGGGGAGGATACTCCTATTTGCATCTAACTGTTCACCATTACTTGGTATCAAGGCAATTATCTCGGGTTATGTGCCTTCCGATGGGGAAGTACACACGCTCTTAAATAATTTCCTATAACCATATTTGACCCTGTGATCCACAAAACAAACTCATCCAACGGGGAGGAAGGCACTCAGAGCCGATGCGCAAGTTTGTTTGCATCACATGTCAAATCGTAATGGAGGTCGTGAAAATTTAAAAAAATATCCCTCTCCCACTTAGTAATTTAAAATTGAGAAATTTTCCTAGCACACGACATGCATATCAAACAAGAAGCAATAAATATGAAAAAAATAATATTTTCCAACTATTATGGCTTTTGTTCTCCAATATGCCTCCCCTCGTATCGCCATCTCGTCCGCTCCTCCCTACACCATGTACAAGCCATCCGGAGATCCGAGCCGAGAATAATTATTTTAATTTACATCCATCGATCCTATACTCCACGAAAGAGTGTACATGAAATCTAGATCGAAAGTAAACTAAAATAAAAGAGTGGCTAAACAATGTCGTACTTAATTAAAAAATTAAATACTAACCTCGTCAACCCGAGGATTCAAATAATATTACACACACGCAATCATATACACACACATATGGCCATAATAGTTGGATCTTATGCTTGCAACCAAAAAGTTAGCCTACGCACATCCTACTATCATCCGGAACATACAATATATGATAAGTGCATAAAATTAACTGAATCCTAAACACACAAAATCAGAAACCGTGGCTCTGATACCACGTGAAGGTCGAAGCTTCGCTTCCCACTTCAACTTGGTCGCTAGTGCATGGCAATCTCATCTATGTCCCCGGATTAAAAAATTAATCCTTGACGAAGAGGGATTACCCAAGCAACCGATCCATCATTGTGCTATTCGAATAGAGTGGTCACTTGAACAAACTTGTTGTTCAAGTAACCTACCTCTTTTCTTCTATTAGCCGCGGAATAGATGATGTACGGATCGCCGGTTTTTGTGTTTGTCTTCGGGGTCCAAGTAAATTAGTCACATGCAATTACATACTGTTGGATCGAAAGTGTCGCTAGAGGGGGGGGTGAATAGCGATACGATGTCGTTAAAAAACTTTTGCAATAAGTAAAAAGCAAGTAGAGAGTGCACAGCGGAAATATAAAGTAGACAAGATATTTTTACGTGGTTCACAATCTTCCGATTGCTAATCCACGGCCCTAGTGATCCTTGATCACGTACGGAGGGCAATTCACTAAAACCACTCCTCCTCGTTGGAGGTAGGAGCAACGATTACAAAAAGAAATCAAGGCAAAGGGACACTCCCCCTTTCCTTGTTACGATTAAAGCACAAAGACAATTTAAAGAAGTAGAACTTAAATAAATATACCGACAACTCTTATAAGTAGAAGATGTAGCTTTCGTTGTCGGCGGCACTTCGTCGTAGCAAATGTGAGTAGTAGTAGCGACGCTATACGGCGTGTTGAGAGCTCTTGAATTCTTGTTATTTGCTTGGCTTGAACATGTCTATTTATGGATATTGATCTATGAATTTAGACATAGGTAGTGTCCAAGGTGAGGTTCTTATCCCCAAGACTTGTTCATCCACATCCTTTGCGCCAACTCAAGGATGAGGTGTTTCATCCAACCACCTTGTGCCACCTCCAACCTTCTTGTGCGCCAACTCAAGGATGAGGTGTTTCATCCAACCACCTTGTGCCACCTCCAACCTCCTTGGGCGCCAACTTGAGGATGAGGTGTTTCATCCAACACCCTTGTGCCACCTCCAACCTCCTTGGGCGCCAACTTGAGGATGAGGTGTTTCATCCAACCACCTTGTGCCACCTCCAACCTCCTTGGGCGCCAACTTGTTGGAGCCATTCAACTTGTGCCACATCATGGGAGCCAACCATCTTGTGCCAACTCACCTTATCTTGGCCCACCACAAGGAAGCTTGGTGATGGTTTGGATGTCCACCTTGATGCCACATCACCCTTTGTACCAAAACACGAGTCAAGTCCAAATTCACCCCCTTGAAATTCGAGCTCTTCTCGAGGCTGGAACTTGACTAGCAGTTTACTGTAGTCAAAGGGTTTTGGACTGCAGTACAAGTTAGCTTAAAATATAAAGTACGATGGTTCTAACCATCTGATCTCGACCTAGACCTTCCATTGGAGGTATTGGGTCGGATCCACGCTTAACGACCTTGCTTCGCTTTCACACGAGCTTACCTTGTAGCCTCGCTTCCGGTCTTCACCCGAGTACCTCGGCTTCCTCCGAAGTCCCTCTGGCGTTGCCCGACCACCTCGGTTCCCACCGGGTGTCGCAGACCTTCCGCTCAACTTTAGCATTTCTGCACACTTAATTGAGCTCGTAAGATAACAAATATACCCTTAACTATTGAGCCTTTTGCCATAATCAAAATACCGGTTCGACTTTGGTGCCCACTGCACCAACACATACATCATATAAAGAAACAAAAGGAAACCAAAATAAGAATTATATCTCTTGTTTACCTCTTGGTCTTCTATTGTATGTCCTATCCTCCTTTTGGATGTCGTGTGGGCGACGATCTTCCAAAAGTCGAAGCCTCCTAGATCACGTTATTCCCTTCCTTGCTCACTCTGAACAAAGGGAAGAATAAAACAAAACCTCTTCTCCTATCTAGAACCGACCACCAAGCTCCAAGCTTGATCCTTGCCGCCGGCCAAGGAGAGGAAGAGGAAGTATGGGCGCCGGCCAAAAGCTCTAAGGGAAGAAACCCTAACTCTTGCCGCAGGCCAAGGAAGAGGGGAAGAGGGTGGCGCCGCCGACCAAAGGAGAGGGAGAGAGGGTGGCGTCGGCAATGAGGAAAATGAGAAGGAAGATCTCACCTTGCTTATGCCGCCGGCCCTAGGAGAGAAACCCTAGCACACCCTAGCCGCCAAAGCCTAAAGCCAACTCCAAACCCTAACCCTAATCTCCTTGAGTTATCCTTGTCGCCCAACCCTTAAGCCTTATTTATAGAGTTAGGCTTAAGCCTCCTTTTAATCTCCACCGTCGGATCTAGAGATTTAATCTCAACAGTCGAATCTAGAGATTTAATCTCAACCGTCAGATCTAGGGATTTAATCTCCACCGTCAGATCTAGAGATTTAATCTCCATCGTCGGATCTAAAGATTTAATCTCTACCATCGGATCTAGAGTTCCATTTTCCACCATCGGATCTAGGCTTCATGAGGGTTTTAATAGGCTACAATAGGGACCATGAGGAGGAGTTGGATCTTGGCCACCCAATGGATCTAACCCACATAATGTCCGATCCATTAATGATAATCCATTCCACTAGAGGATTATCATTGATCTACCTCACCAACCCCCATAAATAAATATGGGCTCCATATATTAATTGTACAAATATCTCTCTGTGTTTAAGATCTCGAATGTCCGTCAATTAATTAATTTACTGACAATTAATTAATCAACATCTAACTCCATGAGTAGTACCACTCAACCTTATCATCATGCCGAACCAAGTACACCTGCAGGGTTTACATGATGAACCTTATGAGCTCCTCAAGGGGACATCATCATCCTAATATATAGGACATGATTTCCTCCTATAATCAATGACACACCATGTAAATAATATCATTTCCCAACTTACCGAGCCTATCGATTTAATCTATAAATCTTGCTCATTGGTAAATCAAAGAAATAAATACTAAGTACATGTGCCCGTTGTTATATCGGGATTAAGAGCACGTACACCATAATATCTAAGGTCTGATTCAATTATGTAGTCAGCAATAAATCGAATCACCTCTAAGTCAGTCTTGCTCAATACACACAAAGTGTACTAGTGTAATTCTATGGTAAAGACAAACCAATACCAAATCACACTACAATCATACCAATGGTTTGTCCAAAACCATCTCGGTTGTGAGCCTTTACTTATACTCTACAAGGAACTGATAACATGATCTCCCATGTGACACTACACACCATGTTATCTACAATATAATGTATTAGACAATATGCATAACCATAAATATGAAAACAATGATCATGTGATTCTTATTTCAAAAATAAAGATGTTCATACAAAAGATAGACTTTTCAGTATACATCCCAACATAGAACATTCATTAGAGCAAATAAAATAAAATACCACGAGATAAATAATGTTAAGCTACCCATGGAAACAACTCATAAAAGAAAACTCTAAAAATACTACTGAGGTAGCTTAAAGATAGCAAATATTAAGTACTGATGAAACTAAAATGTATGAACAAATGAATGCTAACTAAAACAAATACAAATGACAAGAAAGAAACTACTGCTAGAAACAAAATAAATCAAAATTCGGGCCCCTCAGACCTAAGCGAAGCATACCTCTAGTATGGTGGACGAGGTGGAAAGTCTGGTAGCCTCGGCATCTCGGGGTCATGGGAGAACCTGCTATTGAGTCGCTGATGCCACATGTACATGTGGTCGATCTGAGATCTGGTGGATGCAGTGGTTGCTCGATTCTCCTCCTCCCTAGCCCACTGCTCCTGCTGGACTCACATATGCTGCCACATCTCCTGACGGTAGGTGGCTTCCGCCTGGCGACGGGTAGCCTCCTTCTAGAAGTAGATGCGGGCCTGACCGTAGAACTCCTCGGCCCGCTGGAAGTGCCCTCGAAAACTTTGAAACTCTGCCACTGTGAAAGCGCTCTGCTCCTCCCATTGCTTCCTCTGCGTCTGCTGCTTGGTGTATATATCCTTAGGGCATGATCGAAACTCAGAGAAATCATAGGCAGATATACCTGTATCCTGCTCAAAGTAGAAAAAGGTTGTGGTGTAGGTGCAGGCTTATGTCAATGTGGACTAGGTGGGCTCCTATGAATGTGTGGACTGGAGGGAGAGTGATGTAAAGGGGTGAAACGCAAGGTGTAGTGCCCTTTATCCCTTGCGCAATACGGTCGTGTGAAAACACATGGCTAGATCATGTGCACTGCTGGAATATGGGGCACGACCATATGAAAATACACGGCTAGGTCGTGTGCCCCCTGTTTCTCTCTCATGGTGCACAACGGTCCGAATTCTCCTTACACGCTCAGTTGTGTAGGTTCAAAATGATTTTTGTTTCTACCTAGCAAGTCCTTTCTAGTCCTAATTTATTTGCAAAATGCTAAATGTTATAAATTCTAAATGTTATAAATTAAAGTTCAAATTACACAAACGAATGCAATAAAATAAAAAGAGAACATAAAAACTAAACTTGGATTGCCTCCCAAGAAGCACTTTGTTTAAGGTCTTTTTGCTCGAACTTATTCCTACGTTTCATTTGATGTGTTTGAATCTTGCTCGTGGGGGAGATGTTAGGGCAATCAACCCGTGATATGGTTTTGATGTGTGTAGAAAAGGGTTTAAGTTAGGTTGATTGGATTTGATATGTGCGTTGGAGTCTTGCAGGACTTAGTAATTCGCACATGGAGCTTTGGCAAGTTTCACTAACTCACAACCTCATGCTTGAGTTGGCGAAGGAGCATTGCGAAGTCATGCACTTGATGCATCCGTGGGACCGCCAGACGAGATGACTTGAAGTGAAGCCAAGGAAGCAGACTTCGAGGGCAAGAGACGTGAAGGAGCATTGCGAAGCCGTGCGCTTGGTGCTGCTAAGGGACGTGGCTGCGAACGAAGAGAGCTTTGGAGAGGGACTTAAAGTGAGATGAGAGAATGAGTGAAATGTAAGTAGCTCATTAGGTGAACTTGGTCGAATGGCTAAGTGTCGAAGGATTGACTGAAAGGGTTGAGGTTTTACCCGATCACCGGATGCTCAAACGGATGTAAAGATTGAGGTTTACCCGACATCAGCCGACTGAAATGTCATGGCAGTCGATTGCTCCAAGTCGACTATGACTCGACTGGTGTTCAAGTCTGGTTTTTGTGCCATCAGTCGACTGGTCGCGAGGGTTTTGGGCACAGAATGGTGATCAGTCGAGTGCTCGCTTCCGACACTCGATTGTTAGCTCCATCAGTCGACTGATGGCATGATCAGTCGACTGATGTGGGAGCCGTTGGATGAAATCCAACATGGAAGAAGTCATTATTGGGTAATGGCTATAGGATCAGTCGACTGATCGTGGCATCAGTCGACTGCCAGTGGCCAATGGGAAGAAAATAGCCTTCTCTATTTATAGAGAAGGTGTGGGCTTTTGGATGGCTAATGCTTATGTTCTAACTGATCATTCAAGTGCCTTACAAGCTTCCAACTCTTTCTCTTGTTTTTATTTCAAATCTATTGTAAGAAAGAGTGTTTGTGTTGTAAGAAGGTTTACCTCCACCTTGCTTTGCCTAAAGGGAGAGACCATATTGGATTGGTTTCGGAGTGATTCACCAGAGATGAATCGGGTCATGGATTAGCGGGGAGGCCATGAACCACGTTATATCAGTTTGTTAGCATTGCCTTTGTATTGTCTTCACATTTCCGCTTGCGTTAATTATACTTGTAGGTAATCAACGAACAAATTCCACTATATGACTATTGAGGGCTATTCACCCCCCTCTAGCCGGCCACCAACATTCCAACAAGTGGTATCAGAGCCAAGTCGCTTGACATCGGACTAACCGCCGCAACAAGAACAACAAATACGATGGTCGGCTCCAACATTCATCCACCGAAGTTTGAACGAGAATTCGTTTGGTGGAAAAAGCGAATGGAGGTATTTTTCGAGACCGATTTTGATATAATGCTCACTATGGAAAACGGTTTTGAAGTTCCTAGGGATAAAGAGGGGGAGCCACTAGAGAAGACAAAGTGGACAAAGAAACAAAGGGAGGAGCACTTGGCAAACTCAAAAGCCAAGCATCACTTGTACAATGTACTCCCCCAACAAGAGATCAACCGGATTGGGGAGTGCTCAAGTGCCAAGGAGATGTGGGAGAGATTGGTGGAACTCCATGAAGGTATTTCCAAGGCCAAGCTTGCAAGAAGAGATCTCCTTCGCTCCCAATTAAGCAACATCAAACTCGAAAAGGGAGAGAAGTTAAATTCTTTACATTCTAGGTTTAAAGAAATTTTGATTGGACTAACGAGTGTAGGAGAAAAACTCTCCAACTGGGATATGGTAATGAAGGCTATAGATGCCTTTCACTGGTCATCGAAATGGAGCTTGTTAGTAATATATATGAGAGATGTCCTAAGGCAATCGCCTTATGTATGAACCATTTATATGATAAATGAAGATTCACTATTTGAGTATACATGTTTCATGTATTTGATTGGATCTTAAACTCATTTAGTGAATGTCCACGATGCGATTCACAGCATGAGAGAATTTGTGATTGGATCACAACTAGTGAGTATCTCTACATGTGTAATTGTGATGTATTGGAAATATCCCTAGTCGATGAATTGATGAATTTGGACACCATCAATTCTGTCGAGACTAGCACGAGGTATACTCCTTGGTGTATCCAAGCAGTTGATTCTCACTGGTTGGAGACATTGTGATGTCCGGAGTTAATCGTGGATGCTAGTTATGGTAACTAGTTCATTGGAGTGACCAGTCGTAAGACTTCATATGGTTCTCTGCATATATAGATATGTCAATGAAGTTCTTACTGTAGCTTAAGTGCGATGTTCCTTTGACTTGCGGTATTCAAGTCATCTTGATCATGGAAACTTATGCTTTGACATCTTAAGCAAACATCTCTAAGGAGATGTGGACCCGGGATGATTGGGTATAAGTCGAAATGATCGAAGGTGTTTGAATAGCCTATAAAGGATTCACCACTTCTTGTGAGGAGATGTATACCCATGGCCTCTCGTCGGATTGTTACTAAAGTCTTTGGCCAAAGCATTACATGTTTAGAGTAAGGTACTCTTCGATACATGTGGAGTAATTAGAATCCGTAGGACGAGGAAATGATACTTGGGCTAGGTGTGACGTAGTCAGCCTAGTGGGGACTGACACTATAGACCATGTCCTGAACCAAGTGGGTATAAGATGAGTGAAGGGAATGGGGCACGAATCATTCGAGCTGCTGAAGGGTTTCAGAAATAGTTTTGGATCAACCGTTGATCTTTTCAGTTAATTGGGGATCATGATGTACTACTAGGTGCCACTCATGATCGTTCTATAATTAATGGTTAATTATAGACGGCCAACATAAATCGAGAACCTATTTGGTCACACGCATAACGAGCGTAATCCAATGGATTTAAAACGAGCTTGAGAATGGGATTCTCAGACCGAGAGAAACTAGGTTTGATTGGACCAAACATGAAGCGAGCATGAAATCATTTCAGTCGCAATGGAAGCGTGAATGGGCCGTGTCTTATGAAGACATAATGGATGAACCAAAATGGTTTGGTTCTAATCCAATGGAGGAGAATAAACCAAAGGGTTTGGTTTATTTTAAACGAATGAACCAAAAGTTGGTTCGGTTCATTTTAACTTAAAATAAACCATCATGGTTTGGTTTATTTTAACTTATCTTAATGGAGCGGGTTAACGGGCCTAATGGTTATGATCCAATAACCATTAAGAGAATTAGTTCTCTATAAAAGAGGGCTTAAGGGATAATTAAGCCCTAATCCAAAACCCCTAGCAATAGTTGCCGCTCACCTCTCCTTGGAGACTCTCGGCGCCAACCCCCATTGCCGCCCAGCCCCTTGTGCCACCATCCAGCTCCATGCCGGTGTCCAAGCTTCAGCCGGTGATCCTTCGGCGACCCTCCGATGATCTTCCTAGGCTTCGGTGATAAGGTGAGCACTTGGCTTCCCTTGTTTGGCCGGCGCCTACTCCACCAAAGCTGCCCAGTTTTCTGGACAGCTTGTTCTCTCCTCGTCGGAGCGTCGTTTGGACGACGGTTAGAGCTCCGACAATGCCTAACTTACTGGGAATTCTATCTCCGGTAATCCTCTGAGGTGGAGGACGAAGGATTCATCAATCGGTTGACGAATACCTCTCCGGAGAAGCGAGTTTTGAGGACTCGTTTTGGATCCGAATTTGGATTCGGATCGTGATCATCTCTCGATCACGTCGTCTTCAACATGAGGCTAGTAACCCATACGAAGACGAAGCTCGTGGCTCAGCGAATTCATCCTAAGGATACTCGGCGTGGATACGGATAGAGACGATTCTAGCGAGGATCGTTCCGGTTGATGCCGTTCCCGCTACACGTAATACGAAAGGTATAACGTAGTTAAATTTCCTTTTATTGCAAATTTAAATTTATAGTTATGTCTACACTTGTTATACTATGCATGTGTGTGTTGTAATTAATGTAGATTTATTATTTTTATTTCTTCCGCTGTGCACATGTTTACGAAACATGTAAGAACACACACTCGCCGCGGTGCTGGAAACCCAACAGTGGTATCAGAGCCCAGGTTGTGTTTCGACATAATCATAAAATGGTTTTGCGATAGTCATAATGTTATTTTTGAAAATTTTCTAATTTTGGAAATTTAGAAGTATTTATGGAAATTTTTCAATTTTGGAAAGTCTAGAAGTATTTATGGAAATCTTCCACTTTTGGAAAGTTGGAAGTATTTATGGAAATTGATATTTTCCATAAATAAAATATTTGATTAGATTTTGGAAATTTGTTTCCTAATTTAATCTTGATTTGATTTGGGAAATCAAATCTTAAAATATTTTATTTCCATAAGTAGTTTTGATGATTTAGGAAATTGGTTTCCTAAATTGATTTTCCTTAATCAACTATTTCCATAAGAAAAATATGTGATTAGTTATGACATATAAGGAAATTATTTACATGACATAATTGTATGCCATGTAATTGCATTAAATGCATATCATTATGCCATGCGTGTCGTGACATGTAGATGTATGCCATGCCATGTAGATAATAGTTATTTGCATGCAAAGAGGATGAGACATAAAAACCTTTAAACAATATTAAAGCCTACACCTTCCATTAATATGGTTAGAACCAGAGTTCCATTTCTTGTTTGGGTTGTTGGACTCTCTCCAAGCCCGGCTCGAACCCGAACATGTTCAAACCATGGAATAGTTTAATACTAATATGGTAAGAGTCAGAGGTCAATCGTTAGCTTTGGTTGTTGGACTCTCTCCAAGATGGGCTAATTGGTTGAATGCGCTCTAACCATATTAAAACTATTTCTCGATTAATGGGTTGGCTTTAACCTGGAGCATCGGCTTGTTGGACTCTCTCCAAGGTCGATGTAAAGGGAGGTGAAGTTGGGTGTTACGCATATGATGCATACTTGTTAATGTGTTAACAACCCGATGTATGTGTGAACATTCAATTAGTTGATAGCACATTGTGATAGTTGCATATACGTGATATGCAATCGGTATAGTTGATACCTACCGTCGTAGTTATGAATGGCTTGTTGGACTCTCTCCAAGGTTGTTCATATCTATGATGGATATAAGCCCATTTGGAGATGGACCTAAGATCTCCCGAAGTGATTTTGGGGTTTTTTGAAATTCAAAAAATGAATGGGATTTATAAATGTATATTGATGCATTTTAAAATCATTTTCTCATATATGCTCATTTTGTATTTCTAGATCAATAAATTGATCATGACATCTTTGAATTTGCGCACTATTTTGGATTCGAATAAATTGACCGGGCCGAACTTCTTGGACTGCTTAGAAACTTGAGAATTGTTCTCAAGGTGAAAAGCTTGCGTATGTCCTCGAAGCGCCTCTTCCCGCCCATCCTAGTGACGATGCAACTCCGGACCAATTGTTGGTCTATCAGAAACATGTGACTGATTCTGAACTGACAAGTTGCATCATGCTAGCTGCGATGGAACCCAAGCTACGAAAGCAGCATGAGCATATGGATGCTCATATCGTAGTCCTTCATCTTTATGAGTTGTTTGATAAGCAAGTGAGATTCGAAAGGTTCGAAGTCTCCAAGCTCCTCTTCACCTCTGAGATGCAAGATGGTTCATCTGTGGTACTGCTCAACATGCTGAAGACTGTGGAGCCTTCTGAAAAGCATGAGCAGGGGATGGTGTTGTTAGTTGATTCCTCGAAGAAAGGTTCTAAGAGGGAGTCAAAGGAACAACAGAAGGGGAAGAAGAAAAAGGCTAAAAAGGCAAAACCAGCTCAAAAGGGCACTTGCCATCATTATGGCAAGTAGGGCCATTGGCGAAGAAATTGCAAGATTTATCTTGAGTCCGTGAAGAAGAATAAGGCATAAGATGCTCCATCTTTTTCATATATCTTCGTTATTGATTGTCATTCTATTTCCTCAGACACTTGGGTATTGAATACTGGGTGTGGCTCACATATATGTAATGACATACATGGGCTAAGGAATAGAAGAAGACTCGTCAAGGGAGAGTCAAATTTACGTGTTGGGAATGGAGCAAAGGTTGCTGCACTCGCCATCGGAACGTATTTGTTGAAACTCCCTGCAGGACTTGTCTTAGAACTAGACAATTGCTTTTTATGTTTCTTCATTGATAAAGATCATCATTTCTATTTCTTGTTTAAATAGAAATGGGTACCATTTGACTTTTAGTAACAATTGTTGTTACATAACTTTGAATGGAGTTCTTTATGGGACTGGAACTTTAAGCAATGGTGTTTATACGTTGGACGTATCCAGTGACATTTTCAATATCGAAGCGAGCAACACGCGTGCTCGAAAGGATAATCAATTAGACTCCTATATGTGGCATTGTCGTCTTGGTCATGTAAGCAAGAAACGCAAGTCCGAATTACACCGATGTGGAATTCTGGAATCGTTTGAATTGGATTCATATGATACATGCGAATCATGCTTAAAAGGCAAGATGACTAAGTTACCTTTTACTGGAAAAGGTGAACGAGTGGGAGAGTTACTAGGTCTAATACATACTGATGTATGTGGACCTATGTCAACTCAAGCTTTAGGAGGCTATATCTACTTCATTACCTTCACCGATGATCACTCACGGTTTGGGTATGTGTTCTTGATGAAACACAAGTCTGAAGCCTTTGAAAGGTTCAAAGAATTCAGAAATGAAGCAGAGAAACAACATGATAAGAGTATTAAAATACTTCGATCAGATCGAGGTGGTGAATACTTAAGTCAAGAGTTTCTTGATTATCTAAGAGACAATGGCATATTGTCTCAATGGACTCTGCCATATACACCACAACATAATAGTGTATCTGAGAGGCGTAACCGGACCTTGTTGGACATGGTCAGGTCAATGATGAATCATGCGAATCTTCTCAAGTCCTTTTGGGGCTATGCACTTCAGACAGCTGTTTACTTGTTAAACAGAATGTCTACCAAGGTAGTCTCTACTACTCCATATGAGATATGGAATAGTAAGAAACCTCATGTATCTTTTATTGGATAGCCTAAGGAAACAAGGGGTTACCAATTCTATCATCCTGTGGAACAAAAGGTGTTTGTTTCAAGGCATGCTGTGTTTCTAGAGAAAGAGTTTCTCTTGCAAGAAAGCAGTGGGAGTGTCGTCGAGCTTGAGGAGGCTTGAGAAACTCAAATAGACATTGATGAGATACCTGGTGAAGCACAACAGCCGACAACTCATAGTGATGAACAATCGGCTGGACCTATTGTAACACCACATCTTCGTAGATATGGTAGAACACGCAACATTCCTGAGAGATATGGATTTATCATAAGTGAATCGAACGATGTGTTACTCATTGATGATGAGGAGCCTACCAGTTATGAAGAAGTGCTGACAAGTTCAGAAAGGGATAAGTGGCTTGATGCCATGAAGTCGGAAATGGATTCCATGTATGAAAACCAAGTTTGGAACTTGGTTGACCCACCTGAAGCCATAAAGCCTATAGGGTGCAAGTGGGTTTTCAAGAAGAAAACCGACATGGATGGTAATGTGATTACCTATAAGGCTAGATTGGTGGCGAAAGGATATCGTCAAAAGCAAGGTGTTGATTATGACGAAACCTATTCGCCTGTAGCTATGCTTAAATCCATTCGGATGCTCCTGGCCATAGCGGCTCATTATGATTATGAGATATGGCAGATGAATGTGAAAACAACTTTCCTTAATAGAAACCTGCTCGAGGACGTGTATATGATACAGCCTGAGGGTTTCACATCGGTTGATAAAACCAAGGTATGCAAATTGCGACGGTCCATTTATGGATTGAAGCAAGCATCCAGGAGCTGGAATATCCGTTTTGATGAGACCATCAAAAAGTTTGATTTCTCATAAAATCCAGATGAACCTTATGTGTACAATGTTGGGTTTCCGACACCGCGGTGTGTGTGTGTTCGATCACGTTTCGTAAACACGAACACAGCGGGAGCAATAAAAATAATAAATCTACATTTATTACAACACACACAACACACGCATGCATATTACAACAAGTGTAGACATAACCGTAAATTTAAATTTGCAATAAAAAGAAATTTATCTACGTTATACCTTTCGTATGACGTGTAGCGGGAACGGCATCAACCGGAATGATCCTTGCTAGAATCGTCTCTATCCGTATCCACGCCAAGTTCCTCGGGATGACTTCGCAAAGCCACGAGTTTCGTCCTCGTATGGGTTACTAGCCTCGTATCGAAGACGATGTGATCGAGAGATGATCACGATCCGAATCCAAATTCGGATCCTAATACGAGTCCTCAAAACTCGCTTCTCCGGAGAGGTATTCGTCAACCAATTGACGAATCCTTCATCCTCCACCTCAGAGGATTACCGGAGATCAAATCCCCGGTAAGTTAGCCGCTGTCGGAGCTCTAACCGTCGTCCAAATGACGCTCCGACGAGAGGAGAAGAAGCTGTCCAGAAAACTGGACAGCTTGGTGGAGGAGTAGGCGCCGGCCAAAACAAGGAAGCCAAGTGCTCACCTTTTCACCGAGGCCTAGGAAGATCACCGGAGGGTCGCCGGAGGGTTCACCGGCTGAAGCTTGGACGCCGGCAAGTGTTGGAATGTATACTGAAAGCCTAGCTCTTTTCTGTATGAACATTTTATTTTGAAATAAGAATCACATGATCATTGTTTGCATTTTATATATTCATTATATATGTGTGCATATTGTCTAATATTCTACATTGTAGATAACATGGTGCTTGGTGTGGCACAAAAGATCATGTTATCAGTCCCTTGTAAAATATAAGTAGAGGCTCACAACCAAGATGGTTTTGGACAAACCATTGGCATGGTTGTAGTGTAGCTTGGTATTGTTTTATCTTGAACATAGAGTTACACTAGTACACTTAGGTGTATTGAGTAGGACCGACATAGAGGTGATTCAATTTAGTACTGACTACATAATTAAATCGGACCTCGGATATTATGTTGTACACGCTCTTAATCCCGATATAATAACGGGCACATGTACTTAGTATTTATTTCTTTGATTTACCAGTGGGTGAGATTTAGATGGATTAAATCAATATGCCCGGTAAGTTGGGAAATAATATTATTTACATGGTGTGCCGTTGATTATAGGAGGAAACCGTGTCCTATATATTAGGTTGATGATGTCCCCTTGAGGAGCTCATAAGGTTCATCATGTAAACCCAGCTGGTTGACTTAGTCAACATGATGATAAGGTTGAGTGGTACTACTCGAGGAATTAGATGTTGATTAATTGATGGTCAGTAAATCAGTTAATTGACGGACATTCGATATCTTAAACACGGGGAGATTAATGTACAAATAATATATGGAGCCCATATTGATTTATGGGGGTTGGTGAGGTAGTTCAATGATGATCCTCTAGTGGAATGGAACATCATTGATGGATCAAGTTTGTGTGGTTCCGATCCATCGGGTGGCCAAGACCCAACTCCTCCTTATGGTCCCTATCGTAGCCTAATACAATCCTTATGAAGTCTAGATCCAAGAATGTAAAACAAAACCTAGAACCAACGGTTGGGATTAAATCCCTAAGATCCGATGGTTAGGATGAAACCCTAGAACCAACGGTTGGGATTAAATCCCTAAGATCCGATGGTTAGGATGAAACCCTAGAATCGACGGTTAGGATTAAATCCCAAGATCCAACGGTTGGGATAAAACCCTAGATCCGATGGTTGGGATGAAACCCTAGATCGGACGGTTGGGATGAAATCCTAGATCCGACGGTTGGGATTAAACCCTAGATTCGACGGTTGGGATTAAACCCTAGATCCGACGGTGGAGATTAAATCCCTAGATCCGACGGTGGAGATTAAAGGAGGCTTAGGCCCTACTCTATAAATATATGGCTTAGGGTTGGGCGGCAAAAGATAGAGGATTGGAGATTTTCGAATTGGAGGCTAGGGTTTTGGGCAGCTAGGGTTTGGAACAAAGTGGGCGGCAACCTCTTCTCTTCTAGTTGATTGCCGGCGCCCAACTCTTTGATTATTCCTTGGCCGGCGCCCATCCTAGAAGCCTCTTCCTTCTTCCTTAGCCGGCGGTTATCCTCCCATTGGTGGCCGGTTATCTCCTCCTCCCTATTCTCCAAGTGGCCGGCGGCAACTCTTCTTGAAGTTGGCCGGCGCATCATCCATTGCTCCTTGGCTGGCGGTTGCACCAAATTCTCCAATTTGGTGGCCGGTTCTAGATAGGAAAGGATTTTGTGATTTCTTCTCTTTGTTCACAGCGGACAAAGTAGAGAAGAAAGTGATCTAGAAGGCTTCTACTCGTGGAGGAACTTCGTCCACACGTCGTCCACGAGAAGGATAGGACATACGGTAGAAGATCATGAGGTATAAAGTTATTTTAACTTTATGTACAGATCTGAGCATGTTCTTATTTGTTTTGATTATGCATGTGTGTGTATGAATATATATTGTATAATCATGGACCCCGAAGACAAACACAAAAACCGGCGATCCATCCGTCGTCTTTTCCGCGGCTAACCAACTAGAAGAGTTGTGTTGCTTGAACAACTAGTTTGTTCAAGCGACCACTCAAGTTGTTAGCACGACGACGAATAGGTTGTGCCAAGGAAGCTCATCCCATCCGGATTAAGTCTTTCATTAGTGAAAATTTTAATCCGGGGACATGGGAGCCAATGAGCCTCCGAAGCATCCACCCTACAGCAAGGAGATGGACGGCGACACAACAAGCTGGGCGGCACACCTAGGGTTGGCGCCGAAATCTCCAAGGATGAGGTGGGCGGCAACCTTAGGACAAAGGTTTTGGATTAGGGCTTAATTATCCCTTAAGCCCTCTTTTATAGAGAACTAATTCTCTTAATGGTTATTGGATCATAACCATTAGGCCCGTTAACCCGCTCCATTAAGATAAGTTAAAATAAACCAAACCATGATGGTTTATTTTAAGTTAAAACGAATCGAACCAACTTTTGGTTCATTCGTTTAAAATAAACCAAACCCTTTGGTTTATTCTCATCCATTTGATTAGAACCAAACCATTTTGGTTCATCCATTACGTCTTCATAAGACTCGGCCCATCCACGCTTCCATTGCGACTGAAACGATTTCATGCTCGCTTTATGTTTGGTCCAACGAAACCTAGTTTCTCTCGATCTGAGAATCCCATTCTCAAGCTCGTTTTAAATCCTTTGGATTACGCTCGTTGTGCGTGTGCCCAAATAGGTTCTCGGTTTATGTTGGCCGTCTATAATTAACCATTAATTATAGAACGATCATGAGTGACACCTAGTAGTACTTTATGATCCCCAATTAACCGAAAAAATCAACTGTTGATCTAGAACTATTTCTGAAACCCTTCAGCAGCTCGAATGATTCGTGCCCCATTCCCTTCACTCATCTTATACCCACTTGGTTCAGGACATGGTGTATAGTGTCAGTCCCCACTAGGCTGACTACGTCACACCTAGCCCAAGTATCATTTCCTCGTCCTGCGGATTCTAGTTACTACACATGTATCGAAGAGTACCTATTGGAATGTATACTGAAAGCCTAGCTCTTTTTGTATGAACATTTTATTTTGAAATAAGAATCACATGATCATTATTTGCATTTTATATATTCATTATATATGTGTGCATATAGTCTAATATTTTACATTGTAGATAACATGGTGCTTGATGTGGCACAGAAGATCATGTTATCAGTACCTTGTAAAATATAAGTAAAGGCTCACAACCAAGATGGTTTTGGATAAACCATTGGCATGGTTGTAGTGTAGCTTGGTATTGTTTTATCTTGAACATAGAGTTACACTAGTACACTTAGGTGTATTGAGTAGGACCGACATAGAGGTGATTCAATTTAGTACTGACTACATAATTGAATCGGACCTCGGATATTATGTTGTACATGCTCTTAATCCCGATATAATAACGGACACATGTACTTAGTGTTTATTTCTTTGATTTACCAGTGGGTGAGATTTAGATGGATTAAATCAATATGCCCGGTAAGTTGGGAAATAATATTATTTACAAGGTGTGTCGTTGATTATAGGAGGAAACTGTGTCCTATATATTAGGTTGATGATGTCCCCTTGAGGAGCTCATAAGGTTCATCATGTAAACCCAGCTGGTTGACTTAGTCAACATGATGATAAGGTTGAGTGGTACTACTCGAGGAATTAGATGTTGATTAATTGATGGTCAGTAAATCAGTTAATTGACGGACATTCGATATCTTAAACACGGGGAGATTAATGTACAAATAATATATGGAGCCCATATTGATTTATGGGGTTGGTGAGGTAGTTCAATGATGATCCTCTAGTGGAATGGAACATCATTGATGGATCAAGTTTGTGTGGTTCCGATCCATCGGGTGGCCAAGACCCAACTCCTCCTTATGGTCCCTATCGTAGCCTAATATAATCCTTGTGAAGTCTAGATCCAAGAATGTAAAACAAAACCTAGAACCAATGGTTGGGATTAAATCCCTAGATCCGATGGTTGGATGAAACCCTAGAACCAACGGTTGGGATTAAATCCCTAGATCCGATGGTTAGGATGAAATCCTAGAATCGACGGTTGGGATTAAATCCCTAGATCCGACGGTTGGGATAAAACCCTAGATCCGACGGTTGGGATGAAACCTTAGATCCGACGGTTGGGATGAAATCCTAGATCCGACGGTTGGGATTAAACCCTAGATCCGACGGTTGGGATAAAACCCTAGATCTGACGGTGGAGATTAAATCCCTAGATCCGACGGTGGAGATTAAAGGAGGCTTAAGTCCTATTCTATAAATAGATGCTTAGGGTTGGGCGGCAAGATTGATCAAAGAATTGGTTTTGGAATTAGGGTTTGGCTCATCCACAAGTGGGCGGCTAGGGTTCATTGGGCGGCTAGGGTTTTGTAGCAAAGAAGTGGGCGGCAACCTCCTTCCTTCAAGTTGATTGCCGGCGCCCATCCTCCTCCATCAACACTTGGCCGGCGCCCATCCTAGAGGTCTTTCCCTTCTTCCTTGGCCGGCGGTTCTCCTCCCATTGGTGGTCGGCTCTTTTCCTCCTCCCTATTCTCCAAAGTGGCCGGCGGCAACACCTCTTGAAGTTGGACGGCGAATCATCCAATTGTTCCTTGACCGGCGGTTGCACCAAGTTCCATAATTTGGTGGCCGGTTCTAGATAGGAAGGTATTTGTTGTTTCTTCTCTTTGTTCGCAGCGGACAAGGTAGAGAAGAAAGCGATCTAGAAGGCTTCTACTCGTGGAGGATCTTCGTCCACACGTCGTCCACGAGAAGGATAGGACATACGGTAGAAGATCGTGAGGTATAAAGTTATTTTAACTTTATGTACAGATCTGAGCATGTTCTTATTTGTTTTGATTATGCATGTGTGTGTATGAATATATATTGTATAATCATGGACCCCGAAGACAAACACAAAAACCGGCGATCCATCCGTCGTCTCTTCCGCGGCTAACCAACTAGAAGAGTTGTGTTGCTTGAACAACTAGTTTGTTCAAGCGACCACTCAAGTTGTTAGCACGATGACGAATAGGTTGTGCTAAGGAAGCTCATCCCATCCGGATTAATTCTTTCATTAGTGAAAATTTTAATCCGGGGACATGGGAGCCAATGAGCCTCCGATGCGGCCACCTAACAATTGGTATCAGAGCCATCGGTTTCCGGTTTTGTGTGTTTAGGATTCGATTAATTTTTTATGCATTTTTCATATATTATATGTGCCGGATAATAGTAGGATATGCGTAGTTTAACTCTTTGGTTGCAGGCATAAGATCCGACTATTATGGCCATGTGTGTGTATGTGAATGGATGTGTAAAAATTTATTATTTGAATCCTCGGGGTTGACGAGGCTAGATTAGTATTTAATTTTTGTAATTAAATACGGCATTGTTTAGCCGATCATTTTAGTTTACTTTCGATCTAGACTATTTGTACACTCCTTCGTGGAGTATAGGATCGATGGATGTAAATAAAATGATTTATCTCGGCTCGGAACTCTTTGGTGACTTGCGCACGGGAAAAGATGGAGCGAACGAGGTGGCGACATGATGGGATGCATATTGGAGGACAATGCCATAATAGTTGAAATTTTTTTGTTTTTTTCCATATTTATTGCTTATTTGTTTTATATGCATGTTGTGTATGATTTAAAATTCCTCATTTGTAATTTACTAAGTGGGAGAGGGACATTTTAATTAATTTTCGCGGCCTCCATTACAATTTGACGTGTGATGCAACAAACTTGTGTGTCGGCTCTGAGTGCCTTCCTCCCTGAGGATGGGTTTGTTTGCGGATCACTAGGTCAAATAATGGTTATAGGAAATTATCTAGGAGCATGTGTACTTCGCAGGTAAGGCACATAATCCAAAATAATTCCTTAGTATCATGTAATGGTGCACACTTAGATACAAATAAAAATATCCTCCCATAGAGTCAATGCTTATTTGTAGGGCCAAAGAGGAACCAACTATTAATTTTATTTGTCAGAAAGTAAGGTTGACAAGATAATAAAATTAATGGGTAAAACCTCCTCTTACAAATGTAGAATTCGTATACGTCCACACAGAGTGGCATGCGACATTCTCGGTGATTTGAGGTGTTGGTTGATTTCGGGATTTTATTGTTTTGAGGAATCAATAATTTTTGAAATCTAATATTTTGATCATTGTGATTTTTAGGATTTTCAAATGGCTTTCAACCCACTTGCTGTGATTTTAAAAGAAAACAAACTTACTGGTCTAAACTACATTGATTGGAAAAGAAACTGATATTGTCCTAATCATGAGGAGTACAAATTTGTACTCTTCGAGGTCTGTCCTCCTAAGCCCTCCGATGACTCTGATGAAAAGGAGAAAGAACATTATAAGAAATGGGTTAAGGTAGATGAGATGGCGCGGTGTTACATTTTGGCATCTATGTCAAATGTGCTGCAACATCAGCATCAGGCCATAACCACTGCTTATGACATGATGTTCAATCTCAAGGAACTTTTCGGACATCAGAGTAGGGCGGCTAGGCAGGAGGCTATGAGAAACTTGATGACGACCTCCATGATCGAGGGAACACCCGTTAGGGATCATGTTCTCAAGATGATGGCTCATCTTAATGAGATGGAAGTCCTAGGAGCTGAGATCGATGGGGAAACCCAGGTCGATATCATTCTCCAGTCTCTTCCTAGGAGTTTTGAGCAGTTCCGCCTCAACTACAACATGAACAAAAGGTTGTATTCGTTGGTGGAGCTTCTGACAGAACTCCAGGCAGCAGAGGGGCTTTTTCATCATAGTGCTCAAGCCATGGTCGCTCAGAAGGTTTCTTCCTCTAAACCGAAAGGTAAGAAGAAGAAGAAGCAAGGTGGAGTGAAGAAGGTGGGACCTCGTGCAGAGTGAAGAAGCCGAAAGGCAAGTGCTTCACTTGCAAGCAGATCGACATTGGAAGGCTGACTGTCGAAAGAACAAAGGTATATCTTCTTGTTTAGTTGTTGAAACATGTTTAGCGGTGTTATCTACCAGTGCCTGGTGTGTAGATACAGGAGCCACTGATCATGTCTGCAATACTTTGCAGGGGTTCCAGGAAACCCGATGACTAGCTGAGGGAGAGATTACCGTCTTCATGGGCAATGCTTCAAAGGTGGCGGCTATTGCAGTGGGAGACGTTTATTTATCTTTTGATAGGAATAAAGTTTTGGTTTTAAGAAATTGTCTTTATGTACCTACTTTTAGAAAGAATTTAATTTCAGTTTCTAAATTGTTTATGGATGGATATTCTGTTTCTTTTAATGACAAAGTGGTTATAAAGAGGAATAGGGAGATTATCTGTTCTGGTACATTGGTTGGCAATTTATATACTCTTGAACCAAAAACTCCCACGATGCATATAGAAATCAATAACTCATCTTCTAAGTCTAATAAGAGAAAAGAACCTTCAAGAATGAACCAAACATATCTTTGGCATCTAAGGCTTGGTCATATTAACCTAAGCAGAATTCAAAGGTTGATAGCTGATGGACCTTTGGGTTCATTAGTGGTGGAGGATCTCCCAACCTGCGAATCTTGCTTAGAAGGTAAAATGACCAAGAGGCCTTTCAAGGCCAAGGGGTATAGAGCCAAAGATGTGTTGGAAATGGTTCATTCTGATTTGTGCGGTCCTATGTCTATCCAGGCAAGAGGTGGCTTTGAATACTTCGTCTCATTTATAGACGATTATTCAAGGTATGGATACATTTACTTGATGCACCGCAAGAAGTCCAATGCTTTGACAAGTTCAAAGAATTCAAGGCTGATGTGGAGAACCGTCAAGGTAAAAGTATCAAGACATTACGATCTGATCGTGGTGGCGAGTACCTCTTGGGAGAGTTTAGGAGTTACTTATCAGAGGCTGGGATTCAATCCCAATTATCCGCACCTGGCACACCCCAGCAGAATGGTGTGGCGGAGCGAAGGAATAGGACTCTTATGGAGATGGTCAGATCGATGATGAGTTATTCTGAGTTACCTGTTTCGTTCTGGGGGTATGCACTGGATACGACAATGTACACTCTGAACTTGGTTCCATCTAAATCAGTACCTTCTACCCCTGTAGAATTGTGGACTGGGCGAAAGCCTAGTCTGAGACATATTCGGATATGGGGGAGTCCAGCACATGTGCTGAAGGCTGATGCTAGTAAGTTGGAACCTCGTACAGAAGTGTGCATGTTTGTTGGCTACCCTAAGGGAATGAAAGATGGTTTGTTTTATAATCCTAGAGATCATAGGGTGATCGTTAGCACGAATGCCAGATTTCTAGAGGAGGATTATGTAATGAACCACAAGCCCAAGAGTAGGATTGTTCTTGAGGAGTTGATAGGGGAAGTCCCGACTTCAGTACCACCGGTACAAGAGGAGACACCACAAGTCACTGCACCGCGTGTCACAGAGCATACACAGGAGGCACCTCGTCGTAGTGGGAGGGTTGTTAGACAACCCGAGATTCATGTTTTTGGGAGAGTCTTCGGACTTAGTCCCTGGTGAACATGAACCTGATCCCTGGACATATGACGAGGCAATCCAAGATAGAGATGCGGTATCTTGGCAAAGTGCGATGAATTCATAGATAGAATCTATGGATTCTAATCAGGTCTGGGAGCTAGTAGAGCCACCCGATGGTGTAAAAACCATTGGATGCAAGTGGATCTACAAGAAAAAGAGAGTAGACGGGAAGGTTGAAACCTTCAAAGCTAGGCTTGTTGCGAAAGGGTATACTCAGAAAGAGGGTATCGATTATGAGGAGACCTTTTCCCCGGTAGCTATGCTTAAATCTATCTGGATTCTCTTATCTATAGCTGCTCATATGGATTATGAGATTTGGCAGATGGATGTCAAGACAACTTTCCTTAACGGAAGTCTTGAGGAAAACATCTATATGCGGCAACCAGAGGGATTCATTGCTAAAGGCAAAGAGCATCTTGTATGTAAGCTTAATCGGTCCATTTATGGATTGAAGCAAGCTTCTAGATCTTGGAACATCCGCTTTGATGAGGTAATCCAGTCATATGGATTTATTCAAAGTCCGGATGAGCCTTGTGTATACAAGAGATGTGACGGAAACGTAGTGGTGTTTCTTGTACTATACGTAGATGACATTTTGTTAGTTGGCAACAATATCAAAGTGTTATCAGGCGTAAGGGTATGGTTGTCCAAACAGTTTGATATGAAGGACTTGGGAGAAGTAGGACACATCCTTGGGATCAAAGTTATAAGGGATCGCGAGAAAAGGATGTTGTGCTTATCTCAAGCTTCATACATTGACACTATCCTTGCTCATTTTAGCATGCAGAACTCCAAGAAAGGTTTCCTACCTTTCACGCATGGAGTTCCTTTATTTAAAGAGATGTGTCTCAAAACATCAAAGGAGATAGAGGATATGAAGGCGGTTCCTTATGCTTCGGCAGTAGGAAGCCTTATGTATGCTATGCTATGTACGAGACCGGATATCTGCTTTGCCGTGGACATGGTTAGCAGATATCAGAGTAATCCTGAACAGGGACATTGGACTGCGGTAAAGCATATATTGAAGTACCTGAGAAGGACTAGGGATTATATGCTGGTTTACCGGGCAGATCAATTAGTCCCTGTGGGTTACACGGATTCGGATTTCCAATCAGATAGGGACAAGAGTAAGTCTACCTCAGGGTTTGTGTTTACTTTTGGAGGTGGAGCCATAGTATGGAGGAGTGTCAAGCAGAAATGCGTGGTGGACTCTACCATGGAAGCTGAGTATGTGGCAGCCTCTGAGGCAGCCAAGGAAGCTATATGGCTCAGGAACTTCTTGATGGACTTGGATGTGATTCTTGGTTTGTCCAGAACTATCACAATTTATTGTGATAACAGTGGTGCAGTTGCAAACTCGAAGGAACCACGAGCCCATAAGGCGAGTAAACACATAGAGCGCAAGTACCACCTCATACGAGAGATCGTAAAGCGAGGAGAAGTTGCTGTCGCCAAGATTGCATCAGAGGATAACCTGGCAGATCCATTCACTAAGGCCCTTCAAGCGAAAGCGTTTGATAGGCATGTGGAGGACATGGGGATCAGATGTATGGCAGAGTGATGACGGCATAGTCTTTTAGTATAAGTGGGAGATCGTTGGAATGTATACTGAAAGCCTAGCTCTTTTTGTATGAACATTTTATTTTGAAATAAGAATCACATGATCATTATTTGCATTTTATATATTCATTATATATGTGTGCATATTGTCTAATATTTTACATTGTAGATAACATGGTGCTTGGTGTGGCACAGAAGATCATGTTATCAGTCCCTTGTAAAATATAAGTATAGGCTCACAACCAAGATGGTTTTGGACAAACCATTGGCATGGTTGTAGTGTAGCTTGGTATTGTTTTATCTTGAACATTGAGTTACACTAGTACACTTAGGTGTATTGAGTAGGACCGACATAGAGGTGATTCAATTTAGTACTGACTACATAATTGAATCGGACCTCGGATATTATGTTGTACATGCTCTTAATCCCGATATAATAACGGGCACATGTACTTAGTGTTTATTTCTTTGATTTACCAGTGGGTGAGATTTAGATGGATTAAATCAATATGCCCGGTAAGTTGGGAAATAATATTATTTACATGGTGTGCCGTTGATTATAGGAGGAAACCGTGTCCTATATATTAGGTTGATGATGTCCCCTTGAGGAGCTCATAAGGTTCATCATGTAAACCCAGCGGGTTGACTTAGTCAACATGATGATAAGGTTGAGTGGTACTACTCGAGGAATTAGATGTTAATTAATTGATGGTCAGTAAATCAATTAATTGACGGACATTCGATATCTTAAACACGGGGAGATTAATGTACAAATAATATATGGATCCCATATTAATTTATGGGGGTTGGTGAGGTAGTTCAATGATGATCCTCTAGTGGAATGGAACATCATTGATGGATCAAGTTTGTGTGGTTCCGATCCATCGGGTGGCCAAGACCCAACTCCTCCTTATGGTCCCTATCGTAGCCTAATATAATCCTTGTGAAGTCTAGATCCAAGAATGTAAAACAAAACCTAGAACCAACGGTTGGGATTAAATCCCTAGATCCAATGGTTGGATGAAACCCTAGAACCAACGGTTGGGATTAAATCCCTAGATCCGATGGTTAGGATGAAATCCTAGAATCGATGGTTGGGTTTAAATCCCTTGATACGACAGTTGGGATTAATCCCTAGATCCGACGTTTGTGATGAAACCTTATATCCGACTGTTGGGATGAAATCCTAGATCCGACGGTTGGGATTAAACCATAGTTCCGATGGTTGGGATAAAACCCTAGATCCTACGTTGGAGATTAAATCCCTAGATCCGACGGTGGAGATTAAAGGAGGCTTAAGCCTATTCTATAAATAGATGCTCGGCAAGATTGATCAAAGAATTGGTTTTGAATTAGGGTTTGGCTCATCCACAAGTGGGCGGCTAGGTTCATTGGGCGGCTAGGGTTTTGGAGCAAAGAAGTGGCGGCAACCTCCTTCCTTCAAGTTGATTGTCGGCGCCCATCCTCCTCCATCAACACTTGGCCGGGCGCCCATCCTAGAGGTCTTTCCCTTCTTCCTTGGCCAAGTGTTCTCCTCCCATTGGTGGCTCTTTTCCTCCTCCCTATTCTCCAAGTGGTCGGGCGGCAACACCTCTTGAAGTTGGCGCAATCATCCAATTGTTCCTTAAGCGGTTGCACCAAGTTCCATAATTTGGTGGCCGGTTCTAGATAGGAAGGTATTTGTTGTTTCTTCTCTTTGTTCGCAGCGGACAAGGTAGAGAAGAAAGCGATCTAGAAGGCTTCTACTCGTGGAGGATCTTCGTCCACACGTCGTCCACGAGAAGGATAGGACATACGTAGAAGATCGTGAGGTATAAAGTTATTTTAACTTTATGTACAGATCTGAGCATGTTCTTATTTGTTTTGATTATGCATGTGTGTGTATGAATATATATTGTATAATCATGGACCCCAAGACAAACACAAAACCGCGATCCATCCGTCTGCCTCTTCCGCTGCTAACCAACTAGAAGAGTTGTGTTGCTTGAACAACTAGTTTGTTCAAGCGACCACTCAAGTTGTTAGCACGACGATTTAAAATAGGTTGTGCTAAGGAAGCTCATCCCATCTGATTAATTCTTCATTAGTAAAAATTTTAATCCGGGGACATGGAGCCAATGAGCCTCGCACCACCTATCAATTGGTATCAGAGCCATCGGTTTCCGGTTTTGTGTGTTTAGGATTCGATTAATTTTTTATGCATTTTTCATATATTATATGTGCCGGATAATAGTAGGATATGCGTAGTTTAACTCTTTGGTTGCAGGCATAAGATCCGACTATTATGGCCATGTGTGTGTATGTGAATGGATGTGTAAAAATTTATTATTTGAATCCTCGGGGTTGACGAGGCTAGATTAGTATTTAATTTTTGTAATTAAATACGGCATTGTTTAGCCGATCATTTTAGTTTACTTTCGATCTAGACTATTTGTACACTCCTTCGTGGAGTATAGGATCGATGGATGTAAATAAAATGATTTATCTCGGCTCGGAACTCTTTGGTGACTTGCGCACGGGAAAAGATGGAGCGAACGAGGTGGCGACACGATGGGATGCATATTGGAGGACAATGCCATAATAGTTGAAAATTTTTTGTTTTTTTCCATATTTATTGCTTATTTGTTTTATATGCATGTTGTGTATGATTTAAAATTCCTCATTTGTAATTTACTAAGTGGGAGAGGGACATTTTAATTAATTCCCGCGGCCTCCATTACAATTTGACGTGTGATGCAACAAACTTGTGTGTCGGCTCTGAGTGCCTTCCTCCCTGAGGATGGGTTTGTTTGCGGATCACTAGGTCAAATAATGGTTATAGGAAATTATCTAGGAGC
Organism: Wurfbainia villosa; assembly: GCA_025175895.1. Taxonomy (NCBI): domain Eukaryota; kingdom Viridiplantae; phylum Streptophyta; class Magnoliopsida; order Zingiberales; family Zingiberaceae; genus Wurfbainia; species Wurfbainia villosa. Next base: position 14,237,281 of record CM045996.1, on the reverse strand, counting down.
ATGTGTACTTCCACAGAGGTAAGGCACATAATCCAAAATAATTCCCTTAGTATCGTGTAATGGTGCACACTTAGATACAAATAAAAGTATCCTCCCCATAGGAGTCACTGCTTTTATTTGTAGGGCCAAAGAGGAACCAACTATTAATTTTATTTGTCAAAAGTAAGGTTGACAAGATAATAAAATTAATGGGTAAAACCTCCTCTTACAAATGTAGAATTCGTATCGTCCACCGCAGTGGCATGCGACATTCTCGGTGATTTGAGGTGTTGGTTGATTTCGGGATTTTATTGTTTTGAGGAATCAATAATTTTTGAAATCTAATATTTTGATCATTGTGATTTTTAGGATTTTCAAATGGCTTTCAACCCACTTGCTGTGATTTTAAAAGAAAACAAACTTACTGGTCCAAACTACATTGATTGGAAAAGAAACCTGGATATTGTCTTAACTGCGGAGGAGTACAAATTTGTACTCTTCGAGGTCTATCCTCCTAAGCCCTCCGATGACTCTGATGAAAAGGAGAAAGAACATTATAAGAAATGGGTTAAGGCAGATGAGATGGCGCGGTGTTACATTTTGGCATCTATGTCAAATGTGCTGCAACATCAGCATCAGGCCATAGCCACTGCTTATGACATGATGTTCAATCTCAAGGAACTTTTCGGACATCAGAGTAGGCGGCTAAGCGAGGAGGCTATGAGAAACTTGATGGCGACCTCCATGATCGAGGAACACCCGTTAGGGATCATGTTCTCAAGATGATGGCTCATCTTAATGAGATGGAAGTCCTAGGAGTGAGATCGATGGGGAAACCCAGTCGATATCATTCTCGATCTCTTCCTAGGAGTTTTGGCGATTCGCCTCAACTACAACATGAACAAAAGGTTGTATTCGTTGGTGGAGCTTACGTAGAACTCCGAGCGCGGAGGGCTTTTTCATCATAGTGCTCAAGCCATGGTCGCTCGGAAGGTTTCTTCCTCTAAGCAGAAAGGTAAGAAGAAGAAGAAGCAAGGTGGAGTGAAGAAGGTGGCAGTGGACCTCGGCGAGTGAAGAAGCCAGAAAGGCAAGTGCTTCACTTGCAATTGGACATTGGAAGGCAGGTATATCTTCTTGTTTAGTTGTTGAAACATGTTTAGCGGTGTTATCTACGATTGCACGGTGTGTAGATCTGAGAGCCAGATCATGTCTGCAATACTTTGCGGGGTTCGAAACCCGACGACTAGGTGAGGAGAGATTCTAGTCTTCATGGGCAATGCTTGAAGGTGGCGGCTATTGCGTTAGGGAGGCGTTTATTTATCTTTTGATAGGAATAAAGTTTTGGTTTTAAGAAATTGTCTTTATGTACCTACTTTTAGAAAGAATTTAATTTCAGTTTCTAAATTGTTTATGGATGGATACATTTCTTTTAATGACAAAGTGGTTATAAAGAGGAATAGGAGATTATACATTACAGTACATTGGTTGGCAATTTATATACTCTTGAACCAAAAACTCCCACGATGCATATAGAAATCAATAACTCATCTTCTAAGTCTAATAAGAAAAGAACCTTCATGAATGAACCAAACATATCTTTGGCATCTAAGGCTTGGTCATATTAACCTAAGTAGAATTCAAAGGTTGATAGTGATGGACCTTTGGGTTCATTAGTGGTGGAGGATCTCCCAACTGCGAATCTTGCTTGGAAGGTAAAATGACCAAGAGGCCTTTTAAGGCCAAGGGTATAGAGCCAAAGATGTGTTAGAATTGGTTCATTCTGATTTGTGCGGTCCTATGTCTATCCAGGCAAGAGGTGGCTTTGAATACTTCGTCTCATTTATAGACGATTATTCAAGGTATGGATACATTTACTTGATGCACCGCAAGTCTGAATGCTTTGACAAGTTCAAAGAATTCAAGGCTGATGTGGAGAACCGTCAAGGTAAAAGTATCAAGACATTACGATCTGATCGTGGTGGCGAGTACCTCTTGGGAGAGTTTAGGAGTTACTTATCAGGTGGGATTGATCCCAATTATGCACTTTGGCACACCCAGTGAGAATGGTGTAGCGGAGGCGAAGGAATAGGACTCTTATGGAGATGGTCGGATCGATGATGAGTTATTACGAGTTACTGTTTAGATTACGGGGGTATGCCTTTGGATATTTACAATGTACACTCTGAACTTGGTTCCATCTAAATCAGTACCTTCTACCCCTGTAGAATTGTGGACTGGGCGAAAGCCTAGTCTGAGACATATTCAGATATGGGGGAGTCCAGCACATGTGCTGAAGGCTGATGCTAGTAAGTTGGAACCTCGTACAGAAGTGTGCATGTTTGTTGGCTACCCTAAGGGAATGAAAGATGGTTTGTTTTATAATCCTAGAGATCATAGGGTGATCGTTAGCACGAATGCCAGATTTCTAGAGGAGGATTATGTAATGAACCACAAGCCCAAGAGTAGGATTGTTCTTGAGGAGTTGATAGGGGAAGTCCCGACTTCAGTACCACCGGTACAAGAGGAGACACCACAAGTCACTGCACCGCGTGTCACAGAGCATACACAGGAGGCACCTCGTCGTAGTGGGAGGGTTGTTAGACAACCCGAGATTCATGTTTTTGGGAGAGTCTTCGGACTTAGTCCCTGGTGAACATGAACCTGATCCCTGGACATATGACGAGGCAATCCAAGATAGAGATGCGGTATCTTGGCAAAGTGCGATGAATTCAGAGATAGAATCTATGGATTCTAATCAGGTCTGGGAGCTAGTAGAGCCACCCGATGGTGTAAAAACCATTGGATGCAAGTGGATCTACAAGAAAAAGAGAGTAGACGGGAAGGTTGAAACCTTCAAAGCTAGGCTTGTTGCGAAAGGGTATACTCAGAAAGAGGGTATCGATTATGAGGAGACCTTTTCCCCGGTAGCTATGCTTAAATCTATCTGGATTCTCTTATCTATAGCTGCTCATATGGATTATGAGATTTGGCAGATGGATGTCAAGACAACTTTCCTTAACGGAAGTCTTGAGGAAAACATCTATATGCGGCAACCAGAGGGATTCATTGCTAAAGGCAAAGAGCATCTTGTATGTAAGCTTAATCGGTCCATTTATGGATTGAAGCAAGCTTCTAGATCTTGGAACATCCGCTTTGATGAGGTAATCCAGTCATATGGATTTATTCAAAGTCCGGATGAGCCTTGTGTATACAAGAGATGTGACGGAAACGTAGTGGTGTTTCTTGTACTATACGTAGATGACATTTTGTTAGTTGGCAACAATATCAAAGTGTTATCAGGCGTAAGGGTATGGTTGTCCAAACAGTTTGATATGAAGGACTTGGGAGAAGTAGGACACATCCTTGGGATCAAAGTTATAAGGGATCGCGAGAAAAGGATGTTGTGCTTATCTCAAGCTTCATACATTGACACTATCCTTGCTCGTTTTAGCATGCAGAACTCCAAGAAAGGTTTCCTACCTTTCACGCATGGAGTTCCTTTATTTAAAGAGATGTGTCTCAAAACATCAAAGGAGATAGAGGATATGAAGGCGGTTCCTTATGCTTCGGCAGTAGGAAGCCTTATGTATGCTATGCTATGTACGAGACCGGATATACGCTTTCTGTGGACATGGTTAGCGAGATATCGAGTAATCTGACAGGGGACATTGGGTGCGTAAAGCATATATTGAAGTACCTGAGAAGGACTAGGGATTATATGCTGGTTTACCGGGCAGATCAATTAGTCCCTGTGGGTTACACGGATTCATATTTCCAATCAGATAGGGATAAGAGTAAGTCTACCTCGGGGTTTGTGTTTACTTTTGGAGGTGGAGCCATAGTATGGAGGAGTGTCAAGCAGAAATGCGTGGTGGACTCTACCATGGAAGCTGAGTATGTGGCAGCCTCTGAGGCAGCCAAGGAAGCTATATGGCTCAGGAACTTCTTGATGGACTTGGATGTGATTCTTGGTTTGTCCAGAACTATCACAATTTATTGTGATAACAGTGGTGCAGTTGCAAACTCGAAGGAACCACGAGCCCATAAGGCGAGTAAACACATAGAGCGCAAGTACCACCTCATACGAGAGATCGTAAAGCGAGGAGAAGTTGCTGTCGCCAAGATTGCATCAGAGGATAACCTGGCAGATCCATTCACTAAGGCCCTTCCAGCGAAAGCGTTTGATAGGCATGTGGAGGACATGGGGATCAGATGTATGGCAGAGTGATGACGGCATAGTCTTTTAGTATAAGTGGGAGATTGTTGGAATGTATACTGAAAGCCTAGCTCTTTTTGTATGAACATTTTATTTTGAAATAAGAATCACATGATCATTATTTGCATTTTATATATTCATTATATATGTGTGCATATTGTCTAATATTTTACATTGTAGATAACATGGTGCTTGGTGTGGCACAGAAGATCATGTTATCAGTACCTTATAAAATATAAGTAAAGGCTCACAACCAAGATGGTTTTAGATAAACCATTGGCATGGTTGTAGTGTAGCTTGGTATTGTTTTATCTTGAACATTGAGTTACACTAGTACACTTAGGTGTATTGAGTAGGACCGACATAGAGGTGATTCAATTTAGTACTGACTACATAATTGAATCGGACCTCGGATATTATGTTGTACATGCTCTTAATCCCGATATAATAACGGGCACATGTACTTAGTGTTTATTTCTTTGATTTACCAGTGGGTGAGATTTAGATGGATTAAATCAACATGCCCGGTAAGTTGGGAAATAATATTATTTACATGGTGTGCCGTTGATTATAGGAGGAAACCGTGTCCTATATATTAGGTTGATGATGTCCCCTTGAGGAGCTCATAAGGTTCATCATGTAAACCCAGCTGGTTGACTTAGTCAACATGATGATAAGGTTGAGTGGTACTACTCGAGGAATTAGATGTTAATTAATTGATGGTCAGTAAATCAATTAATTGACGGACATTCGATATCTTAAACACGGGGAGATTAATGTACAAATAATATATGGATCCCATATTAATTTATGGGGGTTGGTGAGGTAGTTCAATGATGATCCTCTAGTGGAATGGAACATCATTGATGGATCAAGTTTGTGTGGTTCCGATCCATCGGGTGGCCAAGACCCAACTCCTCCTTATGGTCCCTATCGTAGCCTAATATAATCCTTGTGAAGTCTAGATCCAAGAATGTAAAACAAAACCTAGAACCAACGGTTGGGATTAAATCCCTAGATCCAATGGTTGGATGAAACCCTAGAACCAACGGTTGGGATTAAATCCCTAGATCCGATGGTTAGGATGAAATCCTAGAATCGACGGTTGGGATTAAATCCCTAGATCCGACGGTTGGGATAAAACCCTAGATCCGACGGTTGGGATGAAACCTTAGATCCGACGGTTGGGATGAAATCCTAGATCCGACGGTTGGGATTAAACCCTAGATCCGATGGTTGGGATAAAACCCTAGATCCAACGGTGGAGATTAAATCCCTAGATCCGACGGTGGAGATTAAAGGAGGCTTAAGTCCTATTCTATAAATAGATGCTTAGGGTTGGGCGGCAAGATTGATCAAAGAATTGGTTTTGGAATTAGGGTTTGGCTCATCCACAAGTGGGCGGCTAGGGTTCATTGGGCGGCTAGGGTTTTGGAGCAAAGAAGTGGGCAGCAACCTCCTTCCTTCAAGTTGATTGTCGGCGCCCATCCTCCTCCATCAACACTTGGCCGGCGCCCATCCTAGAGGTCTTTCCCTTCTTCCTTGGCCGGCGGTTCTCCTCCCATTGGTGGCCGGCTCTTTTCCTCCTCCCTATTCTCCAAAGTGGCCGGCGGCAACACCTCTTGAAGTTGGCCGGCGAATCATCCAATTGTTCCTTGACCGGCGGTTGCACCAAGTTCCATAATTTGGTGGCCGGTTCTAGATAGGAAGGTATTTGTTGTTTCTTCTCTTTGTTCGCAGCGGACAAGGTAGAGAAGAAAGCGATCTAGAAGGCTTCTACTCGTGGAGGATCTTCGTCCACACGTCGTCCACGAGAAGGATAGGACATACGGTAGAAGATCGTGAGGTATAAAGTTATTTTAACTTTATGTACAGATCTGAGCATGTTCTTATTTGTTTTGATTATGCATGTGTGTGTATGAATATATATTGTATAATCATGGACCCCGAAGACAAACACAAAAATCGGCGATCCATCCGTCGTCTCTTCCGCGGCTAACCAACTAGAAGAGTTGTGTTGCTTGAACAACTAGTTTGTTCAAGCGACCACTCAAGTTGTTAGCACGACGACAAATAGGTTGTGCTAAGGAAGCTCATCCCATCCGGATTAATTCTTTCATTAGTGAAAATTTTAATCCGGGGACATGGGAGCCAATGAGCCTCCGATGCGGCCACCTAACAGTACCCTACTCTAAACATGTAATGCTTTGGCCAAAGACTTTAGTAACAATCCGACGAGAGGCCATGGGTATACATCTCCTCGCAAGGAGTGGTGAATCCTTTATAGGCTATTCAAACACCTTCGATCACTTCGACTTATACCCAATCATCCCGGTCCACATCTCCTTAGAGATGTTTGCTTAAGATGTCAAAGCATAAGTCTCCATGATCAAGATGACTTGAATACCGCAAGTCAAAGGAACATCGCACTTAAGCTACAGTAAGAACTTCATTGACATATCTATATATGCAGAGAACCATATGAAGTCTTATGGCTGGTCACTCAAATGAACTAGTTACCATAACTAGCATCCACGATTAACTCCGGACATCACTATGTCTCCAGCCAGTGAGAATCGGCTGCTTGGATACACCAAGGAGTATACCTCGTGCTAGTCTCGACAGAATTGAAGGTGTCCAAATCCATCAATTCATCGACTAGGGATAATTCCGATACATCACAATTACACATGTAGAGATACTCACTAGTTGTGATCCAATCACAAATTCTCTCATGCTGTGAATCGTATCGTGGACATTCAGTAAATGAGTTTAAGATCCCATCAAATACATAAAACATGTATACTCAAATAGTGAATCTTCGTTTATCATATAAATGGTTCATACATAAGGCGATTGCCTTAGGACATCTCTCATATATTACTAACAGACTCCCACTTGGCCTAATGTCAATCGCTACAGTATCCAATACCATAAGCTCTAACATGACCCTCAAACTTACTTTGAGGTAATGCTTTAGTGAAGGGATCCGCTAAGTTCCTTTCAGTGGGAATTTTCTCGATTTGTATTTCGTTCCTACTGATGATCTCTCTGATAAGATGATAGCGGCGAAGCACATGTTTGGATCGTTGATGAGACCTTGGCTCTTTCGCCTGTGCAATTGCTCCATTGTTGTCGCAGTAGACCGGTATTGCTTCAACAATGGTCGGAATCACACCAAGTTCATGAACTAACTTCTTGATCCAAACCGCTTCCTTTGTTGCTTCCGAAGCTGCAATGTATTCTGCCTCAGTGGTAGAATCCACTACAGTCTCTTGTTTGGAACTTTTCCAACTCACTGCGCCCCCATTCAAGGTGAACATGTATCGCATCGAGACCGAATCATCCTTATGCTGTCTGGAAGCTGGCATCCGTATACCCGCGTATCACCATGTCCCCTTCTCCATATATTAGGAACACATCCTTAGTTCTTCTCAAGTACTTAAGGATCGTCTTAACAGCCGCCCAATGATCCATTCCTGGATCGGATTGGTATCTGCTCGTGACACTCAGAGCGTACGATACATCGGGCCTTGTACATAACATAGCATACATGATAGATCCTATTGCGGATGCATAGGGAATCTTACTCATGCAAATCCTCTCGTCTTCTGTGCGCAGACACATAGACTTCGAAAGGTGTACCCCATGCCTGATGGGTAAGAAACCTTTCTTGGATTCCGACATGCTAAACCTCTTTAGCACTCGGTCTATATATGTAGTCTGCAAAAGACTAAGCAACCTGCTTGATCTATCTCTATAGATCTTAATCCTGAGGATGTAGGTTGCTTCTCCCAGGTCTTTCATGGAGAATGTCTTGGATAACCAAACCTTCACTGACTGTAAGATTGAAACATCGTTTCCTATAAGTAGTATGTCATCGACATACAATACTAGGAACACGACTGCACTCCCACTAACCTTCTTGTACACACAAGGTTCGTCTGGATTTTGTGAGAAATCAAACTTTTTGATTGTCTCATCAAAACGGATATTCGAGCTCCTGGATGCTTGCTTCAATCCATAAATGGACCGTCGCAATTTGCATACCTTGGTTTTATCAACCGAGGTGAAACCCTCAGGCTGTATCATATACACGTCCTCGAGCAGCTTTCCATTAAGGAAAGCTGTTTTCACATCCATCTGCCATATCTCATAATCATAATGAGCCGCTATGGCCAGGAGCATCCGAATGGATTTAAGCATAGCTACAGGCGAATAGGTTTCGTCATAATCAACACCTTGTTTTTGATGATATCCTTTCGCCACCAATCTAGCCTTATAGGTAATCACATTACCATCCATGTCAGTTTTCTTCTTGAAAACCCACTTGCACCCTATGGGCTTTATCCCTTCAGGTGGGTCAACCAAGTTCCAAACTTGGTTTTCATACATGGAATCCATTTCCGACTTCATGGCACCAAGCCACTTATCCCTTTCTGAACTTGTCATCACTTCTTCATAACTGGTAGGCTCCTCATCATCAATGAGTAACACGTCGTTCGATTCACTTACGAGAAATCCATATCTCTCGGGAATATTGCGTGTTCTACGGATCTCTGAAGATGTGTGGTGTTACAATAGGTCCACCGATTGCTCATCACTATGAGTTGTCTGTTGTGCTCACCGTATCTCATCAATGTCTATTTGAGTCTCGAGCCTCCTCAAGCTCTCGACGATACTCCCACTATTTTCTTGCAAGAGAAACTCTTTCTCTAGAAACACAGCATGCCTTGAAACAAACACCTTTTGTTCCACAGGATGATAGAATTGGTAACCCCTTGTTTCCTTAGGGTATCCAACAAATAGACATTTATCAGACTTAGCATCCAATTTATGCGTCTGATCCCGCTTCACATAAGCGAGGACAACCCCATATCTTCAAGTAAGATACATGAGGTTTCTTACTATTCCATATCTCATATGGAGTAGTTGAGACTACCTTAGTAGGCATTTACATTTAAGTAAACAAGTCTCAGTGCATAACCCCAAAAGGACTTGGGAAGAGTCGCATGATTCATCATTGACCTGACCATGTCCAACAAGGTCCGGTTACGCCTCTCAGATACACCATTATGCTGTGGTGTATAAGGCGGAGTCCATTGAGACAATATACCATTGTCTCTTAGGTAATCAAGAAACTCCTGACTCAAGTATTCACCACCTCGATCCGATCGAAGTATTTTAATACTCTTGTCATGTTGTTTCTCTACTTCATTTCTGAACTCTTTGAACCTTTCAAAGGCTTCAGACTTGTGTTTCATCAAGAACACATACCCAAACCGTGAGTGATCATCGGTGAAGGTAATGAAGTAGCTATAGCCTCCTAATGCTTGAGTTGACATAGGTCCACATACATCAGTATGTATTAGACCTAGTAACTCTCCCACTCGTTCACCTTTTCCAGTAAAAGGTAACTTAGTCATCTTGCCTTTTAAGCATGATTCACATGTATCGTATGAATCCAATTCAAACGATTCCAGAATTCCACATCGGTGTAATTCGGACATGCGTTTCTTGCTTATATGGCCAAGACGACAATGCCACATATAGGAGTCTATTTGATTATCCTTTCGAGCACGCGTGTTGCTCACTTCGATATTGAAAATGTCACTGGATACGTCCAACGTATAAATGTCATTACTCAAGGTTCCAGTTCCATAAAGTACGCCATTCAAAGTTATATAACAACAATTGTTACTAAACGTCAAATGGAAACCATTTCTATTTAAACAGGAAATAGAAACAATGTTCTTTATTAGAGAAGGAACATAATAGCAATTGTCCAGTTCTAAGACTAGTCCACTAGGGAGCTTCAGCAAATAAGTTTCGATGGCGACCGCAGCAACCTTTGCTCCATTGCCAACTCGTAAATTTGACTCCCCTCTGACAAGTCTTCTTCTATTCCTTAGCCCCTGTATGTCATTACATATATGTGAGCCACACCCAGTATCCAATACTCAAGTGTCTGAGGAAATAGAATGACAATCAATAACGAAGATACCTGAAGAGGATGGGGCATCGGATGCCTTCTTCTTCTTCATGGACTCAAGATAAATCTTGCAGTTTCTTCGCCAGTGGCCTTCCTTGCCACAATGATGGCAAGTGCCCTTTTGCGCTGGTTCCGCCTTCTTTGCCTTTTTGTTCTTTCCTTTCTTCTATTCTTTTGCCTTCCTCTTAGAACCTTTCTTTGAGGAATCAACTAACAGAACCGCCTTCTCCTCATGCTTCACAGAAGGCTCCACAGTCTTCAGCATATTGAGGAGCTCGGGAATGGTGGATTCCAATTTGTTCATCCGATAGTTCATCACAAATTGCGAGAAACTCTTGGGCAAACAATGCAGAATTAAGTCAATACTTAACTCATGATCCATCACAAAACCGAGGGTAGCTAGCCGCTCGATGTACCCATTCATCTTTAGCACAAACTGCACTACAGACGAACCTTCTTGCATCTTCGTGGTGAAGAGGAGCCTAGAGACCTCGAACCTTTCGGATCTCGCTTGCTCATCGAACAACTCATGAAGATGGAAGACCATAGTATTAGCATCCATATGTTCATGCTGCTTTTGCAGCTCAGGTACCATCGCCGCTAGCATGATGCAACTCGCCAGCTCAGAATCTGCCACATGCTTCTGATAGACCAACATTTGGTCTGGAGTTGCATCGTCCTTAGGACGGTCAGGAAGAGGCTCTTCAAGGACATATGCAAGCTTTTCCGCCTTGAGAACAATTCTCAAGTTTCTAAGCCAGTCCAGGAAGTTAGGCCCAGTCAGTTTGTTCGAATCCAAAATAGTTCGCAAATTCAAAGATGTCATGATCAATTTATTGACCTAGAAATACAAAATGAGCATATATGAGAAAATGATTTTAAAATGCATCAATATACATTTAGAAATCCCATTCATTTTTCGAATTTCAAAAACCCCAAAATCACTTCGGGAGATCGTAGGTCCATCTCCGAATGGGCTGATATCCATCATAGTTATGAACAACCTTGGAGAGAGTCCAACAAGTCATTCATAACTACGACGGTAGGTATCATCTATACCGATTGCATATCACGTATATGCAACTATCACAATGTGCTATCAACTAATTGAATGTTCACACATACATCGGGTTGTTAACACATTAACAAGTATGCATCATATGCATAGCACCCAACTTCACCTCCCTTTACATCGACCTTGGAGAGAGTCCAACAAGCCGATGCTCCAGGTTAAAGCCAACCCATTAATCGGGAAATAGTTTTAATATGGTTAGAGCACATTCGACCAATTAGCCCAGCTTGGAGAGAGTCCAACAACCAAAGCTAACGATTGACCTCTGACTCTTACCATATTAGTATTAAACTATTCAATGGTTTGAACATGTTCGGGTTCGAGCCGGGCTTGGAGAGAGTCCAACAACCCAAACAAGAAACGGAACTCTGGTTCTAACCATATTAATGGAAGGTGTAGGCTTTAATATTGTTTAAGGGTTTTATGTCTCATCCTCTTTGCATGCAAATAACTATTATCTACATGGCATGGCATACATGGCATACATCTACATGTCACGACACGCATGGCATTATGTTATGCATCTAATGCAATTACATGGCATACAATTATGTCATGTATATGTTTCCTTATATGTCATAACTATTTATGGAAATAAAATATGCTTAAGATTTGATTCTCCAAATCAAATCATAATTAAATTAAAAAACAAATTTCCAAATCTAATCACATATTTTATTCATGGAATTATTTGATTAAGGAAAATCTATTTAGGAAACCAATTTCCTAAATCATTAAAACTACTTATGGAAATAAAATATTTTAAGATTTGATTTCCCAAATCAAATCATGATTAAATTAGGAAACAAATTTCCAGAATCTAATCAAATATTTTATTTATGGAAAATATCAATTTCCATAAATACTTCCAACTTTCCAAAAGTGGAAGATTTCCATAAATACTTTTAGACTTTCCAAAATTGAAAAAATTCCATAAATACTTCTAAATTTCCAAAATTAGAAAATTTCCAGAAATACATTATGACAATCGCAAAACCATTTTACGATTATGTCGAAACACAACCTGGGCTCTGATACCACTGTTGGGTTTCCGGCACCGCGGCGTGTGTGTTCGATCACGTTTCGTAAACATGAACACAATGGAAGCAATAAAAATAATAAATCTACATTTATTACAACACACGCATGCATATTACAACAAGTGTAGACATAACCGTAAATTTAAATTTGCAATAAAAGGAAATTTATCTACGTTATACCTTTCGTATGACGTGTAGCGGGAACGGCATCAACCGGAATGATCCTTGCTAGAATCGTCTCTATCCGTATCCACTCCGAGTTTCTCGGGATGACTTCGCTAAACCACGAGCTTCGTCCTCGTACGGGTTACTAGCCTCGTGTCGAAGACGACGTGATTAAGAGATGATCACGATCCGAATCCAAATTCGGATCCTAATACGAGTCCTCAAAACTCGCTTCTCCGGAGAGGTATTCGTCAACCAATTGACGAATCCTTCGTCCTCCACCTCAGAGGATTACCGGAGATCGAATCTCCGATAAGTTAGCCGCTGTCGGAGCTCTAACCGTCGTCTAAACTGTTGGATCGATATGAGCGCTAGAGGGGGGGTGAATAGCGTTCGTAAAAACTTTTCTTTTTCGACGATTAAAACCAAGTACACAGCGGAAAACTAAAAGACAAACACAAGAAAGACACAAAGCTTTTTTACTTGGTTCACAACCCACCGGCTGCTAATCCAAGGCCCTGCGATCCTTGATCGCTTCCGAAGGGCAATCACTAAAAGTCTCTTCCTCGTTGGAGGTAAGAGACAAGACGATTACAATGATTATAAGGCCGGTAACAACCTTACCGATCCTTATACAAATTAAGTACAAAAAGATAATAATAATACCGACAATTAATTAGAAGATGGCGCACGGTCGGAGTAGCGTTGTAGAGAGCACGAGCACTTGGGAGATTCTTGAATTTGGGTGTGAGTCCTCCCCTCCTTTTATAGATTTGTGCCTTGGAATTTGTCCCGATCCAGATTCAAAACTCGTGGATCTTATCTTGAGGTGGCGGCTTATCTTATCCTGAGGTGGTGGCATCAATCTCTATCTCTTTGACCTTGTGCTGATTACATCACGATCGATCCTCTTAGCAATGCGCCCGATCGACTACTGACATCTCCAGTTGACTGCTGCACTTGAGAATTTCTGCAATACAAGATTAGCACAATAGATGCATAATGCCATGCAGTGTGATAGTCCTTTGACTATCCGATCTCGACTCCAGCATTCCTCCGGAAGCCTTAGTCGGATCGACGCCTAGGATTGTCCTCTAACCGAGGACGCGTCCTTACCACCGCTCCACACACGGAGCTTACCTTTGGTCCTCTTGACCTGTCGCTTAACTTTCGGTCACCACCGAGGTTCCTCGACTCCCCGAGGTTCTCCTGGTGTCGCCCGACCACCACGGTTTCTCAACTTGAGATTCTCCGGATGTCGCTCGACCTTTGGCTTAGCTTAAACACTTCCTGCACACTTAGCATATCACATGAGATAACAAAATAGCTTAACTTTGAATCTTTGCCATTATCAAAACCAAGGTTCGATTATCTAGTGCCCTTGCACCAACAATCTCCCCCTTTTTGATCTATCGCAAACTAATTCAAAGTTAAGAGAAAATAAGCAGTAAGCATTGAACAATCATTTTTCAAAACCTCCCCCTTAAGGGTACCTCCCTTTTAACCCTAGGTGAGTTTTGAAAAATAATTACTTTTTGGGAAAGAAAAAGTAAGTAACCTCTTAACTTTATTCTCTCTCCCCCTTTGACATATATCAAAAATAACTTTATATTGGGTACATTGCCAAGAAATAGAATTTTTAAACATGCTAATCAAGTTGATTTAATATGTTCAACTCCCTTTAATACTTAAGAGTTTAGGAGCTTAGGTTTCTAGATCCTGCACCAACAATGTTTATCCTAGGTTAGAATGTGACCCCCTAACCTTTAACATTGTTATAAAATTTTGAGAAAGAATTAAAAAAAATATTTTAAAGGCTCATGTCTATTGGTTTTTATGTCAAACTGGAGGTAGCTAGATACTAAGTTTGTCCAACTTAAGTCTTCTCTCCCCCTTGGCATATTATCAAAAGAAGGATTTAAATTTAGAAAGTATTGGTGATTTTTTAAAAAAAATATTTTTTAACAACTTCTATGATGATTATCCAATTAGAACCTCCCCCTTAACCTAACATCCTTGTTAGCCACAAGGAAGGCATATCTAGAGGGTCTCCCCTTTTGTCTAACAAACTCTTAGGACATCCTTGTTGGCCATAAGGAAGGCTCACCTAAGTGTCCAGAGAGTCTAGGTATCTAAAGTTGACCTAAGGATTTAGACGTTCAGTATTGGTCAACTAACCATCATTTTAAGAAGCATAGTTGTTTTGAAAACTACGTATAACTACACACAATAATCATGGAAACCAATAAAAATAGTTTTAAGAATCTATTTATGTGTATATAAATTTTGAAATCGTTTTCAAAATCATTTTTAATTTGTTGTCCTTACCATCTCACCCATTCTACATGATCAACCAAGTTATTCTTATAGGTATTGTGAGATGAATTTAATTTAATGCCTTAGAAATTAATTAATCTTGGGTTAGATTCGGATTTCACCTTTAGTTAGTTAAGTGAACATTTCGAAAGAGGGCTTCCAGGTCGTGGCGAGGCACAGAGGCCTTCTTTGATCGGAACAACGACAACTTCCTTAGACAAAGCCAACTTAGGAAATTACACACTTAATTCACTTAGGATTACGTCCTGGTCTAACTAGTTTAGGATGTGGTGAGGTAGCTTCAGTTAGTTCCACTTAGTTAAATGCACCAAGCTAGATACTCCTTATCTAACTCGGATACACTTGACTTCGTTTCCTTAACATACTATCATCTCACCGCATCCTGATACTATGTTGTCAAGATTAATTAATTATTTCCTATCTAACCATTCTATGAGAGTGAATTTAAAACTAGTATGTATGACATGACAAAATAAGCATGATAATGATATGTATGCATGAGCAAGCTACATTCAATCAATTTAAAGAAATGGTTGTTTTCTTGGGTAGACTTTTATTTGTTCTATAGTTATAAGATACTTTATTATAATTAGGTTTACAAATTTTAGTGTCTTGATTTTTGGTTAGCTTAGACTTGTAACCCAAGTCTACATATTTATTAGTTGAATTTTTAAAAGTTGGAGGTTTAATTACTAGATTATTAATTTGTGTATAATCAAATGGTACTCTATTATAATTAATTTTATTGGTTTAATTATCTAATTTTGAATTTTTAATTAAGTTATATTGTGAATTATTTAAAATAGGATTATTAGAATTTTTTAAAATAATATTATTAGACTTTTTCAAGATAAGATTATTAGACTTTTTAAAAGTAGAATTATTAGAATTTTTTAAGATAAGATTATTAGACTTTTTAAAAATAGAATTATTAAAATTATTAGAATTTTTTAAGGTGGAATTATTAGAATTATTCAAGATAAGATTATTAGAATTTTTAAAAGTAGAATTATTATTAGAATTATTTAAGATAAGATTGTTAGAGTTTTTAAAGGTAGAATTATTATTAGAATTATTTAAGATAAGATTGTTAGAGTTTTTAAAGGTAGAATTATTATTAGAATTATTTAAGATAAAATTGTTAGAGTTTTTAAAGGTAGAATTATTATTAGAATTATTTAGATTATCTTTGGAATTTTTTAAAGTTAATTTCGATTTTTTTTTGGTTGATTTTTTCAAAACAGAATTTTTTAATTCGGAATTATCTAGATTAATCAGATCTAGGATTTGATGATTCTGATCAAGGGTTTGATTATTCTGATTAAATCCTAGGTTGGTTTTATCTTTGACTTGATCTAGATCTATGTTGATTAAACTAAATATTTGATTAATCACTTTGTTAATTTTATCAAATGTTAGATTAATTTGATCATTTTCTTCCATGATATTATTATTATTATTATTTAAACTAATTAAATCTGAATTAATTAATTTTTTATTAGTTGAATTATTAATTGTATTAATTAATTGACAACAATTACACAATTTATCTAAATTATCAACTATTCTAAAACTCAACTTTTCAAAATTATTAACTTTACTAACCTTTTTTTCCGGACACCGATTCTTGTAGTGACCGAATCTTCCGCACCCGAAGCACTTGATGTGCTCCTTGTTCTTCCGGATTCCTAGCAATTGTGTCTCCTTGCGTCGTTTGCTCGAGTCTTTCGAGTAGGACACTTATTTTTATAGTGTCCTCTCTCCCTGCACTTAAAGCAAATAATATGAAATTTAAAATTTAAATTGACATTGTTACCTTTATGCCTTGTGGGAGACTCTTCCATAGTTGGCTCGGTCAACGATTTTCTAAAACTCGCAAAAAAAAAATACAAACCAAAAAGTCCCAAGACTTGGTCTTGGATTAGTAGTGCGGGAGATATTTAAAAATAAAAATAAAAATAAAGAAAATAAAATGCTCGACTGGTGGTTGCACCAAATCTGAGCGCCCCCGCTCTGATACCAATTGTTGGATCGATATGAGCGCTAGAGGGGGGGTGAATAGCGTTCGTAAAAACTTTTCTTTTTCGACGATTAAAACCAAGTACACAGCGGAAAACTAAAAGACAAACACAAGAAAGACACAAAGCTTTTTTACTTGATTCACAACCCACCGGCTGCTAATCCAAGGCCCTGTGATCCTTGATCGCTTCCGAAGGGCAATCACTAAAAGTCTCTTCCTCGTTGGAGGTAAGAGATAAGACGATTACAATGATTATAAGGCCGATAACAACCTTACCGATCCTTATACAAATTAAGTACAAAAAGATAATAATAATACCGACAATTAATTAGAAGATGGTGCACGGTCGGAGTAGCGTTGTAGAGAGCATGAGCACTTGGGAGATTCTTGAATTTGGGTGTGAGTCCTCCCCTCCTTTTATAGATTTGTGCCTTGGAATTTGTCCCGATCCAGATTCAAAACTCGTGGATCTTATCTTGAGGTGGCGGCTTATCTTATCCTGAGGTGGCGGCTTATCTTATCCTGAGGTGGTGGCATCAATCTCTATCTCTTTGACCTTGTGCACTGGGCTGATTCGTCGACATCACGTGATCCTCTTAGCGATCGCCGCTTGATCGACTCGACATCTCGATTGGTGACTTTGCGCCGAGAATTTCTGCAATACAAGATTAGCACAATAGATGCATAATGCCATGCAGTGTGATAGTCCTTTGACTATCCGATCTCGACTCCAGCATTCCTCCGGAAGCCTTAGTCGGATTGACGCCTAGGATTGTCCTCTAACCGAGGACGCGTCCTTACCACCGCTCCACACACGGAGCTTACCTTTGGTCCTCTTGACCTGTCGCTTAGCTTTCGGTCACCACCGAGGTTCCTTGACTCCCCGAGGTTCTCCTGGTGTCGCCCGACTACCACGGTTTCTCAACTTGAGATTCTCCGGATGTCGCTCGACCTTTGGCTTAGCTTAAACACTTCCTGCACACTTAGCATATCACATGAGATAACAAAATAGCTTAACTTTGAATCTTTGCCATTATCAAAACCAAGGTTCGATTATCTAGTGCCCTTGCACCAACACAAACGACGCTCCGACGAGAGGAGAAGAAGCTGTCCAGAAAACTGGACAGCTTGGTGGAGGAGTAGGCGCCGGCCAAAACAAGGAAGCCAAGTGCTCACCTTTTCACCGAGGCCTAGGAAGATCACCGGAGGGTCGCCGGAGGGTTCACCGGTTGAATCTTGGACACCGGCAAGGAGATGGATGGTGATATGGCCGGCTAGAGGGGGGTGAATAGCCCTCGTACGTTGGATGTCGTAATTCGCTTGTTCTTCTTGCGTTGGTTGTCTACGATTGTCGTTAGCGCAGCGGAATAACAATAATAATGAAACTAACAACAATACACAATCACAACACAAGATTTACGTGGTTCGGAACCGAATGGTTCCTACTCCACGGGCGAGCTCCTCGAGCTCTAGTTATGCGCACGGCACTAACTAAAACACTCCTTTTCGACTACACGTCGGAGGTGGAGAAACCTCTCACAAGCAATTACAATGTAATATAGAAATACAAACAAGAATACAAATACAATACAAAAGAAACTCTTTTCACCGATTGCTTTTGATCACTTGTTTGTTGCTTGCTTTGATTGGCTCTTGAAGGACTGGAATGCAGCAGCAATTCCCCTCCAATCGCTCCACAAAAACTATGGCGAAATCCTCCAACTCGAGCTTCATTTATAACCATCACCGACGCCAAAAGGCCCTGGGCCGATCGCTCTGTCCGTTGTCTCACAACGGCCAGATCCACGTTGGACAAGTTCCAACGGATCTCCTACTGGCCGATCGCTCCGCAATGATCGTGACCTAGTAGTCGATCGCGCCACGGCCACGGAGCGCTCTGTGCTCTCGACACTTCCATCGATCCGCCATCCCACGGCAGCCGATCACGGCCGACATCGGGCCGATCGCTACCCATGGCAATGATCGCTAAGCACCAAAACGCAGCCTTACACCAGTCGAACCCTAGTCGACTTGGACCAGTCGAACCGGCACCTATGCCAGTCGACTGCCGTCGGGAAAAACCTCAAACACCAAGTTGTTTGAGTCTCCGACGCTCAGTCTTAGCCACTTGGCTAAGTCCACATCACTCATGGAGTTCCCCACCGAAGCTCTCTTCCCTCGGCCTACGTCCCTCGGATGCGCCAAGCGCACGGCTTCGCAACGCCATCCTTCGCGTCTCATGCCCTAGAAGTATGCTTCCCTTTGGGCTCACTCCATTCGCTCCCCGTCCGGCGGTCCCTCGGATGCACCAAGCGCACGGCTTCGCAATGCCATCCTTTACCGACTCAAGGACCCCGAGCCTAGTGAACTTACCAAGTCCTTAAGACTTCCCATATGCACCAAGCGCACGGCTTCGCAATGCTTTGTACTTCCACACCAAGCTCCATGCTTGGATTTTCCATGCCAACCCATGTTGGACTTTCCCATGACAATCCTATGTCATGAGTTTTGTCTATCATCAAAATACCATCAAGGTACTGCTGGGCCGATTGCACCAACAATCTCCCCCTTTTTGATGATTGACAAAACTACCATCTCAAGTCTACCAATTCTCCCATATTGACAATTCTCATATCCCAAAGAGAATTCCAACGAACCCTAATTGGTAACTTGGTAACTTCTCCCCCTTTTTGACATTACATCAAAAAGGTCCTCCCCAAGGGTATGAATGTCTCATATCCCAATGCCTACAATCTCTCCCTTGGAGGAACACATGCCTACAATCTTTCTAGTGATCCCATATCACTTAAAGAGAGGCAACCAAATTTTCCTCCCATGAGGAAATACACATCCATCTTCCCATGATGGATACCTCCCCCTAGAGGCTTGCTCCCCCTTGACCATTGCACCAACAATGTCCTTGGAGAGCCCCTAAGCCAATAGGAACATTAACCAAATCAAAATTAAGGCAAAGTTCAACAATGAACTCTTTTCCACCTTAAAATTGATACTTGCCCTCAACCCAACTCCTAATCCATATCCAATGGATTTCCACCCTCTCTTATGCTCTCCCAAGCATATCCTAGGGTTAGGAGTGGTTAGGGGACCTTAACCTAGCTGAGCATGGGCCTAACCAACAAGATTTACCCGAAATCAGCAAATCAAATCGATCGGTGCCACCCCATCGATCATTGACCGCCATTAGCAATGACCGATAACGATTTTGATTTTCAAAGATTTATAAATGGATTTTCGAAATCCATAAGTAAATATACGTAATTTTAAAAATCTTGAAAATGCATACGTATAATACTTATCCTAAACACTATGGGTGAAAAATATTGGAAAATTACTTTACCCATTAAATTAGGAGATTGATACAAAGTTCAAAAGTTTAGAAAAGCTTCAATAAAGAGCCCTCTTTGTATCATCCCATTCAATGGTGATAGCTATCAAAAGATAGACTTCACCAAGGTTTTTCAAAATGTTTTCAAAATGTTTTTCAAACCTTTATTTACTTTTTCCTAAACATCTCTCCAATATCTAGATGTGCAAAAACACATACAAGTCAAATTTTTGTGAGATGTGGGTTTTTGTTTTGTTTATGCTCTCATGCATATTTCTAAGGCAATATTCTTTGATTCCCATCAAATCATGCCATAGTCCTTAACTCCATTTTAATTCATGCATGATGTGATTATGGCATAGATATGATATAGATAAAAACATATGCCTACAATCTCATGATGTCATGGCATGTGAATGAACCTTAAGCATACATGACATCTAAACATAAATCTAAACATGATCATGACATTTTTATAGATGAAAATGAAAATGATGTCATGACATGGCAAGGCAAATAAAGCATGGCAAGTAAAATATACTAAGGTATAGAATACCTAAGTGTTAAGAATTAAGTTGCCATTTCTAGGAATTAAATTCATTTTGCCTTAATGCCATTCATTTCCCTAATGTGCCAAAAACCCAAAATGACACACCAATACCTTTAAGACCTCATTGTGCCAATTCAAATCATTTTAAAAACTTCTCAAGCATATTGGCACACTCTAATGTGTCAACTCACCATGGCTAGGTTAACTACCCATCCATTTAGGGTTGACACCCCCTAACCCATTTAGCGTGAATCAATCACGCTTTTAGGAACCCAATACCTATTGGAGCTCCTTGGGTTAACAAGGTATTCCCTAGGGATAACTTCCCTAGATACCTTCCTAATGACCCTTTTAGGCTTTGAAGCCATAGTCAAATGGGTCTTACTTGGGTCAACTCTAGAGGTGACTCCTCCATTGACCTTCTTAGTGGCTTTCTTGGTTTTTCTTGAGTCCTTAGCCACTAAGCACACACCATGGCTAGACTTAGGGATGACTTCCCTATTAGCCTTGGTTTTACTAGACCTAGATATTGTCCCATAATTAAATGGAACATTATGGTAGGACATAGGTTTGTAACCCAAACCCTTCTTGCCCTTAGATAGTTCTTGTTTCCTAGGCCTTGATTTTTGTGTATTTGACCCTTGAACCGAATTTTTGATTATTGCTAGGGTCTTTTCCAATTTTTCTAGCCTTGACCTCAAGGCTTGGTTTTCTAACTCTAATTTTCCCATTTTTGAATTTTCATTAGGTTTAGGGGAATTGTTTTTCCTTTTAGGCATATGCCTAGATTTCTTGGGATTAACACCCAAGTTTTCTTCAATTCTCCTAATTGACTCCCTAGGTAATATAGGTCTAGTGTTTTGGGTCCTAGATTTGTCCTTAGTTATATGAACACGCTTGGCACCTAGACAATACACCTTATTATTTCTCTTAGCATGCTTTTCATTGATAATGGCAAGAGAACTAAAATAATTCTTAGCATGTTTTTTAACTCTAGGAATTAAAGGTGCATTAAGTAAATTTACCTTAGGGTTATCTTTAGGAGCTCCCCCTACATGAATTGCACCTCCTTGCCCTTTCTTCCTCCCCCTAGGGCATTGGCTTCGGTAGTGTCCCTTTTGATTGCATTTGAAGCACACAATGTGCTCTTTGCTCTTGATTTTGGGAACACCGACATCGTTTGACTTTGGGTTGACTTTTGGTGTCGATGCCTTCTTCTTAGCCAATTTTGGGCATTTGCTTTTGTAATTCCCTTTCTCCCTACACTCAAAGCATATTATGTGATTTTTATTTAAAATTACAACACTTGAGTTACCTAGGGAGGTGGTGGAGGCCTCTTCTTGATCTTCACTTCTCCCGGATGTAGATGCTTCTTGTTCTTGCTCCGGGATGGAAGATTGCCTCTCCTCCCCTTCAATGCTAGAGGTGGAGGTCTCCACCAAATCATCCACATCTTCAAAGGTGGATGGTAATTCTTCTTCGGCATTCTCCTCTACTTGTGCCGATTGGGAATTTTCTTGAAATTTCATTACCTTATTCCATAATTCCCTTGCATCCCTATAATCACCCAATCTAGACCAAATAGTGTTAGGTAACAAATCACTAATCAACTTGATTACCTCAAGATTTGTCTTGAAATCCTTGATTTGGTCTTGGGTCCATTTTGACTTCTCAATTGGCTTGTTGTACTTGTCCCTAGGCATTTCAAAACCGTTTTCTATAATTAACATAGAATCAAAATCGGTTTCAAGATATACCTCCATCCGTTTCCTCCACCAAGAAAAATCTCCATCGAATTTCGGTGGATGGATGAAGCCGGCCATTTGTAGTGCTCTCGCGGCGGTTAGTCCTTGAAGAGCAACCTGTGCTCTGATACCACTTGTAAGGGATCGATATGGCCGGCTAGAGGGGGGTGAATAGCCCTCGTACGTTGGATGTTGTAATTCGCTCGTTCTTCTTGCGTTGGTTGTCTACGATTGTCGTTAGCGCAGCGGAATAACAATAATAATGAAACTAACAACAATACACAATCACAACACAAGATTTACGTGGTTCGGAACCGAATGGTTCCTACTCCACGGGCGAGCTCCTCGAGCTCTAGTTATGCGCACGACACTAACTAAAACACTCCTTTTCGACTACACGTCGGAGGTGGAGAAACCTCTCACAAGCAATTACAATGTAATATAGAAATACAAACAAGAATACAAATACAATACAAAAGAAACTCTTTTCACCGATTGCTTTTGATCACTTGTTTGTTGCTTGCTTTGATTGGCTCTTGAAGGACTGGAATGCAGCAGCAATTCCCCTCCAATCGCTCCACAAAAACTATGGCGAAATCCTCCAACTCGAGCTTCATTTATAACCTGCATCAAGCTGTTTTCGCGCCCATCAGTCGACTGCCAAAAGGCCCCAGTCGACTGCCCCTGTGTCCGTTGTCTCACAACGGCCAGATCCACGTCGGACAAGTTCCAACGGATCTCCTACGATTAGCCGGTGGCGGTCATTAGTGACCTAATAGTCGATCGCCCGATCGGCTACGCGATCAATGCTCTCGACACTTCCATCGATCATTGCCATCCCACAGCGATCGTCGGCTATCGATCATTGCGATCCATGCGATCGCGCCAAAAGCAGCCTTACACCGGTCGAACCCTAGTCGACTTGGACGGATCGAGCAAACACCTATGCGATCATTGCGTGTCGGAAAAACCTCAAACACCAAGTTGTTTGAGTCTCCGACGCTCAGTCTTAGCCACTTGGCTAAGTCCACATCACTCATGGAGTTCCCCACCGAAGCTCTCTTCCCTCGGCCTACGTCCCTCGGATGCGCCAAGCGCACGGCTTCGCAACGCCATCCTTCGCGTCTCATGCCCTAGAAGTATGCTTCCCTTTGGGCTCACTCCATTCGCTCCCCGTCCGGCGGTCCCTCGGATGCACCAAGCGCACGGCTTCGCAATGCCATCCTTTACCGACTCAAGGACCCCGAGCCTAGTGAACTTACCAAGTCCTTAAGACTTCCCATATGCACCAAGCGCACGGCTTCGCAATGCATTTCTCACCAAGCACCAAGCGCACGGCTTCGCAATGCTTTGGACTTCCACACCAAGCTCCATGCTTGGATTTTCCATGCCAACCCATGTTGGACTTTCCCATGACAATCCTATGTCATGAGTTTTGTCTATCATCAAAATACCATCAAGGTACTGCTGGGCCGATTGCACCAACAGCACAACAAGCTGGGCGGCACACCTAGGGTTGGCGCCGAAATCTCCAAGGATGAGGTGGGCGGCAACCTTAGGGCAAGGGTTTTGGATTAGGGCTTAATTATCCCTTAAGCCCTCTTTTATAGAGAACTAATTCTCTTAATGGTTATTGGATCATAACCATTTGGCTCGTTAACCCGCTCCATTAAGATAAGTTAAAATAAACCAAACCATGATGATTTATTTTAAGTTAAAATGAACCGAACCAACTTTTGGTTCATTCGTTTAAAATAAACCAAACCCTTTGGTTTCTTCTCATCCATTTGATTAGAACCAAACCATTTTGGTTCATCCATTACATCTTCATAAGACTCGGCCCATCCACGCTTCCATTGCGACTGAAACGATTTTATGCTCGCTTTATGTTTGGTCCAACCAAACCTAGTTTCTCTCAGTCTGAGAATCCCATTCTCAAGCTCGTTTTAAATCCTTTGGATTACGCTCGTTGTGCGTGTGACCAAATAGGTTCTCGGTTTATGTTGGCCGTCTATAATTAACCATTAATTATAGAACGATCATGAGTGGCACCTAGTAGTACTTCATGATCCCCAATTAACCGAAAAAATCAACGGTTGATCCAGAACTATTTCTGAAACCCTTCAGCAGCTCGAATGATTTGTGCCCCATTCCCTTCACTCATCTTATACCCACTTGGTTCAGGACATGGTCTATAGTGTCAGTCCCCACTAGGCTGACTACGTCACACCTAGCCCAAGTATCATTTCCTCGTCCTGCGGATTCTAGTTACTGCACATGTATCGAAGAGTACCCTACTCTAAACATGTAATGCTTTGGCCAAAGACTTTAGTAACAATCCGACGAGAGGCCATGGGTATACATCTCCTCGCAAGGAGTGGTGAATCCTTTATAGGCTATTCAAACACCTTCGATCACTTCGACTTATACCCAATCATCCCGGGTCCACATCTCCTTAGAGATGTTTGCTTAAGATGTCAAAGCATAAGTCTCCATGATCAAGATGACTTGAATACCGCAAGTCAAAGGAACATCGCACTTAAGCTAAAGTAAGAACTTCATTGACATATCTATATATGCAGAGAACCATATGAAGTCTTACGGCTGGTCACTCCAATGAACTAGTTACCATAACTAGCATCCACGATTAACTCCGGACATCACTATGTCTCCAGCCAATGAGAATCAGCTGCTTGGATACACCAAGGAGTATACCTCGTGCTAGTCTCGACAGAATTGAAGGTGTCCAAATCCATCAATTCATCGACTAGGGATAATTCTGATACATCACAATTACACATGTAGAGATACTCACTAGTTGTGATCCAATCACAAATTCTCTCATGCTGTGAATCGTATCGTGGACATTCAGTAAATGAGTTTAAGATCCCATCAAATACATAAAACATGTATACTCAAATAGTGAATCTTCATTTATCATATAAATGGTTCATACATAAGGCGATTGCCTTAGGACATCTCTCATATATTACTAACATACAAGAAGGTTAGTGGGAGTGCAGTCGTGTTCCTAGTATTGTATGTCGATGACATATTACTTATAGGAAACGATGTGTCAATCTTACAGTCAGTTAAGGTTTGGTTATCCAAGACATTCTCCATGAAAGACCTGGGAGAAGCAACCTACATCCTCGGGATTAAGATCTATAGAGATAGATCAAAACGGTTGCTTGGTCTTTCGCAGTCTACATATATAGACCGAGTGCTAAAGAGATTTAGCATGTCGGAATCCAAGAAAGGTTTCCTACCCATCAGGCATGGGGTACACCTTTCGAAGTCTGTGTGTCCGCGCACAGAAGATGAGAGGATTTGCATGAGTAATATTCCCTATGCATCCGCAATAGGATCTATCATGTATGCTATGTTATGTACGAGGCCTGATGTATCATATGCTCTGAGTGTCACGAGCAGATACCAGTCTGATCCAGGAATGGATCATTGGGTGACTGTTAAGACGATCCTTAAGTACTTAAGAAGAACTAAGGATACGTTCCTAATATATGGAGAAGGGTACATGGTGATACGTGGGTATACGGATGCCAGCTCTAGACAGACAAGGATGATTCCATGTCTCAGTCTGGGTATGTATTCACCTGGAATGGAGGCGCAATAAGTTGGAAAGGTTCCAAGCTTGACACTATAGCGGATTCTGCCACTAAGGCAGAATACATTGCAGCTTTGGAAGCAGCAAAGGAAGCAGTTTGGATCAAGAAGTTCATCTTTGAACTTGATGTGGTCTCATTAATGATCCAAACATGTGCTTCGCCGCTATCATCTTATCAGAGAGATCATCAGTATAAACGAAATACAAATCGAGAAAATTCCCACTGAAAGGAACTTAGCGGATTCTCTGACTAAAGCATTACCTCAAGGTAAGTTTAAGGGTCATGTTAGTGCTTATGGTATTGGATACCGTAGCGATTGACATTAGGCCAAGTGGGAGTCTGTTAGTAATATATATGAGAGATGTCCTAAGGCAATCGCCTTATGTATGAACCATTTATATGATAAATGAAGATTCACTATTTGAGTATACATGTTTCATGTATTAGATTGGATCTTAAACTCATTTAGTGAATGACCACGATGCGATTCATAGCATGAGAGAATTTGTGATTGGATCACAACTAGTGAGTATCTCTACATGTGTAATTGTGATGTATCGGAAATATCCCTAGTCGATGAATTGATGAATTTGGACACCATCAATTCTGTCGAGACTAGCACGAGGTATACTCCTTGGTGTATCCAAGCAGCTGATTCTCACTGGCTGGAGACATTGTGATGTCCGGAGTTAATCGTGGATGCTAGTTATGGTAACTAGTTCATTGAAGTGACCAGGCGTAAGACTTCATATGGTTCTCTGCATATATAGATATGTCAATGAAGTTCTTACTGTAGCTTAAGTGTGATGTTCCTTTGACTTGCGGTATTCAAGTCATCTTGATCATGGAGACTTATGCTTTGACATCTTAAGCAAACATCTCTAAGGAGATGTGGACCCGGGATGATTGGGTATAAGTCGAAATGATCGAAGGTGTTTGAATAGCCTATAAAGGATTCACCACTCCTTGCGAGGAGATGTATACCCATGGCCTCTCGTCGGATTGTTACTAAAGTCTTTGGCCAAAGCATTACATGTTTAGAGTAAGGTACTCTTCGATACATGTGGAGTAACTAGAATCCGTAGGACGAGGAAATGATACTTGGGCTAGGTGTGACGTAGTCAGCCTAGTGGGGACTGACACTATAGACCATGTCCTGAACCAAGTGGGTATAAGATGAGTGAAGGGAATGGGACACAAATCATTCGAGCTGCTGAAGGGTTTCAGAAATAGTTCTGGATCAACCGTTGATCTTTTCGGTTAATTGGGGATCATGATGTACTACTAGGTGCCACTCATGATCGTTCTATAATTAATGGTTAATTATAGACGGCCAACATAAATCGAGAACCTATTTGGTCACACGCATAATGAGCGTAATCCAAAGGATTTAAAACGAGCTTGAGAATGGGATTCTAAGACCGAGAGAAACTAGGTTTGGTTGGACCAAACATGAAGCGAGCATGAAATCATTTCAGTCGCAATGGAAGCGTGGATGGGCCGTGTCTTATGAAGACATAATGGATGAACCAAAATGGTTTGGTTCTAATCCAATGGAGGAGAATAAACCAAAGGGTTTGGTTTATTTTAAACGAATGAACCAAAAGTTGGTTCGGTTCATTTTATCTTAAAATAAACCATCATGGTTTGGTTTATTTTAACTTATCTTAATGGAGCGGGTTAACGGGCCTAATGGTTATGATTCAATAACCATTAAGAGAATTAGTTCTCTATAAAAGAGGGCTTAAGGGATAATTAAGCCCTAATCCAAAACCCCTAGCAATAGTTGTCGCCCACCTCTCCTTGGAGACTCTCGGCGCCAACCCCCATTGCCGCCCAGCCCCTTGTGCCACCGTCCAGCTCCTTGCCGGCGTCCAAGCTTCAGCCGGTGATCCTCCGGCGACCCTCCGGTGATCTTCCTAGGCTTCGGTGATAAAGTGAGCACTTGGCTTCCCTTGTTTGGCCGGCGCCTACTCCTCCACCAAAGATGTCCAGTTTTCTGGACAGCTTGTTCTCTCCACATCGGAGCGTCGTTTGGACGATGGTTAGAGCTCCGACAGTGCCTAACTTACCGGGGATTCTATCTCCGGTAATCCTCTGAGGTGGAGGACGAAGGATTCGTCAATCGGTTGACGAATACCTCTCCGGAGAAGCGAGTTTTGAGGACTCGTTTTGGATCCGAATTTTGATTCGGATCGTGATCATCTCTCGATCACGTCGTCTTCAACACGAGGCTAGTAACCCATACGAAGACGAAGCTCGTGGCTTAGCGAAGTCATCCTAAGGATACTCGGCGTGGATACGGATAAAGACGATTCTAGCGAGGATCGTTCCGGTTGATGTCTTTCCTGCTACACGTAATACGAAAGGTATAACGTAGTTAAATTTCCTTTTATTGCAAATTTAAATTTACGGTTATGTCTACACTTGTTGTACTATGCATGCGTGTGTTGTGTGTGTTGTAATAAATGTAGATTTATTATTTTTATTTCTTCCGCTATGCACATGTTTACGAAACATGTAAGAACACACACTCGCCGCGGTGCCGGAAACCCAACAGAGCTCAATGGTAGACTCCTTCTACACCTCAAAGAACCTAGAAGTTAGCACCTTAGAGGAGTTCTTCTCAACCATGGAGCTCCACAAAGCAAGGCTTGAGAGAGTAATTGAAGAATCAAGCATCAAGCCATCAAGGGGAGTGGCACTAGTAGCCAACAAGGGAAAGAAGAAGATAGAGACTCCCTCCTCCTTCGATAAAGCATCCTTCTCATCCTCCATGAATAGCAATGAAGATGCTTATATGGTAAGGAAGGTAAAGAATGCTTTAAGAAATTTAAAATTTAACAGATCTTATGATAGGAGAAGGCACAAGAGGAAGATAATTTGCTATAATTTCCAATAAGAGGGACATATAAGAGATGAGTGTCCCCTCTTGAACAAGAGCAAAGAAGAGAGGAGGAAGAAAGAAGAAAAGAAGAAGGGGAGTAAGAGAAAGGAAGAAGAGAAGAAGGCCAAAGAAAAGGGGAAGACCAAAGCACTCAAAGCAAGGACATGGGATGATCCTTCATCATCATCATCGGAGGAAGAAAATGTGTTTATCACAAACCTTGCCCTAATGGCAATAGATGAATTGGACACCTCCTCCTCCGAGCAAGAAGAATGAAGCATGAGTGAGGAGAGCTCTAGTGAAGGGGGAGCTTCATCCTCATCGGAATTGGAGGAAGAAGACATGGAAACTATGGTAACGAATCTTTCTCCTAAGAAAATAGTTTCCATGATTTCTAGCTTAACTAGGGATTTATTTAGGGCTAAAAAGAAAAATAAGAGCATGCTAGATGAAATTAAGGCCCTAGAAGAATAATTAGAACAAGCATGTTTAAATATTAATGATAATATTTCTTCTAGTTTTGATAATGCATGCTCACATGATAACTACATGTCTTTCGATGTTAATGATGCATGCATTGAGGAAAATAGGGTTTTAAGAGAAAAGGTAGACCATTTGACTAAGGCCCTAGAGAAATTCACCATAGGCTCCAATACTTTGAACATGATCATAGGGAGCCAAAGAGCAAGCTTCAATAAGAAAGGCCTAGGATATAAGGGAATTAAAAATGAAAAGGCCTATCATTGTTTAATTGCTAGGGGTCAAGCCAAAAACAAAACAATAGCTAGAAAATGAATCCCTAAGGAATTTTTAGTGAACCCCATAGGAAAGAACCTATATTGGGTTCCTAAATCCATCCTTAAGGGTTAGAAAAACCCTAGGTTAGTCAACCATAGTGGACTTAACTTATATCATATTATTTGGTTGACTTAGGATGGTGTGGACTTATTTTTTTTAAAATAGTGTTGGGTGATGATAATGCACCCATAAATAGTTTAAATCATGCTTTGGGTGATACTTGACTTATTATCATGATTTTATACCTAATGCATGATTACAAATTGATTAATACACTTGTTTCATGATCATAATGTGAAATCAATGCATATATGTCTTTATGATCATGTGGTATGTTAGGGTGATACTTAACCATGGGTAGAAATGCATGAAATTTTGGTTAAGCACAAATACCTTTAGGAACATCTCACATCCCACTATAAGGCTAACTTTGATTGAAAACATAGCATGGGTGAGATTATAGGATGATACAAATGGTCCACTAATGCTTATGGCATTTAGATGGGTCATTAAAAGTATCAATAGAGCAATAATAGACCAATCATGGGGAAAGCATATGTTTAATTCATAGACATATTGCCCAAAGATCATGGTTGGATATTTCATATGTTTTTAAAACTATTCCTTACTTTAAAATCTGTGTTTTCATGTTTTGAAACAATCTAAAGTAAAACTAGGTGTTAAAATTGATACAAACTTGATCAAATACTAGTGGTTTTTGAAACTTTTGGATTTTTATCAAATCATTGAAAATATAAGTAATTTTCATGAAAATTCATTTTTCACTGATAAAGGACTTTAAAATAAATGTGTTTTCAAAATTTCATAATTT
This sequence comes from Wurfbainia villosa, assembly GCA_025175895.1. NCBI lineage: Eukaryota > Viridiplantae > Streptophyta > Magnoliopsida > Zingiberales > Zingiberaceae > Wurfbainia > Wurfbainia villosa. The sequence goes on along the minus strand of CM045996.1, from coordinate 14,206,676 downwards.
TTTAAATTTTCTAGAATTTCTGGTGCATTTCTGAATTTCGGTTCGAAAATCAAAAATTGCTAAAACCAGCCGTCTCGATCATGTCGATTGATCATTCATTATTGGCACTATTCACACTGATTTTTTATTTTGTTGTTTTGATGGCCTTAGACTTTGATGCCTTGGATTATAACTTTTGGATAATGTTTTTGATGGTGTCAAAGGGGGAGAATTGATAGGTTTAAGTCAATCATGCTAAAAGGGAAAATTTAGCATGTCTTAAGGTGGAGTTGCATGTTTAAGGGGGAGTTTTGATGCTCATATTATTTACATGCTTTCCTTGCTTATGTTTATTGTTATTTGTTTACCTAACTTAAACGGATTGCCACACATAAAAAATGGGGAGATTGTTAGGGAAATCAACCCGTGATATGGTTTTGATGTGTGTGGCAAAGGGTTTAAGTTAGGTTGATTGGATTTGATATATGCGTTGGAGTCTTGCAGGACTTAGTAATTTGCACATGGAGCTTTGGCAAGTTTCACCAACTCACAACCTCGTGCTTGAGTCGGCGAAGGAGCATTGTGAAGTCGTGCGCTTGATGCATCTAAAAGACCGCCGGACGAGATGACTTGAAGCGAAGCCAAGGAAGCAGACTTTGAGGGCAAGAGACGTGAAGGAGCATTGAGAAGCCGTGCGCTTAGTGCTGCCGAGGGACGTGGCCGCAAACGAAGAGAGCTTCGGCGAGGGACTTCAAGTGAGATGAGAGAATGAGTGAAATGTAAGTAGCTCATTAGGTGAACTTGGCCAAATGGCTAAGTCTCGGAGGCTCGACCGAAAGGGTTGAGGTTTTACCCAACCGTCGGACACTCAAATGGATGTAAAGTTTAAGGTTTATCCGACATCAGTCGACTGCCATGTCATGGCAGTCGACTGCTCTAAGTCGATTGTGACTCGATTGGTGTTCGAGTATGGTTTCTGTGCCATCGATTGGCGCCACACGGGTTGGCGATCGTAGCCGACGATTATCCGATCACGATGGTAGCAGTCGACTGGTCGCGAGGGTTTTGAGCATAGAATGGTGATCAATCGAGTGCTCGTTTTTGGCACTTGACTGTTAGCTCCATCAATCGACTGATGGCATGATCAGTCAACTGATGTGGGAGTCGTTGGATGAAATCCAACGTGGAAGAAGTCATTATTGGGCAACGGCTATAGGATCAGTCGACTGATCGTGGCATCAGTCGACTGCCAATGGCCAACGGGAAGAAAATAGCCTTCTCTATTTATAGAGAAGGTATGGGCTTTTGGATGGCTAATGCTTATGCTCTAACTGATCATCCAAGTGCCCTACAAGCTTCCAACTCTTTCTCTTGTTCTTATTTCAAATCTATTGTAAGAAAGAGTGTTTGTGTTGTAAGAAGGTTTACCTCCACCTTGCTTTGGCTAAAGGGAGAGATCATATTGGATTGGTTTCGGAGTGATTCACCGGAGACGAATCGGGTCGTGGATTAGTGGCGAGGCCGTGAACCACGTTATATCAGTTTGTTAGCATTGCCTTTGTATTTTCTTTACATTTTCGCTTGCGCTAATTATACTTATTGTCAATCAACGAACGAATTCCACCATACGACGATTGAGGGCTATTCACTCCCCTCTAGCTGACCACCAATGTTCCAACAGGAGAAAAATATTTGCTCACCTTATGCCTCCTCCCTTGTGGTCCCTTATCACCATATCTCTTAAATCTTGCTCGTGGAGGGGCAAGATATTTATTAGCTGCCTTCCTTGGTTCGGGAGTGAACATGCTTATCTTTAAAGAATTATTAGGAGTTTGATCATGATATTTTGTTTCATCCATATGCTGTGAATAATGTAACTCACCATAAATATCCTCACCAAAAGATTGATCAACCGATTCTATTATGTCAAATGAAATTTTATCATTACAAATCACTAAATGGGCTTCGTTATTTGTAGCTAAAGTTTCGGTGAGGGTTAAGGTAGGCTCTTCTAGACCCTTGAGGTTAGGAGGTGTTTGGATTGAAGCAATGCACTCCTCGATTAAAGTATCAATTATATAATTCTCAAGTTCTTCTTCCAATGGTGATTGAATGGATTGTCTTTCTTCACTTCCTATGTCATCTACATCCTCCTCATTCATTCGCTCAAAGTGAGTCTCTGCCATATTAGGTGTAATCCAGTCATCAAAGCAACCTTCTAGTCATTTGGTTTCTTCATCTACTAGATTTTGTCGCGTAAACTCCGTGAATTGTTGACTATGCTCCTTCCATTCCCTAGTAACTTTATCTTGCAAGGCTTTTTAGTGGAGACTTGGTTCTGGATAAAATTTGCTTGGCGATTCATAACACTCGTTCTCACTTGGGAAACAATATTGAGTCTTTGTCTGTGAATGCCACCGTCGGAATTCATCGTTCACCACTTGTTGCGTTTGAATGAAATCTTCCATCATCTACTCAAGTCGAGATTTAGGCGGACAATATTGAGGGTTTAAGTAGCCAGGGTCATAACTATATAAATAGGAATCATCTTGTGGCCACTGGTTGTAATTATAGGTGACATCTTCTTGTTCAAATTGTGAATGTTCGAATATATCCGGACAATCGTTAATGGTATGCCATGTTTCTCCATAATGCTCACAATAAATGTTACCAAAACTTACAACATTAAATTGACTATAATCATGAGTAGAAGCATGCATCGTTATACACAGGAAATTATAGGTAAGGAAAGGAATAGCAATGGGTTGCCAAGAGTCTCCCTTTTATTTATTTATTATTTAACTAGAGCACTACTAAAAAATAAAATAAAGAAAGATGTAATTAATCTAAACTGAAAAATGAATAGAAAAAATCTAAAATGAAATAAAACTGAAATAATATAAAATAAAACAAGAAAATAAATCTAGCCTAAGTACGATCCAACTGTCCACTTTCGATTCGATATCGAATCAATCAGTCACCGACAACGGTACCAAAAAATTGATGCATGTGAATGTGACCTCAAATCTCGCGATGAAGACCATCAAGGACTCGAAGCGTACGCTCGCACTCAATGACTGTAAGTGCACGGATGTCATCAAGTAATAAAAAGAATATCAATCCCATAGGGACTGAGATTCGAGTACTGATCTATTCGGTGGACGTTGTTGTTCGGAATTCAGTTCTAATGTTTGTGCTTAGGAGGTCGTCGGTGGTCCGAACTCAGTACGGTGTCACACGGAGGATGAGAAGGGTTGCTACGAGTCTTTAGATGAGATTCTAGAATTTTGGTTTCGTTTGTGTGTCGCAGAACACATTGTCAATTGAGTTTTGTCTAGGTTTCTAACTACGATTTTGTGGAAAGGACATCATACACTCCCCCGATGAGCCTTCGCATCTATCGGAAGCTACCTCTGCCATATCAGGTCGACCCCTGGCTTTAGAACGGAATATTCGGTACGAGAATGCCAAATCAATCCCTGCGACGAGTTGGAAACGGGGTGCATTTCCTACTCTATCGCATCCTTCTACCCACGGTTACCGGCGATGAGGCCAACCCCTAGGTTCCTCCTTAATTCGTCTAAATCTTTGATACAAGGGTTGTCACCCCTCGTCTCGGCTAAGCACAGTGACTAGAAAACCAAAACAATAGCTATAGATCTAAACAAAATGCCAATTGCAAATATAAATTCAAGAACGAAAAAATATTTAAACCAACATATTCTAACTCAACACAAACTACTCCCTAGTCCTAGAATAAAAAAAACTACTCCATGAATATGAGAAAAGAAACACAAGCATTGTCGAATTCATAAATACAAGATAAAGCAAGGAAAGAATATAGATTACAATGCGATGGTGCTCTTCTCCTTGGCGTTGAGGTGCAGAATTTGGATCTTCGATGACTTTCTTCCTCCCCGTTGCGAGTGTCTGGTGCTTTTTAGGGCACCGATGTGCCATCCTGGCCATCGGGCCCCCTCCCTAGGGTTTGGGCATAGCATTTCTTATATAGACATCACGCTGGATCCTTGCGAAATCTAAAAAAAAAACCTGGGTCGCGTCAAGTTGCCTGACCGCCATGCGGTCGTGTGAAAATACACGACCAGGCCATGTGTAAGGTTGTGGCAGCCATTTTCGAACCCTGGACATGATCGTGTGTAGCCACATGCCTAGGTCGTGTCCCACTCTGTGTCCAGCTGCCAAATGCCTCCTTTTTGCTCCGAAAGCGCCCATTTTCCCCATGGAATGCTATCCTGCACACAAAAGTACAAAGAGAAGATCTCTGAACCAAAAAATAGGAAATTCATGCAAAATAAAGTAGAATATGCATGAAAAAAATATAAAACTAAACGATATGTGAATAAAAACTACTCCTAAAACTCTACATGTTTTGCTCACATCATTGGGGTTATATTTTACTGTCGTGATTTCGGTAGCATGGTTTTCCAACTCCAGTAGCTACCCATTCATCTGATTCCAGCGGTAGCTTCCCATTTCCAGCAGTTGGTGAAGATCCTTAGACGTTCACAGCTTCAGTCCCTTCCATTTTGACAGTCATGATTCGTGCTGCTTCACCTCCGCAAATCCATCCACCGACTGACGTGATTTGGCAGGACCAATGTTCATCACCAGAGCAGTGATTCGTGACCATCGATTCCAACTTTCATCGGATGGATATTCTGACGAGAGATCCATGCCACTAAAGTCATAGGAGCTGTCCAACACTATCGTGGGTCACCGAAGAGGGTGGTTCCTTTCCGGTGGTTGTGGATAATTGTTGGTTAATTTTTACTCTATTGTTTCAGTATTGTTTCAGTTTTGTTTCAGCTGTGTTTCAGTTGTGTTTCAGTTGTGTTTCAGTTGTGTTTAAATTGTGTTATGTTGTTGATCATTTACTGTGTTTACCTTGTGGTTGGTTTTATTTTCTACAATGTTAATGGTCCTTTCTTGTTTTTAGTTAATCTATGACCATTGTATCATATAGTGATAGTGCGGTGCTTGGTTGAATTGTTTAGGTTTGTTTAGTTTAGTTTTCAGTTAACCTTTAACCACTTTTGTAGGGATCGCTTCGGAGGCTCGTTGGCTCCCATGTCCCCGGATTAAAATTTTCAACAAATGAAAACTAATCCAGATGGGATGAGTTTCCTAAGCTCAACCAATTCGTCGTCGTGCTAACGACTTGAGCGATCGCTTGAACAAACTAGTTGTTCAAGCAACAAAACTCTTCTAGTCGGTTAGCCGTGGAAGAGACGACGGACGGATCGCCGATTCTTGTGTTTATCTTCGGGGTCCATGATTATACAAATACATATGAATGTAGACATGTATAATCAATACATACATAAAGTAAACATGCTCATAACAAATACAAGCAAGTAACCATCCACACAAAACATGCATATAATTGAAAAGCAATTATAAACATAATACAAAAGAACATTAATCAAAATAAACAAGATTATACCTCTTGTTATACCTCTTGATCTTCTATTGTATGTCCTCCCTCCTTTTGGACGTCGTGTGGGCAACGATTTACCAAAAGTTGAAGCCTCCTAGATCACCAATCTTCCTTTCCTTGTTCACTAGGAACAAAGGAAGATCCTAAAACAAAACTCATCTTCCTTTCTAGAACCGGCCACCAAGTCAATAAACTCAATGTTGCTGCCAGCCAAGGAAGATAAAATGGAGTTTGGAAACCAACCAAAAGAGAAACAACAAGGGCATGGGCGCCGGCCAACACTTGGAGAAGAAGAAAGAAAACACCCCTTCTCCTTGTTGCCGCCCAAACCCTAAACTAGGCTCCCCTTAATTTCCGGCTAAGGATGAAGGGAAGTAGAATAGATTGAGCTTTGGCCAAGGTAGAGGGAAGAAGGTAGAGGGGCCGGCCATCAAAGGAAAATGAAGAAGAATCTCCCTCTCCTTGTTGCCGCCCAACACCAACAACCAAACCCTAACCCTAGCCTCCTCCTATTTCTTGCCGCCCATGGGAAGCAACCCTCATCTCATCCACCACAAGCCATAGATCAAGGGGAGAAGCTTGGGCGCCGGCCAAACCAAAGAGGAAGGAGGAAGAAGGGTGTCGTCCACCATTGGGAACAAGAAGAAGAAGCTCCCTTCTCCTTGTTGCCGCCCAACACCATGAACTAAACCCTAACCCTAGCCTCCTCCTATTTCTTGCCGCCCAAGCCACCTTATCTCAATTAGGTTTTTCTCTTTCATTTTCTCATTTTTTTTGCCGCCCAAGCCTAAGCCCATATATATAGAGTTAGGTTTAGGCCTTAGTTTAATCTCCTCCATTGGTTCTAGGGATTTAATCCCAACCGTCGGATCTAGGGTTTCATCCCAACCGTCGGATCTAGGGATTTAATCTCCACCGTCGGATCTAGAGTTTTGTTTTCCATCATTGGATCTAGGCTTCATGAGGTGTTAATAGGCTACAATAGGGACCATGAGGAGGAGTTGGATCTTAGCCACCCGATGGATCGGAACCACACAAACTTGATCCATCAATGATGTTCCATTCCACTAGAGGATCATCATTGAATTACCTCACCAACCCCCATATGATAATATGGGCTCCATATATTATTTGTACATCCATCTCCTCGTGTTTAAGATATTGAATGTCCGTCAATTAATTGATTTACTGACCATCAATCAATTAACATCTAACTCCTCGAGTAGTACCACTCAACCTTATCATCATGTTGACTAAGTCAACCTGCAGGGTTTATATGATGAACCTTATGAGCTCCTCAAGGGGACATCATCAACCTAATATATAGGACACGATTTCCTCCTATAATCAACGGCACACCATGTAAATAATATCATTTCCCAACTTACCGGGCATATTGATTTAATCCATCTAAATCTCACCCTTTGGTAAATCAAAGAAATAAATACTAAATACATGTGCCCGTTATTATATCGGGATTAAGAGCATGTACAACATAATATCCGAGGTTCGATTCAATTATGTAGTCAGCAATAAATTGAATCACCTCTATGTCGGTCCTGCTCAATACACCTAAGTGTACTAGTGTAACTCTATGGTCAAGACAAACCAATACAAAGCTACACTACAACCATGCCAATGGTTTGTCCAAAACCATCTTGGTTGTGAGCCTCTACTTATATTCTACAAGGGACTGATAACATGATCTTCTGTGCCACACCAAGCACCATGTTATCTACAATGTAAAATATTAGACAATTTTGCATAACCATAAAAATATGCAAACAATGATCATGTGATTCTTATTTCAAAATAAAGATGTTCATACAAAAAAGCTAGGCTTTCAGTATACATCCCAACAACTTTGTCGTATAGTGACAGTGCGGTGCTTGGTTGAATTTCTTAGGTTTGTTCCGTTTAGTTTTTAGTTAATCTTTGACCACTGTGTCGTATAGTCACAGTGCAGTGCTTTGTTGAATTGTTTAAGTTTGTTAGTTTAGTTTTCAGTTAATCTTTGACCATTGTGTCATATAGTGACAGTGCAGTGCTTGGTTGAATTGTTTAAGTTTGTTCAGTAATCTTTGACCATTGTACCGTATAGTGACAGTGCGGTGCAGGATTGAATTGTTTTAGTTTGTTTTGTTTAGTTTTCAATTAATCTTTGATCATTGTGTCGTATAGTGATAGTGCGGTGCATGGTCATGTCTGTTAATCAGAATTGTTTAACCATTGAATAGTATAGTGACAGTGCGGTATATGGTTGAATGATTCTTGCACATTAGGTTAGCTTTCAAATAATTGTTTTGATAGTTGTAGGAACCCCAGTGTTAATAATGTTTAGAAACAAACGTTCAACCATTAGGTTCATGGGAGATGACCCAAGTTACCCTATACTGCATTAGTGTAGTTAGGGGGTTCGATAAATAATTTGAAAACGATACCGCGACAAAATAAATCGTTCGATCAAATTTTGGCATCGTTGTCAGGGACCCGAATGGTGTTCGTTTGTCTTTAAATTGTAGTTAGTTTGTTTGCTTAGTTTTCTTTTCTTTTGTTATTAGTGTCTTTCTTATTATTTCCATTTGTTACTTATTATGTTGTTGTTTTTTTTATAATGACCAGGTCTTCAAGCAATAAACTACTTGAGTTGGATCTTGAGATTGATAGGACCTTTCACGCACTACAGAGAGCATAGGGCAGGTCAGATGAGATTTCTGACTATAGTCCATCAGAGTTGTAGATAGTCATGGCAAATAACAATAGGACTCTGAAGGAGCTTGCATCCCCTGATGTGACCTACCTGTACTCTTGCATTAGCTACCCAACTTTAGAGGAGAATTTTGAGCTCAGATCAGGTACAGTTCATTTGCTTCCTAAGTTCCATGGATTATCTGGTAAAGATCCAAACAGGCATTTGCACGAGTTCCATGTGGTATGCTCTACTATGAAGCCACATGGCATTTCAGAGGAGGATATCAAACTGTGAGCTTTCCCATTTTCACTAGCTAGAGAAGCTAAGGATTGGTTGTACTATCTTCCACCTGGATGCATCAATAGTTGGCTTGAATTGAAGAAAGCATTCTTAGAGAAATTCTTCCCAACATCCAGAACTGCTACCATCAGGAAAAGCATATGTAGTATTCAGCAAACTACTGGAGAGACATTGTACGAGTACTGGGAGAGATTTTAGAAACTATGTTCTAGTTGAAAGGACCGGTGAACGCAAGAGGGGGGAGATTACTTTTTCAAAAATGAACGAGTAAACGCAACGGAGTTTGACAGTAAATGAAGGAAAACACAAATGTAACCAGAACCTCGAAAATCAGAGTTGAATAAATGCTTTTGAAAAAAAAAAAGAATAACGATGAAAAGAACACATCTCACGAAATAAAAAAGTAATGACACGTTTAATTTTTTTACTTGGTTCACAGCTCTCTCCTAGAGCTGCTAGTCCAAGGCCTACCACTATCTTTTCTCCTTTTTGAAGTCAAACTTCAAGGGTGGAGAAAACCTATTAAAAACTTACAAATTACAAATCTTAGTATAAGAAATATGAACAGAGATCAGAATTATATGAAAGATTAAGTAGTAAAGAATTTTACAGATAAGAATGCCGATATTAGTTCAGTCAGCCTTCGTCCTTGTCGTGATCTGGGCAACCACACACGTTGATGTTAGGAATATATGAGAGGTGTCCTAAGGAAATTGCCTTATGGTTGTACTATTTATTTGATAAATGAATATTCACTATTTGAGTATATATGTTTTCATGTATTTGATTGGATCTTAAACTCATTTACTGAATGTCCGCAATACGATTCACAGCATGAGAGAATTTGTGATTGGATCACAACTAGTGAGTATCCCTACATGTGTAATGTGATGTATTAGAATTATCCCTAGTTGATGAATTGATAGATTCGGACGCCATCGATTCTGTTGAGACTAGCACGAGGTATACTCTTTGGTTTATCCAAGCAGTTGTTTCTCACTAGCTAGAGACATTGGGATGTCCAGAGTTGATCGTGGATGCTAGTTATGGTAACTAGTTCATTGGAGTGACTAGATGTAAGACTTCATATGGTTCTTTGCATATATGGATATGTCAATGAAGTTCTGCTTATATGGATTTATGTTGTGCGTGAGACTTCATAATGCAGAGAACCATAAATCGGATACGGCCAACATAAATCGGGAACCTATTTGGTCTCATGCACAATGAGTGTAATCCGAAGGATTTAAAACGAGTTTGAGAATTGGATTCTCAGATCGTGAAAGACTTGGTTTGGTTGGACTAAACAAAGAGCGAGTATGAAATGGTTTCAGTCGCATCGGAATCATGGATGGGCCGTGTCTTTTGAAGACATGATGGATGAACCAAATTGGGTTGGTTCTAATCCAATGGTGGAAAATAAACCAAAGTGGTTTGGTTTGTTTTAAACGAATGAACAAAAGTTGGTTCAGTTCGTTTTAACTTAAAATAGACCAACGCGGTTTGGTTTATTTTAACTTAAGTTATTGGAGTGGGTTAACGGGTTATTGGTTATGAACCAATAAGTGCTAGGAGAAGATTTCTTGATTGTCAAGAAATATGCTCTCTATAAAACACGACTTTAGGGTTTTTCATTGAGAACTTTTGGTTATGGGAAACCCTAGCCACCCAAGCCCTCCTTGCTTCTCGCCGCCCAAGAGCTCTTGCCACCCAAGAGCTTTAGCCGCCCAAGAGGAGTTGTTGCCCAGGTTTTGCTGCTGCCCAAGTCGCTGTCGGCCACCCACCAGCCGCTGACGACTCCTCTGTCCATCCTCCCTTGGCTGCCGGTGACCAAGGAGCAGCTGGCCATTGATTGGCTGACCATATCTTCCACCAAACAAGTTGTCCAGATTCTGGACAGGTTGTTCTCCTCTTTGTGGAGAGGTCATTTGGTTGGCGTTTTGCTCTCCGACAGTGACCTATTTGCCGGGGATTGGGTCTCCGGCAATTCTCATAGGTGGAGGGTTGAGTTTTCGCCAATCGGTTGACAAAAACCGCTTCCGAGAAGCGAGTTTGCGAAACTCGACTTTTGGATCCGAATTTTATTCGGATTGTGATATTCTCTCGGATCACATCATCTTCGACATGAGGCTAGTAACTCCTACGAAGATGAGGCTCGTAGCTTGGTGAAGCTATCCCGACGATACTCGACATGGATACAGATAGAGGCATTCTAGCGAGAGTTGCTTCGGTTGATGTCATTCCCGCTACACGTGATATGTCAGGTATAACTAGAGTAATTTTCTTTTATTACAAAATTTTAAATAGTAATTATATCTACACATGTTGTATTCTATACGCATGTGATGTGTGTGTTGTAATAAATTAGATTTATTGCTTCCACTGTGTGCATGTTTACGAAATGTGTTCGAACACACACTCGTCGTGGTGCCGGAGAAACCCAACAGTGGTATTAGAGCCACGCTGTGTTCCGACATAATCGTAAAATTTTTTTGCGATAGTCATAATTGTATTTATGGAAATTTTCTACTTTTGGAATGTTTAGAAGTATTTATGGAAATGTTCTACTTTTGGAAAGTATAGAAGTATTTATGAAAATTTTCTACTTTTGGAAAGTTTAGAAGTATTTATGGAAATTAACACTTTCCATAAATAAAATATGTGATTAGATTTGGAAATTTATTTCCTAATCTAATCATGATTTGATTTGGGAAATCAAATCTCAAACATATTTTATTTCCATAAATAGTTATGACAAATAAGGAAATTCAAATTGGAAATTTTCCAAATATGATTAGGAAATTATAATTTAGGAAATTTATTTCCTAAATTAAATTTGACTTTACTTAATTAACACTTTCCATAAATAACATATGTGACTAGATTTGAAAATTTGTTTCCTAAATTTAATCATGATTTGATTTGGGAAATCAAATCTAAAACATATTTTATTTCCAAAATAGTTATGACAAATAAGGAAACTATTTGTACATGCCATAATTGTATGTCATGTAATTGCATTAGATGCATAACATTATGTCATGCGTGTCGTGACATGTACATGTATGTCATGTATGCCATGCCATGTAGATAATAGTTATTTGCATGCAAAGAGGATGAGACATAAAACCCTAACTCAATATTAAAGCCTATACCTTCCATTAATATGGTTAGAACCAGAGTTCTGTTTCATGTTTGGGTTGTTGGACTCACTCCAAGCCTGGCTCGAACCTGAACATGTTCAAATCATTGGAATAGTTTAACACTAATATGGTAAGAGTCAGAGGTCAATCATTAGTTTGGGTTGTTGGACTCACTCCAAGCCTAGCTAATTGGTTGAATGCGCTCTAACCATATTAAAACTATTTCGCGATTAATGGGTCAGCTCTAACTTGGAGCATCGATTTGTTGGACTCACTCCAAGGTCGATGTGAAGAGAGGTGAAGTTGGGTGCTATGCATATGATGCATACTTGTTAATGTGTTAACAACCCAATGTATGTGTGAACATTCAATTAGTTGATAGCACATTGTGATAATTACATATACGTGATATGTAATCGGTATACTTGATACCTACCATCATAGCTAAGAATGACTTGTTGGACTCACTCCAAGGTTGTTCTTATCTATGTTGGATATCAACCCATTCGAAGATGGACCTACGATCTCTAGAATTAATTTGAGGGTTTTTTTATTTCGAAAAATGAATGGGATTTTGTAAATGTATGTGGATGCATTTTAAATCATCTTTCTTATATATGCTTGATTTGTATTTCTAGGTTAATTGCTTAATCATGATATCTTTGAATTTACGCTCTATTTTGGATTTGAATAAATTGACTGAGCCAAACTTCTTGGACTGGCTTAAAAACTTGAGAATTGTTCTCAAGGCTAAAAAACTTGTGTATGTCCTCGAAGCGCCTCTTCCCGCTCGTCCTAGTGATGACGCAACTCCGGACCAATTGTTGGCCCATCAGAAACATGTGAGTGATTCTTAACTAGTGAGTTACATTGTGCTAGCTGCGATGGTACCTGAGCTACAGAAGTAGCATGAGCATATGGATGCTCATACCATAGTCCTTCATCTTTATGAGTTGTTTGATGAGCAAGTGAGATCCTAAAGGTTCGAAGTCTCCAAGCTCCTCTTCACCTATGAGATGCAAGAAGGTTCATCTGTGGTACTGCTCAACATGCTGAAGACTGTGGAGCCTTCTGTGAAGCATGATCAGGGGACGATGCTGTTAGTTGATTCCTCAAAGAAAGGTTCTAAGAGGGAGTCAAAGGAACAGTATAGGGGAAGAAGAAAAAGGCTAAAAAGGCATAATCATATCAAAAGGGCACTTCCCATCATTGTAGCAAGGAGGGTCATTGGCAAAGAAACTGCAAGATTTATCTTGAGTCCATAAAGAAAAATAAGACATCAGATGCCCCATCTTCTTCAGATACCTTCGTTATTGATTGTCATTCTATTTCCTCGAACACTTGGGTATTGAATACTGGGTATGGCTCACATATATGTAATGACATACATGGGCTAAGGAATAGAAGAAGACTCGTCAAGGGAGACTCAAATTTACGTGTTGGTAATGGAGCAAAGGTTGCTACACTCGCCATTGGAACGTAATTGTTGAGACTCCCTACAGGACTCGTCTAAGAACTAGACAATTGCTTTTATGTTCCTTCATTAATAAAGAACATCATTTCTATTTCTTGTTTGAATAGAAATGGGTACCATTTAACTTTTAGTAACAATTGTTGTTACATAACTTTGAATGGTGTTCTTTATGGGACTGGAACTTTGAGCAATGTTATATATACGTTAGACATATCCAGTGATATTCTCAATATCGAAGCAAGCAACAAGCATGCTCGAAAAGATAATTAATTAGACTCCTACATGTGTCATTGTCGTCTTGGCCATGTGAACAAGAAATGCATGTCCGAATTACACCGATGTGGAATTCTGGAATCATTTGAATTAGATTCATATGATACATGCAAATCATGCTTAAAAGGAAAGATGACTAAGTTAACTTTTACGAGAAAAGGTGAAATAGTGGGAGAGTTGCTTGGTCTAATACATACTGATGTATGTGGACCTATGTCAACTCAAGCTCTAAGAGCCTATAGCTACTTCATTACCTTCACCGATGATCACTCATGGTTTGGATATGTGTTCTTGATGAAACACAAGTCTGAAGCCTTTGAAAGGTTCAAAGAATTCAGAAATGAAGTAGAGAAACAACTTGGAAAGAGTATTAAAAAACTTCGATCGGATCGAGGTGGTGAATACTCCAGTCAAGAGTTTCTGGATTATCTAAGGGACAATGGTATATTGTCTCAATGGACTCTGTCGTATACACCACAACTTAATGGTGTATCTGAGAGGCGAAATCGGACCTTGTTGGGCATGGTCAGGTCAATGATGAATCACGCGAATCTTCCCAAGTCCTTTTGGGGCTATGCACTTCAGATAGCTGTTTACTTGTTAAATAGAGTCCCGAGCAAGGTAGTCTCTACTACTCCATATGAGATATGGGCTAGTCAGAAACCTCATTTATCTTATTTGAAGATGTGGGGTTGTCCTGCTTATGTGAAGCAGACTGTGTCAGACAAATTGGATGCTAAGTCTGATAAATATCTATTTATTGGATACCCAAAGGAAACGAGAGGTTACCAATTCTATCATCCCTTAGAACAAAATGTGTTTGTTTCAAGGAATGCTATGTTTCTAGAGAAAGAGTTTCTCTTGCAAGAAAATAGTGGGAGTGTAGTTGAACTTGAGGAGGTTCAATAGACTCCAGTAGACATTGAGAAGATACCTGGTCAAGCACCTCGACCTATGACTCATAGTGATGAGACATCAGTGGAACCTATTGTGACACCACATCTTCGTAGATCTGGTAGGACACACAACATTCCTGAGAGATATGGATTTCTCCTAAGTGAATCGAACGACGTGTAACTCATTGACGATGAGGAGCCTATCAATTATGAAGAAGTTCTGAAAAGATCAAAAAGGGATAAATGGCTTGAAGCCATGAAATCGGATATGGATTCCATGTATGAAAATCAAGTTTGGAACTTGGTGGACCCACCTGAAGGCATTAAGCCTATAGGGTGCAAGTGGGTTTTCAAGAAGAAAACCGACATGGATGGTAATGTGATTACCTTTAAGGCTATATTAGTGGCGAAAGGCTATCGTCAAAAATAAGGTGTTGATTATAACGAAACCTATTCACCAGTTGCTATGCTTAAATCCATTCGGATGCTCCTTGCCATAGCAGCTCATTATAATTATGAGATATGATAGATGGATGTGAAAACGACTTTTCTTAATGCAAACCTACTCGAGGACGTGTATATGATACAACCTGAGGGTTTCACATCGGTTGATAAAACCAATGTATGCAAACTTCGACGGTCCATATATGGATTGAAGCAAGCATCGAGGAGTTGGAATATCCATTTTGATGAGGCAATCAAAAGGTTTGATTTCTCACAAAATCTGGACGAACCTTGGGTGTACAAGAAGGTTCGTGGGAGTGCAATCGTGTTCCTAGTGTTGTATGTCGATGACATATTACTTATAGGAAATGATATATCTGCCTTACAGTCGGTTAAAATTTAGTTATCCAAAACATTCTGCATGAAAGACCTGGGAGAAGCGACCTGCATCCTCGAGATTAAGATCTATATTGATAGATCAAAGTGGTTGCTTGGTCTTTTGCAGTCTACATATATAGACCGAGTGCTAAAGAGGTTTTGCATGTTGGAATCCAAGAAAGGTTTCCTTCCCATAAGGCATGGGATACACCTTTCGAAGTCTATGTGTCCACGCACAGAAGATGTAAGGATTTGCATGAGTAAGATTCCCTATGCATCCATAATAGAATCTATCATGTATGTTATGTTATGTATGAGGCCCGAGATATCGTATACTTTGAGTGTCATGAGAAAATACCAGTCTGATCCAGGAATGGATCAATGGGCGACTGTTAAGACAATCCTTAAGTACTTGAGAAGAATTAAGGATGTGTTCCTAATATATGAAGAGGGCGGTGATATGGTAATACGAGGGTATATGGATGCCAGCTTCCAGACAGACAAGGATGATTCCAGGTCTCAATCTGGGTATGTATTTACCTTAAATGGAGGCGCAATAAGTTGGAAAAGTTCAAAGCAAGATACTATAGTAGATTCTGCCACTGAGGAAGAATACATTGCAGCTTTGGAAGTAGCAAAAGAAGTGGTTTGGATCAAGAAGTTCATCTCTGAACTTGATGTGGTCTCATCAATAATCCAAACATGTGCTACGCTGCTATCATTTGATCAGAGAGATCATAAGTAAGAAGGAAATACAAATTGAGAAGATTCCCACTGAAAGAAACTTAGCGGACCCTTTAACTAAGGCCTTATCTCAAAGTAAGTTTGAGGGTCATATTAGAGCTTATGGCATTGGATACCGCAACGATTGACATTAGGCCAAGTGGGAGTTTGTTAGTAATATATGAGAGGTGTCCTAAGGCAATCGCCTTATAGTTGTACCATTTATTTGATAAATGAAGATTCACTATTTGAGTATACATGTTTTAATGTATTTGATTGGATCTTAAACTCATTTACTGAATGTCCACAATACGATTCACAACATGAGAGAATTTATGACTGGATCACAACTAGTGAGTATCTCTACATGTGTAATTGTGATGTATTGGAATTATCCCTAGTCGATGAATCGATGGATTCGGACACCATCGATTTTATTTAGACTAGCACGAGGTATACTCTTTGGTTTATCAAAGCAGCTGTTTCTCACTGGCTGGAGATATTGGGATGTCCGAAGTTGATCGTGGATGCTAGTTATGGTAATTAGTTCATTGGAGTGACTAGCTGTAAGACTTTATATGGTTCTTTGCAAATATGGATATGTCAATGAAGTTCTTACTACAGCTTAAGTGCGATGTTCCTTCGACTTGCGGTATTCAAGTCATCTTGGTCATGGAGACTTATGCTTTGACATCTTAATCAAGCATCTCCGAGGAGATGTGGACCTGGGATGATTGGGTATAAGTCGAAGTAGCCGAAGGTGTTTGAATGGCCTATAGAGAAATCACCACTCCTTGCGAGGAGATATATACCCTATGGCCTCTCATCAAATTGTTACTAAAGTCTTTGGCCAAAGCATTACATGTTTAGAGTATGGTACTCTTGGATACATGTGCAGTAACTAGAATCCGGAGGACGATGAAGTAATACTTGGGCTAGGTGTGACGTAGTCAACCTAGTGGGGACTGACACAATAGACCATTTCGTGAACTAAGTGGGTATAAGATGAGTGAAAGGAATGGAGCACGATTCATTGTAGCTGCTGAAGGGTTTTAAAAATGGTTTTGGGATCAACAGTTGATTTTCTGTTTAATTGGGGATCATGATGTACTACTAGGTGCCACTCATGATCATTCTATAATTAATGGTTAATTATAGACAACCAATATAAATCGGGAACCTATTTGGTCACACGCACAATGAGTGTAATCCGAAGGATTTAAAACGAGTTTGAGAATAGGATTCTCAGATCGAGAGAGACTTGGTTTGGTTGGACTAAACAAAGAGCGAGTATGAAATGGTTTCAGTCGCATCAGAAGCATGGATGGGTTGTGTCTTTTGAAGACATAATGGATGAACTAAATTGGTTTGGTTCAAATCCAATGATGGAAAATAAACCAAAGTGTTTTGGATTGTTTTAAACGAATGAACCAAAGTTGGTTCGGTTCGTTTTAACTTAAAATAGACTAATGCGGTTTGATTTATTTTAACTTAAGTTATTGGAGCGGGTTAACGGGTTATTGGTTATGAACCAATAAGTACTAGGAGAAGATTTCTTGATGGTCAAGAAATATGCTCTCTATAAAACACGGCTTTAGGGTTTTTCATTGAGAACTTTTGGTTACGGGATACCCTAGCCACCCAAGCCCTCCTCCTTGCTTCTTGCCGCCCGAGAGCTTTAGCCGCCCAAGAGGAGCTGCCGCCCATGTTTTGCTGCTACCCAAGTTGCTGCCGCCCACCCACCAACCGCCGGCGACTCCTCCAGCCATCCTCCCTTGGCTGCCGGCGACCAAGGAGCAGCCGACCATTGATTGGCCAGCCATATCTTCCACCAAACAAGCTGTCCAGATTCTGGACAGCTTGTTCTCCTCTTTGCGGAGAGGTTGTTTGGTCGGTATTTTGCGCTCTGATAGTGACCTATTTTTCGGGGATTGGTTTTCCGGCAATCCTCATAGGTGAAGGGTTGAGTTTTCATCAATCGGTTGACGAAAACCGCTTCCGAGCAGCAAGTTTGTGAAACTCGACTTTTGGATCCGAATTTTATTCGGATTGTGATCTTCTCTCAGATCACATCGTCTTCGACACGAGACTAATAACTCCTATGAAGACGAGGCTCGTAGCTTGGTGAAGCTATCCCGATGATACTCGGCGTGGATACAGATAGAGGCAATTCTAGCGAGAGTTGCTTCGGTTGATGTCATTCCCGCTACATGTGATACGTCAGGTATAACTAGAGTAATTTCCTTTTATTGCAAAATTTTAAATAGAGATTATGTCTACACATGTTGTATCCTGCATGTGTGTAATGTGTGTGTTGTAATAAATTAGATTTATTGCTTTTATTGTTTCCGCTGTGTGCATGTTTACGAAACGTGTTCGAACACACACTCGCCGCGGTGCCGGGGAAACCCAACAGTTGAAGCACCAGGAAGGCGGCAACGAGGCTTTTCAGATGTCAGATGGCGCAGAATAGAATGCAGAGATAGTCACAGCGCAGGATGAGGGCACAAAGAAGAATCTAGCATCACGGAAGCAAAAAGCACGAAAAGGATCTATTGCAGCGGAATCAGAGTTTTCGAAGAAGAAGATCGATGTCATCTGTTCTTTCTCCGCGAAACCTATAAAGCTACGATCGTTCGTCCGATTCCCATTCTCGATCACCCACCTAAGCCTGAAAGCTCGGATCCGGTGTGAGAAGCATTCTCGTTCACAGGATTTTGATAGCCATTTGAAACCTACCGGTAGAAATTGTCCACGTGTCGAAACGGAGAGATTTTCTCGACGGGATCGCGACTCCGCTACCCATCAGTCGAGGCGGCAGTCGAGTGCACCTTGCGTCTGTGCGATTTTTCCAAAGGCCAATCGAGGTTCTGGATCGACTGCTCATGTTAAATGCCGAGACTTCCTCTGTTGCAGTCAAGGCACCAGTCGGAGCTCCCTTGCTTCTGTTCGCTACTGCCAACTGTCAATTGAGGCGTCGATTCGACTACACCAGTCGAAGCGCCAGTCGAGTATGCCTCACATCTACCGGCTTCTGTCAGAGGCCAATTGAGCCACTGACTCAACTACCATAGTTAAACTGCCGGTCGAGTCCACCTCTTCTATCTGCTTGAGCCCAGTATCAGTCGAGGCGTTGCCTCGACTACCTCAGTCGAAGAGCCGGTCGAGGTGCCGGCTCAACTGCAAATTCTTCTGCAACTATCGAGCTCCACTTGCTCTTGCTGGCTGCTGACTAAGATCAGTCGAGTCACTTCCTCGATTGCCCCTTAGCCAGTCGACAAATTCGTCGGCTGCTGAATATAGTAAAGGCAATAGTTGAGATGTCAACTCATTGTTGTCCTTATGACTCATTGTTTCAGTCAACTCTAAGACTGAAGCATGCCTAGTAAAGACTCTACCTAGAGACCCTTTACCTTCCAAGACTCCGACCTCTATCCATTCTTGGACTTTTCACCTTGCCACTTCCGCAAGGAATTTTCTGCCTGCTAAGGAATTACCCATCTTGGACTTTTCACCAAGGTCCACCCTTGGATTTCTCATTTGCCAAGGAATTACCCATCTTGGACTTTTCACCAAGGGTCCACCCTTGGATTTCTCACTTGCCTAGACCTTTGTTTACATAAACCTTTGTTTACTTAAACATTTGTCAAACACCAAAACATAACTTGGAGCATAAGCTCCAACAGTCTCCCCCTTTTTTATGTTTGAAAACCCGTTTAAGTTTAGGTTACTCTTTTCAGGTTTAAGTTACAATCAAAACTTATATTTGAGCTCATGTGATTAACAAAATAGGTAACAGTAATAGTGATATGAACGATAAGGAGTAACAATAACAGTGTGCCAGTGATATGAATAATAAGGAGATGAATGATGACCTAAACTATAAACATATTCTCCTCCTTCTTTGCAAACACCTAAAAGGGATCATAGGGATATTGAGAGTATGGAGAATACAATATCCCAGAAAGGATTAAAGAATCATAGTATCCTCCCCCTGAATCCCTACTCCCAGTTTTTTAAAAACTACCCATAGAAATACCAACATTCAGCCGACACACAAAAAGCCATACTTACACTGTCATTACTACATTCATTAATAGTGTTTGTTTCACAAAGTCTCTAAGTCTTCGAAACCATCCAAAATTCTAAAATTTAGATATCCTACAATTCATTAATGGAAGAAATATCAAAACTAGAAGGTCGGTGATGAGGGACTCGATGAATCAGTCATCAGAGAGCGTAGGAGTCTGAGAATCTCTATATGCTGATCCAGAAGTTGCGTTTGTCGGGTTGAGACTTTTGAGAAACATGTATCAATCATCATCTCAAGATCCACGAGTCGTGTGTCCACCGTCTCTGTGAACTCAACATAATCACGGCGCAGACTGTCTAGTTGCTCGGATACGGACGAATAGGGTTCGTCAGCTAGCGCCAGAGGTTCTTCTTCTTCTTCTTCTTCTTGTTCGCCCATATCCCATCTCTCACCTGCTTGGTGCCCATCAGCCCACAAAACAGTATTTTTGCCTTGGGCCATGCCGTCCAAGGCAAAATTTCTCCATTTGATGAAATAAAATTCTGTCATCTGCGTGACCTTGCCCCTGCTAGTGTTTATGCCTATGGCCTCTAACCAAGATATAATGATATATCCAAAAGGCATGCATGTGGATTTTCTTTTGGACAAGGACCATGAAGTGGACGATGCAGAGAAACATATTTAATGTAATATTGAAATCTAGATAGTTTTTGAGGAAATGGAGGGCTAGTAAATGATGCGGTCGCACCTTATCTTGCCCCTACTTCAATGTTCTCTTATAATTTAATCTTCTCCATTCCAAATTTAATTTCTTCATCACTTCTTCGAGTTTTGTCAAATTTTTCACCTTCTTCAAAAATGACATCTTGTGATTCTTCAATTAATTTTGACCTTTTGTTGTAGACTCTATATGCTTTGCTAATAGAAGAATATCCAACAAGAATACCTTCATCAGCTTTAGCAGTGAATTTTCTTAAATGATCTCTGGTATTTAGAATAAACACCTTGCAGCCAAACACCCTAAGATGCTTAACTGTAGGTGGTTTTCTAAACCAGAGTTCACGAGAGGTTTTTCTTAGAAACCTATGTATTAGCACCCTGTTCTGTACATAACAGGTTGTGCTGATGGCTTCAACCCACAAGTAGCTTGAAAGAGCATACTCATTGAGCATGCTTCTAGTAGCTTCTTGTAAGGCTCGATTTTTCCTTTCCACAATATCATTTTGTCGGGGTGTTCTGGGAACAGAAAATTCGTGCCTATACTCCTTTTCTAAACAATAGTCCTTAAATCAAGCATTTTCAAATTCTCCTCCATGATCACTCCTAAGGGTTTTAATGATTGTGTTTTTCTCATTTTCAATTCTTTTACTAAAAGGAATAAAAATTTCAAGAGTTTCATCCTTATGTTTCAAGAAAAATGTCCAAGTGTATCTAGTGTAATCATCAATAATTACCAAGCAATATCTACTACCATTAAGCGATTTAATAGTGCTATAGTCAAAAAGATCTAAATGCAATAAATCTAAAGTAATAGAAGTACTTACAATGTTTTTGGGCTTGTGTGATGCCCTCTTTTGCTTACCTTTTTGACAGGCATCACATAATCTGTCTTTTTGAAACTTTAGCATTGGCAGTCCCCTGACCAATTCCTTTCCGGCTAGGCTTCTCAAATTTTTCAGGTTAACGTGCGCGAGCCTTCTATGCCATAGCCAAGATTCATCTGTTCTAGACACAAGACACTTGGCAGATAGATTAGTTGCATTATCAAAATATACTTGATATATATTTTCCTTTCTAACTCCTACTATCATGGTAACATTTGAAATGTTATGCTTTACTAGACATTGAGTTGAATTGAATTCAACCCTATATCCAGCATCACACAACTGACTCACACTTAACAGGTTAAATGACATATTTCTAACAAGCAACACATTCCTAATCATAAAATGCTCTAAAACATAAATATCTCCTATTCCTATAACTTTTAATTTACCACTATTGCCAAACGAAACGGTACCTCTATTTTTGTTTTCCAGCGAGGAGAACAATGATATGTCGCCGGTCATGTGTTTAGAGCATCCACTGTCTACGAACTAGGTTGATGGACACTCCCCCTCAACTGATGCCTGCTAGACACGAAAGATAAAAGATTTCAGAACCCAAATATTGGATCCATTAGCTTCCAAAATGTATTTCCTAGGAATCCATGCCTTAGTTGTTTTCTTCCTACCAGGAATTCTAGAAACTAAAGAAATAAAATTATGTTCTTGCTGTTTAGGTCTATAACATATTCCAACTTTGTTATAAATAGCTCATTGTGATTCTAGAATCATATTCAATGTTCGAGAGCTAGAGCTGAACTTCTCAAGAGTACACTTGAGATCATTCAACTTTTCTCTCAGAGCTCTATTTTCATCCATAATTACATCAAATTTGGAGGTGTTAGCACCAGTTTCTACCGCATGCTTCTTAAGATTCTTAAAATGTCCTAATTAAGATTTTAAAGTTTTGATTCTACATTTTGATTTTTCTAGCATGTCAGTTAAATATGCAATAGTTTTATAGCAATCTCTAAGTTCCGAATTTACCTGACCATCATCCATCGATGATGATTCTACCTCTGAGTCTGAATCTATTCCGGAGTCCTCCGGCACCATCAGAGCAGTGTGTCGTCCAACCTTGTCTTCTTTGTCTTCTTCTAATGATCCGGATCCCATGTGGCTCTCAATACTTTTCGTCTCCTCCTCTTTTCTTCCTTCTTGAGACAACATTCATTTCTGAAGTGTCCTTTCTTACTGCATTCATAACAAACTACATTAGTTTTATCAATTACGTTATCAACTTGCTTACCTTTCTTTTTCCTGAATCTTCTGCTCCTCCTCCTCATTTTCCTCACGAAGTTGGCCATCTTGCTGGAAGAGGACTCATCATCTCCATTGGATTCCATGCCTAATAATGAAGACTGCTCTTTCTTCTTCTCCTTCTTTTTCTTTCCCTCCTTGTTCTGATCACCTACAAACAAAGCCATACCTTTCTCTTTTTGACCTTTATTAGCCTGTTCATGTAATTCCATCTCACAAATAGTTCATCTATTTTAACAGTTGATAAGTCCCTTGATACCTTATAGGCATCCACCATAGATGACCATAAGACATTTCGGGGAAACGATTTAAGCACATACCTAATCAAATCTCGGTTCTCAACACTTTCTCCAATAGAGTGGAGACCGTTAAGCAACTCCTTGAATCTTCCATGAGGCTAACTGATAGATTCAATGTCCTTCATAGTGAAATTCTGGAGTTGACTTAGGAACAAATCCCTCTTGGCTATACAAAAGTCTTAGGCACTCCATGTAATCTGATAATTTCCTTGACATATAATTGAGCTAGCTGCTCAACCAAATAGGTCATCTTAATCGCCAGGAAATGGGCAGACTTTGTCAACCGGTCCATGATTACCCATATAGCATTGTAACCATTTGTTGTTCTGGGTAATCCCGAGATGAAATCCATAGAAATTTCTTCCCATTTCCACTCTGGAATCTGTATCGGCTGTAGTAATCCCCCAGGTTTCTGGTGTTCTGCCTTAACCCTCTGGCAGGTCAGACAGGTGCTAACGTACTGAGCCACATCCCTTTTCATGCCGAACCACCAAAATTTATCTCGTAAGTCTTGATACATTTTTGTAGATCCAGGATGCATGGTATAAGGTGTTCCATGGGATTCCTCGAGTATCTTCTTCCGTAATTCCGGATCGTTCGGAATACATAGGCGGTCCCGGAAGTATAATAATCCGCCGTCGGCGATGCGGAATCCATTATCCCTTCCTTCCCGGACTTCCTGTTTGATTTTCTGGATGCCTGAATCACCATCTTGCTTTCCCAATATATCGTCGAACAACGTCGGCGCTATAGTCATGGTGGAAAGTTGTCCAGAAATAATCTCTATTCCGTAATTCATTATTTCCCTTTTCAGGGGCTGCGATAGCATTGATAAGGACATCAAAGCGGCACCGGACTTTCTGCTCAGTGCATCTGCCACTTTGTTGGCCTTTCCGGGATGATAGAATATCTCACAATCATAATCTTTGACTAGCTCGAGCCATCGGCGTTGCCTCATATTTAGGTCTTTCTGAGTGAAGAAATATCTCAGACTCTGGTGGTCTGTATAAATCCTGCACCGAGCTCCGTATAAGTAGTGCCTCCATATTTTCAGAGCGAACACCACGGCTGCTAGTTCTAAGTCATGGGTAGGATAATTTCTTTCATGCTCCTTGAGCTGTCTAGAGGCGTAAGCGATAA
The DNA here is from genome assembly GCA_025175895.1 of Wurfbainia villosa. Taxonomy (NCBI): domain Eukaryota; kingdom Viridiplantae; phylum Streptophyta; class Magnoliopsida; order Zingiberales; family Zingiberaceae; genus Wurfbainia; species Wurfbainia villosa. The sequence continues at coordinate 14,182,580 of CM045996.1, read as the reverse complement.
CCTTGCCATTTTGCATAAGTATAGCTCCGAGCCCCAGTTTAGAAGCGTCACTATACATATCGAAGCTTTCATTATCTTCAGGGAGAGTCAGAATGGGAGCGCTGGTTAGTCTCCTCTTCAGTTCCGTAAAACTCCTCTCACAGTCCTCAGTCCATTTGTATTCTTTGGTCCTTTGGGTGAGTGTCATAGGCCTACAATTCTAGAAGTCCTCTACAAATTTTACGTAATAGCTGCTAGAAAACTTGATTTCACTCGCATTCCTTGGCCTATTCTAGTTCCTCACAGCTTCAATCTTTATTGGGTCTACCATGATTCCTTCTTTAGAGATGACATGACCCAAGAACGACACTTGATTGAGCCAGAACTCACATTTGGAGAATTTCGCATATAGTTGCTCTTTCTGAAGAATCTGTAGTACGGTCTTCAGATGTTCAGCATGCTCTTCTTGGTCTCTCGAGTAGATAAGAATATCGTCGATGAAAACGATTACAAATTTGTCGAGGAAGGCCAAGAATACTCGATTCATCAGGTCCATGAACATCGCAGGAGCATTGGTTACTCCGAAGGGCATAACTACGAACTCATAATGTCCGTATCTCGTCCGGAAGGCCGTCTTCGGAATATCGCCTGGCTTTACTTTTACTTGATGATAGCCAGACCTGAGATCGATCTTGGAAAAGATAGTAGCTCCCTTCAGTTGGTCGAACAGGTCGTCGATCCTGGGAAGGGGGTACCTATTCTTGATGGTCACGTTGTTCAGTGCCCGGTAGTCTATACACATTCGCATAGACCCATCTTTTTTCTTTATGAACAGCACTGGAGCTCCCCATGGTGAGTGATTGGGGCGGATAAATCCCTGGTCAAGTAACTCCTGTAGCTGTTTCTGAAGTTCTTTCAACTCAGTCGGCGCCATACGGTAAGGTGCCTTGGAGATCGGATTAGTTCCGGGAATCAATTCGATCTCGAACTCAATTTCTCTATCAGGTGGTAATCCAGGTAGGTCATCAGGGAATACCTCCGGATGGTCACATACCACTCTGACATCTTCTATCTTCTGGTTCTTTGCTGATATGGTATCCACCACATGTGCTAGAAATCTGGTGCATCCATTTTCTAACATTTTTCGGGCTTTTAGCGCCGATAAAAATTTCCTCGTTCCTTTCTTTGACTCCCCGATAAACTCAAATGAAACCTCTGCTTCGGGTCGGAAGGTCACCCTTCATTTACGGCACTCAATTGAAGCACCGTACTTGTGCAGAAAATCCATGCCCAATATAACATCATAGTCCCACATATCTAGGACTATCAGGTCACAATAGAAATCCCTGTCTGCGAGTCTAATTGGTGCGGCGCGTAGAATAGGGGTGGATGGCATCACTTCTCCCGAAGGTAACGTTGTTAAGAATTTATAGTCCAAGACTTGGGGATGCCTATCTATCTTTCTTGTGAAAGGCATAGAGATGAACGAATGGGTTGCCCCAGTGTCAAATAACACGATGCATCTTGGTGAAAATAAATATCGACTGTGACAACCATCGAGGCACTCGCCACATCTTCTGGTGAGAGAGCACCCACGGCATTTGTCCCAGCGGTGGGGCTTCCAGTCTCCCTTGGCTTATCTGAGGACCCTCTATCGTAGCCTGCATCTGGTGAAGTTGTGGAGGAGCTCTCTTGGACATCTTCTTGAGAGAGGTGCACGAACTCGGGTAGGGCGATTCAAGCTATGTGCCCCTCCAGTCCACAGTTGTAACACTTCCTCGTGCCCTGACGACATTCCCCCGGATGCTTCTTCCCACATGTAGGACAGTCAGGATACCCAGTTTGTCTGTTCCCTGGGCCCCCTTTTGGGCCATTCCACTATTTCTTCTTGCCACTGCGGTCCCTCTTCCAGCTAGTAATCTGAGATTTCGGATCTCCGGTCCGCGCCTTACTCTGCTGACTGATGTTGTTCAGGTAGTGCTCGGTGACCAGTGCACTACTGAATAGCTCTTCGGCGGTCTGGGGTCGATTGACTCCGTCGGCCACATTCAGGGCTATCTCCGGTCGCAACATTTTCAGCAGGAGTCTGATCCTCTCCCTTTCAGTACCGACTAACTCTGGGCAGAGACGTGCCAGTCGGTTGAACCTTTTCATAGCTTCACTAACTGATAGATCGCCTTGTCGGAACTCGAGGAACTCATCGTAGTGCTTATTTGTGATCCGTCTCTGAAAGAACTCCTTGAAGAACTCCGATTCAAAGTCTGTCCACCTCATTTGATTTACTTGTCTCTTTGCTTTGACTCTCTCCCACCACATCCTTGCATCTCGGAAGAGAGCGAGGCACATTTTATCTTTTCGTGCTCGGGCCAATCCAGCAGCTCCACGATGCTCTCAACTGTTTTGAACCAGGCTTGGGCATCCATGGTTGCCGACGGAGAAATTTTACGGTTTGACCTCTGCGCCCGAATCGGATAGGCTTGAGTAGGACCCGGTGGCGATTGATTAGCGGTGCTTGCACCATAGTGGTCGTGTTAGGAGTTACGTTCTGTGTCCCTGGTGTGGTGCTAGGGTTCCCTTGTTGATTCGTGAGAGCATAGATAACCAGCTGTTGTTCTGCAACCTGACGCTGTAGCTCGGTAACCACATGCATCAAATCTGGTGGGGGTGCTGAGTCATTCCCTCTAGCACTACGTCTCCCGTTCATGTTATCTAAGTGATAAATAAATAATTAATTAAGTTATTATTATAATTTCTACTCATATACAGGCATCTAACATCCCATATCATAAACAAGGTAAGGTATCCTTTCTAGTGATATTTCTAGGTTAGAGACATGTTTCCATCATATAAAGCTTGGTAAGGTATCCTTCTTAGTTGAAATTCTAGGTGAGAAACCTGTTTCCATCCTATAAGGCATGGTAAGGTATCCTTACTATCTAGGTCACAAGTACGGTCCCATTATACTAGACATGACGAAGTATTATTTCTATCTAAGTCACAAGTGTGACTCCATTCTACTAAAACACAATGAGGTATTATTTCTATCTAAATCACAAGTGTGATTCCCTTCTACTAAAACATGATGAGGTGTTAATTCTATCTAAATCACAAGTGTGATTCCATTCTACTAAAACATGATGAGGTATTATATCTATCTAAGTCACAAGTGTGATTCCATTCTACTAAAACATGATGAGGTATTATTTCTATCTAAATAGAAGACATTCTTCATTATAAAAGCAACTTAGGTATGCATAAAGTTACTTACTTGGAAATAGCAGGATGGAGGCTTGATGTGTGATAGTGGAAAGGTGAACCCGCTCTGATACCAACCTGTAACGCCCGCCCTTATCTGCTCTCGGTATGCGCTACTATTTTATTAACATGTTATCATAACTTAAACCTTCTTTTGCACATGCATCACAAATCATATTCATAATCAGCATGTTAACATATCTTGTCTCATTTCTAACATGCATAACATAAAGAGTCATTCATGAGTTCTTAAGTAATTGAACAGTAACATAAATAAGCATCATCCAACATGATACTAATGATTCATAAGTCTTATAAGCGGAAGCAAAGTCTTAAGTGGTTCATTGTGCATGTAATATAAGCAGATAGTAACAGGGTCTTTCTCCACCATGCCACTATCACACACACTTGGCCCTTCCTGCTACTTTCTCTAGTTCAGGTTTCCTTTATCTGCAGTATATGGACAACATAAACTATAAGCATATAGCTTAGTAAGATTCTTGCCTACTCACAAAAGCCACAAACTTCATCAAGCAATTAGAAACATGAGCATACTAGCATAAATAGCCTAAGTGTTTCATAGCAACACTAATCAACAACATACCCACGTAATAACACCTAAGCATGGCATAGAGTTTACATCAGCATGCTAAGCATAATTAAATCTAAGCAGGACATAATTTAACATAAGCATTCATGACATAAGCAATCCATAACATTATAAATCTTAGACATGCATAAAGTACATAATCACAAATATTCTTAACTCAACTATAAGCATCATAACTTCATAAAATCTAACATACATAAAGGACATAATCATAAGCATTTTTAAACTTAACCATAAGCATTCATAACATAAGTATCCGTAACATCATAAATCTGAAACATGCATAAAGTACATAGTCACAAATATTCTTAAACTTAACTATAAGCATCATAACTTCATAAAATCTAACATGCATAAAGGGCATAATCATAAACATTTTTAAACTTAACCATAAGCATTCATAACATAAGTATCCGTAACATCATAAATCTAAAACATGCATAAAGTCCATAGTCACAAATATTCTTAAACTTAACCATAAGCATTCATAGCATCATGAAATCTAAACATGCATAAAGTCCATAGTCCCAAATATTCTTAAACTTAACCATAGGCATTCATAGCATCATGAAATCTAAACATGCATAAAGTCCATAGACACAAATATTCTTAAACTTAACCATAAGCATTCATAAACTTTAACTTAAGCATGCACAATTTCATAAAAGTCCTTTCTTTTCAAAACATATACATATAGATACTTCAACATAATCATAACTTGCATGGGGGGCCCCAGGTTAAGTACCACATAATGCGCGTTCCCTAATAGGCTGGGGTAGCGAGCCACCAGACCTACTAGAGCAAGACCTCTTACGTCTTACCAGGGCAAGACCTCTTACGTCTTCTTATGTCCCTTTGGATTTGATTAACGACCACCTGACGGGTCGGGTACTTAACCTCTTACAAAGTAAAATACTTAATTCCTTTCTTTCTTGTCATATCATAAAGAATGCTCTTAATCCCCAACATAAAAAGGGAAGCATCTCAATCTTATCTTATCATAAGGAGAGCTCTTAATCCCTACTTGAAAGGGAAGCATCTCCATCTTATCTTATCATAAGGAGAGCTCTTAATCCCTACTTGAAAGGGAAGCATCTCCATCTTATCTTATCATAAGGAGAGCTCTTAATCCCTACTTGAAAGGGAAGCATCTCCATCTCAGACATTTCATAGCATACATGCATTCATAACATAAGAGTACCCTAAAGGGGTCCTAAAGCATAAACATGTTCATCACATAAGCATATTTCATAGGCATATTCATGGCATGTTAAATCATAAAACATGTTCATCATATAGGCATATTTCATGGCATATTACATCATAAACATGTTCATCACATGAGCATATTTCCTAGGCATATTCATGGCATATTAAATCATAAAACATGTTCATCACATGAGCATATTTCCTAGGCATATTCATGGCATATTAAATCATAAAACATGTTCATCACATAGGCATGTTTCATGGCATATTACCTCATAAACATATTCATCACATAGGCATAATTTCATGGCATACTACATCTTAAACATGTTCATCACATAAGCATATTTCATATCATATTGAATCATGAACATTTTCATCACATAGGCATAATTCATGACATATTAAAATCATACGCATAACTACATAAGGGTGTTTTCATGAAAGCCTAACCCTAACACCAAGGTTGGCGAAACATGAGGTATCAAGCGGATGTTTGTTTGTTACCTAAAATTCCTTCATGAAGCTTATAACTTATCATGGTATCATTAGAAGCATTTTCATGCAACCCTAGCCCTAAATACTTTGGTTGGCCGAAACATGTAAGGGCTCAAGCTTGGGTTTTTTTGTTACCTAAAATTCCTTCATGAAGCTTATAACTTATCAGGGTATCATTAGAAGCATTTTCATGCAACCCTAGCCCAAAATACTTTGGTTGGCCGAAACATGTAAGGGCTCAAGCTTGGGTTTTTATTACCTAAAATTCCTTCATGAAGCTTATAACTTATCATAGTATCATTAGAAGCATGTTCATGCAACCCTAGCCCTCAAGACCTTGGTTGGCCGAAACATATAGGGCTATGAACTTGGGTTTTGGCACCTAAAAATTCCTACTTGAAGCCTACAATCTATGATCATATCCTTAGATTCATTTTCATGCAAACCCTAACCCTAATTTCCTTGGTTGGCCGAAACATATATGGCCATGAACTTGGGTTTTGGCACCTAAAAGTTCCTACTTGAAGCCTACAATCTATGATCATATCCTTAGATTCATTTTCATGCAAACCCTAACCCTAATTTCCTTGGTTGGCCGAAACATATATGGCCATGAACTTCATCTTTCTTTCATGTACATGACCTACAAAGCTCTACAAAGCTAATATACTGCAGGTGAGGGAATCTTACTTCCTTCGCTTTGCTTGGGAGATGACCTAATGGAAGCCACCTAGCCTTCTCCTTGCTTGAATGGGGGTTTCGGGCAAAGGATGAAGAGGGAGCTCGGTGAGGAAGAAGAAGAGAAGAGGGAAGAAGAAGAAGTGGCCAAATGGGACTTTCACTCTTCTTTATAAAGGGAGGAAGAGAAGTTTCTCTTCTCTTTTCCATGCCTCTTCATTTACCCTCATCACACTTATCTACAATTTCCCCTCTTCCCCTAATGATATAATCCTATTGGGCTTCTGGTTAGTGGGTGCATCTATAGGGCTTGGCTATCTCTAGAGGTTTGGGGTTCAATTCCTAGGCCTTGCATCTCTTTTTTTTGGCTATTTTCTTTTATTTTCGGAAAAACCCACATAAAGCCCATTATCGTAAAGCCAAAAATTCTCGTAAAATGGCTAGAAATTTTTACGGGCGTTACACTGATACCACTTGAAAGGACCGGTGAATGCAAGAGGGGGGAGATTACTTTTTCAAATATGAATGAGTAAACATAGCAGAGTTTAATAGTAAATGAAGGCAAACACAAATGTAACCAGAACCTCGAAAATCAGAGTTAAATAAATGCGTTCGAAATAAAAAGAATAATGACGAAAAGAACACAGCGCAGGAAATCAAAAAGGAACGATACGGCTGATTTTTATACTTGGTTCACAGCTTTCTCCTAGAGCTGATAGTCCAAGGCCTACCACTATCTTTTCTCCTTTTTGAAGTCAAACTTCAAGGGTGGAGAAAACCTCTTTAAAACATACAAATTACAGATCTTTAGTATAAGAAATATGCACAGAGATCAGGATTATATGAAAGAGTAGGCAGTAAAGAATTTTACAAATAAGAATGTCGATATTAGTTCAGTCAGCCTTCGTCCTTGTCATGATCTGGGCAACCACACATGTTGTAGCACCGGGAAGGCGGCGATGAGGCTTTTCAGATGTCGAATGGCACAGAACAAAATGCAGAGAAAGTCAAAGCGCAGGATGAGGGCACAAAGAAGAATTTGGTGTCGCGAAAGCAGAAAGCATGAAAAGGATCTATTACAGCGGAATCAGAGTTTTTGAAGAAGAAGATCGATGTCATCTGTTTTTTCTGCACGAAACGTATAAAGTGTTGGGTTTCCGACACCGCAGTGAGTGTGTGTTCGAACATGTTTCGTAAACATGTGCACAGCGGAAGAAAGAAAAATAATAAATCTACATTTATTACAACACACACATCACACGCATGCATAGTACAACAAGTGTAGACATAACCGTAAATTTAAATTTGCAATAAAAAGAAAATTTAACTACGTATACCTTTCATATCACATGTAGTGGGAACGGCATCAACCGGAACGATCCTCGCTAGAATCGTCTCTATCCGTATCTACGCCGAGTATCCTCGGGATGACTTCGCTAAGTCACGAGTCTCGTCTTCGTACGGGTTACTAGCCTCGTGTTGAAGACGATGTGATCGAGAGATGATCACGATCCAAATCCAAATTCGGATCCAAAACCGAGTCCTCAAAACTCGCTTCTCCGGAGAGGTATTCGTCAACCGTTTGACGAATCCTTCGTCCTCCACCTATGAGGATTACCGGAGATCGAATCCCCGGTAAGTTAGGCACTGTCGGAGCTCCAACCGTCGTCCAAACGATGCTCCGACAAGACGGAAACAAGCTGTCCAGAAAACTGGACAGCTTTGGTGGAGGAATTAGGGCCGGCCATAAAGGTAGGATGAAGCTCACCTTGATGCCAAACCCAATGGAGATCACCGGAGCTCCTCCGGCAAAAGCTCGACGCAGGCAAGAGTGAAGGTCAGCACCTTCTGGACGCCAACCAAGGAGCTTCAAGGTGGGCGGCGGCAAGGAGGAGGGTTGGCACTGAAATCACCAAGGGGAGGTGGGTGGCAACTCTTAGGTTAGGGTTTTGGATTAGGGTTTAAGCCCTCTTTTATAGAGAACTAATTCTCTTAATGGTTATTGGATCATAACCATAAGGCCCGTTAACCCGCTCCTTTAATATAAGTTAAAATAAACCAAACCATGATGGTTTATTTTAAGTTAAAACGAACCGAACCAACTTTTAGTTCATTCGTTTAAAATAAACCAAACCCTTTGGTTTATTCTCCTCCATTGGATTAGAACCAAACCATTTTGGTTCATCCATTATGTCTTCATAAGACACGACCCATCCACGCTTCCATTGCGACTGAAACGATTTCATGCTCACTTCTTGTTTGGTCCAACCAAACCTAGTTTCTCTCGGTCTGAGAATCCCATTCTCAAGCTCGTTTTAAATCCTTCGGATTACGCTCGTTGTGCGTGTGACCAAATAGGTTCTCGGTTTATGTTGGTCGTCTATAATTAACCATTAATTATAGAACGATCATGAGTGGCACTTAGTAGTACATCATGATCCCCAATTAACCGAAAAGATCAACGGTTGATCCAGAACTATTTCTAAAACCCTTCAGCAGCTCGAATGAATCGTGTCCCATTCCCTTCACTCATCTTATGCCCACTTGGTTCAGGACATGGTCTATAGTGTCAGTCCCCACTAGGCTGACTACGTCACACCTAGCCCAAGTATCATTTCCTCGTCCTACGGATTCTAGTTACTGCCCATGTATCGAAGAGTACCTTACTCTAAACATGTAATGCTTTGGCCAAAGACTTTAGTAACAATCCGACGAGAGGCCATGGGTATACATCTCCTCGCAAGGAGTGGTGAATCCTTTATAGGCTATTCAAACACCTTCGATCACTTCGACTTATACTCAATCATCCCGGGTCCACATCTCCTCAGAGATGCTTACTTAAGATGTCAAAGCATAAGTCTTCATGATCAAGATGACTTGAATATCGCAAGTCAAAGGAACCTCGCACTTAAGCTATAGTAAGAACTTCATTGACATATCTATATATGCAGAGAACCATATGAAGTCTTACGGCTGGTCACTCCAATGAACTAGTTACCATAACTAGCATCAACGATTAACTCCGGACATCACAATGTCTCCAGCTAGTGAGAATCAGCTGCTTGGATACACCAAGGAGTATACCTCGTGCTAGTCTCGACAGAATTGATGGTGTCCAAATCCATCAATTCATCGACTAGGGATAATTCCGATACATCACAATTACACATGTAGAGATACTCACTAGTTGTGATCCAATCACAAATTCTCTTATGCTGTGAGTCGTATCGCAGACATTCAGTAAATGAGTTTAAGATCCAATCAAATACATGAAACCATGTATACTCAAATAGTCAATCTTCATTTATCATATAAATGGTTCATACATAAGGCGATTGCCTTAGGACATCTCTCATATATTACTAACAGACTCCCACTTGGCCTAATGCCAATTGCTACGGTATCTAATACCATAAGCTGTAACATGACCCTCAAACTTACTTTGAGGTAATGCCTTAGTCAAAGGATCCGCTAAGTTCCTTTCAGTGGGGATTTTCTCAATTTGTATTTCCTTCCTACTAATGATCTCTCTGATCAGATGATAGCGGCGAAGCACATGTTTGGATCATTGATGAGACCACATCAAGTTCAAAGATGAACTTCTTGATCCAAACCGCTTCACGCCTAGTCGCAATGTATTCTCGCTTAGTGGCGAATCCGCTATAGTGTCAAGCTTGGAACCTTTCCAACTTATTGCGCCTCCATTCGGTGAATACATACCCGGCATGAGACATGGAATCATCCTTATGCATGCGGAGTCGGCATCCGTATACCCACGTATCACCATGTACCCTTCTCCATATATTAGGAACACATCCTTAGTTCTTCTTAAGTACTTAAGGATCGTCTTAACAGCCGCCCAATGATCCATTCCTGGATCAGACTGGTATCTTCTCGTGACACTCAGAGCATACGATACATCGGGCCTCGTACATAACATAGCATACATGATAGATCCTATTGCAGATGCATAGGGAATCTTACTCATGCAAATCCTCTCGTCTTCTGTGCGCGGACACATAGACTTCGAAAGGTGTACCCCATGCCTGATGGGTAAGTAACCTTTCTTGGATTCTGACATGCTAAACCTCTTTAGCACTCGGTCTATATATGTAGACTGCGAAAGACCAAGCAACCGTTTCGATCTATCTCCATAGATCTTAATCTCGAAGATGTAGGTTGCTTCTCCCAGGTCTTTCATGGAGAATGTCTTGGATAACCAAACCTTAACTGACTGTAAGATTGAAACATCGTTTCCTATAAGTAATATGTCATCGATATACAATACTAGGAACACGACTGCACTCCCACTAACCTTCTTGTACACACAAGGTTCGTCTGGATTTTGCGAGAAATCAAACTTTTTGATCGTCTCATCAAAACGGATATTCCAGCTCCTAGATGCTTGCTTCAATCCATATATGGACCGTCGCAATTTGCATACCTTGGTTTTATCAACCGATGTGAAACCCTCAGGTTGTATCATATACACATCCTCGAGCAGGTTTCCATTAAGGAAAGTTGTTTTCACATCCATCTGTCATATCTCATAATCATAATGAGCCGCTATGGCCAGGAGCATCCGAATGGATTTAAGCAGAGCTACAGGCGAATAGGTTTCATCATAATCAACACCTTGTTTTTGACGATATCCTTTCGCCACTAATCTAGCTTTATAGGTAATCACATTACCATCCATGTCGGTTTTTTTCTTGAAAACCCACTTGCACCCTAAAGGCTTTATGCCTTCAGGTGGGTCAACCAAGTTCCAAACTTGGTTTTCATACATGGAATCCATTTCCGACTTCATGGCACCAAGCCACTTATCCCTTTCTGAAATTGTCAGTGTTGGTGCAGTAGGCACCTAAGTCGAACCTGAGTTTTGATTATAGCAAATGATACAAAGTTAAGCTCATGTTGTTATCTCATGAGCTAAATCGAGTGTGCAGAAAATTGCTATAGCTGGAGCTGAAGGCTAGCGACACCCGGAGGAAGCCGCGGTGGTCGGGTGACACTCAAGTGACTTCGGAGGGAGCCGAAGGAATTGAGTGGAAGGCCGGAAGCAAAAGCAACACGTAAGTATCGAGGTAAGCTCGTGTGTGAGAGTGTAAGTAAGGTCGTATCCTCGTTACAGGGAAAGACTTAAGCGTAGATCCGATCCAAGACATCTCATAGGTGGTCTAGGTCGAGATCGGACGGTCGACGACCGTCGAAATAATGTTTTCTTTAAGCTAACATTGCCTTGCAGCCAGCATCGATCATTGCCAACTGAAGGACTCATTGCAGTCCATCGATCGGGTGACACGGCTAGCACTCGATTGATCCGCAATGCGATCATGTTGATGGCCATCGATCATTCTGGTCAAAGGATCAGCCTCGAGGAGTCAAGGTTTATCACCAAATTTCAAGGGGAGTGGTGCTCAAATATGATTGGCTAGGGTTCCTCTCGAAAAGGGGCTCAAAGGCTATAAAAGGAGGTCCTAACCTAGGGTTTTCACAACATTCTAAGCTTCCAAAAAGCCTCTGCAAAGCTACAACTCTCTGACAACGAAGTCCTTCCTTTCCGACGTCTAGGTTTAACCTTCTTTATTATTTTTGTACGTCGGTATTAGTTTTTATTAGTTGTTCATCTACTTTTCCAGAGCTTTTATCGTATACGAGGAGAGGGGGAGTGTCCCTCTACCTCAAGTTTTTGTTCCTTCTTGTATCGATTAACTCCTACCTCTAACGAGGAGGAGTTCCTTTAGTGCTTTTGCCCTCCGTACGTGGTCAAGGACCACTAGGGCCTTGGAGTAGTAGCTGAAGGCTACGAACCAAGTAAAACATTTGTCTTCTCTTTATATTGCTTATCTTTTCCATTGCAAATTAATTATCTACTCGGTTTTTTAACGAACGAAGAGAAAAAAGTTTTTATCGCTATTCACCCCCCCCTCTAGCGATCCGCTTCGATCCAAAAGTCAGCACTTCTTCATAACTGGTATACTCCTCATCATCAATGAGTAACACGTCATTCGATTCACTTACGAGAAATCCATATCTCTCAGGAATATTGCGTGTTCTACCAGATCTACGAAGATGTGGTGTTACAATAGGTCCAGCCGATTGCTCATCACTATGAGTTGTCGGCTGTTGTGCTTCACCAGGTATCTCCTCGATGTCTATTTGAGTCTCTCGAGCCTCCTCAAGCTCGACGACACTCCCACTGTTTTCTTGCAAGAGAAACTCTTTCTCTAGAAACACAGCATGCCTTGAAACAAACACCTTTTATTCCACAGGATGATAGAATTAGTAACCCCTTATTTCCTTAGGGTATCCAATAAATAGACATTTATTAGACTTAGCATCCAATTTGTCTGATACAGTCCGCTTCACATAAGCAGGATAACCCCATATCTTCAAGTAAGATACATGAGGTTTCTTACTATTCCATATCTCATATGGAGTAGTAGAGACTACCTTGGTAGGCATTCTGTTTAACAAGTAAACAGCTGTCTGAAGTGCATAGCCCCAAAAGGACTTGGGAAGATTTGCATGATTCATCATTGGCCTGACCATGTCCAACAAGGTCCGGTTACGCCTCTCAAATACACCATTATGTTGTGGTGTATATGGCGGAGTCCATTGAGACAATATGTCATTGTCTCTTAGATAATCAAGAAACTCTTGACTTAAGTATTCACCACCTCGATCTGATCGAAGTATTTTAATACTCTTGTCATGTTGTTTCTCTACTTTATTTCTGAATTCTTTGAACCTTTCAAAGGCTTCAAACTTGTGTTTCATCAAGAACATATACTCAAACCGTGAGTGATTATCGGTGAAGGTAATGAAGTAGTTATAGCCTCCTAAAGCTTGAGTTGACATAGGTCCACATACATCAGTATGTATTAGACCTAGTAACTCTCCCACTCGTTCACCTTTTCCAGTAAAAGGTAACTTAGTCATCTTGCCTTTTAAGCATGATTCGCATGTATCGTATGAATCCAATTCAAACAATTCCAGAATTCCACATCTGTGTAATTCGGACATGCGTTTCTTGCTTCATGGCCAAGACGACAATGCCACATGTAGGAGTCTAATTGATTATCTTTTCGAGCACGCTTGTTGCTCGCTTTGATATTGAAAATGTCACTGGATACGTCCAACGTATAAATACCATTGCTTAAAGTTCCAGTCCCATAAAGAGCTCCATTCAAAGTTATGTAATAACAATTGTTACTAAAAGTCAAATGGTAACCATTTCTATTTAAACAAGAAATAGAAATGATGTTCTCTATCAACGAAGGAACATAAAAGTAATTGTCCAGTTCTAAGACAAGTCCTGTAGGGAGTTTCAACAAATACGTTCCGATGGCGAGTGCAGCAACCTTTGCTCCATTCCCAACATGTAAATTTGCCTCTCCCTTGACGAGTCTTCTTCTATTCCTTAGCCCATGTATGTCATTACATATATGTGAGCCACACCCAGTATCCAATGCCCAAGTGTTTAAGGAAATAGAATGACAATCAATAATGAAGATATCTGAAGAAGATGGGGCATCCGATGCCTTATTCTTCTTCACAGACTCAAGATAAATCTTGCAATTTCTTCGCCAATAGCTCTCCTTGCCATAATGATGGCAAGTGCCCTTTTGAGCTGGTTCTGCCTTTTTAGCCTTTTTCTTCCCCTTCTGCTATTCCTTTGACTTCGTCTTAGAACCTTTCTTCGAGGAATCAACTAACATCACCGTCCCCTGCTCATGCTTCTCAGAAGGCTCCACAGTCTTCAGCATGTTGAGCAGTACCACAGATGAACCTTCTTACATCTCAGAGGTGAAGAGGAACTTGGAGACTTCGAACCTTTCGAATCTCACTTGCTCATCAACCAACTCATAAAGATGAAAGACTATGGTATGAGCATCCAAATGCTCATGCTGCTTCCGCAGCTCAGGTACCATCGTGGCTAGCATGATGCAACTCGTCAGTTCAGAATCAGTCACATGTTTCTGATAAACCAACAATTGGTCCGGAGTTGCATCGTCACTAGGATGGGCGGGAAGAGGTGCTTCGAGGACATACACAAGCTTTTCACCTTGAGAACAATTCTCAAGTTTCTAAGCCAGTCCAAGAAGTTTGGCCCAGTCAATTTATTCGAATCCTAAATGGAATGCAAATTCAAAGACATCATGATCAATTTTAGAAATACAAAATGAGCATATATGAGAAAGATGATTTAAAATGCATCAATATACATTCATAAATCCCATTCATTTTTCGAATTTCAAAAACCCCAAAATCACTTCGGGAGATCGTAGGTCCATCTCCGAATGGGCTGATATCCATCATAGATATGAACAACCTTGGAGAGAGTCCAACAAGTCATTCATAACTACGATGGTAGGTATCAACTATACCGACTGCATATCACATATATGCAACTATCACAATGTGCTATCAACTAATTGAATGTTCACACATACATCGGGTTGTTAACACATTAACAAGTATGTATCTTATGCATAGCACCCAACTTCACCTCCCTTTACATCGACCTTGGAGAGAGTCCAACAAGCCGATGCTCCAGGTTAAAGCCAATCCATTAATCAAGACATAGTTTTAATATGGTTAGAGCGCATTCAACCAATTAGCCCAGCTTGGAGAGAGTCCAACAACCAAAGCTAACGATTGATCTCTGACTCTTACCATATTAGTATTAAACTATTCCATGGTTTGAACATGTTCGGGTTCGAGCCGGGCTTGGAGAGAGTCCAACAACCCAAACAAGAAACAGAACTCTGGTTCTAACCATATTAATGGAAGGTGTAGGCTTTAATATTGAGTAAGGGTTTTTATGTCTCATCCTCTTTGCATGCAAATAACTATTATCTACATGGCATAGCATACATGACATACATCTACATGTCACGACACGCATGGCATAATGATATGCATCTAATGCAATTACATGGCATACAATTATGTCATGTATATAATTTCCTTATATGTCATAACTATTTATGGAAATAAAATATGTTTAAGATTTGATTCTCCAAATCAAATCATGATTAAATTAGGAAACAAATTTCCAAATCTAATCACATATTTTATTTATGGAAATAGTTGATTAAGGAAAGTTAATTTAGGAAACCAATTTCCTAAATCATCAAAACTACTTATGAAAATAAAATATTCTTAAGATTTGATTTCCCAAATCAAATCATGATTAAATTAGGAAACAAATTTCCAAAATCTAATCAAATATTTTATTTATGGAAAATATCAATTTCCATAAATACTTCCAACTTTCCAAAAGTGGAAGATTTCCATAAATACTTCTAGACTTTCCAAAATTGAAAAATTTCCATAAATACTTCTAACTTTCAAAAAGTATAAAATTTCCAGAAATATCATTATGACTATCGCAAAACTATTTTACGATAATGTCGAAACACAACCTGGGCTCTGATACCACTGTTGGGTTTCCGGCACCGCGGCGAGTGTGTGTTCGAACATGTTTCGTAAACATGTGCACAGCGGAAGAAATAAAAATAATAAATCTACATTTATTACAACACACACATCACACGCATGTATAGTACAACATGTGTAGACATAACCGTAAATTTAAATTTGCAATAAAAAGGAAATTTAACTACGTATATCTTTCGTATCACGTGTAGTGGGAACGACATCAACCCGAACGATCCTCGCTAGAATCGTCTCTATCCGTATCCACACCGAGTATCCTCGGGATGACTTCGCTAAGTCACGAGCCTCATCTTCGTACGGGTTACTAGCCTCGTGTTGAAGACGATGTGATCGAGAGATGATCACGATCCGAATCCAAATTCGGATCCAAAACCGAGTCCTTAAAACTCGCTTCTCCGGAGAGGTATTCGTCAACCGTTTGACGAATCCTTCGTCCTCCACCTATGAGAATTATCGGAGATCAAATCCCTGGTAAGTTAGGCGCTGTCGGAGCTCCAACCGTCATCCAAACGACGCTCTGACGAGAGGGAAACAAGCTGTCCAGAAAACTGGACAGCTTTGGTGGAGGAATTAGGGCCGGCCAAAAAGGTAGGATGAAGCTCACCTTGATGCCAAACCCAATGGAGATCACCGGAGCTCCTCCGGCAATATCTCGACGCTAGCAAGAGTGAAGGTCAGCACCTTCTGGACACCGGCCAAAGAGCTTCAAGGTGGGCGGCGGCAAGGAGGAGGGTTGGCGCCGAAATCACCAAGGGGAGGTGGGCGGCAACTCTTAGGTTAGAGTTTTGGATTAGGGTTTAAGCCCTCTTTTATAGAGAACTAATTCTCTTAATGGTTATTGGATCATAACCATAAGGCCCGTTAACCCACTCCATTAATATAAGTTAAAATAAACCAAACCATGATGGTTTATTTTAAGTTAAAATGAACCGAACCAACTTTTGGTTCATTCGTTTAAAATAAACCAAACCCTTTGGTTTATTCTCCTCCATTGGATTAGAACCAAACCATTTTGGTTCATCCATTATGTCTTCATAAGACACGGCCCATCCACGCTTCCATTCCGACTGAAACGATTTCATGCTCGCTTCTTGTTTGGTCCAACCAAACCTAGTTTCTCTCGGTCTGAGAATCTCATTCTCAAGCTCGTTTTAAATCCTTCGGATTACACTCGTTGTGCGTGTGACCAAATAGGTTCTCGGTTTATGTTAGCCGTCTATAATTAACCATTAATTATAGAACGATCATGAGTGGCACCTAGTAGTACATCATGATCCCCAATTAACCGAAAAGATCAACGGTTGATCCAGAACTATTTCTAAAACCCTTCAACAGCTCAAATGAATCGTGCCCCATTCCCTTCACTCATCTTATACCCACTTGGTTCAGGACATGGTCTATGGTGTCAGTCCCCACTAGGCTGACTACGTCACACCTAGCCCAAGTATCATTTGCTCATCCTACGGATTCTAGTTACTGCACATGTATCGAAGAGTACCTTACTCTAAACATGTAATGCTTTGGCCAAAGACGTTAGTAACAATCCGACGAGAGGCCATGGGTATATATCTCCTCACAAGGAGTGGTGAATCCTTTATAGGCTATTCAAACACCTTCGATCACTTCGACTTATACCCAATCATCCCGGGTCCACATCTCCTCAGAGATGCTTGCTTAAGATGTCAAAGCATAAGTCTTCATGATCAAGATGACTTGAATACTGCAAGTCAAAGAAACCTCGCACTTAAGCTACAGTAAGAACTTCATTGACATATCTATATTTGCAGAGAACCATATGAAGTCTTACGGCTGGTCACTCCAATGAACTAGTTACCATAACTGGCATCCACGATTAACTCCGGACATCACAATGTCTCCAGCCAGTGAGAATCAGCTGTTTGGATGCACCAAGAAGTATACCTCGTGCTAGTCTCGACAGAATTGATGGTGTCCAAATCCATCAATTCATCGACTAGGGATAATTCCGATACATCACAATTACACATGTAGAGATACTCACTAGTTGTGATCCAATCACAAATTCTCTTATGCTGTGAGTCGTATCGCGGACATTCAGTAAATGAGTTTAAGATTCAATCAAATACATGAAACCATGTATACTCAAATAGTAAATCTTCATTTATCATATAAATGGTTCATACATAAGGCGATTGCCTTAGGACATCTCTCATATATTACTAACATAAAGCTGTGATCATTCATTCGATTCCCGTTCTTGATCACCTACCTAAGCCCGGAAGCTCGGATCCACTGCAAAAAGCATTCTCGTTCGTAGGATTTTGATAGTCATTTGGAACTTGCCGGTAGAAATTGTCCACACATTAAAACGGAGAGGTTTTCTAATCGGAATCGCGACTCTGCTTCCCATCAGTCGAGGCAACAGTTGATTTGAGCAAAACATATAGGGTTTTAGGAGTAGTTTTTGCTCACATCTTGTTACATTTCATGTTAGTTTCATGCATATGTTACTCTATTTTGCACGCATTTCCTATTTTCTAGTTCGGAGGTTTGCTCATTGGACTTTTGTGTGCAGGTTAGCATTTCGTGTTAAAAAGACGCATTTTCGGAGCAAAAGAAGGACATTTCACAGCTAGACACAGAGTGGGACATGGCCAGGCCGTGTGGATTCACACGGTCGTGCCCAATGGGTGAGATCAACACCCCAGGGTCGCACATGGCCTGGCCGTGTGGAAACACACGGCCGTGTGGTGGCTCGCCAGATTTGCACGACTAGGGTTTTTTCAGATTTTACAGCGGTCCGAGGCGATGTCTATATAAGGATGGCTCCGCTCAAACCCTAGGGGTGAGGCACGACGGCTAGGACAGCATGCCAAAACCCTAAAAAGCTTCGGTAACTCGCAACGGGGTGGAGGAACAACGCCAGAGGTCCACGACTTACACTTCAATGCCGGAGAGAATACCATGAAAGCATTGTAATTCTTTGTTCCTGCATTTTATTCCTTATGTATTCAAACATAGACATGCTTTGTGATTCTTCCTTCATATACATGGAGTAGTACTTTTGATTCTAGGATTAGGGAGTAGCTTATGTACACATTACAATGTTGGTTCATGTTAAATTCTGCCTTTGAATTTGATTTGACAATTGGTAGTTGTTTTTTACTATATTTATGCATGTTTGGCTTTCTATCTGTTGTGCTTAGGTGATACGAGGGGTGACAGCCCTGGCATCTAAGATTTAGGGGATTTTATACAAGGAACCTAGGGGTAAACCTGATCTCCTGTAACTGTGGGTAGAAGGGTGCGGTGGAATTGGAAACGGTTCACCGTAGGAATTGATTTGGCATCCTCGTACTGTCTATCCCATCCTTTTAGGCGGAGATAGCTCCTAGTAGATGCGGTGGCTCTGCGGGAGAGTGTATGATGTCCCTTCCACAAAATCATAGCTAAACGTCTAGACAACGCCAATTGACAACATTGTTTTGTGATGCACAAGTGAAATCGAAGCCCTAGAATAACCTTTGAAGACCTTGGCACACTCCTTTCCTCCTCCGTGTGACACCGTATAGAGTAAAGTCCACCGATAACTCTCACCAATTGAAACCTCTTAGAGTTACGTCTGAACAATTACAACCACTGAATATATTGGTATTCAAATCCCAATCCCTGTGGGATCGATAATCTTTATTACTTGACGACATCCGTGCACTTGCGGGCGTTGAGCGCGAGCACGCGCTTTTAGTCCTCGATGGTCTCCGTCGTGAGATTTGAGGTCGTGTTCGTGCACATCAAGTTTTTGGCACCGTTGTCAGGGACTGATCGATTCGATATCGAATCGAAAGTGGACAGTTGGATCGGACTTAGGCTAGATTTATTTTCTTGTTTTATTTTAGTTATTTTCTATTCAATTTTCAGTTTTGATTAATTACATCTATCTTTCTTTCAGTTTTTAGTTTTTTTAGTGCTTCAGTTTAATATCTAAAAAAAAAAAAGTAGACTCTTGCCAAGCCACTGCTATTCCTTTCCTTACCTATAATTTCCTGTGTATAACGATGCATGGTTTTACTCATGATTATGATCAAGTTATTGCTGTGAGTTTTGGTAACATTTATTGTGAGCATTGTGGTGAAACATGGCATGCCATAAACGATTGTCCTGATATATTCGAACCTTCACAATTTGAACAAGAAGATGTCACCTACAATTACAACCAGTGGCCACAAGATGATTTCTATTAATATAGTTATGACCCTGGGTACTTAAACCCTCAATATTGTCCGCCTAAATCCCGACTTGAGTAGATGATGAAAGATTTCATTCGAACTGAACAAGCGGCGAATGATGAATTCCGACGGCGGGATTCACAGACAAAGACTCAATATTGTTTTCCAAGTGAGAACGAGAGCTATGAATCACCACACGAATTTTATCCAAAATCAAGTCCCCACTTAGAAGCCTTGCTAGACAATTCTACTAGGGAATGCAAGGAGCATAGTCTACAATTCGCGGAAGAAACCAAACGACTAGAAGGTGCCTTTGATGACTGGAATACACCTAATATGGGAGAGACTCACTTTGAGCGAATGGATGAGGAAGACGTAGATGACATTGGAAGTAAAGAAGGGCAATCCATTCAATCACCACTTGAAGAAGAACTTGAGGATTATTTAATTGATACTTTAATCGAGGAGTGCATTACTTCAATCAAAACACCTCCTAACCTCAAGGATCTAGAAGAGCCTACCTTAACCCTCACTGAAACTTTAGTTACTAGTAACAAAACCCTTTTGGTGATTTATAATGATAAAATTTCATTCGACATAATAGAATCTACTAATCAATCTTTTGGTGAGGATGTCTATGGTGAGTTAAATTATTTACAGCATTTAGAATATAATGATCAAACTATTGATGATTTGTTGAGACTAAGCATGTTAAACCTCGAGTCAAGGAAAGAACCGCCCAAGTATCTTGCCCCTCCACGAGGAAGATTTAAAAGATATAGTAATGGAGGACCAAAAGGCAAGAAGCGAAAGGTGAGAAAGTATTTGGCCCCTCCACGAGCTAGATTTAAGGGATATAGTGATGGGGGACAATAAGGCAAGAGGCGTAAAGTAAGCATCTTGCTCCCCCATGAGCAAGATTCAAACACATCAAATGAAACGTAGGAATAAGGTCGAGCTAAAAGACCTTAAACAAAACGCTTCTTGGGAGACAATCCAAGTTTAGTTTTTAGGATTTCTTTTTATTGCATTCAATTTTTTTTTGTAATTCGAACTTTGATTTATGGTATTTGGCATTTGTAGGTAAGGAAAGAACTTGATAGGTAAAAACAAAAGTCATTTTAAGTTTATGTGGTGAAGTGAGTGAGAGAAATCAGACCATTGTGCACCACGAGAAAAGAAACAAAGGGTGTACGGTCAAGCCGTGTGTTTTCACACGGCCATGCTCTGACTTCCAGTGTCGCACACGGTCAGGCAGTGTGTTTTCACATGGTTGTGCCCTGACTTCCAGAGGCGCACACGGTCAGGCCGTGTGATTTCACACGGTCAGGTCGTGTGATTTCACACGGTCGTGTCACGTCCCCTAGTCAATGTGAAGAGCCTACACCTGCATCATTTTCTTTTCCTACTTTTGAGCAGGATGCAGGTACTTCTGCCTACGATTTCTCGGAGTTCCGATTGCGCCTTGATGACATATACGTTGAGCAGCAGATGCAAGGGCAGCGATGGGATGATCATGGCTCCTATACACAGGCAGAGTTTACAGGTTTACGGGAGCACTTCCAATAGGCCAAGGACTTCTATGACGAGGCTCGTATTTACTTTCAGGAGGAGGAGACCACCTACCGCCAGGAGATGCGGCAGCATATTCATGCCCAGCAAGCATAGTGGGCCCGAAAGGAGGAGCACCGAGCAAGCGCTGCATCTACCAACTCTCAGATCAACCACATGTACATGTGGCATCAGCGGCTCAGCAGCAGGTTCTCCCAGGATCCCAAGATGCCGAGGCTTCTAGACTTTCCACCTCGTCCACCATACTAGAGGTATACTTTCATTTAAGTCTGGGGGGCCCCAAGTTTTATTTTGTTTCTAGCAGTAGTTTCTTTCCTGATATTTGCATCATTGTTGGCATTCATTTGTTCGTGCATAGGTGGTTGAGTTCCTTTCAACACTTAGTTTTTGTTATCTGTAAAGCTGCCTCAGTAGTATTTTTAGAGTTTTCTTCATGAGTTGTTTCCATAAGTAGTATAACTTCATTTACCTCGTGATATTTCATTTTGTTAACTTTGAAAGGATATTCTAGACTTACACTGGTTAGCTTCTATTTTTACACCTACACATGTCGAACATTCTGAAAGGGAGAGTCTAGTACATACCTAGTTATGATTCATCTCAGTAGTTTAGTACTTTAGAATCCACAGGTGACCCTAAGACTGGTATTTTAGTTACTGGAGATGCTCGAATTGTGTAAGCCCATTTGGAAAAATCAAAATCCCAGTGAGCCGAAAAAAAATAAAAGAGAGAAAGGAAAAGAAAAGAGAAATAAAAGAGAGAGAGGAAAAGAAATGAAAGAAAAGAAAAATATATATAAATATTATGAGGGATAAAAAAATAGTTGTCGTGGGTGGAAATGGCTAGGTGCCCCTTTGAGACCGAGTTAGGTTACTGGGGAAACACCTACCAATTTCTCTCAATACCGAGCATGCCTTTGAGACTTTATGCTAGATCTAGAGAACGACCCTCACTTTGGGCAGGTAAGTGCCTAAGAGCCAGAAACCTTAGGAAAGCTATGGGATGATGACTTAACTCACCATGGAACGAGTAGACCCTAAGAATGATTCGCCTATCACGATCACGAGGAGATAACTTAGTGAATTTCTAGAACATATTTATTATGCTTTGATTGCAAATACCACTTGATAAATTTAGTTAACATGTTAATTATGGAACAATATCTTTTTAAAATTTCATGGCACTGAGGTTTGCTTGAGGACAAGCAAAGATTTAAGTCTGAGGGAAATGATGTGAGCAAAACATATAGGGTTTTAGGAGTAGTTTTTCTCACATCTTGTTACATTTCATGTTAGTTTCATGCATATATTACTCTATTTTGCACACATTTTCTATTTTCTAGTTCGGTGGTCTACTCATTGGACTTTTGTGTGCAGGTTAGTATTTCGGGTTAAAAAGATGCATTTTCGGAGCAAAAGGACATTTCGCAACTAGATGTAGAGTGGGACATGGCCAGGCCGTGTGGATTCACATGGTCATGCCCAATGGGCGAGATCAACACCTCAGGGCCGCACATAGCCTGGCTATGTGGAAACACACGGTCGTGTGATGGCCCGCCAAATTTGCGCGACTAGGGCTTTTTCTGGATTTTACAGCTGTAACGCCCGCCCTTATCTGCTCTCAGGGCAGCGCTACTTTTTCTTTTTCTTTTTTTTTATAACATGACATATAGGGATCATTTCACAATCTACGTACTTAACGTGCTTTCATGGCATAAACCTTCTCTTATACATGCATTACCTATCATATTCGTAATAAGCATGTTAACATCTCTTATCTCTTTTTATAACATGCATAACATAAAATATCCATTCATGAGTTCTAGCATATCAAACTTTTATAAGTAACTTAACAGTAACATAACTAAGCAACATTCAACATGGTACTAATAAATCTCAAGTCTTATAAGCGGAAGCAAATGTCTTAAGGTGTTCACTGAGCATATAAATATAAGCAGATAGTAATAGGGTCTTTTTCCACCATGCCACTATCACACCCACTTGGCCCCTCCTGCTACTTCCTCTTAGTTCATGTTTCCTTTATCTGCAGTATATGGACAACATAAACTATAAGCATATAGCTTAGTAAGATTCTTGCCTACTCACAAAAGCCACAAACCTCATCGAACAATTAGAAAACAGGAGCATACTAGCATAAATAGCATAAGTATTTCATAACAACACTATGTATCAACTTACCAACGCAATGAAAACATAAGAATGGCATACAATTTACATAAGCATGCTAAACATAATTAAATCTAAGCAGGGCATAAATTAAACATAAGCATTCATGATATCATCATCCCTAACATGCATAAAGGACATAGTCCTAAGCATTCTTAAACTTAACGTAAGCATTCATAATTTCATAAATCATAGACAAGCATCAAGGACATAATCATAAGCATTCTTAAACTTGACATGAGCATTCATAATTTCATAAATCAAAGACAAGCATCAAGGACATAATCATAAGCATTCTTAAACTTGACATGAGCATTCATAATTTCATAAATCATAGACAAGCATCAAGGACATAATCATAAGCATTCTTAAACTTGACATGAGCATTCATAATTTCATAAATCAAAGACAAGCATCACGGACATAATCATAAGCATTCTTTAACTTGACATGAGCATTCATAATTTCATAAATCATAGACAAGCATCAAGGACATAATCATAAGCATTCTTAAACTTGACCTAAGCATTCATAATTTCATACAAGTCCTTTCTTTTCAAAACATAAACATATAGGTACTTCAACATAATCATGACTTGAATGGGGGGGCCCTGGTTAAGTACCACATAATGCGCGTTCCCTAATAGGCTGGGGTAGCGAGCCACCAGACCTACTAGAGCAAGACCTCTTACGTCTTACCAGGGCAAGACCTCTTACGTCTTCTTATGTCCCTATGGATTTGATTAACGACCACCTGACGGGCCGGGTACTTAACCTCTTACAAAGTAAAATACTTAATTCTTTTCTTTCTTGTCATATCATAAAGAATGCTCTTAATCCCCAACATAAAAAGGGAAGCATCTCAATCTTATCTTATCATAAGGAGAGCTCTTAATTCCTACTTTAAAGGGAAGCATCTCCATCTTATCTCATTATAAGGAGAGCTCTTAATCCCTACTTGAAAGGGAAGCATCTCCATCTTATCTTATCATAAGGAGAGCTCTTAATCCCTACTTGAAAGGGAAGCATCTCCATCTTAGGCATTTCATAGCATACATGCATTCATAACATAAGAGTACCCTAAAGGGGTCCTAAAGCATAAACATGTTTATCACATAAGCATATTTCATAGGCATATTCATGGCATATTAAATCATAAAACATGTTCATCTCAAAGGCATATTTCATGGCATATTACATCATAAACATGTTCATCACATAGGCATATTTCATAAACATATTTCTTGGCATATTAAATCATACAACATGTGCATCACATAGGCATATTTCATAAACATATTTCTTGGCATATTAAATCATAAGGCATGTTCATCACGTAGGCATATTTCATGGCATATTACATCATAAACATGTTCATCACCTAAGCATAATTCATGGCATATTATAATCATCCACATAACATAACTTCATAAGGGGGTGTTTTCATGAAACCCTAACCCTAACCCCAAGGTTGGCCGAAACATGTAGGGGATACTAAAATTTGATTCTTGTCACATAAATTCATTCATGAAGGCATACTACAAAACATAACTTCATAAGGGGGTATTTTCATGGAACCCTAACCCTAACCCCAAGGTTGGCCGAAACATGTAGGGGGACTAAAATTTGATTCTTGTCACATAAATTCATTCATGAAGGCATACTACATAACATAACTTCATAAGGGGGTATTTTCATGGAACCCTAACCCTAACCCCAAGGTTGGCCGAAACATGTATGGCTATAAACTTGGATTTTTGACACCTAAAATCTCCTACATGAAGCTTACAACCTACAAAAATTTCCTTAGTAGCATTTTCATGAAACCCTAGCCCAAAAACTTGGTTGGCCGAAACATGTAGGGCTCAAAGCTTGGATTTTTGTCACCTAAAAATTCCTACATGAAGCTTTCAACCTACAAAATTTTCTTAGTAGCATTTTCATGAAACCCTAGCCCAAAAACTTGGTTGGCCGAAACATGTAGGGCTCAAAGCTTCATATTTCTTTCATGTAACATGTCCTACAAAACTAATATACTGCAGGTGAGGGAATCTTACATCCTTCGCTTGCTTTTAGTTGGTAGATGACCTTCTGGAAGCCAAGAACTAGCCTTCTCCTTGCTTGGATGGGGTTCGGCCAAAGGGTGAAAATGGAGAGGGGGAGGGATGGTTTTCGGTGAGGAAGAAGAAGAGAAGAGGAGAAATGAAGTTTGGATACTCATGCCCCCTCATTCCCCCCCTATTTATTCATTTGAAGAACCCCTTGATCTCCCTTACACTTAACCATAATTTCCCCTACTCCTCTAATGATATAATCCTATTGGGCTTCTGGTTAGTGGGTGCATCTATAGGGCTTGGCTATCTCTAGAGGTTTGGGGTTCAATTCCTAGGCCTTGCACCCCTTTTTGGCTTATTTTCTTTTATTTTTGAAAAAGCCCACATAAAGCCCATTATCGTCAAGCCAAAAATTCTCGTAAAATGGTTAGAAATTTTACGGGCGTTACAACAGCGGTCCGAGGCGATGTCTATATAAGGATGGCTCCGCCCAAACCCTAGGGGGGAGGCATTGTAGGGGATCGATTGGAAGCTAAAGGGGGGTGAATAGCTCATTTTCGTTTCTACAAGAGTGGTTAGCGGAAGCACAACAAATAGAATATAAATAAAAACGAAAGCACAATGCTAACAAGGCCTTTACGTGGTTCGGAGATAACGCTCCTACTCCACGGTGATCCTTAAGGCGGATCAACCCAAGTGATTCCACTAAGAAGCTTTCTCTTTTACAAATCCTCCTCTTCTTACAAAGGATGTAGATGAAGATTAGAGAGGAGGAGGAGAATTAAACACTTGAAAGCTTTAGAAAACTTGTGGGGGCTTGAGAGAAAGATTAGAATATAAGCATTAGCCCTCATAGCCACCACCAGCCCTCTTTTTATAGAGAGAGGGCTGTTTTTCCCGTTGGACTACCATCAATCGACTGATGTATAGCATCGATTGGTATCGCCGGGCCAATGGCTTCCGACTAAGCAGATCTATTTGAGATACAATCGTAATTTCAACGGTACGATCGGTCTGATCACTTCATCGATCGATGATGAAGCGATCGATCAGTGATCGCCGTGAGTCGAGTTAGACTCCATTCATTCCCATCTTCGACGATCGTCGACTACGGTATTGGCGGTCGTGATTACTGATCGATCGTGATCGTCGGGTTTCGACTGACTCGGTCGAACACGACTAGTTGGTGATACATCGTATCAGTCGACTGATACTAATCAAGTATGAATAATTCATACTTGATTTTACCCCTAGACCTAGACTCAACCTTCTAGCTCTTTTTTAAGCCTTGCGCCTCCAGGATTCCTCTGAGTCCGCGACTTGTTCATCCTTTGCGCTTTGCTTCCAAGAGCTTCCTTCGGTTTTGTCATGTCTTGGGTTTCCCTTTGCTAAAGCGTGCTTGGACTTTACGCCACCAAGACTATATGCTTGGACTTACGCTGCCAAGACTTGCCTTTGGACTTCCTTTGCCAAGATCACACTTGGACTTTGTCTTTACCAAGTCTTCATACTTGGATTTTTTGTCACTTAAACACATTCACAATTTGATCACAAAGCATTACCTAACTTAGATGATTATCCAAACATCAACACATATAAATGCTTGGGGCATTGTTGCACCAACAATCTCCCCCTTTTTGATGTTTGGCAATCATTTAAGTTAGATCTTTAAAATATGCACATAATCATATTTCCAATATGAATTCTATCTTCATTCATGCACATAATCATATTTCCATCATATTTTCAATATGAATTCTAACTTAAACATTCCCAATATGAATTCTAACTTAAACATTCCTTCTCCCCCTTTGACATACATCAAAAAGAGAAGGATTCATGAATTTCATAAAAGAATTAAATTTGTTGTAATCTTGAACTAAGGTATAAAGTTGAAATTAAGCTCCCCCTTAATCCAAAATATGGTTCATGATGAGAAAATAACTTGTGGAGCAAAGCCTAACAAAAGATTGAAGGTTAAATCCTAACTTTGCACCAACAATGTAAGTTTGGGGATGAAAAGATATATATTATGAAACTCTCCCTAAAACATCGCATCAAACTATCCTAAAAACTTGTTTATACCGAATATTATCATACCATAGTTTTAGGGTATTCAAAGATACACTTAAATGCAAGAAATAGAACTTTTTATCAGAAAATATAATGTATCAGTCGACTGGTTTCTGACTCAGTCGACTGATACACCTGAAATCCGAATTTCAGACTTTTCAGCCCAATTTCAGAAATGCATTAGAAAATCTAGAAAGCTCGAAAAATCACGAAATTTGGTGTACACATTTCTGAGATAATTATCTATCAAGGAAAAATAATTTGAAAAATATATGTTTTCCAGATTGCAAGATTGATACAAACTTGGAAACTAACAAAAGTTCTAATGATTTTGCAAACTTTGTATCACTTTTGTCTTCCACTTGAAAATTGTTTTTCAAAATATGATAAACATAGTTTAAATTATGTTTTATTTGACATTTCCAATCATATTCTTGGGGCTATATACACATTAATTGTGTATAAGCCTTCCCAATGATTGGTCCAATGAAGGATTAATGTCTCTAGATGACACTTTGGTCCATAGTAATGCATCATAACAAGCATAATGAACCAAGTGCATCTTCTTAACATCTTACATGTTGTCTAAGTAGCTCAATACAAAAATCATGGTTTCTTAGGCAATTTGTGAGATGCTTAAAGGTATAAATCCTAGGATTTCTATAGGATCATGCAAACCTACACCTTTATTCAACCAAGCACATCCCAAGTTCTCTCCTAAGTGATAAAAATTCTACCTCGGGGAGAGCCTTGGTAAATATATCGGCTAGGTTGGACTTGGATTCAATGTAATTAAGCTCAATGTCCCCCTTAGCCACATGATCTCTAATGAAGTGATGTTTCACTTCAATGTGCTTGGTCCTAGAGTGATGCACCGGATTTTTGGTTAAATTTATGGTGCTCACATTATCACAAAATACTTTCATATTGGAGTAAGATAGCTCATAATCCTCTAAGGTATGTTTCATCCATAGTAGTTGAGCTACACAACCGCCCATAGCCACATACTCGGCCTCGGTGGTGGATAGGGCAACACAAGGTTGCTTCCTACTACTCCAACTAACTAGGGAGGACCCAAGGAATTGACATCCACCACTAGTACTCTTCCGATCCAATTTGCAACCGGCATAATCGGAATCGGTGTACCCAACCAAATCAAAAGACCTAGTCCTAGGGTACCATAGTCCTACATTTAGTGTGCCTTTAATATATCTTAAGATTCTCTTAACGGCAACTAAATGAGATTCTTTTGCACATGATTGATACCTAGCACACATACCAACCGCAAATAATATGTCGGGTCTACTAGCGGTTAGGTACAAAAGGCTACCAATCATGCTCTTATAGAGTGTGAGATCAATTTGTTTTCCTTCATTATCACTATCTATTTTTGTATTGGTTGACATTGGAGTTGAAACTACCTTAGCATTTTCCAAACCAAATTTCTTAATCATTTCTTTAGCATATTTGGTTTGGTAAATATAAATTCCTTCACTTGTTTGTTTGACTTGTAATCCTAGGAAGAAATTTAATTCCCCAACTAGACTCATTTCAAACTCTTTTTCCATATTCTTAATAAAGTCTTGAAGAAGTTCATCATTTGTTGACCCAAAGATAATGTCATCAACATATACTTGGGCTACAAAGATATCCTTTGATGTTGACTTTATAAATAGAGTTTGATCTACACTACCCCTCTTAAAATCCTTAGAGATTAAGAAAGATGATAATCTTTCATACCAAGCCCGGGGAGCTTGTTTCAAACCATACAAAGCTTTCCTAAGCTTGTATACATGGTTTGGATAGTCCATATTCTCAAACCCGGGAGGTTGTTCTACACATACCTCTTCCTTAATAAACCCATTTAGGAATGCCAATTTAACATCCATTTGATGGAGTTTGAAACCCATATAGGAGGCATACCCTAATAGTATCCTAATAGACTCTAATCTAGCAACTGGGGCATATGTTTCATCATAGTCAAGTCCTTCAACTTGATTAAAGCCCCTTGCAACTAATCTTGCTTTATTCCTAGTAATATTCCCTTGGTCATCTAGTTTGTTCCTAAAGACCCATCTTATAGTAATAATGGTGTTTTCATTTGGTCTAGGAACTAACTCCCATACTTGACTCCTTTCAAATTGAGCCAATTCATCTTGCATTGCTAAGATCCAATCCGGATCAAATAATGCATCTTTGATTGTTTTGGGCTCAATTTGAGAAATTAGAGCTATATGACTAGTGGGATCCCTATGAAATGACCTAGTCCTAACACCTTGAGATAATTCACCCACAATTTGATCTAAGGGGTGATTTTGATGAACTCTT
The DNA here is from genome assembly GCA_025175895.1 of Wurfbainia villosa. NCBI lineage: Eukaryota > Viridiplantae > Streptophyta > Magnoliopsida > Zingiberales > Zingiberaceae > Wurfbainia > Wurfbainia villosa. Next base: position 14,152,465 of record CM045996.1, on the reverse strand, counting down.
ATGGTTCTAGGAGGTGTATTAATTTGAGTTTGATCATAATTAATCTCAATTCTTTGCTCGTCATCGGAATCAATCTTACTCCCCCTTGATTCAAACCTCCCCCTTGATCATTACCCCCTAAGGTTAAATCTTGAAATTGTTGGGTAATTTATTAATTTTCATTATTAATATCATCATCAATAGGTGATTTTCTAGGGTATGTATTGGAAGTTTCATCAAATTGGACATTTGAAGATTCCTCAATCTTTTGAGTCCTTTTATTATAAACTCTATATCCTACACTAGTATATGAGTATCCAACTAGGATTCCCTCATCCGCCTTGGACTCAAATTTATTTTGGTTGTGTTTGGTATTTAAAATATAAACTTTGCATCCAAAGACCTTAAAATAATGAATTGTTGGAATTGTACCACTCCACAATTCAAATGGGGTTTTTCCTAAAAACCTATGAATTAACACCCTATTTTGGATATAGCAAGCGGTGTTAACCGCTTCCGCCCACAAGTAGCTAGGTAAAGAATATGCATTTAGCATAGTCCTAGCCGCTTCTTGTAGGGCACGATTTTTCCTTTCCACAACCCCATTTTTTGAGGTGTTCTAGGACAAGAAAACTCATGCTTGTACCCTTATTCTAAGTAAAAGGTTGAGAAATTAGAATTCTCAAATTCTCCACCATGATCACTACGGATCCGGTTGATTTTGAGTTTTCTTTTATTCTCTACTCTCTTGCTAAATCCTATGATTATTCCTAGGGTTTCATCTTTATTTTTCATGAAAAATACCTAAATAAACCTAGAGAAATCATCTACTATTACTAAACAATATCTACTACCAATCATATAAGGGGTACTATGACAATCAAATAAGTCCATATGTAAAAGTTCTAAAGGTAAAGCGGTACTAAGTAAAGTTTTATCTTTGTGTGATGTTTTTGATTGTTTTCCTTCTTGGCATGCATCACACATTTTGTCCTTGAGAAATTTGACTTTAGGCAACCCTTTGACTAACTACATTTTTGCTATTTTGTCTATGTTCTTCATGTTTATATGTCCTAGCCTCCTATGCCAAAGCCAACTCTCTTCCTCTTTTGCAATAAGACACTTAGTAGAGGCATTAGTAGCATAGGCTAAATCAACATAATATATATTTTATTTCCTAAAACCTACTAGCATGCAATCATTTAGAGTTTTGTGTCTTATAAAACATTTTGAAGAATCAAAATGAAGATCAAAATTTGCATCACATTGTTGGCTCACACTAAGTAAATTAAATTTCATATTTTTAACTAATAACATTTTATGAATGGCAAGATTGGGGGATACCTCAATTGTGCCCTTTCCTAGAATCTTAAGTTTGCCACTATTACCAAATGATACCTTTCCCTTGCTAGTGTGGTTGATAGTGGAGAATTTTCTCTCATCACCGGTCATGTGTTTTGAACACCCACTATCAACAATCCACAAGCTTGGTTCTTCTACCTATATCACATGAAAAATACAAGCCTTAGGTACCCAAATTTTAGGACCACTAGCATCAATTAGAAATTTCTTAGGGACCCAAGCCTTTCTACCCTTGCTTCTAATTATGGATTTTCTACTAACAAGAGATGTAAATGCTACCTCCTTTTCCTTAGGCCTATTGTTAGTAATATATGAGAGATGTCCTAAGGCAATCGCCTTATGTATGAACCATTTATATGATAAATGAAGATTCACTATTTGAGTATACATGTTTTCATGTAATTGATTGGATCTTAAACTCATTTACTGAATGTCCACGATACGATTCACAGCATGAGAGAATTTGTGATTGGATCACAACTAGTGAGTATCTCTACATATGTAATTGTGATGTATCGGAATTATCCCTAGTCGATGAATTGATGGATTTGGACACCATCAATTCTGTCGAGACTAGCATGAGGTATACTCCTTGGTGTATCCAAGTAGTTGATTCTCACTGGCTGGAGACATTGTGATGTCCGGAGTTAATCATGGATGCTAGTTATGGTAACTAGTTCATTGGAGTGACCAACCATAAGACTTCATATGGTTCTCTGCATATATAGATATGTCAGTGAAGTTCTTACTGTAGCTTAAGTGTGATGTTCCTTTGACTTGCGGTATTCAAGTCATCTTGATCATGAAGACTTATGCTTTGACATCTTAAGCAAGCATCTCTGAGGAGATGTGGACCCGGGATGATTGGGTATAAGTCGAAGTGATCAAAGGTGTTTGAATAGCATATAAAGGATTCACCACTCCTTGCGAGGAGATGTATACCCATGGCCTCTCGTCGGATTGTTACTAAAGTCTTTGGCCAAAGCATTACATGTTTAGAGTAAGGTACTCTTCGATACATGTGCAGTAACTAGAATCCGTAGGACGAGGAAATGATACTTGGGCTAGGTGTGACGTAGTCAGCCTAGTGGGGACTGACACTATAGGCCATGTCCTGAACCAAGTGGGTATAAGATGAGTGAAGGGAATGGGGCACGATTCATTCGAGCTGCTGAAGGGTTTCAGAAATAGTTTTAGATCAACCATTGATCTTTTCGGTTAATTGGGGATCATGATGTACTACTAGGTGTCACTCATGATCGTTCTATAATTAATGGTTAATTATAGACGACCAACATTAACCGAGAACCTATTTGGTCACACGCACAACGAGCGTGATCCGAAGGATTTAAAACGAGCTTGAGAATGAGATTCTCAGACCGAGAGAAACTAAGTTTGGTTGGACCAAACAAGAAGAGAGCATGAAATCATTTCAGTCGCAATGGAAGCATGGATGAGGCGTGTCTTATGAAGACATAATGGATGAACCAAAATGGTTTGGTTCTAATCCAATGGAGGAGAATAAACCAAAGGGTTTGGTTTATTTTAAACGAATGAACCAACATTGAAGTGTATATAGAATCTTTTACGGGTTCGGAGATAACGCCTTACTTAGCAATACGTAAATTGAACGGGCGGGTTAACGGGCCTTATGGTTATGATCCAATAACCATTAAGAGAATTAGTTCTCTATAAAAGAGGGCTTAAGAGTTTGTTAAGCCCTAATCCAAAAACCCTAGCCTTAAGTTGCCGCCCACCTCCTCCCCTTAGAGATTTCGACGCCAACCCTCCTCCTTGCCGCCGCCCACCTTGAAGCTCCTTGGCCGGCGTCCAGAAGGTGCTGACCTTCCCTCTTGCCGGCGTCGAGCTGCTGCCGGAGGAGCTCCGGTGATCTCCCTTGGGTTCGGTAATAAGGTGAGCTTCCACCTTTTTTGGCGGCGCCTACTCCTCCACCAAAGCTGTCCAGTTTTCTGGACAGCTTGTTTCCCTCGTCGGGCGTCGTTTGGGCCAGCGGTTTGGAGCTCGACAGCGGATTATCTCCGGTAATCCTCTGAGTGGAGGGCGAAGGATTCGTCAAGCGGTTGTGAATACCTCTCCGGAGAAGCGAGTTTTGAGGACTCGTCTTTGGATCCGAATTTGGATTCGGATCGTGATCTTCTCTCGATCACATCGTCTTCAACACGAGGCTAGTAACCCGTACGAAGACGAGGCTCGTGACTTAGTGAAGTCATCCCGAAGATACTCGGCGTGGACACGGATAGAGACGATTCTAGCGAGTATCATTCCGGTTGATGTCGTTCCTGCTACACGTGATACGTAAGGTATACGTAGTTAAATTTCCTTTTATTGCAAAATTTAAATTTTCGATTATGTCTACACATGTTGTACTATGCATACGTGTGATGTGTGTGTTATAATAAATGTAGATTTATTATTTTATTCCTTCCGCTGTGCACATATTTACGAAACATGTTCGAACACACACTCGCCGCGGTGCCGGAAACCCAACAGTGGTATGATAACTGCCATTTTGTTGTATTAGTTTGGTCCTTAATATCACTGTTTTTATCCTCTCGAGTGATTTATTTTTGGTTATTTACATGTTTTATGAGTTGGATATATTTTTGGACCTTATTGTAAATTCTCCTAATTTTTGGACTTATATGTAAATTTTATCTTTATTTGTAGGAGATCGAGATGAGCCACTGGACTAGACTCAAGTTAGATTAAATATGGCTTCATCTGAGGTCATAATGGACATTTCAAGATTATTTAATCTGAACCCTTCATCTAGATCAAAAGGCAAATCAAATCAAGGGTTCAGATATGAGCATTATGGACCGTCCGAGGAAAGTGATTGATTCTGAGCTATCCATCTGGATCTGGAGCGATCCGGCCCGTACATTAATATCTACACGTCTTGGTCGTTCATCCGGACCGTTGGATCGTGATTATACCTTCAGACGGATCAGATCCGTCCATTGCAAATCAGACTAATTTCAGTCGTTGGATGGAGCAGCCTAATTAAGCAGTTAATATATCATCAAGCCCTAGCTTCAAATGGACGGCTGAGATCGTGGGAGAAGTGATCGGACAGTTCACAAATTTCATTTAATAAAGCCTTACCTCATCGAATCGGCAGAATCGGCAGAAGGAGCTCGACAGAATCGTCGCGGCCGATCTTCTTCCTCGCGGCGGCGGCGCTTCTTCCAGCACTCGTCACGGCCGGTGGCGGGATTACCTGGCGGCGGCGGCGTGCGAGGTCCTTCCATTTGCGATGAACAAGCTCGAGCCGAGGCATTTTTTTTCCCCATTTCCACGCGCGGCAGTCTTCTTCCCCACGTCCGGCGGCGACAATCCGGCAGCTTCTTCCGGCGACCTTCCTTCCGAGATCCGGCGGCAATCCCATCCGACCCTTGACGGCAGACCAGATGTGCTGGTTGCGGCAGTTGATCCGAAGCGGGGCGAGGCAGGATTCCGGTGATTCCCTTTTCCGACGAATCCACTCCATTCCGGCGGCTGGGATAGGCCGTTTCAGTTCGCCGGAGTCACCCACTAGCTGTGCCGATTGGACAGTTCCATCTCCATCGCCGGTGAAGATTCCCTCCACTGTCCGGTGAATCCAGAAGATCGCCGGAGCAGTGATCGCATTCAGTCGTATGTCCGTCCTCCCTGCTGTACACCGATTGGGGCAGCTTCGCATTCACCGTCGGAGAGGGTTGTTCGGGTTATTGTCACCATCGTGGGGTTACCGATTACTTATCTTTGCATTCAGTCCATTTAATTGGATATTTGTTTTGCTATGTTTGTTTGTTTATTGTTATTTCTATAGGTTTGATTGTTGCTTAGTTGTTTAATTTTGTTCGTCATGCATTTGTAGTTTAGTTTAATTTCTTGTTGCTGATATACTAACTCCATCAATTAAAATTGTCCAATCCAGGCATCGTATAGTGACAGTGCGGTGTTTGGTTGGAGTGCTTTCATCATTAGCTTAGATTTCATTTACATTCGTCGATTGTCGATAGTGTACGGTCACGATGCACGTCGAAGTGCTTTCGTTTATTGTATTTCAATTATTGCAATTTTTAGTGACTGTTTGACTACTGTGTCGTATAGTGACAGTGCGGTACATGGTTAAGTTGTTCACATTTGTTTCGTGATCATTGTACCGTATAGTGACAGTGCGGTGCGCGATTACTTACTTTTGCGCATTAGTTAGATTTACTTCCTGCAGATTTAATTTCCATGTTGGTTTGTTTACCAGAATTGTTTGACCATTGCATAGTATAGTGACAGTGCGGTGCAAGGTTGAATCGTTCTTGCATTAGGTTAGCTTTGAATAATTGTTTTGAAAATTGTAAAAACTCCCAGTGTTTACTTCTGTTTAAAAACAAACGTCCAGCCATTAGGTTCGTTGGGAGATGACCCGAGTCAGTCCTATACTGCATTAGTGTAGTTAGGGGGTTCGGTAAATAATTTGGGAATGGTATTGCGACAATTCATTAATCGTTCCGATCAAATTTTGGCGCCGTTGCCGGGGAATTCTAATGGGTTCGTTTGTCTTTAAACCGTAGTTTGTTTGTTTGTTTGCTTTTTCTTTTGTTATTATTGTCTTTCTTATTATCTATATTTGTTGCTCATTTTATTTGTTTGTGTGGATGACTAGGTCTTCAGGTGATAATCTACTTGAGTTTTATGCAGCAGTTTTTCTCTTCCCTCAGAGGCCCAGCCTAGGAAGGGGGTTGTTGAAGAAAAGGCTAGGGAAGCAGATTCCCAATTATGCCGAGGTTTTGTTTCATGAGAAGTTGTACTCTTTCTATGGAGGTAGGAGATACTGTAGTTCGGTTTAGTATTTTGGACGCTCTGAGGTACCCGATGGAGGATCATTATATTCTTAGCGTGGTTATAGCTGATGAGTTGGATTGCATGAACTTTATTTCTTAGTCTATTTTTCATTTGGATATCTCTGCACCTTCTATATTTTGTTATAATTTTATTGATTCTGTTGATTCTGATGTTGATAATGATTTGTTGTTAGGACCTATCTGTGGGCCCTCTTTTTATGTAGACAGGGATATGGATTGTGTAGGGACTAGCGCTCTTCAGGCGATGCCCCAAGGATCACTTCCATCAGATGTTTGTGAGAAATGTCAATTCATGGTCGAGCATGGGATAATCTTAGGTTATATTATCATCTCTGTGTATGGTATTGAAGTAGATCCTGCTAAAATTCATGCTATATATTCTTTATCTCACCCCGCTTCTGTGCGGGAAGTTTGTGCTTTTCTAGGTCATGCAGGTTTCTACAGACATTTTATCAGAGACTTGATCATTGCCCTACCCCTTGACCAAATTGTTGCGAAGGAGGTGGTATTTCGGTTTGACAGATTGCGATAGAGATCGAGCCCACCCCATGTGCATTCTTTTCCAGATGAGCAACTTTTTCACCTGTAGGGTAAGACACCATGGTATGCAGATCTTGCTATTTATTTAGTTGTCGTGTTGTACCTTCACATTTTACTCATGCACAAGTCCAGAAATTGAAAAGTGATGTCGAGTATTATGTATGGGATGATCTTTATCATTGAAAATTTTGTAATGATCAGATTATTAGATGATGTGTACTTGATTATGAGTTTCATTCCATATGTATTTACTTTTTGTTATTCTCTAGCTTGTGGGGGGTATTTTGGATCCCAAAGAACTGCTAGGAAAGTTTTAGAGTCTAGTTTGTATTGGCCCACCTTATTTCATGATGCCTCTAAATTCTACAAGTTTTGTTAGCGATGTCAACGAACAGGGAACATAGGATGTAGAAATGAAATGCCTCAACAACTTTTGTTATTCTGTGAGATTTTCGATATTTGGGGTATTGATTTTGGGTCCGTGTCCTGTATCTTTTAGTTTTCCATATATTCTGTTGGCATATGATTATGTTCCAAATGGGTGGAGGTCATCCCCACTAGGACTGATGATTCTCTAGTTGTTGTGGATTTTGTTAGGTCTCACATATTTTGTAGATTTGGAGTACCCAGGGCGATCATTAGCGATCAAGGGTCTCACTTTTGCAACTGACTCATGAAGTGTTGAGCAGAGAGATTAATTCTATTCTGGAGAATACGGTGGGGCCAGACAAGATGATGTTTCTTCTCCAACATGAAAGGGGAGTGTGTTCTTTTATTTACAGCATTTATTTTCTTCCTTTCATGTTCGGAATAAATTGTATGGGTTGTGTGTTTGTTTGCCTGTTTACCTAGGTTTGTTTGTCTGTTGTTGAGTCAAATAATATTCTCTATGCATGCCTGAGTATCATTTCAGAGATGGTAAAAATTAGTTAAGTTTGATCATCAAATTATGGATTTTTGCGTATGATAGGAGACTTCACTTGCATGCAGTCACTTGTTATGATGGTGAACTTTTTATTGATAGTCTAAGCTTGATGTTTATTCACCTAGTGAGGTTGCAAGCCATTTTTATCATCTACCCACTTTTGTGTGATAACACATGTGATTCTTGTTACTCTAGAACTTGCTTTGAATCTTTTCAAAACTGCAGTAACATTTACTTGCATGAATATGATGAAGGATTTCATTCTTGACTCTTTTCTGACTTGGTTTGATTGTCTAATCCACTTGATACTTCCATCTTCTATGTCTTACTTATCATATCTTTTCATTTGCTATCCATTGTCTTTGTATCTCTATGGATTATCTTTTGTATATCTATTATTTTCCATATTGGAGGAATAGTTTGATGGGTTGTATTGTCCGAGACGGACAAAATTTTAAGTGTGGGGGAGGAGCTATATTATTTGTGTTGGAAACATGATATGGAAGATATAGTTTTCAGAGGTCATTGGTTCTGAGATATATTTGTCTGTGATTGGTACTTGAGTTTCTGCACACAAAAAAAAAAAAAAAATGGCGCCATTGATATTTCTTTTGAAAAAAAAAAGAAGAAAAAAAAAAGAAGAAAAATGTGTGCAATGTGTTGGATAGAACCATTTGATCCTGAATCCAATTCTAAAGTTTCCAATTGTCTTAGCCTCTTCCCATATTGCTGGTTACTGAGCATTTCACAGAGCAACTCATCAGATTTATTTCTCCAATTCTTCTCTTGTTTCCTATTCATTTGTACCTTTGTCTTGTACTACTCTTTGCATACTTTATCTGTTGTCTACTTTTGATCTCATTCTGATTCCTGATAAATCCTTTTGATTCATGTATGAGATGTATTGATAGCAGTAGAGAAGTAGATGATAAGCAAGCATATGGTAGTACAAAATTGCATGTTGTTTTGAGGGTGCCCTACTCCTACGTTATTATGTGAGCATCAGTGCATATATCAATTTTGAGAGTTTTTGTATCAGGCTTTGTCTATTTGATTTGACTGTAAATCATCATACATGTTGTTTGTTGTAGGAGTCGGTTCTTTTTAATACCCTAGATCTGATGAATTTGGTGATCCTAAGTAACTTATTTTTTCTCTGAATTATTGATCTAGGTATTGCTAGGGAATGAGTTAGGGTGTTAGTGTTTCTTTATTTTCATTATTGCTCGACGGCAAAAATAAGTGTGGGGAATTGATAAGCGCCATTTTGTTGTATTAGTTTGGTGCTTAATATCACTGTTTTTATCCTCTTGAGTGATTTATTATTGGTTATTTACATGTTTTATGAGTTGGATATATTTTTGGACCTTATTGTAAATTCTCCTAATTTTTGGACTTATATGTAAATTTTATCTTTATTTGTAGGAGATCGAGATGAGCCACTGGACTAGACTCAAGTTAGATCAAATATGGCTTCATCTGAGGTCATAATGGACATTTCAAGATTATTTAATCTGAACCCTTCATCTAGATCAAAAGGCAAATCAAATGAAGGGTTCAGATCTGAGCATTATGGACCGTCCGAGGAAAGTGATTGATTCTGAGCCATCCATCTGGATCTGGAGCGATCCGGCCCGTACATTAAGATCTACACGTCTTGGCGCGTTCATCCGACCGTTGGATCGTGATTATACCTTCGACGGATCGGATCCGTCCATTCGCAAATCGACTAATTTCACCTAGTTGGATGGAGCGGCCTAATTAAGCGCATTATATCATCAAGCCCTAGCTTCAAATGGACGGCTGAGATCGTGGGAGAAGTGATCGGACGGTTCACAAATTTCATTTAATAAAGCCTTACCTCATCGAATCGGCAGAATTGGCAGAAGGAGCTCGACAGAATCGTCGCGCGGTGGCGGTCTTCTTCCTCGTGGCTGGCGTGCGGCTTCTTCCGCCGGCCGTCGACCGGCGGGATTACCACGGCCGTGGCCGGCGCACGTATGAGAGGTCCTTCCATTTCGCGACGAGCGCAGCAAACTCGGCCGAGGCATTTTTCCCCATTTCCACGCGCGGCAGTCTTCTTCCCCACGTCCGACGGCGACAGTCCGGCAGCTTCTTCCGGCGACCTTCCTTCCGAGATCCGGCGGCAATCCCATCCGACTGACGGCGCGGACGATCGATGCGGTTGCGGCGGTGATCCGGCGGGCGAGGTAGGATTCCGGTGATTCCTTTTCCGCGAATCCACTCCATTCCGGCTACCGATAGGCCGTTTGATTCACGAGTCACCCACTAGCCGTGGCCGATTGGATAGCTTCCATCTCCATCATCACCGGTGAAGATTCCCTCCTCCGGTGAATCCGAAGATCGCGGGCGATGATCGATTCGATCGTATGTCCGTCCTCCTCCTACACCGATTGCACCGCATTCACCGTCGGAGAGGGTTGTTCGGGTTATTGTCACCATCGTGGGGTTACCGATTACTTATCTTTGCATTCAGTCCATTTAATTGGATATTTGTTTTGCTATGTTTGTTTGTTTATTGTTATTTCTATAGGTTTGATTGTTGCTTAGTTGTTTAATTTTGTTCGTCATGCATTTGTAGTTTAGTTTAATTTCTTGTTGCTGATATACTAACTCCATCAATTAAAATTGTCCAATCCAGGCATCGTATAGTGACAGTGCGGTGTTTGGTTGGAGTGCTTTCATCATTAGCTTAGATTTCATTTACATTCGTCCAGTTGTCGTATAGTGACAGTGCGATGCCTGGTCGAAGTGCTTTCGTTTATTGTATTTCAATTATTGCAATTTTTAGTGACTGTTTGACTACTGTGTCGTATAGTGACAGTGCGGTACATGGTTAAGTTGTTCACATTTGTTTCGTGATCATTGTACCGTATAGTGACAGTGCGGTGCGTGATTACTTACTTTTGCGCATTAGTTAGATTTACTTCCTGCAGATTTAATTTCCATGTTGGTTTGTTTACCAGAATTGTTTGACCATTGCATAGTATAGTGACAGTGCGGTGCAAGGTTGAATCGTTCTTGCATTAGGTTAGCTTTGAATAATTGTTTTGAAAATTGTAAAAACCCCCAGTGTTTACTTCTGTTTAAAAACAAACGTCCAGCCATTAGGTTCGTTGGGAGATGACCCGAGTCAGTCCTATACTGCATTAGTGTAGTTAGGGGGTTCGGTAAATAATTTGGGAACGGTATTGCGACAATTCATTAATCGTTCCGATCAAATCAGAGCCTAGGTTGTGTTTCGACATAATCGTAAAATTGTTTTGCGATAGTCATAATGATATTTCTAGAAATTTTCTACTTTTGGAAAGTTAGAAGTATTTATGGAAATTTTCCAATTTTGGAAAGTCTAGAAGTATTTATGGAAATCTTCCACTTTTGGAAAGTTGGAAGTATTTATGGAAATTGATATTTTCCATAAATAAAATATTTGATTAGATTTGGAAATTTGTTTCCTAATTTAATCATGATTTGATTTGAAAAATCAAATCTTAAAATATTTTATTTCCATAAGTAGTTTTGATGATTTAGGAAATTGGTTTCCTAAATTGACTTTCCTTAATCAACTCTTTCCACAAATAAAATATGTGATTAGATTTGGAAATTTGTTTCCTAATTTAATCATGATTTGATTTGGAGAATCAAATCTTAAACATATTTTATTTCCATAAATAGTTATGACATATAAGGAAATTTTGTACATTACATAATTGTATGCCATGTAAATGCATTAGATGCATATCATTATGTCATGCGTGTCGTGACATGTAGATGTATGTCATGTATGTCATGCCATGTAGATAATAGTTATTTGCATGCAAAGAGGATGAGACATAAAACCCTTACCGATATTAAAGCTTACACCTTCCATTAATATGGTTAGAACCAGAGTTCTGTTTCTTGTTTGGGTTGTTGGACTCTCTCCAAGCCCGGCTCGAACCCGAACATGTTCAAACCATGGAATAGTTTAATACTAATATGGTAAGAGTCAGAGGTCAATCATTAGCTTTGGTTGTTGGACTCTCTCCAAGCCGGGCTAATTGGTTGAATGCGCTCTAACCATATTAAAACTATTTCTCGATTAATGGGTTGGCTTTAACCTGGAGCATCGGCTTGTTGGACTCTCTCCAAGGTCGATGTAAAGGGAGGTGAAGTTGGGTGCTATGCATATGATGCATACTTGTTAATGTGTTAACAACCCGATGTATGTGTGAACATTCAATTAGTTGATAGCACATTGTGATAGTTGCATATACGTGATATGCAATCGGTATAATTGATACCTACCATCGTAGTTATGAATGGCTTGTTGGACTCTCTCCAAGGTTGTTCATATCTATGATGGATATCAACCAATTCGAAGATGGACCTACGATCTCCCGAAGTGATTTTGGGGTTTTTGAAATTCGAAAAATGAATGGGATTTATGAATGTATATTGATGCATTTTAAAATCATTTTCTCATATATGCTCGTTTTGTATTTCTAAGTTAATCGATTGATCATGATGTCTTTGAATTTGCGTTCCATTTTGGATTCAAATAAATTGACTGGGCCGAACTTCTTGGACTGGCTTAGAAACTTGAGAATTGTTCTCAAGGTGGAAAAGCTTGCGTATGTCCTCGAAGAGCCTCTTCCTGCCTATCCTAGTGATAATGCAACTCTAGACCAATTGTTGGCTTAACAGAAACATGTGAGTGATTCTGAACAAGTGAGTTGCATCATGCTAGCCGCGATGGAACCCAAGCTGCGAAAGCAGCATGAGCATATGGATGCTCATACCATAGTCCTTCATCTTTATGAGTTGTTTGATGAGCAAGTGAGATTCGAAAGGTTCGAAGTCTCCAAGCTCTTCTTCACCTCAGAGATGCAAGAAGGTTCATCATCTGTATCTTTGCTCATATCTTGAAGGCTGTGAGCCTTAGAAGCATGAGTAGGGGACGGTGATGTTAGTTGATTCCTCGAAGAAAGGTTCTAAGAGGGAGTCAAAGGAACAACAGAAGGGGAAGAAGAAAAAAGGCTAAAAAGGTAGAACCAGCTCAAAAGGGCACTTGCCATCATTATGGCAAGGAGGGCCATTGGCGAAGAAATTGCAAGATTTATCTTGAGTTCGTGAAGAAGAATAAGACATCGGATGCCCCATCTTCTTTAGATATCTTCGTTATTGATTGTCATTCTATTTCCTCAAACACTTGGGTATTGGATACTGGGTGTGGCTAACATATATGTAATGACATACATGGGCTAAGGAATAGAAGAAGACTCGTCAAGGGAGAGTCAAATCTATGTGTTGGGAATGGAGCAAAGGTTGTTGCACTCGCCATCGAAACGTATTTGTTGAAACTCCCTCCAGGACTTGTCTTAGAACTGGACAATTGCTTTTATGTTCTTTCATTGATAGAGAACATCATTTCTATTTCTTGTTTAAATAGAAATGGGTACCATTTGACTTTTAGTAACAATTGTTGTTACATAACTTTGAATGGAGTTCTTTATGGGACTAGAACTTTAAGTAATGGTGTTTATACATTGGACGTATCCAGTGACGTTTTCAATAGCGAAGCGAGCAACAAGCGTGCTCGAAAGGATAATCAAATAGACTCCTACATGTGGCATTGTCGTCTTGGCCATGTAAGCAAGAAACGCATGTCCGAATTACAACGATGTGGAATTCTAGAATCGTTTGAATTGGATTCATACGATACATGCGAATCATGCTTAAAAGGCAAGATGACTAAGTTACCTTTTACAGGAAAAGGTGAACGAGTGGGAGAGTTGCTAGGCCTAATACATAGTGATGTATGTGGACCTATGTCAACTCAAGCTTTAGGAGGCTATAGCTACTTCATTACCCTCACCGATGATCAATCACGGTTTGGGTATGTGTTCTTGATGAAACACAAGTCTGAAGCCTTTGAAAGGTTCAAAGAATTCAGAAATGAAGTAGAGAAACAACATGACAAGAGTATTAAAATACTTCGATCGGATCGAGGTGGTGAATACTTAAGTCAAGAGTTTCTTGATTATCTAAGAGACAATGGTATATTGTCTCAATGGACTCCGCCATATACACCACAGCATAATGGTGTATCTGAGAGGCGTAACCGGACCTTGTTGGACATGGTCAGGTCAATGATGAATCATGTGAATCTTCCCAAGTCCTTTTGGGGCTATACACTTCAGACAACTGTTTACTTGTTAAACAAAATACCAACCAAGGTAGTCTCTACTACTCCATATGAGATATGGAATGGTAAGAAACCTCATGTATCTTACTTGAAGATATAGGGTTGTCCTGCTTATGTGAAGCGGACTGTATCAGACAAATTGGATGTTAAGTCTGATAAATGTCTATTTATTGGATACCCTAAGGAAACAAGGGGTTACCAATTCTATCATCCTGTGGAACAAAAGGTGTTTGTTTCAAGGCATGCTGTGTTTCTAGAGAAAGAGTTTCTCTTGCAAGAAAACAGTGGGAGTGTCGTTGAGCTTGAGGAGGCTCGAGAGACTCAAATAGACATTGACGAGATACCTGGTGAAGCACAACAGCCGACAACTCATAGTGATGAGCAATCGGCTGGACCTATTGAAACACCACATCTTCGTAGATCTGGTAGAACACGCAATATTCCTGAGAGATATGGATTTCTTATAAGTGAATCGAACGACGTGTTACTCATTGATGATGAGGAGCCTACCAGTTATGAAGAAGTGCTGACAAGTTCAGAAAGGGATAAGTGGTTTGATGCCATGAAGTCGGAAATGGATTCCATGTATGAAAACCAAGTTTGGAACTTGGTTGACCCACCTAAAGGCATTAAGCTTATAGGGTGCAAGTGGGTTTTCAAGAAGAAAAATGACATGGATGGTAATGTGATTATCTATAAGGCTAGATTGGTGGTGAAAGGATATCGTTAAAAACAAGGTGTTGATTATGACGAAACCTATTCGCCTGTAGCTATACTTAAATCCATTCGGATGCTCCTGGCCATAGCGGCTCATTATGATTATGAGATATGGCAGATGGATGTGAAAACAGCTTTCCTTAATGGAAACCTACTCGAGGACGTGTATATGATACAGCCTGAGGGTTTCACATCGGTTGATAAAACCAAGGTATGCAAATTGTGACAATCCATATATGGATTGAAGCAAGCATCCAGGAGCTGGAATATCCGTTTTGATTAGACAATCAAAAAGTTTGATTTCTCACAAAATCCAGACGAACCTTGTGTGTACAAGAAGGTTAGTGGGAGTGCAGTCGTGTTCCTAGTATTATATGTCGATGACATATTACTTATATGAAATGATGTTTCAATCTTACAGTCAATTAAGGTTTGGTTATCCAAGACATTCTCCATAAAAGACCTAGGTGAAGCAACCTACATCCTCGGGATTAAGATCTATAGAGATAGATCGAAACAGTTGCTTAGTCTTTCGCAATCTACATATATAGACCGAGTGTTAAAGAGGTTTAACATGTCGGAATCCAAGAAAGGTTTTCTACCCATCAGGCATGGGATACACCTTTCGAAGTCTATGTGTCTGCGCACAGAAGACGAGAGGATTTGCATCAGTAAGATTCCCTATGCATCCGCAATAGGATCTATCATGTATGTTATGCTATGTACGAGGCCTGATGTATCGTATGCTCTGAGTGTCATGAGCAGATACCAGTCCGATCCAGGAATGGATCATTGGGTGACTGTTAAGAGGATCCTTAAGTACTTAAGAAGAACTAAGGATACGTCCCTAATATATGGAGAAGGGTACATGGTGATACGTGGGTATAGGATGCCAGCTCCAGACAGACAAGGATGATTCCATGTCTCAGTCTGGGTATGTATTCACCTGGAATGGAGGCGCAATAAGTTGGAAGGGTTCCAAGCTTGACACTATAGCGGATTCTGCCACTAAGGCAGAATACATTGCAGCTTTGGAAGCAGCAAAGGAAGCGGTTTGGATCAAGAAGTTCATCTATGAACTTGATGTGGTCTCATCAATGATCCAAACATGTGCTTCACCGCTATCATCTTATCAGAGAGATCATTAGTAAGAAAGAAATACAAATCGAGAAAAACCCCACTGAAAGGAACTTAGCGGATCCTTTGACTAAGTCATTACCTCAAAGCAACTTTGAGGGTCATGTTAGAGCTTATGGTATTGGATACCGTAGCGATTGGCATTAGGCCAAGTGGGAGTCTGTTAGTAATATATGAGAGATGTCCTAAGGCAATCGCCTTATGTATGAATCATTTATATGATAAATGAAGATTCACTATTTGAGTATACATGTTTTCATGTATTTGATTGGATCTTAAACTCATTTACTGAATGTCCACGATACGATTCACAACATGAGAGAATTTGTGATTGGATCACAACTAGTGAGTATCTCTACATGTGTAATTGTGATATATCAGAATTATCCCTAGTCGATGAATTGATGGATTTGGACACCATCAATTCTGTCGAGACTAGCACGAGGTATACTCCTTGGTGTATCCAAGCAGCTGATTCTCACTGGCTGGAGACATTATGATGTCCGGAGTTAATCGTTGATGCTAGTTATGATAACTAGTTCATTGGAGTGACCAGCCGTAAGACTTCATATGGTTCTGTGCATATATAGATATGTCAATGAAGTTCTTACTGTAGCTTAAGTGCGATGTTCCTTTGACTTGCGGTATTAAAGTCATCTTGATCATGAAGACTTATGCTTTGACATCTTAAGCAAGCATCTCTGAGGAGATGTGGACCCGGGATGATTGGGTATAAGTCGAAGTGATCAAAGGTGTTTGAATAGCCTATAAAGGATTCACCACTCCTTGCGAGGAGATGTATACCCATGGCCTCTCGTCGGATTGTTACTAAAGTCTTTGGCCAAAGCATTACATGTTTAGAGTAAGGTACTCTTCGATACATGTGCAGTAACTAGAATCCGTAGGATGAGGAAATGATACTTGGGCTAGGTGTGACGTAGTCAGCCTAGTAGGGACTGACACTATAGATCATGTCCTGAACCAAGTGGGTATAAGATGAGTGAAGGGAATGGGGCACGATTCATTCGAGCTGCTGAAGGGTTTCAAAAATAGTTCTGGATCAACCGTTGATCTTTTCGGTTAATTGGGGATCATGATGTACTACTAGGTGCCACTCATGATCGTTCTATAATTAATGGTTAATTATAGATAGCCAACATAAACCGAGAACCTATTTGGTCACACGCACAATGAGCATGATCCGAAGGATTTAAAACGAGCTTGAGAATGAGATTCTCAGACCGAGAGAAACTAAGTTTGGTTGGACCAAACAAGAAGCGAGCATGAAATCGTTTCAGTCGCAGTGGAAGCGTGGATGAGCCATGTCTTATGAAGACATAATGGATGAACCAAAATGGTTTGGTTCTAATCCAATGGAGGAGAATAAACCAAAGGGTTTGGTTTATTTTAAATGAATGAACCAAAGTTGGTTCGGTTCGTTTTAACTTAAAATAAACCATTATGGTTTGGTTTATTTTAACTTATATTAATGGAGCGGGTTAACGGGCCTTATGGTTATGATCCAATAACCATTAAGAGAATTAGTTCTCTATAAAAGAGGGCTTAAGGGTTTGTTAAGCCCTAATCCAAAAACCCTAGCCTTAAGTTGCCGCCCACCTCCTCCCCTTGGAGATTTCGGCGCCAACCCTCCTCCTTGCCGCCGCCTACCTTGAAGCTCCTTGGTCGGCGTCCAGAAGGTGCTGACCTTCCCTCTTGCCGGCGTCGAGCTGCTGCCGGAGGAGCTCCGGTGATCTCCCTTGGGTTCGGTAATAAGGTGAGCTTCCACCTTTCCTTTGGCCGGCCCCTACTCCTCCACCAAAAGGTGTCCAATTTTCTGAACAGCTTGTTTCCTTCTCATTGGAGCGTCGTTTGGACGACGTTTGGAGCTCCGACAGCGCCTTACTTACCGGGGATTCGATCTCCGGTAATCCTCATAGGTGGAGGACGAAGGATTCGTCAAACAGTTGACGAATACCTCTCCGGAGAAGCGAGTTTTGAGGACTCGTCTTTGGATCCGAATTTGGATTCGGATCATGATCTTCTCTCGATCACATCGTCTTCAACACTTGGCTAGTTACCCGTACGAAGACGAGGCTCATGACTTAGTGAAGTCATCCCGAAGATACTCGGCGTGGACATGGATAGAGACGATTCTAGCGAGGATCGTTCTGGTTGATGTCGTTCCCGCTACACGTGATACATAAGGTATACGTAGTTAAATTTCCTTTTATTGCAAAATTTAAATTTATGGTTATGTCTACACATATTGTACTATGCATGTGCGTGATGTGTGTGTTGTAATAAATGTAGATTTATTATTTTATTCCTTCCGCTGTGAACATGTTTACGAAACATGTTCGAACACACACTCGCCGCGGTGCCGGAAACCCAACACCTATATCCTAGTCCGGCCTTGTTGTAAATAGTCCTTTGATCCTTAATTATCATGTCTAGGTATTTAGAGCCATTTGTAAATTTTTCTAAACATGCTCTTAGATTACCTATTTCTTTTCTCAATTCATCATTTTCATCTCTAAGGATACATGCATCATCACAAGATAATTTATCACAAGATGGTTCTGCATTCTTAAGTGATTTAATTTCTACTTTTAAGTCCTTAATCCTAGTTTTTTTTCTATTCAATGCATTTTGAAGGCATGCAATTGTCTTGTAAAGTAAATCTACCCTGGGGGAGTTGTTTACCTCATCATCATCACTTGATGATGATTCGTCGCTTGAGGAAGAGGATGAAGACTCCTCACTTGAGCTCCCGGCTTCTTCCTCCAAGGCCATGAGGGCTAAATTTTGGGTGGCATGACACACTTCTTCATCATCAGAAGAGTCCTCTATGCTTAGGGTGTCCCATGTTTGTGCCACCATTGCCTCCTTCTTCTTCTCCTTCTTTTCCTTCTTTTTCTTTTCCTTCTCCTCCTTCTTCTTTAGTTCCGGGCAATTTGGCATGATATGCCCTTTCTTGTTGCAACCATAGCAAGTTGCGTTAGGTGTAGAATTTGAACTATTTGAAGACTTACCTCTTGAGGATTGGAACATCCTCCTCACATCTTTCTTGGTGAGTTTCCTTGACTTCCCACCAAACTTCTTAACATAATGAGCCACCTCGCTTGCCGATAGCTCATCTTCACTACTAGATGAGTCTTCCTCGGATTCAAATGAGGAAGACACTTCTTTCTTCTCCTTCTTCTTTTTGTCCTTCTTTCCTACAAAAAGAGCTATACCCTTCTCTTTGGATGAAGTGTTAGCTTGTGTTGGATAGATGTGGTTCGCTAGAGGGGGGGGGTGAATAGCGAAAAACCTTTTCCTTTTTTTTTACGTTCGTTAAAACTCGAGAGATAATTAATTGCAGCGGAAATGTAAAGTAAAAAGAGACAATGAAGTTTTTACTTGGTTCGTAGCCTTTGGCTACTACTCCAAGGCCCTAGTGGTCCTTGACCACGTACGGAGGGCAAAAGCACTAAAGGAACTCCTCCTCGTTGGAGGTAGGAGTTAATCGATACAAGAAGGAAAAAGCTTGAGGTAGAGGGACACTCCCCCTCTCCTCGTATACGATAAAAGCTCCAAAAAGAAATGAACTTAAATAAGATCTAAAAAACCGACGTTACAATAAGAAAGAATTTAAGACCTAGATGTCGGAGAGAAAGCACTTCGTGGTCGAAAAGTTGTAGCTTGGCGGAGGCTTTTTGGAAGCTTTAGAATGATTATTGAAACCCTAGGTTTGGCCCTCCTTTTATAGCCTTTGAGCCCCTTTTCGAGAGGAACCCTAGCCAATCACAATTGAGCACCAATCTCCTTGAAATGGGGTGATAAGCCTTGACTCCTCAAATCTGATCATTGACCATCACGATCGATGGCCATCATCACGATCGATGGCAAAGATCCCGAGTGCCGACCTCCTAGCGATCGATTGACGCACTGAGTCCTCCAAGCCGGCACGATCGATGCTTGCTGCAAGTCAAAGTTAGCTCAACAAAAACATAATTTCGACGGTCGTCGACCATCCGATCTCGACCTAGACCATCTATAGGATGTCTTTGGTCGGATCTACGCTTAAGATCATCCCCATAAAGAGGATACGACCTCACTTACGCTCACACACACGAGCTTACCTCGACACTTACATGTTGCTTTTGCTTTCGGCCTTCCACTCGATTCCTTCGGCTCCCTCCGAAGTCACTCAAGTGTCGCCCGACCACCACGGCTTCCTCCGGGTGTCGCTAGCCTTCAGCTCCAGCTATATCAATCTTCTGCATACTCGATTCAGCTCGTGAGATAACGACATGAGCTTAACTTTGTATCGTTTGCTATAATCAAAACTTAGGTTTGACTTAGGTGCCTACTGCACCAACAATCTCCCCCTTTTTGATTTATGGCAAACCCACATACAAAGTTAAGAAAAAAACAAATTAAGTGCATTAAGTAAAATGAGCAAGAGATATGCATGAATGTGGAGTAAAAACTCTTTTTCAAGTGCTCCCCCTTGAGGAATCCTCCCCCTTGACCGAGGGTGAGTACTTGAGAAAGGGTTTTAACTCTCCCCCTTGATATTTGCTACTAAAAAGGAATTAAGTGACCGAAATTACTTAATATTGGCCATAGTGTTTAAAATAAATTTTAAGTTAAGAAAAAATTGATTTCTTAACCTTGGCCTTTACTTCTATTTTGTTAACAAGTTAAGTAAATTACTTTTTGTTAACAAGTTAAGTAAGAGTTAAGTAAATTATTGTATTGTTAACGAAAACAAGTTAACTAAATGTGTTTAAGTTAAGAGTTCCCTTAACTTGTTTTGTTAACTTAAAGTTAAGTAAGCCTTGGCCATAAAAAAAATTGATCCCTTAACTTTGGCCTTTTTCTCCCCCTTTTGCCATATATCGAAAAGAGTGAGGATGTGTGTGGAATAAAAAAATAAGTTTTAATTTTAAAGTCCAAGCATGTTCCACATTATTTTGAAAATAATATACTGAAAATAGGTTCATCTATAAAATGTTCGACTCATATTTGGCTTGATTGATATGAAGGATCAACCAGTCCTGGTCAGAGTCGGTTAGTATGTATGATTATACTCCATGGTTCATAGCGATGCACTAGCTCTACATCTAGAACCAGGAGTATGGTCCTAACATCTCACGCCCATCTATGTGGCTAAGTACACAAACACATTAGTCCTATGTGTTGTGAGATGTATTGGCTCCTTAAATCTATAGGTGCATGATATCTAAGGTATGTCCTATGCTAGTTCCATAATAATGAAATTAAAGAAATAGTAGTAAGAACATATAATTTGCAAGTACCTATTCTATTACGCACATGCCCAATTTTCGTCTTAATAGACTAAATTCGGCTTCGGGTAGGGGTTTAGTAAATAGGTCTACTAGGTTAGACTTCGAGTCAACATATTCGAGTTGTATGGAGCCGTTGGCTACATGTTCTCGAATGAAATGGTGTTTTACCTCTATATGCTTTGTCCTTGAATGGCATATAGGGTTCTTAGTTAGATTTATCGAACTTATGTTGTCTACAAAAATTTTAGTTTTGATGAAGTCCAACCCAAAGTCTCGGAGAGTGTGTTTCATCCAAAGAAGCTGAGTTACACACTCACCCATCGCAACGTATTCGGCTTCGGTGGTAGATAAGGCAACACAATGTTGCTTCCTACTGCACCAACTCACTAGACTCGAGCCGAGTAGTTGACAACAACCACTCGTGCTCTTTCTATCGAGTTTACTACCGGCATAATCCGAATCGGAGTAGCCGATTAGTTCGAACTCCGTAGATCTAGGGTACCAAATACCAACGTTAAGTGTACCCTTAAGATATCTAAGGATACGCTTAACTAGGGTTAGGTGAGACTTCTTAGCACAGGTTTGAAACCTGGCGCACATACTTACTGCGAATAGGATGTCGGGTCGACTCGCAGTTAAGTATAGGAGACTTCCTATCGCGCTCCTATAGTACTTTAAGTCAATGGACTTACTTTCTAGGTCTTCTCCTATGTTAACATTAATCGCCATTGGGGTGTTTATTATCTTAGCGTCTTGCATTCCAAATCTTTTAATTAACTCCTTAGTGTATTTTTGTTGATATAGGTATATACCATCCTTAGTTTGTTTAATTTGTAGACCTAAAAAGAAACTTAACTCGCCTACCAAGTTCATTTCGAACTCACTTTCCATGAGCGAAACGAAATCGTTTAGTAAGGCTGAGTTAGAGGTTCCAAAAATTATATCGTCTACGTAAATTTGAGCTATGAATATTTCTTTACCTAAGGTTTTTACGAAGAGAGTTGGGTCAACTAAGCCTTGGTTAAACCCTTTTGACTTAAGATGGATTGAAAGTCTCTCGTACCAAGCTCGAGGAGCGTGTTTAAGTCCATAGAGAGCTTTCTTAAGTTTTAGAACATGGTCGGGTTTATCTAGATTTTCGAATCCGGGGGATTGGCTAACATAAACTTCTTCTTTAATGTATCCATTTAGGAATGCCGACTTAACATCCATTTGAAATAGCTTAAATCCTCGATGTGCGGCATAAGCTAGCAACATTCGAATGGATTCGAGTCTAGCTACTGGGGCATAGGTTTCGTCGTAATCTAAGCCTTCGACTTGACTAAACCCTTTGGCGACTAACCTAGCCTTGTTTCTAACTACTTCACCTTTATCATCAAGCTTATTTCGAAACACCCACCTTGTTCCAATTATCGTTTTGTCTTTAGGTGGTGGTACTAATTCCCACACTTCATTCCTAGTAAATTGAGCTATCTCTTCTTGCATTGCAATAATCCAATCGGGATCAAGAAGAGCTTGTTCAATTGATTTGGGTTCTATCTTTGAAATTAAGGAAATTTGACTAAGGTTCCTATAGGATGCTCTAGTTCGAACTCCTAGATTAGGATCTCCTATCACTTGATCGATAGGGTGGTTAGTATGAATCCTAGATTGGGTTGGGTTTGTGTCACCTAATGCTTGATCAATGGGGTGACTTGGTTGAACACTAGTTTGACTCGGATCACTTGTCACTTGGTCGACAAGAGAAGTTGGTTGATGTGGATTAGACTCGATCTCAGGGTCGGAGACGAGTTTGGTATCAGTGGGCTCAACACTTGGGGTCATTATGGGTTTTGTAGGTTCGGGTACTTCATCGAACACTACATTAATAGTCTCTTCGACTTTAAGGGTATCGTGGTTATATACCCTATAGGCCCTACTCGTGGTTGAGTATCCTAAGAAGATTCCGATGGAGGTTTTGGATTCGAATTTCCCTAGGTGGTTCTTAGTGTTTAAGATATGTACTTTACATCCAAATACCCTAAAGTACTTGATGTTGGGTACTTTATTGTGATAAATCTCGTACGAGGTCTTAAGGTGCCTCTTTACCATAAGGATCCTATTCTGGACATAGCAAGCCGTGCTAACGGCTTCTGCCCAAAACCTATCAGGTAGGTCGTATTCGTTCAACATGGTCCTAGCGGCTTCTTGTAGAGTTCGGTTTTTCCGCTCCACTAGGCCATTTTGTTGAGGGGTCCTAGGGCAAGAGAATTCATGGTGGTATCCGTTTAGGTTACAGAAGTCGGTGAACCTTTGATTTTCGAATTCACCACCATGATCGCTTCTAAGTCTTTTAACCTTAAGGTTTTTTTGATTCTCGATTAATTTGAATAGATTGATTAATTGATCTAGGGTATCATTTTTATATTTAATGAACCTAACCCAGGTAAACCTGGAGTAGTCGTCAATTATGACTAAGCAATATTGACTTCTATTGAGTGACTTGGCTCCATGTGAATCGAATAGATCCATATGCAGAGGAGCTCAAGTACACTTGAGGTTCGTTCTTGGTTAGTTAACTTGTGTTGTGTCCTAGGTTGTTTTCCTTGTTGACAAGCATTACAGATTTTATTAACCAAATTGTTGAGGTTGGGTAAGCCTCTGACTAAGCCACTCTGACTCATCTTGCGGACGAGTCTTGGGTGCGAGTGACCGAGTCGTCAGTGCCACAACCATGATTCCTCTTCCTGTGTCATAAGACATTTGGCTGAGGATTTGATTAAGTTAATTGTATAAATGTTATTTGTCCTAGTTCCTTTGAGTATTGTTTTAGCTATTTTATTTGTTTTAATTACACATTCATTTTCTAAAAATACGACCTTATAGTTATTGTCACATAATTGGCTTACGCTAAGCAGGTTATATTCAAAATTCTCTACAAGTAATACATTTTTAATAACAAAATTCGAGTTAAGCTCGATATCACCTAATCCGATGATTTTGAGCTTGCCGTTATTCCCAAAGGCTACCGATCCTTGTCATTTGAATCGAAGCTTCGTGAATTTGAGTTGATCCCCGGTCATGTGTCGGGAGCAACCGCTGTCCAACATCCATTGATCCTACACACAAGGTGGTTGGATTGGATGTTAGATTTTTTTTAAAAAAAAAATTGGTTGTAAGTTGTTAAACCTAGGTCATCTCACCTGTGTCTATATGATCAAGCATATTATACTTATGTATTTTTTTTTGTGAGATGACTTCCAATTAAGTTGATTAAGTACATTTAGGTTCAAGTAATTTTATGTTAGATTTGGATTTGACCCTAGGCTTGTCAAGTTTACCTTTTCAAGATCATGGCTTCCAGGTCGTGGCGAGGCACAGGGGCCTTCTTTTATCGGATCATCGACCACTTCCTTAGACAAAGCCATTTTCAAGAAAATGATGACTTGACTCACCTAAGACTATTTCCTAGTCTAACTGGTTATTTTTGAAAAGAGGCTCCCCGAGGCTCAATCTTTTCGAAGGATTTTAGTTGGTTATGTACGTGTTCTAAGTGAGTTCACAAGTTTTAAAGCACAAACTTTCTAAGTTAAAGCATGTAATTTCTAAGTTAAAGCACAAACTTTCTAAGTTAAAGCATGCAATTTCTAAGTTAAAGCACAAACATGTTTTGTACTGGCTCCCCCTAGACCGTTGAATCGGTTCGGTCTATCCACATAGTGGATTTGGTCCTTGGGAACCCAGTACAGGTTGGATCCTAGAGTTGAAATCAAAAAGTTCTTAGGGACCCATGCTTGGACATGTTTCCTATGTCGACTTACAATCGACATATACGACCTATTAGTCGTGTTTGAGTTAAACCCTAGTCCAGCCTTGTTGTACACGGCCCTTTGAGATCCAAGTAGGAGGTCAAGTCCTTTGGATCCCGAAGTGAACCTTTCCAACGTGTTCCTAAGATCTTCAACTTGACTTTTCAAGAGAGAGTTCTCAACTTCGAGCTTTTCATCTCGAGTTGGGTCCTCTTCTCGAACTTGACTAGTCGAAGAGGTTAGGGAGACCTTGTGTTTGAGGAGTTTGACCTCCTCAATCAGAGTCTCGACCTTGGACTCGGACTTAACTAATTTCCTAGACAAAAACCTAACCGTATTATGTAAAGTATTAAATAAAGTTCGACTCACTTTAAGGATATCTTTTGAACCGGATGTGTATCCGTGGCTTGACTTGAAGGTAGCTTCGTAGTTCGAGTCATCCTCAGGTTCTGACTCAAGTTCAGGTTCGGTCTCCGTGTCTGACTCAATCGATTTCGCCATGAAGACGTGGTCTTCGTCTTCTTCAGATGACGCTTCTTCCCATGTCGCGTTGAGGGCCTTCTTGTGCTTAGGTGCTTGGTGGTTGAGCTTGGGGCACTCGGACTTGATATTTCCAAACCTGTTACACTCATAACACCTAATATTAGAACTTTTAGCCTTACCTTGGTTGGGTCGAGTCGTGGTTCGCTTTCGTCCCTTGGCTATCCTTCGAGCTAGGTTCATTAGTTCGGCAGTCAACTCCGGGTCAACTTCTTCTTCGGACTCGTCTTCCTCCTCGGTTGGTGGTGGCTTGCTTGCGATTTTCTTCTTCTTTGAACCTGCAAACAAGGCTATACCCCTCTCGGGTTCCAAGTTGGACTGCTCATGTAATTTGAAATCTGAAAAGAGTTCATCTAACCTAATTTTAGAAAGATCCTTGGAGACCTTGTAGGCGTCGACCATGGATGCCCACAAGGTAGTCCTCGGAAAAGAGTTTAGAACATACCTTATAAGGTCGCAGCTTTTACCTTTTGCCCGATTGTTGACTATGTCTTGGACCCGGGCGTGGAGTTGCGTCGCGGACTCGTGTTCCTGCATTTTTAGGTTATATAGTTTATTGAAAAGAAGATCACGCTTACATACCTTGGCTTCATCGGTCCCTTCGTGTAGCTCCACTAGTTTTGTCCAAAGATCTTTTGCGCTTATGAAGGGGCCGACGCAATTTAGCTCCTCCTTGGATAGGCCGCATTGGAGGATTTGTGTTGCCTTGGCGTCGGCTTTGACTTGTCGTTTTGTCGCAATGGTCCATTGATCATAATCCAAGGAGTCACCCACTTCATTAGTCGGAAGTGTGAAACCCGTTTGGATTATGATCCACATATCGATTTGGGTTTTGAGAAAGCATTCCATCCGACCCTTCCAATAATGGAAGTCATCTCCGTTGTAAAACGGAGGTCGGACGGTGCTAAAACCCTCGAGATGGGCCATTAGAACAAAAAACAAGGAGACTAAAAAGAGGACCTAGTAATGACAAAAACACATGAAAGTACCAAGACTTGCGTCTTGGATTAGTAGTGTGGGAAATAAAAAGAAACAAACGAAAAATAGAAAGTTAAGCAAAGAAATAAGAACCTAAATAAAAAGTAAGTACTCACAACCTTTGATGTCCCTGAAAGGCTAATAAACGTCAATGTTTGAGGATGAAAACAACTTGTTATGGGGGTAAACCCCTATAAGAAGTGTAGATCTCTGCGAGGGCTTCGATTAGGTAGGTAGACCGTGTCGTGGGTCAACTTGTACGAAAAGTTATGCCCGTTTGACCGTCGGCTACTCCAAAAGCGAATACTTGCAAAACAAAACCAAACGAAGAGTACCAAGACTTCGTCTTGGATTAGTAGTGCGGGAAAAAATTTAAGCGAACGAAAAACAAATCTGAAAAAAAAATGTTAGATTAGTGGTTTCACCAAATCTAAGCGCCCCCGGCTCTGATACCAATTGTTGGATCGATGCGGTTCGCTAGAGGGGGGTGAATAGCGAAAAACCTTTTCCTTTTTTTTACGTTTGTTAAAACTCGAGAGATAATTAATTGCAGCGGAAATGTAAAGTAAAAAGAGACAATGAAGTTTTTACTTGGTTCGTAGCCTTCGGCTACTACTCCAAGGCCCTAGTGGTCCTTGACCACGTACGGAGGGCAAAAGCACTAAAGGAACTCCTCCTCGTTGGAGGTAGGAGTTAATCGATACAAGAAGGAAAAAGCTTGAGGTAGAGGGACACTCCCCCTCTCCTCGTATACGATAAAAGCTCCGAAAAGAAATGAACTTAAATAAGAGCTAAAAAACCGATGTTACAATAAGAAAGAATTTAAGACCTAGACGTCGGAGAGAAAGCACTTCGTGGTCGAAAAGTTGTAGCTTGGCGGAGGCTTTTTGGAAGCTTTAGAGTGATTATTGAAACCCTAGGTTTGACCCTCCTTTTATAGCCTTTGAGCCCCTTTTCGAGAGGAAGCCTAGCCAATCACAATTGAGCACCAATCTCCTTGAAATGGGGTGATAAGCCTTGACTCCTCAAATCTGATCATTGACCATCAGTCGACTGATGGCCATCATCGATCGATCGATGGCGACATCGAGTGCTAACCTCCTGATGGATCGATTGACGGCAATGAGTCCTCCAAGTCGGCGATCGATGTTTGCTGCAAGTCAAAGTTAGCTCAACAAAAACATAATTTCGACGGTCGTCGACCGTCCGATCTCGACCTAGACCATCTATAGGATGTCTTTGGTCGAATCTACGCTTAAGATCATCCCCATAAAGAGGATATGACCTCACTTACGCTCGCACACACGAGCTTACCTCGACACTTACATGTTGCTTTTGCTTCCGGCCTTCCACTCGATTCCTTCGGCTCCTTCCGAAGTCACTCAAGTGTCGCCCGACCACCACGGCTTCCTCCGGGAGTCGCTAACCTTCAGCTCCAGCTATATCAATCTTCTGCATACTCGATTCAGCTCGTGAGATAATGACATGAGCTTAACTTTGTATCGTTTGCTATAATCAAAACTTAGGTTCGACTTAGGTGCCTACTGCACCAACAGCTTGTTCATGCAATTCAAATTCACAAAATAACTCATCTAACTTAACCAAAGAGAGATCCCTAGAGACCTTATAGGCATCTACCATTGAAGCCCATAAGGTTGTTCTAGGGAAGGCTTGGAGCACATACCTTATAAGGTCTCGGTTGTTGACCTTCTCACCTATTACATGTAGTCCGTTGACTACTTCTTTGAAGCGATTGTGCATTTTGCTCACGGTCTCATTGGTCTTCATGGAGAAACTTTGAAGTTGGCCAATTAGGAGATCTCTCTTGGCTCTTCTTGTTTCCTTGGATCCCTCGTTGAGCTCTATCAACTTCTCCCAAAGCTCCTTCGCCGATTCGAATGGCCCCACCTTGCTTAGTTGTTCTTTTGACAACCCACATTGAAGTGTGGTTGTTGCCTTGGTGTTGGCTTGAGCCTTCTTGGTCATGTCTCTCGTCCAATCCTTGGTTGGTATGGGTGCTCCGTGTTCATCGACCGGCTTCTCGAAACCATCTACAATGCTAAACCAATTTTCAATATCATTCATAAGATAATACTCCATCCTACCTTTCTAGTAGCTGAAGTCATTGTCGTCGAAGAACGGAGGCCTCGCCGTGCTATACCCCTCTTGGAAAGCCATCTTGCTCCGGTTGATTGTTAGATCTTCTGATGCGATCCGGGCTCTGATACCACTTGTAGGGGATCGATTGGAAGCTAAAGGGGGGTGAATAGCTCGTTTTCGTTTCTACAAGAGTGGTTAGCGGAAGCACAACAAATACAATATAAATAAAAACGAAAGCATGATGCTAACAAGGCCTTTATGTGGTTTGGAGATAATGCTCCTACTCCATGGCGACCCTTAAGGTGGATCAACCCAAGCGATTCCACTAAGAAGCTTTCTCTTTTACAAACCCTCCTCTTCTTACAAAGGATGTAGATGAAGATTAGAGAGGAGGAGGAGAATTAAACACTTGAAAGCGTTAGAAAACTTGTGGGGGCTTGAGAGAAAAATCAGAATATAAGCATTAGCCCTCAAAGCCACCATCAGCCCTCTTTTTATAGAGAGAGAGTTGTTTTTCCCGTTGGGCTACCATCAGTCGACTGATGTACAGCATCAGTCGACTGTCGCCGAAGCCAACGGCTTCTGACTAGGCAGATCCGCGGAGATACGCAACCATAATTTCCAATGGCTGCCTGATCAGTCGACTGATGAAGCGATCAGTCGAGTGATCACCGCGTAGAGTCGAGTGAGACTTCATTCTGTGCCCATCTTTCGCAAGATCATCGCCGACCGCCAAGATTGGCAATAACCGACGATCAACGATCGCCATGAATAATTCATACTTGATTTTACCCCCTAGACCTAGACTCAACCTTCTAGCTCTTCCTTAAGCCTTGCACCTCCAGGATCCCTCTGAGTCCGCGACTTGTTCATCCTTTGCGCTTTGCTTCCAAGAGCTTCTTTCGGTTTTGTCATGTCTTGGGTTTCCCTTTGCCAAAGCGTGCTTGGACTTTACGCCGCCAAGAATACATGCTTGGACTTACGCTGCCAAGATTTGCCTTTGGACTTCCTTTGCCAAGATCACACTTGGACTTTGTCTTTACCATGTCTTCATACTTGGATTTTTCCTGTCACTTAAACACATTCACAATTAAATCACAAAACATTGTCTAACTTAGATGATTATCCAAACATCAACACATATAAATGCTTGGGGCATTGTTGCACCAACAGGCATGACGGCTAGGACGGCATGCCGAAGCCCTAAAAAGCTTCGGTAACCCGCAACGGGGAGGAGGAAGCCCACCGGAGGTCCACGACTTGCACTTCAACGCCGAAAAGAAGACCACGAAAGCATTGTAATTCTTTGTTCCTGCATTTTATTCATTATGTATTCGAACATAGACATGCTTTGTGATTCTTCCTTCATATACATGGAGTAGTACTTTCGATTCTAGGATTAGGGAATAGCTTGTGTACACATTACAATGTTGGTTCATGTTAAATTCTGCCTTTGGATTTGATTTGAAAATTGGTAGTTGTTCTTTACTATATCTATGTGTGTTTGGCTTTCTATCTGCTGTGCTTAGGCGATACGAGAGGTGACAACCCTCGCATCTAACATTTAGGGGATTTTATACAAGGAACCTAGGGGTAAACTTGACCTTCTGTAACTATGGGTAGAAGGGTGTGGTGGGATTGGAAATGGTTCACTGTAGGGATTGATTTGGCATCCTCGTACCGTCTATCCTGTCTTTTTAGGTGGAGATAGCTCCCGGTAGATGCGGCGGCTCTGCGGGAGAGTATATGATGTCCCTTCCACAAAACCATAGCTAAACGTCTAGACAACGCCAATTGACAACATTATTTTGTGATGCACAAGTGAAACCGAAGTCCTAGAATCACCTTTGAAGACCTCGGCACACTCCTTTCCTCCTCCGTGTGACACCATATAAAGTAAAGTCCACCTACGGCTCTCACCACCCAAAACCTCTTAGAGTTATGTCCGAAGAATTACAACCACTGAATATATTGGTATTCGAATCCCAGTCCCTATGGGATCGATAATCTTTATTACTTGACGACATCCGTGCACTTACGGGCGTTGAGCGCGAGCACGCGCTTTGAGTCCTCGACGATCTCCGTCGCGAGATTTGAGGTCGCGTTCGTGCGCATCAGCAGTCGTGTGCACCTTGCATCTATGCGATTTTTTCGAAGGTCAGTCGAGGCGCTGGCTCGACTGCTCATGTTAAATGTCACGACTTTCTCTCCTGCAGTCGAGGGGCTAGTTGGAACTCCCTTGCTTCTGTTCGCTGTTGCCAACTGTCAGTGAGGCGCCAGCTCGACTGCACCAGCCGAAGTGACGGTCGAGTCCGCCTCGTGTCTATCGGCTTCTGTCAAAGGCTAGTCGAGTCGCTAACTCGACTGCCCAGTTGAACTGCCGGTTGAGTCTGCCTCTTCTGTCTGCTTGAGCCTAGTATCAGTTAAGGCATTGCCTCGACTGCCTCAGTCGAAGAGTCGGTCGAGGTGCCGACTCGACTGTAACTTCTTCTACAGCTGCCGAGCTCCACTTGCTCCTGGGACTAAGATCACCAGTCGCTACCTCCTTGGCTAGCAACAATTGAGGTGTTAACTCATTGTTGTCCTTATGACCCATTGTTTCAGTCAACTCTAAGACTAAAGCATGCCTAGTAAAGACTCTACCCAGAGACCCTTTACCTACCAATACTCCGACCTCCAGCCATTCTTGGACTTTTCACCTTGCCACTTCCGCAAGGAATTTTTTGCCTGCCAAGGAATTACCCATCTTGGACTTTTCACCAAGGTCCACCCTTGGATTTCTCATATGCTAAGGAATTACCCATCTTGGACTTTTCACCAAGGTCCACCCTTGGATTTCTCATCTACCAAGGAATTAACCATCTTGGACTTTTCACCAAGGGTCCACCCTTGAATTTCTCACTTGCCTAGACCTTTGTTTACATAAACCTTTTTTTACTTAAACATTTGTCAAACACCAAAACATAACTTGGAGCATCAGCTCCAACACCAGTTGCCCTAGCATCAGATCAGTGACCAGTTGCTCGTTCAATACTTCTATAAGGGACTGCTTCTACTGGATAGGTGTATGATAGATGCAGTTAGTTGAGAGGCATTAGTTAACAAGACTCCGAATGAGGCCCGAGAGCTTATTGCAAATATGGCAGAGAACTCATAGTAGTTTGGGAGCAGAGCGATAGTGACTAGAGGGGTGAGTGAGGCTCACCTGGCTTTTACTGATTAGGCAGGGATGAAGAATTCTTTACAGGAGCTTACATCATTAGTTAGACAGTTGGCTCTGAATCAAGCAAGTCATTCTTCTGCAGTGCCTATGCAGCCTATGAGGGTTTGTGGTATTTGTTCGAGTCTAGAGCATCCTTTTGATTCATGTCCTTCACTCCAGCAGGATGAAGCAGTAGCAATGACAAATCAGTTTCCTTCTAGACCTCAGTATCAGCATCAGTATTAGCATCAGTATCAGCCTTAGTATCAGCAGTAGCATTCTAGATATGATCCGATGTCTGCTACTTATAATCCAAGATAAAGAGATCATCCAAATATGAGGTATGAGAATGCATTCTATCAGCAACTATTTTAGTTAGGACCAGCGTTTCAGAGTCCCCCAGTCATTCAGAGTAACCCAGTATAGATCAGACCTCCTGCTCAGCCAGTCAGAGCTGTGTCTCCCAGTTCTAGTTCAAATTCAAAAATAGAGGATCTTATGCAGCAGTTTTTGGTACATCTGCAGCAGTATTAGCAGAAGATAGATGCATCTATTCAGAGCATAGAGAGACAGATCAACCAACTTGCATCTAACATTAATCAACTACAGTCATAGGGGTCTAGTCAACTACCATCTTAAACCATCCCAAATCCTAAAGGGAACATCAGTTCGATTACATTGCGGAGTGGTAGAGTTACCTCGGACCCTGTAGCATCAGTACCATATCCAATTGTTGATTCTAGCAGTGCAGAGCAAAGCAGAGCAGAGCAGGATCCATAGTCATGACGATCTGAGTCGCCAGTTCCATTACCATTCCCTCATAGGCCAGTGTAGCCTAGGAAGAGGTTTTGTGAAGAAAAGGCTAGGGAATTCCAGGATCTTATAGAATTGTTCAGCAAGGTGGAAGTCAATGTTCCTTTGTTGACAATGATCGAGCAGATTCCCAAGTATGCCAAGTTTCTAAAAGATTTGTGTGTTCACAAGAAGAAGCTGAAAGGGAATGAGTTGATCAGAGTAGGAAAGAATGTATCAGCACTCATTCAGCCTTTGCCCCAGAAGTGTGCGGATCCAGGAGTTTTTACTGTACCTTGCGTGATTGGGAGCTATGTGTTCGAGGATGCGATGTTAGATCTAGGAGCTTCCATAATGTGATGCCAAGGTTAATTTTTCGTTCACTGGGTATTGTACCCTTGCAGTCGACAGGTGTAGTAATTCAGCTAGCCAACCGTAGTCAGACTCACCCAGCTGGGGTTATAGAGGATGTGTTGGTTAAGGTGAGAGAGCTTATATTTCCTGCAGATTTTTATATTCTTGACATGGAGGGTGATACACAGCATAGCAGAGCTCCACTTATTTTGGGAAGACCTTTCCTTAAGACTGCCAAGACCAAGATTGACATGTATGCAGATACTTTTTCTATAGAGGTGGGAGATACAGTAGTCCGGTTCAGTATTTTGGACGCTATGAAGCACCCGATTGAGGATCATTCTATTCTTAGTGTGGACATAGAAGTCGAGCTGGATGACATGGATTTTATTTCTGAGTCTATTTTTCATTTGGATATCTCTGCACCTTGTACATTTTGTTGTGATTTTAATGATTCTGATGATTCTGATATTGATGAAGATTTGTTAGGACCTATCTGTGCGCCCTTTTATGTAGACAGAAACATGGAATGTGTAGGGACTTTGCGCTCTTCAAGAGACACCCCAAGAATCACTTCCATCATATGTGCAATCACAGAAGCTTGAATTGAAGCCTCTTCCCGAGCATTTAAAGTATGTGTATTTGGATAAGGATGAGCAGTGACCCGTCATTATTGCCTGAGATCTAGAGACAAATCAAGAGTACATATTAGTAGATCTTCTGAGGTAGCAAAGGAAAGCTATTGAGTGGATGCTTGCAGATATCCCAGGTATCAGTCCTTCGATCTGTATGCACAGGATTCACTTGAAAGAGGATGTAAAACTAGTCAGACAAGCACAATGATCGCTTAACCCACTGATTCTAGAGGTGGTAAAGAAGGAAGTGACAAGGCTTTTGTAAGTGATATATGAGAGATGTCCTAAGGCAATTGCCTTATGGTTGTACCATTTATTTGATAAATGAAGATTCACTATTTGAGTATACATATTTTCATGTATTTGATTGGATCTTAAACTCATTTGCTGAATGTCCACAATACGATTCACAGCATGAGAGAATTTGTGATTGGATCACAACTAGTTAGTATCTCTACATATGTAATTGTGGTGTATTGGAACTATCCCTAGTCAATGAATTGATGTATTTGTACACCATTAATTCTGTTGAGACTAGCATGACTTATACTCTTTGGTTTATCCAAGCAGCTATTCCACACTGGCTGGAGACATTGGGATGTCCGGAGTTAATTGTGGATACTAGTTATGGTAACTAGTTCATTGGAGTGACTAGCTGTAAGACTTCATATGGTTCTCTGCATATATGGATATGTCAATGAAGTTCTTACTGTAGCTTAAGTGTGATGTTCCTTTGACTTACGGTATTCAAGTCATCTTGGTCATGTAGACTTATGCTTTGACATCTTAAGCAAACATCTCTGAGGAGATGTGGACCCAGGATGATTGGGTATAAGTCGAAATGGTCGAAGGTATTTGAATAGCCTACAGAGGATTCACCACTCCTTGCAAGGAGATGTATACCCTATGGCCTCTCGTCGGATTGTTACTAAAGTCTTTGGCCAAAGCATTACATCTTTAGAGTATGGTACTCTTGGATACATGTGCAGTAACTAGAATCCACAGGACGAGGAAGTAAATACTTGGGTTAGGTGTGACGTAGTCAGCCTAGTGGGGACTGACACTATAGACCAAGTCCTGAACCAAGTGAGTATAAAATGAGTAAAGGGAATGGGGCATGATTCATTGTAGCTGCTGAAGAGTTTTAGAAATGATTTTGGGATCAACCGTTGATTTTTCGGTTAATTGGATATCATGATGTACTACTAGGTGTCACTCATGATCATTCTATAAGTAATGGTTAATTATAGACGGCCAATATAAATCGGGAATCTATTTGGTCACACGCACAACGAGCGTAATCCGAAGGATTTAAAACGAGCTTGAGAATAGGATTCTCAGATTGAGAGAGACTTGGTTTGGTCGGACGAAACAAAGAGTGAGTATGAAATTGTTTCAGTCGCATCGGAAGCATGGATGGGCCGAGTCTTATGAAGACATGATGGATGAACCAAATTGATTTTGTTCTAATCCGATGGTGGAAAATAAACCAAAGGGGTTTAGTTTGTTTAAACGAATGAACCAAAGTTGGTTTGGTTTATTTCAACTTAGAATACACCAATGCGGTTTGGTTTATTTTAACTTAAGTTATTGGAGCGGGTTAACGGGATTTGGTTGTGAACCAATAACCACTAGGAGAAGGTTTCATGATGGTCAAGAAACACATGCTCTATAAAATACGGCTTAAGGGTTTTGGAAACCCTAATCAACTAATTGAGTTGTCGCCCACCCTAGGAGACGAGACCTTGCTCTTGCAGCCCAAGGGGTTGCCGCCCATCTCTTGTGCCGCCGCCCAAGCTTGTTGCAGCTCCTCCTCCTTGCCGTCGGCCACCCACCATCCGCCGGCGTCTCCTCCGGCCATCCTCCCTTGGTCGCCGGCGACCAAGGAGCAACCGACCATTGATTGGCCAGCCATCTTCTCCACCAACACAAGCTGTCCAGTTTTGGACAGCTTGTTTCTCTCTTCATAAAGAGGTCGTTTGGTTGGTGTTTTGTGCTCCGAAAATGACCTATTTTCCGGGGATTGGATCTCCGGCAATCCTCATAGGTGGAGGACCAAGGTTTCGTCAATTGGTTGACGAAAACCGCTTCCGAGAAGCGAGTTCGTGGAGCTTGTTTTTAGATACGAATTTTGTTGGTGCAATCGGCCCAGTAGTACCTTGATGGTATTTTGATGATAGACAAAACTCATGACATGGGATTGTCATGGGAAAGTCCAACATGGGTTGGCATGGAAAATCCAAGCATGGAGCTTGGTGTGGGAAAGTCCAACATGGAGTTGGCATGGAAAATCCAAGCATGGAGCTTGGTGTGGGAAAGTCCAACATGGGGTTGGCATGGAAAATCCAAGCATGGAGCTTGGTGTGGGAAAGTCCAACATGGGGTTGGCATGGAAAATCCAAGCATGGAGCTTGGTGTGGAAGTCCAAAGCATTGCGAAGCCGTGCGCTTGGTGCATTTGGGAAGTCTTGAGGACTTGGTAAGTTCACTAGGCTCGGGGGTCCTTGAGTCGGTGAAGGATGGCATTGTAAAGCCGTGCGCTTGGTGCATCCGAGGGACCGCCGGACGGGGAGCGAATGGAGTGAGCCCAAAGGGAAGCATACTTCTAGGGCATGAGACGCGAAGGATGGCATTGCGAAGTCGTGCGCTTGGTGCATCCCAGGGACGTAGGCCGAGGGAAGAGAGCTTTGGTGGGGAACTCCATGAGGGATAAGGTGGACTTGGCCAAGTGGCTAAGACTGAGTGTCAGAGGCTCAAACATCGTTATGTTTGAGGTCTTGCCCAACATCAGTCGACTGGCATAGGTGTCGGTTCGACTGATCCAAGTCGACTAGAGTTCGACTGGTGTAAGGCTAGGGTTTTGTGCTTGCGATCGATTGCCATGGACATAGCGATCGGCCAGCGTCGGCAATGATCGCCGAGGGATGGCGATAACCGATGGGAGTGTCGCGAGCGAACGCCCGTAGCCGATCGGGCGACTATTAGGTCACCCGATCGGTGATGGGCATCATCGATCGACTAGTAGGTGATCCGCTTCGAACTTGTCCTGAGACAAGCGGCTACAGAGGGCGATCGATCGGGACCTTTGGCCGATCGCTAGGTGCGAAAACAGCTTGATGCAGGTTATAAATGGAGCACAAGTTGGAGGATTTCGCCAAGCCTTTTGTGAAGCTATTGGAGGGGAATTGCTGCTGCATTCCAGACCTTCAAGAGCCATCTAAAGCAAGCAACAAGCAAAGGATTCAAAGCAAGCGTTGTAAAGTGTTCTTTACATGTATTTCGTATTTGTCTTTGTATTGCTTGTATTTCATTACTTAGTGTAATTGCTTGTGAGAGGTTTCTCCACCTCCGATGTGTAGTCGAAAAGGAGTGTTATAGTTAGTGTCGTGCGCATAACTAGAGCTCGAGGAGCTTGCCCGTGGAGTAGGAACCATTCGGTTCCGAACCACGTATATCGTGTGTGTTTGCGTGTGCTTATTTGTCGTTAGTATTATTATTGTTTTATTGTTTTCGTTGCGCATTAACGACAATTGTAGACGAGCACGTACAACGAACGAACGAATTACGACATCCATCGTACGAGGGATATTCACCCCCCTCTAGCCGGTCGTATCGATTCCCTACAAGTGGTATCAGAGCCGAGGTCACTCTTCAAGGACTAACCGCCGCGAGAGCACTACAAATGGCCGGCTTCATCCATCCACCGAAATTCGATGGAGATTTTTCTTGGTGGAGGAAACGGATAGAGGTATATCTCGAAACCGATTTTGATTTTATGATTATTATAGAAAACGGTTTTAAGATGCCTAGGGACAAACACAACAAGCTCATTGAAAAATCAAAATGGACCCAAGACCAAATAAAAGACTTCAAGACAAATCTCAAGGTAATCAAGTTGATTAGTGATTTGTTACCTAACACTATTTGGTCTATATTGGGTGATTATAGGGATGCAAGGGAATTATGGAATAAGGTAATAAAATTCCAAGAAAATTCCCAACCGGAACAAGAGGAGGAGAATGCCGAAGAAGAACCCACAACATTTGAAAATGTTGATGATTTGGTGGAGACCTCCACCTCTAGCATTGAGGGGGAGGAAAGACAATCTTCCATCCTGGAGCAAGAACAAGAAGCATCCACATCCGGGAGAAGTGAAGATCATGAAGAGGCCTCCACCACCTCCCTAGGTAACTCAAGCGTTATTGTTTTAAATAAAAATCACATAATATGCTTTGAGTGTAGGGAGAAAGGGCATTATAAGAGCAAATGTCCTAAATTGGCTAAGGAAAAGGCATCAAGACCAAAAGTCAACCCAACGTCAAAGGATGCCGGTGTTCCCAAAATCAAGAGCAAAGAGCACATTGTGTGCTTCAAATGCAATCAAAAGGGACACTACCGAAGCCAATGCCCTAGGGGGAGGAAGAAAGGGCAAGAAAGTGCAACTCATATAGGGCGAGCTCCTAAAGCTAACCCTAAGGTACATTTAGTTAATGCACCTTTAATTCCTAGAGTTAAAAAGCATGCTAAGAATTATTTTAGCTCTCTTGCTATTATCAATGAAAAGCATGCTAAGAGAAACAATAAGGTGTATTGTCTAGGTGCCAAGCATGTTCATATGACTAAAGACAAACCTAGGACTCATAATTCTAGAAATATCTTGCCTAGGGAGTCAATTAGAAGAGTAGAAGAAAATTTGGGTATTAATCCCAAGAAGTCTAGGCACATGCCTAAGAAGAAGAGGTTTTCCCAAAGACCTAATGAAAATTCAAAAATGGGAAAATTAGAGCTAGAGAACCAAGTCTTGAGGACAAGACTTGAGAGAATGGAGAAAGCCCTTAGAATCATAGAAAATTCAATTCTAGGGTCAAATGCCCAAAAGTCAAGACCTAAGGTTCAAAAACGGTCTCAGGGCAAGGAAGGTTTAGGTGACAAACCTAAGCCCAAGAAGACTTATCATAATGTTCCATTTAATTATGGAACTATTTCTAGGTCTAGGAAAACCAAGGCTAATAGGGAAGTCATCCCTAAGTCTAGCCATGGTATGTGTTTAGTGGCTAACACCTCAAAGAAATCAAATGTAGCCACTAAGAAGGTCAATGGAGGAGTCACCTCTAGAGTTGACCTAGGAAAGACCCAAAAGACTATGGCTTCAAAGCCTAAAAGGGTCATTAGAAAGGTATCTAGGGAAGTTATCCCAAGAGAATACCTTGTTAACCCAAGGAGCTCCAATAGGTATTGGGTTCCTAAAAGCGTGATCGATTCACGCTAAATGGGTTAGGGTGTGTCAACCCTAAGTGGATGGGTAGTTAACCTAACCATAGTAGAGTTGACACATTAGGATGTACCAATATGCTTGAGAAGTTTAAAATAATTTAAATTGGCACAATTAGGTCATAGAGGCATTGGTGTGCCATTTTGGGTTTTTGGCACACTAGGGAAATGAATGGTTTAAGGCAAAGTGTATTTAATTCCTAGAAATGGCAAATTAATTTTAACACTTAGGTATTCTATACCTTAGTATATTTTACTTGCCATGTTTTATTTTCCTTGCCATGTCATGACATCATTTTCATTTTTATCTATAAAATGTCATGATCATGTTTAGATTTATGTTTAGATGTCATGTATGCTTAAGTTTCATTCACATGCCATGACATCATGATATTGGCATATGTTTTTATCTATATCATATCTATGCCATAATCACATCATGCATGAATTAAAATGGAGTTAAGGACTATGGCATGATTTGATGGGAATCAAAGAATATTGCCTTAGAAATATGCATGAGAACATAAACAAAACAAAAACCCACATCTCACAAAAATTTGACTTATATGTGTTTTGCACATCTAGATATTGGTGAGATGTTTAGGAAAAAGAAAATAAAGATTTGAAAAATATGTTGAAAACATTTTGAAAAACCTTGGTGAAGTCTATCTTTTGATAGCTATCACCATTGAATGGGATGATACAAAGAGGGCTCTTTATTGAAGCTTTTCTAAACTTTTGAACTTTGTATCAATCTCCTAATTTAGTGGGTAAAATAATTTTCCAATATTTTTCACCCATAGTGTTTAGGATAAGTATTATACTTATGCATTTTCGAGATTTTTAAAATTACGTATATTTACTTATGGATTTCGGAAATCCATTTTTGAAATGTCAAAATCAGAATCTGATCGATCGCCATGGATTGGCAATGATCGATGGGTGGCAACAACGATTTGATTTGCCGATAAGTGATTTCGGGTAAATCTTGTTGGTTAGGCCCATGTTCAGCTAGGTTAAGGTACCCTAACCACTCCTAACCCTAGGATATGCTTGGGAGAGCATTAGAGAGGGTGGAAATCCATTGGATATGGATTAGGAGTTGGGTTGAGGGTGAGTATCAATTTTAAGGTGGAAAAGAGTTCATTGTTGAACTTTGCCTTAATTTTGATTTGGTTAATGTTCCTATTGGCTTAGGGACTCTCCAAGGACATTGTTGGTGCAATGGTCAAGGGGGAGCAACCCTCTAGGGGGAGGTATCCATCATGGGAAGATGGATGTGTATTTCCTCATGGGAGGAAAATTGGGTTGCCTCTCTTTAAGTGATATGGGATCACTAGAAAGATTGTAGGCATGTGTTCCTCCAAGGGAGAGATTGTAAGATCTCATTGGGATATGAGACATTCATACCCTTGGGGAGGACCTTTTTGATGTAATGTCAAAAAGGGGGAGAAGTTACCAAGTTACCAATTAAGGTTCGTTGGAATTCTCATTGGGATATGAGAATTGCCAATATGGGAGAATTGGTAGACTTGAGATGGTAGTTTTGTCAATCATCAAAAAGGGGGAGATTGTTGGTGCAATCGGCCCAGAAGTACCTTGATGGTATTTTGATGATAGACAAAACTCATGACATGGGATTGTCATGGGAAAGTCCAACATGGGTTGGCATGGAAAATCCAAGCATGGAGCTTGGTGTGGGAAAGTCCAACATGGGGTTGACATGGAAAATCCAAGCATGGAGCTTGGTGTGGGAAAGTCCAACATGGGGTTGTCATGGAAAATCCAAGCATGGAGCTTGGTGTGGAAGTCCAAAGCATTGCGAAGCCGTGCGCTTGGTGCATTTGGGAAGTCTTGAGGACTTGGTAAGTTCACTAGGCTCGGGGTCCTTGAGTCGGTGAAGGATGGAATTGCAAAGCCGTGCGCTTGGTGCATCCGAGGGACCGCCGGACGGGGAGCGAATGGAGTGAGCCCAAAGGGAAGCATACTTCTAGGGCATGAGACACGAAGGATGGCGTTGCGAAGCCGTGCGCTTGGCGCATCCGAGGGACGTAGGCCGAGGGAAGAGAGCTTTGGTGGGGAACTCCATGAGGGATAAGGTGGACTTGGCCAAGTGGCTAAGATCGAGGCCTGGAGGCTCAAACATCGTTATGTTTGAGGTCTTGTTCGACATCACCGACCGCATAGGTGCCGGTTCGATCGATCCAAGTCGACGGGATCGACTCTTTGGAGTCACCGATCGGTGATGGGCATCATCGATCGGTGGTAGGTGATCCGTTGGAACTTGTCCGGCGTGGATCTCGCCGTTATGAGACAAGCGACTACGACGATCGGCCGGGGCAGTCGACTGGGGCCTTTTGGCAGTCGACTGCTAGGCGCGAAAATAGCTTGATGCAGGTTATAAATGGAGCACGAGTTGGAGGATTTCGCCAAGCCTTTTGTGAAGCTATTGGAGGGGAATTGCTGCTGCATTCCAGACCTTCAAGAGCCATCTAAAGCAAGCAACAAGCAAAGGATTCAAAGCAAGCGTTGTAAAGTGTTCTTTACGTGTATTTCGTATTTGTCTTTGTATTGCTTGTATTTCATTACTTAGTGTAATTGCTTGTGAGAGGTTTCTCCACCTCCGACGTGTAGTCGAAAAGGAGTGTTATAGTTAGTGTCGTGCGCATAACTAGAGCTCGAGGAGCTCGCCCGTGGAGTAGGAACCATTCGGTTCCGAACCACGTATATCGTGTGTGTTTGCGTGTGCTTATTTGTCGTTAGTATTATTATTGTTTTATTGTTTCCATTGCACATTAACGACAATTGTAGACGAGCACGTACAACGAACGAACGAATTACGACATCCATCGTATGAGGGCTATTCACCCCCCTCTAGCCGGCCGTATCGATTCCCTACAAATTTTGATTCGGATTGTGATCGTCTCTTGGATCACAACGTCTTCGACACGAGGCTAGTAACTCTTGCGAAGACGGAGCTCGTGGCTTTGTGAAGCTATCCCGAAGATACTCGGTGTGGATACGGATAGAGGTGATTCTAGCGAGGGTCGCTACGATTAATGTCATTCACGCTACACGTGATACTTCAGGTATAACTAGAATAAATTTCCTTTTATTGCAAAATTTAAAATAGCGATTATGTCTACACTTGTTGTATCCTCCATTGTTGGTGCAATAATGCCCCAAGCATTTATGTCTTTTGATGTTTGGATAATCATTTATAGTTAGACAATGTTTTGTGGTATAACTATGTATATGTCAAGTGACAGGAAAATCCAAATGTGAAGACTTGGTAAAAGAAAGTCCAAGTATGAACTTGGCAAGGGAAGTCCAAGGGAAGGTCTTGGCAGTGTAAGACCAAGCATGTAGTCTTGGCGGCGTAAAGTCCAAGCAGACCTTGGCAAAGGAAGACTAAAGGCAAGGTCTTGGCAGTGAAAGTCCAAGCATGTAGTCTTGGCGGCGTAAAGTCCAAGCAGTCCTTTGCCAAAAGAGAAACTCAAGACATGACAAAACTGAGGGAAGCTCTTGGAAGCAAGCACAAGGATGAAGGAGTCGCGGACTCGGAGGGATCCTGGAGCCGCAAGGCTGAAGGAAGAGCTAGAAGGTTAAGTCTAAGTCTAGGGAGTTGATTTCAAGTATGATTTAGTCATACTTGAAATATCAGTCAGCTGGATATTTTGTCTCAATGATCGATCACCACTGACCGAAGTTGGTCCGAGT
The DNA here is from genome assembly GCA_025175895.1 of Wurfbainia villosa. NCBI lineage: Eukaryota > Viridiplantae > Streptophyta > Magnoliopsida > Zingiberales > Zingiberaceae > Wurfbainia > Wurfbainia villosa. The sequence continues at coordinate 14,110,056 of CM045996.1, read as the reverse complement.
TCGTGGCCATCAATGATCGCTAGGATTTGGCAATGATCGGTCTACCATCACCGATCGTTATACCCTAGCAGTCGACTGTTATAAGTGGACATTGACACAGAAGGTTCTCCAGTCGAGTGATCACTTTGGGCACTCGACTGGTTACTCAATTAGTTGACTTATGGCATAATCAGTCGACTGATCAGAGTTTCGTTGGGAAGTGACGATTGTGTATCCGACTCGTCAGAAGCCGTTGGATGGCGACAGCTATAGCAGCAGTCGACTGATGTTCTACATCAGTCGACTGCTCGAGGCTCAACAGGAAAATCAACCCTCTCTCTATAAAAAGAGGGCATGGGGTGCTTGAGGAGGCTAGTGCTTATTTTCCAAACATACTCTCAAGCTCCCCACATTTTCTTAAGATTTCTAAGTGTTTTCAATCCTCCTCTTCACTAATCTTCATCTTCATCATTTGTAAGAAGAGGAGTGTGTTGTAAAGAAGTTTTCTTAGCGGAGATTTTCTTGGATTGATCCACCTTAATGATCGTCGTGGAGTAGGAGCATAATCTCCGAACCATGTTAAATTGTTTTTGTTAGCACTTGCATTTTTGTCTCTTTTTTTCTTTAGTATTCGATTTTGCTTCCGCTAACTTTGTTTGTAGAATTCAAGAGAGGTTGGCTATTCACCCCCTCTAGCCTTCCAATGATCCCCAACAAGTGGTATCAGAGCCCGGATTGCATTAGAAGATCTAACGATCAACCAGATCACGATGGCATTTCAAGAGGGATATAGCACGGCGAGGCCTCCATTCTTCCATGGTAATGACTTTGGCTATTGGAAAGGTAGGATGGAATACTATCTTATGAACGATATTGAAAATTGGTTTAGCATTGTAGATGGATTCGAGAAGCCGGTCGACGAATATGGAGCACCAATACCAACAAAGGATTGGACTAGGGAGATGGCAAAGAAAGTGCAAGCCAACGCAAAAGCAATGACCACACTTCAATGTGGTCTATCCAAGGAGCAACTATCCAAGGTCGGGCCCTTCAAATCTACAAAAGAGCTTTGGGAGAAGCTCATCGAACTCAACGAAGGGTCAAAGGAGACAAGAAGAGCCAAAAGAGACCTATTGATAGGTCAACTCCAAAGCTTCACCATGAAGACCAATGAGACCGTGAGCCAAATGCACGGTCGATTTAAGGAGGTAGTCAACAGACTACACGTAATAGGTGAAAATGTCAAAAACTAAGACCTTGTAAGGTATGTGCTTCAAGCTTTCCCTAGAACAACTCTATGGGCATCAATGGTAGATGCGTATAAGGTTTCTAGGGACCTTTCTTTAGTTAAGTTAGATGAACTTTTTTGTGAATTTGAGTTACATGAGCAAGCTAACACTTCTTCGAAAGAAAAAGGTATAGCTCTTGTTGTAGGAAAGAAGGAGAAGAAGAAGAAGGAGAAGAAGGAAGCCTCTTCATCATCTGAGTCGGAGGAAGAGTCTTCAAGTAGTGATGAGGAGCTATCGGCTAGTGAGGTGGCTCACTATGTGAAGAGATTTGGTGGGAGATCAAGGAAGCTCACCAAGAAGGATGTAAGGAGGATGTTTCAATTCTCAAAAGGTAAATCCTCTAGTAGTTCAATTTCTACTTCTAATGTTACTTGCTATGGTTGTAATAAAAAGGGGCACATCAAGACAAATTGCCCGGAGCTAAAGAAAAAGGAAGAAAAGGAAAAGAAGAAGAAGGACAAGGAGAAGAAAAAGAAGGAAGTCATGGTAGCACAAACGTGGGATACACAAAGCTTAGAAGATTCATCGGATGAGGAGGATCTTTGCCACATCACACGCAACTTTGCACTCATGGCCATGGAGGATGACACGGAAGCCTCAAGTCAAGAAGAATCATCCTCATCAAGCGACAAATCGTCCTCTAGCGACAATAAGGTAAAAGACTCCCCTAGGGTAGAATTATTGTACAAAACCATTGCATGTCTTCAAAATGCATTAAATAAATCAAAATCTAGGATTAAGGATTTGAAAGTAGAAATCAAGGAAATTAGAAATATAGAACTTTTTTGTAATAATGCATGTTCACTTAAGGATGAAAATGAGGAACTTAAAAAGGAAGTATGTGAATTAAGGACATGTTTAGAAAAATTTACTAGTGGGTCTAAATATCTTGACATAATAATTAGAGACCAAAGGGCTATTTACAACAAGGCCGGAATAGGATATAGACCTAAGGTAAAGGAAGTAGCTTTTACCTGCCTCATTAGTAGAAAATCAACACTTAGGAGTAAGGTTAGAAAGGCTTGGGTTCCAAAGAAATTTCTAGTTGATGCTATCGGTCATAAAATTTGGGTACCTAAGGCTTGTGTTTTTCATGTTGTATAGGTACATGGATCGGGTATATGGATTGTGGATAGCAAATGCTCAAGACATATGACCGGAGATGTGAGCAAGTTTTCCACAATCAACTACATTAGCAAGGGGACCGTGTCTTTTGGGAATAGTGGTGAACTCAAAATTTTAGGTAAAGACACAATTGAGGTATCCCCAAACCTTATTATTCATAAAGTCCTTTTAGTCAACAACATGAAATTTAACTTGCTTAGTGTTAGTCAACTTTGTGATGCAAATTTTAATGTTGAATTTAATTCCACAAAGTGCTTTATTAGACACAAGGTTTTCAATGATTGCATGTTAGTAGGATATAGGAAATCCAATATTTACTATGTTGATTTATCCTATACTTCTAACATCTCCCCTAAGTGTCTTATGGCAAAAGAAGAAGAAAGTTGGCTATGGCATAGGAGATTAGGGCATATCAACATGAAGAACATAGCTAAGGTAGCTAAATTGGAGCTAGTGAAGGGATTGCCAAAAGTAAAGTACATCAAAGATAAGATGTGTGATGCATGCTAAAAAGGAAAACAATCAAAGCCATCACACAAGGGTAAAACTTTAACTAGCACTTCCTTACCATTAGAGCTTATTCATTTAGATTTATTTGATTGTCATAGTACTCCTTCCTTGAATGGTAGTAAATATTTCTTAGTTATAGTTGATGATTTTTCTAGATATACTTGGGTGTATTTTATGAAACATAAGGACAATACCCTAGAAATAATCATAGGTTTTAGCAAAAGAGTAGAAAATAAAAGAAATCTCAAAATCAACCGGATCTGTAGTGATCATGGTAGAGAATTTGAGAATTTCAATTTCACCAAATTTTACTTAGAACAAGGGTACAAGCATGAATTCTCTTGTCCTAGAACACCCCAACAAAATGGAGTGGTGGAAAGGAGAAATCATGCCCTACAGGAGGTGGCTAGGACTATGCTTAATGCATACTCATTACCTAGCTACTTATGAGCAGAAGCGGTTAATACCGCTTGCTATATCCAAAATAGAGTCCAAATTCATAGGTTTCTAGGTAAAACTCCATTTGAATTATGGAATGACACAATTCCAACAATTCATTACTTTAAAGTCTTTGGATGCAAAGCTTACATCTTAAACACTAAGGATAATTTAGGAAAATTTGAGTCCAAAGCGGATGAGGGAATCCTAGTTGGATACTCATCCACTAGTAGTGGCTATAGAGTCTACAACAAGAGAACACAAATAGTTGAGGAATCTTCAAATGTTCAATTTGATGAAAACTCTACTACTTACCCTAGGAAATCCTCCATTGATAATGATATCAATGACAAAAATCAAGACATTATCCATAAGCTTCAAACCTTGACCTTAGGGGGTAATGATCAAGGAGGAGGATTAGTGAGTAATAATCAAGGGGGAATAAGAGGAGATTCCGATGATGAGAGGAGGATTGAGGATAGTCATGATCAAAATCAACTTGATACACCTCCTAGAACAATAAGAGTTCATCAAAATCATCCTCTGACCAAGTTGTAGGAGAAGTATCTCAAAGTGTTAGAACTAGGTCTTTTCATAGAGCTCCCTCTAGTCAAATAGCTCTAATCTCTCAAATTGAGCCCAAATCAATCAATGATGCACTTGATCCGGATTGGATTTTAGCAATGCAAGATGAATTTGCTCAATTTGAGAGGAGTCAAGTTTGGGAGCTAGTCCCTAGACCCAATGATAGCACCATTATTACTACAAGATGAGTCTTTAGAAATAAATTAGATGATCAAGGAAATATAACAAGAAATAAGACTATATTAGGGGCTTTAATCAAGTTGAAGGACTTGACTATGATGAAACTTATGCCCCGGTTGCTAGGTTAGAATCGATTAGAATCCTATTCGGATATGCCTCTTACATGGGTTTTAAACTCCATCAAATGGATGTAAAATTGGCATTCCTAAATGGGTTCATTAAGGAAGAGGTATATATAGAACAACTTCCCGGGTTTGAGAATATAGACTATCCAAACCATGTATATAAGCTTAGAAAAGCTTTATACGGGTTAAAACAAGCTCTCCGGGCTTGGTATGAAAGATTGTCATCTTTCTTAGTTTCTAAGGGGTTTAGAAGAGGTCAAGTAGATCAAACTCTCTTCATTAAATCAAAGTCAAAGGATATCTTTGTGACCCAAGTATATATAGATGACATCATTTTTGGGTCAACAAATGATGAACTCCTTCAAGATTTTATTAAAAATATGGAGAATGAGTTTGAAATAAGTCTAGTTGGAGAATTAAAATTCTTCTTAGGTCTACAAGTCAAACAAACTATTGAAGGAACTTATGTATACCAAACCAAATATGCCAAAGAAATGATCAAGAAATTTGGTTTGGAAAATGCTAAGGTAGTTTCAACTCCTATGGCAACCAACACAAAGATAGATAATGATCAAGAAGGTAAATCGATTGACCTAAAGCTTTATAGAAGCATGATTGGTAGCCTTTTATAGTTAACCGCTAGTAGACCCGATATTTTATTTGTAGTAGGTATGTGTGCTAGATACCAATCATGTGTCAAAGAATCCCATTTAGTGGTCGTTAAGAGAATTTTAAGATATATCAAAGGCACACTAAATGTAAAACTTTGGTACCCTAGGACAAAATCTTTTGATTTGATTGGGTACACCGATTCTGACTATGCGGGTTGCAAGTTGGATCGGAAGAGTACTAGTGGTGGATGTCAATTTCTTGGATCCTCCCTAGTTAGTTGGAGTAGTAGAAAGCAACCTTGTGTTGCTTTGTGCACCACCGAGGCCGAATATGTAGCTATGGATGGTTGTGTGGCTCAATTACTTTGGATGAGACACACTCTAGAAGACTATGGGCTACAATACTCCAATGTCAAAGTTTATTGTGATAACGTGAGTACCATAAATTTGATAAAAAATCTGGTACATCAGTCTAGGATAAAGCACATTGAAGTAAAGCATCACTTCATTAGAGATCATGTGGCCAAGGGGGACATTGAACTCAATTACATAGAATCCAAGTCCAACTTAGCCGACATTTTCACCAAGGCTCTCCCCGAAGCGGAATATGTTGGAGATTTGACGGCGCTAGAGGGGGGTGAATAGCGTGTAACCGTACGTAGATGGAATTCTTTCTCGTTTGATCGTCTACAATCTTGTTAGCACAGCGGAATAGTAATAACAAATAAATATAACAAGACACACAATCACAACACGATCATATAACGTGGTTCGGAACCACACGGTTCCTACTCCACGGATTGAGCTCTAACGAGCTCTAGCGATGCCAATGCAATCACTAATCAATAAACTCCTTCTCGACAACAAGTCGGAGGTGGAGAAACCTCGTACACAAGATTACAACAATAATCTAAAGAAATACAAGCAAATACAAAGGAAATGTAAAGAACACTTTACAAAACTAGGGTTTGAGCGCTTTGCTTGTTGGTTGCTTGGATGAGGTTGAAGGGCCCTGAAATGCACCTGCAAATCGCCTCAAGAAAGCTCCCAAGAACTCGATGCAATCTCCATGAACAGCCTTCCTTTTATCTCGCCGTGGATTTCCGCGCGATCGCCATAAATCACCCGATCGCTAACATCAGATGTGAGACAACGGCTCAATCCACGTTGGACAAGTTCCAACGGGACTCTCACCCGATCGCCAACATTGGCGCCGATCGCTAACGCTCGTAGTCGACCGCCGGCCACGGAGCATTCTCGCGTTTCGACTGACCGGCAATGATCGCCATCTCGGCCGATCGCTTGCCGACACTACCGATCGCTTCCCATGAGCGACGCCAGAGCCCTTAAAGCTCTCAAACGGCAGTCGAACTCGAGTCGACTCCCGGCAGTCGAACCGGCCATAATGTCAGTCGACTGCCAACCTCAAGAATGAGGTTTTAACCCAAGTATGGTGTCCCCATACTTGCTAGACCACCCTTAGCCTAGACCTAAGCCTTCTAGCCACCTCCATCAGCCTCACGCCTCAGATCCTCCAAGTCATCCATGACTTGTTCATCCATCGCGCTAGCTTCCGTGTGCTTCCATCGGCTATGTCATGCTAATCTGGTGTCTACACCGCCAAGGCACATTGACTTACGCCGCCAAGACTCCGCTGACTTTACGCCAATATCAATCCTTGACTTCCCAAATGCCAAGACTCAAGCTTGGACTTTCCCTTGCCAACCCATGTTGGACTTTCCATGCCAAGACCCATGCTTGGACTTTCCATTTGCCAAGACCCATGCTTGGACTTCTCATTTGCCAAGACCCATGCTTGGACTTCTCATGCCAAGTGCTCAAGACTTGGACTTTCCCAATTGCCAAGTGTCCCACTTGGACTTTCCATGCCAAGTACCCATGACTTGGACTTTCCCTTAATCACATGGTCAACCCTAGTCAACCATCAAAGTCAATTATAACCTGGGTCGATTGTATAAACAATCTCCCCAACATATTAACCGACATCAATGTCCAACATCAATGTCAATCCTATGTCAAACATACTTTGTCAAACATATTTTGTCAAACATCAAAACATCACTCGAGTCAAACTCGAGTCCTGGTCAATCAGGACTGGCCGATTGCACCAACAATCTCCCTTTTGATGTTTGACAAAAACTAAACAAATCATGAGTTAGAGCACTAACTCAAATCCCTTACCAATTCTCCCAAATTGGTAAACACTCACCAAATGTTCTCCCCCAAACATTTAAGTGAAAATGTAAATCAAATGTTCTCCCCCTTTTTGACTAACATCAAAAAGGTTTTCTCTCCAAGGAGGTCAATGTCTCATGTCCCAATGAGATCTTACAATCTCCCCCTTGATCAAAAATACCTAGGATGCCTACCATCTTCCTAGTGATAAGTCCCATATCACTCAAGAGAGGCACTCCTATCTCACTCTCCCAATTTCCAAATTGGGTATCAAACACCCATCAATTTTCAATTGATAACATTCTCCCCATAAAAAAACATCCATCATCCCAAGATGGATACCTCCCCCTTGACCATTGCACCAACAATGTCCTTGGAAAGCCCCTAAGCCAATAGGAACTCTAAACCATCAAAATTAAGGTTCTAAGTTCAACATAGAACTTTTACTCACCCTAAATTTGATACTTTGACCTAACACAACTCCTAATCCATATCCAATGGATTTTCACCCTTCATAATGCTTCCCAAAGCATATCCTAGGGTTAGGAGTGGTTAGGAACCTTTACCATAGCTGAACACGGGCTAAACAAACCTTGTTAACCCGAAATCAGACCTGGCAATGACTGACAAGAATCACCGATCACACTATCATCACCGACCGCCACCAAGTGGCTGATCGGTAGTCAAATTCAATTTCATTTATCGTAACAAAATTCAAAAATTCATAAATAATTATACGTACATCGAAAAATCATGAAATTTGATACGTATAATAATTATGACCAAAACAATGGGTGAAAAATGTTTTAAAAATATTTTACCCATAAAATAGCGAAATTGATACAAAATCCAAAAGTGACTTAAAACTTTAAAGTTTAAGCTCACTTTGTATCAATCTCATCAATGGTGATTGCTATCAAAAGATAGACTTCACCAAGGTTTTTCAAAATGATTTTAAACCGTTTTCAAAACCTTATTTTGGATCATATTCCTTGGGCTCTATGTACATGACTTGTACACAAGCTTTTCCAATGATCCACGCTGGAAAATTAGATGAGTTTTAGTTCATCTAGATGCAAAAACTATGCACCTTGAACTCAACTCATATCCTAGCATCTCACATGTATCCAGGGTGTATAAATACACATTCATGTCAATTGGATGTGAGATGTGGGTTTTGTTCTCTTAACCTAGGGTTTCATGCATTTTTCTAAGGCAACTCTACTTGATTCCCTTATAAATGGGACTCCAAGTCATGTCATAGTCCTTAAATCAATTTTAATCAATTTAGATGCATGAAAATGATCATGGCATAATAATAGAAAAATAAATCATGACCACTGATCATGATGTCATGGCATATGATGAAATTTAAAAACACATGACATTAACCTAAACCCTAAACATGATCATGACATTTTTTATGATTAAAACTAAGCATGATGTCATGGCATGTTATATGGCAAACAAAGCATGGCATATAAAATATATAGGTATAGTAATACCTAAATTTTAATATTAATTGCCATTTCATATAATTAATTGCATTTTGCCACATTTTTATTTTTCTTCCAAGTGTGCCAAAAACCCAAAATGACACACTAATCTCTAAACCTAAATTGTGCCAATTTTGATCATTTTATCAAACTTCATAATTAATATTGGCACATCCTAAAATCTTTTAGGATATTAATTCAAATCTATTTCCAAGGTAACTATAACCTTGAAAATATCCTAAAATGCCACCTTTACCATGGTTGAGTTAACTACCCATCCAATCAAGGTTGACACACCCTAAACCCATCTAGCGTGAATCAATCACGCTCTTAGGAACCCAAAACCGATTTGAGCTCCTAGGGTTAATTAGGTATTCCTTAGGGATAACCTCCCTAGATACCTTCCTAATGACCCTCCTAGACTTATTAGCCTTGGTCATTTTGGTCTTACCTAGGTTGACTCTAGGGGTAATTCCCCTTGCAACCTTCTTAGTGGCCACCCTAGGTTTCCTTGAAACCCTAGCCACTAGGCACACCCTTTGGTCAACTCTAGGGATGACTTCCCTATTGACCTTGGTCTTCCTAGACCTAGTTAGTGTTCCATAATCTAATGGAACACTATGATAAGCTACCTTAGGCTTAGGCTTGGGACCCAATCCTTTCGTGCCCTTGGTTGTCTTTTGACTCTTAGGTCCTTGGTGTTGACTTTGACTTTTGGACCTTGACTTTTGATCATTTGACCCTTTAAATTGATTTTGTATAATTTTAAGGGTCTTCTCCAATTTCTCAAGCCTTGACCTCAAGGCTTGGTTCTCTAATTCTAATTGCCCGAGTTTAGAATTTTGATTTAGATCATGGGCATGAGGCTTTCTAGGCATATGCCTAGTCCATTTAGGTTTAAGACCTAGGTGATCCCCTATTTTCTTAATTGATTCTCTAGGTAAGATATTTTTAGGGACATTAGTCCCAAATTTCTCCTTTCTTGAAAGGTTTACCCTCTTGGCTCCTAAGCAAAATTCCTTACTTCTAGCATGCTCTTTATGATAAATAGCAAGACTATTAAAATTATTCCTAGCATGCTTTTGACTATAGGAATTAGAAAGAGCATTACTAAAATATACCTTAGGGTTAGCCTTAGCTCCCCCTACATGTGAAGCTCCATTTTGCCCCTTCTTCTCCCCCTTTGGGCATTGACTCCTATAGTGCCCCTTTTGATGGCACTTGAAACAAATGATGTGCTCTTTGCTTCTTTGACTTTGGGCACCGACTTCCTTGATTTTTGGCACGGGTGGAGTCTTCTTAACCCATTTAGGACACTTACTCTTGTAATGTCCTTGCTCCCTACACTCAAAGCAGATAATATGAATTTTATCATTATTTGAAATGCTCGAGTTACCTAGATCCGTGATAGGTGCCGGAGTTGAATTTTGGGCTTCTTCATCTTGATCGGATGTTGAAGCTTCTTGGTATTGCTCCGGTGTTGAGGATGGCCTCTCCTCCTCAATTCTAGAAGTGGATGCTTCTTCCACTTCCTCCACCAACCCGGAAATTGACTCCCTATCAACTTCCGATTCTACTTCCTCTTCCTCTTTGGATGTTGATGATCTCTCAACCTCCAAGTCCTCACTTCCTTGTGAGGATGATGCATTAGCCTCTTCGGTCTCTTCCTCTTGGACCATTGATGGGCTTTCATGGAGCTTTGCCAAATTGCTCCATAGCTCTTTAGCATCCATGCATTCACCTAGGCTACACAAGAATTCATTTGGAATTAAATCAAAAATAAATTTGATTACCTTCTTGTTTTTCTCGAATCTTTGGAGTTGATCTTCACTCCATCTCTTTTCTTGAGGAAGCCACCTTTTGATCCTCTGGGATACTCAAATCCTTCCATTAATAGAGACCATTCCTCAAGGTCTCTCATCATCAAAAACTCTTCAATTCTCGCCTTCCAAGAATTGAAACCTTCTCGTCCATAGAATGAATAAGGGACCGGTGTGTTGATATCCCATCCTAATTGATCTTGGACTTCCATCTTTTACCCTCTAGCTTCTAAGCCTAGCTCCCGGCGTTTAGTCCGTAGAAGAGCCCCGGGCTCTGATACCACTTGTTGGAGATTTGACGGCGCTAGAGGGGGGGTGAATAGCGTGTAACCGTACGTAGATGGAATTCTTTCGCGTTTGATCGTCTACAATCTTGTTAGCACAGCGGAATAGTAATAACAAATAAATATAACAAGACACACAATCACAACACGATCATATAACGTGGTTCGAAACCACACGGTTCCTACTCCACGGATTGAGCTCTAACGAGCTCTAGCGATGCCAATGCAATCACTAATCAATAAACTCCTTCTCGACAACAAGTCGGAGGTGGAGAAACCTCGTACACAAGATTACAACAATAATCTAAAGAAATACAAGCAAATACAAAGGAAATGTAAAGAACACTTTACAAAACTAGGGTTTGAGCGCTTTGCTTGTTGGTTGCTTGGATGAGGTTGAAGGGCCCTGAAATGCACCTGCAAATCGCCTCAAGAAAGCTCCCCAAGAACTGATGTCGCAATCTCCACGAACAGCTTCCTTTTATCTCGCGTCGGCCGATTTACCGCATGATCGCCATAAATCACCCGATCGCCAACATCAGAGATGTGAGACAACGGCTCAATCCACGTTGGACAAGTTCCAACGGGACTCTCACCGATCGCGCCAACATTGGCGGGGCCGATCGCTAACGCCCGTAGTCGATCGCGCCCGATCGGCCACGGAGCGCTTCGCTTTCATTCGACCGGCCGATCGCCATCCCTTGGCGATCATTGCCGACACTACCGATCGGCTTCCCATGAGCAATGACCGCGAGCTCTAAAGCTCTCAAACGGCAGTCGAACTCGAGTCGACTCCCGGCAGTCGAACCGGCCATAATGCCAGTCGACTGCCAACCTCAAGAATGAGGTTTTAACCCAAGTATGGTGCCCCCATACTTGCTAGACCACCCTTAGCCTAGACCTAAGCCTTCTAGCCACCTCCATCAGCCTCACGCCTCTGATCCCTCCAAGTCATCCATGACTTGTTCATCCATCGCGCTAGCTTCCAGGTGCTTCCATCGGCTATGTCATGCTAACGGTGTCTACACCGCCAAGGCACATTGGACTTACGCTGCCAAGACTCCGCTTGGACTTTACGCCGCCAATATCAATCCCCTTGGACTTCCCAAATGCCAAGACTCAAGCTTGGACTTTCCCTTGCCAACCCATGTTGGACTTTCCATGCCAAGACCCATGCTTGGACTTTCCATTTGCCAAGACCCATGCTTGGACTTCTCATTTGCCAAGACCCATGCTTGGACTTCTCATGCCAAGTGCTCAAGACTTGGACTTTCCCAATTGCCAAGTGTCCCACTTGGACTTTCCATGCCAAGTACCCATGACTTGGACTTTCCCTTAATCACATGGTCAACCCTAGTCAACCATCAAAGTCAATTATAACCTGGGTCGATTGTATAAACAATCTCCCCAACATATTAACCGACATCAATGTCCAACATCAATGTCAATCCTATGTCAAACATACTTTGTCAAACATACTTTGTCAAACATATTTTGTCAAACATCAAAACATCACTCGAGTCAAACTCGAGTCCTGGTCAATCGTGACCTGGGCCGATTGCACCAACAGAATATTCATCACTTAGGAGAGAACTTGGAATGTGCTTGGTAGAGTAGAGGTTTAGTCTTGCATGATCCTATAGAAAATCTAGGACTATACCTCTAAGCATCTCACAAAATACCTAAGAAGTCATGATTTTTGTATTAAGCCACTTAGACATCATGTGAGATTTTAGGAAGATGCACTTGGTTCATCATGCTTGTTATGATCATTACTATGAACCAAAGTGTCATCTAGAGTCATTAATCCTTCATTGGATCAATCATTGGGAAGACTTATCTACAATTGATGTGCATATAGTTCTAAGAACATGATTGGAAATATAAAACAAAATAAATTTTAAACTATGTTTATTATATTTTGAAAAATAGTTTTCAATTGATAAGCAAAAGTGATACAAAGTCTTCAAAAACCTTAAAGCTTTTGCTAGTTCTCAAAATTATATCATTTTAGAAATCTGGAAAACATATATTTTTCAAATTATTTTTCCTTGATATAAAATGATTTAAGAAATGTGTACAAAAAATTTCACGATTTTTAGATGTTTCTTGAATTTTTGGTGCATTTTTGAAGTTGAGCTGAAAACCCTGAAAATGGCATTTCCAGTGTGGCAGTCGACTGCTTCAGTATTCAGTCGACTGCCACGCTGATATTTCTACAAATCAGCCTTACTTCTTTGTCTTAAGTGTAATCTTAAAGTATCATAACCCTATGGTATGATAATCCTATTAATTAAGAGGGTGTATGACTGGTTGATGCATTGTTTTAGGGGGAGTTTCATGACTTAATTTTTTTATCCCTAAAATCTATATTGTTGGTGTAAAGTTAAGACATATTTTCATACTTCTTGTTTCATGCTTTGTTCAACATGATCTTTACACATCATAAACCATATCTTGGATTAAGGGGGAGCCCCATATCTATCTTATACTTTAGTTCAAGACATAACCAATTTAATTCTTTCATGAACTTATCTTGTATGAATCCTTCTCTTTTTGATGTATGTCAAAGGGGGAGAAGGAAAATTTAAGTTAGAATTCATATTGGAAATATGATGTTTTTCATTATGTGCATATGTTAAGACCTAACTTAAATGATTGTCAAACATCAAAAAGGGGGAGATTATTGGTGCAATAATGCCCCAAGCGTTTATGTCTTTTGATGTTTGGATAATCATTTATAGTTAGGCAATATTTTGTGATCTAACTATGAATATGTCAAGTGACAGAAAAATCCAAGTGTGAAGACTTGGTAAAAGAAATGTTGGTGCAGGGGCACTAGATAATCGAACCTGTGTTTTGATTATGGCAAAGACACAAAGTTAAGTCTACATTGTTATCTCACGAGCTAAATCAAGTGTGCAGAAAAGTGTTAAAGCTGGAGCTGAAGGCTAGCGACACCCGGAGGAAGCTGCGGTGGTCGGGCGACACTCGAGTGACTTCGGAGGGAGCCGAAGGAATCGAGTGGAAGGCCGGAAGCGAGAGCTACTATCGAGGTAAGCTCGTGTGAGTGAGAGATTGTAAGGTCGTGTCCTCTTTACGGGGATGACCGTAGGCGGCGATCCGACTAAGACTTCCTGTGGAAGGTCTAGGTCGAGATCGGACGGTTAGAAACCATCGTATTTATCATTTTCTGAGCTAACCTCTTATTGCAGGGAAGTGGTTGCCGGGCAAATAATCGCCGGAAAATGGAGCAGCGATCGATGCCCATCGGGCTTGATCGATGGAGGCATCAGTCGACTGATGGCGACGATTCAACTTTTGCGCTAGGTCAAAACGGATAACGTTTGACGCGGCCACTTCGCGATAACATTTGGACAACTTCATGATCCGTTCCGAAATAAGAGGAGACAAATTCAGAGGCCAAAGTCTATAAAAGGAGGGGAGGATTCCATCTCCAAAACACATCAAGTTTATTCATCAAGTGCTCCTACAACGCCAACGCTCCAACATCGTCATAACGCCGATGCGACGTCAAGTTTCGATCTTCTTCGTCGGCAGTAGAATCAAGTAATATTTTTGATACTGTATTCTTTGATTTTTTTATTAACGAGGTGAGGTAGGCTTGTTGCCTCATCCTCGTATATTCGGTTTTGTGATCGTTGTCTCCTACCTCCAACGAGGAGGAGACGTTATAGTGTTTTGCCCTCCGTACGCGGTCTAGGACCGATAGGGCCTTGGAGTAGCAACCGCTGGGTTGTGAACCAAGTAAAATAAACGTGTTCATTTATTTTCCGCTGTGCTTACTTTGCGTATCGAACGAACGAAAAAGAAAAGATTTACGATCGCTATTCACCCCCCCCCTCTAGCGACGCTTCTCAATCCAACAATTGGTATCAGAGCGGGGGCGCTAAGATTTGGTGAAACCACCAATCTAGCACGTTTTGGTTTTCTATTCATATTTTTTTTGGTCTTTTTCCTCCCGCACTACTAATCCAAGACGAAATCTTGGTACGTTTCTTTTGGTTGTGTGCTTGTAAGTTTTCTCTCTTGGAGTAGCCGACGGTAAAACGACCATAACTTTTCGCACAAGTGGACTCACATAAGGATCTACATACCAAATCGAAGCTCTCAGAAAGATCTACATTTCTTATGAGGGTTTACCCTCATAACAAGCTGTTTCCAGCCCCAAAATCCAACGTTTAGTACCCTTTCGGGGACATCGAAGGTCGTAAGTTTCGAGTTTTTGTTAGTTTCTTATTCTCCTTATTTATTTATGTTTATTTCCTATTATTTCCCGCACTACTAATCCAAGACCAAGTCTTGGAATTCTCTTTGGTTTTTATTCGTATTTTGCAAGATATTTAATGGCTCACATTGAGGGGTATAGCACCACCCGACCTCCGTTCTTTAATGGAAATGATTTCCGTTATTGGAAAGATCGGATGGAGTGTTTTCTAAAAACACAAGTTGAGACTTGGATAATAATCCAAACCGGCTTTGCTCTACCCACCAATGATCAAGGAGAGACCTTGGATTTCAACAAGTGGACAAATGCAACCAAGAGGCAAATCAAAGTCGATGCAAGAGCAACCCAAATATTGCAATGCGGCTTGTCCAAGGAGGAACTCAACCGCATCGGACCATTCATTAGCGCCAAAGACCTCTGGAACAAATTGATTGATTTACACGAAGGGACGGCCGATGCTAAGGTATGTAAAAGAGATTTACTTTTAAATAAACTGTACAATCTAAAGATGCAGGATCATGAGACCGCCACCCAACTACATGCGCGGATCCAAGATATCGTCAACGATCTTCATTCGATCGGGCAAGCCATAGAGAACCGGGACCTTATAAGGTACGCTTTAAATGCTTTCCCTAGGACTACCTTGTGGGCATCCATGGTCGATGTCTACAAGGTCTCTAAGGACCTTTCGAAGCTTAGGTTAGACGAATTATTTTCCGAGTTTGAACTTCATGAGCAAACTAACGTGGTCCGGGCCGAGAGAGGTATTGCTCTACTTGCAGGACAAAGAAGGAAGCCACCTACTAAGCAAGTAGATGAACTCGAACCCGAAGACGAATCCGAATCCGAAGAGGAGGCCATAATAGTCAACATTGTGCGGAGAATAGTTCGACAAGAAAGAAGGAAATTGAAGAATGAGAACCAAAAGAAAAAGGGAGCAAGGAAAGCCTTCCATGCAACTTGGGACAACAGAGAAGACATAGCTTACATGGCAAGAACGGAGGAGTCCGAGTCAGAATCCGAAGCCGAGTCCAACTACAACTCCGACTCCGACCCCGAAGATTATTTCGAGAGAAAACTCAAAGCCGGACCAAAAGGGAAAGTCAAGGTTAATCGCTCCTTAATTAGTACACTTTACAGTACAATTAAAATGCTTACTAGGAAATTGACTAAGTCCGAGTCTAGGGTTGAGTCATTACTTGAGGAGGTTGAAACCCTCAAGCAAGAGGCTACTCTAACCTCTTCAACTAGTCAAGTTCAAGAGGGAAACTCAACCCAAATTAAAAAACTTGAGGAGGAGAATTCTCTTTTGAAAGACCGAGTTCGAGAGGTTGAGGGTAGGTTGGAAAGGTTCACATTGGGATCTAAGAACCTTAATCGACTACTTGGAACCCAAAGAGCCGTGTACAACAAAGTCGGACTCGGATTTAAGTCAAAGACTACGAATAGGTCTTATATGTCTATCGTAAATCGTAGTCATCAAAGAGTCCAAGCATGGGTCCCAAAGGTTTTATTGAACTCACATATAAGGACTAATAAGTATTGGATTCCTCAGGATCAAGTTCATTATTTGAATAGACCATATTGGTTCAATGGTCGAGAGCTAACACTAAAATAGTATACCCAGTATTGAGCAAAATCATTGAATATTTTTCTTTAATTTTTAGAATGGTTAGATAGGAAAAATAGTTAGTCAACTCTTGACAACAAAGTATCGTGACGCCGAGATGATAGATGCGTTAGGGAAACAAAGTCTCGTGTATTCGGGCTAGATAAGGCGATCTAGCTTGGTGCACTTGACAGAGTGGAACTAGTGAAGCTACCTCGTCAGATCCTAAACTAGTTAGACCAGAAGTAACCCTAAGTGACTTAAGTGATATTTTCTTGAATTTGGCTTTGTCTAAGGAAGTGGTCGTTGTTCCGATCAAAGAAGGCCCTGTGCCTCGCCACTGAAGCCGCAAAAAAAGTTACTTAACGATCTAAAGGTTAAATCTGAATCTAACACAAGGTTGACTATCTTTAATCAATTTAAAATCATCTCACAAAACATATAAGGTGAACAAATTCTGAGACACATAGAATGGGTGAGATGTTAAGGATAATTGAAATATAACCTCTTCAAAATACTACTTATTTTCTCAACTATTGTATTTAACAACTCTTAGACCAAAGTTTAGCGCCCCCTACATCTCTTATACTTCATATATTTGACTAAGGGGGAGAGCAAACTAACCTTAAGGGTTATATTATAAACATTTAGATTATTGGTGCAGAGGGACACACCTCGAACCAATCTATCTAATTACTGCTAGACGCATGCTTGGACTTATAGTTGATTTATCTTGATGCATGCATATACCATATTGTTTTTAAGCCCCTATTTTATATACCAAACTTCAATTTTACATAAAAACCCCAACATTTGTTTTGATTTATGGCAAAAGGGGGAGAAGAGCGAAAGTTAAGGGGGAGTAACACAAAATTTAATTTATTTAATTTTGAATTATTCAAAACTCACCTAGGGTTAAGGGGGAGTTTTGGTTAAGGGGGAGTTTTTGAAAATGACATTCATCATTTACTATACTTGTTTTATGCTTTAATTTTCCTTAACTTTGTGTTGGTTTGCCATAGATCAAAAAGGGGGAGATTGTTGGTGCAGGGGCACTAGATAATTGAACCTGTGTTTTGATTATGGCAAAGACACAAAGTTAAGTCTACATTGTTATCTCAT
This sequence comes from Wurfbainia villosa, assembly GCA_025175895.1. NCBI lineage: Eukaryota > Viridiplantae > Streptophyta > Magnoliopsida > Zingiberales > Zingiberaceae > Wurfbainia > Wurfbainia villosa. The sequence continues at coordinate 14,092,438 of CM045996.1, read as the reverse complement.
GAGCTAAATCAAGTGTGCAGAAAAGTGTTAAAGCTGGAGTTGAAGGCTAGCGACACCCGGAGGAAGCCGCGGTGGTCGGGCGACACTCGAGTGACTTCGGAGGGAGCCGAAGGAATCGAGTGGAAGGCCGGAAGCGAGAGCTACTATCGAGGTAAGCTCGTGTGAGTGAGAGATTGTAAGGTCGTGTCCTCTTTACGGGGATGACCGTAGGCGGTGATCCGACTAAGACTTCTTGTGGAAGGTCTAGGTCGAGATCGGACGGTTAGAAACCGTCGTATTTATCATTTTCCGAGCTAACCTCTTATTGCAGGGAAGTGGTCAAGTCGGCGATCATGACGCTGGAAAATGGAGCCGATCGATCGATGCCCATCAATCGATCGATGGGAGGCATCACCGATCGTGATGGCGACGATTCAGCTTTTGCGCTAGGTCAAAACGGATAACGTTTGACGCGGCCACTTCGCGATAAAATTTGGACAACTTCATGATCCGTTCCGAAATAAGAGGAGACAAATTCAGAGGCCAAAGTCTATAAAAGGAGGGGAGGATTCCATCTCCAAAACACATCAAGTTTATTCATCAAGTGCTCCTACAACGCCAACGCTCCAACATCGTCATAACTCCGACGCGACGTCAAGTTTCGATCTTCTTCATCGGCAGCAGAATCAAGTAATATTTTTGATATTGTATTCTTTGTTTTTCTTCATAACGAGGTGAGGTAGGCTTGTTGCCTCATCCTCGTATATTCGGTTTTGTGATCGTTGTCTCCTACCTCCAACGAGGAGGAAACGTTATAGTGCTTTGCCCTCTGTACGCGGTCTAGGACCGATAGGGCCTTGAAGTAGCAACCGCTGGGTTGTGAACCAAGTAAAATAAACGTGTTCATTTATTTTCCGCTGTGCTTACTTTGCGTATCGAACGAACGAAAAAGAAAAGATTTACGATCGCTATTCACCCCCCCCTTTAGCGACGCTTCTCGATCCAACAAGAAAGTCCAAGTATGAACTTGGTAAGGGAAGTCCAAGGGAAAGTCTTGGCAGCGTAAGACAAGCATGTAGTCTTGGCATTATACCCCAGCAATCGACTGTTATAAGTGAACATTGACACAGAAGGTTCTCCAGTCGAGTGATCGCTTCAGGCACTCGACTGGTTACTTAATCAGTCGACTGATGGCATAATCAGTCGACTGATCAGAGTTTTATTGGGCAGTGACGATCGCGTATTCGGCTCGTAAGAAGTCGTTGGATGGCGATAGCTACAGCATCAGTGGACTGATGTTGTACATCAGTCGACTGCTCGAGGCTCAACGGGAAAATCAGACCTCTCTCTATAAAAAGAGGGCATGAGGTGCTTGAAGAGGTTAGTGTTTATTTTCCAAACATACTCTCAAGGTCCCTACGTTTTCTTAAGCTTTTTAAGTGTTTTCAATCCTCCTCTTCTCTAATCTTCATCTTCATCATTTGTAAGAATAGGAGTGTGTTGTAAAGAATCTTTCTTAGTGGAGATTTGCTTGGATTGATCCACCTTAAGGATCGCCGTGGAGTAGGAGCATAATCTCCGAACCACATTAAATTGTTTTTGTTAGTGCTTGAATTCTTGTCTCTTGTTTTCTTTAGTATTCGATTTTGCTTCCGCTAACTTTGTTTGTAGAATTCAATAGAGACTATTCACCCCTCTTTACCCTTCCAAAGATCCCCAACACTCCATGCATGTGGTGTGTGTGTTATAATAAAATTAGTTTATTGCTTCTTTTTGCTTCCGTTGTGTGCATGTGTACGAAACATGTTCGAACACATACCCATGTCGGTGCCGGGGAAACCCAACATCTTTTATAGGTTGGCATCATTTATCCTATTTTAATAAAGAAATGGGTAAGTCCTGCTCAGGTTCAAGAAATATTACACGCATAATGAGTTGATTCCCACCGTAGTTCAAAACTCTTGGAGAGTCCTGTGGACTACAGAAGCTTAATCAAGCCAGTAAAGACCATTACCCCGCTTTTATTGATCGATGCTAGAGTGGCTGACAAGTCACATTATTGCTCGATGGTTACACCTGCTATTTCCATATCCGTGAATGTTCTGCAGGATCGACTCTTTTGAACTTGCCCTTTCAGGACATTTGCATATAGGCGCATGCCTTTCAGACTTTGTAACGCTCCCAGGACATTCCAGCGATGCATGGTAAGTATTTTTGGAGATTTATTAGAGCATTGCATGGAGGTTTTTATGGATGATTTTTCTGTGTACGGTTCTTCTTTTGATTCATGTCTGGAAAATTTATCGAGAGTTTTATGGAGATGCATTGATACGGATTTGATTTTGAATTTCGAGAAATGTCATTTCATGGTTGAGCATGGGATAGTCTTTTGTCATATTATCTATGTGCATGGTATTGAAGTAGATCCTGCTAAAATTCATGCTATATCTTCTTTATCTTACCCCACTTCTGTGCAGGAAGTACGTGCTTTTCTGGGTCATGCAGGTTTTTACAGATGTTTCATCAGAGATTTCAGCAAGATTGCCCTACCCTTGACCAACTTGTTGCAAAAGGAGGTGGTATTTCAGTTTGACCAGAGGTGCAAGGACTCATTTGACCAACTTAGGCAGGCTTTTATATCAACACCGATCCTGAGACCACCAAATTGGACTCTACCGTTCAAGTTGATGTGCGACACCTCGAACTACACGGTGGGAGTTGTCTTGGCACATAAAGTGGACAGAGCATCTCAAGTGATCTGCTACGCCTCAAGGACATTAGATGCTGCACAATCCAACTACACCACAATAGAAAAGGAGCTTTTAGCGATTGTTTTTGCTTTGGATAAATTTAGATCTTATTTTCTCTGTTCTCATATGGTTATTTTTTCTGATCATGCAGTTTTGAAATTCCTCCTAAAGAAGCCCGATGCAAAACTGAGACTGATTAGATGGATGCTTCTACTTATAGATTTCGACGTAGAGATATGTGATAGGAGCGGGAGGGAGAACCTAGTAGCAGACCATTTGAGCAGGATAGTGAGGGAGATCAAGCCTACTCCCATAGCAGATTCTTTTCCAGATGAGCAGCTTTTTCACCTGCAGGGTAAGACACCATGGTATGCAGGTCTTGCTAATTATTTAGTTGCCCGTGTTATACCTTTACATTTTACTCATGCACAAGTCCAGAAATTGAAAAGTGATGCCAAATATTATGTATGGGATGATCCTTACCTTTGGAAGTTTTGTAGTGATCAGATCATTAGACGATGTGTGCCTAATTATAAGTTTCATTCCATACTTACTTTTTGTCATTCTCTGGCTTGTGGGGGACATTTTGGACCCCAAAGGACTGCTAGGAAAGTTTTAGAGTCTGGTTTGTATTGACCCACTTTATTTCATGATGCCTATGAATTTTACAAAGCCTTTGAGCGATGTCAATAAACAGGGAACATAGGACGTAGAAATGAAATGCCTCAACAACCCTTGTTATTCTGCGAGATTTTTGATGTTTGGGGTATTGATTTTATGGGTCTGTTTCTTGTATCTTTTGGATTTTCATATATTCTTTTGGCAGTTGATTATGTTTCCAAATGGGTGGCGGTCATCCCCACCAGGACTGATGATTCTTCAGTTGTTGTGGATTTTGTTAGGTCTCACATATTTTGTAGATTTAGGGTACCCAGGGCGATCATCAGCGATAAATGGTCTCACTTTTGCAACAAACACATGAAAGTCATGTTAAGCAAGTATGGAGTGTTGCATAAGATTTCTACTCCTTATCAACCTCAGATAAATGGGCAGGCAGAAGTGTTAAACAGAGAGATTAAATCTATACTGAAGAAGACAGTGGGGCCAGACAGGAAAGATTGGAGAAAAAGATTGGAGGACGCTCTGTGGGCTTATAGGACTGCCTATAAGACTTCCATAGGTATGCCCCCTTACAGATTGGTTTATGGCAAAGCGTGTCACTTGCCGGTGGAAATTGAGCACAGGGCTTACTGGGCAGTGAAAGTTTGCAACATGGATGCTTACAGAGCTGGGAGAGAAAGAAAACTCCAACTTCAGGAACTTGAGGAGATACAGTTAGAAGCCTATGGGAACTCACGCAAAAAAGGAGAAGACTAAAAATTTTCATGACAAGAGGATTGTGAGGAAGGAGTTCCATATTGGTGATAGAGTTTTATTGTACCAGTCTCGTCTCAGGTTGATCAGAGGTAAGTTGAGATCCAGGTGGGACGGTCCTTTTTGTGTTACATGGATGCTGGGTCTTGCCGGTGGAAATTGAGCACAGGGCTTACTGGGCAGTGAAAGCTTGCAACATGGATGCTTATAGAGCTGGGAGAGAAAGAAAACTCCAACTTCAGGAACTTGAGGAGATACGGTTAGAAGCTTATGAGAACTCACGCAAAAAAGGAGAAGACTAAAAATTTTCATGATAAGAGAATTGTGAGGAAGGAGTTCCATATTGGCGACAGAGTTTTATTATACCAGTCTTGTCTCAGGTTGATCAGAGGTAAGTTGAGATCCGGGTGGGACGGTCTTTTTTGTGTTATTAATGTGTTTCCCTATGGTGTTGTAGAGGTGCAGGAACCTTCTTCAGGGAACACTTTCAGAGTGAATGGACACCGTCTCAAGATATTTCACGAGGGGGTGAGAGAAGCTTTGGTGGAGGAAAGTGCACTTTGAGGATGCTTCTTCTCCGACATGAAAGGGGAGTGTGTTCTTATATTTACTGCATTCATTTCTTTCCTTTCATGTTCGGAATAAATTGTGTTGTGTGTTCGTTGCCTGTTTACCTAGATTTGTTGGTTTGTTGTTGAGTCGAATAATTTTCCCTATGCATGCCTTAGTATCATTTCAGAGGTGGTAAAAATTAGTTAAGTTTGATCATCAAGTTGTGGATTTTTGGTGTATGATAAGAGACTTCACATGTATGCAGTAACTTGTTAGGATGGTGAATTTTTTGTCAATAGACCAAGTTTGATTTTGATTTACCTAGTGAGGTTGTAAGTCATTCTTATTATTTACCCACTTTTGAGTAATAACACATGTGATGCTTGTTGCTCTAGAACTTGCTTTGAGTCTTTCCAAAACTGCAATAACATTCACTTGCACGAGTATGACGAAGGATTTTACTCTTGTTTCTGTTCTTACTTGACTTCTTTCTCTAATCCACCTGATACTCCATGATTTCTTTCTCATCATATCTTTGTATTGGTTATTTATTGTCCTTTGACTTGCTTGTTGATTCATATTGTCTTCATGGATTATCTTTTCTTGTACTTTTGTTTCCATATTAGAGGAATAATACGATAGTGTGGGGGAGGAGATATTATTTTGTTGGTTAGCTGGGAATTTGAAGCAGAAAAAATTAGCTAGGAATTTGAAGCAGAAAAAAAAATCAAGTATGTTCTGAGTAAATTTCAAGACTTTCCTCATGCTTCGACCAATAGTTGGCACTGCTATGTGGTCATTCCTGCAGCTGTTCAGCATCTACTCCAGCAGCACCTTCTGTTGCAGTTGCTGCTGCTTCTCAACGCCAAACCCAATCCCATATAACTGCTTATGCACAAGCTGCATCACAACTTGCTGCTCGACAGTGTTACCAGCAGCAACAAAAGCAGCAATTTCAGAATGGTATCAATATCAGAATGGTATCAGTATCAGCAGCCACGTGAGAAAAAATGGTGGATGCTAGTATGCTGCCAAAGGATGGAAGAAAAAAAAAATCTGATAAGATGATAGATGCAGTCTGGGTTTAGATACTGCAGATCTTGTTTATGTTGAAAATACCATAAAAGAAAAAATTTGGTTCTGCTTGGAGTTCGCAGCCTGGACAAGTAAAGATCTCAAAGTGGTAGGACCATGGGAAAAGATTCAAGACGCACCATTTGCAGAAAAAAAATGAAAGAAATAGAAGCATTGGATCAGAAATGACAGGATTGAGATCACAAAAGGTTAAAATCATTGCATGACTGCTCAAGGGAAGGATAGGTAAACAAGACCTGTTTATAAGGGTGTCTTCCCTGATGGCAGTAGAAAGAGCTGGAATTATGTACAGAGGATGCAAGTGAAGATTGAATTTACTCTGAACAGGTCTTCCCGGATGGTTTTTGAAGGTTTCGAACATAGTGCATCAACCATACAAATAGAAAGATTTGAGCAGCATTTTGATCATCACGTTTTCAGAATGGAGCAACATGAGAATGCCAAGGAGGAAAGTGAGTGGTAGCAGGTTTTGTTAGTGAAGTTCAAGAACTCATTCAAATTGTTTTACCATTTTCTGATACTCCCAATCAGCAGCCCAGTTCATGGTTGGGTGATGGGTTAGGTCAGAGTATGAATGACAGGATTATGGGAAAAGTCTCAAAACAAATGGTCTCCCATGAAGATGTGCAGATTGAGACCATGGAGATTATTGATACAGGTGTGAGGAATAGAATAGTCCCAGATTTGGTAGCAGTGCAGTCAGAGGAAACTGGCGTCCAGAATTCTGGTTCGACTGCATATTGTCATGATGAAATGCATTCTCATACTGAAAGCCGAATTAATTCAACATTAGCAATAGCTTCATGGGAAACAGGAAATAGGGAGGTTGTTTCTTTCAGCTATTGTCAGACTAGGAAGCTCAACTGGCAGGTTTTTTGTTTCAAATTACAAAACTACTAATGACCTGGAGCTTGCTTCTGGTGGGGTCGAACACTGTGACATCGGAATTTTGTGCAACACAACTAACATGGTCCTAGGAGTTAGTTCAATTGTAGAAGTGGGTGCAGCATTAACTAATGAACATCCTGAATATCTCCATTATCAGACCTTGGAAATAGCTAGAAAAAAGTGAGTCTTCTGGGTCTGAAAAATCTCAATATGACTCTTCCATAGAAGAGGCCTTGATAGGGTCAGGTAGCAAAGGCTTTCGTATTCTCTCCAATCCTATGCCATGTTCTGAACAAATTTCAAGCATTTTCCCTTTTTCATTGAATAAGCAGATACCAGGCAGTGTATCTGAAGTTATTTCTGTGGATGCTGTAGCTGGGGAATCTGCTCATGCCCAAGAAGTTGATTTTCAAAAAATTGTTTGCTGGGAAATTGCTATCACATGGAGGAAACAGAAACTGCACAAGTTGCTTCTTTTACCGGCTTCTGTACCCAGCAATCCACTCAAATATGAAATGGGAATTGAGTTTTGATTTGCTAGTAGTTCTGGAATCTGATCATCCTACAGCTCCTTCTGATGGTATTGCAATTTAGTTGAAGACCATACAGAATCCGTGCCTAAAGATGCTGCAGAGCTTGTTTCTGATGAAAACACCATAGAAAAAAATTGTTCTGTCAAAGAAGCAGGCTACCACCGTGGAGGATAGGCATCAAGGGGCATCTGGAATGAGGAAGCAAACTCCTGATAACCTGAATGTCACAGATAATACTCAAATCAATCTTGAAGTTGAATCTATCCCTAGAATTTCAAGGACGGATACTATACCTGAATTTAATTCCTCTTTCTTGCCAATTATGAATAGTCCACTTCGAATTGACACTGAAATACTTGATAATCTTCATGCTACAGAAGTCTACAATGAAGGTGGTATCCCTATCTCCGATGTGCAAGAATCTAGTAATAATCATGTTGGTTTGTCTCTTGGAAGTGCTGAAGTTCATGTGACCTCTGTCAACACAGTTCAGAATCAGAACATTGATCTATTTCCAAACAGAGATGAGTTATATGTTCCTCAAATCATACAGGTTGCTGAACAAACTAATCAGCCTGGAACAAACTAATCAGCCTGATCGACTAGATAGTAATGAGGCTTTCGATGCAAATGAAATTGATCCTGCATTTCTTGAGGCACTTCCAGAGGATCTACGTGTTGAAGTTCTAGCTTCACGGCAAGCTACAAATTATGGCCCACCACCTACTGAAGAAATAGATCCTGAATTTTTAGCTGCTCTTCCTCTAGATATTCAAGCTGAAGTTATGGCTCAACAACGAGCACAACAAAACTTACAATTCTTGTAGTAAATACCTGAACCAATTGTATCAGAAGTTGTATGCCGCTGAGAGTTATTTCATTGGATCGTTATTAGAATATCTCCCTCCACACTCCTAAATGCAACTGATCAAGTTAATCCTTCCAATTTTTCCGTTGTTGTCTTGTTCATTGCATCTTGATCTTCTTTGTATGTCTATGTTGCAGTCTACTTTTGATCTTGTTTTCATCTTGATAAATCCTTTTGATTCATGTATGAGATGTATTGATAGCAGTGGAGAGGTAGATGATAAGCAAGCATATGGTAGGACAAGATTACATGTTATTTTGAGGGTACCCTACTCCTACGTTTATTATGTGAGCATCAGTGCATTTATCCATTTTGGGAGGTTTTGTATCAGGCTTGATTTATTTGATTGGATTGGAAATCATCATACATGTTAACTATTGTAGGAGTCACATCTTTTGACTACCCGGGATCCGGATCGATTTGGTGATCCTAAGTAACTTTTTTTTTCTGTCTCTGAATTATTGATTTGGGTATTGTTTGGGGAATGAGTGAGGAAGTCAGTGTTTCTTTGTTTATATTATTGCTCGGGACGTGCAAAAATAAGTGTGGGGGAATTTGATAGTCGCATTTTTATTGTGTTGTTTTTACTTACAGATTTGATATTTTAGGCTCTTTGATGGGATAATTATTATTATTTAGTATATTTTTACATATTGAGTTTATTTGCGATTAATTGCATTAATTCCTATAATTTCAGTATTTTTCACGAATTACATGTGATTTTGTAGGAAACAGGTAATGAGGGCCTAATTGGAGCAATCACAGCCATCGATCTAGATCAAATTGATTGCAGCCCTCGGATTTGATTGATCAACCTAGGATAAATTGGATTCATTAAACCCTAGATCTAAGTGGGTGGTTGAGATTATAGGGCTGCGATCGGATGGTGCAGGAAATTAGTTTTTTATAAAACCCAACAATTTCACACTTGCAGCAATCGTGACACACAGAAGAACGGCGGGATCTTCTTCTTCCTTTCACGCACAACGAGTAGTGATTCATCCACAGCGATTCCAGCAACAGTTTTGACAATTCTAGCGGTGTCTCCTTCACCTTCCATTCCATTCGAAGTCTCCTTTCCTTGGTCCGGCGGAGTTGGTTTCTGAAGTTGGGCAGCGGCAGCTTCGACGACTAAGAGGATTGGACCTTTGGCATCTTCATCGGCGATACTCTTTGTTAGGAATCGTTGGAATGGCTAGAGGGGGGGTGAATAGCGTAGATGAAATTCGCTCACGTTTGTGTCTACAATTTCGTTAGTGCGCAGCGGAAATAGAAATAATAAAAGCGATAACGAAATAGACAACAAGCTAACGCAATGATATAACGTGGTTCGGAATCGCACGGTTCCTACTCTACGGATCGAGCTCTAAAGAGCCCTAGTGATGCACACGCACTCACTAATGATAAACACTCCTTCTCGACACAAGTCGGAGGCGGAGAAACCCCTTACAATAGATCTTACAACAGTAAGAACAAAATACAAGCAGTATACAATGTAAATATGAAATACAAGTAAAGAAAAGACTTTACAACACTTGTTTTGATTGCTTGAATGCTTGGTTGCTTGCTTGCACTTGGAGACCTGATTTGCACCAACAAATCGCCCCAATAGCCCTCAAGAACCGGTTACTTTTTCCTCCATCACGAGCTCCATATATAGCTTCAACCTGTGCTGGAAAAAGTCTATCAGTCGACTGATCGAGACCATCAGTCGACTGATGCCACTGTTGTCGTGAGACAATGGCTAGTTCCACGTTGGATAAGTCCAACGGAACTACCATCAGTCGACTGATTGTGACCATCGGCCGATCGATGGAGTCCTCACTCGACCGCCGAGTCTCGACTCCATTCTGCGGGAATTCGAGCACCACGATCGATCATACTATCACCGATCGCTGAGCATCACCGATCGCCAACCTATGGCGATCGCTAGGCCATAACCCGCAAATCAAACCCTAGTTGACTCGGTCCGGGCCGATCGCCACATGGCACGGTCGCACACCTCAAACATGAGGTTTTAACTCAAGTATGGTTCCCCCATACTTGCTAGACCACCCTTAGCCTAGACCTAAGCCTTCTAGTCACCTCCATCAGCCTCACGCCTCTCGGATCCCTCCAAGTCATCCATGACTTGTTCATCCATCGCGCTAGCCTTCAGGTGCTTCCGTCGACTATGTCATGCTAACGGTGTCTACACCGCCAAGGCATATTGGACTTACGCCGCCAAGACTCCGCTTGGACTTTACGCCGCCAACCATTGGACTTATGCTGCCAAGACTCCCGCTTGGACTTTATGCCGCCAATATTAAACCCCTTGAACTTCAGATGCTAACCCATGTTAGACTTTCCATGCCAAGACCATGCTTGGACTTTCCTTGCCAACTCATGTTGGACTTTCCATTTGCCAAGACCCATGCTTGGACTTTCCTTGCCAACACATGTTGGACTTTCCATTTGCCAAGTACTCAGGACTTGGACTTTCCTTGCCAACACATGTTGGACTTTCCATTTGCCAAGTACTCAGGACTTGGACTTTCCCAACTGCCACGTGTCCAACTTGGACTTTCCATGACAATTATATTGTCATATGTTTTTGTCGAGACATCAAAACACATCAAAACATCACTCGAGCCAAACTCGAGTCCTGGTCAATCGTGACCTGGGCCGATTGCACCAACAATCTCCCCCTTTTTGATGTTTGACAAAAACCAAACAAATAATTGAGTTAGAATACTAACTCAAATCCTTTACCAATTATCCCAAATGTTCTCCCCCAAACATTCTCCCCCTTTTTGACTAACATCAAAAAAGGTTTTCTCTCCAAGGAGGTCAATGTCTCATGTCCCAATGAGATCTTACAATCTCCCCCTTGGTTCAAAAATACCTAGGATGCCTACCATCTTCCTAGTGATAAGTCCCATATCACTCAAGAGAGGCAATCCTATTCACTCTCCCAATTTCCAAATTGGGTTTCTAAAGATCCATCAATTTCCCAAATTGATAACATTCTCCCCTTCAAGGAGAAAAACACATCCATCATCCCAAAATGGATATCTCCCCCTAAAGGCTTGCTCCCCCTTGACCATTGCACCAACAATGTCCTTGGGAAATCCCTAAGCCAATAGGAACTTTAAACCATCAAAACTAAGGTTAGAAATTCAACATTGAACTTTCCACACCTTAGAATTGATACAAACCCTAAACAACTCTCCTAATCCATATCCAATAGATTTTCACCCTTTATAATGCTTCCCAAAGCATATCCTAGGGTTAGGAGTGGTTAGGGATCATAAGCGTAGCTAAAATCGGGTTAAACAACTTCTACCGATCGGTGATGATGTGTCCATCGATCGGACGCGAAACAACGGTCGAGTGATAAAGACTGATCGAGTCAAGCACGCCATCGATCGATCACCTTGTAGAAGCGATCGTGATAATGAAAACCTGATTTTCAGAAATCAGACTCGACTTCTGGAAATGCATAAGTAATTCTACATAAATCAGAAAATCACGAAACTTGATACGTATATTACTTAACACACATACAATCAGTGAAAAATTTTAGAAAAATATTTTTACCATTGAATTATGAGATTGATACAAAATCCAAAAGTGACTAAGAACTTCAAAGTTGAAGCTCACTTTGTATCAATCTTATCAATGGTGATTGCTATCAAAAGATAGACTTCACCAAGGTTTTCTAAATTGATTTTAAAATGTTTTCAAAACCTTATCTTGGATCATATTCCTTGGGCTCTATGTACGTGACTTGTACACAAGCTCTCCCAATGATCCACAATGGAATTGGATGAGTTTTAGTTCATCTAGATGCAAAAACTATGCACCTTGAAATTAACTCATATCCTAGCATCTCACATGTATCTATGGTGTATAAATACACATACGTGTCAATTAGATGTGAGATGTGGGTTTTGTTCTCCCTAAACTAGGGTTTCATGCATTTTCTAAAGCAACTCTACTTGATTCCCTTATAAATGGGACTCCAAGTCATGTCATAGTCCTTAAATCAATTTTAATTAAATGCATGAATGATTATGGCATTTGAGATGATATAAATAAGCATATGCTCATAATCATGATGTCATGGCATAATATGAAATCTAAGAACACATGACATCTCAAGTAACCCAAAAACAATGTCATGACATGGTATATGATAGCAATACAATTATATAAATATTCATTCATACACACAAGATTTTTCAGAAACAAAGATTTCATTTAACTTAAAATTTGTCTTTTACATTCAAAATGGAGATTGGCTATGCTCAATCTCACTACAAAAATGACAACCAAAAAAAAAAAAATAACATCCTCTAATCGTCCGCAGGAGGTGGCGGCGGAGGAGGCTGCTGACTCAGAGTCCAGGCCCGCATCATCTCTAGCATATCGAGCTGATGCTGCTCTATGCGGCCCTGGGTCTCCTCCATCCTATCGAGACGAGCGCCGAAGGCAACCTGGCCTGTCAGTAGCTCTGACAGCCTAGCGTCAACCGATCAGCGATACTCACGATCTGGACTCCGGTAGCCACGACCTTGACGGACCCACATGTGTCTGCTGGCATCTGGTCATCCTCATCAGTGGTCTCTGTATCCTCGTGGTCCTCTGTCGCCTCTCTGGGCGGTGGAGGAGGCTGTCTGTGTGCCCTGGGTGGTCGAGGCGCCAACTCCATCTGTCCAGCGCCCATCCGTAGCTTCGCTAAGGAGAAGTTACGAACTGATATACAGTCGTACACTTCCGATAGCTGTCGCAGAGAGCCCCTATGGATGTTGATGCCTACGGAGTCGAGCCATGCTGTGATGATATGTCCAAAAGGCATATGCACTTTCCCTTGTACAGGGGAAGTGAAGTGCACAATGCAGTGGAAAATGTTCAATGCAAAGTTTATGTCTAACTGATGACGCATGACATATAGAAGAAAGAGATGGGGAGGCCGAATCTTGGCCAGACCCCGAGTGACAATGGGCAGAAAACACCCAACAATGACCTTGTAAAGGACATTGTCAGGTGCAGATAACTCGGTGATAGGAAATAAATTTTGGGCCAGTGGACGAGGATAACCAAAAATATGCTCATGCATGGACTCCATAGAGATGTGGGCAAAAGGCTCAGGTAGAGGAAAGTCCATGGTAGGGTAAAAGATGAAGGTGTCATCTGAAGGCCTACACTCGAGAAACTCCTGCAGTATCACAGGAGTGAACTCTAAGTCGCGTTTTACAACGCGAGTAGTGTATGTAGGGCCGTCATCTACCTTTTTAAGGTTTTGGTAGAATTCCTTAATAAGGTCATCATTGATTGGATGCGTGCACAAGACAATCTTCATCAAATTGTAATATGCAATTAGTTCCATGACGTCACTACAATGCCTATTGAAAAAATTCCTATCGATGTACCTAACCAACATAGGTTGGTACAACCGAGAGTCACTCTCGGATGGATCATTCCTACGGGCTCTCCTATTATGAATGTAATGTGATGATATGCAATGCAATGGCAACAATACACGATTAGATAAACCTCCATTGTAATGGAAATGAAAATTAGGGCTCGGAAAGAAAAGTCGTTACTTAGGCGCCATGTGTGTGCCGGAGGGAAGACTCAAAAGTTGCTGAGGATCGCCAGAAAAGTCGCCGGAAAGCTTCAGCCACCGGAACCCTAAACGGAACACGAACAATAAACCCTAAATCGCGTGAACTAGGGCTCCAAGATAGGTCAAAAATGGAAGAGGAGAGACATGCTTATCAAACCTAGGACTTTGGAAGGTTGGCACGCCGGAAGAGCTGGTCGGAGAGGGAGACGGCGATCGGAGACCGAAGGAGGAAGAAGGCTTTCGTCGCGTGAAACGCCGAACCCTAGCGGTTCGCGTTTTAAAAACACGATTCAGTCGACTGATGTGGAGCATCAGTCGACTGATGGCGGTTTATTACCGGGTTTACCGAGCGCTGATCCGATCGATCCGGCTGAATCGGAACATTCCAGTAACGTGCTCTGAGCATCGATCCGACTGATGTTGCTCATCAGTCGACTGATGTGCACATCACTCGACTGCTCGTTGAGCACTCGACTGATGGCCTTCGGCCTCGGTGAACAGTACCATCAGTCGACTGATGGACCTCATCAGTCGACTGATGTTCGATCAGTCGAGTCATGGAGCTAGCACTGATCGATGGCCGATCGTATCGCTAAGATGTTATCGATCACGATCGATAATCATACCGATCGATGTCTGATTTCCAGTTCTGAAAATCTAAAAATCTCGATTTTATCATCTTAATTATTCCATTTTATCACGTTAGATCTTGTATTTCAAATGTATTGATGTTATACTTTCATTTATGTATTTGTTAATGTATTTTAATGTTTTATCTCATTTTGCAAACATTAACATTCAAAGATTTCCAAAACCTAACATCTCACCCTTTCTAAGTGTTAAAATACACAATCAAGGTAAAAGACTTATTTTGTGAGATGTAATCTATCCTAGACATTCCTTCCATGCAGACATATGGTAAAACATATGAAGCATGGTGAATACAAGTCATCAAGTTGTGTGGCACTTGAGTATCACTCTAGATATTACCTTTACATCTTAACCACACATTTCTTGATACATGGCCTTCCAAAGTGTGCCAATAATCAAAGGTACACACTATGACCTCTAAAACTAGATCGTGTCAATTTTATTGATTTTCATGTTTTCAAGATATATATTGACACAACCTAAAATTTTTGAGATTAAGACTCAAGGATATTTCCAAAGTAACCATAACCTTGAAAGTGACCTTAAGGTGCCACCTTTATTATGGTTGAGTTAACTACCCATCCAATCAAGGTTGGCACACCCTAAACCCATCTTAGCGTGAATCAATCACGCTCTTAGGAACCCAAAATCGATTTGAGCTCCTAGGGTTAATTAGATATTCCTTAGGGATAACCTCCCTAGATACCTTCCTAATGACCCTCCTAGGCTTATTAGCCTTGGTCATTTTGGTCTTGCCTAGGTTAACCTTAGGGATTGTCTCCCTAACAACCTTCTTAGTGGTCATCCTAGGTTTCTTCGAAACCTTGGCCAATAGGCACAAACCTTGGTCAACTCTAGGAATGACTTCCCCATTGACCTTGGTCTTCCTAGACCTAGTTAGTGTCCCATAGTCAAACGGAACACTATGGTAAGTCACCTTGGACTTAGGTTTGTGACCCAAACCATTCTTGCCCTTGGTTGACTTTTGACTCTTAGATCCTAGAAGTTGATTTTGACTTCTTGACCTAAGAGTTTGACAATTTGACCCTTGAGATTGATTTTATATTTTGTTTAGGGTCTTTTCAAATTTCTCAAGCCTTGACCTCAAGGCTTGGTTTTCTAATTCTAATTGCCCAATTTTAGAATTTTTATTTAACTTTTGGGCATTGGACTTTCTCGGCGAGTGCCTAGTCCATTTTGGATTAAAACCTAGATGTTCTTGGATTTTCTTAATAGATTTCTTAGGTATTGTTTTTCTAGGGACATTAGTCCCAAATTTCTCCTTATTCTTAAGGTGAACATTCTTAGCTCCTAAACACATATGTTTGTTATTTCTAGCATGCTCTTTATGATACATACCAAAATTGCTAAAATTAGTTCTAGCATGCTTCTTAATATTTAAATTAGACGGAGCATTATTTAAATATACCTTAAGGTTTGCCTTAGTGGCTCCCCCTACTTGTGATGCTCCTTCTTGCCCTTTCTTCTTTCCCCTTGGGCATTAACTCCGGTAATGACCCGGTAGTCGACATTTGAAGCAAATGACATGCTCCTTGCTCTTTTGTCTTGGAGAACCGGCGTCCGTTGACTTTTGTTGACTTTTAGGCGCCGGAGGAGGTTTCTTGATCCTCTTTGGACATTTGCTCTTGTAATGCCCATACTCCCTACACTCAAAGCACATAATATGATTTTTATTTGAAAATAAAGTGTTTGAGTTACCTAGGGTGGTGGTAGGTGCCGGAGTTGAATTTTGAGCTTCCTCATCTTGATCGGATGTTGAAAGCTCTTCTTGAGGTTGCTCCGGTGTAGAGGATGGTCTCTCCTCAATCCTAGAAGTAGATGCTTCTTCCACCTCTTCTACTTCTTCTTTCTCCGATTCGGAAGTTGACTCCATCTCAACTTCCGATTCCTCACTTTCACTTGAGGATGAACTCTCCTCATGGTATCTTGCCAATTTTCTCCATAGCTCCTTGGCATACATGTAATCCCCTAACTTGCACAAAACATCATTAGGGATTAAATCTTCCAAAAGTTTCGTTACCTTAACTTCGGTCTTGAGCTTTTGGCGTTGCTCTTGGGTCCACTTTTTCAATTTTAGGACATTCCCCTTCTTATCCCTAGGGGGTTCAAGACCTTCAATGAGGATGAACCAATCCTCTATGTTCATCATCAAGAATGTTTCCATTCTTGCTCTCCATGCCGGAAAATCTTCTGGATCATATGGAGGTGGAGTGTTGATTTCCCATCCAAGCTTGTCTTGGAATTCCATCTTCACCCTCTAGCCTTTCACCTTAGCTCCCGGTTGTTAATCCATAGAAGAGCCCCGGGCTCTGATACCACTTGTTAGGAATCGTTGGAATGGCTAGAGGGGGGGTGAATAGCGTAGATGAAATTCGCTCGCGTTTGTGTCTACAATTTCGTTAGTGCGCAGCGGAAATAGAAATAATAAAAGCGATAACGAAATAGACAACAAGCTAACGCAATGATATAACGTGGTTCGGAACCGCACGGTTCCTACTCCACGGATCGAGCTCTAAAGAGCCCTAGTGATGCACACGCACTCACTAATGATAAACACTCCTTCTCGACACAAGTCGGAGGCGGAGAAACCCCTTACAATAGATCTTACAACAGTAAGAACAAAATACAAGCAGTATACAATGTAAATATGAAATACAAGTAAAGAAAAGACTTTACAACACTTTTTTTGATTGCTTGAATGCTTGGTTGCTTGCTTGCACTTGGAGACCTGATTTGCACCAACAAATCGCCCCAATAGCCCTCAAGAACCGGTTACTTTTTCCTCCATCACGAGCTCCATATATAGCTTCAACCTGTGCTGGAAAAAGTCTATCAGTCGACTGATCGAGACCATCAGTCGACTGATGCCACTGTTGTCGTGAGACAACGGCTAGTTCCACGTTGGATAAGTCCAACGGAACTACCATCAGTCGACTGATTGTGACCATCAGTCGACTGATTGTGACCATCAGTCGACTGATGGAGTCCTCACTCGACCAGTCGAGTCTCGACTCCATGCGGGCGAATTCTCAAGCACCGATCGATCATACTATCATCATGCTCGAGCATCATCGATCGCCAACCTATGGCATCGCTAGGCCATAACCCGCAATAAACCCTAGTCAAACCCTGATTGGTCGGTCCGATCGCCACATGGCACCAGTCGACTGGCACACCTCAAACATGAGGTTTTAACTCAAGTATGGTTCCCCCATACTTGCTAGACCACCCTTAGCCTAGACCTAAGCCTTCTAGTCACCTCCATCAGCCTCACGCCTCTCGGATCCCTCCAAGTCATCCATGACTTGTTCATCCATCGCGCTAGCCTTCAGGTGCTTCCGTCGGCTATGTCATGCTAACGGTGTCTACACCGCCAAGGCATATTGGACTTACGCCGCCAAGACTCCGCTTGGACTTTACGCCGCCAACCATTGGACTTATGCTGCCAAGACTCCCGCTTGGACTTTACGCCGCCAATATTAAACCCCTTGGACTTCAGATGCTAACCCATGTTAGACTTTCCATGCCAAGACCATGCTTGGACTTTCCTTGCCAACTCATGTTGGACTTTCCATTTGCCAAGACCCATGCTTGGACTTTCCTTGCCAACACATGTTGGACTTTCCATTTGCCAAGTACTCAGGACTTGGACTTTCCTTGCCAACACATGTTGGACTTTCCATTTGCCAAGTACTCAGGACTTGGACTTTCCCAACTGCCACATGTCCAACTTGGACTTTCCATGACAATTATATTGTCATATGTTTTTGTCGAGACATCAAAACACATCAAAACATCACTCGAGCCAAACTCGAGTCCTGGTCAATCGTGACCTGGGCCGATTGCACCAACACTCTTATGCCTGGCAATCGGAGTTGAGCGACCCAGTTGGACGTGATTTCAGAAGGCAGTGGTTATCTTCTACTGTCGTGATTTCGACAGCATGGTTTTCCAGCTCTGGTAGCTCCCCATTCTTATGATTCCGGTGGCAGCTTCCCATTTCCAGCAGCTGGTGAAGAACCTTAGACGTTCACAACTTCAGTCCCTTCCATTTTCACGGCCGTGATTCGTGTTGCTTCGCCTCCGTAGATCCATCCACCGGCCGACATGATTCGACAGCCCCGAAGATCATCACCGGAGCAGTGATCCGTGACCATCCATTCCAGCTTTCGTCGGATGGATATTCCGACGAGAGATCCGTGCCACTGAAGTCGTAAGAGCTGTCCAACACTGTCGTGGGTCACTGGAGAGGGTGATTCCTTTTCGATGGGTGTGGATAATTGTTGGTTAATTTTTACTCTATTGTTTTAGTATTTTTACTCTATTGTTTCACTATTGTTTCAGTTGTGTTTTAGTTGTGTTATGTTGTTGATCATTTACTTTGTTTACGTACAAGGTTAGCGCAGTGGAATAATAAAGCTAAAGACAATTAAGACAAAACAAATAAAGAGAAGAAGCAAACACAAACCCACCGATGTAACGTGGTTCACGACCTTTGTCGCTAATCCACGGATGATTCGTTCGGCGAATCACTCCAACCCAAATTCACTAGTCTCTCCTTCAAGGTGGAGGTAAACCTTTCTTACAAAATCACATCCTCTTATAATATAATTGAAATAAACACAAGGAAGAGGAGTGGAAATGTTTTAGGCACTTGAGAGAACTTTAGGAGTTAAGCATTTTCCTCCCCAAGTGACCCAAGGCCTCTTCTTATAGGGAAGAGGTCATTCTTCCCGTTGAGCACCTAGCTGTCGACTGATATAATCATCAGTCGACTGATGCTGTAGTCGTTGCCTCACAACGGTCTTATCCACGTTGGCTTCCAGCTAACAGCTCCCACATTAGTCGACTGATGGAGACATCAGTCAAGTGACCGAAGCGATCACTCGATTGGAAAACCTTTTGTGCCCGAATTCACCTCGATCAGGTGACTGTCGTCCCTTGGCAGTTGACTGATGGTCAATCAGTCGACTGCCAAACCCTAGCAGTCGAGTGTTGGGCCAAAAAAGATTCAATCGAACACCGGTCGAGTCTTCAGTCAACTGTCATATCATGGCAGTCGACTGATGTTGGGTAAAACCTCAAACCAACCTTGGTTGAGCATTCGATACTTTGCCATTTGACCAAGTTCACCTATGAGCTACCCCGTCCCGGGTTACAATCGCTCACTCTCATCTCCCTTGGAGTCCCTCGCCTCGAAGCTCTCTTCGTCCGACCACGTCCCTCGGATGCACCAAGCGCACGGCTTCACAATGTCATCCTTCGCGTCTCGCCTTGAAGTCTGCTTCCTTGGCTTCACTCTAATTCTCCTCGTCCGGCGGTCCCTCCGATGCACCAAGCGCACGACTTCCGCAATGCCATCCTTCACCGACTAAAGGACCGAGTCATGAGATGGTGAACTCACCAATGCTTTCACCATGTGTGAATTACATAGTCCTGTACGACTTCAACACACATATTAAATCCATAACAACCTAACTTAAACCCTTTACCACACACATCAAAATCACATCATACATGGGTTGATTGCCCTAACAATCTCCCCTTTTTGATGTGTGGCAATCCATTTAAGTTAGGTAAAACATTAACATAAAACATAAGGCAAGAAAGCATGTAAATAAGACATGGAAATCAAACCTCCTCCTTAATACATGCAAACTCCCCCTTAACACATGCTAATTTCCCTCCTAGCATGATTAACTTAAACCCACATATTTCTCCCCCTTTGACACCATCAAAAATATTAACATATGTTATACAAGCATGACATCAAGTCTAGGGAATGAAAATCATCAAAAATTAACTTAAAACCTAATAAAATAGATTACTATGCTCGTGCACAATACATCAGTCGACTGCGTTAGAACGCCAGTCGACTGACACCCTAAAAATAACTTTTTCTGATTTCGGAACCCGATTTCAAAAATGCATTAAAATTTTCAGGAAATTTGAAAAATCAAGAAATTTAGGGAACATAATTCTAATAAGTTTCTTTATCAGTAAAAAATAGTTTTTCATGAAAATTCATTCAATTTTTGAAAGTTTCGCAAAAACTCAAAGATGTTGAAAAACACTAAAGTTTTCATCAACTTGAAAGCCTAGTTTTGCCTTGAATTATTTTAAAACATGAACTTGCAGTTTATAAAACATAAAATGATTTTAAAACATTTGAAATATCCAATCATGATCTTTGGACAATATGTCTATGAATTGAACATTTGCTTTCCCCATGATTGGTCAATTATTGCTATCATGATACTTGTAAATGACCATCTAAATGCCATAAGCATTAGTGGACTAATTTTATCAACCTAACATCTCACTCATGCTATGTTTTCAATCAAGTTAACCTATAGTGAGTGTGAGATGTACCTAAGGTATTATACTTAACCATCAATTTCATGCAATTTTTACCAAGGTTAAATATATCTAAAATGATCATGAGTCCTATTATTATGATCATACATCAAACATTACCATCCAAATCATAAAATCATTATTATTTATCAAGTATAAAATCAAGCATAAATCATGATTTAAACATTCAATTTATGGGTTACACATTATCATCACCCAACACTAAGTTAAAAATTATCACCCACATCATCCTAAGTCAACCATTTAACATGATATAAGTAAAGTCCAATTATGGTTGACTCTCCTAGGTTCTCCTAACCCTTAAGGACTGGCTTGGGAACCCAAAATAGATTCTTTCCAATAGGGTTCACCAAGTATTCCTTTGGGATCCATTTCCTAGCTATCATTGTAGTTTTAGTTTGACCCCTAGCTATTAAACAATGGTAGGCCTTCTCATTTTTGGATCCCTTATATCGTAGGCCCTTCTTGTTAAAACTTGCTCTTTGGCTCCTAATGATCATATTTAGGGCATTGAAGCCAATTATAAATTTTTCTAGGGCCTTAGTCAAATGATCTACCTTTTTCCTTAAGGCCTTATTTTCTTCTACTAAGCATGCATCACTAGTCATAGAAGAAGAAGCATTATCATTAACTTTTAAACATGCATTTTCTAGCTTTTCTTCTAATTTCCTAATATCATCAAGCATGCACTTATTTTTCTTCTTACTCCTAAACTAATCTCTAGTAAGACTAGAAATCATAGAAACATGAGTAGGAAGATTTCTTACCATACTCACCATATCTTCTTCTTCCTCTGATTCCGATGAGGATGCTCTCCCTACACTTGAGCTTGTAGGATATTTGAAGCCGCTAGAGGGGGGGGGGTGAATAGCATAGAATTCGTTCGTAGTTGGAATTCGATCGTGGTCGTCTCTACAATTTCGTTAGTACGCAGCGGAAATAGAAATAATACAATAACGAAATATGACAAACACAATAAGAACACGAGTATGTAACGTGGTTCGGAACCGCACGGTTCCTACTCCACGGATTGAGCTCTACGAGCTCTAGTGATGCATACGCAACCACTAATAAACACTCCTTCTCGGAACAATCCGGAGGCGGAGAAACCTCGTACAAGATGATTACAACAATAATCAAATAGATACAAGCAAATACGATAATAAAATACAAATGCAAGTAAAGAAAAATACTTTACAAGAGCTTTTGATTGCTTGATCTTTGATTGCCTTGAACTAGCTTTGAAGGACTGGAAAGCACCAACTTTCCCCTTCAATTTCGCCCAAGAAAATCGCTGTCTTTTCCTCCATCACGAGCTCCTTTTATAGCTTCGACCTGTGCTTGAAAAGGTCGATCAATCGACTGCTCGGGACCATCAGTCGACTGATCACATTGTTGCTGTGAGACAACGGTATAATCCACGCTGGAAAAATCCAACAGCTAGGATATCAGTCCATCAGTCGACTGATCACACTGTTGCTGTGAGACAACGGTGTAATCCATGCTGGAAAAATCCAATGGCTAGGACATCAGTCGACTGATCATACACATCAGTCGACTGATGAAGCATCACTCGACTGCTTGTCCTAGCGGTCGAGTGAGACTCCATTCTGTGCCCTAAAATCCGAACATCAGTCGACTGATCACACGATCAGTCGACTGCCCACCTATGGCAGTCGACTGCTAGGGAAATTCCCGCAGTCAAACCCTAGTTGACTATGCCAGTCGACTGTCACATGGCATCAGTCGACTGACACACCTCAAACATGAGGTTTTAACCCAAGTATGGTGTCCCCATACTTGCTAGACCACCCTTAGCCTAGACCTAAGCCTTCTAGCCACCTCCATCAGCCTCACGCCTCTCGGATCCCTCCAAGTCATCCATGACTTGTTCATCCATCGCACTAGCCTTCAGGTGCTTCCATCAGCTATGTCATGCTAACGGTGTCTACACCTCCAAGGCACATTGGACTTACTCCATCAAGACTCCCGCTTGGACTTTATGCCGCCAATACCAAACCCCTTGGACTTCTCAAGTGCCAAGACACAAGCTTGGACTTTCCCTTGCCAACCCATGTTGGACTTTCCATGCCAAGTACTCATGACTTGGACTTTCCTTGCCAAGACCCATGCTTGGACTTTTCCCAAATGCTAAGTGTCCCACTTGGACTTTCCCATGACAATGACATTGCCCTATGTTTTTGTCGAAATATCAAAATATCACTCGAGTTAAACTTGAGTCCTGGTCAATCGTGACCTGAGCCGATTGCACCAACAATCTCCCCCTTTTTGATGTTTGACAAAATCCAAACAAAACATTGAGTTAGAACACTAACTCAAATCCCTTACCAATTATCCCAAATTGGTAATCTTAAACATTCTTCAAATGTTCTCCCCCAAATATTCTCCCCCTTTTTGACTAACATCAAAAAGGTCTTCTCTCCAAGGAGGTCAATGTCTCATGTCCCAATGAGATCTTACAATCTCCCCCTTGGTCTAAAAATACCTAGGATGTATACCATCTTCCTAGTGATAAGTCTCATATCACTCAAGAGAGACAATCCTATACTCTCCCAATTTCCAAATTGGGTATGTGAAAAAAAAAAACTCATTTTTCCTTCCTATGAACCACCATCCATCATACCATGATGGATACCTCCCCCTAAAGGCTTGCTCCCCCTTAACCATTGTACCAACAATGTCTTTGGGAAATCCCTAAGCCAATAGGAACTCCGAACCATCAAAGATAAGGTTAGAAGTTCAACATTGATCTTTCCAACACCTTAAATTTTATACAAACCCTAAACACCTCTCCAAATCCATAGCCAATAGATTTTCACCCTTTATAATGCTTCCCAAGGCATATCCTAGGGTTAGGAGTGATTAGGACTGAATTCCAAGCAACAAACCTAGTTTTCCTAAATCAAGATTGACAATGACTGTTACCACTACCGATCGATACCATCACCGACCGCACGGCAACAATGAGTGATATCACATCGCAATGAGTCCACGCACGCCATCACCGATCGTCAGAGGCAATGATCGATAATCAAAACCTGATTTTCGATATCGACTACTTTTGAAATTCATAAGTAATTCTATGTAAATCAAAAAATCACGAAATTTGATACGTACATTACTTATTACACATACAATCGGTGAAAAATTTTGGAAAAATATTTTTACCATGAAAATAGGAGATTTGTACAAAGTTCAAAAACTATTAAAACTTTAAAGTTTTTGATCTACTCTGTATCAACTTCTACATTGATGATGGCTATCAAAAGATAGACTTCACCAAGGTTTTCTAAATTGATTTTAAAATGTTTTTGAAAACCTATTTTGAACCATGGTTTATTGGCTAAATATACACAACTTGTATATTAGCTTTCCTTATGATTCTTAGTGATGATTAAAATAAGTTTGAGTTCATCTAGATGCACTACCTATGCACCTTGAACCTAACTTATTATCCTAGCATCTCACATGTATCTAGGGTGTATAAATACACATACATGTCAATGTGATGTGAGATGTGAAGTTATTCTCTCTAAATTAGGGTTTCATGTATTTTTCTAAGGCAACTCTACTTGATTCCCTTATAAATGGGACTCCAAGTCATGCCATTATCCTTGAATCAATTTTAAACAATTAAATGCATGAAATGATCATGGCATAAATGATATCAATAATAATGCATGGCCAATGATGTCATGGCATATGATATAATCTAAAAACAAACATGACATCTAAAATAATCATAATCAATGACATGACATGTTATATGATAAGATGAAATTTCATGTCATGATATAGCAATTTTCATAAACCAATACATTAATACAAATACACACTCAAACACACATGATTTTCACAAATAGAAATTTCATTCAATTTAAAAAGATTTCAGTTTCTTACATCCAAAATAGAGATTTGATATGATCAATCTCACTACAAAAACTGAAAAACAAAAAAATCTAACATCCTCTAGATCTAGTAAATGCGGAAGGTGGAGGTGGAGGGAAAGGCTGGCTCAAAGTCGAGTCGCATCATCTCTCATACATATCGGTATGTTGCTCGATCGACTGGGACTCTGCAATCTGAATGTATCTCTCCTCCATTCGACTAAGATGTGCGCCCATGGAGGCTTGCCCTACTAAAACTCACGGCGACCATGAGTCGACTGTCTGCTGATAGTCCTGGAATCTAGACTCCAGTTGGCCAAGATGATCTGATAGACCCGCCGCTGATGCATCTGCTGGCATCTGATCCTCCTCATCAGTGACGTCTGCATCCTCATAGTCCTCTCCAGCCTCTCTAGGCACCAGAGGCGGCTCTCCACGTGCCTTGGACGGTGGTCGAGGTGCCAACTCCATCTGCCCACGCCCCATCGCGGCTTGCTAACGAAGTTATGAGTGATATGCGATCGTACACCTCGGATAGCACCCTCGGTGATCCCAGAATGTTGATGCCTCGGCTCTAACCATGCGGTGATAATATGGCCATAAGGCATATGCACTTTCCCTTATGCTGAAATGAAATGCACAATCTGATGAAACATGTTTAATGCAATGTTTATGTCTAATCTATTACGCATGGTGTATAGTAAAGAGATGGGGAGGCGAATCTTGGCGGACCGAGTCACGATAGGAAGAAAACACCCAACAATGACCTTGTAGAGTACATTGTCAGGTGCAGATAGCTCAGTGATAGGAAATAAATTCTGAGCTGGTGGACGAGGATGACCAAAAACATGCTCATGCATGGAGTCCAAAGAGATATGGTCAAATGGCTCGGGTAAAGGGGCATCAAAGGTAGGGTAGAAAATGAAGGTGTCATCCGACGACTTACACTCAAGAAACTCCTGCAATATCGCAGGAGTGAACTCTAAATCGCATTTTACAACGCGAGTAGTGTAGGTAGGGCCATCGTCTACCTTCTTTAAGTTCTGATAAAACTCCTTAAGGAGATCATCATTGATGGCATGTGTGCATAAGACAATTTTCATAAGATGATAGTATGCAAATATGTCCATGACGTCACTATAGTAACGTGTAAAGAAGTCTCTATCGATGTACCTAACCAACATAGGTTGGTACAATCGTGATTCACCCTCGGGTGGATCATTTCTATGGGATCTCCTATATGAATGTAATGCAATGATATGAAATGCACGGGCACCAATACATGATTAGATTATAATAGATTACAATGGAAAGAAAAAATTAGGGTAAGAAAATTTTACTTTGGCGCCATTTAGAGGAATGATGAGAGAGTACTCGGATATCGCTGGAAAAAGCCGCCGGAAAGTTTGCCAGAGGACTAGACGCCGAAACCCTAATCGGAAAAGAGTAAACAATCGCTGGAAATAAGTGGAATAGGGTTGTGAGATGAGTGAAAACACGAGTGGAAGAGGTTAGCTACCAAACCTAAGGCTTGGGCGGCTGGCACGGCCGGAAAAACTAGTCGGAGAAGAAGTTGGCGATCGGAGAGGAGAAAGAAAATGAGAGGTCGCCGCGTGAAGACGCCGAACCCTAGCGGTTCGGCGTTATAAAATCGTGATGCGGTCGGTGATGTCGTGAGAATCAATCGTGATCGCGGCTTAGCGGGTTTATCGAGCCGGTCGGTCATTGCTCCGGCTCGGACAATCACTGCTGAGTCTTACGTATCGTGCTCATATCATCGGATCGTGATGTTGCTCATCGATCGGTGGTGCGATCACCACTCGTTGATGACCCTCGGCCTCGGTGAATAGTACCATCGATCGTGATGTTCAGCGATCGAGTCAAAATAGCACTCATTCTTTGGACGATCGTATCGCGCTATAAGAGATCATGATCGATCGATGATTGTCGATCGATCTCGATTTCTGAAATTTAGAAAATCTCGATTTCTTTATCTAACAATTCCATTTTCTCATGTTTTAATCTTGTATATTGAATATATTGATGTTATGCTTATGTTCATGGATTCGTTAATGTATTTTGATATCTTATTCCATTTTAGCAAACATTAACATCCAATGGTTTTAAAATCCTAACATCTCACCCTTTCTAAGTGTTGAAATACACAATCAAGGTAAAAAAAACTTGTTTTGTGAGATGCAATCCACCCTAGACATTCCTTCCATGCAAACACATGGTGAACCACATGGAGCATGGTAAGTGCAAGACATCAAGGTATGTGGCACTTGAGTATCACTCTTGATGTTCTTTCTACATCTTAAACACACTTCTCTTGATACATTGATTCCAAAAGTGTGCCAAAGATCAAATTTACACACTATGACCTCTAAATCTAGATTGTGCCAATTTTATTGATTTTCATGATTTCAGAAATATACATTGGCACATCCTAAAATCTTTTAGGATTAAAGATCAAATGTATTTCCAAGATAACCATAACCTTGAAAATAACCTAAAGTGTCACCTTTACCATGGTTGAGTTAACTACCCATCCAATCATGGTTGGCACATTCTAACTCATTTAACGTGAATCAATCACGCTCTTTGGGACCCAAAATCTATTTGAGCTCATTGAATTAATTAGGTATTCCTTAGGAATAACCTCCCTAGATACCTTTCTAATGACCCTCCTAGGCTTGTTAGCCTTGGTCATTGTGGTCTTACCTAGGTTGACTCTAGAGGTAACTCCCCTTGCAACCTTGGTCTTCCTAGACCTAGTTTGTGTTCCATAGTCAAATGGAACACAATGATAAGCCACTTTAGGCTTAGGTTTGTGACCCAAACCTTTCTTGCCCTTGGTTGACTTTTGTCTTTTGGGTCCTAGATGTTGACTTTGAGATCTTGACCCTTGACTTTGACCATTAGACCCTCTAAATTGATTTTGTATCTTATTTAGGGTCTTTTCTAGTTTTTCAAGCCTTGACCTTAAGGCTTGGTTCTCTAATTCTAATTGCCCAAATGATTTTTGATTAGGTTTTTGGGCATTACCATTTACTTTAGACATATGTTTACCCTTATTGGGATTGATACCTAAATGGTTTTCGATTTTCTTAATTACTTTCTTAGGAATGATATTTCTAGGGACATTAGTCCCAAATTTCTCCTTCTTTGAAATATATCTAGAGTTATCATTCCTAGCATGCTTTGAATCATGAGTAATAGCAAAGTTATTTGAATTAATTCTAGCATGCTTTTGCTTAGAATTTAAAGAATGAGCATTATGAAAATATACCTTAGGGTTTGCCTTAGTAGCTCCCCCTACTTGTGATGCTCCTTCTTGGGTCTTTTTGTTCCCCCTAGGGCATTGATTTCGGTAATGCCCCGGTTGCCGACATCTGAAGCAAATAATGTGCTCCTTGTCTTTAGGTGATGGGCAACCGGCATCCTTTGACTTTTGTTGACTTTTAGGCACCGGAGGAGTTTTCTTAACCTTCTTTGGGCACTTGCTCTTGTAGTGCCCATACTCCCTACACTCAAAACACAATATATGGATTTTATTTGAAATTAGAGTGTTTGAGTTACCTAGGTTAATTGAGACCGGAATTGGAGCTTCTTCATCTTGACTAGATGTCGAAGCTTTCTCTTGTTGCCCCGGAGTGGAAATTCTTTCCTCCCCCTCAATCCTAGAGGTGGAGGTGTCTTCTACTTCTTCTTCCACCGATCCAGAAGTTGACTCCTCTTCAACTTCCGATTCCTCACTTTCTCGTGAGGAAGATGAACTCTCTTCATCCTCTTCCTTATCTTCTTCTACTTGTGCCAAGTGGGGCTTCTCATTAAACTTGGCTAATTTGTCCCATAGCTCCTTGGCATCAAGATATTCACCTAGCCTAGACAAAACATCATTAGGTATCAAATCTTCTAAGAGTTTTGTTACCTTGGCTTCGGTTTTGAATTTTTGCCGTTGCTCTTGGGTCTATTTCTTCAACTTGAGGACATGTCCCTTCCTATCCCGAGGGGGTTCAAAACCTTCTACGAGGATGAACCAATCCTCTATATCCATCATAAAGAATGTCTCCATTCTTGTTCTCCACGCCGAAAAGTCTTCTTGATCATATGGCGCTGGAGTGTTGATGTCCCATCCAAGCTTATTTTGGAATTCCATCTTCCCTCTAGCCTTTTAGCTCCCGACGGTTAATCCGTAGAAGAGCCCCAGGCTCTGATACCAAATGTAGGATATTTGAAGCCGCTAGAGGGGGGGTGAATAGCGTAGAATTTGTTCGTAGTTGGAATTCGATCGTGGTCATCTTTACAATTTCGTTAGTACGCAGCGGAAATAGAAATAATACAATAACGAAATACGACAAACATAACAAGAACACGAGTATGTAACGTGGTTCGGAACCGCACAGTTCCTACTCCACGGATCGAGCTCTACGAGCTCTAGTGATGCACACGCAACCACTAATAAACACTCCTTCTCGGAACAATCTGGAGGCGGAGAAACCTCGTACAAGATGATTACAACAATAATCAAATAGATACAAGCAAATACGATAATGAAATACAAATGCAAGTAAAGGAAAACACTTTACAAGAGCTTTTGATTGCTTGATCTTTGATTGCCTTGAACTAGCTTTGAAGGACTGGAAAGCACCAACTTTCCCCTCCAATTTCGCCCAAGAAAATTGTTGTCTTTTCCTCCATCACGAGCTCCTTTTATAGCTTCAACTTATGCTGGAAAAGGTCGATCAGTCGACTGCTCGGGATCATCATTCGACTGATCACACTGTTGCTGTGAGACAACGGTGTAATCCATGCTGGAAAAATCCAATGGCTAGGACATCAGTCGACTGATCATACACATCAGTTGACTGATGAAGCATCACTCGACTGCTTGTCCCAGCGGTCGAGTGAGATGCCATTCTGTGCCCTAAAATCCTAACATCAGTCGACTGATCACACGATCAGTCGACTACTCGTCCAATCAGTCGAATGCCTACCTATGACAGTTGATTGCTAGGGCAATTCCCGCAGTCAAACCCTAGTTGACTATGTCAGTCGACTGCCACATGACATCAGTCGACTGACACACCTCAAACATGAGGTTTTAACCCAAGTATGGTGTCCCCATACTTGCTAGACCACCCTTAGCCTAGACCTAAGCCTTCTAGCCACCTCCATCAGCCTCACGCCTCTCGGATCCCTCCAAGTCATCCATGACTTGTTCATCCATCGCGCTAGCCTTCAGGTGCTTCCATCAGCTATGTCATGCTAATGGTGTCTACACCGCCAAGGCACATTGGACTTACGCCGCCAAGACTCCCGCTTGGACTTTACGCCACCAATACCAAACCCCTTGGACTTCTCAAGTGCCAAGACTCAAGCTTGGACTTTCCCTTGCCAACCCATGTTGGACTTTCCATGCCAAGTACCCATGACTTGGACTTTCCTTGCCAAGACCCATGCTTGGACTTTTCCCAAATGCCAAGTGTCCCACTTGAACTTTCCCATGACAATCACATTGTCCTATGTTTTTGTCGAAACATCAAAACATCACTCGAGTTAAACTCGAGTCCTGGTCAATCATGACCTGGGCCAATTTCACCAACAGAGCTCTCCTCACTTGAGTTTGTTTCTCCTTTTTCGGAGGAGGAGGAGGAGTCCAAGTCTTCTATTGCCATTAGGGCAAGACTTGTGAATGCTTGTTCTTCCTCCGATGAGGATGATGGATCATCCCACATCACCACTTTAAGGTTGTGGGGCTTTTACTTCTTCTTTTCCTTGGGCTTATTCTCTTCTTTCTTTTTGCCCTTCTTCTTGCTATCCTTTTTCTTCTCTTCTTCTATGCTTTTGTTCAATAAGGGACACTCATCCCTCATATGTCCTTCTCCTTGGTAATTATAGCAAATTACCTTTCTCCTTGGCCTTCTTCCCCTATCATGAGATTTATTAAATCTAAAGTTTTTTAATGCACGTCTCACCTTTCTTACCATATAGGCTTCTTCATTGCTATCCATGGAGGAGGAAGATTGTTCAGCGGATGAAGAAGGTGGAGTCTCCTTCTTCTTTTTCTTTCCTTTTTCCACAACTAATGCTACTCCCCTTGGCTTCATGCTTGGTTCTTCAATTATGCCTTCAAGCCTAGTCTCATGAAGTTCCATAGTTGAAAAGAATTCTTCTAGAGTACTTACCTCTAGATTCTTGGAGATGTAGAATGAATCTACCATGGAACTCCATTTTGAAGATCGGGGGAAGGCATCTATGGCTTTCATGATCATATCACAGTTTGAAAGCTTCTCTCATACACTTGACAAACCCGTGATTATCTCTTTAAAATGAGAATGCAAAGAAAGTACCTTCTCCCCTTTGTCGAGTTTGATATTGCTCAATTGTGATCGGAGGAGGTCCCTTCTTGCAAGCTTTGCCTCGGAGGTGCCTTCATGAAGTTCTATTAGTTTTTCCCACATCTCCTTGGTGCTTGTGCATTCTCCGATCCGGTTGATCTCTTGTTGAGGAAGCACATTGAATAGGTGATGTTTTGCCTTTGAATTCGCCAAGTGCTCCTCCCTTTGCTTCTTTGTCCATCTTGACTTTTCTATTAGCCTCCCTTCTTCATCCCTAGGTACTTCAAAACCGTTTTCCATGATAAGCATAATTTCAAAGTCGATTTCGAAAAATACCTCCATTCTCTTTTTCCACTAAGCGAATTCTCCTTCGAACTTAGGGGGATGAATGTTGGAGCCGACCATCTCTTGTCGTGCTTGTGTTGGCGATGAGTCCGCGATAAGCTCCTCGCTCTAATACCACTTGTTGGAGGATCGATGGCCGGCTAGAGGGGGAGTGAATAGCCCTTTTCATATACGATGGAAGTCGTTCGCTTAATTGTCTACGTACAAGGTTAGCGCAGTGGAATAATAAAGCTAAAGACAATTAAGACAAAACAAATGAAGAGAAGAAGTAAATGCAAACATGCCGATGTAACGTGGTTCATGACCCTTGCCACTAATCCACGGATAATTCGTTCGGCGAATCACTCCAACCCAAATTCACTAGTCTCTCCTTCAAGGTGGAGGTAAACCTTTCTTACAAAATCACTCCCTCTTACAATATAATTGAAATAAACACAAAGAAGAGGAGTGGAAACATTTTAGGCACTTGAGAGAACTTTAGGAGTTAAGCATTTTCCTCCCCAAGTGACCCAAGGCCTCTTCTTATAGGGAAGAGGTCATTCTTCCCGTTGAGCACCTAGCAGTCAACAGATGCAGTCATCAGTCGACTGCTGCTGTAGCCGTTGCCTCGCAACGACCTTATCCATGTTGGATTCCAGCCAACAGCTCCCACATCAGTCGACTGATCATCCCCATCAGTCGACTGATGGAGCCATCAGTCGAGTGACTGAAGCGATCACTCGACTGGAAAACCTTCTGTACCCGAATTCACCTCGATCAGTCGACTACCAAACCCTAGTAGTTGACTATTGGGCCACAAAAGATTTAGTCGAATACCGATCGAGTCTTCAGTCGACTTGGAGCAGTCGACTGTCATATCATGGCAGTCAACTGATGTCGAGTAAAACCTCAAATCAACCTTAGTTAAGAATCAGACACTTAGCCATTTGGCCAAGTTCACCTATGAGCTACCCCGTCCCTTACAATCGCTTACTCTCATCTCCCTTGGAGTCCCTCGCCTCGAAGCTCTCTTCGTTCGGCCATGTCCCTCAAATGCACCAAGCACACGACTTTGCAATGTCATCCTTCACGTCTTGCCTTGAAGTATGCTTCCTTGGCTTCACTCCAATGCTCCTCGTCCGGCGGTCCCTCGGATGCACCAAGTGCACGGCTTCCGCAATGTCATCCTTCACCGACTCAAGGACCGAGTCATGAGATGGTGAACTCACCAATGCTTTCACCATGTGTGAATTACTAAGTTATGTACGACTTCAACACACATATTAAATCTATAACAACCTAACTTAAACCCTTTGCCACACACATCAAAACCATATCATACATGAGTTGATTGCCCTAATAGTCCTGGCCTCATAAAGAAAGAGGATAAGCCTAGAAAGAAGAAAGCATTGAAGGTGACATGGGATGAGTCTTCTTCCAGCTCTTCAGAGGAGGAAGTTAAAGAAAAAAAAAACAAGCATGCTGCTCTAATGGCCCTTAACAATAGATTTAGAGGGAGATGAAAGTAAGACCGGAACATCACCGGAAGACACATCATCATCTGATGATGATGAGGTAACTTATCCTGAACTAGATAAGTTATATGAAATGATAGCATGTTTAACTAATGCCTTAAATATGATCCAAGAATAAGGTTAAGGTTTTAAAATCTGAGGTGGAGGAACTTAGAAACCTTAACTCAATTTCTGAAGAAAATAGGACTAATACTTCTCAGGTTAAAGAACTTAGAGAAGAGAACTGACAAGACCGGTGACTACGCAAGAGAGGGGAGGAGAGAAATAATAAAAATAAAACTAAAACTATTCAGATTAAAGTAGCGGAAATACTAAATGTTTTAGCACAATCAAATTTTGAGCAAAACACGAAGAACACAGCCAAGAAGACACGACCAAATCTTGAGCAAAACACGAAGAACACAGCCAAGAAGACACGACCAAATCTTGAGCAAAACATGAAGAACACATCCAAATTTCAAAGGACACAACACAAGGAAAACAAACACAAAGACATAGTCAATTTTTACTTGGTCCATAGCTCTCCCCTAGAGCTGCTAGTCCAAGGCCTACCTCTATATTTTCTCCTTTTTGAAGAATGCTTTAAAGGTGGAGAAACCTCTTAAAGCACTTATAATTTACAGATTCTAAGGATATGAATAAAGTACACGAATCTGAGTCAAATGAAAAGAAATAATGATCAACAAAAAAAACTTTACAATTAGAGAAGCAAGATCTTCTGAAAGCCAATGTCCAAGTTACGTAGTTGCGATAATGATGAGCACATGCAGAACAGCAGACATCCACGATGGGAGAAGAACAACGAAACTGAACATTGAGAATGATAGAGAGCAAAATTAAGCGCAGGTTTTTTCAAGTGATCTATCGATGGGTTTTCCTTGCAAGAACACCTTTTTATCAGCAAAATTCAAACCTATAGTCGAGATCTAGATCCAAACAATTCAGTCAAATAATCAGATGAAAACACGTAGGTTAGATCAGATGAGATTTTATCAGAATCTCTAACTCGTTTCTCAGCAGTCGAGGCGCTAGTCGAACCCGCCTTGCTTTTGTTCGCTTCTGCAAAGGACTAGTTGAGGCACCGCCTCGAGTGCATAGGTTAAGTCAGATATGATTTACCAGTTTGTTCTGCAGCAGTTGAGCAGTCAGTCGAGCTTGCCTCGCTTCTGTTCACTACTCCACAGGACAAGTCGAGGCACCGCCTCGACTGCACAAGTTGAGACATAATATTCACTAACTTGTTCTGCATCAGTTGAGGTGCCAATCGAGCTCGCCTTGCCTCTATTCGCTGCTGCACAAGATCAGTCGAGGCGCCACCTCGACTGCGACTAATCCTGCAGAAAGCAAGATGCCAATCGAGCTCGGCTTGCTTTTGCACAGCATCAATCGAGGTGTTGCCTCGACTATGACTTGTCTTGTAGTGCCAGTCGAGCTTGGCTTGATTCTATTCGACTCCATACAGGAACAGTCCAAGTGTCGCCTCGACTGCGACTGGCCAATGTCAAATCTCTACGCTTGATAAGTGCAGTAAGGACAACAGTTGAGGTGTCAACTCATTGTAGTGCTTAAGACCCATTGGTTTGGTCAACTCTAAGACTGAACCATGCCTGGTAAAGACTCTACCCAGAGATCCTTTACTTGTCAAGACTCTGGCCATCATCCATTCTTGAACTTTTCACCTTGCCACTCCCGCAAAGAATTTTCCAACTGTTAAGGAATTATCCTTCTTGGACTTTTCACCTTGCCACTCCCACAAGGAATTTTCCAACTGCTAAGGAATTACCCTTCTAGGACTTTTCACCTTGCCACTCCCGCAAGGAATTTTCTAACTGCCAAGGAATTACCCTTCTTGGACTTTTCACCAAGGTTCACCCTTGGATTTCACTAAGGTTCACCCTTGGATTTCACACACGACTTAAACCTTTGTCAAACACCAAAACATAACTTGGAGCATTCAACTCCAATAGTCTCTCCCTTTTTGATGTTTGACAACCCATTTAATTTTAAACCACTCTACTTATGTTTAGGTCACTCGACTCACTTGATTAACCACAATCAGATACATTAGATAAATCAGATCAAATAATTAGGTTAAAGATAGATACAATAGACAAATCAGAATATTTACCTAAACTATAAACATTTTCTCCTCCCCCTTTGGCAAACACCGAAAAGGGTTTTGTAATCAAAGATATTAGATCAAATCATCGTACATCAAAGATATTGGTCAGATCATGGTAAATCAGATAACGATCAAGGTTATAGATATTTACACACTTAAACTCCTCCCCTTCAATGCTATCTGCATTTTTAATTTTAAGTTTTGAAATCACCTCCCTTTCCTATTCATTTTTACTGTAAGTTTACCCTTGTTAAGCTTTCTCAAGCATTCTCTAGCATTAGAGATGGTAAACCAACCTAAAATGATCACAATAGTCTAGTCGAGCCTCTGGTCAAGGCCTACTTGCTTCTGAGGCATTTAGTCGAGTGCCCAGTCGAGGTCCACTCGACTCTGTGAGATTGCGACACGAGCAGTCGAGCCGCTGGTCGAGTTCCACTCAATTCTTTATGAGCGTGACACGGACAGTCAAGTTGCTGGTTGAATTTTACTCGATTCTATGAGAGTATGACACCAGCAGTCGAGTCGCTGGTCGAGTTTCACTCGACTCTATGAGCTACGCAACAAGGCCAGTAAGGGTATCAGTCGAGGTTGCGCTCGACTAATAGCTTAGTTGAGCTCCTAGTCGAGACCAACTCGAATTTGTTTGGTCTCAAACAAAGCCCAGTTGAGTCACTAACTCGGCTGTGCACTGCAAAATGAATCTGTGTAGTTTTTTAGACCAAACTTCAAAAACCCATATTTAATTTCAAAAAATTCAATAAATCTTGAGGTTTTTCATATACAATTCGTACATCATATTAACATAGTAAAAAATATGTGTAAATTAAAATACCTAAGATTTCTCCTAATTGATATAATTTTCAAAATTTCTGAAAATGAATTTCTATTAAGAAACTTTAGTATTTTAACCTACTTGTATCAACACCTCCAATAATGATTCCTATCACTTAACATAATTCACCATGTCAACAAAATAATTCTAAACCATATTAAGAAATTATCCTTAGGTATGTAAGTATCTTAAGGAATCCAACCAATTTTACTTGGTTGGAATGTCCAATTATGATCTTCGGACCAAGTGCATATGAATTATGCATTGGTCTTCCCCATAATTGGTCAAATTAATGATTTTTGTCTCGACAACCTCCTTACCCAAGGGATGCAATAAGAATTTTGGATAAATTGGTCATACCTAAACATCTCACCCCCACCAACTAGCAATACAAAAATAGTTTTTGTTAAATCTATATTTTGTGTGAGATGATTCCCAAGGTATCCAGATTTCAAATTTCTTCTTGTTATGGTGAGTTCATCCTAATGAACATGGAAAGGTTTACTCACTCAGTAACACACATCCCCAATTCCCTTCTCAAGCGACTAAATTCCTTTTCAGGGAGTGGTTTAGTGAAGATGTTAGCTAGGATAGATTTTGACACAACATAATTGAGTACAACATCTCCCCTAGCCACATGGTCTCTAATGAAGTGATGTCTCACTTCAATGTGATTCATCCTAGAATGGTGGACTAGATTCTTTGTCAAATTAATAGTGCTCATGTTGTCACAAAGCACTTGTACATTTCTGTATGACAACCCATAGTCCTCCAATGTGTGAGTCATCCACAACAACTGAGATACACTTTCCCCCATGGCAATATTCTCAGCCTCGGTGGTGGAGAGAGCAACACAATGTTGCTTCCGACTCGACCAACTCACTAGTGAAGTCATACTCTTCCTATCTAACTTACATCCAGCATAGTCAGAGTCAATATAGCCAACCAAATCAAATGACTCAGTGTGAGGGTACCACAAGCCAACCTTAATAGTGCCTTTAAGATATCTCATTATTCTTTTCATAGTACTTAAATGAGACTCCTTGGCACATGACTGATATCTAGCACACACACCTACAACATATAAAATATCAGGTTGACTTGCTGTGAGATACAGTAGGCTACCTATCACACTTCTATAATATTTCATATCCACAGATTTTCCTCCTTCGTCACTTCCTAGATTTGTATTTTGTGCCATGGGAGTAAATATCTCCTTTGAATTCTCCATGTTAAATTTCTTTAGCAGATTCATGGTATACCTAGACTGATGGGCATATATTCCCTCCTTTGTTTGTTTGATATCAAGTCCAAGGAAGAAGGTTAGCTCTCCCACTAGACTCATCTCAAATTCACTCTCCATGTGTCCTATAAATTTATTCAGATAATTCTTATTATTTGAGCCACAGATTATGTCATCGACATAACCTGGGCCACAAAAATATTTTCCCCACCTCTTTTCATAAATAGTGTGGGATCTATCTGACCTCTTCTTAACCCTTTTTCTACAAGGAATGTGGACAACCTTTCGTACTAAGCCCGAGGTGCTTGATTCAACCCATAAAGAGCCTTTTTTAGTTTGTACACGTGATCTAGAAATTCTATACTCTCAAACCCCGGTGGTTGTTCAACATATACCTTTTTCTTAATTACCCCATTCAAGAAGGCAGACTTCACATCCATTTGATATAGTTTGAAGCCTTTGTATGTAGCAAAAGCTAGCATAAGCCTTATGGACTCTAGTCATGCTACTGGGGCATAAGTCTCTTCATAATCTAATCCCTCAACCTAATTATATTCTTTGGCAACTAACCTTGCCTTATTTTTTATTATCTCTCCCTTATGATTCATCTTATTTTTAAATAACCATTTGGTACCAATTATAGAGACTTTTTCGGTCTCGGAACTAAGTCTCATACTTAGCTTCTTTCGAATTGTCCTAGCTCATCCTACATTGCTAAGATCCAATCAAGATAAAGCAAGGCTTCTTCAACTACCCTTGGTTCAATTTATGAGATCAGTGCAACTTCAAATCCTTCATTCCTAAAGGATGATCTAGTTTTCACCCCTTGTTGAAGTTCTCCAATAATCTGATTTTGGGGATGACTACTAATTGTCGTAATGGATCTTGGTGCTTGAGATGTTTCAAGTTCTTGGTCGTTTGATACATCTTCAAGCAATGACCCTTGTAACCTAGACTTTTCTTCATCAAACTCAATTTTAACTCCCCCTACTTTAGTATTTTCATGTAATCTAATTTTCTCCAGTCTAAACATAATCTCTTCCATCAATTTCCCGAATATCACCAGATTTTTCATCTTCCTCAAATACAACATTTTGTGATTCTTCTACTAATTTTGACTTCTTGTTGTACACTCTATATGCCTTGCTAATAGAAGAATACCCTACAAAGATACCTTCATCAACTTTAGCAACAAACTTATCTAAATGATCTTTGGTATTTAGAATAAACACCTTACAAGCAAACACCCTAAGATGCTTGACTTAGGTGATTTTCCAAACCATAGTTCATGTGATGTTTTTCCTAGAAACAATCAAAACCCTATTCTGAACATAATAGGCTATGCTTATGGCTTCAACCCACAAGTACCTTGGAAGAGCATACTCATTGAGCATGCTTCTAGCTGCTTCTTGTAAGACCCGATTTTTCCTTTCCATAACATCATTTTGTTGAGGGGTTCTTGGAATAGAAAACTCATGTCTATATCCCCTTTCTAAACAATAGTCCTTAAATCGGGTATTTTGAAACTCCCCTCCATGATCACTTCTAAGAGTTTTAATGGTTGTGTTTTTCTCGTTTTCAACTCTTCTACTAAATGAAATAATAATCTCTATTGTTTCATCCTTATGTTTTAAGAAAAAAAGTCCAAGCATATCTAGCATAATCATCAATAATAACCAAACAATATCTACTACCATTAAGTGATTTAATAGTGCTACAATCAAAAAGATCTAGATGTAATAAGTCCAAAGCAGTAGACGCACTTACAATATTTTTAGACTTGTGTGGTGCCCTATTTTGCTTACCTTTCTGACAGGCATCACACATTATGTCTTTCTGAAACTTCAACAGTGGTAGTCCCCTCACTAGTTCCTTTCCAGCTAGTCTTCTTATGTTTTTCAGGTTGACATGTATGAGACTCCTATGCCACAATCAGGATTCATCTGTTCTAGACATAAGACACTTGGCAGATACATTAGTAACATTATTAAAATACACATGATATATATTTTCCTTTCTATCTCCTACCAACACAGTAACATTCAAAATATTGTGTTTAACTAGACATTGAGTTGAATTGAATTCAACTCTATATCCAGCATCGCACAGCTAACTTACACTTAACAAAATGAAAGACATGTTCTTAACAAGCAGAACGTTTCTAATCTTAAGGTGTTTAGAGATACAAAAGTCCCATACTCCTATAACCTTTAACCTGCCACTATTACCAAATGAAACAGTATCTCTATTCTTATTTTGCAAGGAAGAAAATAATGATAGGTCCCCAGTCATGTGTTTGAAGCATCCACTATCTACAAACCAAGTTGATGGACACTCCCCCATGACTGATACCTGCTAAACATGAAAGATAAAGGATTTTAGAACACAAATATTGTTGGTGTAATCGGCCAAGGTCTTGATTGGCCAGACTCGAGTTTGACTCGAGTAGTGTTTTTATGTTTGACGATGAGTTGACCATTGTTTGACAATGGGTTGACTATATGGTTGACATGGGATTGACCATATGATGGAGAAGTCCAAGTGGGGCACTTGGCATGGAAAGTCCAAGCATGGGTCTTAGCAATGGTAAAGTCCAAGTCTTAGGTACTTGGCAATGGAAAGCCCAAGCATGGGCCTTGGCATTTGGAAAGTCCAACATGGAGTTGGTATGGAAAGTCCAAGGGTGTAGTCTTGGCCACGTAAGTCCAAGTGTGTAGTCTTGGCAATGAAAGTTCAAGTCATGGGTACTTGGCAATTGGAAAGTCCAAGGATTGATATTGGCAACGTAAAGTCCAAGGGTGGAGTCTTGACAACATAAGTCCAATGGTTGATGGTGTAAAGTCCAAGCGTGTGTCTTAGTATCATAAGCCCAAATGTGCCTTGGTGGTGTAGACAAACTTAGCATAACAATAGTTGATGGAAGCGCTTGAAGGTTAGCGTATAGATGAACAAGTCATGGATGACTTGGTGGGATCAAATAGGCATGAGGTTGATGGAGGTGGCTTGAAGGTTTAGGTCTAGGCTAAGGGTGGTCTAGCAAGTATGAGGGCATCATACTTGGGGTAAACCTCATAGTTGAGGTGTAGCAATCGACTGGGGTTATGGACCAGTCGACTGGTCAAGTGTTTTGACACTTGGCAGTCGAGTTAACACTGAGTAGTCGACTGGGATTATGATCAGTCGACTGCCATGAGTCGGCTGGCGTTCGACTGCAACAAATGGCCTTGGCAGTCGACTGCCAACATTGAGCAGTTGACTACTGTTGGTTTAAGTTACGAGCACAGAAAGCTCGGTAGCCGACTGAGCAGTGCGCTATGGGCTTGGCAGTCGACTGTCAGTGTATCCATTGGCTTGAATGCCAACGTGGATCATGTCCATTGTGAGACAATGGCACTGTTAGCAGTCGACTGCCAGACGAAAATCCAAGTCGCGCAGAGGCATAAAAGGAGCTTGACAGGGAGGATTTCGCTAATAGTTCTTAGGGTGATTTGAAGGGGAATAGTTGGTGCTTTCCAATCCTTCTAAGTCAATCCAAAGCAATCAACAAGTAAGCATTCAAGTTCACATTTGTAAAATTTTCTTTATGTTATTTTGTGTATTTCACTTGTATTTGCTTGTATTTCTTTCTTATTATTGTAAGAACTATTGTAAGAGGTTTTCTCCACCTTTGGAGTGTTTTCCGAGAAGGAGAGGTTGATTAGTGATGTTTTGCATCGCTAGGGCTTGTATGAGCTCAACCCATGGAGTAGGAATCCTAAGGTTCCGAACCATATTATATCTTGTGTTTTGTGTGTGATTGTTGTTGTGTATTTGTTTATATCATTAT
The DNA here is from genome assembly GCA_025175895.1 of Wurfbainia villosa. Lineage (NCBI taxonomy): Eukaryota > Viridiplantae > Streptophyta > Magnoliopsida > Zingiberales > Zingiberaceae > Wurfbainia > Wurfbainia villosa. Next base: position 14,051,604 of record CM045996.1, on the reverse strand, counting down.
ATATTCCACTGCATACACTAACAATTATAGCAAGCACACGATCAAATTCCATCTACGTTAACGAGATGCTATTCACCCCCCTCTAGCGGTCATACGATCCCCAACAAGTAGTATTAGAGCCCGGTTGGCTCAAAGAAGAAGAAGATGCTTCGCCGACTTCACAATCGAAGGAGAAAAAGTGCTAGCGGAGAAGATGGAGCTCAACGAGAGATTGGGCGATGACATAACAATTCCACCTGCCTTCAACCATGAAGATTTTGCATATTGGAAAGGTAGGATGCAATATTTTCTAATGTCCAATATAGAAAATTGGTTTACCATGATTATAGGATTCAATGCTCCAAGAGAAAAGAACGGAGAAATCCTCAAGATGAAGAGGTGGACCAAGGAGCAACAACAAAAATTCGAGACAACTATTAAGGTAACAAAAATGTTAGTAAATTTGATACCTAACGATATTTTGTCTAGATTAGGAAGTTATAGGGATGCTAAGGAGTTGTGGAACAAGTTGTTCAAGTTCCATGAGAATCCCGAACCAGCACAAAAAAAAAGAAGAAGAGGAGTGCTCCTCATCTCAAGCTCAAGAAGACTCGGAAGAGGAAGAATCATCATCATCCTCACAAGAGCTTGAGGAATCGAAGGTTGAACGACCATCAACATCCGAGGAAGAGGAAGTTGAAGATGCCTCCACTTCAAGGATTGAGGGGGAGGATAGAGCTTCAACATCGGAACAAGAATTGGAGAAGAAATCTTCTATTCTGGAGCAAAAACAAGAAGAAACATCAACATCCGAGAGAAGTGAAGGACAAGCCCAGCATTCTGACCTAGGTAACTCAAGCAATTTAATTAAAATTAAATATCATATAATTTGCTTTGAGTGTAGGAGAAAGGGCATTACAAGAGCAAATGCCCAAAATTGGCCAAGGAGAAAGTGCTGACACCAAAAGTCAATCAAAAGTCAAAGGATGTCGGAGCCCCAACCATTAAGAGAAAGGTGTATATGGTGTGCTTCAAATGTCATCAAAAAGGACATTATATGAGTCAATGCCCTAGGGAGAGGAAGCTAACTAAGGATCAAGAAGGATCTACACATATAGGGGGAGCTAAGGCGAACCCTAAGGTAAATTTAAATAATGCTCATTCTTTAAGTAATAGGCAAAAGTATACTAGAAATAATTTTAATACTCTTGCAATTGTGCATAATCATAAGGAGCATGCTAGAAATAATAGATTTTATTGCTTAGGTGCAAAATCTTGTAATTTTGGGGTTAAAGACAAATCTAGAAATAATAACCCTAAAACAATTCTACCTAAGGAATCAATTAGGAAGATAGAGAGTCATTTGGGCATTAACTCTAAGAAGGGTAGGCATATGCCTAAAAGGAAGTGTCATTCCCAAAAGACTAATAAAAAATCAAAATTGGAAAAATTAGAGATAGAGAACCAAGCCTTGAGGTCAAGGTTTGAGAAATTGGAGAAGACACTTAGGAAGATGCAAAATCAAATTAAGTGATCTAATTATCAAAGCCTAGGATCTAGGAGGCAAGAACCATCAAAGGGAAAGAAAGGTTTGGGTCACAAACTTAAGCCCAAGAAGGCCTACCACAATGTTCCATTTGATTATGGAACTCAATCTAAGTCTAGGAAAAGCAAGGTTACTAGGGAAGTCATCCCTAAGGCTAACCATGGTGTATGCCTAGTGGCTAAGATTTCAAGGAAATCTAGGAAAGCCACTAAGAAGGTTACAAGGGGAGTCACCCTAGAGTTAACCTAGGTAAGACCAAAATGACCAAGGCTTCAAAGCCTAGAAGGGCCATTAGGAAGGTATCAAGGGAAGTCATCCCTAGTAAATACCTTGTAAACCTAAGGAGCTCCAATAGGTATTGGGTTCCTAGGAGCATAATCAATTCACGCTAAATGAGTTAGATTGTGTCAACCTGAATTGGTGGGGTAGTTAACCTAACCATAGCAAAGTTGGCACTTTAGGTCATTTCCAAGGTAATGGGATACCTTGGAAATAAGTTTGAATTTTATCCTAAAGGAGTTTAGGATGTGCCAATAAAATTCAAGAAGTTTGAAAAGACAAATCAAATTGGCACAATTAGGTCTTAGAGGTCATGGTGTGTCATTTTGGGTTTTTGGCACACTTGGGAGATAAGTAGTAATATGGCAAAATGAACTTAATCCCAACAAATGACAACTAATGCTAAAATTTAGGTATTCTTATACCTCTACATTTTATTTGTCATGCCTTGATTGTCATATAACATGTCATGACATCATTCTTATTTTTATCATATAAAATGTCATGATAATGCTTGAGACTATTTTTAATGTCATGTATACTTAGATTGTCTTCATATGTCATGACATCATGATTATGACACTTGCTTTTATTTATATTATCATTTATGTCATAATTATCATTCATGCATTAATAAAATTGATTTAAGGACTATGACATGATTTGAAGTCTCATCTATAAGAGAATCAAATAGTGTTGCCTTAGAAAAATGCATGAGGCCTTAGATTAGGATGAACAAAACCCACATCTCACATCAAATTGACATGTGTGTGTTTTCATACACCCTAGACACATGTGAGATGCTATGAAATGAGTTAAGTTCAAGGTACATAGTTCTTGCATCTAGATGAACTCAAACTCATCTTATACCATGGATGAATCATGAGGAAAGCTTATGTACAAGTCATGCCCATAGACCATGGTTTAATATAAGGTTTTAAATTCATTTCGAAATAATTTTGAAAAACCTTAGTGTAGTCTATCTTTTGATAGATGTCACCATTGAACAAGTTGATATAAAATAGTCAAAAGCATTGAAGTTATCAATGGTTTTGATTTTTTTATATCAATCTCACTATTTTATAGGTATTTTATTTTTCAAATATTTTTCACTCATTATGATTGATATAAGTATTATACTTATGAAGTTTCACTATTTTTCAAATTACGTATAATTACTTATACTTTTCAAAAATTCATTTTCTAAACCTGATTTCTGCACTTGCAGAAATCGATCCAATACCGTGGATGGATGGGCATTTGATATTGTGAATCATTGTCAATCGATCTTCTAAACAATGATGTTTAGTTCATGTTTTAGCTATGTTAGGCTACCCTAATTGCTCCTAATCCTAGGATATGCTTGGAAAGCATTATAAAGGGTAAAAAATCCATTGGATATGGATTAGCAGAATTGTTTATGGTGTGTATCAATTTTAAGGTGTGTGAGAGTTCAAGGTTGAACTTTTGCCCTTAATTTTGATGGTTTAGTGTTCCTATAGGCTTAGAGACTCTCCAAGGACATTGTTGGTGCAATGGTCAAGGGAGAGGAAGCCTTTATGGGGAGGTTATCCATCATGGGATGATGGATGTGTTAGTTAAAGCCCTAGAACCAATCATGTGATGGTTGAATAGGGAACATTTTGTATCATATTCTATAAAGGCAAAGGATTGGTTATTATATTTACATCTTGCTTGTGCCAGCTAATTTAAATATAATAATGCCCTAGAAAAGTAGGTTCTTATCTACAGCACATCAATTGGCAGAATTGATTATGAGAGGCTGTAGAGAACACTTTCCTAAATGTTCCTAGTCGAGTATTAATATGCAAGGGCAATATTAATACATAAAGACTAGCATGTAGGTCAATTGATGACTTGATCTCACAAGTCATGGATATATGATATCAAGTTGACACATGGGTATATATTGGAGAATATATACTGAACTGACCCGCCATGAGAAAGTTTCATGGATCATTATATGAGTGTCATAAACTTTCTCATGTGACTATTGGTATGAATAGTCCTCAGACCTGAAGTCACTACGGTTCCCTACATAAGGAGTTATGTACTTTGGTATCGTCAAACGTCACCCGTAACAGGGTGGACCATAAAGGCGATTACTGGGTATATAACAAATTATGCGGAGGGATGTGAGTGATGTAGATGGGATCTATCCCTCTCATATGACGAGAGTGATATCGGTGGGCCCCTTGATTGAGTAGAACTACTAAAACGCATGGCCATGCTCGAATGAGTCAATATGAGATATTGAGCTCATTTGTTTGAGTTAGTTTACTCAGGGATCAAGAAACACATAGATTGATCGAGGATGACACGGTCTATGCCTCATTGATCAATCTGATATCAAGGATAGAAGGACACGGTCATATATTATAGTAGTCACGGAAAGGTTAGTCGGATCTTGACTTATCTCGTAACTTGGGTAGCAATGATGTATTGCTAGATGCCGCTCATTGCTTGTGTATCTCGTAAGCTTAATTGAATTAATAAGATTAATTCAACATGCATGAATGCCACATAAGAATGCCACATAAGCATGCCACATAAGCATGCCACCTAAGCATCCACCTAAGCTAGTTAAGATGGAGGGAAACAAAATGGTTTTGTCTCCTTAAGTGGCCGGCCAAACAAGGAAGCCAAATCCTTTTTGAGTGTGTCTCAATGCAATGGATTACATTGAATGTGAAGGAGGTGGAAGGGTTTTTCCAACCCTATAAAAGGCTCCATGGAGTGGCCGGCCATAGTGAGTTTTTGGTGTTGTGGTTGTGAGAGAGCTTGGTGGAAGCTTTGGTTGTGTGGGTTTGTGAGTGTAGGCTAGCAAGAAGAGGAGTCTTCTTCTTCCTTTCTCCTTTTCCCTCTCTTCCTCTCCTTTAGGGACTTCTCTAGCAAGAAGTAAAGGAGAGCTCTTCTAGTTTTCCTTTTGTGAGACAAGAGCGTGCTCGTGTGGATACGTATAGAGGCACGGACACTTGAACGTGCTAAAGATCCAACAAACCGAAAGGAAAAGCGGGATTAACAAGGGCACGCAACAAAGGTAATCCTCTCCTATAAGATAGGTTTGGTTTAGAGAAATTTATTTTATACGAGTTTGCTTTCGCATGGATCACTTGGAAGGGATCCTATTTTCCGTTGCGCATATGCCATTTGGCATACGAGAATTGCTACCCAAGTTACGAGATACACAAGCAATGAGCGGTATCTAGCAATACATCATTGCTACCCAAGTTACGAGATAAGTCAAGATCCGACTAACCTTTCCGTGACTACTATAATATATGACCATGTCCTTCTATCCTTGATATCAGATTGATCAATGAGGCATAGACCGTGTCATCCTCGATCAATCTATGTGTTTCTTGATCCCTGAGTAAACTAACTCAAACAAATGAGCTCAATATCTCATATTGACTCATTCGAGCATGGCCATGCGTTTTAGTAGTTCTACTCAATCAAGGGGCCCACCGATATCACTCTCGTCATATGAGAGGGATAGATCCCATCTACATCACTCACATCCCTCCGCATAATTTGTTATATACCCAGTAATCGCCTTTATGGTCCACCCTGTTACGGGTGACGTTTGACGATACCAAAGTACACAACTCCTTATGTAGGGAACCGTAGTGACTTCAGGTCTGAGGACTATTCATACCAATAGTCACATGAGAAAGTTTATGACACTCATATAACGATCCATGAAACTTTCTCATGGCGGGTCAGTTCAGTATATATTCTCTAATATATACCCATGTGTCAACTTGATATCATATATCCATGACTTGTGAGATCAAGTCATCAATTGACCTACATGCTAGTCTTTATGTATTAATATTGCCCTTGCATATTAATACTGACTAGGAACATTTAGGAAAGTGTTCTCTCTGACCTCTCATAATCAATTACGCGATTGATGTGTAGATAAGAACCTACTTTTCTAGGGCATTATTATATTTAAATTAGGCAGCAAGATGTAAATATAATAACCAATCCTTTGCCTTTATAGAATATGATACAAAATGTTCCTATTCAACCATCACATGATTGGTTCTAGGGCTTTAACTAACAATCTCCCACTAGCACTAGTACCAATCACTATGATATCTAATACCTAGTGACCTAGTGTGACCATCATGCTTCCTCTGTGCCAAAGCCTTGGTCAATGGATCTGCGATGTTAGCTTTTGTCGGTACTCTGCATATCCTCACATCTCCTCTATCGATGATCTCTCGAATGAGATGGAAGCGCCGCAGTATGTGTTTGGTCCGCTGATGTGATCGAGGTTCCTTAGCCTGTGCAATAGCCCCATTGTTGTCACAATAGAGGTCTATTGGATCTGCAATGCTAGGAACTACCCCAAGTTCACTGATGAACTTGCGGAGCCAACGACCTCCTTTCTTTGCATCGAGATCTTTGCAATATACTCCTGTTGTAGAATCGACAAGCTGTGTCCTACGAACTCTTCCGACTCACAGCTCCACCATTCAGGCAAAACACGTACCCCGATTGCGATCTATAGTCATCCTTGTCTGTTTGGAAGCTTGCATCACTGTAACCCTTTACAGTTAGCTCCTCATTGCCTCCAAATATCAGGAAATATTCTTTCGTTCTTTGTAAGTACTTAAGAATATTTTTGACTGCTATCCAGTGACTTTCACCTGGATCTGACTGGTATCTACTCGTCATGCTCAAAGCATACGAGACGTCAGGACGAGTACAAAGCATGGCGTACATGATAGACCCTATAGCTGATGCATAAGGGTTCTTATCCATGCGATCTCTCTCCTCCTTAGTAGAGGGACATTGAGTCTTCGAAAGACTCACACCATGTGATAAAGGCAGAAACCCTTTCTTAGAATTTTGCATAGCAAAACGATCTAGCACTTTATCAATGTATGTACTCTGACTTAGGCCAAGTAATCTTCTAGATCTATCTCTATAGATCTTGATTCCTAGAATATAGGCAGCTTCACCTAAGTCCTTCATCGAGAAACAATTCCCTAACCACATCTTCACAGACTGGAGTGAGGGAATATCATTTCCGATGAGAAGTATGTCATCTACATACAAGACAAGAAATACAACTGTGCTCCCACTATTTCTCTTGTAGACACAAGGCTCATCTTCATTCTTGATGAAACCAAACTCTTTGATTGCATCATCGAATCGAAGATTCCGGAGGCTTGCTTTAGTCCATAAATGGACCTTTGCGGTTTGCATACCTTTCGGGATGCTTTGGATCTTCAAAACCCTCGGGTTGTGTCATGTACACATCCTCGAGTAGCTTTCCATTGAGCGGTTTTGACATCCATCTGCCAGATCTCATAATCATGGTAGGTGCAATAGCAAGTATGATCCGAATGGATTTAAGCATCGCATGGTGGTGAAAAGGTTTCTTCATAGTCAATACCATGAATTTGTTTGAATCCTTTAGCCACCAATCTACCTTTATAGGTATGCTTATTACCATCCATGGTCTTTACTTTAAAGACCCACTTACACCCAATGGGTTTTACCCCTTGGTGGATCAACCAAAGTCCATACTTGGTTAGTGTACATGGATTCCATTTGGATCTCATGGCCTCTAGCCATTTCTCGAATCTGGGCTCATCATAGCTTCTTTATAGGATGTAGGCTCGTCAAGATTGATAAGCAATACCTCATCGTTGTCAGTCAAGAGAAAAGAATATCTCTCGGGTTGACGACGGATCCTATTAGATCTACGAAGAGGTTGGTCTACTTGAACAGGTGTTTGCTCCACAACTCTTTGGGCAACAAATTCCTCATCCACAACACTTTGTGGTGCTGTTCATTTTCCATGAAGCCTTAGTGTTATCATCATCTTGAACTTCTTCAAGATGAATTTTACTCCCACTAGTATTTCTAGAAATAAATTCTCTTTCTAGAAAAGGCGGCATTTACAGCAACAAACACCTTGCCAAGTGTGGGATTGTAAAAGTAATATCCCTTAGTTTCCTTGGGATATCCTACAAAATAACACTTATCGATTTGGGTCCTAGTTTATGAGACTTGGCGTCTAACGTAAGCTTCACAACCCCAAATCTTTATAAAAGACATTTTGGGACTCTTCGGTCCATATCATTATATGGTGTCTTTCTACGCTTTTGATGGAACGCGATTAAGTGTGAAAGCGGCTGTCTCTAGAGCTAAACCCCAAAAGGAAGTAGGTAGATCAGTCTGGCTCATCATTGATCGTACCATATCTAATAGAGTACGATTTCTCCTCTCAGATACACCATTCCATTGTGGTGTTCTAGGTGGAGTGAGTTGGGATATTATCCCACACTCAGCCAGGTGATCACGAAACTCTTGACTAAGGTATTCACCACCTCGATCTGATCGAAGTAGCTTAATACGCTTACCAAGTTGGTTTTGTACTTTATTCTTGAATTCTTTGAACTTTTCAAAGGATTCTGACTTATGTCTCATCAAATATAAGTAGCCAAATCTACTCATATCATCAGTGAAAGTAATAAAGTACTTATAGCCTCCTCTGGCTTCGACATTGAAAGGGCCACATACATCAGTATGTATGAGTCCTAACAAATCCGTCGCTCTCTCTCCATGTCCACTAAATGGAGTTTTAGTCATCTTTCCTAAAAGACAAGACTCGCATACCTCATATGATTCAAAATCAAATGAGTCCAATAATCCATCTTTATGGAGTTGGGATATGCGTTTTTCATTTATGTGACATAGGCGACAGTGCCAGAGATATGTCTCGTTCAAATCATTCGATTTGAACCGTTTGGTATTTACGTTATAAATTGGGTTATCTAAATCTAGAACATAGAGACCATTCATAAGTGGTGCATTACAATAGAACATTTCATTTAAATAAATGGAACAACATTTGTCCTTTATTATAAAGAAAAGTTTTTCTTGTCTAAACAAGATCTGAAATTATGTTCTTTGTTAATGCGGGTACATAGAAGCACTCCTCTAGTTCTAAGATAAGCCCAGTGGGCAAAGACAAAGAATATGTTCCTACAGCTACAGCAGCAACTTTTGCGCCATTGCCTACTCGTAGGTCCACTTCACCCTTTGCCATTATTCTACTATTTCTCAGTCCACGCACATTAGTACAAATGTGAGATGCACATCCGTATCTAATACCCATGTAGAAATAGATAGATTAACTTCTATAACGTGTATACAGGCGAAGTCCCACTTCTCTTGTTCTTTACTTCCTAGGTAGACTTTGCGTTCCGCTTCCGGTGTCGATCTCACCGCATGATGGCAGTCCCTTCCTTAGGTACTTTACCTTTACCCTTTGAAGTGGATGAATTGGCCTTGCCTTTGGCTTAGGTCTTACCCTTGCCTTTGCGCTTACCTTTGTCCTTCTTGACCATTAGTACATTACTAACTTTCTTCTTGAGATTTGGTTGTGATTCTCAACATCTTTGAGAATCTCGAGCAAAGGTTTATCAATTTCATTCATGTTATAATTCATGGCGAATTGATTGTATGCTTAGATTGCGAGGATAACATCGATTGCCAATTCTTGGCTCGATTGGAAAACCTAGTCTTTCGAGGTTCTCAAGCGTACCCGATCATTTTAGTCGTGAGTTCCTACAGTGTTCCTTCTTGCATCTTGCATGCAAAAGAGCCTTAGACACTTCAAAAGCGCTCGTGCCTAGCTTGTCCTTGATATAGTTGTTTCAAATGCTCAACCATATCATAGGCATCCATGTTCTCATGTTATACGAAGCTCGAGTTCATGGTGGCAAGCATAAGGCATGACACATCTAATCGTCATCTTGATGCTTCTTATAAGCATCCTTTTCAGCCACAGTGGCGTAGGCGGCGGTATTTGAGGTAGCTTTGCTCTAGGACATATAGTTTGCGTTCTTGCTTGAGGATAATCCTCAAGTTCCTATACCGATCGAAAGTTTGCTCCATTGAGCTTGTCCTTCTCAAGGACAGATCGCAAGTTGAGGGGGTGTGTCGTGTTAGATGACATAGTGATCTACAACATTAAAATGCAAAGTTAAGTATCATACCTAAATCATTTAATTAGGCCTTTAATTAAATGAGGCTCCCACTAAATTCTCATAGCTACTATTTAGCTATAAATTTATATGGGATAAAGATCCACATCATAATTGCCTTGAGTTAGCTTTGGCTAATCGCCCAAGGCGTAGTATAATTAGGTAGGCAATCTTTTGCCAATTACATCTGATGTAACTCTTTAATAGCTTTGGTTAAGTTTTAGATTAGTTTAGTGTTTATTCCTAAACCAGCTTCCAGGCTGTGGCGAGGCACAGGGGCCTTCTTGGATATCTGAGCAACGACCACTTCTAAGACAAAGCTGATGTTCGGAAATCACACAAAACTAATGTTAACACTTATGTTCAAAGCTAATATATGCCTCTACTTTCTTAACCAATTAAGAAAACACTTAATTAAGTCTTAACCAAGACTGATAGCGGGACATCACGATTGTCCACTCGCACCCCTCCAAGATAAAATGCATTGCTTTGCTTTGGCAAACCCAATAACAAATGATCGAGGAAGTAGTGAGTACCAACTTTGGTAGGCATATCGTTTAGACTTATTAAGAAATAAACATGTATCATATACATATTAGCATACATCACATATAAGCTAAACTAATCATGCATCACATACAAGCTAAACTAACATGCATCACATACATATTAAACTAACGTGTCATGGTTATGGCCCTTATTCTACAATCTTCTCAAGCCAATGAAAAGATTGATTGGTCAACCTAGGGATAGCATCTTCTCCTAAGTGCTTCCTTTTGGTTGTCTTGTGTGTTGACTTCCTCCTTGTAACCTCATCTTCCAATGGACCCTCCATCCTTGTTTTGTACATTACAAAAGGAGAAATACTCGAGTTACATTCGAGTCTAAAACTAATTTTACAACAAGAATATTAGGAGAAAGGCACGACACGCAGCCGTATTAAGAATTACAACACACAATCACAAACTTTTTGGGACTAGGCCATAACCATGCACCATGTCATTTTAACTTTTAAAGACATTGGATATTTTATTATGTTTGAAAATTTGCTAATGCAATTATCAACTCATAATAAAATTTATCCTACTTCTATATCACATATAAAATAGAAAACCTATTTTTATCGATCTTTCGCATAAGTGGCTCGATACCTTGTAGGGAATTCTCGTATGCCAAATGGCATATGCGCAACGGAAAATAGGATCCCTTCCAAGTGATCCATGCGAAAGCAAACTCGTATAAAATAAATTTCTCTAAACCAAACCTATCTTATAGGAGAGGATTACCTTTGTTGCGTGCCCTTGTTAATCCCGCTTTTCCTTTCGGTTTGTTGGATCTTTAGCACGTTCAAGTATCCGTGCCTCTATACGTATCCACACGAGCACGCTCTTGTCTCACAAAAGGAAAACTAGAAGAGCTCTCCTTTACTTCTTGCTAGAGAAGTCCCTAAAGGAGAGGAAGAGAGGGAAAAGGAGAAAGGAAGAAGAAGACTCCTCTTCTTGCTAGCCTACACTCACAAACCCACACAACTAAAGCTTCCACCAAGCTCTCTCACAACCACAACACCAAAAACTCACAATGGCCGGCCACTCCATGGAGCCTTTTATAGGGTTGGAAAAACCCTTCCACCTCCTTCACATTCAATGCAATCCATTGCATTGAGACACACTCAAAAAGGATTTGGCTTCCTTGTTTGGCCGGCCACTTAAGGAGACAAAACCATTTTGTTTCCTTCCACCTTAACTAGCTTAGGTGGATGCTTAGGTGGCATGCTTACATGCTTATGGCATTCTTATGTGGCATTCATGCATGTTGAATTAATCTTATTAATTCAATTAAGCTTATGTTATCATATTGAATTAATCTTATTAATTCAATTAAGCTTATGTTATCATATTGAATTAATCTTATTAAATCAATAAGGTAACATATTGAATTAATCTCATTAAATCAATTAGCTAAAATTCTCATTAAGCCTAAAGTCCAAAACCATTTTGTACTTAAGCTTATTCCCAAATTATTCTAGTCAAACTAGAATACTCTAATTCCTCTAATTATCATGCTCTTTGTGTGTGACCCTATAGGCTCTCATAACGTTGGCAGTGGATCTAAACTCTTTTAGATACACAAGCAATGAGCGGTATCTAGCAATACATCATTGCTACCCAAGTTACGAGATAAGTCAAGATCCGACTAACCTTTCCGTGACTACTATAATATATGACCGTGTCCTTCTATCCTTGATATCAGATTGATCAATGAGGCATAGACCGTGTCATCCTCGATCAATCTATGTGTTTCTTGATCCCTGAGTAAACTAACTCAAACAAATGAGCTCAATATCTCATATTGACTCATTCGAGCATGGCCATGCGTTTTAGTAGTTCTACTCAATCAAGGGGCCCACCGATATCACTCTCGTCATATGAGAGGGATAGATCCCATCTACATCACTCACATCCCTCCGCATAATTTGTTATATACCCAGTAATCGCCTTTATGTGACTATTCCCTACAGGATGTGTTCTTCCTCATAAGGGGGAGAATTTGGAGCGTTTGAAGGATTGCCTCTCCTTAGTGATATGGGACTTATCACTGGGAAGAGTGAAGGCATCCTGGATATTTTTTGACCAAGGGGGAGATTGTAAGATATCATTGGGATATGAGACATTGACACCCTTGGGGAGAGCCTTTTTGATGTAGGTCAAAAAGGGGGAGAATTGATGGGAGAATTTGAGAATTGCCCAATTGGAAGAATTGGAAGATTTAAGTTAAGTGTTCTAACTCAAAGGTGTTTGGTTTTTGTCAAACATCAAAAAGGGGGAGATTATTAGTGCAATCGGTCCAACTCATGATTGACAAGACTCGAGTTTGACTCGAGTAGTGTTTTGATGTTTGACGAAGAGTTGACCATTGTTTGATAATGGCTTGACTATATGGTTGACATGAGGTTGACCATATGATGGAGAAGTCCAAGTGGGACACTTGGCATGGAAAGTCCAAGTATGGGTCTTGGCAATGGTAAAGTCCAAGTCTTGGGTACTTGGCAATGGAAAGCCCAAGCATGGGTCTTGCCATTTGGAAAGTCCAACATGGAGTTGGCATGGAAAGTATAAGGGTGTAGTCTTGGCTACGTAAGTCCAAGTGTGTAGTCTTGGCGGTGAAAGTCTAAGTCATGGGTACTTGGCAATTGAGAAGTCCAAGGATTGATATTGGTGGTGTAAAGTCCAAGGGTGGAGTCTTGGCAGTATAAGTCTAATGGTTGGCGGCGTAAAGTTCAAGCGTGTGTCTTGGCAGCGTAAGCCTAAATGTGCCTTGGTAGTGTAGACTAGCTTAGCATGACAATAGCGAATGGAAGAACCTGAAGGCTAGCGTATGGATGAACAAGTCATAGATGACTTGGAGGGATACGATAGGCGTGAGACTGATAGAGGTGGCTAGAAGGCTTAGGTCTAGGCTAAGGGTGGTCTAGCAAGTATGAGGGCATCATACTTGGGGTAAATCTCATGGTTGAGGTATAGCAATCGACTGAGGTTATGAACTAGTCGACTGGTCAAGTGTTTTGACACTTGGCAGCTGAGTTGACACTGAGCAGTTGACTGGGATTATGACCAGTTGACTATCGTGAGTCGACTGTGGCAAGTGGCCTTGGCAGTCAACTGCTAGCATTGACGATTATTTGAGACATGAGCGATCGATCGCCATGTAGGCGGGCCATGCGCCGGTTTTGGTCGCGATACAAAAGCTCTTGAGCCGATTGAGCGATCAACTACGCTTGGCAATGATCGCCGGTAATAACGCCAGTGTATCCATTGGCTTGAATGCTACCGTGGATCAAGTCCGTTGTGAGATAACTACACTGTTGGCAGTCGACTGAGGACTTTTAGCAGTTGACTGCCAGGAGAAAATCCAAGTCATAGAGGGGCATAAAAGGAGCTCGACTGAGAGGATTTCGCTAATGGTTCTTGGGGCAGTTTGAAGGGGAATAGTTGGTACTTTTCAGTCCTTCAAAGCCAGTCCAAAGCAATCAACAAGCAAACATTCAAGTTCACATTTGTAAATTTTTGTTTACGTTGTTTTGTGTATTTCACTTGTATTTGCTTGTATTTCTTTCTTATTGTTGTAAGAACTATTGTAAGAGGTTTTCTCCACTTCCAGAGTGTTTTTCGAGAAGGAGAGGTTGATTAGTGGTGTTTTGCATCGCTAGGGCTGGTTTGAGCTCAACCCGTGGAGTAGGAACCCTAAGGTTCCGAACCACGTTATATCTTTTGTTTTGCATGTGATTGTTATTGCGTATTTGTTTCTATCATTATATATTCCACTGCGTACACTAACAACTGTAGCAAGCACGCGATCGAATTCCATCTACATTAATGAGACGCTATTCACCCCCCCCTCTAGCGGTCATACAATCCCCAACAAATATTGGGTCCATTAGCTTCCAAAACATATTTCCTAGAAATCCAAGCCTTAGTTTTCTTAGTCTTCCTACCAGAATTTCTAGAGAATATTAAAATGAAGCTAAATTCTTGCTATTTAGATCTATAACCTATTCCAGCTTTGTTATAAATAGCTCGTTGTGATTCTAATATCATGTTCAAGGTTTGAGAGCTTGAATTAAATTTCTCATTCACCTGTGCTTTTGGAGATTTGTTTTCATCCATAAGTTCATCAACTTGAGGAGTGTTAGCACTAGTTTCTACCGCAAGCTCCTTAAGGTTTTTTAATTGTCCTACTTCAGATTTTAATATTTTAACCTTAAACTTGATTTTCTCTAACATATCAGTTAAATAGGCAATAGTTTTGTAATAGTCTTTAAGTTCAAAAGTTACCATATCATCATCCGAAGATGATGAATTTGTGTCTGAGTATGATTCTATCCTTCTGCATTCTGATTCTATCCCAGAGTCCTCCAATGCCATCAGAGCAGTGTGCCAACTTATCTTCTCTTCCTTGTCCTCTTCTGAAGACCCGGAAGAGGACTTATCCCATGTGGCTCTCAAGGCTTTCCTTCTCCTTCTCTTTTCTTCCTTCTTGAGCTGAGGGCATTCATTTCTAGAATGCCCTTTCTTGCCGCACTCATAGCAAACAACATTATTCTTATGAACAGAATTATCTACTGGCTTACCTTTCTTTTTGTTGAACCTCCTGCTTCTTCTCATCATCCTCCTCACGAAGTTGGCCACCTCACTGGATGAAGACTCATCATCTCCATCAGATTCTGAGTTAGAAGATGACGACTGTTCCTTCTTCTTCTTCCCTTCCTTATTTTGATCACCTACAAACAAAGTCATACCTTTCTCTTTTTGACCTTTATTAGCTTGTTCATGTAACTCCATTTCACAAAATAACTCATCTATTTTAACAGTTGACAAGTCCCTTGATACCTTATAGGCATCCACCATGGATGACCATAATACATTGCGGGGGAACGACTTAAGTGCATACCTAACTAAATCCCTGCTCTTAACACTCTCCCCAATAGAGTGGAGTCTATTTAACAATTCCTGGAATCTTCCATGAAGTTCACTGACAGATTCAGTGTCCTTCATAGTGAAATTCTAAAGTTGACTTAGGAACAAATCCCTCTTAGCTATACAAGAGTCCTTGATACCCTCGTGCAGCTCAAGTAGCTTATTCCATAAGTTTTGTGCACTGCTGAAAGGACCAACCTTATTTAGTTGTTCCTTTGCCAGGCCACAGTGTAAGGTTATAGTGGCTTTAGCATTAGCCTGTGCCTTGTGCTTTTGCTCATTTGTCCATTGAGTAGACCCTAAGACCTTACCATCTTCATCTACTGGAGTGGTGAAGCCCTCCGTGACAGAGAACCACATCTTTATCTCAGCTATGAGATAGTACTCTTGTTATTAATATATGAGAGGTGCCCTAAGGCAATCGCTTTATGGCTGTACCACTTATTTGATAAATGAAGATTCACTATTTGAGTATACACGTTTTCATGTATTTGATTGGATCTTAAATTCATTTACTGAATGTCCGCAATACGATTCACAACATGAGAGAATTTGTGATTGGATCACAACAAGTGAGCATCTCTGCATGTGTAATTGTGATGTATTGGAATTATCCCTAGTCGATGAATTGATGGATTTAGACGCCATCGATTCTATTGAGACTAGCACGAGGTGTACTCTTTGGTTTATCCAAGCAGCTGTTTCTCACTGCCTAGAGACATTGGGATGTCCGGAGTTGATCGTGGATGCTAGTTATGGTAACTAATTCATTGGAGTGACCAGCTGTAAGACTTCATATGGTTCTCTACATATATGGATATGTCAATGAAGTTCTTACTGCAGCTTAAGTGTGATGTTCCTTCGACTTGCGGTATTCAAGTCGTCTTGGTCATGGAGACTTATGCTTTGACATCTTAAGCAAGCATTTCCAAAGAGATGTGGATCCAGGATGGTTGGGTATAAGTCGAAGTGCTCGAAGGTGTTTGAATATCCTATAAAGGATTCACCACTCCTTGCGAGGAGATGTATACCCTTGGCCTCTCATCGGATTGTTACTAAAGTCTTTGGCCAAAGCATTACATGTTTAGAGTAAGGTACTCTTGGATACATGTGCAGTAACTAGAATCATCAGGATGAGGAAATGATACTTGAGCTAGGTGTGACGTAGTCATCCTAGTGGGGACTGATAGTATAGACCATGTCCTGAACCAAGTGGGTATAAGTTGAGTGAAGGGAACGGGGCACGATTCATTGTAGCTGCTGAAGGGTTTCAGAAATGGTTCTGGGATCCTTGTTGGGATCGATCGGTTGATCTATTGGCCGGCTAGAGGGGGGTAAATAGCCCTCATTCGTTGGTCATCGTATTTTGCTCGTCTACAAAACGTTAGCGCAAATGGAAGCAATAAACTAAGACAAGCAAATAGACATAAAACAAAGACAATACAAACACGGAGATGTAACATGGTTCACGGCTACGCCGCTAATCCACGGTCCGATTCGTCCACGGTGAATCACTCCGCAATCTATCCACTAGATCTCTCCTTTGCACAAAGCTAGGTGGAGGTAACCTCTTTACAACAACACTCCTCTTACAAATATAATGAAAATAAGCTTGGGTAAGAGGATGGAAAGATTTAGGGAACTTTGGGAGAGTGTTAGAGTGTAAGCATTAGCCTCCCAAAGCCTTACCCCCTTCCTTTTTATAGAGGAAGAGGGTTTCTTCTGGCACCCATCGCTTTCCACGTTGGATACTATCCAATGATCGCATATCGATCGATGGCACCATCGATCGGCTGGTGCTCGATCGATCGAGTCGACTCCATTCTGCCCGTCGCGGTGCCGTCGATCACCGACCGCCATTCGGCGATCATTGTATCGGCTATCGATCATTGCCGATCCATAGCGATCGGCCCGCCAAGCACTGATCGGTCTTATACGGTACCGATCGACCCATCGACAGAGCGATCCGCCATGACATGGTGTCATCGGGTGTCGGGAAAAACTCATCCGACACTTGGCCAAATGGCCAAGTTTCACCTAAGAGCTACCCTTCTCGGGTTACAATCGCTCACTCTCATCCCTCGGAGTCCCTCGCCTTTGAAGTTCTCTTCGTTCGCGGCCACGTCCCTCGGCAGCATCAGGCGCACGGCTCTGCAATGCTCCTTCGCGTCTCTTGCCTCGAAGTCTACTTCCTCCGGCTTCACTCCAAGCTCCTCGTCCGGCGGTCCCTCGGATGCTCCAAGCGCACGGCTTCCGCAAAGCTATCCTTCACCGACTCAAGGCACGAGTCATGAGATGTGAAACTCGCCATGGCTCCATGTGCGAATTACTAAGTCCTGCACGGCTTCAACGCACATATCAAATCAACATATCAAACTAACTTAAACCCTTTGCTACACCATCAAAACCATATCACGGCAAGAGATTGCCCTAACAATCTCCCCCTTTTTGATGTGTGGCAATCCGTTTAAGTTAGGTAAAACATTTGATATAAATTTTAAAGGAAAGAAAGCATGTAGACACATAATCATGATATAGCAACATGCAACTCCCCCTTAATCCATGAAATTCCCCCTTAATTTCTCCCTTAATTTCTCCCCCTATCATAATTAACTTAAACATAATCATTTCTCCCCCTTTGACACCATCAAAAAGGATTATTACTAAGTTAAAAACACATGACATCAAGTCTAAAAGAAAGAAAATACCACAAGTTGATTTAAAATATTCAGATCACGATCGTTCAGATACTCAAATGCGATCGTGGCATGTGAATTTCGGGATTTTCTGATTTTCAGACCGAATTTCAGAAATGCATTAAAAATTCCAGAAAATTCAAAAAATCATGAAATTTGGGGAACACATTTCTTTTAAGTATGTCTATCAGTGAAAAATATGTTTTCATGAAAAATCATTATATTTCCACATATTTGCCAAAAATCCAAAAGCTTTAAAAACTACTAGATTTTTGATCATAAGAGTATCCATTTTAACACCTAGTCTTGCATCCAATTGTTTCAAAACATGAATACATGTATTTTAAAGTAAGAAATTGTTTTGAAAACATATGAAATATCCAATCATGATCTTTGGGCAATATGTCTATGAATTAAACATAAGTCTTCCCCATGATTGGTCTATTATTACTATTTTGATACTTTAAATGACCATCTAAATGCCATAGGCATTAGTGAACATTTGTATCATCCTAACATCTCACTCATGCTAAGTTTTCAATCAAGGTAGCCTATGGCGAGTGTGAGATGCATCCTAGGGGGTATTTGTATATACTTAACCAATATGTTCATGCAATTATATCATGGTTAAGTGTCAACATAATAATCCTCATGATCATAAAGACATATATGAATAAATTCTACATTATGATCATGAAACTCATGTATTCATCAAATAATAGTCATGCATTAGGTATTATATGATGATAATAAACAAAGTATTACCTAAAGCATGATTCAAACCTATTTCTCATGATAACGTGCCAAATTTCAAAAAACATAAATCATGATTGCAAATATACATAGGAATTACATCAATCATCATGATTTAAGCATTATTATCTATTTATGGGTACGTTATCATCACCCAACACTATCTAAAAAATGTTGTCCCGTCATCCTAAGTCAACCAAAATATGATATAGGTTAGGTCCATGTGGTTGACTACCCTAGGGTTATTCTAACCCTTAAGGATGGATTTTGGAACCCAAAATAAGTTCTTTCCTATTGGGTTCACTAGATATTCCTTGGGGATCCATTTTCTAGCAATTACTTTCTTTTTATCTTGTCCCCTAGCTATTAGGCATTTGTAGGCCTTTTCATTTTTCTTTTCCTTATATCCTAGGCCTTTTTTGTTAAAACTTGCTCTTTGGCTCCCTATGATCATATTTAATGTGTTGGAGCCAATTGTGAATTTCTCTAGGGCTTTGGTTAAATAATCTACCTTTTCCCTTAAAGCCCTATTTTCCTCTATGCATGCATCATTAACATCCAAAGGCATATAGTCATGTGAGCATGCATCATCATGGCAAGAAGAGACATTATCATTTAAGCATGCATTTTCTAGCTTTTGTTCTAATTCCTTAATTTGACTAAGCATGCTTTTACTTTTCTTTTTCATGCCAAATAACTCCTTAGTTAAACTAGAAATTATGGAAACTATTTTCTTAGGAGAAGCATTCGTTACCATAGTTTCCATATCCTCTTCTTCTTCTTCGGATGAGGAGGATGTGGAGGCTCCCCCTTCACTTGAGCTTTCCCCACTTGAGCTTGATTCTTCATTTGAGGAGGAGGAGGAGCAATCCGAGTCATGAAGAGCCATTAGTGCTAGGTTGGAGTAGACATGCTCTTCTTCTTCGGATGAGGATGAAGAGGCAAGGTCATCCCATGTCTTGGCTTTGAGTGCCATGGCCTTCCCTTTTCCTTTTGCCTTCTTATCTTCTTCCTTTCTCTTGCTCCCCTTCTTCTTCTTCTTTTCTTCCTTCTTTTTCTTGTTTAGGAGGGGACAATTGTCCCTTATGTGCCCCTCTCCTTGGCAATTATAGCATATGACCTTCCCCCTTGGTCTTCTATTCCTATCATGAGATTTATCAAATCTAAGATTCTTAAATGCACGCCTTACCTTCCTTACCATGTAGGCTTCTTCCGTGCTATCCATGGAGGAGGTAGAGGCTTCATCGGATGAGGAGGAGGGAACTTCCATCTTCTTCTTCCCCTTATTCGCTATCAAAGCTACTCCTCTTGAGGGTTGGATTCTAGGCTCTTCTTGTATTCCTTCTAGCCTAGTTTCATGAAGCTCCATTGTTGAGAAGAATTCCTCCAAGGTGCTCACTTCTAGGTTCTTGGAGATGTAAAATGAGTCCACCATGGAGCTCCATCTTGAGGACCGGGGGAAAGCATCTATGGCCTTCATTACCATATCCCGGTTGGAGAGCTTCTCTCCTACACTCGTTAGCCCAATTAATATTTCTTTAATTCTAGAATGTAGGGAAGTTACCTTTTCTCCCTTTTCTAATTTGATGTTCGAGAGTTGGGAGCGGAGGAGGTCTCTTCTTGCTAGCTTAGCCTCCGAGGTACCTTCATGAAGCTCCACTAGCTTCTCCCACATCTCCTTAGCACTAGAACATTCCCCTATCCTATTGACTTCTTGTTGGGGGAGGACATTGTATAGGTGGTGCTTGGCCTTTGAATTTGCCAAGTATTCTTCTCTTTGCCTTTTGCTCCACCTCGATTTCTCCAATGGCTCCCCATCCTCGTTCCTAGGCAACTCGAAACCGTTTTCCATTATTAATAGAATTTCAAAGTCGGTTTCGAAGAATACCTCCATTCGCTTCTTCCACCAAGAGAATTCGCCGTCGAACTTCGGTGGATGGATGTTTGAGCCGGCCATCTTTAGATGAAGTGTTTGTTGCGGCGGTTAGTCCTCGACAAATAACCTTGCTCTGATACCACTTGTTGGGATCGATCGGTTGATCTATTGGCCGGCTAGAGGGGGGGTGAATAGCCCTCGTTCGTTGGTCGTCGTATTTTGCTCGTCTACAAAACGTTAGCGCAAACGGAAGCAATAAACTAAGACAAGCAAATATACATAAAACAAAGACAATACAAACACAGAGATATAATGTGGTTCACGGCTATGCCGCTAATCCACGGTCCGATTCGTCCACGGTGAATCACTCCGCAATCTATCCACTAGATCTCTCCTTTGCACAAAGCTAGGTGGAGGTAACCTCTTTACAACAACACTCCTCTTACAAATATAATGAAAATAAGCTTGGGTAAGAGGATGGAAAGCTTTAGGGAACTTTGGGAGAGTGTTAGAGTGTAAGCATTAGCCTCCCAAAGCCTTACCCCCTTCCTTTTTATAGAGGAAGAGGGTTTCTTCCCGTTGACACAGGATCAGTCGACTGATGGCACCCATCAGTCGACTGGTGCTGTAGTCGTTGCCCAATAACGGACACTTTCCACGTTGGATACTATCCAACGATGCTATCGATCGTGATGGCACCATCGATCGGCCCGGTGCTCAATCGATCGAGTGCCCGATCGAGTCGACTCCATTACGTGCCGTGTGCGGTGCCATCCATGCGCCATTCAGCGCGCGATCATTGCCGACTTATCGATCGCCAATCACTTGACCGGTCTTATACCAGTCGATCGATCCATCAACTCAGAGCAGTCGACTGCCATGACATGGCAGTCGACTGGTGTCGGGAAAAACTCATCCGACACTTGGCCAAATGGCCAAGTTTCACCTAAGAGCTACCCTTCCCGGGTTACAATCGCTCACTCTCATCCCTCGGAGTCCCTCGCCTTTGAAGTTCTCTTCGTTCGCGGCCACGTCCCTCGGCAGCATCAGGCGCATGGCTCTGCAATGCTCCTTCGCGTCTCTTGCCTCGAAGTCTACTTCCTCCGGCTTTACTCCAAGCTCCTCGTCCGGCGGTCCCTCGGATGCTCCAAGCGCACGACTTCCGCAAAGCTATCCTTCACCGACTCAAGGCACGAGTCATGAGATGTGAAACTCGCCATGGCTCCATGTGCGAATTACTAAGTCCTGCACGACTTCAACGCACATATCAAATCAACATATCAAACTAACTTAAACCCTTTGCTACACCATCAAAACCATATCACAGCAAGAGATTGCCCTAACAGGATCAACCGTTGATTTTCTATAATTAATGGTTAATTATAGATGGCCAACATAAATCGGGAACCTATTTGGTCACACGCACAACGAGCGAATCCGAAGGATTTAAAACGAGCTTGAGAATAAGATTCTCAGATCGAAAGAGACTTTGTTTAGTTGGACCAAACAAAGAGCGAGCATAAAATTGTTTCAGTCGCATCGAAAGCATGGATGGGCCGAGTCTTATGAAGACATGATGGATGGACCAAATCAGTTTGTTTCTAATCCAATAGTGGAAAATAAACCAAAGTGGTTTGGTTTGTTTTAAACGAATGAACCAAAGTTGGTTCGGTTCGTTTTAACTTAAAATAGACCAACGCGGTTTGACTTATTTTAACTTGAGTTATTGGAGCGGGTTAATGGGATTTGATTATGAAACAATAACTGTTAGGAGAATGTGTTCTCTATAAAAGCACAGCTTAAGAGTTTTTCGTGGAGAATTAATTGGTTCAAGGATTTTGGAAACCCTAGCCTCCTCTCCTCTTCCTCCTCTAGGGTTGCCGCCCACTTCATTGGCCGCCCAAGCACCTTGTGTCTCCGCCCATTGGAGTTGCTTCTCCTCCTCCTTGTCGCCGGCCACCCACCAGCCGCCGGCGACTCCGTCGGCCATCCTCCCTTGGCTGCCGGTGACCAAGGAGCAACCGTCCATTGATTGGCCGACCATCTTCTCCACCAACACAAGCTGTCTAGTTTTGGACAGCTTGTTTCTCTCTTCGTAGAGAGGTCATTTGGTCGGCGTTTTGCGCTCCGATAGCGACCTACTTGTCGGGGATTGGATCTCCAGCAATCCTCATAGGTTGAGGACCAAGGTTTCGTCATTTGGTTGACGAAAACCGCTTCCGAGAAGCGAGTTTGTGGAGCTCGTTTTTAGATCCGAATTTTGATTCGGATTGTGATCGTCTCTTGGATCACGTCTTCGACACAAGGCTAGTAACTCTTGCGAAGACGCCGCTCGTGGCTTTGTGAAGCTATCCCAAAGATACTCGGCGTGGATACGGATAGAGGCGATTCTAGCGAGGGTCGCTACGGTTGATGTCATTCTCGCTACATGTGATACGTCAGGTATAACTAGAATAAATTTCCTTTTATTGCAAAATTTAAAATAGCGATTATGTCTACACTTGTTGTATCCTCCATGCATGTGGTGTGTGTTGTAATAAAGTTAGTTTATTGCTTCTTTTTGCTTCGGCTATGTGTATGTTTATGAAACATGTTCGAACACACACCCACGTCGATGCCGGAGAAACCCAACAGTGGTATCAGAGCCCCATTGTGTTTCGACATAATCGTAAAATTATTTTGCGATAGTCATAATTATATTTATGGAAATATTCTACTTTTGGAAAATTTAGAAGTATTTATGGAAATTTTAATTTGTAAAGAAATTCAAATTGGAAGTTTCCTAATATGATTAGGAAATTACAATTTAGGAAAGTTATTTCCTGAATTATATTTGACTTTCCTTAATTAACACATTCCATAAATAAAATATGATTAGATTTGGAAATTTATTTTCTAATTTAATCATGATTTGATTTGAGAAATCAAATCTCAAACATATTTTATTTCATAGTTATGACAAATAAAGAAATTTTTGTACATGCCATAATTGTATGCCATGTAATTGCATTAGATGCATATCATTATGTCATGCGTGTCGTGACATGTAGATGTATATCATGTGTGTCATGTCATATAGATAATAGTTATTTGTATGAAAAAGAGGATGAGACTTTAAACCCCTTATACAATATTAAAGCCTACACCTTCCATTAATATGGTTGGAACCAGAGTTTCGTTTCTTGTTTGGGTTGTTGGACTCACTCCAAGCCTGGCTCGAACCTGAACATGTTCAAATCATTGGAATAGTTTAACACTAATATGGTAAGATTCAGAGGTCAATCGTTAGTTTGGGTTGTTGGACTCACTCCAAGCCTGGCTAATTGGTTGAATGCGCTCTAACCATATTAAAACTATTGCGTGATTAATGGGTCGGCTCTAACTTGGAGCATCGATTTATTGGACTCACTCCAAGGTCAACGTGAAGAGAGGTGAAGTTGGGTGCTATGCATATGATGCATACTTGTTAATGTGTTAACAACCCAATGTATGTGTGAACATTCAATTAGTTGATAGCACATTGTGCTAGTTACATATACGTGATATGTAATCGGTATACATGATACCTACCATCATAGCTAAGAATGGCTTGTTGGACTCACTCCAAGGTTGCTCTTATCTATGTTGGATATCAACCCATTCAGAGATGGACCTACGATCTCCCGAATTGATTTTGAGGGTTTTGATTTTGAAAAATGAATGGGATTTATAAATGTATGTTGATGTATTTTAAAATCATTTTCTCATATATGCTCGATTTGTATTTCTAGGTTAATTGATTAACCATGATGTCTTTGAATTTGCGATCGATTTTGGATTCAAATAAATTGACTGGGGCGAACTTCTTGGACTGGCTTAGAAACTTGAGAATTAATCTCAAGGTGGAAAAGCTTGCATATGTCCTCAAAGCACCTCTTTCCGCCCGTCTTAGTAACGAC
Source organism: Wurfbainia villosa (assembly GCA_025175895.1). Taxonomy (NCBI): domain Eukaryota; kingdom Viridiplantae; phylum Streptophyta; class Magnoliopsida; order Zingiberales; family Zingiberaceae; genus Wurfbainia; species Wurfbainia villosa. The sequence continues at coordinate 14,027,027 of CM045996.1, read as the reverse complement.
GAAACTCCGGACCAATTGTTGGCCCATCAAAAACAAGTGAGTGATTCTGAACTAGTGAGTTGCATCATCCTAGCCGTGATGGTACCCGAGTTGCGGAAGCAGCATGAGCATATGGATGCTCATACCATAGTCTTTCATCTTTATGAGTTGTTTGATGAGCAAGTGAGATCCGAAAGGTTCGAAGTCTCCAAGCTCCTCTTCACCTCTGAGATGAAAGAAGGTTCATCTGTGGTACTGCTCAACATGCTGAAGATTGTGGAGCCTTTTGTGAAGCATGAGCAGGGGACAGTGTTGTTAGTTGATTCTTCAATGAAAGATTCTAAGAGTAAATCAAAGGAACAACACAAGGGGAAGAAGAAGGCAAGGAAGGCATAACCAACTCAAAAGGGCAATTGCCATCATTGCGACAAGGAGGGTCATTGGCGAAGAAACTGCAAGATTTATCTTGAGTCTATGAAGAAGAATAAGGCATCTGATGCCCCATCTTCTTCAGATATCTTCGTTATTGATTGTGATTTTATTTCCTTAGACACTTGGGTATTAGATACCGGGTGTGGTTCACATATATGTAATAACATACATGACCTAAGGAATAGAAGAAGACTCGTCAAGGGAGAGTCAAATTTATGTGTTGGGAATGGAGCAAAGGTTGCTGCACTCACCATCGGAACATATTTGTTGAAACTCTCTGCAGGACTTATCTTAGAACTAGACAATTGCTTTTATGTTCCTTCATTGATAAAGAACATCATTTCTATTTCTTGTTTAAATATAAATGGGTACCATTTCACTTTTTAGTAACAATTGTTGTTACATATTTTAAATGGCGTTCTTTATGGGATTGGAACTTTAAGCAATGGTATTTATACGTTGGACGTATCCAGTGACATTCTCAATATCGAAGCAAGCAACAAGCGTACTCGAAAAGATAATCAATTATACTCCTATATGTGGCATTGTCGTCTTGGCCATGTGAGTAAGAAATGCATGTCTGAATTACACCGATGTGGAATTCTGGAATCATTTGAATTAGATTCATACGATACATGCGAATCATGTTTAAAGGGCAAGATGACCAAGTTACCTTTTACTGGAAAAGGTCAACCGGTGGGAGAGTTGCTTGATCTAATACATACTGGTGTATGCGGACCTATGTCAACTCAAGCTCTAGGAGGCTATAGCTACTTCATTACCTTCACCGATGATCACTCATGGTTTGGGTATGTGTTCTTAATGAAACACAAGTCTGAAGCCTTTGAAAGGTTCAAAAATTCAAAGATGAAATAGAGAAACAACTTGGCAAGAGTATTAAAATACTTCGATCGGATCGAGGTGGCGAATACTTGAGTCAAGAGTTTCTAGATTATCTAAGGGACAATGGTATATTATCTCAATGGACTCCGCCGTATACACCGTAGCTGAATGGTGTATCTAAGAGGCGAAACCGAACCTTGTTGGACATGGTTAGGTCGATGATGAATCATGCGAATCTTCCCAAGTCCTTTTGGGGCTATGCACTTCAGACTTCTGTTTACTTGGTAAACAGAGTTCCGACCAAGGTAGTCTCTACTACTCCATATGAGATATAGAAAAGTATGAAACCTCATTTATATTACTTGAAGATATGGGGTTGTCCTGCTTATGTGAAGTAGACTGTTTCAGACAAACTAGATGCTAAGTCTGATAAATGTCTAATTTTTATATACCCTAAGAAAATGAGGGGTTACCAATTCTATCATCCTGTGGAACAAAAGGTGTTTGTTTCAAGGCATGTTGTGTTTCTAGAGAAAGAGTTTCTCTTACAAGAAAACAGTGGGAGTGTTGTTGAACTTGAGGAGGTTCAAGAGACTCCAATAGACATTAATGAGATACCTGGTCAAGCACCACAACAAATAACTAATAGTGATGAGCCTTCGGCTGAACCTATTGTGACACCACATCTTCGTAGATCTGGTAGAATACGCAAAATTCCTGAGAGATATGGGTTTCTCGTAAGTGAATCGAACGAAGTGTTACTCATTGATGATGAGGAGTCGGCCAGTTATGAAGAAGTTCTAAAAAGTTCAGAAAGGGACAAATAGCTTGATTCCATGAAGTCGAAAATGGATTCCATGTATGAAAATCAAGTTTGAAGCTTGGTTGACCCACTTGAAGGCATTAAGCCTATATGGTGCAAGTGGGTTTTCAAGAAGAAAACCGATATGGATGGTAATGTGATTACCTATAAGGCTAGATTAGTGGCGAAAGGCTATCGTCAAAAGCAAGGTGTTGATTATAATGAAACTTATTCACCAGTTGCTATGCTTAAATCCATTCGGATGCTCCTGGGCATAGCAGCTCATTATGATTTTGAGATATGATAGATGGATGTGAAAACGATTTTCCTTAATAGAAACCTACTCGAGGACGTGTATATGATACAACCTGAGGGTTTCACATCGATTGATAAAACCAAGGTATGCAAACTTTGACGGTCCATATATGGATTGAAGTAAGCATCCAAGAGCTGGAATATCCGTTTTGATGAGACAATCAAAAGGTTTGATTTCTCACAAAATCTAGATGAACCTTATGTGTACAAGAAGATTAGTGGGAGTGCAATCGTGTTCCTAGTATTATATGTCAATGACATATTACTTATAGGAAATGATATTTTTGTCTTATAGTTAGTTAAAATTTGATTACCCAAAACATTCTCCATGAAATACCTGGTAGAAGCGACCTACATCCTCGAGATGAAGATCTATAGAGATAGATCAAAATGGTTGCTTGGTATTTCACAGTCTACATATATAGACCTAGTGCTAAAGAGGCTTAGCATGTCGAAATCCAAGAAAGGTTTCCTTCCCATCATGCATGGGATACACCTTTCAAAGTCTATGTGTCCGCGCACAGAAGACGAGAGGATTTGCATGAATAAGATTCCCTATGCATCCGCAATAGGATCTATCATGTACGCTATGTTATGTACGAGGCCCAATGTATCGTATGCTCTGAGTGTCACGAGCAGATACTAGTCCGATCCAAGAATGAATCATTGGGCGGATGTTAAGACAATCCTTAAGTACTTGAGAAGTACTAAAGATGTGTTCCTAATATATGGAGAAGGTGATATGATAATACACGGGTATATGGATGTCAGCTTTCAAACATACAAGGATGATTCTAGGTCTCAGTTTGGGTATGTATTCACCTTGAATGGAGGTGCAATAAGCTAGAAAAGTTTCAAGCAAGACACTGTGGCGGATTCTACCACTGAGGCAGAATACATTGCAGCTTCGGAAGCAGCAAAAGAAGCAGTTTGGATCAAGAAGTTCATCTCTGAACTTTGTGTGGTTCCAACCATTGTTGAAGCAATACCTATCTACTACGACAACAATGGAGCGATTGCACAGGAAAAGAAGACAAGGTCTCATCAGCGATCCAAACATATGCTTCGCCACTATCATTGGATCAGAGAGATCATCAGTAGGAAGAAAATACAAATCGAGAAGATTCCCACTGAAAGGAACTTAGCAGACCCTTTAACTAAGGCCTTACCTCAAAGTAAGTTTGAGGGTCATGTTAGAGCTTATGGTATTAGATACCATGGCGATTGACATTAGGCCAAGTGGGAGTTTGTTAGTAATATATGAGAGGTGTCCTAAGGCAATCGCCTTATGGTTGTACCATTTATTTGATAAATGAAGATTCACTATTTGAGTATACATGTTTTCATGTATTTGATTGGATCTTAAACTCATTTACTGAATGTCTGCAATACGATTCAAAGCATGAGAGAATTTGTGATTGGATCACAACTAGTGAGTATCTCTACATGTGTAATTGTGATGTATTAGAATTACCCCTAGTCAATGAATTGATGCATTCGGACGACATCGATTCTGTTGAGACTAGCACGAGGTGTACTCTTTGGTTTATCCAAGTAGCTATTTCTCACTGACTAGAGACATTGGGATGTCCGGAGTTGATTGTGGATGCTAGTTATGGTAACTAGTTCATTGGAGCGACCAGCTGTAAGACTTCATATAGTTCTTTACATATATTGATATGTCAATGAAGTTCTTACTGTAACTTAAGTGCGATGTTCCTTCGACTTGCAATATTCAAGTCGTCTTGGTCATGGAGACTTATGCTTTGACATCTTAAGCAAGCATCTCCAAGGAGATGTGGACACGGGATGGTTGGGTATAAGTCAAAGTGCCTGAAAGTGTTTGAATAGCCTACAAAGGATTCACCACTCCTTGCAAGGAGATGTATATCCTTGGCCTCACATCGGATTGTTACTAAAGTCTTTGGCCAAAGCATTACATGTTTAGAGTAAGGTACTCTTGGATACATGTGCAGTAACTAGAATCCGTAGGACAAGAAAATAATACTTGGGCTAGGTGTGACGTAGTCATCCTAGTAGAGACTGACACTATAGACCATGTCCTGAACCAAGTGGGTATAAGATGAGTGAAGGGAATGGGGCACGATTCATTGTAGCTACTGAAGGGTTTCAGAAATAGTTCTGGGATCAACCGTTGATTTTTCGATTAATTGGAGATCATGATGTACTACTAGGTGTCACTCATGATTGTTCTATAATTAATGGTTAATTATAGATGGCCAACATAAACCGAGAACCTATTTTGTCACACGCATAATGAGCGTAATCCGAAAGATTTAAAATGAGCTTGAGAATAGGATTCTCAGATCGAAAGAGACTTGGTTTTGTTGGACCAAACAAAGAGCGAGCATGAAATTATTTCAATCGCATCGGAAGTATAGATGGGCCAAGTCTTATGAAGACGTGATGGATGAACCAAATCGGTTTGGTTATAATCCAATGGTGGAAAATAAACCAAAGTGGTTAGGTTTGTTTTAAACGAATGAACAAAAGTTGGTTTGGTTCGTTTTAACTTAACATAGACCAACGTGGTTTGGTTTATTTTAACTTAAGTTATTAGAGCAGGTTAATAGGTTTTGATTATGAACCAATAACTGTTAGGAGAATTAATTAGTTCAAGGGTTTTGGAAACCCTAGCCTCCTCTCCTCTTCCTCCTCAAGGGTTTGTCGCCCACTTCATTGGCCGCCCAAGCACCTTGTGCTATCGCCCATTGGAGTTGCTGCTCCTCCTCCTTGTCGCTGGCCACCCACCAGCCGTCGGCGGCTCGTCCGGCCATCCTCCCTTGGCCGCCGGTGACCAAGGAGCAACCGACCATTGATTGGCCGACCATCTTCTTTGGACAGCTTGTTTCTCTCTTCGTAGAGAGGTCGTTTGGTCGGCGTTTTGCGCTCCGATAGAGACCTATTTGTCGGGGATTGGATCTCTGGCAATCCTTGTAGGTGGAGGACCAAGATTTCATCAATTGGTTGATGAAAACTACTTCCGAGAAGCGAGTTCGTGGAGCTCATTTTTAGATCCGAATTTTGATTCAGATTGTGATCATCACTTGGATCACAACGTTTTCGACATGAGGCTAGTAACTCTTGCGAAGACGGGGCTCGTGGCTTTGGGAAGCTATCCCGAAGATACTCAACGTGAATATGGATAGAGGCGATTCTAGCGAGGGTCGCTATGATTGAAGTCATTCTCACTACACGTGATACGTTTGGTATAACTAGAATAAATTTCCTTTTATTGCAAAATTTAAAATAGCGATTATGTCTACACTTGTTGTATCCTCCATGCGTGTGGTGTGTGTGTTGTAATAAAGTTAGTTTATTGCTTTTTTTTGCTTCCACTGTGTGCATGTTTATGAAACATGTTCGAACACACACCCACGTCGGTGCTGGGGAAACCCAACAACTCCATTTGACTCTTCCAGTATTGGAAGTTAGTTCTATCAAAAAATAGAGGTCGGGTTGTGCTATACCCCTCTTGCATGATTATGACTCTAAGGTTGTTAGACCTAGTGAATGGAGCCCTAGCTCTGATACCACTTGACAGGACCGGTGACTACACAAGAGAGGGGGGGGGGAGAGAAATAATAAAAATAAAAATAAACTAATCAGATTAAGGAAGCAGAAATACTAAACGTTTTAGCACAATCAAATTTTGAGCAAAACACAAAGAACCCAGCCAAGAAGACACATCCAAATCTTGAGCAAAACATGAAGAACACAGCCAAATTTCGAAGGACACAACACAAGGAAAACAAACACAAAGACACAGCCGATTTTTACTTGGTTCACAACTCTCTCCTAGAGCTGCTAGTCCAAGGCCTACCTCTATATTATCTCCTTTTTGAAGAATGCTTCAAAGGTGGAGAAACCTCTTAAAGCACTTACAATTTACAGATTCTAAGGATATGAATAAAGTACACGAATCTGAGTCAAATGAAAATAAATAATGATCAACAAAAAAAAACTTTACAGTTAGAGAAGCAAGATCTTCTAACAACCAACATCTAGGTTACGTAGTTGAGATGATGATGAGCACACGCAAAATAGCAGATGTCCATGATGGGAGAAGCACAACGAAACTGAACGTTGAGAACGAGAGAGAGCAAAACTGAGCGCAGGTTTTTTCAAGCGATCGATCGGTGGTTTTTCCTCGCAAGAACACCTTTTTATTGTCCAAATTCAAACCTGTGGTCAAGATCTAGATCCAAACAATTCGGTCAAACAATCAGATGAAAATGTTGGTGATCGTTTGGAAGCTAGAGAGGGGTGAATAGCGCATTTTCGTTTCTACAAGAATGATTAGCGGAAGCAAACAAAAATAATATAAGTAAAAACGAAAGAACAATGCTAACAAGGCCTTTATGTGGTTCGGAGATAACACTCTTACTCCACGGCGATCCTTAAGGCGGATCAACCCAAGCAATTCCACTAAGAAGCTTTTCTTTACAACAAACCTCCTCTTCTTTACAAAGAATGAAACTTAAGCTTAGAGAGAGGAGGAGGGGATTTAAGATCACTTAGAAAGCTTGAAAACTCGTGGAGGCTTTGGAGAAGAATCAGAGAATAAGCATTTTCCCCAAAAACCTCTACCAACCCTCTTTTTATAGAGAGAGGGCTGATTTTCCCGTTGGAGCATGATCAGTCGACTGATGCACAGCATCAGTCGACTGCCGGCGCGATTAATGGCTTCTGAACAGCCGGATTCGCAGGATTCCAAGTCGTTTCATCCAATGACATTCTCATCAGTCGACTGATCCATCCATCAGTTGACTGATGTAGTGATCAGTCGAGTGATCACAGGCTGCAGTCGAGTGCGACTCCACTCTGTGCCCGTTTTTACCTTGATCGATCGGCGCCATCGCTGATCGATTGCAACATCGTCGACTTCACGACTAAAGCAATGATCGATGGTCGTGGTTTCATCCTCGACTACCGAGCACGACTGCCGATCGATACATCGATCGCCGATCGATACTCATCAAGTATAAGTAATTCATACTTGATTTTACCCCTTACACTTAGACTCAACCTTCTAGCTCTTCCTTAAGCCTTGCACCTCCAAGATCCCTCCGAGTCCGCGACTTGTTCATCCTTTGCGCTTTGCTTCCAAGAGCTTCCTTTGGTTTTGTCATGTCTTGGGTTTCCTTTGCCAAGGCGTGCTTGGACTTTACGCCGCCAAGTCTATATGCTTGGACTTACGCTGCCAAGACTTGCCTTTGGACTTCCTTTGCCAAGGTCTGTTTGGACTTAATGCCGCCAAGACAACATGTTTGGTCTTATGCCGCCAAACCTTTACCTTGGACTTTGCCTTTACCTATCACTTAATCATGTTCACCATTAGATCACAATTTGTTGCCTAACTTAGATGATTATCCAAACATCAAAACATATAAATGCTTGGGGCATTGTTGCACCAACAATCTCCCCCTTTTTGATGTTTGGCAATCATTTAAGTTAGGTCTTTTTAAAAATACACATAATCATATCACATAATCATATATCCAATTCTAACTTAAACATTTCTTTGTAGGGATTTCTTATGCAAAATAGCATATGCACAACGGAAAAATAGGATCCCTTCCAAGTTATCCTTGCGAAAGAAAACCTCGTACAAAAATAAATTTCTCAAAACCTATCTTATAGAAGAATATTACCTTTGTTGCGTGCCCTTTTTAAATCCCGCTTCTCCTTGGGTTTATTGGATCTTTTAGCACGTTCAAATGTCCGTGCCTCTATATGTATCCACATGAGCAAGCTCTTGTCTCACAAAAGAAACTAGAAGAGCTCTCCTTTACTTCTTGCTAGAGAAGTCCCTAAAGGAGAGGAAGGTAGGGAAAAAGAGAAAGGAAGAAGAAGACCACTCTTCTTGCTACACTCACAAAAGCCACACAACCAAAGCCTCTCACCACCAAGCTCTCTCCAAGCCTCAAGCTTCCCCCTACTTGGCCGGCCACCCCTTGGAGTGTTTTATAGGATTGGAAAAACCTTTCACCTCCTATCACATTCAATGCAATCAATTGCATTGAAAAACAATCAATGTTTGGCCGGCCACATGTGGAGGAAATCCAAAGGTCAAAACCCTTTGTCTCCTTCCACCTCATCAAGCTTAGGTGGCATGCTTATGTGGCATTCATGCATGTTGAATTAATCTTATTAATTCAATAATCTTATGTTATCATATTGAATTAATCTCATTAAATCAATAAGGTAACATATTGAATTAATCTTATTAAATCAATTTAGCTTAGGATATCATGATAACATATTTATGTTGGGTTTCCGGCACCGCGGCGTGTGTGTGTTCGATCATGTTTCGTAAACATGAACACAGTGGAAGCAATAAAAATAATAAATACTCCTATTTATTACAACACACACAACACACGCATGCATATTACAACAAGTGTAGACATAACCGTAAATTTAAATTTACAATAAAAGAAAATTTATCTACGTTATACCTTTCGTATAACGTGTAGCGGGAACGGCATCAACCGGAACGATCCTCGCTAGAATCGTCTCTATCCGTATCCACGCCGAGTTCCTCGGGATGACTTCGCTAAGCCACGAGCTTCGTCTTTGTACGGGTTACTAGACTCGTGTTGAAGACGACGTGATCGAGAGATGATCACGATCCGAATCCAAATTCGGATCCAAAACGAGTCCTCAAAACTCGCTTCTCCGGAGAGGTATTCGTCAACCGATTGACGAATCCTTCGTCCTCCACCTCAGAGGATTACTGGAGATCGAATCCCCGGTAAGTTATCCGCTGTCGGAGCTCTAACCGTCATCCAAACGACGCTCCGACGAGAGGAGAAGAAGCTGTCCAGAAAACTGGACAGCTTGGTGGAGGAGTAGGCGCCGGCCAAAAACAAGGAAGCCAAGTGCTCACCTTTTCACCGAGACCTAGGAAGATCACCGGAGGGTCTCCGGAGGATCACCGGCTGAAGCTTGGTCGCCGGCAAGGAGCTGGATGCCGGCACAAGGGGCTGGGCGGCCAAGGAGCTTGGGCGGCACACCTAGGTTGGGCGGCACAACTAGGTTGGGCGGCAACTCCAACTAGGGTTTTTGGATTAGGGCTTAATTATCCATTAAGCCCTCTTTTATAGAGAACTAATTCTCTTAATGGTTATTGGATCATAACCATTAGGCCCGTTAACCCGCTCCATTAAGATAAGTTAAAATAAACCAAACCATGATGGTTTATTTTAAGTTAAAAGGAACCGAACCAACTTTTGGTTCATTCGTTTAAAATAAACCAAACCCTTTGGTTTATTCTCCTCCATTGGATTAGAACCAAACCATTTTGGTTTATCCATTACGTCTTCATAAGACTCGGCCCATCCACGCTTCCATTGCGACTGAAACGATTTCATGCTCGCTTTATGTTTGGTCCAACCAAAACTAGTTTCTCTCGGTCTGAGAATCCCATTCTCAAGCTCGTTTTAAATCCTTTGGATTACACTCGTTGTACGTGTGACCAAATAGGTTCTCGGTTTATGTTGGCCGTCTATAATTAACCATTAATTATAGAACGATCATGAGTGGCACCTAGTAGTACATCATGATCCCCAATTAACCGAAAAGATCAACGGTTGATCCAGAACTATTTCTGAAACCCTTCAGCAGGTCGAATGATTCGTGCCCCATTCCCTTCACTCATCTTATACCCACTTGGTTCAGGACATGGTCTATTGTGTCAGTCCCCACTAGGCTGACTACGTCACACCTAGCCCAAGTATTATTTCCTCGTCCTACGGATTCTAGTTACTCCACATGTATCGAAGAGTACCTTACTCTAAACATGTAATGCTTTGGCCAAAGACTTTAGTAACAATCTGACGAGAGGCCATGGGTATACATCTCCTCGCAAGGAGTGGTGAATCCTTTATAGGCTATTCAAACACCTTCGATCACTTCGACTTATACCCAATCATCCCGGGTCCACATCTCCTTAGAGATGTTTTCTTAAGATGTCAAAGCATAAGTCTCCATGATCAAGATGACTTGAATACCGCAAGTCAAAGGAACATCGCACTTAAGCTACAATAAGAACTTCATTGACATATCTATATATGCAGAGAACCATATGAAGTCTTATGGCTGGTCACTCCAATGAACTAGTTACCATAACTAGCATCCACGATTAACTCCGGACATCACTATGTCTCGTGAGAATCGGTTGCTTGGATACACCAAGGAGTATACCTGTGCTAGTCTCAGAATTGATGGTGTCCAAATCCATCAATTCATCGACTAGGATAATTCCGATACATCACAATTACACATGTAGAGATACTCACTAGTTGTGATCCAATCACAAATTCTCTCATGCTGTGAATCGTATCGTGGACATTCAGTAAATGAGTTTAAGATCCAATCAAATGCATAAAACATGTATACTCAAATAGTGAATCTTCATTTATCATATAAATGGTTCATACATAAGGCGATTGCCTTAGGACATCTCTCATATATTACTAACAGACTCCCACTTGGCCTAATGCCAATCGCTACGGTATCCAATACCATAAGCTCGAACATGACCCTCAAACATACTTTAAGGTAATGCCTTAGTCAAAGGATCCGCTAAGTTCCTTTCAGTGGGAATTTTCTCGATTTGTATTTCGTTCCTACTGATGATCTCTCTGATAAGATGATAGCGGCGAAGCACATGTTTGGATCGCTGATGAGACCTTGGCTCTTTCGCCTGTGCAATTGCTCCATTGTTGTCGCAGTAGACCGGTATTGCTTCAACAATGGCCGGAATCACACCAAGTTCATGAACGAACTTTTGATCCAAACCGCTTCCTTTGCTGCTTCCGAAGCTGCAATGTATTCTGCCTCAGTGGTAGAATCCGCTACAGTCTCTTGTTTGAAACTTTTCCAACTCACTGCGCCCCCATTCAAGGTGAACACGTATCCGATCGAGACCGAATCATCCTTGTCGTCCGAAGCCGCATCCGATACCGCGTATCACCATGTCCCTTCTCCATATATTAGGAACACATCCTTAGTTCTTCTCAAGTACTTAAGGATCGCCTTATCACCGCCTAATGATCCATTCTGGATCGGATCGTATCCGCCGTGACACTCAGAGCATACGATACATCGGGCCTCGTACATAACATAGCATACATGATAGATCCTATCATGATGCATAGGAATCTTACTCATGCAAATCCTCTCGTCTTCTGTGCGCGGACACATAGACTTCGAAAGGTGTACCCCATGCCTGATGGGTAGGAAACCTTTCTTGGATTCCGACATGCTAAACCTCTTTAGCACTCGGTCTATATATGTAGACTGCGAAAGACCAAGCAACTGTTTCGATCTATCTCTATAGATCTTAATCCCAAGGATGTAGGTTGCTTCTCCCAGGTCTTTCATGGAGAATGTCTTGGATAACCAAACCTTCACTTGTTGTAAGATTGAAACATCGCTTCCTATAAGTAGTATGTCATCGACATACAATACTAGGAACACGACTGCACTCCCACTAACCTTCTTGTACACACAAGGTTCGTCTGGATTTTGTGAGAAATCAAACTTTTTGATTGTCTCATCAAAACGGATATTCCAGCTCCTGGATGCTTGCTTCAATCCATAAATGGACCGTCGCACTTTGCATACCTTGGTTTTATCAACCGATGTGAAACCCTCAGGCTGTATCATATACACGTCCTCGGCGGTGTTTCCATTAAGGAAAGCTGTTTTCACATCCATCTGCCATATCTCATAATCATAATGAGCCGCTATGGCCAGGAGCATCCGAATGGATTTAAGCATAGCTACAGGCGAATAGGTTTCGTCATAATCAACACCTTGTTTTTTTGACGATATCCTTTCGCCACCAATCTAGCCTTATAGGTAATCACATTACAATCCATGTCGGTTTTCTTCTTGAAAACCCACTTGCACCCTATAGGCTTTATCCCTTCAGGTGGGTCAACAAAGTTCCAAACTTGGTTTTCATACATGGAATCCATTTCCGACTTCATGGCACCAAGCCACTTATCCCTTTCTGAACTTGTCAGCACTTCTTCATAACTGGTAGGCTCCTCATCATCAATGAGTAACACGTCGTTCGATTCGCTTACGAGAAATCCATATCTCTCAGGAATATTGCGTGTTCTACCAGATCTACGAAGATGCGGTGTTACAATAGGTCCAGCCGATTGCTCATCACTATGAGTTGTCGGCTGTTGTGCTTCACCAGGTATCTCATTAATGTCTATTTGAGTCTCTCGAGCCTCCTCAAGCTCGACGACACTCCCACTGTTTTCTTGCAAGAGAAACTCTTTCTCTAGAAACACAGCATGCCTTGAAACAAAACACCTTTTGTTCCACAGGATGATAGAATTGGTAACCCCTTGTTTCCTTAGGGTATCCAATAAATATACATTTATCAGACTTAGCATCCAATTTGTCTGATACAGTCCGCTTCACATAAGAAGAACAACCTCATATCTTCAAGTAAGATACATGAGGTTTCTTACTATTCCATATCTCATATGGAGTAGTTGAGACTACCTTGGTAGGCATTCTGTTTAACAAGTAAACAGCTGTCTGAAGTGCATAGCCCCAAAAGGACTTGGGAAGAGTCGCATGATTCATCATTTACCTGACCATGTCCAACAAGGTCCGGTTACGCCTCTCAAATACACCATTATGCCGTGGTGTATAGGGCGGAGTCCATTGAGACAATATACCATTGTCTCTTAGATAATCAAGAAACTCTTGACTTAAGTGTTCACCACCTCGATCCGATCAAAGTATTTTAATACTCTTGTCATGTTGTTTCTCTACTTCATTTCTGAATTCTTTGAACCTTTCAAAGGCTTCAGACTTGTGTTTCATCAAGAACACATACCCAAACCGTGAGTGATCATCGGTGAAGGTAATGAAGTAGCTATAGCCTCCTAATGCTTGACTTGACATAGGTCCACATACATCAGTATGTATTAGACCTAGTAACTCTCCCACTCATTCACCTTTTCCAGTAAAAGGTAACTTAGTCATCTTGCCTTTTAAGCATGATTCGCATGTATCATATGAATCCAATTCAAACGATTCCAGAATTCCACATCGGTGTAATTCGGACATGCGTTTCTTGCTTATATGGCCAAGACGACAATGCCACATATAGGAGTCTATTTGATTATCCTTTCGAGCACGCGTGTTGCTCGCTTCGATATTGAAAATGTCACTGGATACGTCCAACGTATAAATGCCATTACTCAAGGTTCCAGTTCCATAAAGTATGCCATTTAAAGTTATATAACAACAATTGTTACTAAACGTCAAATGGAAACCATTTCTATTTAAACAAGAAATAGAAATGATGTTCTTTATCAACGAAGAAACATAAAAGCAATTGTCCAGTTCTAAGACAAGTCCTGCAGGGAGTTTCAACAAATACGTTCTGATGGCGAGTGCAGCAACCTTTGCTCCATTCCCAACACGTAAATTTGACTCTCCTTTGATAAGTCTTCTTCTATTCCTTAGCCCATGTATGTCATTACATATATGTGAGCCACACCCAGTATCCAATACCCAAGTGTCTGAGGAAATAGAATGACAATCAATAACGAAGATATATGAAAAAGATGGAGCATCTTATGCCTTATTCTTCTTCACAGACTCAAGATAAATCTTGCAATTTCTTCACCAATGGCCCTCCTTGCCATAATGATAGCAAGTGCCCTTTTGAGCTGGTTCTACCTTTTTAGCCTTTTTCTTCTTCCCCTTCTGCTGTTCCTTTGACTCCCTCTTAGAACCTTTCTTCGAGGAATCAACTAACATCACCGTCCCCTACTCATGCTTCTCAGAAGGTTCCACAGTCTTCAACATGTTGAGCAGTACCACTGATGAACCTTCTTGCATCTCAGAGGTGAAGAAGAGCTTGGAGACTTCGAACCTTTCGAATCTCACTTGCTCATCAACCAACTCATAAAGATGAAAGACTATGGTATGAGCATCCATATGCTCATGCTGCTTCCACAGCTCAGGTACCATCATGGTTAGCATGATGCAACTCACCATTTCAGAATCATTCACATGTTTCTGATAGGCCAACAATTGGTCCAGAGTTGCATTGTCACTAGGACGGGCGGGAAGAGGCGCTTCGAGGACATACACAAGCTTTTCCACCTTGAGAACAATTCTCAAGTTTCTAAGTCAGTCCAAGAAGTTCGGCCCAGTCAGTTTGTTCGAATCCAAAATAGTGCGCAAATTCAAAGACGTCATGATCAATTTATTGACCTAGAAATACAAAACGAGCATATATGAGAAAGATGATTTTAAAATGCATCAATATACATTTATAAATCCCATTCATTTTTCGAATTTCAAAAACCCCAAAATCACTTCGGGAGATCGTAGGTCCATCTCCGAATGGGCTGATATCCATCATAGTTATGAACAACCTTGGAGAGAGTCCAACAAGCCATTCATAACTACGACGGTAGGTATCGTCTATACCGATTGCATATCACGTATATGCAACTATCACAATGTGCTATCAACTAATTGAATGTTCACACATACATCGGGTTGTTAACACATTAACAAGTATGCATCATATGCATAGCACCCAACTTCACCTCCCTTTACATCGGCCTTGGAGAGAGTCCAACAAGACGATGCTCCAGGTTAAAACCAACCCATTAATCGGGAAATAGTTTTAATATGGTTAGAGCGCATTCAACCAATTAGCCCAGCTTGGAGAGAGTCCAACAACCAAAGCTAACGATTGACCTCTGACTCTTACCATATTAGTATTAAACTATTCCATGGTTTGAACATGTTCGGGTTCGAGCCGGGCTTGTAGAGAGTCCAACAACCCAAACAAGAAACGGAACTCTGGTTCTAACCATATTAATGGAAGGTGTAGGCTTTAATATTGTTTAAGGGTTTTTATGTCTCATCCTCTTTGCATGCAAATAACTATTATCTACATGGCATGGCATACATGGCATACATCTACATGTCACGACATGCATGACATAATGTTATGCATCTAATGCAATTACATGGCATACAATTATGTTATGTATATATTTCCTTATATGTCATAACTATTTATGGAAATAAAATATGTTTAAGATTTGATTCTCCAAATCAAATCATAATTAAATTAGGAAACAAATTTCCAAATCTAATCACATATTTTATTCATGGAATTATTTGATTAAGGAAAATCTATTTAGGAAACCAATTTCCTAAATCATTAAAACTACTTATGGAAATAAAATATTTTAAGATTTGATTTCCCAAATCAAATCATGATTAAATTAGGAAACAAATTTCCAGAATCTAATCAAATATTTTATTTATAGAAAATATCAATTTCCATAAATACTTCCAACTTTCCAAAAGTGGAAGATTTTCATAAATACTTCTAGACTTTCCAAAATTGAAAAATTTCCATAAATACTTCTAAATTTCCAAAATTAGAAAATTTTCAGAAATACATTATGACTATCGCAAAACTATTTTTTACGATTATGTCGAAACACAACCTGGGCTCGATACCATCAAGGTTTCCTGATCACGCGTGTGGTGTGTTCGATCATGTTTCAGAAATGAACACAGCGGAAGCAATAAAAATAATAAATCTACATTTATTACAACACACACAACACACGCATGCATATTACAACAAGTGTAGACATAACCGTAAATTTAAATTTGCAATAACAGGAAATTTATCTACGTTATACCTTTCGTATGACGTGTAGCGGGAACGGCATCAACCGGAACGATCCTCGCTAGAATCGTCTCTATCCGTATCCACGCCGAGTTCCTCGGGATGACTTCGCTAAGCCACGAGCTTAGTATTCGTACGGGTTACTAGCCTCGTGTTGAAGACGACTTTATCGAGAGATGATGACAATCCTAATCCAAATTCGGATCCTAAAACGAGTTCTCAAAACTCGCTTCTCCGAGAGGTATTCACAACCGATTGACGAATCCTTCGCCCTCCACCTCAGAGGATTACCGGAGATCAATCCTCGTAAGTTATCCGCTGTCGAGCTCTAACCGCCGCCCAAACGACGCCCGACGAGGAGAAGAAGCTGTCCAAAACTGGACAGCTTGGTGGAGGAGTAGGCGCCGCCAAAACAAGGAAGAAGTGCTCACCTTGATGCCAAACCTATAGGAAGATCACCGGAGGGTCGCCGGAGGATCACCTGAAGCTTGGTCGCCGGCAGGAGGGACGCGGCACAAGGCGGGCCACAAGGAGGCGCACACCTAGGTTGGGCGGCACAACTAGGTTGGGCTGCTCAACTAGGGTTTTGGATTTAGGCTTAATTATCCATTAAGCCCTCTTTTATAGAGAACTAATTCTCTTAATGGTTATTGGATCATAACCATTAGGCCCGTTAACCCGCTCCATTAAGATAAGTTAAAATAAACCAAACCATGATGGTTTATTTTAAGTTAAAACGAACGGAACCAACTTTTGGTTCATTCGTTTAAAATAAACCAAACCCTTTGGTTTATTCTCCTCCATTGGATTAGAACCAAACCATTTTGGTTTATCCATTACGTCTTCATAAGACTCGGCCCATCCATGCTTCCATTGCGACTGAAACGATTTCATGCTCGCTTTATGTTTGGTCCAACCAAAACTAGTTTCTCTCGGTCTGAGAATCCCATTCTCAAGCTCATTTTAAATCCTTTGAATTACACTCGTTGTGCGTGTGACCAAATAGGTTCTCGGTTTATGTTGGCCGTCTATAATTAACCATTAATTATAGAACGATCATGAGTGGCACCTAGTAGTACATCATGATCCCCAATTAACCGAAAAGATCAACGGTTGATCCAGAACTATTTCTGAAACCCTTCAGCAGCTCGAATGATTCGTGCCCCATTCCCTTCACTCATCTTATACCCACTTGGTTCAAGACATGGTCTATTGTGTCAGTCCCCACTAGGCTGACTACGTCACACCTAGCCCAAGTATCATTTCCTCATCCTACGGATTCTAGTTACTCCACATGTATCGAAGAGTACCTTACTCTAAACATGTAATGCTTTGGCCAAAGACTTTAGTAACAATCCGACGAGAGGCCATGGGTATACATCTCCTCGCAAGGAGTGGTGAATCCTTTATAGGCTATTCAAACACCTTCGATCACCGACTTATACCCAATCATCCCGGTCCACATCTCCTTAGAGATGTTTGCTTAAGATGTCAAAGCATAAGTCTCCATGATCAAGATGACTTGAATACCGCAAGTCAAAGGAACATCGCACTTAAGCCACAAGAAGAACTTCATTGACATATCTATATATGCAGAGAACCATATGAAGTCTTACTACTGGTCACTCCAATGAACTAGTTACCATAACTAGCATCCACGATTAACTCCGACATCACTATGTCTCCACCAAAGGAGAATCACCGCTGATACACCAAGGAGTATACTGCGGTTAGTCTCGATAACTGATGGTGTCCAAATCCATCAATTCATCGACTAGGATAATTCGATACATCACAATTACACATGTAGAGATACACTAGTTGTGATCCAATCACAAATTCTCTCATGCCGTGAATCGATCGTGACATTCAGTAAATGAGTTTAAGATCCAATCAAATACATAAAACATGTATACTCAAATAGTGAATCTTCATTTATCATATAAATGGTTCATACATAAGGCGATTGCCTTAGGACATCTCTCATATATTACTAACAATTTATTTAATCTTATTAAATTAATAAGCTTAGCATATTGAATTAATCTCATTAAATCAATAAGCTAAAATTCTCTTTAAGCTTAAAGTCCAAAAAACCATTTTGTACTTAAGCTTATTCCCAAATTATTCTAGTCAAACTAGAATGCACTAATTCTTCTAATCATCATGCTCTTTGTGTGTGACCCTATAGGCTCTCATAACGTTGGCAGTGGATCTAAACTCTTTTAGATACACAAGCAATGAGCGGCATCTAGCAATACATCATTGCTACTCAAGTTACGAAATAAGTCAAGATCCGACTAACCTTTCCGTGACTACTATAATGTATGACCGTGTCCTTCTATCCTTGATATCAGATTGACCAATGAGGCATAGACCGTGTCATCCTCGATCAATCTATGTGTTTCTTGATCCCTGAGTAAACTAACTCAAACAAATGAGCTCAATATCTCATATTGACTCATTCGAGCATGGCCATGTGTTTTAGTAGTTCTACTCAATCAAGGAGCCCACAGATATCACTCCCGTCATATGGGAGAGATAGATCCCATCTACATCACTCACATCCCTCCGCATAATTTGTTATATACCCAGTAATTTCCTTTATGGTCCACCCTGTTACGGGTGACGTTTGACGATACCAAAGTACATAACTCCTTATGTAGGGAACCGTAGTGACTTCAGGTTTGAGGACTATTCATACCAATAGTCACATGAGAAAGTTTATGACACTCATATGACGATCCATGAAACTTTCTCATGGTGGGTCAGTTCAGTATATATTCTCTAATATATACCCATGTGTCAACTTGATATCATATATCCATGACTTGTGAGATCAAGTCATCAATTGACCTACATGCTAGTCTTTATGTATTAATATTGCCCTTGCATATTAATACTTGACTAGGAACATTTAGGAAAGTGTTCTCTACAGCCTCTCATAATCAATTCTGCCAATTGATGTGCTGTAGATAAGAACCTACTTTTCTAGGGCATTATTATATTTAATTTAGCTGGCACAAGCAAGACGTAAATATAATAACCAATCCTTTGCCTTTATAGAATATGATACAAAATGTTCCCTATTCAACCATCACATGATTGGTTCTAGGGCTATAACTAACATTCTTCTCCCCCTTTGACATACATCAAAAAGAGAAGAAATCATATATTTCATAAAAGAATTGAATGCATTATAATCTT
Source organism: Wurfbainia villosa (assembly GCA_025175895.1). NCBI lineage: Eukaryota > Viridiplantae > Streptophyta > Magnoliopsida > Zingiberales > Zingiberaceae > Wurfbainia > Wurfbainia villosa. Next base: position 14,007,717 of record CM045996.1, on the reverse strand, counting down.
GAACTAAGGTATAGAATTGAAATTTAGCTCCCCCTTATTTCAAGATAAAGTTCATGATGAGTAAAATACATGTGGAGCAAAAGTCCAAGATATAATTCATGAAGGTTTAAATCCAAACTTTGCACCAACAATGTAATTTGACAAAATATCCATTTTATGAAAACTCCCCCTAAAACACCGCATTAAACAGTTCTAAGAGTTGGTTTATACTCAGTATTATCATGCTAAAGTTTTAGGAGATCAAAGATACACTCAATATCAGAAAATGGAGCTATTTATCAGAAAACACAGAGTATCAGTCGACTGGTTTCTGAACCAGTCGACTGCTACGCCTGAAGGTCAAATTTCAGCCTTTTCATCCCAAATTCAGAAATGTGTCAGAAATTCCATAAACATTGAAAAATCACAAAATTTTGTGTACACATTTCTGGAATCATATTTTATCAAGGAAAATATTTTGAAAAATATATGTTTTCCAGATTTCGAGATTGATACAAACTTGGAAACCAACAAAAGTTCTAATGTTTTTGCAAACTTTGTATCACTTTTGTGTTTCACTTGAAAACTGTTTTTCAAAATATGATAAACATAGTTTAAAAATATGTTTTATTTGACATTTCCAATCATGTTCTTGGAGCTATATGCACATCAATTGTGAATAAGCCTTCCCAATGATTGGTCCAATTAAGGATTAATGTCTCTAGATGACACTTTGGTCCATAGTAATGCATCATAACAAGCATGATGAACCAAGTGCGTCTTCCTAACATCTCACATGTTGTCTAAGTGGCTCGATACAAAAATCATGGTTTCTTAGATATTTTGTGAGATGCTTAAAGGTATAAATCCTAGTATTTCTAAAGGATCATGCAAGCCTATACCTTTACTCAACCAAGCACATTCCAAGTTCTCTCCTAAGTGATGAAAATTCTACCTCGGGGAGAGCCTTGGTGAAAATGTCAGCTAGGTTGGACTTGGATTCAATGTAATTAAGCTCAATGTCCCCCTTAGCCACATGATCTCTAATGAAGTGATGTTTCACTTCAATGTACTTGGTCCTAGAGTGATGCACCGGATTTTTGGTCAAGTTAATGGTGCTCACATTATCACAAAATACTTTCATGTTGGAGTAAGATAGCTCATAATCTTCTAAGGTATGTTTCATCCATAGTAGTTGAGCTATACAACCACCCATAGCCACATACTCGGCTTCGGTGGTGGATAGGCCAACACAAGGTTGCTTCCTACTACTCCAACTAACTAGGGAGGACCCAAGGAATTGGCATCCACCACTAGTACTCTTCTGATCCAATTTGCAACCGGCATAATCAGAATCGGTGTACCCAATCAAATCAAAAGATCTAGTCCTAGGGTACCATAATCCTACATTTAGTGTGCCTTTAACATATCTTAAGATTCTCTTAACGACAACTAAATGAGATTCTTTAGCACATGATTGATATCTAGCACACATACCAACCGCAAATAATATGTCGGGTCTACTAGCGGTTAAGTACAAAAGACTACCAATCATGCTCCTATAAAGTGTAAGATCAATTTGTTTTTCTTCATTATCACTATCTATTTTAGTATTGGTTGCCATTGGAGTTGAAACTACCTTAGCATTTTCCAAACCAAATTTCTTAATCATTTCCTTAGCATATTTGGTTTGATAAATATAAATACCTTCACTAGTTTTTTTGACTTGCAATCCTAGGAAGAAATTTAATTCCCCAACTAGTCTCATTTCAAATTCTTTTTCCATATTTTTAATAAAGTATTGGAGAAGTTCATCATTTGTTGACCCAAAAATAATGTCATCAACATATACTTGGGCTACAAAGATGTCCGTTAATGTTGACTTTATAAATAGAGTTTGATCTACACTACCCCTCTTAAAGTCCTTAGAGATTAAGAAAGACGATAATCTTTCATACCAAGCCCGGAGAGCTTGTTTCAAACCATACAAAGCTTTCCTAAGCTTGTATACATGGTTTGGATAGTCCATATTCTCAAACCCGGGAGGTTGTTCTACATATACCTCTTCCTTAATAAACCCATTTAAGAATGCCGATTTGACATCCATTTGATGGAGTTTGAAACCCATATAGGAGGCATACACTAATAGTATTCTAATAGACTCTAATCTAGCAACCGGGGCATATGTTTCATCATAGTCAAGTCCTTCAACTTGATTAAAACCCCTTGCAACTAATCTTGCTTTATTTCTAGTGATATTTCCTTGGTCATCTAGTTTGTTCCTAAAGACCCATCTTGTAGTAATAATGGTGTTTTCATTAGGTCTAGGAACTAACTCCCATACTTGACTCCTTTCAAATTGAGCCAATTCATCTTGCATTGCTAAGATCCAATCCGGATCAAGCAATGCATCTTTGATTGTTTTGGGCTCAATTTAAGAAATTAGAGCAATATGACTAATGGGATCCCTATGAAATGACCTAGTCCTAATGCCTTGAGATAATTCACCCACAATTTGATCTAAGGGGTGATTTTGATGAATTCTTATGGTTCTAGGAGGTGTATTAATTTGAATTTGATCATGATTAACCTCAATCCTTTGCTCATCATCGGAATCACTTCTTACTCCCCCTTGATTCAATCCTCCCCCTTGATCATTGCCCCCTAAGGTTAAATTTTGAAATTGTTGAGTAATTTCTTGATTTTCATTATTAATATCATCATCAATAGGGGATTTTTTAGGGTATGTATTGGAAGTTTCATCAAATTGGACATTTGATGATTCTTCAATCTTTTGAGTTCTTTTATTGTAAACTCTATACCCTACACTAGTGGATGAGTATCCAACTAGGATTCTCTCATCCGCTTTGGACTCAAACTTACCTAGGTTGTCTTTGGTATTTAAAATATAGACTTTACATCCAAAGACCTTAAAATAATGAATTGTTGGAATTGTACCATTCCACAATTCAAATGGAGTTTTTCCTAAAAACCTATGAATCAATACCCTATTTTGAATATAGCAAGCGGTATTGACCGCTTCCGCCCACAAGTAGCTAGGTAAGGAGTATGCATTAAGCATTGTCCTAGCCGCTTCTTATAGGGCATGATTTTTCCTTCCACAACCCCATTTTGTTGGGGTGTTCTAGGACAAGAAAACTCATGCTTGTACCCTTGTTCTAAGCAAAAAGTTGAAAAGTTAGAATTCTCAAATTCTCCACCATGATCACTACGGATCCGGTTGATTTTGAGTTTTCTTTCATTTTCTACCCTTTTGCTAAATCCTATGATTATTCCTAAGGTTTCATCTTTATTTTTCAAGAAAAATACCCAAGTAAACCTAGAGAAATCATCTATTATTACTAAGCAATATTTACTACCAATAATAGAGGGGGTACTATGACAATCAAATAAATCCATATGTAAGAGTTCTAAAGGTAAAGCGGTACTAAGTGTTGGGGATCGATTGGCCGGCTAGAGGGGGGTGAATAGCCCTCGTTCGTTGGATGCCGTATTTTGCTCGTCTACGAAAATGTTAGCGCAAGCGGAAGCAATAAACTAAGACAAGCAAATAGAAATAAAACAAAGACAATACAAACATGGAGATGTAACGTGGTTCACGGCTACGCCGCTAATCCATGGTCCGATTCGTCCACGGTGAATCACTCCGCAATCTATCCACTAGATCTCTCCTTTGCACAAGGCTAGGTGGAGGTAACCTCTTTACAACCAAGATCACTCTTCTACAATGGAATGAAGATTAGAGCAAGTAGAAGAGTGGAAAATCATTTAGGGCACTTTGGGAGTAGTTGGGCGTTCAAGCATTAACCCCCCAAAGCCCCAACCCTTTCCTTTTTATAGAGGAAGAGGATTTCTTCCCGTTGACACAGGAGCAGTCGACTGATGGCACCCATCAGTCGACTGGTCCTGTAGTCGTTGCCCAATAACGGCCGCTTTCCACATTGGATACCATCCAACAGTACTGACATCAGTCGACTGATGGCACCCATCAGTCGACTGATGTCGATCAATCGAGTCCTCCACGAGGTCGACTCCATTCTGTGCCCATGCACAGTGACATCGATCGATCCGCCATAGCGATCGATCGGCCGATCATCACCAGCCCATGCCCATGTCGATCAACGATCAACTTGATTCACGACATTAGACCACCGATCGACCCATCGACTCAGAGCGATCAAGCGCCATGACAGGTCGATCGTGTCGGGAAAAACCATCCGACACTTGGCCAAATGGACAAGTTTCACCTAAGAGCTACCCCTTCCCGGGTTACAATCGCTCACTCTCATCCCTCGGAGTCCCTCACCTTCGAAGTTCTCTTCGTTCGCGGCCACGTCCCTCGGCAGCATCAGGCGCACGACTCTGCAATGCTCCTTCGCGTCTCTTGCCTCGAAGTCTACTTCCTCCGGCTTCACTCCAAGCTCCTCGTCTGGCGGTCCCTCGGATGCTCCAAGCGCACGGCTTCCGCAAAGCTATCCTTCACCGACTCAAGACACGAGTCATGAGATGTGAAACTCACCATGGCTCCATGTGCGAATTACTAAGTCCTGCACGACTTCAACGCACATATCAAATCATCATATCAAACAAACTTAAACCCTTTGCCACACCATCAAAACCATATTACGGCAAGAGATTGCCCTAACACTAAGTAAATTTTTACCTTTGTGTGATGTTTTTGATTGTTTTCCTTCTTGGCATGCATCACACATCTTGTCCTTGAGAAATTTGACTTTAGGCAACCCTTTGACTAATTTCATTTTTGCTATTTTGGCTATATTCTTCATGTTTATGTGTCCTAGCCTCCTATGCCAAAGGCAACTTTCTTCCTCTTTTGCAATGAGACACTTAGTAGAAGCATTAGTAGCATAGGATAAATCAACATAATATATATTTGATTTCCTAAAACCTACTAACATGCAATCATTTAGAGTTTTGTGTCTTATAAAACATTTTGAGGAATCAAATTTAACATCAAAGTTTGCATCACATAGTTGGCTTACACTAAGTAAATTAAAATTCATATTTTTAACTAATAGCACTTTATGAATGGCAAGATTGGGGGATTTCTCAATTGTGCCCTTTCCTAGAATCTTAAGTTTGCCACTATTACCAAATGAGACCTTTCCTTTGCTAGTGTGGTTGATAGTGGAGAATTTTCTCTCATCACCGGTCATATGCTTTGAGCACCCACTATCAACTATCCACAAGCTTGGTTCTTCTACCTATATCACATGAAAAATACAATCCTTAGGTACCCAAATCTTAGGACCACTAGCATCAATTATAAATTTTTTAGGTACCCAAGCCTTTCTACCCTTGCTTTTAATTATGGATTTTCTACTAACAAGGGATGTAAATGCTACCTCCTTTTCCTTAGGTCTATATCCTAATCTGGCCTTGTTGTAGATAGCCCTTTGATCCTTAATAATCATGTCTAGGTATTTAGAGCCATTAGTAAATTTTTCTAAGCATGCTCTTAAGTTACCTATTTCTTTTCTTAACTCATCATTTTCATCCCTAAGGGTATATTCATCACTAGATAACTTACCACAAGATGATTCTATACTCTTAAGTGATTTAATCTCTATTTTTAAATCCTTAATCCTAGTTTTCGATCTATTCAAAGCATTTTGTAGGCATGCAATAGTCTTGTAAAGTAAATCTACTTTAGGTGAGTTGTTTACCTCATCATCATTACTTGATGATGATTCGTCGCTTGAGGAGGAAGAGGACTCCTCGCTTGAGCTCCCGGCTTCTTCCTCTAATACCATGAGGGCTAGATTCCGGGTGGCATGACATACTTCTTTATCGTCGGAAGAATCCTCCATGCTTAAGGTGTCCCATGTTTGAGCCACCATTACCTCCTTCTTCTTCTTCTCCTTCTTTTCTTTCTTTTTCTTTTCCTTTTCCTCCTTCTTCTTTAATTCCGGGCAATTTGACTTTATATGCCCTTTCTTGTTGCAACCAAAACAAGTCACGTTAGAGGTAGAATTTGAACTATTTGAAAATTTACCTCTTGAGGATTGGAACATCCTCTTCACATCTTTCTTGATGAGTTTCCTTGACTTCCCACCAAACTTCTTGACGTAATGTGCCACCTCGCTTGCCGATAACTCATCTTCACTACTTGATGAGTCTTCCTCGGATTCGGATAAGGAGGACACTTCTTTCTTCTCCTTCTTCTTTTTGTCTTTCTTTTCTACAAAAAGAGTTATACCCTTCTCTTTGGATGAAGTGTTAGCTTGTTCATGTAATTGAAATTCACAAAATAGCTCATCTAACTTAACTAATGAAAGATCCCTAGAGACCTTATAGGCATCTACCATTGAGGCCCATAAGGTTGTTCTAGGGAAAGCTTGTAGCACATACCTTACAAGGTCTCGGTTGTCGACCTTCTCACCTATAACATGTAGTCCGTTGACTACTTCTTTGAAGCGATCGTGCATTTGGCTCACGGTCTCATTGGTCTTCATTGACAAGCTTTGAAGTTGGCCAATTAGAAGATCTCTCTTGGCCCTTCTTGTTTCTTTGGATCCTTCTTTGAGCTCGATCAACTTCTCCCAAAGCTCCTTTGCCGATTCAAAAGGCCCCACCTTGCTTAATTGCTCTTTTGACAAACCACATTGAAGTGTGGTTGTTGCTTTGGCGTTGGCTTGAGCCTTCTTGGCCATGTCTCTCGTCCAATCCTTCATCGGTATGGGTGCTCCGTGTTCATCCACCGGCTTCTCGAAACCATCTACAACACTAAACCAATTCTCAATATTATTCATTAAGTAATACTCCATCCTACCTTTCCAATAGCTGAAGTCATTTCCGTCGAAGAATGGAGGCCTCGCAGTGCTATACCCCTCTTGAAAAGTCATCTTTGCTCCGGTTGATTGCTAGATCTTCCGATGCGATCCGGGCTCTGATACCACTTGTTGGTGATCGTTTGGAAGCTAGAGGGGGGGGTGAATAGCGCGTTTTCATTTCTACAAGAATGATTAGCGGAAGCAAACAAAAATAATAAGTAAAAAACGAAAGAACAATGCTAACAAGGCCTTTACGTGGTTCGGAGATAACGCTCCTACTCCACGGCGATCCTTAAGGTGGATCAACCCAAACAATTCCACTAAGAAGCTTTCCTTTACAACAAACCTCCTCTTCTTTACAAAGAATGAAACTTAAGCTTAGAGAGAGGAGGAGGGGATTTAAGATCACTTAGAAAGCTTGAAAACTCGTGGAGGCTTTGGAGAAGAATCAGAGAATAAACATTTTCCCCAAAATCCTCTACCAACCCTCTTTTTATAGAGAGAGGGCTGATTTTTCCGTTGGAGCATGATCAGTCGACTGATGCACAAGATCAGTCGACTGCCGGCACGATTAACGGCTTATGAACAGCTGGATTCGCAAGATTCTAAGTCGTTTCGTCCAACGACATTCTCATCAGTCGACTGATCCATCCATCAGTCGACTGATGTAGTGATCAGTCGAGTGATCACAGGCTGCAGTCGAGTGTGACTCCACTTTGTGCCCATTTTTACCTTGATCACCGACCGCCATCGCTGGCGATCGATCGATCGCAACATCGATCGACCGCCATGACCAGCAAATGATCGATGGTTAGGGTTTCATCCTGACTCAGTCGAGCACCTGACCAATCGACTAATACATCATATCAGTCGACTGATACTCATCAAGTATGAGTAATTCATACTTGATTTTACCCCTTAGACCTAGACTCAACCTTCTAGCTCTTCCTTAAGCCTTGCGCCTCCAGGATCCCTCCGAGTCCGCGACTTGTTCATTCTTTGCGCTTTGCTTCCAAGAGCTTCCTTTGGTTTTGTCATGTCTTGGGTTTCCTTTGCCAAGGCGTGCTTGGACTTTACGCCGCCAAGTCTACATGCTTGGACTTACGCTGCCAAGACTTGCCTTTGGACTTCCTTTGCCAAGGTCCGTTTGGACTTAATGCCGCCAAGACAACATGCTTGGTCTTATGCCGCCAAACCTTTACCTTGCACTTCTCTTGCCAAGATCATACTTGAACTTTGCCTTTACCTGTCACTTAATCATGTTCACCATTAGATCACAATTTGTTGCCTAACTTAGATGATTATCCAAACATCAAAACATATAAATGCTTGGGGCATTGTTGCACCAACAGAAAACACGTAAGTCATATCAGATGAGATTTTTTAAAATTGCTAACTCATTTCTCGAATGAGGCGCCAATGAGCCTCGCCTCACTGCTCGTCAGAAAGAATATAGTCGAGTCGCTCATTGCATAGACAGGTTAAGTCAGATAAGATTTACCAATTTGTTCTATAGTAATTGAGGCACTAGTCGAGCTCGCCTCGCTTCTGTTCACTTCTCCACAGGACTAGTTGAGGCACCACCTCGACTGCACAAGTCGAGACATAATATTCACTAACTTGTTCTGCAGTAGTTAAGGTGCTAATCAAGCTCGCCTTGCCTCTGTTCGCTGCTGCACAGGATCAGTCAAGGTGATGCCTCAACTGCAACTCGTCCTATCGCAGTCGAGACGTCAGTTGAGCTCGGCTTGCTTCTACATAGGATTAGCCGAGGTGCCGCCTCGACTATGACTTGTCTTGCAGTGCCAGTCGGGCTTGGCTTGATTTTGCTCGACTCCGCACAAGAACAGTCGAGGTGCCACCTCGACTACGATTGGCCAACATCAACTCTCTATGCCCAATAAGTGCAGTAAGGACAACAGTTGAGGTGTCAAGTCATTGTATTCCTTAAGACCCACTGGTTCAGTCAACTCTAAGACTGAACCACGCCTAGTAAAGACTCTACCCAGAGACCCTTTACTTGCTAAGACTCCGACCATTAGCCATTCTTGGACTTTTCACCTTGCCATTCCCGTAAGGAATTTTCCAACTGCCAAAGAATTACCCTTCTTGGACTTTTCACCTTGCCACTCCTACAAGGAATTTTTCAACTATCAAGGAATTATCCTTCTTGGACTTTTCACCTTGCCACTCCCGCAAAGAATTTTCCAACTGCCAAGGAATTACCCTTCTTGGACTTTTCACCTTGCCACTCCCATAAAGAATTTTCCAACTGCCAAGGAATTATCCTTCTTGGACTTTTTACCAAGGTTCACCCTTGGATTTTAACTGCCAAGGAATTACCATTCTTAGACTTTTCACCAAGGTTCACCCTTGGATTTCACAAACTACTTAAACCTTTGTCAAACACCAAAACATAACTTGGAGCATTCAGCTCCAACAGAGAACAACTTTTTGAGAGCATAGGTTGATGATCTCAAGTGCACACTTGAGAAATTCACAACGAGCTTTAAAACCCTTAACATGATTCTAGATGCCCAAAGGGCAGTCTATAACAAAGTTGGAATAGGTTATAAATCAAAGTAAAAGGAATTTAGTTTCATGTCTTTAGTTAATAGAACTCATTGTGTTAAAGCTAAGGTAACTAAAGCATGGATTCCTAAATAGTATGTTGTGAATGCTAATGGACCCAAAATTTGGGTTCCAAAATATCTTATATTTCGTGTTTGAACAGGTACCGGTCAAGGGGGAGTGTCTGATGATATGGTTTGTGGATAGTGGATGCTCCAAGCACATGACCGAGGACTCATCAAAGTTTGCTTCAATTAAGAACAGAAGTAAAGGTACTATTTCTTTTGGTAATAGTGGTAAACTAAAAGTCATAGGAGTAGGAGACATTTTTATTTCTGAAGAATTTAGGATTAAGGATGTCCTGCTAGTTAAAGGAATGACTTTTAATCTTTTGAGTGTTAGTCAATTATGTGATGAAGGGTATAGAGTAGAATTTTATTCAACTCAATGCCTAATTAAACATAATGAATCCAACACTATCATGTTAGTAGGAACTATGAAGGAAAATATCTATCAAGTTCAGTTTAGTAGGGCTACTAACATGCATGTGAAGTGTCTTTTGTCTAAAGAAGATGACTCATAGTTGTTGGGTTACCCCGGCACCGCGGCGAGTGTGTGTTCTAACATATTTCGTAAGAATTAAAATCAATAAATCTAATTTATTACAACACACACACCACACACATGCAAGATATAATATGTGTAGACAACATCGCAGTTTCAAATTTTGCAATAAAAGGAAATTACGCTAGTTATACCTGACATATCACGTGCAGTGGGAATAGCATCAACCGGAGCAACTCACGCTAGAATTGCATCTATCAGTATCCACGCTGAGTACCGTCGGGATAGCTTCACCAAGCTATAAGCCTCATCTTCGTAGGAGTCACTAGCCTCGTGTTAAAGATGATGTGATCGAGAGGAGATCACAATCCGAATCAAAATTCGGATGAAAAATGAGTCCCCAAAAACTTGCTTCTCCGGAGAGGTATTCGTCAACCGATTGATGAATCATTGGTCTTCCACCTATGAGGATTACCGGAGATCCAATCCTCCACAAAGAAGTCGCTGTCGGAGCTCCAAATGTCATCCAAACGACGCTCCGACAAGAAGGAAACAAGCTGTCCAAAAATTGGACAGCTTGGTGGAGGACTTGGCGCTGGCCAAAGGAGGTGGCTAGCTAATCCTTGGTCATCGAAGCCAAGGTGGATCGCTGGAGGGTCGCCGGAAGCAGCTGGACGCCGGCGGCACAAAGGGGCGGCGGCTCAAGAGATGGGCGTGGATCCTCTTGGGCAGCGGCAAGGAGAAGAGAGGGAGAGGAGAGGAAGAGAAGTTTCTAAAAATAAACTTAGGGCTCTCCAAACCTCTAGCCACGCTTTTATAGAGCGCGTGTTTCTTAACCAATAAGAAACCTTCTCCTTAGAGTTATTGGTTCCTAACCAAAACCCATTAACCCTCTCCAATAACTTGAGTCAAAATAAACCGAACCGAGTTGGTCTATTTTAAGTTAAAACGAACCAAACCAACTTTGGTTCATTCGTTTAAAACAAACCAAACCACTTTGGTTTATTTTCCACCATTGGATTAGAAACAAACCAATTTGGTTCATCCATCATGTCTTCATAAGACTCGGCCCATCCATGCTTCCGTTGCGACTGAAATGATTTCATGATCGCTCCTTGTTTGGTCCAATCAAATCTAGTTTCTCTCGATCTGAGAATCTTATTCTCAAGATTATTTTAAATCCTTCGGATTACGCTCGTTGTGCATGTGACCAAATATGTTCTTGATTTATGTTGACCATTTATAATTAACCATTAATTATAGAACGATCATGAGTGGCACCTAGTAGTACATCATGATCCCCAATTAACCAAAAAATCAACGGTTGATCCCAGAATCATTTTTGAAATCCTTCAGCAGCTACAATGAATCGTGCCCTGTTCCTTTCACTCATCTTATACCCACTTGGTTCAGGACATGGTCTATAGTGTCAGTTTCCACTAGGCTGACTACGTCACACGTAACCCAAGTATCATTTCCTTGTCCTATGAATTTTAGTTACTGCACATGTATCCAAGAGTACCTTACTCTAAACATGTAATGTTTTGGCCAAAGACTTTAGTAACAATCCGACGAGAGGCCAAGAGTATACATATTCTCGCAAGGAGTGGTGAATCCTTTATAGGCTATTCAAATACTTTCGGTCACTTCAACTTATACCTAATCATCCCGGGTTCACATCTCCTCGGAGATGCATGCTTAAGATGTCAAAGCATAAGTCTTCATGACCAAGATGACTTGAATACCGCAAGTCGAAGGAACATTGTACTTAAGCTGCTATAAGAACTTCATTGACATATCCATATATGCAGATAACCATATAAAGTCTTACAGTTGGTCACTCCAATGAACTAGTTATCATAACTAGCATCCACGGTCAACTCCGGACATCTCAATGTCACTAGCCAGTGAGAAACACCTGCTTGGATAAACCAAAGAGTATACCTCGTGCTAGTCTCAACAGAATCGATGGCGTCCGAATCCATCAATTCATCAACTAGGGATAATTTCAATACATCACAATTACACATGTAGAGATACTCACTAGTTGTGATCCAATCACAAATTCTCTCATGCTGTGAATCATATTACGGACATTCAGTAAATGAGTTTAAGATCCAATCAAATACATGAAAACATGTATACTCAAATAGTAAATCTTCATTTATCAAATAAATGGTACAATCATAAAGCGATTACCTTAGGACACCTCTCATACATTACTAACAATAGCTATGACATCAAAGACTCACACACGTCAACATGAAGAACATTAAGAGATTGGCCAAGAAAGAACTTGTGCGAGGACTACCATTGTCAAGTATAAAAAGGACAAACTATGTGATGCGTGTCAAAAAGGTAAACAAGTAAAAGCATCACACAAGCAAAAATGTTATAAGTACGTCAAATGCTTTAGATTTATTGTATATGGATTTGTTTAATAGTAGCTCAACTTAATCCTTGAATGGTAGTAGATATTGCTTGGTAGAATTAGATGATTATACTAGATATACTTGGACTTTCTTTCTCAAACATAAGGATCAAACACTAGAAATTTTTATTCTTTTCTGTAGAAGAATTGAGAAGGAGAAAAATGCAACAATTAAAACAATTAGAAGCAATCATGGAGGAGAATTTGAAAACATGAGGTTTAAGGATTTTTGTTTAGAAAAAGGGTACAAACACGAATTCTCCACTCCTATGACACCACAAAAAAATGGTATTATAGAGAGAAAGAATAGAGTCTTACAAGAAGCTGCGAGGAGTATGCTAAATGAGTATGCTCTTCCTAATTATTTGTAGGCTGAGGCTTTTAATACTGCATGATATATTCAAAATAGAGTTTTGATATATAAATTCTTAGGAAAAACACCTCATGAACTATGGTTTGGAAAACCACCAACAATCAAACGCCTTAGGGTATTTGGTTGTAAAGTGTTCATTTTAAACACTAAGGATCATTTAGGGGAATTCACCGCTAAAGCGGATGAAGGTATCCTTGTAGGATATTCCCTCACAAGTAAGGCTTATTGAGTGTATAACAAAGGAACAAATTTGGTGGAGGAATCGTCGAATGTAGTTTTTGAAGAAAGTAAAACACAAATTGATTCTAAGTTAGAGAGCGATGAAGTTCTAGTCGAACTCAATAAATTGAGTTTGAATGAGAACACTAATGTAGGGGGAGTTAGATTTGACTCTGATAATGAAAGGCCTAGGTCAGAAGAGTCATCACTTGAGCTTGTGCCAAATTGTGAGGTTCAAGAAACATCTCAAGTACTAAGACCCACTAGAATGGTCTCTAGTCATCCCGTAGACCAAGTTGTTGGAGACATCCATCATGGGGTGAGGACTAGATCATTCTTTAGGAATGAAGTGAATCAAGTAGCATTGATCTCTGAAATTGAACCAAAAGTAATTGATGAAGCTTTGCTTGATCTGGATTGGATCATAGCAATGCAAGATGAATTAGGACAATTTAAGAGAATTTAAGTTTGGGATTTAATCCCAAGGCCTGATCAAGCTACTATAATCAGCACAAAATGGGTATTTAAGAACAAAATGAATGATAAGGGGGAGATTGTTAGAAACAAGGCTAGGTTGGTTGCCAAAGGTTACAATCAAGTTGAGGGACTAGATTATGATGAAACCTACGCACTAGTAGCTAGATTAGAATCCATAAGACTTATGCTATCATTTAGAGCATATAAAAGCTTCAAATTATATCAAATGGATGTAAAGTTTGCATTTTTGAATGATCTTATTAAGGAGGAAGTCTATGTTGAACAATCGCCTGGGTTTGAAAATTCTAAATTTCCAAATCATGTGTATAAGCTTAAGAAGGCTCTTTACGGGCTAAAACAAGCACCTCGTGCATGGTATGAAAGGTTGTCAACTTTCCTAGTTGAAAGGAGTTTTAGAAGAGGTCAAATTGATCCCACACTATTTCTGAAAAAAAATTATGAAGATATATTTGTAGCTCAGATTTATGTTGATGACATAATTTATGGCTCTAACAATAGGGATTATCTCAATGAATTCATAGAACACATGGAAAGTAAATTTGATGAGAGATTATAAAACACAAAGATTGATGAGATGATGACACATTCTATGCCTTGTAAATCAATCTAGATGTCATGAACAAAAGGTTTAAGTTATACAATATGATGGTCACAGACAAGTTAGGTCGGATCTACGAAATTCTCATCACTTGGGTAGCAATGATGCATTGTTAGACGCCATTTATTGCTTGTGCCTTTAAAAATGAGATTTAAAAGTCATTGCCAATGTTATTGTTGGTGCAATCAATCCCAAATGATGTTTTGGTGTTTGACAAGGGTTTAAACCAAGGTGATAATCATGTGTTATCTCACGCGGTTGGTTGAGATGTATCTCCAGAAAATTCCTTGTAGGTCGAGGACCAGATGCAAGGTGATGAAGTCCCGGATGAGAAGTCTTGGCAAATGAAGTCCTGGACAGGGAGTCTTGGCAAGTGAAGTATCGGATGAGAAGTCTTGGCAAGTGAAGACCCGGAAGAGGAGTCCTGGTAAGTGTAGACCCGGACGAGGAGTCCTGGCAAGTGAAGACCCGGACGAGAAGTCTTGGCAAGTGAAGACCCAGACGAGAAGTCTTGGCGGATGAAGTCCCCAAAGTGATTCTTAGCACGGAAGACCTACGAACAGTGGTTCACAGGCATCAGGTAAAGGGTACAGGGTAGATTTCTTCCTAGGCGAGGTTTCAGCTCTAAACGAGTTGAAACGGTCAAGGGTCAAGCGAGGCAAGACACCTCGGATTGCCTTATCGAGGCGGCACCTTGGTCGTACACGATATCCTGGGCGAGTTCTTGAGCTCGAGTCGAACTGGTCAAAAGCTTTCCTAATCGAAGCGTCACCTCGACTGGACGTGGTTAGTAAGGTTTTAGGAATTAGCTCGACTGGCCTCACGGTTGCTGAGGAAGCAATGACAGTCGAGGTGGCGTGCTTCGTTCAATCGAACAGAAGCAAGGAAAAGTCGATTGCCACCTCCACTGGGGTAGCATGCCTTGAGCAGAGACCCATAGCAGTCGAGGCGGCGCCTCGACTAGTGCTTTGTTCAATCGAACAGAAGTAAGGCGATGTCTACTGTAACCTCGACTGGCATAGTATAACTTGAGAAGAAATCCATAGCAGTCAAGGCGGCGCCTCGACTGATGCTCTGTTCAGTTGAAACAGAAGTGAGGTAGGCTCGACTGGAAGCTCAACTAAGGTTACCAATCGAGGCGATGAACCATCGCCTCGACTGAACCTATGTTACAACGAGCGATAAGTCAAAATTGAGGGGGAAAACTTACCGTTAGAAACGGTAATCAAATGATAGTTGAGGCGCCAGTCGAGGCGCCAGTCGAGGCAACTCGACTGTGCGAGCGGAAAAAGCCCTAATATAGTTCGTTATAAAGGTTTTCTCTGGCCCTTTTTCTCATAACTCGACTCTACTGTTCACTATACTCTTTAAAGCAATCCTCCAATGATTTTCCTTCATCCTCCAAGCTCCAAACATCCTCAAAGGCAATCATGGGTGTGAAGAGAAGAAGCCCTAGCTAATACTACACATTGTAATCCTTCTCTTCTCAAACACTTTCAGCTGTAAATTCTTGTGTAACTCTTGTAAGCTTGTATTAAGAGATTTCTCCACATTCGGAGCTTTTCCGAGAAGGAGAAAGAGTATAGGTAGGCCTTAGACGTAACAGTTCGTGGGGGAACTGTAAACCAAGTAAAAAATAGTGTGTTCTTGTGTGTGCTATTTTCTTTCTTTTTGTTTCCACTTCTTATCGTCGAACAAGCTCGTTTCTCTGCGAAAGTTCAAGTGATGATGATCGATGCTATTTAACACCCCCTTCTAGCGACGCCAACTGTCCTACAATTACGAGAACCTATTGGATCACACAAAGAGCGCATCAACTTTTGAGTTTGGTGGTCCTTCATTTTAGTGGGAGATTTTTGGGATAACAATCGAAGTCCCTCTACGAGTCTAAATTAAAATTAATGAGTTAATCTGATTGAATCCTAAACTCATTAGATTAATGGGTTAATCTAATCGGATTTAAACTTATTAGATTAATGGATCAATCTAATCAGATTTAAACTTGTTGGATTACTAGATTAATCTAATTAAATCTGAATTTATTGGATTAATAGATTAATCCAATATGCGTTTGAGTTTTTCAAACGAGACCATGGATTATATCAACATTTTAATAAAATAGGCGAAAATGTCATATTAAATATGACTTGGTGATTAAGTAATAAACATGATCTTATCTGATAAGACCGTATGAGATTACGTCAACCCTAAAAGTTAAGGTTTTATGATCTCTCCTTATATATAGTAGCTAGTACTACAACGTGAATGACGAAAAAAATAAGAGTTTTCCCAAAGTATGCTCGTGAGATGAGTGACGACGGTTGTGCTTGTATGGATACCAAGGAAGCGCGAACAGATTGATCGTGCTCAAATTGACTTAACCCTCTAACATCGAATAGTTCACACTTCAAGGGGAACACTTAACCCCCAAGCCTAGCCTAGTTGGTAAGTGCAAAGAGGTAACTCTTAAGTGGACATGAGTCAATTCCCGAGGAGGTCATGACTCTGGACTATTGACAACCCCTCATTTGTACTTGTCATCTTTGTTCTTGATTTACCTTCTCCATCAATAAGAGCAGCTAGAGGGGGCCCCTAATGTGATACTTCCATATTTTTTCAAGTGTAACGCTCTAAACTAATGACCAATCAAAATTCGTATGGATTTTGTTGGATTCTCTTTTTTAGTTACGTATTTTTTTGATTTAATTTTGATTTAGAACCCAACCGTTTTGCCTCTCTTTTAACTTTTTAATAAAGTAAATATGAGAAAAAAATTATATCAGATAATTTTTCCTAATTTTACTTTTCATTTTTGTAAACTACGGTAAAAGTTGGTGCAAGTTGATTCCCTCGGCAAGGGCCTGTGTCCGGATATACATATGGGACGGGGTTACCTACATTAGTTACCATGTTTAAACGTGCGATGGAGCAACATAAACTAAAACTGGCAAATAATTAGGGCAATTAAATAATAAGATATTGGAAACATGAAAGTGTTAGAATTTGGCAAGTCGAGTATCTGGCAAATGATCATATTTTATAACATCTCCGGATCCCTAATTTGAATAAGTCGGGAATCATATTTTAGTTCCCTAATTTATAGAATGATGGCAATTAATAATTCAAACTTGGCATAATCGATCGGACTTTTCTCCGGTCCAAATAAAAATGTGCACACGAGGTCAAATTTACGTAATCCCCACAAATTGTAAATTGTCAAGGGCTGGGTCATCTGGAGCGTCCAATCCGGTGGTATCAGAATCAGAGTCGCTGGTTGATTGCGTCCAAGGAGACCAATTCGCGCACGTCAACGTGTTCTTGCACTCCGCCACGAACACGCACGCTTCTCCTTGTTCTCGCCATAAATATCTTTCCGTCTTGCGTCGCCCCCGTTGTCATTCGGGCATTTCATCAAACGCCTGCCTCTTCTTCTGAAGTAACGATGGGCCCTCTGGTGCTGGTTTCTCAGCTGGCTACCGGACTGGGAGTTCTGGTCGGTGCGGCGATGGTGAAGTCGGCGATGGATAGCGGACGGCCGATGGCGGGGGGATGGCCGCGGTGCGAGACGTGCAACGGCACCGGCCGCGTGACGTGCTTGTGCTCGCGGTGGTCCGACGGGGACGTGGGGTGCCGCTCCTGCGCCGGCTCGGGGAAGATGGTCTGCAGGAGCTGCGGCGGGTCGGGAACCGCGCGGCCGCTCCCTGTTCGGGTTCCGATGCGGACAGGCCGCGCTCCCTGATGTACACGAGAGGGCAAGTTGTATATATTACAGACAGATACACTATTTGGTTGCCGGCGAAGGCGCCACCGCCAACGCCGGCGCCTATAATTTTGCATGTCAAGGGATTTAACAGTTAAAATTTGATGGAGAATTGGCTCAATTTATGAGCAAGATATATGTTTCTTCTTCCTTCATAATTATAGGCATGTTTGATTCATAAAACTAAATATAAATTTGTATGGAATGAAGATTCTCATCTTAGAATATAGATTCTCATTCTTGAGAAATAATTATTCTTTAATTTATTACATGACAGAATATTAATTGTATTTTGTTCCTTTTAAAATAATATATCAAATTAGTTCAATTGGTTTGAATGAGTTGGATGCAAAATTTTGGGCTATAGAGTTAATTAGGCTAGTAAGACTTGTCACATCGATTAGGTCAAGCGAATCAAATGAGCTGATGGTGTATCAAAACAATTAAATTGGACAGGTTAATCAAATCAAAGATGGATAGAATAACTTCCTCAAACTATTGGTACTAAATAAATCAACAAGAGTGGACGAGCTAGGAGAGTTGGACTAACTAGAAGGAACTGATATGACCTGCAAGCAATTAGTCATGCTAATTGGTCAAGTTTTGTCGATTAGGTCAGTGTTGTTTGCCTACATTAGCAAGGCTAGTCGAGCAAGTAAGTTAGGCTATGCGAGCCAAGTGAATTTCATGTGTAGAAGAACTTATCATTTGATTGGGCCAAGCAATGCAAAGACGACTTACTTTAATTTAATTAGCAGCCACAATTAATAAACTAGTGGAAGAGCAAAATCGTTGATTGGCAACCGGATACCAGAAAAACCAAACACAAATATGGTCCTTCAGATCCCGTAGGCTGATGGACTGTATTCAATGAAGAGAGTAGATGAATAGCCTGTAATTTTTGACATGGTTTAACAGAACATCAAGTAGACAATTTCAATATGAAGTTGCCTATCAGCTCAAAATTGGTAAACGCTTTCGGCACGCAAAATACACTCAGTTTTGTTTTGTAGTGTTTCAGTAATCGAATGAGATACGTTGATGGCTACGGGAAGATACAAGAAATGCAACATCACAAGAGTTTTTTTTTTTTTTCGTTCTTTTTGGGAGACGTGTAAATGATATCTGGTGTTGGAGGAAGCACAGATTCTAACTGAGGGCACATGACATCTTTCATTTTTTTCCACTGGATCACATTGGCTGGTGGTCTTACTTGAGCCACCTTTCTCGTATGTATGCCTTATAATTTATATGCCTCAGAATCACGGCTCAGCAAATATCTTTTCTGAGTATTTCGTTAAAAAAGAAAAAGCCAAAATATGAAAAATATCGATCGAGCATGCGGTTGTAGCTAGGTTCACGCATCACTCAGTATTTTGCTTTTGCTAGTAGGAAACGGAAACATCTGAAGCCACAAAAATCAGGGATGGTACGTCATCTCTGATATCTTCGAACAGCAGGATACCAGCCAGAGACCCTGACTCTCATGTCATCTTATCAAGCACTAAGTCCTGTTTAATTACAGATGGAAATCTGTTTACCTGAAAATGTAGAAGAGTCGAGAAAATAGAAGACAAAGTGTCCGTTGCCCATTTCAGAATCCTGTAACCTTCTTAGGTACCCTTGTCATCACTTCCCCACCGCCCGTGACAACCGATAACCCTGCGGTAGTTTGCTAGCTAGCAGCAGACTTATGGAATGGCTCACATCCACTTGGCACGAGTGAAGCTTGACACTAGGAATGTGTTTTTGTTAATATTTCTCAATCATAAAATCTCAAACAATACGACTAATTAATCACGGCGAAGTTTCTGTTAAAATATTCAATAATTTTTGGTATACCCTATCTCTAGCTAGCGTAGTTTAGAAATATATAATGCAGAGTTTTTATTTTATTATTTGAAAAAAGTCATTATATATAAATAATAAATCTTGTTGTCAATTTATAAAAGAGGGTAGAATCCGATGAATTGAATTATATTTTTAAGTGTTAATGCAATTGAGGTAGTTTAGATTTTCTTCTTCGATTTTCTATCGTCGAGGATAGATACTCTCCGGCTGCATCAATAAATCTTTGATGTGTTCGATTCATATAGAGTTTTAATTATTATCTTGGCACACATGTTCTTGTATTTAGTAGGTATTTGTTGTATATTTGCTTGACTTTGTAGAATTTAGTTACTTTTTTATTCGGAGGTCCACTTTTGTTATTTTTCTCTGTACAGGATGGAGTTTCGAAACATAATGAAGACCCTGGTAAAGCATAGAATAAAGGGGAACATGCTCTGACCATGTCCCCAAGACACGAGCATGTTTATGGGATGAAAGAAGCAGAGTTCGAGGATGTTCCAGAGACGAACATGACCATACCTTTTTTAGATAGATTTCCAAATGGACGTATAGCGCGACACATGGCTTGGGCGTGTAAAATTCACATGGTCGTGTAGCGTAGTCGTAAATTCAAGGAAATAGATTTTCGGTGCATTTATGGAAAGCGGAGGTTGTTTCTATAAATAAGAAGGCTTGCCATAGAGCCATGGAGGATAGTTGGTGCCCTAAAAAGCACCAAGAGCTTGTGAATTGGAGGAGGAGAGCGAGGAGATTGAAGGTCTACGACGAAGTTCCATCCATAGGAGGGGTACCAAGACGATACTCCAACCAAAGCTTGACGTATTTCCTTGCAAACTTTTATTTCTTTGGTTGTAATCCTTCAAATATGATGTCTTGTGTTTGTTCTTTATTTTCTATGGAGTAGAATTTTTGATTTTAGGATTAGGGAGTAATCATATGCATTGAACGGTGTCATGCAATACAAATCTGATTTATTTCTGAATTTCTATTGCAATCTTATGTTTCCTAGTTTGATGAATAAGTTTGGTTTTGCTCTTATTCTACTATGCATAATCGATGTGAGTGTCAGCAACATTCATACCAAAATATAAGGGAATTAAGGAGGAATCGAAAGGTTGACCTCTCTCAAGAAACCATAGAATCTAAGATGTGAAAGAGTAGAACATGAAGGAAGGTCCACTTGTTCATGGGGAGCACATAGGACATTCTAGAACTTCATGAACCTATCCCATCTAAAGACCGTGAAGTAGGAGAAAACAACTCGAAGGGGTTGTGGGACCACGTGATAGGGGTACCCATTGATAGCAACCCCTTGAGCTTTGTCAATTAGAAAGGGAATCTTTAGTTAGAAATAGATAATTCCCATATAGTACAAAAAGTTCACCGGGATTAAATTTGATGATCCTCCCGCAAAACAAATCTTAGAGAGCTTAGGAGTATAAGAAGTCGACACTTCATCATCATATAGGTGAAATCGAAATCTTAGAATCACTTTTGAACTTGACTTAATCCTTTCTCTTGTTCTGCGCGACACCAATCTTGTTGAACTTCGTCCATTGCAATACTAGGCTAGAGTAATCACCAACAGTGAGATCCAGTCTAGACAATCAAAAAATACTTAATAGGTTGGTAATCGAATATCAATTCCTGTGGGATCGATAATTTTTATTATTTTATGACAGTCGTGCACTTGCAAAAGTTGAGCGCGAGTTGATTTTTGGTCTCGTGGTTAGAGACTCGATTTGTGCTCATCAAGTTTTTGACACCGTTGCCAGAGACTGATTTGTTTGATATTGGTCGAGAAGTGAATTGATTGCATTGGAACTAGTTTTCTTAGTTTTTAGTATTAACTTTTTCAAGAAGATTTCCTTTTCAGTTATTTTATTAGCACTTGTTTTTCTTTATCTTGCTATTTATTTTGAAGTTTACTGCAGAGATACTTCTATTTTATTTGTCGTATGCGCAGGCACTCAAGGTCGAAAAAATGCTCTCGTTATATCCGAAGATAAGGACTTTCCATTGTAAGTGAGCACAACAAAGGGAGATGGAAGGAAAAGTGTGCCTTTGGTGAACGTGAGAAACCACCCTTTGCGAGACTATGCAACCCCAAGCACGAGAGAATTCAGATCAAGCATAGTTGGCCTGACTATAGCAGCAAATAATTTCGAACTTAAACCGACATTGATCCATATGGTACAACATAATCAATTTGGCAGTACAACTATAAAAGATCCTAACCTGCACATAGAGATTTTTTTGGAGATATGTTCTACTTTTAAGTTCAATGGAATTCCTGCAAATGCCATCCACCTGAGTTTGTTTCCATTTTCCCTTAAGAACAAGGCAAAGACGTGGTTGTATTCATTACCCTCAGGGAGCATCATAACTTGGGAGTAGTGTGAGCTGTAGTTTCTGAATAAGTTTTTTATGCCCAGCAAAATGCCTCATATATGCCATTTGATCACCAACTCCCGACAGAAAGAGGGGGAGTCTCTATTTAAAGCTTGGGATTGTTTCAAGACTTTGCTCCATCAGTGCCCCCATCATGGACTTAAGCGGTGGTTAGTGATTCACACGTTCTATAACGGAATCACATATGCCATGAAGCTATCTTTTGACTCTGCTGCAGGAGGAACTCTAATGAACAAGACTATTGAGGAAGCCAAAGAACTGATTGAGGAGGTAGCACGGAATCACCATCAATGGGCCACCGAACGGTGTTATCCCACATAATCAGCAGGAAGGTATTATGTTAATTCTGTAGACCAGTTAGCAGCTGTTGGTGTAGTAGGCACCAGATAATCGAACTTAGATTTTGATTATGACAAAGACCTAAAGCTAATGTCATATTGTTGTTTAATGAGCTGAACTAAGTGTGCAGGAATGGTTAAACTGAGCTAAAGGTCGGTGACACCCGGAGAATCCCGAGTCGAGAAACCATGGTGGTCGGGCGACACCGGGAGAACTTCGGAGGGAGCCGAAGAACCCAGGTGGAGACGTGAAGAATAGCTACAAGTCACAAAAGGACCTAAGGTAAGCTCGTGTATGAGTGAATGTAAGGTCGGGTCCTCCGTACGGGGACATTCTTAGGCGGCGATCCGACTAAGACTTCTCGTGGAAGGTCTAAGTCGAGATCAGACGGTAAGTGGCCGTCGAATTCACTTATATTATTTTTATTTCGAGCAAACTCTTTAGTGCAGTAGAGAACCCTAGCCACCACGATCGGCCGCTTATAGCGATGACTCGGGCATCCGCCAAACCGATAAGGGCATTAAGGAGAGTCAAGATAAGCTCAACTTATCTTGGGGAGATGAGGTTCTTTGACCATAAGTTGGAACTGAATGTTGGGGGGCTTCCAAGGCTATAAAAGAAGGGAGATTTTACCCCTTTAGGTCATAAAAAGTGCTTACAAAGTGATCCCGCAATGCCGCTACTCTACAATGCCTTTACGACGTCGAAACACTGTCGAAATACAGACAACACGACTACAAGTTCAAGATCAAATCGTCATCGGTAAAAGCTTTCTTAGAGTTCAATTAAATTGTTTGTACTTCTCTTCTTTATCGTTGTATTTTCCTTAAGAGGAGAGGTGGGATTGTCCCTCTTCCTCAAGCTTTGTTTTCGTGTATTCGTGTCTCCTACCTCCAATGAGGAGGAGACATTTTAGTGCATTGCCCTCCGTACATGATCTCGGATCGTAAGAGCCTTGGATTAGATGTCGGTAGGTTGTGAACCAAGTAAAATCTTTTTGTGTATTTTACTTTTCCGCTGTGCAATTTACTCTTACTAGTGTTTTAATTGAATGAACGAAAAGATTTTTAGCGCGCTATTCACCCCCCCTCTAGTGCTCTTTTTCGATCCAACAATTGGTATCAGAGCGGCGGGGGGGGGGGGGGGGGGGGGCTACGATTTGGTGCAACTACCAATCTTGCATTGGTCTTGGCAACCTTTTTGTGATTTTTGTTTTTGCATCATCTTTTCTTCTAAATGGCCCATCTTGAAGGATTTTGCACCGCCCAACTCCCATTTTACAACGGAGATGACTTTTATTACTGGAAGGGTCGAATGGAGTGCTATTTAAAAATCCAAGTAGAGTTGTGGATCGTAATTCAAATCGGATTCACACTTTCGACTAATAAAGATGGTGAATCGTTGGATTGCGATCAATGGAAAAATGCCATGAAATGCCAAGTGGAAGCCGATGCCAAGGCTATGCAAATCCTACAATGCGGCTTGTCCAAAGAGGACCTCAACCGCGTCGGCCCCTTTATCAGCGCAAAGGACTTGTAGAATAAGCTCATCGAGCTTCACGAAGGGACCGCGAACACCAAGGTATGTAAGGGGGATTTTCTATTAAATAAATTGTTTAACTTAAAGATGCAGGAACACGAGTCGGTCACTCAGCTCCATGCCTGAATCAAAGATATTATGAATGGGTTTCATTTGATCGGACAGAAGGTCAAAAATCGAGACGTGATCAGGTACGCGCTTAATGCATTCCCTAGGACTACCTTGTGGGCATCCATGGTTGATGCCTACAAGGTTTCTAAGTATGTTTCAAAAATTAGGTTAGACGAATTATTTTTCGAATTCGAATTACATGAGCAGTCTAATTCGGCCCCCGTCGAGAAAAGTATCACTTTATTTGCAGGTCCGAAAAAGAAGCCCAAGAGCAAGCCACCTCCGGAGGAAGAAGACGAGTACGAGTCAGAGATGAACAACGTGATGGAGACCGAACTAGTGAACCTAGTTTGGAAAATGATCAAGAGTAGAAGGAGGCTAATCAATCAATCCATGGAAGGTAATCAAAACAAAGTTCTAACTATAGATGCTATGAGTGCAATAGGATGGGCCACATCAAGTTGTAATGTCCAAGACTCAAGAACAAGGCATCACAGTCCAAGAAAGCACTCAACGCTACGTGGGAGTAATCGTCGGAGGAAGAAGACGAGCTCAATAATCTCGTCTTCATGGCCAAGCCTACCGAACCTGAGGAAGAGTTCGACTGCGGATCTGAAGACGAGTTTCAATTCAAGATAGGTCACGGATCCGTATCCGATTCACTCAAGGTAAGTCACTCTTTAATCGATACATTGTATGGTGCAATTAAATTCTTAACTAAAAAATTAGCTAAGTCCGAGTCCAAGGTCGATACCTTAGTTGAGGAGGTTAAACTTCTTAAACACGAGGTCTCCCTAACCTCTTATACTAGTCAAGTTCAAGAGGAGGACTCAACTCGAGTTGAAAAACTCGATGTTGAGAACTCAGTCTTGAAAGGACAAGTCAAAGATCTTAGGCAAACATTGGAAATGTTTACTTTGGAATCCAAGGGACTTGACCTACTACTTGGATCGCAAAGGGCCATGTACAACAAGTGTTGGGTTTCCGGCACCGCGGCGTGTGTGTGTTCGATCATGTTTCGTAAACATGAGCACAGCGGAAGCAATAAAAAATAATAAATACTCCTATTTATTACAACACACACAACACACGCATGCTATTACAACAAGTGTAGACATAACCGTAAATTAAAATTGCAATAAAAGGAAATTAAACTACGTTATACCTTCCGTATGACGTGTAGCGGGAACAGCATCAACCGGAACGATTCTCGTAGGAATCGTCTCTATCCGTATCCACGCCGAGCTCCTCGGGATGACTTCGCCAAGCCACGAGCTTCGTCTTCGTACGGGTTACTAGCCTCGTGTTGAAGACGACATGATCGAGAGATGATCACGGTCCGAATCCAAATTCGGACCTAAAACAAGTCCTCAAGACTTGCTTCTCCGGAGAGGTATTCGTCAACCGATTGACGAATCCTTCGTCCTCCACCTCAGAGGATTACCGGAGATCAAATCCCCGGTATGTTATCCGCTGTCGGAGCACTAACCGTCGTCCAAACGACGCTCCGACGAGAGGAGAAGAAGCTGTCCAGAAAACTGGACAGCTTTGGTGGAGGAAATAGGCGCCGGCTAAAGAAGAGATGGAGGCTCACCTTTACACCGAACCCACGGGAGATCACCGGAGGGTCGCCGGAGGTTCACCGGCCGAAACTTGGACGCCGACAAGGAGATGGCAGCAGCTCAATGAAGTTGGGCGGCAGCCCTTGTTGTTGACGCCAACAACAAGGAGGATGGGTTGGGCGGCCAATTAGGGTTGCCTCAAATTAGGTTTTCACAAAAACCCTTAAGCCCTATTTTATAGAGAACTAATTCTCTTAATGGTTATTAAATCATAACCATTAGGCCCGTTAACCCGCTCCATTAAGATAAGTTAAAATAAACCAAACCATGATGGTTTATTTTAAGTTAAAACGAACCGAACCAACCTTTGGTTCATTCGTTTAATATAAACCAAACCCTTTGGTTTATTCTCATCCATTGGATTAGAACCAAACCATTTTGGTCCATCCATTATGTCTTCATAAGACACTGCCCATCCACGCTTCCATTGCGACTGAAACAATTTCATGCTCGCTTTATGTTTGGTCCAACCAAACATAGTGTCTCTCGGTCTGAGAATCTCATTCTCAAGCTCGTTTTAAATCCTTTGGATTACACTCGTTGTGCGTGTGACCAAATAGGTTCTCGGTTTATGTTGGCCGTCTATAATTAACCATTAATTATAGAACGATCATGAGTGGCACCTAGTAGTACATCATGATCCCCAATTAACCGAAAAGATCAACGGTTGATCCAGAACTATTTCTGAAACCCTTCAGTAGCTTGAATGAATCGTGCCCCATTCCCTTCACTCATCTTATACCCACTTGGTTCAGGACATGGTCTATTGTGTCAGTCCCCACTAGGCTGACTATGTCACACCTAGCCCAAGTATCATTTCCTCGTCCTACGGATTCTAGTTACTCCACATGTATCGAAGAGTACCTTACTCTAAACATGTATTGCTTTGGCCAAAGACTTTAGTAACAATCCGACGAGAGGCCATGGGTATACATCTCCTCGCAAGGAGTGGTGAATCCTTTATAGGCTATTCAAACACCTTCGATCACTTCGACTTATACCCAATCATCCCGGGTCCACATCTCCTTAGAGATGTTTGCTTAAGATGTCAAAGCATAAGTCTCCATGATCAAGATGACTTGAATACCGCAAGTCAAAGGAACATCGCACTTAAGCTACAGTAAGAACTTCATTGACATATCTATATATGCAGAGAACCATATGAAGTCTTACGGCTGGTCACTCCAATGAACTAGTTACCATAACTAGCATCCACGATCAACTCCGGACATCACTATGTCTCCAGCCAGTGAGAATCAGCTGCTTGGATACACCAAGGAGTATACCTCGTGCTAGTCTTGACAGAATTGATGGTGTCCAAATCCATCAATTCATCGACTAGGGATAATTCCAATACATCACAATTACACATGTAGAGATACTCACTAGTTGTGATCCAATCACAAATTCTCTCATGCTGTGAATCGTATCGTGGACATTCAGTAAATGAGTTTAAGATCCAATCAAATACATAAAACATGTATACTCAAATAGTGAATCTTCATTTATCATATAAATGGTTCATACATAAGGCGATTGCCTTAGGACATCTCTCATATATTACTAACAACAAGGTCGGACTAGGATTTATATCAACCACAACTACTAAATCATACATGTCAATCGTGAACCGTAATAGAAAACAAATCCAAGCATGGCTCCCTAAGATCGCCTTAATTTCACAATTATGATCTAATAAGTACTGGGTTCCCAAGGACCAAATCCACTACGTGGATAGACCGAATCAATTCAATGGTCCAAGGGGAGCTAGTACTAAATTTGTTTGTTCTATTACATGAAATTAGTCTTTGTATGCTTAGTTATTTTGTTTTAATTTTTAGAACGGCTAGATAGGGTCAATAACTCATCAATCTTGACAACATAGTACTAGGATGCAGCGAGATGATAATACGTTAGGGAAATGAAGTCCTGTGTATCCATGTTAGATAAGGCGTATCTAGCTTGATGCACTCAACTAAGTTGAACTAACTGAAGCTACCTCATTGTATCCTTAACTAGTTGGACCAGGAAGTAATCTTAAGTGACTCAAGTAATCGATTTCTTGAATTTGGCTTTGTCTAAGGAAGTGATCATTGTTCCGATCAAACAAGGCCTCTGTTCCTCGCCACAACCTGGAAGTCAATTTCTCGAAAAAGTTACTTGAAGAGCTAAGGGTTAAATCCGAATCTAACCCAAGGTTGATTAGTTTCAATTCACTAAATCTAAACAAGTAAAATTGAAGTCATCTCAAAAACATTTAAGGTTAACATGTTTGATCATGTAGAAAAGGTGAGATGACTATTATGTTAGTTATAGCCCTAGAACCAATCATGTGATGGTTGAATAGGGAACATTTTGTATCATATTCTATAAAGGCAAAGGATTGGTTATTATATATTTACGTCTTGCTTGTGCCAACTAAATTAAATATATAATAATGCCCTAGAAAAGTAGGTTCTTATCTACAGCACATCAATTGGCAGAATTGATTATGAGAGGCTGTAGAGAACACTTTCCTAAATGTTCCTAGTCAAGTATTAATATGCAAGGGCAATATTAATACATAAAGACTAGCATGTAGGTCAATTGATGACTTGATCTCACAAGTCATGGATATATGATATCAAGTTGACACATGGGTATATATTAGAGAATATATACTGAACTGACCCGCCATGAGAAAGTTTCATGGATCGTCATATGAGTGTCATAAACTTTCTCATGTGACTATTGATATGAATAGTCCTCAAACCTGAAGTCACTACGGTTCCCTACATAAGGAGTTATGTACTTTGGTATCGTCAAACGTCACCCGTAACAGGGTGGACCATAAAGGCGACATTCGGGTATATAACAAATTATGCGGAGGGATGTGAGTGATGTAGATGGGATCTATCCCTCCCATATGACGGGAGTGATATCTGTGGGCCCCTTGATTGAGTAGAACTACTAAAACGCATGACCATGATCGAATGAGTCAATATGAGATATTGAGCTCATTTGTTTGAGTTAGTTTACTCAGGGATCAAGAAACACATAGATTGATCGAGGATGACACGGTCTATGCCTCATTGGTCAATCTGATATCAAGGATAGAAGGACACGGTCATATATTATAGTAGTCACGGAAAGGTTAGTCGGATCTTGACTTATTTCGTAACTTGGGTAGCAATGATGTATTGCTAGATGCCGCTCATTGCTTGTGTATCTAAAAGAGTTTAGATCCACTGCCAACGTTATGAGAGCCTATAGGGTCACACACAAAGAGCATGATGATTAGAAGAGATAGTGCATTCTAGTTTGACTAGAATTATTTGGGAATAAGCTTAAGTACAAAATGGTTTTTGGACTTTAAGCTTAAAGAGAATTTTAGCTTATTGATTTAATGAGATTAATTCAATATACTAAGCTTATTAATTTAATAAGATTAAATAAATATGTTATCATGATAGCCTAAGCTAAATTGATCTAATGAGATTAATTCAATATGATAACATAAGCTTATTGAATTAATAAGATTAATTCAACATGCATGAATGCCACATAAGCATGCCACATAAGCATGCCACCTAAGCTTGATGAGGTGGAAGGAAACAAAGGGTTTTGACCTTTGGATTTCCCCCACATGTGGCCGGCCAAACAAGGAGTGTAACTCCTTGTTTGATTATGTTTCAATGCAATTGATTGCATTGAATGTGATAGGAGATGAAAGGTTTTTCAAATCCTATAAAACACCCCATGGGGTGGACGGCCAACTTAGGTGAGAGTCTTGAGGCTTGGTGGAAGTTTGAGGCTTGGAGAGAGCTTGGTGGTGAGAGGCTTTAGTTGTATGGTTTTTGTGAGTGTAGGCTAGCAAGAAGAAGTGGTCTTCTTCTTCCTCTCTCTTTTCCCTACCTTCCTCTCCTTTAGGGACTTCTCTAGCAAGAAGTAAAGGAGAGCTCTTCTAGTTTCTTTTGTGAGACAAGAGCTTGCTCGTGTGGATACATATAGAGGCACGGACATTTGAACGTGCTAAAAGATCCAACAAATCCAAGGAAGAAGCGGGATTACAAAGGGCACGCAACAAAGGTAATATTCTCCTATAAGATAGGTTTAGAGAAATTTATTTTGTACGAGGTTTTCTTTCGCAAGGATCACTTTGAAGGGATCCTATTTTTCCGTTGCGCATATGCTATTTTGCATACGAGATCCCAACAGTGGTATCAGAGCCACTTGCGAAAGATCGTATAAAAATAGTTTTTCTCTATTTTATATATGATATAGAAGTAGGATAAATTTTATTATGAGTTGATAATTGCATTAGCAATTTTTCAAACATAATAAAATATCCGATGTTTTTTAAAAGTTAAAATTGACATGGTGCATGGTTATGGCCTAGTCCCAAAAGGTTTGTGAATGTGTGTGTTGTAATTCTTAATACGGCCTGCGTGTCGTGCCTTTCTCCTAAAAAGTTCTTGTTGTAAAATTAGTTTTAGACTCGAATGTAACTCGAGTATTTCTCCTTTTGTAATATACAAAATAAAGATGGAGGGTCCATTGGAAGATGACGTTACAAGGAGGAAGTCAACAACACATGACAACCAAAAGGAAGCACTTGGAGAAGATGCTATCCCTAGGTTGACCAATCAATCTTTTCATTGGCTTGAGAAGATTGTAGAATAAAAGCCATAACCATGACACGCTTAGTTTAATATGTATGTGATGCATGTTAATTTAGCTTATATGTGATGTATGCTAATATGTATGTGATGCATGTTTAAGTTTATTTCTTAATAAGTCAAATACGATATGCCTACCAAAGTTTGGTACTCACTACTTCCTCGATCATTTGTTATTGGGTTTGCCAAAGCAAAGCAATACATTTTATCTTGGAAGAGTGCGAGTGGACAATCGTGATGTCCCGCTATCAAACTTGGTTAAGACTTAATTAAGTTTTTAAAGTAGAGGCATATATTAGCTTTGAACATAAGTTTTAAAAATTAGTTTTGTGTGATTTCCGAACATCAGCTTTGTCTTAGAAGTGGTCGTTGCTCCGATATCCAAGAAGGCCTCTGTGCCTCGCCACGGCCTGGAAGCTGGTTTAGGAATAAGCACTAAACTAATCTAAACTTAACCAAAGCTATTAAAGAGTTACATCAGATGTAATTGGCAAAAGATTGCCTACCTAATCATACTACGTCTTGGGCGATTAGCCAAAGCTAACTCAAGACGAAGTATGATGTGGATCTTTATCCCATATAAATTTATAGCTAAATAGAAGCTAATGATGTAAGCAAAATGTGTTTGCCTACATCAATGATCAGCTCATATCAAAGCTATGAGAATTTAGTGGGAACCTCATTTGATTAAAGGCCTAATTAAATGACTTAGGTATGATACTTAATTTTGCATTTTAATGTTGTAGATCACCATGTCATCTAACACGACACACCCCCTCAACTTGCGATCTGTCCTTGAGAAAGACAAGCTCAATGGAGCTAACTTTCTAGACTGGTATAGGAACTTGAGGATTATCCTCAAGCAAGAACGTAAACTATATGTCCTAGAGCAGTCTATCCCTGAAACACCCGCCCATGCGGCCACTCGTGCTGAAAAAGATGCTTATAAGAAGCATCAAGATGACGCATTAGATGTGTCATGTCTTATGCTTGCCACCATGAACTCTGAGCTTCAGAAGCAACATGAGAACATGGATGCCTATAATATGGTTGAGCATTTAAAATAACTATATCAAGGACAAGCTAGGCACGAGCGTTTTGAAGTGTCTAAGGCTCTTTTTGCATGCAAGATGCAAGAAGGAACACCTGTAGAAACTCACGTACTTAAAATGATTGGGTACGTTGAGAACCTTGAAAGACAAGATTTTCCATTGAGCCAAGAATTGGCAACCGATGTTATCCTGCAATTGTTGCCGGAAGCATATAATCAATTCATCATGAATTATAACATGAATGAAATTGATAAACCTTTGCCTGCGATTCTCAGCATGTTAAGAACTGCTGAACCGAATCTCAAAAGGAAAGTTAGTAATGTACTAATGGTCAAGAAGGGCAAAGGTAAGCGCAAAGGCAAGGGTAAGACCCAAGCCAAAGGCAAGGCCAATTCATCCACTTCAAAGGGTAAAGGTAAAGTACCTAAGGAAGGGGACTGTTTCCATTGCGGTGATGGACCAGGCGAAGCTGCAAAGTCTACCTTGAGGAAGTAAAGAAGAAAAGAAGTGGGACTTACGCCTCGGTATACACGTTATAGAAGTTAATCTATCTATTTCTTCTACATGGGTATTAGATATCGGATGTGCATCTCACATTTGTACTAATGTGCGGGTGAGAAATAGTAGACTAATGGCAAAAGCGAAGTGGACCTACAGTAGGCAATGATGCAAAAAGTTCTTCTTTGTATTTGTAGGAACATATTCTTTGTCTTTGCCCACTGGGATTATCTTAGAACTAGAGGAGTGCTTTTATGTACCTGCATTAACGAAGAACATAATTTCTGTATCTTGTTTAGACAAGAAAAACTTTTCTTTTGTAATAAAGGACAAATGTTGTTCCATTTATTTAAATGAAATGTTCTATTGTAATGCACCACTTATGAATGGTCTCTATGTTCTAGATTTAGAAAACCCAATTTATAACATGAATACCAAACGGTTCAAATCGAATGATTTGAACCAAACATATCTCTGGCACTGTCGCCTAGGTCACATAAATGAAAAACGCATATCCCAACTCCATAAAGATGGATTATTGGACTCATTTGATTTTGAATCATATAAGGTATGCGAATCTTGTCTTTTAGGAAAGATGACTAAAACTCCATTTAGTGGACATGGCGAGAGAGCGACAGACTTATTAGGACTCATACATAATGATGTATGTGGCCCTTTCAATGTCGAAGCCAGAGGAGGCTATAAATACTTTATTACTTTCACTGATGATATGAGTAGATTTGGCTACTTATATTTGATGAGACATAAGTCAGAATCCTTTGAAAAGTTCAAAGAATTCAAGAATGAAGTACAAAACCAACTTGGTAAGCGTATTAAGCTACTTCGATCAGATCGAGGTGGTGAATACCTTAGTCAAGAGTTTCGTGATCACTTGGCTGAGTGTGGGATAATATCCCAACTCACTCCACCTGGAACACCACAATGGAATGGTGTATCTGAGAGGAGAAATCGTACTCTATTAGATATGGTACGATCAATGATGAGCCAGACTGATCTACCTACTTCCTTTTGGGGTTTAGCTCTAGAGACAGCCGCTTTCACACTTAATCACGTCCCATCAAAAGCCATAGAAAAGACACCATATACATTATGGACTGGGAAGAGTCCCAAAATGTCTTTTATAAAGATTTGGGGTTGTGAAGCTTATGTGAGACGTCAAGTCTCAGATAAACTAGGACTCAAATCAGATAAGTGTTATTTTGTAGGATATCCCAAGGAAACTAAGGGATATTACTTTTACAATCCCACACTTGGCAAGGTGTTTGTTGCCAGAAATGCTGTCTTTCTAGAAAGAGAATTTATTTCTAGAAAAACTAGTGGGAGTAAAATTCATCTTGAAGAAATTCAAGATGAAGATAACACTAAGGCTTCGATGGAAAATGAACAGGCACCACAAAGTGTTGTGGATGAGGAAATTGTTGCCCAAAGAGTTGTGGAGCAAACACCTGTTCATGTAGACCAACCTCTTCGTAGATCTGATAGGATCCGTCGTCAACCCGACAGATATTCTTTTCTCTTGACTAACAACGGTGAAGTATTGCTTGTCGATCTTGACGAGCCTACATCCTATCAAGAAGCTATGATGAGCCCAGATTTCGAGAAATGGCTAGAGGCCATGAGATCCGAAATGGAATCCATGTACACTAACCAAGTATGGACTTTGGTTGATCCACCTGAAGGGTTAAAACCCATTGGGTGTAAGTGGGTCTTTAAAGTAAAGACTGACATGGATGGTAATAAGCATACCTATAAAGGTAGATTGGTGGCTAAAGGATTCAAACAAATTCATGGTATTGACTATGATGAAACCTTTTCACCAGTTGCGATGCTTAAATCCATTCGGATCATACTTGCTATTGCAGCCTACCACGATTATGAGATCTGTCAGATGGATGTCAAAACCACTTTTCTGAATGGAAAGCTACTCGAGGATGTGTACATGACACAACCTGAGGGTTTTGAAGATCCAAAGCATCCTGGAAAGGTATGCAAACTACAAAGGTCCATTTATGGACTAAAGTAAGCCTCTCGAAGCTGGAATCTTCGATTCAATGATGCAATCAAGGAGTTTGGTTTCATCAAGAATGAAGATGAACCTTGTGTCTACAAGAGAAATAGTGGGAGCACAGTTGTATTTCTTGTCTTGTATGTAGATGACATACTTCTCATCAGAAATGATATTCCCTCACTCCAGTCTGTGAAGATGTGGTTAGGGAATTGTTTCTCGATGAAAGACTTAGGTGAAGCTGCCTATATTCTAGGCATCAAGATCTATAGAGATAGATCTAAGAGATTACTTGGCCTAAGTCAGAGTACATACATTGATAAAGTGCTAGATCGTTTTGCTATGCAAAATTCCAAGAAAGGATTTCTGCCTTTATCACATGGTGTGAGTCTTTCGAAGACTCAATGTCCCTCTTCTAAGGAGGAGAGAGATCGCATGGATAAGATCCCTTATGCATCTGCTATAGGGTCTATCATGTACGCCATGCTTTGTACTCGTCCTGACGTCTCGTATGCTTTGAGCATGACGAGTAGATACCAGTCGGATCCAGGTGAAAGTCACTGGATAGCAGTCAAAAATATTCTTAAATACTCACGAAGAACGAAAGAATATTTCCTGATATTTGGAGGCAATGAGGAGCTAACTGTAAAGGGTTACAGTGATGCAAGCTTCCAAACAGACAAGGATGACTATAGATCGCAATCGGGGTACGTGTTTTGCCTGAATGGTGGAGCTGTGAGCTGGAAAAGTTCGAAGCAGGACACAGTTGCTGATTCTACAACAGAAGCCGAGTATATTGCTGCGTCTGATGCAACAAAGGAGGCTGTTTGGCTCCACAAGTTCATCAGTGAACTTGGAGTAGTTCCTAGCATTGCAGATCCAATAGACCTCTATTGTGACAACAATGGGGCTATTGCACAGGCTAAGGAACCTCGATCACATCAGCGGACCAAACACATACTACGGCGCTTCCATCTCATTCGAGAGATCATCGATAGAGGAGATGTTAGGATATGCAGAGTACCATCCATGTCGGTTTTCTTCTTGAAAACCCACTTGCACCCTATAGGCTTTATGCCTTCAGGTGGGTCAACCAAGTTCCAAACTTGGTTTTCATACATGGAATCCATTTCCGACTTCATGGCACCAAGCCACTTATCCCTTTCTGAACTTATCAACACTTCTTCATAACTGGTAGGCTCCTCATCATCAATGAGTAACACGTCGTTCGATTCACTTACGAGAAATCCATATCTCTCAGGAATATTACGTGTTCTACCAGATCTACGAAGATGTGGTGTTACAATAGGTCCAGCTGATTGCTCATCACTATGAGTTGTCGGTTGTTGTGCTTCACCAGGTATCTCATCAATGTCTATTTGAGTCTCTCGAGCCTCCTCAAGCTCGATGACACTCCCACTGTTTTCTTGCAAGAGAAACTCTTTCTCTAGAAACACAAAGATGCCTCAAACAAACACCTTTGTTCCACAGATGATAGAATTGGTAACCCTTGTTTCCTTAGGGTATCCAATAAATAGACATTTATCGACTTAGCATCCAATTTGTCCGACATACCGCTTCACATAAGCAGGACAACCCCATATCTTCAAGTAAGATACATGAGGTTTCTTACTATTCCATATCTCATATGGAGTAGTTGAGACTACCTTGGTAGGCATTCTGTTTAACAAGTAAAACGCTGTCTGAAGTGCATAGCCCCAAAAGGACTTGGGAAGAGTTGCATGATTCATCATTGACCTGACCATGTCCAACAAGGTCCGGTTACGCCTCTCAAATACACCATTTTGCTATGGTGTATAGGGCGGAGTCCATTGAGACAATATGCCATTGTCTCTTAGATAATCAAGAAACTCTTAACTTAAGTATTCACCACCTCGATCCGATCGAAGTATTTTAATACTCTTGTCATGTTGTTTCTCTACTTCATTTTTGAATTCTTTGAACCTTTCAAAGGCTTCAGACTTGTGTTTCATCAAGAACACATACCCAAACCGTGAGTGATCATCGGTGAAGGTAATGAAGTAGCTATAGCCTCCTAAAGATTGAGTTGACATAGGTCCACATACATCAGTATGTATTAGACCTAATAACTCTCCCACTCGTTCACCTTTTCCAGTAAAAGGTAAATTAGTCATCTTGCCTTTTAAGCATGATTCGCATGTATCGTATGAATCCAATTCAAACGATTCCAGAATTCCACATCGGTGTAGTTCGGACATGTGTTTCTTGCTTATATGGCCAAGACGACAATGCCACATATAGGAGTCTATTTGATTATCCTTTTGAGCACACTTGTTGCTCGCTTCGATATTGAAAATGTCACTGGATACGTTCAACGTATAAATGCCATTACTCAAAGTTCCAGTTCCATAAAGTACGCCATTCAAAGTTATGTAACAACAATTGTTACTAAAAGTCAAATGGTACCCATTTCTATTTAAACAAGAAATAGAAATGATGTTCTTTATCAACGAAGGAACATAAAAGCAATTGTCCAGTTCTAAGAAAAGTCCTACAGGGAGTTCCAACAAATATGTTCCGATGGCGAGTGCAGCAACCGTTGCTCCATTCCCAACACGTAAATTTGACTCTCCCTTGATGAGTCTTCTTCTATTCCTTAGCCCATGTATGTCATTACATATATGTGAGCCACACCCAGTATCAAATACTCAAGTGTCTGAGGAAATAGAATGACAATCAATAAAGAAGATTTCTGAAGAAGATGGGGCATCCGATGCCTTATCCTTCTTCACGGACTCAAGATAAATCTTGCACTTTCTTCGCAAATGGCTCTCCTTGCCATAATGATGGCAAGTTTCCTTTTGTGCTAGTTCTACCTTCTTAGCCCTTCTCTTCTTTCCCTTCTGCTGTTCCTTTGACTTCCTCTTAGAACCTTTCTTCGAGGAATCAACTAACAACACCGTCCCCTGCTCATGCTTCTCAGAAGACTCCACAATCTTCAGCATATTGAGCAGTACCACATATGAACCTTCTAGCATCTCAGAGGTGAAGAGGAGCTTTGAGACTTCGAACCTTTCGAATCTCACTTGCTCATCAACCAACTCACAAAGATGAAGGACTACGATATGAGCATCCATATGCTCATGCTGCTTTCGTAGCTTGGGTTCCATCGCGGCTAGCATGATGCAACTCATTTGTTCAGAATCACTCACATGCTTCTGATAGGCTAACAATTGGTCCAGAGTTGCATCGTCACTAGGACGGGCGGGAAGAGGCGCTTCGAGGACATTTGCAAGCTTTTCAACCTTGAGAACAATTCTCAAGCTTTTAAGCCAGTCCATGAAGCTCGGCCCAGTCAATTTATTCGAATCCAAAATGGAACACAATTCAAAGACATCATGATCAATCTTAGAAATACAAAACAAGCATATATGAGAAAGATGATTTTAAAATGCATCAATATACATTTATAAATCCCATTCATTTTTCGAATTTCAAAAACCCCAAAATCACTTCGGGAGATTGTAGGTCCATCTCCGAATGGGCTGATATCAATCATAGTTATGAACAACCTTGGAGAGAGTCCAACAAGCCATTCATAACTACGACGGTAGGTATCATCTATATCGATTGCATATCCCGTATATGCAACTATCACAATGTGCTATCAACTAATTGAATGTTCACACATACATCGGGTTGTTAACACATTAACAAGTATGCATCATATGCATAGCACCCAACTTCACCTCCCTTTACATCGACCTTGGAGAGAGTCAAACAAGCCGATGCTCCAGGTTAAAGACAACCCATTAATCGTGACATAGTTTTAATATGGTTAGAGCGCATTCAACCAATTAGCCCAGCTTGGAGAGAGTCCAACAACCAAAGCTAACGATTGACCTCTGACTCTTACCATATTAGTATTAAACTATTCCATGGTTTGAACATGTTCGGGTTCGAGCCGGGCTTGGAGAGAGTCCAACAACCCAAACAAGAAACGGAACTCGGGTTCTAACCATATTAATGGAAGGTGTAGGCTTTAATATTGTTTAAGGGTTTTTATGTCTCATCCTCTTTGCATGCAAATAACTATTATCTACATGGCATGGCATACATGGCATACATCTACATGTCACGACACGCATGGCATAATGTTATGCATCTAATGCAATTACATGGCATACAATTATGTCATGTATATAATTTCCTTATATGTCATAACTATTTATGGAAATAAAATATGTTTAAGATTTGATTCTCCAAATCAAATCATAATTAAATTAGGAAACAAATTTCCAAATCTAATCACATATTTTATTCATGGAATTATTTGATTAAGGAAAATCTATTTAGGAAACCAATTTCCTAAATCATTAAAACTACTTATGGAAATAAAATATTTTAAGATTTGATTCCCAAATCAAATCATGATTAAATTAGGAAATAAATTTCCAGAATCTAATCAAATATTTTATTTATGGAAAATATCAATTTCCATAAATACTTCCAACTTTCCAAAAGTAGAAGATTTCATAATACTTCTAGACTTTCCAAAATTGAAAAATTTCCATAAATACTTCTAAATTTCCAAAATTAGAAAATTTCCAGAAATACATTATGACTATCGCAAAACCATTTTACGATTATGTCGAAACACAACCTGGGCTCTGATACCACTGTTGGGTTTCCGGCACCGCGGCGTGTGTGTGTTCGATCATGTTTCGTAAACATGAGCACAGCGGACGCAATTAAAAATAATAAATCTATATTTATTACAACACACACAACACACGCATGCATATTACAACAAGTGTAGACATAACCGTAAATTAAAATTTGCAATAAAAGAAATTTATCTACGTTATACCTTTCGTATGACGTGTAGCGGGAACGGCATCAACCGGAACGATCCTCGTAAGAATCGTCTCTATCCGTATCCACGCCGAGCTCTTCGGGATGACTTCGCTAAGTCACGAGCTTCGTCTTCGTATGGGTTACTAGCCTCGTGTTGAAGACGATGTGATCGAGAGATGATCACAATCCGAATCCAAATTCGGATCCAAAACCGAGTCCTCAAAACTCGATTCTCCGGAGAGGTATTCGTCAACCGTTTGATGAATCCTTCGTCCTCCACCTCAGAGGATTACTGGAGATCAAATCCCTGGTAAGTTAGCCTCTGTCGGAGCACTAACCGTCG
Organism: Wurfbainia villosa; assembly: GCA_025175895.1. Taxonomy (NCBI): domain Eukaryota; kingdom Viridiplantae; phylum Streptophyta; class Magnoliopsida; order Zingiberales; family Zingiberaceae; genus Wurfbainia; species Wurfbainia villosa. Next base: position 13,968,619 of record CM045996.1, on the reverse strand, counting down.
TCCAAACGATGCTCCGACAACAAAGAAACAAGCTGTCCAGAAAAACTGGACAGCTTTTGGTGGAGGAATAGAGGCCGGCCAAAGGAGATGTGGAGCTCACCTTATCACCGAACCCACAAGAGATCACCGGAGGGTCGCCGGAGCATCGCCGGCTGAAGCTTGGATGCCGGCGGCAAGGAGGTGGCAGCAGCTCCATGAAGTTGGCGGCAACACCATGTTGGGCGGCAACAACAAAAGGGGGCTAGGGTTGGGCGGCCAAAACTTCATTCGCCTTAGGGTTAGAGTTTAAGCCCTATTTTATAGAGAACTAATTCTCTTAATGGTTAATAGATCATATCCATAAAGCCCGTTAACCCGCTCCATTAAGATAAGTTAAAATAAACCAAACCATGATGGTTTATTTTAAGTTAAAACGAACCGAACCAACTTTTGGTTCATTCATTTAAAATAAACCAAACCCTTTGGTTTATTCTCATCCATTGGATTAGAACCAAACCATTTTGGTTCATCCATTACGTCTTCATAAGACGCGGCCCATCCACGCTTCCATTGCGACTGAAACGATTTCATGCTCGCTTTATGTTTGGTCCAACCAAACTTAGTTTCTCTCGGTCTGAGAATCCCATTCTCAAGCTCGTTTTAAATCCTTTGGATTACACTCGTTGTGCGTGTGACCAAATAGGTTCTCGGTTTATGTTGGTCGTCTATAATTAACCATTAATTATAGAACGATCATGAGTGGCACCTAGTAGTACATCATGATCCCCAATTAACCGAAAAGATCAACGGTTGATCCAGAACTATTTCTGAAACCCTTCAGTAGCTCGAATGAATCGTGCCCCATTCCCTTCACTCATCTTATACCCACTTGGTTCAGGACATGGTCTATAGTGTCAGTCCCCACAAGGCTGACTACGTCACACCTAGCCCAAGTATCATTTCCTCGTCCTACGGATTCTAGTTACTCCACATGTATCGAAGAGTACCTTACTCTAAACATGTAATGCTTTGGCCAAAGACTTTAGTAACAATCCGACGAGAGGCCATGGGTATACATCTCCTTGCAAGGAGTGGTGAATCCTTTATAGGCTATTCAAACACCTTCGATCACTTCGACTTATACCCAATCATCCCGGGTCCACATCTCCTCAGAGATGTTTGCTTAAGATGTCAAAGCATAAGTCTCCATGATCAAGATGACTTGAATACCGTAAGTCAAAGGAACATCACACTTAAGCCACAGTAAGAACTTCATTGACATATCTATATATGCAGAGAACCATATGAAGTCTTACGGCTGGTCACTCCAATGAACTAGTTACCATAACTAGCATCCACGATTAACTCCGGACATCACTATGTCTCCAGCCAGTGAGAATCAGCTGCTTGGATACACCAAGGAGTATACCTCGTGCTAGTCTCGACAGAATTGATGGTGTCTAAATCCATCAATTCATCGACTAGGGATAATTCCGATACATCACAATTACACATGTAGAGATACTCACTAGTTGTGATCCAATCACAAATTCTCTCATGTTGTGAATCGTATCGTGGACATTCAGTAAATGAGTTTAAGATCCAATCAAATACATAAAACATGTATACTCAAATAGTGAATCTTCATTTATCATATAAATGGTTTATACATAAGGCGATTGCCTTAGGACATCTCTCATATATTACTAACAGTGTCTACAAGAGAAATAGTGGGAGCACAGTCGTATTTCTTGTCTTGTATGTAGATGACATACTTCTCATCGGAAATGATATTCCCTCACTCCAGTATGTGAAGATGTGGTTAGGGAATTGTTTCTCGATGAAAGACTTAGGTGAAGCTGCCTATATTCTAGGCATCAAGATCTATAGAGATAGATCTAAGAGATTACTTGGCCTAAGTCAGAGTACATACATTGATAAAGTGCTAGATCGTTTTGCTATGCAAAATTCCAAGAAAGGATTTCTGCCTTTATCACATGGTGTGAGTCTTTCGAAGACTCAATGTCCTGTTGGGATGTATACTGAAAGCCTAGCTCTTTTGTATGAACATCTTTATTTTGAAATAAGAATCACATGATCATTGGTTGCACGTTATATTTATATGTGTGCATATTGTCTAATATTTTACATTGTAGATAACATGGTGCCTGGGTGCGACACAGAAGATCATGTTATCAGTCCCTTGTAGAATATAAGTAAAGGCTCACAACCAAGATGGTTTTGGACAAACCATTGGCATGGTTGTAGTGTAGCTTGGTATTGTTTTGTCTTGAACATAGAGTTACACTAGTACACTTAGGTGTATTGAGCAGGACCGACATAGAGGTGATTCAATTTATTGCTGACTACATAATTGAATCGGACCTTGGATATTATGTTGTACATGCTCTTAATCCCGATATAATAACGGGCACATGTACTTAATATTTATTTCTTTGATTTACCAGAGGGTGAGATTTCTATGGATTAAATCAATATGCCCGGTAAGTTGGGAAATGATATTATTTACAAGGTGTGTCGTTGATTATAGGAGGAAATCGTGTCCTATATATTAGGTTGATGATGTCCCCTTGAGGAGCTCATAAGGTTCATCATGTAAACCCTGCAGGTTGACTTAGTCAACATGATGATAAGGTTGAGTGGTACTACTCGAGGAGTTAGATGTTAATTAATTGATGGTCAGTAAATCAATTAATTGACGGACATTCGATATCTTAAACATGGGGAGATGGATGTACAAATAATATATGGAGCCCATATTAATTTATGGGGGTTGGTGAGGTAGTTCGATGATGATCCTCTAGTGGAATGGAACATCATTGATGGATCAAGTTTGTGTGGTTCCGATCCATCGGGTGGCCAAGACCCAACTCCTCCTCATGGTCCCTATCGTAGCCTAATATAAACCTCATGAAGTCTAGATCAAATGATGGAAAACAAATCTCTAGATCCGATGGTTAGGATTAAATCCCTAGAACCGACGGTTGAGATTAAATCTCTAGATCCGACGGTTGGGATTAAAACCCTAGAACCGACGGTTGAGATTAAATATCTAAATCCGACGGTTGAGATTAAAACCCTAGAACCGACGGTGGAGATTAAACCAAGGCCTAAACCTAACTCTATATAAAAGGGAGAGGAAAGGTTGGATAAGGTGGGCGGTAAGATTAGAATTAGTTAAAAAAAATTTTAAGATTAGAATTGGTGAAATTTTTTTTTCCTATGCCACCTTGGGCGGCAAGATTATAGGAAGAAATTTTTTTTTACTAATTCCTTGCTACCCTTGGGCGGAAAGAAAATTGGGAATTAGTTCCTATATTTTTGGCTACCTCATCAATAACCAACTTTCTCCTAAGTTCTATAAATAGGGGCTTAGGCTTGGGCGGAAGAAAGAGATATGGATTAGGGTTAGGGTTTGGTTGATGGTGTTGGGCGGCAAGGCTTCTCCTTCTTCCAATAGTTGGCCGGCAACCCATCCTCCCTATTCCTCCTTGATTTGGCCGGCGCCCAAGTTTTACCTTTCCTTCTATGGCTTAGGTTGGATGGAATTAGGATGGCTTCCCTTGGGCGGCAACCAAAACCTAGATGGGATAGGATTGGGGTTGGGCGGCTAGGGTTAGGGTTTTGGGATTAGGTTGGGCGGCAACATGGAGATGAAGATCTTCTTCTTCTTCCTTCTAAGTGTTGGCCGGCCACTATCCATGTTCCCTATACCTTGGCCGGAGCTCAACCTATTCTCCTTCCCTTCATCCTTGGCCGGAAATTAGGAAAGCTTTGTCTAGGGTTTGGGCGGCAACAAGGAGGAGGATTGTTTTCCTTTCCTTTCTCCAAGTGTTGGCCGGCGCCCATACCCTTGGTGTTTCTCTTTCGGTTGGCTTCCATACTCCATTCCATCTTCTCTTTGGACCGGCGGCAAACATCATGCTTGGAGCTTGATGGTTGGTCCTAGATAAGAGATGAGTTTTGTTTTCATTTTGTTCTCTCTATTCTTGGGGCCGGCGACATCAATCCTTTGTGGATTGGTGGTTAGCTCAAGCAAGAAGGGAAAGAGAGTTCTTCTTTCTTTGGATTGAAGAAGATCTAGGATGCTTCAACTTGTGGAGGATCTTCGCCCACACGAAGTCTACAAGGAGGTTAGGACATACGATAGAAGATCAAGAGGTATAAAAGTTTTATAACTTTTATTATTGTTCTTTGCATGTTCTTATTTGATATGCTAGCTTATGTTCTTTATGTTAGTATATGTTGATTATACTAGTTTACATTTTCATGTATTTGTATAATCATGGACCCCGATAAGAAACACAAAAACCGGCGATCGGTCCGTCGTCTCTTCCGCGGCTAACCGACTAGAAGAGTTGTGTTGCTTGAACAACTAGTTTGTTCAAGCGATCGCTCGAGTCGTTAGCACGACGACGAATTGGTTGTACTTAGGAAACTCATCCCCTCCGGATTAGTTTTCATTTGTTGAAAATTTTAATTCGGGGACATGGGAGCCAATGAGCATTCCGAGGATTAGCACATTGCCGACAATTGGTATCAGAGCCACGGTTTCCGGTTTTGTGTATTTTGGATTCGGTTACTTTCACGCACTTATCATATATTGTGTATGCCGGATAATATTAGGATGTGCGTAGGCTAACTTTTTGGTTGCAGGCATAAGATCCAACTATTATGGCTATATATATGTGTGTATGTGATTGCATGTGTGTGTGATTGTATATTATTTGAATCCTCGGGGTTGACGAGGCTAAATTAGTATTTATTTTTTGTAATTGAATACGGAATTGTTTAGCCACTCTTTATTTTTTTTACTTGCGATCTAGATTTCATGTACACTCCCTCGTGGAGTATAGGATCGATGGATGTAAAATAAAATAGGTTTTATTCTCGGCTCGGATCTCCGGATGGCTCGTACATGGCGTAGGAGGAGCAGATGAGGTGGCGACACGACGGGACGCATATTGGAGAAAAATGCCATAATAGTTGGAAAAATTCTAATTTTTCCATATTTATTGCTGATTTGTTTTATATGCATGTTGTGTGTGCTTGAAAATTCCTCATTTGCAATTTACTAAGTGGGAGAGGGACATTTTAATTAATTCCCGCGGCCTCCATTACAATTTGATGTGTGATGCAACAAACTTGTGTGTCGGCTCTGAGTGTCTTCCTCCCTGAGGACGGGTTTGTTTGCGGATCACTAGGTCAAATAATGGTTATAGGAAATTATCTAGGAGCATGTGTACTTCCACAGAGGTAAGGCACATAATCCAAAATAATTCCCTTAGTATCGTGTAATGGTGCACACTTAGATACAAATAAAAGTATCCTCCCCATAGGAGTCACTGCTTTTATTTGTAGGGCCAAAGAGGAACCAACTATTAATTTTATTTGTTAAAAAGTAAGGTTGACAAGATAATAAAATTAATGGGTAAAACCTCCTCTTACAAATGTAGAATTCGTATACGTCCACACTGCGTGGCATGCGATATTCTCGGTGTTTTGAGGTGTTGGTTGATTTCGAAATTTTATTGTTAGAGGAATCAATAATTTTTTGAAATCTAAAGTAATGATCTATGTGATTCTTAGGATTTTCAAAATTGACTTTCAATCCACTTACTGTGATACTAAAGGAAATTAGCTTACTGTACCTAAATAATGTTGATCAGAAAAGATTCTAGATATTGTCTTATCTGCTAAGGTGTACAAGTATGCACTCTTCAAAGAGTGTCCTCAAGCCATCATTGCTCAAAAGGGTTTCTACTTCTAAGCCGAAAGGCAAGAAGAAGAAGAAACAAGGTGAAGCAAAGATGGTGGGAGGATCTCAGGGAAGAGTGAAGAAGCCGAAAGGAAAGTACTTCACTTACAAGGTTTTTGGTTATTAAGAATTTCCTTTATGTACCCTTATTTAGAAAGAATTGATTTCGGTTTCTAAATAGTTTATGGATGGATAATCTATTTCTTTTCATGACAGATTTGTTATAAAAGGAATAGGGACATTATCTATTCAGGTACATAGATAGGAAATTTATAACTTGAACCACAAGCTCCCACGATGCAAATAGAAGTTAATAACTCATCTTCTAATTCCAATAAGAGAAAAGAACCTTCGAAGATGAACCAAATATATCTTTGGCTTCTTAGGCTTGGTCACATTAACCTAAGCAGAATTCAAAGGTTGATAGCTGATGGACCTTTGGGTTCATTAGTGGTGGAGGATCTCCCAACCTACGAATCTTGCTTGGAGGGTAAGATGACCAAGAGGCCTTTTTAAGGCCAAGGGGTATAGAGCCAAAGATTTGTTAGAAATGGTTCATTCTGATTTGTGAGGTCCTATAACTATCTAGGCAAGAGGTAATCTTGAATATTTCATCTCTTTCATAGACGATTATTCAAGATATGGATGACACTACGATCTGATCGTGGTGGTGACAACCTCTTGGGACAGTTTAGGAACTACTTATCAGAGGTTGGGATTCAATCCCAATTGATCGCACTTTGGCACACCCAGTGAGCATTAGCGAGACTCTTATGGAGATGTTTAGATCGATGATGAGTTATTCTGACTTGTTTTGTAGTCCTAGAGATCAGAGGGTGATTGTTAACACGAATGCCAGATTTCTAGAGGAAGACTATGTGATAAGCCACAAGCCCAAGAGTAAAATTGTTCTGGAGGAGTTAAAAGGGAAGTCACTTCTTTAGTATCACCGGTACAAGAGGATATACCACATGTCACTGCACCGCGTGTCACAGAGGATACACAGATGATACCTCATCATAGTGGGAGGGTTGTGAGACAGCCTCTCATATTCATGTTTTTGGACAAATCTTCTGATTTGGTCCCTAGCAAACATGAACATGATCCCTAGACATACGACGAGGTAATCCAAGATATAAATACAGCATCTTTGCAAAGTGCAATGAATACTGAGATTGAATCTATGGATTCAAGAGCAGTCAGGAGCTCTTATGCATAGCAACTCATATGGATTATGAGGCGTGGCGGATGGATGTCAAGACACATTCCTTAGTGGAAGTCTTGAGAATCCATCTACATGAAGCGACGAGGATTCATTGCTAAGGGCAAAGAGCGTATTGTATATAAGCAATCGGTCAGTTAATGGTGAAGCAAGCTTTGAAGTCTTGGGACATCCGCTTTGAGAAGTAAATCCAGTCTTATGGATTTATTCAAAGTTCGGATGGGTCTTGTGTATATCGGAGATGTGGCACGTAGTGGTATTTTTGTACTATACGTAGATGACATTTTGGTGGTTGGCGACAACATCGAAGTGTTATCAGACGTAAGGGTATGGTCGTCCAAACAGTATGATATGAAGGACTTGGGAGAAGTGGGTCACAACCTTGGGGATCAAGGTTGTTGTGCTTATCCCAAGCTTCATACATAGACATGGTTTTGGATCGTTTTAGCATACAAAACTCCAAGAAGGGTTTTCTACCCTTCAGGCATAGAGTTCCTTTATCTAAGAAGATGTGTCCTAGATCATCTGAGGAGATAGAGGAGATATAGGCAGTTCCTTATGCTTCGGTGGTAGGAAGCCTAATGTATGCTATGTAAGAGACTAGATATTTGCTTTGCCGTAGGCATGGTCAGCAGATATCAAAGTAATCCAGGACAGGGACATTGAACTGCGGTAAAGCATATATTGTAGTGCCTGAGAAGGACTAGGGATTATATGCTAGTTTACCGGGTAGACCAATTACTCCCTGTGGCTTACACGGATTCTGATTTCCAATCTGATAGGGATAATAGTAAGTCTACCTCAGGGTTTGTGTTTACTTTGGGAGGTGGAGCCATAGTATGGAGGAGTGTCAAGCAGAAATGCGTGGCGGACTCCACCATGGAAGCTGTGTATGTGGCAGCCTATGAGGCGGCCAAAGAAGTTGTATGGCTCAGGAACTTCCTGATGGACTTGGATGTGATTCCTGGTTTGCCCAGAACTATCACAATTTATTGTGATAATAATGGTGCAGTTGCAAACTCGAAGAAACCACGAGCCCATAAGGCTAGTAAACACATAGAGTGCAAGCACCACCTGATACGAGAAATCGTAAAGGAGGTAGAAGTAAGTTGTCGCCTAGATTGCATCAGAGGATGACCTGGTAGACCCTTTCACTAAAGCCCTTATGGCAAGAGCTTTGATAGACAAGTGGATGGAAGGGGAATCAGATGTATGGCAGTATGATGATAGCATAGTCTTTTAGTATAAGTGGGAGATTATTGGGATGTATACTGAAAGCCTAGCTCTTTTGTATGAACATCTTTATTTTGAAATAAGAATCACATGATCATTGTTTGCACGTTATATTTATATGTGTGCATATTGTCTAATATTTTACATTGTAGATAACATGGTGCCTGGGTGCGACACAGAAGATCATGTTATCAGTCCCTTATAGAATATAAGTAAAGGCTCACAACCAAGATGGTTTTGGACAAACCATTGGCATGGTTGCAGTGTAGCTTGGTATTGTTTTGTCTTGAACATAGAGTTACACTAGTACACTTAGGTGTATTGAGCAGGACCGACATAGAGGTGATTCAATTTATTGCTGACTACATAATTGAATCGGACCTTGGATATTATGTTGTACATGCTCTTAATCCCGATATAATAACGGGCACATGTACTTAATATTTATTTCTTTGATTTACTAGAGGGTGAGATTTCTATGGATTAAATCAATATGCTCGGTAAGTTGGGAAATGATATTATTTACAAGGTGTGTCGTTGATTATAGGAGGAAATCGTGTCCTATATATTAGGTTGATGATGTCCCCTTGAGGAGCTCATAAGGTTCATCATGTAAACCCTGCAGGTTGACTTAGTCAACATGATGATAAGGTTGAGTGGTACTACTCGAGGAGTTAGATGTTAATTGATTGATGGTCAGTAAATCAATCAATTGACGGACATTCGATATCTTAAACATGGAGAGATGGATGTACAAATAATATATGGAGCCCATATTAATTTATGGGGGTTGGTGAGGTAGTTCGATGATGATCCTCTAGTGGAATGGAACATCATTGATGGATCAAGTTTGTGTGGTTCCGATCCATCGGGTGGCCAAGACCCAACTCCTCCTCATTGTCCCTATCGTAGCCTAATATAAACCTCATGAAGTCTAGATCAAATGATGGAAAACAAATCTCTAGATCCGATGGTTAGGATTAAATCCCTAGAATCGACGGTTGAGATTAAATCTCTAGATCCGACGGTTGGGATTAAAACCCTAGAACCGACGGTTGAGATTAAATCTCTAAATCCGACGGTTGAGATTAAAACCCTAGAACCGACGGTGGAGATTAAACCAAGGCCTAAACCTAACTCTATATAAAAGGGAGAGGAAAGGTTGGATAAGGTGGGCGGCAAGATTAGAATTAGTTAAAAAAAAATTTAAGATTAGAATTGGTGAAAATTTTTTTTTCCTATGCCACCTTGGGCGGCAAGATTATAGGAAGAAAAAAAATTTTACTAATTCCTTGCTACCCTTGGGCGGAAAGAAAATTGGGAATTAGTTCCTATATTTTTGGCTACCTCATCAATAACCAACTTTCTCCTAAGTTCTATAAATAGGGGCTTAGGCTTGGGCGGAAGAAAGAGATATGGATTAGGGTTAGGGTTTGGTTGATGGTGTTGGGCGGCAAGGCTTCTCCTTCTTCCAATAGTTGGTCGGCAACCCATCCTCCCTATTCCTCCTTGATTTGGCCTACACCAAGTTTTACCTTTCCTTCTATGGCTTAGGTTGGATGGAATTAGGATGGCTTCCCTTGGGCGGCAACCAAAACCTAGATGGGATAGGATTGGGGTTGGGTGGCTAGGGTTAGGGTTTTGGGATTAGGTTGGGCGGCAACATGGAGATGAAGATCTTCTTCTTCTTCCTTCTAAGTGTTGGCCGGCCACTATCCATGTTCCCTATACCTTGGCCGGAGCTCAACCTATTCTCCTTCCCTTCATCCTTGGCCGAAAATTAGGAAAGCTTTGTCTAGGGTTTGGGCGGCAACAAGGAGGAGGATTGTTTTCCTTTCCTTTCTCCAAGTGTTGGCCGACGCCCATACCCTTGGTGTTTCTCTTTCTGTTGGCTTCCATACTCCATTCCATCTTCTCTTTGGACCGGCGGCAAACATCATGCTTGGAGCTTGATGGTTGGTCCTAGATAAGAGATGAGTTTTGTTTTCATTTTGTTCTCTCTATTCTTGGGGCCGGCGGCATCAATCCTTTGTGGATTGGTGGTTAGCTCAAGCAAGAAGGGAAAGAGAGTTCTTCTTTCTTTGGATTGAAGAAGATCTAGGATGCTTCAACTTGTGGAGGATCTTCGCCCACACGAAGTCTACAAGGAGGTTAGGACATACGATAGAAGATCAAGAGGTATAAAAGTTTTATAACTTTTATTATTGTTCTTTGCATGTTCTTATTTGATATGCTAGCTTATGTTCTTTATGTTAGTATATGTTGATTATACTAGTTTACATTTGCATGTATTTGTATAATCATGGACCCCGATAAGAAACACAAAAACCGGCGATCGGTCCGTCGTCTCTTCCGCGGCTAACCGACTAGAAGAGTTGTTTTGCTTGAACAACTAGTTTGTTCAAGCGATCGCTCGAGTCATTAGCACGACGACGAATTGGTTGTGCTTAGGAAACTCATCCCCTCCGGATTAGTTTTCATTTGTTGAAAATTTTAATCCGGGGACATGGGAGCCAATGAGCATTCCAAGGATTAGCACATTGTCGACATGTCCCTCTTCTAAGGAGGAGAGAGATCGCATGGATAAGATCCCTTATGCATCTGCTATAGGGTCTATCATGTATGCCATGCTTTGTACTCGTCCTGACGTCTCGTATGCTTTGAGCATGACGAGTAGATACCAGTCGGATCCAGGTGAAAGTCACTGGATAGCAGTCAAAAATATTCTTAAATACTTACGAAGAACGAAAGAATATTTCTTGATATTTGGAGGCAATGAGGAGCTAACTGTAAAGGGTTACAATGATGCAAGCTTCCAAACAGACAAGGATGACTATAGATCGCAATCGGGGTACGTGTTTTGCCTGAATGGTGGAGCTGTGAGCTGGAAGAGTTCGAAGCAGGACACAATTGCTGATTCTACAACAGAAGCCGAGTATATTGCTGCGTCTGATGCAGCAAAGGAGGCTGTTTGGCTCCGCAAGTTCATCAGTGAACTTGGGGTAGTTCCTAGCATTGCAGATCCAATAGACCTCTATTGTGACAACAATGGGGCTATTGCACAGGCTAAGGAACCTCGATCACATCAACGGACCAAACACATACTGCGGCGCTTCCATCTCATTCGAGAGATCATCGATAGAGGAGATGTGAGGATATGCAGAGTACCGACAGAAGCTAACATCGCAGATCCATTGACCAAGGCTTTGGCACAGAGGAAGCATGATGGTCACACTAGGTCACTAGGTATTAGATATCATAGTGATTGGTACTAGTGCTAGTGGGAGATTGTTAGTTATAGCCCTAGAACCAATCATGTGATGGTTGAATAGGGAACATTTTGTATCATATTCTATAAAGGCAAAGGATTGATTATTATATATTTATGTCTTGCTTGTGCCAGCTAAATTAAATATATAATAATGCCCTAGAAAAGTAGGTTCTTATCTACAACACATCAATTGGCAGAATTGATTATGAGAGGTTGTAGAGAACACTTTCCTAAATGTTCCTAGTCAAGTATTAATATGCAAGGGCAATATTAATACATAAAGACTAGCATGTAGGTCAATTGATGACTTGATCTCACAAGTTATGGATATATGATATCAAGTTGACATGTGGGTATATATTAGAGAATATATACTGAACTGACCCGCCATGAGAAAGTTTCATGGATCATCATATGAGTGTCATAAACTTTCTCATGTAACTATTGGTATGAATAATCCTCAAACCTGAAGTCACTACGGTTCCCTACATAAGGAGTTATGTACTTTGGTATCACAAACGCCACCCGTAATAGGTGGACCATAAAGGCGACATCGGGTATATAACAAATTATGCGGAGGGATGTGAGTGATGTAGATGGGATCTATCCCTCCCATATGACGGGAGTGATATCTGTGGGCCCCTTGATTGAGTAGAACTACTAAAATGCATGGCCATGCTCGAATGAGTCAATATGAGATATTGAGCTCATTTGTTTGAGTTAGTTTACTCAGGGATCAAGAAACACATAGATTGATCGAGGATGACACGGTCTATGCCTCATTGGTCAATCTGATATCAAGGATAGAAGGACACGGTCATATATTATAGTAGTCACGGAAAGGTTAGTCGGATCTTGACTTATTTCGTAACTTGGGTAGCAATGATGTATTGCTAGATGCCTCTCATTGCTTGTGTATCTAAAAGAGTTTAGATCCACTGCCAACGTTATGAGAGCCTATAGGGTCACACACAAAGAGCATGATGATTAGAAGAATTAGTGCATTCTAGTTTGACTAGAATTATTTGGGAATAAGCTTAAGTACAAAATGGTTTTTGGACTTTAAGCTTAAAGAGAATTTTAGCTTATTGATTTAATGAGATTAATTCAATATACTAAGCTTATTAATTTAATAAGATTAAATAAAAATGTTATCATGATAGCCTAAGCTAAATTGATCTAATGAGATTAATTCAATATGATAACATAAGCTTATTGAATTAATAAGATTAATTCAACATGCATGAATGCCACATAAGCATGCCACATAAGCATGCCACCTAAGCTTGATGAGGTGGAAGGAAACAAAGGGTTTTGACCTTTGGATTTCCCCCACATGTGGCCGGTAACTCCTTGTTTGATTATGTTTCAATGCAATTGATTGCATTGAATGTGATAGGAGATGAAAGGTTTTTCAAATCCTATAAAACACCCCATGGGGTGGCCGGCCAACTTAGGTGAGAGTCTTGAGGCTTGGTGGAAGTTTGAGGCTTGGAGAGAGCTTGGTGGTGAGAGGCTTTAGTTGTGTGGTTTTTGTGAGTGTAGGCTAGCAAGAAGAAGTGGTCTTCTTCTTCCTCTCTCTTTTCCCTACCTTCCTCTCCTTTAGGGACTTCTCTAGCAAGAAGTAAAGGAGAGCTCTTCTAGTTTCTTTTGTGAGACAAGAGCTTGCTCGTGTGGATACATATAGAGGCACGAACATTTGAACGTGCTAAAAGATCCAACAAATCCAAGGAAGAAGCGGGATTACAAAGGGCACGCAACAAAGGTAATATTCTCCTATAAGGTAGGTTTAGAGAAATTTATTTTGTACGAGGTTTTCTTTCGCAAGGATCACTTGGAAGGGATCCTATTTTTCCGTTGCGCATATGCTATTTTGCATATGAGATCCCAACATATTAGGCTAAAATATTCAACCAACTTAAAATTCAAATATCTGATCCAACTACTCTATGTGTAGGATCAATGAATGTTGGACAGTGGATGCTCCTAACACATGACCAAAGACCGACTGAAATTTTCGAAGCTCATATTCAAAAATCAAGGATCGGTAGCATTCGAAAATAACGAGAAGCTCAAAATCATCGGTTTAGGTGATATTGAGCTAAACCCTAATTTTTTAATTTGCAAAGTTCTTTTAGTTGAAAATTTTGAGTATAATCTACTTAGTGTAAGCCAATTGTGTGATAACAACTATAAGGTTATATTCTTAGAAAATGAATGCTTAATTAAAACTAATGACACCTCTAAAACAATACTTAAAGGAACTAGGAATAGTAATATCTATACAATTAATTTACCCAACTCCTCATCCAAGTGTCTAATGACACAACAAGAGGAATCTTGGTTGTGACACCGACGACTCGGACACTCTCATCCAAGACTCGTACACAAAATGAGTCAGAGTGACCCAGTCAAAGGTTTGCCCAACCTTAATAACTTATACAATAAAATTTGTAATGTGTGTCAACAAGGTAAACAAACTAGGGCACAACATCAACTAACTAACCAAGAAAGAACTAAAAGTGTACTTGAGCTCCTACACTTAGACCTATTTGATTCTCATGGAGCCAAGTCACTAAACGGAAGTCAATTCTGCTTAGTCATAGTTGACGACTACTCTAGGTTTACCTGGGTTAGGTTTCTAAAATACAAAACTAAAACCCTAGAACAACTCACCAACTTATGCAAGTTAATAGAAAACAAAAAGAACCTTAAGGTTAAGAGACTTAGAAGCGATCATGATGGTGAATTCGAAAACCATAGGTTCACCAACTTCTGCAACCTAAATGGATACCACCATGAGTTCTCCTGCCCTAGAACCCCACAACAAAATGTTAGGACAATATCTTTCCATGATTAGGTTTTGATGTGTGTGACAAAGGGTTTAAGTTAGTTTGTTATGTTGATTTGATATGTGCGTTGAAGTCGTGCAGGACTTAGTAATTCGTACATGGAGCCGTGGCGAGTTTCACATCTCATGACTCGGGCCTTGAGTTGGTGAAGGATAGCTTTAGGAAGTCGTGCGCTTGGAGCATCCGAGGGACCACCGGACGAGGAGCTTGGAGTGAAGCCAGAGGAAGTAGACTTCGAGGCAAGAGACGCGAAGGAGCATTGCAGAGCCGTGCGCCTGATGCTGTTGAGGGACGTGGCCGCGAATGAAGATAACTTTGAAGGTGAGGGACTCCGAGAGATGAGAGTGAGCGAATGTAACCTGGGAAGAGGTAGCTCTTAGGTGAAACTTGGTCATTTGGCTAAGTGTCGGATGGGATTTCCCGACACCAGTCGACTGCCATGGAATGGCGATCGCTTCCGAGTCGACGTGGTTCGACCGTATTCGCTATTTTGAGGCCGAGTCGATCGCCATATGTGGGCGATCGCCAAGACATCATCGATCATTCAAGGCAACCGATCGGGTCGAAAGGGTTTGGCCACAGAACCGCTCATAGCCGACTGGGCAGTCGACTACGGAGGCAGCAGTCGACTGATGAGGTCCATCAGTCGACTGCCAAGTGTTCCGTTGGACTACAACGATCGGGATCCGACGTGTTCGGAGGCCGTTGGAGTGGCGGCGATCGCCAAGGGCGTGATCGTAGTGGCGCTAACGGAAGAAAAGCCTCCTCTCTATAAAAAGAGAGGGTGTGGAGCTTTGGTGGGTTAATGCTCTTACTCCAAGTGATCTTCCAAGTGCCCCACAAGATCTAAACTCTTCTTACTTGCTTTTACTCCATTCTTATTGTAAGAAGAGTGATCTTGATTGTAAAGGTTACCTCCACCTAGCTTAGTGCAAAGGAGAGACCATTAGTGGATTGGTTTTGATGGAGTGATTCACCGAGGACGAATCGGGGACCGTGGATTAGCGGCGTAGCCGTGAACCACATTATACTATTGTGTTAGCGTTTGTTTTCTTGTATTTGTATTTTCTTGTCTTTATTGTTTCCGCTGCGCTAATTAGTTTTGTAGACGAGCAAATACCGACATCCAACGATAAAGGGCTATTGACCCCCTCTAGCCGGCCGCCCCGATCTCCCAACAAGTGGTATCAGAGCCAAGGAAAGCTTGTCGAGGACTAACCGCCACAACAAGCAACATTCAAAATGGCCGGCTCCAACATCCACCCACCGAAGTTCGACGACGAATTCGCTTGGTGGAAGAAGCGAATGGAGGTATTCTTCCAAACCGACTTTGAAATCTTTTTAATAATGGAAAACGGTTTCGAGTTGCCTAGGAACGAAGATGGGGAGCCATTGGAAAAATCGAGGTGGAGCAAGAGGCAAAGAGAAGAATACTTGGCAAATTCAAAGGCCAAGCATCATCTATACAATGTCCTCCCCCAACAAGAAGTCAACCGGATAGGAGAGTGTACTAGCGCCAAGGAAATGTGGGACAAATTGATAGAAATCCATGAAGGCACATCCGAGGCGAAGCTAGCAAGGAGAGATGTCCTTCGCTCCCAATTGTCCAATATCAAACTCGAAAAGGGAGAGAAGGTAAAATCCCTACACTCTAGATTTAAGGAAATTCTAACCGGTTTGACAAGTGTAGGTGAAAAGCTCTCCAACCGGGATATGTTAATGAAGGCCATAGATGCTTTTCCCCGGTCCTCAAGATGGAGCTCCATGGTGGATTCGTTTTACATCTCCAAGAACATGGAAGAAAGTACCTTGGAGGAGTTTTTCTCAACAATGGAGCTCCATAAAACGAGGCTTGAAGGAATACAAGAAGAGCCAAAAATCCAACCTTCAAGAGGAGTAGCTTTGATGACAAACAAGGGGAAGAAGAAGATAGAGATCCCCTCCTCCTCCGATGATGAAGCATCGTCCTCCTCCTCCATGGATAGCACGGAAGAAGCGTATATGGTAAGGAGGGTAAGGCGTGCTTTAAAGGGTTTTCATTTTAATAAATCTAATGATAGGAATAGAAGACCAAGGGGGAAAGTCATTTGCTACAATTGCCAAGGAGAGGGATACATAAGGGATAATTGTCCCCTCTTGAACAAAAGCAAGGAGGAGAAGAGAAAGAAAGAAGAAAATAAGAAGAAAAAGGGGAGCAAGAAGAAAAAGGAAGAGGAGAAGAAGGCAAAGGAAAAGGGGAAGGCCAAGACATTTAAAGCAAAGACATGGGATGACCCTTCCCCTTCCTCTTCATCATCATCGGAAGAGGAGAACGCTTTCGTCACCAACCTTGCATTGATGGCTTTCGATGACTTGGATTGCTCCTCCACCGAAAATGAAGAATCAAGCTCAAGTGGAGAGAGCTCTAGTGAAGGGGGAGCCTCTACCTCCTCATCCGAAGAAGAAGAGGACATGGAAACTATGGTAACCAATCTTTCACCTAGTAAAATAGTTTCTATGATTTCTAGCTTAACTAAGGATTTATTTAGAGCAAAGAAGAAAAATAAGAGCATGCTAGATCAAATTAAGGATTTAGAAAATAAGCTAGAAAAAGCATGCTTAAATGATAATATTTCTTCTAGCTTAAATGATGCATGCTCACATGATAACTATATGCATTTTGATGTTAATGATGCATGCATAGAGGAAAATAGGGCTTTAAGAGAGAAAGTAGATTATTTAACCAAAGCCCTAGAAAAGTTTACAATTGGCTCAAACACCTTGAACATGATTATAGGGAGCCAAAGAGCTAGCTTCAATAAGAAAGGCCTAGGATACAAAGAAAAGAAAAATGAAAAGGCCTATAAATGCCTAATTGCTAGGGGACAAGATAAGAAGAAAGTAATAACTAGGAAATGGATTCCTAAGGAGTATCTAGTGAACCCCATAGGCAAGAACTTATTTTGGGTTCCAAAATCCATCTTTAAGGGTTAGGATAACCCTAGGGTAGTCGACCATATGCAATTGACCTATATCATATTTTGGTTGACTTAGGATGGCGGGACAACATTTTTAAATAGTGTTAGGTGATGATAACGTTCCTATAAATAGTTAATAATGCTTAAATCATGATGATTAATGTAATTGCTATGTATGTTTGCAATCATGATTTATGATTTGGCACATCATCATGAGAAATAGGTTAAATCATGCCTTAGGTGATATTTTGCTTATAATCATGATATAATACCTAATGTAT
The DNA here is from genome assembly GCA_025175895.1 of Wurfbainia villosa. NCBI lineage: Eukaryota > Viridiplantae > Streptophyta > Magnoliopsida > Zingiberales > Zingiberaceae > Wurfbainia > Wurfbainia villosa. The sequence goes on along the minus strand of CM045996.1, from coordinate 13,951,045 downwards.
GATTATAATTTGATGAATACATGTATTTCATGATCATAATGTAGAATTCATTCATATATGTCATTATGATCATGTGGATTGTTAGGGTGATACTAAACCTTGATAGAATTGCATGAATATAAATGGTTAAGTGTATACAAATACCCTCTAGGATACATCTCACACTCACTATAGGCTACCATGATTGAAAACTTAGCATGAGTGAGATGTTAGGATGATACAAATGTCCACTAAAGCCTATGACATTTAGATGGTCATTTAAGGTATCAAAATAGCAATAATAGACCAATCATGGGGAAGGCTTATGTTTAATTCATAGACATATTGCCCAAAGATCATGGTTGGATATTTCATATGTTTTCAAAACAATTTCTTAATCTAAAATCTATGTATTCATGTTTTGAAACAATTGGAACCAAAACTAGGTGTTAAACTTGATACTAGAATGATCAAAAACCTAGTGATTTTTAAAACTTTTGGATTTTTGGCAAATCCATGAAAATAAAATGATTTTTCATGAAAAACTATTTTTCATTGATAGATATACTTAAAAGAAATATGTTCCCCAAATCTCATGATTTTTCAAATTTTTTGAAATTTTTAATGCATTTCTGAAATCCGCCCAGAAAATCAGAATTTTGGAATCCATTGTGCCAGTCGACTGACATACTGATAGCAGTCGACTGCTCACCTGAAAAACAACCCAATATTTTCTGAATTCAGATTTTAAACATGTTTTGGTATTTTCCTTCTATTATACTTGATGCCATGAGTTTATAACTTAGTGTTAATCTTTTTGATGGTGTCAAAGGGGGAGAAATAATTATGTTTAAGTTAATTATGATAGGGGGAGAAATTTGTATGGGGAGTTTCATGGATTAAGGGGGAGTTGCATGTTGCAATAGCATGTTTATGTTTACATGCTTTCTTACCTTAGAATTTTTTTATCAAATGTTTTACCTAACTTAAACGGATTGCGACACATCAAAAAGGGGGAGATTGTTAGGGCAATCTCTTGCCATGATTAGGTTTTGATGTGTGTGGCAAAGGGTTTAAGTTAGTTTGTTATGTTGATTTGATATGTGCGTTGAAGTCGTGCAGGACTTAGTAATTCGCACATGGAGCCGTGGCGAGTTTCACATCTCATGACTCGGGCCTTGAGTCGGTGAAGGATAGCTTTGCGGAAGTCGTGCGCTTGGAGCATCCGAGGGACCGCCGGACGAGAAGCTTGGAGTGAAGCCGGAGGAAGTAGACTTCGAGGCAAGAGACGCGAAGGAGCATTGCAGAGCCGTGCGCCTGATGCTGCCGAGGGACGTGGCCGCGAACGAAGAGAACTTCGAAGGCGAGGGACTTCGAGAGATGAGAGTGAGCGAATGTAACCCGGGAAGGGGTAGCTCTTAGGTGAAACTTGGCCATTTGGCTAAGTGTCGGATGGGATTTCCCGACACCAGTCGACTGCCATGGAATGGAAGTCGATCGCTCGAGTCGACGTGGTTCGACCGGTATTCGGGCCGCTGTTTTGAGGCAAGCGATCACGCATATGGGCGATCACGAAGGCAAGATCGTCGGTAGTCGAAGGGTTTGGCCACAGAATCGCCAGTAGCCGGCAAGGCGTCGACTACGGAGGCGTGATCGGATGAGGTCCATCAGTCGACTGGCAAGTGTTCCGTTGGACTACAACGATCGGGATCCAATGTGTTCGGAGGCCGTTGGAGTGGCGGCAGTCGACTGCCAAGGGCAACAGTCAACTGGTGGCGGCCAACGGGAAGAAAAGCCTCCTCTCTATAAAAAGAGAGGGTGTGGAGCTTTGGTGGGTTAATGCTCTTACTCCAAGTGATCTTCCAAGTGCCCCACAAGATCTAAACTCTTCTTACTTGCTTTTACTCCATTCTTATTGTAAGAAGAGTGATCTTGATTGTAAAGGTTACCTCCACCTAGCTTAGTGCAAAGGAGAGACCATTAGTGGATTGGTTTTGGCAGAGTGATTCACCGAGGACGAATTGGGGACCGTGGATTAGCGGCGTAGCCGTGAACCACGTTATACTATTGTGTTAGCGTTTGTTTTCTTGTATTTGTATTTGCTTGTCTTTATTGTTTCCGTTGCACTAATTAGTTTTGTAGATGAGCAAATACCGACATCCAACGATAAAGGGCTATTCACCTCCCTCTAGCCGGCCGTCCCGATCTCCCAACACAAATTGGTCTAGTCAACCGAAAGAATAGAACCCTACAAGAAGCCGCTAGAACCATGTTAAATGAATACAACCTTTCTAATAGGTTTTGGGCAGAAGCTATTAATATGGCTTGTTATGTCCAAAATAGAATCCTACTAGTCAAAAGACATCTTAAGACCTCATACGAAATCTATCATGAGAAATTACCCAACATTAAATACTTTAGGGTATTTGGATGTAAGGTACATATCCTAAATATTAAGGACTACCTAGGAAAATTCACCTCTAAAATAACAATCAAAATATTCCTAGCGTACTCAACCACAAGTAGAGCCTATAGGGTCTATAATAATGAAACTCTAAAAATCGAAGAAATGATTAATGTTGTATTCGATGAAGGAGATAAACCCACAAAACCCGAAGTAGAACCAGTTAATGAACCAATTCATACTAGACCCGAATCTAATCATGAAAATGAGTCCAGTATAAATTCTAACCCAAGTCCGTCTAGGTTACACTCGAATCATCCTATTGATCAAGTAATAGGTGATCCCTGTAGGGAATTGCTTCCCGCTTCGGCCGCTTGTGCATGGAGATCCTATCTATGCCCCCGGATTAAAAAAATTAATCTTTGACGAAGAGACATTACCCAAGCAACCGATCCATCATCGTGCTATTCGATTCGAGTGGTCTTTTGAACAAACTTATTGTTCAAGCAACCTAACTCTTTTCCTCGATTAGCCGCAGAATAGATGATGTACGGATTGCCAATTTTTGTGTTTATCTTCGGGGCCCAAGTAAATTAGCCACATGCTATATACAAAAGAACTAAATCAAAATAAGCAAGATTATACCTCTTGTATACCTCTTGATCTTCTATTGTATATCCTATCCTCCTCTTAAATGTTGTGTGGGCAACGATCCTTCAAGAGTTGAAACCTCCTAGATCGCGTATCTTCCTTTTCTTGTTTGCTCCGAACAAAAAAAGATAATCAAAGACTTCTTCTCCTATCTAGAGCCGACCACCAAGCTCCTAGTTTGATCCTTGCCGCCGACCATGGAGAGGAAGAGGAAATATGGGCACCGGCCAAGAGCTCCAAAGGAAAAACCTTAACTCTTGCCGCTGGCCAAAGAGAAATAAAGGAAGAAGAACCTTCGGCCAAGCTTCAAAGATGAGCGTCGGCCCTAAAGGGATGAAGAAGAGGCACCGGCAACCCTTAGGAAGAGAAGGAAAATGAAACCCTAATCTCCTCCACCTCTTGCCGCCACCCAAGCCAACTCCAAACCCTAATCTCTCTTCTTTCCAAGCCGCCAAACCTTTGGAAGCAAAACCTAGCATCCAAACTTATGTTGCCGCCCAAGCCTTGGACTCCTATTTATAGATTTTGCCCAAACCTCCTTTTAATCTTGTCCGTTGGATCTAGTTTCATGAGGGTTTTAATAGGCTACAATAGGGACTATGAGGAGAAGTTGGATCTTGGCCATCCAATGGATCCGAACCACACAAAACCGATCCATTAATGACAATCCATTCCACTAGAGGATTATCATTGATCTACCTCACCAACCCCAATAAATAAATATGGGCTTCATATATTAATTGTACAATTGTCTCCCCGTGTTTAAGATATCGAATGTCCATCAATTAATTAATTTATTGACAATTAATTAATCAACATCTAACTCCATGAGTAGTACCACTCAATCTTATCATTATGTCGGACCAAGTCCACCTGCAGGGTTTACATGATGATCCTTATGAGCTCCTAAAGAGGACATCATCATCCTAATACATAGGACACGGTTTCCTCCTATAATCAATGGCACACCATATAAATAATATCATTTCCCAACTTACCGAACCTATCGATTTAATCTATAAATCTCGTCCATTGGTAAATCAAAGAAATAAATACTAAGTACATGTGCCCGTTATTATATCGGGATTAAGAGGATGTACACCATAATATCCGAGGTCCGATTCAATTATGTAGTCAGCAATAAATTGAATCACCTCTAAGTCGGTCCTGCTCAATACACACAAAGTGTACTAGTGTAATTCTATGGTCAAGATAAACCAATACCAAATTACACTACAACCTTACCAATGGTTTGTCCAAAACCATCTCGGTTGTGAGCCTCTACTTATACTCTACAAGGAACTGATAACATGATCTTCCGTATGACACCACACACCATGTTATCTACAATGTACAATATCAGACAATATGAATAACCATAAATATGCAAACAATGATCATGTGATTCTTATTTTAAAAATAAAGATGTTCATACAAAGAATAGATTTTTCAGTATACATCCCAACAATCTCCCACTTATACTAAAAGCCTATGTTATCCTCATACTGCCATACATCTGATTCCCATTCCCTCCACATGCCTATCATCAGCTCTCGCTAGAAGGGCCTTAGTAAAAGGATCTACCAGGTTATCCTATGATGCAATCTTGGCGACAACAACCTCTACCCGCTTTACGATCTCTCGTATCAGGTGGTACTTACGCTCTATGTGTTTACTTGCCTTATGGGCTCATGGTTTCTTCGAGTTTACAACTAACCCACTGTTATCACAATAAATTGTGATAGTTCTGGGAAAACCAAGAATCACATCCAAGCCCACAAGAAGTTCCTGAGCAATACAACTTCTTTGGCTACCTCAGAGGCTACCACATATTCAGCTTCCATGGTGGAGTTCGCCACACATTTCTGTTTGACACTCCTCCATACAATAGCTCCACCTCCCAAAGTAAACACAAAACCTGAGGTAGACTTACTTTTATCCCTATCTGATTGGAAGTCGAAATATGTGTAACCCATAGAGAGTAATTGATCTACCTGGTATAACAACATATAATCCCTAGTCCTTATCAGGTACTTCAATATATGATTACCGCAGTCCAATGTCCCTACCCTGGATTACTCTGATATCTTCTAACCATGCCCACGACAAAGCAAATATCCGACCTCGTACATAACATAGCATACATGAGGCTTCATACTACTGAAGCATAAGGTACCGCCTTCATCTCCTCTATCTCCTTTGATGTTCTAGGACACATCCATTTAGATAAAGGTACTCCATGCCTAAAAGGTATAAAACCTTTCTTAGAGTTCTGCATGCTAAAACGATCCATAATGGTGTCTATGTATGAAGCTTGAAATAAACACAACATCCTTTTCCTGCGATCCCTTATAACCTTGATCCCAAGGATGTGTCCCACTTCTACCAAGTCCTTCATATCGAACTATTTGGACAACCATACCCTTACGTCCGATAACACCTTGACATTGTTGCCAATTAACAAAATGTCATCTATGTATAGTACAAGAAATACCACTATGGATCTAGAGATTTAATATCCATCGTCGGATCTAGAGATTTAATCTCCACCGTCGGATCTAGAGATTTAATCTCCACCGTCAGATCTAGAGTTCCATTTTCCACCATCGGATCTAGGCTTCATGAGGGTTTTAATAGGCTACAATAGGGACCATGAGGAGGAGTTGGATCTTGGCCACCCAATGGATCAAGCCCACATAAAGTCCGATCCATTAATGATTATTCATTCCACTAGAGGATTATCATTGATCTGCCTCACCAACCCCCATAAATAAATATTGGCTCCGTATATTAATTGTACAAATATCTCCCCGTGTTTAAGATCTCGAATGTCCGTTAATTAATTAATTTATTGACAATTAATTAATCAACATCTAACTCCATGTGTAGTACCACTCAACCTTATCATCATATCGGACCAAGTCCACCAGCAGGGTTTACATGATGAACCTTATGAGCTCGTCAAGGGGACATCATCATCCTAATATATAGGACACGGTTTCCTCCTATAATCAACGACACACCATATAAATAATATTATATCCTAACTTACCGAGCCTATCGATTTAATCTATAAATCTCACTCATTGGTAAATCAAAGAGATGAATACTAAGTATATGTGCCCGTTATTATATCGGGATTAAGAGCATGTACAAAATAATATCTGAGGTCCGATTCGATTATGTAGTCAGCAATAAATCGAATCACCTCTAAGTCGGTCCTGCTCAATACACACAAAGTGCACTAGTGTGATTCTATGGTCAAGACAAACCAATACCAAATCACACTACAACCATTCCGATGGTTTGTCCAAAGTCATCTCGGTTGTGAGCCTTTACTTATACTTTACAAGGAGCCGATAACATGATCTCCCGTGTGACACAACACACCATGTTATCTACAATGTAATGTAGTAGACAATATTGCATAACCATAAAAATGCAAACAATGATCATGTGATTCTTATTTCAAAATAAAGATGTTCATACAAATGATAGACTTTTCAGTATACATCTCAACAATCTCTCACTTATACTAAAAGACTATGCTGTCCTCATAATGCCATACATCTGATTTTCATTCCCTCCACATGCCTATCAAAAGCTCTCGCTGGAAGGGCCTTAGTGAAAGGATCTACCAGGTTATCCTTTGATGCAATCTTGGCCACAAAAACTTCTCCTCGCTTTACAATTTCTCGTATCAGGTGGTACTTGTGCTCTATGTGTTTACTTGCCTTATGGGCTCGTGGTTCCTTCGAGTTTGCAACTACACCACTATTATCACAATAAATTGTGATAGTTCTGGGCAAACCAGGAATCACATCCAAGTCCATCAAGAAGTTTCTGAGCCATACAACTTCTTTGGCCACCTCAGAGGCTGCCACATACTCAGTTTCTATGGTAGAGTCCGACACGCATTTATGCTTGACTCTCCTCCATACAATGGCTCCACCTCCCAAAGTAAGCACAAAACCAGAGGTAGACTTACTGTTATCCCTATCTTATTGAAAGTCGGAATCTGTGTAACCCACAGAGAGTAATTGATCTGCCTGGTATACCAGCATATAATCCCTAATCCTTCTCAGGTACTTCAATATATGCTTTACCATAGTCCAATGTCCCTATCCTGGATTACTCTGATATCTGCTAACCATGCCCACAACAAAGCAGATATCCGGTCTCATACATAGCATAACATACATGAGGCTTCATACTACCGAAGCATAAGGAATTGCCTTTATCTCCTCTATCTCCTTTGATGTTCTAGGACACATCTCCTTCGATAAAGGAACTCCATGCCTAAAAGGTAGAAAACCTTTCTTGGAGTTCTGCATGCTAAAATGATCCATAATGGTGTCTATGTATGAAGCTTGAGATAAACACACCATCCTTTTCCTACGATCCCTTATAACCTTGATCCCAAGGATGTGTCCCACTTCTCCCAAGTCCTTCATATTGAACTGTTTGGACAACCATACCCTTACGTCCGATAACACCTTGACATTGTTGCCAATTAATAAAATGTCATCTACGTATAGTACAAGAAATACCACTACATTTCCGTCACATCTCTTGTATACACAAGACTCATCCAAATTTCGAATAAATCTATAAGACTGGATTACCTCATCAAAGCAGATGTTCTAAGATCTCGAAGCTTGCTTCGATCCATAAATGGATCGATTAAGCTTGCACACAAGATGCTCTTTTCCCTTTGCAATGAATCCATCTGGTTGCTTCATATAGATATTTTTCTTAAGACTCCATTAAAGAAAGCTGTCTTGACATCCATCTGCCATACCTCATAATCCATATGAGCAGCAATACATAAGAGAATCTGGATAGACTTAAGCATGACTACCAGCGAAAAGGTCTCCTCATAATAGATGCCCTCTTTCTGAGTATACCCTTTCACAATAAGCCTTGCTTTGAATGTCTCAACCTTCCCATCTATTCCTCTCTTTCTCTTGTAGATCCACTTGCATCCAATGGCTTTTACACCATTGGGTGGTTCTACTAGCTCCCAGACCTGATTTGAATCCATAGATTCTATCTCAGAATTCATTGCACTTTGCCAAGGTACTGTATCTTTATCTTGGATTGCCTCGTCATATGTCCAGGGATCAGGTTCATATTTTCCAGGGACCAAATCAAAAGATTCTTCCAAGAACATAAATCTGTCAGGTTGTCTAACAACCCTCCCACTATGATGAGGTATCAATTGTGTATCCTCTGTGATACGTGGTGCAGTCACTTGTGGTATATCCTCTTGTACCGGTGGTATTGAAGTAGTGACATCCCCTCTCAATTCCTCCTGAACAATCTTACTCGTAGGCTTGTGGTTCATCACATATTCTTCCTCTAGAAATCTGGCATTCGTGCTAACGATCACCCTCTGATCTCTAGGACTATAAAACAAACCACCTTTCGTTCCTCTAGGATAGCCAACGAACATGCACACTTCTGTACGAGGTTCCAACTTACAAGTATCTGCCTTTAACTCATGTGCTGGACTCCCCCAAATCCGAATATATCTCAGACTAGGCTTTCACCCATTCCACAATTCTATGGGAGTAGAAGACACTGATTTAGATGGTACCAAGTTCAGAATATACACTGCCATATCTAGAGCATACCCCAGAATGAATCTGGCAACTCAAAATAACTCATCTTCGATCTAACCATCTCCATAAGAGTTCTATTCCTTTGCTCCACTATACCATTCTGCTGGGGTGTGCCAGGTGCAGACAATTGGGATTGAATCCTAACCTATGATAAGTAATTCCTAAACTCTCCCAAGAGGTACTCACCACCACGATCAGATCGTAGTATCTTGATACTTTTACCTTGAAGTTTCTCCACATCAACCTTGAACTCTTTGAACTTGTCAAAGCATTCAGACTTTCGGCGCATCAAGTAAATGTATCCATATCTTGAATAATCATCTATTAAAGAGATGAAATATTCAAAACCACCTCTTGCCTGGATAGACATAGGACCACACAAATCAGAATGAATCAATTCCAACACATGTTTGGCTCTATACCCCTTGGCCTTTTCATTTTACCTTCCAAGCAAGATTCGCAGGTTGGGAAATCTTCCACCACTAATGAACCAAGAGGTCCATCAGCTATCAACCTTTGAATTCTACTTCGGTTAATATGACCTAGCCTTAGATGCCAAAGATATGTTTGGTTCATCTTTGAAGTTTCTTTTCTCTTATTTGAATTATAAGATGAGTTATTTACTTCTATTTGCATCGTGGGAGATTTTGGTTCAAGTGTATATAAATTTCCTATTAATGCACTAGAACAGATAATCTCCCTATTCCATTTTATAACAACTCTGTCATTAAAAGAAATAGAATATCCATCCATAAACAATTTAGAAACCGAAATCAAATTCTTTCTAAATAAAGGTACATAATGGCAATTTTTTAGAACCAAAATTTTATTCCTCTCAAAAGACAAATAAACATCTCCCACTGCAGTAGCCGCCACCTTCGTGGCATCGCCCAAGTAAACGGTAATCTCCACCTCAGCCAGTCGTCTGGTTTCCTGGAACCCCTACAAAGTATTATAGACATGATCAGTGGCTCCCGTATCTACACACCAGGTGCTGGTAGATAACACCGCTAAGCATGTTTCAACGACTAGACCAAAAGATATACCTTTATTCTACTTCCGATTGGGGCAGTCCTTCTTCCAGTGTCCAGTCTGCTTGCAAGTGAAGCACTTGCCTTTCGGTTTCTTCACTCCTCCCTGAGATCCTCCCGGCACCTTTGCCCCAGTTTGTTTCTTCTTCTTCTTACCATTCGGCTTAGAAGCAGAAACTTTTTGGGCAACCATGGCCTGAGCCTGAGCACTCTGACGAAAAAGCCTCTCTGCCACCTGGAGTTTTTTAGAAGCTCCGTCAATGGATACAACCTCTTGTTCATGTTGTAATTTAGGCGAAATTGCTCAAAACTCCTAAGTAGAGGCTGGAGAATGATATCGATCTGGGTTTCCCCATCGATCTCAACTCCAAGGACTTCCAGCTCATTCAAATGAGCCATCATCTTGAGAACATGATCCCTCATGGGTGTTCCCTCAATCATGGTGGTCGTCATCAAGTTTATCATGGCTTCCTACCTAGCAGCCCGATTCTGGTGTCCGTAAAGCACTTTGAGATTGAGCATCATGTCATAAGCAGTGGGAATAACTTGATGCTGATGTTGCAATACATTTGACATAGAAGCCAAAATGTAACACCGCGCCATCTCATCGGCCTTTATCCACTTCTTATAACTCTTTTTCTCCTTTTCCTCAAAATCATCCACAGGCTTAGGAGGATACTCTTTGAAGGGTACATATTTGTACTCCTCAACAGTCAAGACAATATCAAGATTCCTCTTCCAATCAACATAATTGGGTCGAATAAGTTTATTCTCTTTCAGTATCACAACAAGTGGGTTGAAAGTCATTTTGAAAAACCTAAGAATCACATAGATCAAAACATTAGATTTCAAAAAATTATTGATTCCTCAAACAATAAAATTTTAAAATCAACCAACACCTCAAAACACCGAGAATATCGTATGCCACGATCGTGTAGACGTATACGAATTATACATTTGTAAGAGGAGGTTTTACCCATTAATTTTATTATCTTGTCAACCTAACTTTTTGACAAATAAAATTAATAGTTGGTTCCTCTTCGTCCCTACAAATAAAAGCAGTGACTCCGATGGGGAGGATACTCCTATTTGCATCTAAGTGTTCACCATTACTTAGTACCAAGGCAATTATCTCGGGTTATGTGCCTTCCGATGGGGAAGTACACATGATCCTTAATAATTTCCTATAACCATATTCGACCCTGTAATCCGCAAACAAACTCATCCGATGGGAAGGAAGGCACTCAGAGCCGAAGCACAAGTTTGTTTGCATCACATGTCAAATCGTAATGGAGGCCGCGAGAATTTATAAAAATATCCCTCTCCCACTTAGTAATTTAAAATTGAGGAATTTTCCTAGCACACGACATGCATATCAAACAATAAGCAATAAATATGAAAATTAAATATTTTCCAACTATTATGGCTTTTGTTCTCCAATATGCCTCTCGTCGTATCGCCATCTCGTCCGCTCCTCCCTATGCCATCTACAAGCCATCCGGAGATCCGAGCCGAGAAAAAATTATTTTAATTTACATCCATCGATCCTATACTCCACGAAGGAGTGTACATGAAATCTACATCGAAAGTAAACTAAAATAAAAGAGTTGCTAAACAATGCCGTACTTAAAAAAATTAAATACTAGCCTCGCCAACCCCGAGAATTCAAATAATATTACACACATGCAATCACATACTCACATATGGCCATAATAGTTGGATCTTATGTCTGCAACCAAAAAGTTAGCCTACACACATCCTACTATTATCGAACACATACAATATATGAAAAGTGCATAAAATTAACCGAATCCTAAACACACAAAACCGAAAACCGTGGCTCTGATACCACTTGAAGGTTTTGCGGAACCGAAGCTCTGATACCACTTGAAGGTTGAAACTTCGCTTCCCACTTCAACTCGGTCGCTTGTTCATGGCGATCCCGTCTACGCCCCCGGATTAAAAAAAATTAATCCAAGATGATGAGGGATTACCTAAGCTACCGATCCATCGTCGTGCTATTCGATTAGAGTGGTCACTTGAAAAAACTTGTTCTTCAAGCAACCTACTTCTATTCTTCGATTATCTGTGGAATAGATGATGTATGGATCATCGGTTTTTGTGTTTGTCTTCGGGGTCCAAGTAAATTAGCCGCATACAATTGTAAACAATTATATACATAATACAATAGAACACTTATCAAAGTAAACAAGCTTATACCTCTTGTTATACCTCTTGATCTTCTATTGTATGTCCTTCCCCCTTTTGGACATCATGTGGGCGACGATCTTCCAAAAGTCGAAGCCTCCTAGAACACGTTCTTCTTTTCCTTGCTCGCTCCGAACAAAGAGAAGAATGAAACGAAACTCTTTCTCCTATCTAGAACCGGCCACCAAGCTCCAAGCTTGATGTTGCCGCCGGCCAAGGAGTGGATGTAGGGCGCCGACCAACCTTGAAGAAAGGTTGCCGTTGGCTAACCTAGAGAGAGAGAGAGAATGGAGGAGCTACTGTCGATCTAGAGAGAGAGAGGGTGGTGATGATGCCACCGGGCAAGGAGAACACCAAATCCTAGACTTGTTTGCCGCCGCCGAAAAAGGAAGAACAAACCCTAGGGTTGCCGTCACTCACCTCTCTTCTCAAGCCAAGCTCCAAAACCCTAATCTCCCTTACTATGATCTTGTCGCCCAAGCCTCTTCCTAATTTATAGAGTTAGGCTTAAGCCTCCTTTCAATCTCCACCGTCAGATCTAAGGATTTAATATCAACCGTCGAATCTAGGGATTTAATCTCAAACGTCGGATCTAGAGATTTAATCTCCACTGTCGGATCTAGAGATTTAATCTCCACCGTCAGATCTAGAGATTTAATCTCCACCGTCGGATCTAGAGTTCTATTTTCCACCATCGGATCTAGGCTTCATGAGGGTTTTAATAGGATACAATAGGGACCATGAGGAGGAGTTGGATCTTGGCCACCCAATGGATCAAGCCCACATAAAGTCAGATCCATTAATGATTATTCATTCCACTAGAGGATTATCATTGATCTGCCTCACCAACCCCCATAAATAAATATGGGCACCATATATTAATTGTACAAATATCTCCCCGTGTTTAAGATCTCGAATGTCTATCAATTAATTAATTTACTGACAATTAATTAATCAACTTCTAACTCCATGAGTAGTACCACTCAACCTTATCATCATTTCATACCAAGTCCACCTGCAGGGTTTACATCATGAACCTTATGAGCTCCTCAAGGGGACATCATCATCCTAATATATAGGACACAATTTCCTCCTATAATCAATGACACACCATGTAAATAATATCATTTCCCAACTTATCGAGCCTATCGATTTACTCTATAAATCTCGCCCATTGGTAAATCAAAGAAATAAATACTAAGTACATGTGCCCATTATTATATCGGGATTAAGAGCATGTACACCATAATATCCGAGGTCTGATTCAATTATGTAGTCAGCAATAAATCGAATCACCTTTAAGTCGGTCCTGCTCAATACACACAAAGTGTACTAGGGTAATTCTATGGTCAAGACAAACCAACACCAAATAACACTACAACCATTCCAATGGTTTGTCCATAACCATTTCGGTTGTGAGCCTTTACTTATACTTTACAAGGAACTGATAACATGATCTCCCGTGTGACACTACACACCATGTTATCTACAATGTAATGTATTAGACAATATGCATAACCATAAATATGCAAACAATGATCATGTGATTCTTATTTCAAAAATAAAGATATTCATACAAAAGATAGACTTTTCAGTATACATCCCAACAAAACCACCTCTAGCCTGGATAGACATAATACCACACAAATCAGAATGAACCAATTCCAACACATCTTTGGCTCTATACCCCTTGGCCTTAAAAGACCTCTTGGTCATTTTACCTTCCAAGCAAGATTCACAGGTTGGGAAATCTTTCACCACAAATGAACCCAAAGGTCCATCAGCTATCAACCTTTGAATCCTACTTAGGTTAATATGACCTAACCTTAGATGCCAAAGATATGTTTGGTTCATTTTCGATGGTTCTTTACTCTTATTAGATATAGAAGATGAGTTATTTACTTCTATTTGCATCGTAGGAGCTTTTGGTTCAAGGGTATATAAATTTCCTATCAATGCACCAGAATAGCTAATCTTCCTATTCCTTTTTATAACAACTCTGTCATTAAAAGAAATAGAATATCTATCCAAAAATAATTTAAAAACCAAAATCAAATTCTTTCTAAATAAAGGTACATAAAGGCAATTTTTCAGAACCAAATTTTTATTCCTATCAAAAAATAAATAAATATCTCTCACTGCAATAGCGGCCACCATCGTAGCATCACTAAGTAAACGGTAATCTCCCCCTCAACTAGTTGCCTGGTTTCCTGGAACCCCTACAAAGTATTGCAGACATGATCAGTGGATCCCGTATCTACACACTAGGTGCCTCTAGATAACACTGGTAAACATGTTTTAATGACTAGACCAAAAGATATACCTTTGTTTTGCTTCCGGTTGGGGCAATCCTTCTTCTAATGTCCAGTCTGCTTGCAAGTGAAGCACTTGTCTTTCGACTTCTTCACTCCTCCCTGAGATCCTCCCGCCACCTTTGCTCCACCTTGTTTCTTCTTCTTCTTGCCTTTCGGCTTAGAAGTAGAAACCTTCTGAGCAACCATGGCCTAAGCCTGAGCACTATGATGAAAAAGTCCCTCTGCCACCTGGAGTTCTGTCAGAAGCTCCGCCAACGAATACAACCTCTTGTTCATGTTGTAATTCAAGCGAAACTGCTCAAAACTCCTAGGTAGAGATTGGAGAATGATATCGACCTGGGTTTCCCCATCGATCTCAGCTCCAAGGACTTCCAACTCATTCAAATGATCCATCATCTTGAAAATATGATCCCTCATGGGTGTTCCCTCAACCATGGTGGTCATCATCAAGTTCCTCATGGCTTCCTGCCTCGTAGCCCGATTCTGGTATCCGAAAATTTCCTTGAGATTGAGCATCATGTCATAAGCAATAGGCATGACTTGATGCTTATGTTGCAATACATTTGACATAGAAGCCAAAATGTAAAACCGCGCCATCTCATCAGCCTTAATCCACTTTTTATAACTCTCTTTCTCCTTTTCCCTAGAATCATCTGTAGGCTTAGGAGGACACTCTTCGAGAAATACATACTTGTACTCCTCAGCAGTCAAGACTATATCCAGATTCCTTTTCCAATTCACATAGTTAGGTCCAGTAAGTTTATTTTCCTTTAGTATCACAGCAAGTGGGTTGAAAATCATTTTAGAAAAACCTAATAATCACATAGATTAAAACATTAGATTTCAAAAATTTATTGATTTCTCAAACAATAAAATTTTAAAATAAACCAACACCTTAAAACACCGAGAATATCGTATGCCACGATAATGTGGATATATACGAATTCTACATTTGTAAGAGGAGGTTTTACCCATTAATTTTATTATCCTGTCAACCTTACTTTTTGACAAATAAAATTAATAGTTGGTTCCTCTTTAGACCTATAAATAAAAGAAGTGACTCCGATGGGGAGGATACTCCTATTTGCATCTAAGTATTTACCATTACCCGATACGAAGGCAATTATCTCGGATTATGTACCTTCCGATGGGGAAGTACACATGCTCCTAAATAATTTCCTATAACCATATTTGATCTTTTGATCTGCAAAACAAAATCATCCGATAGGAAGGAAGACACTCAGAGCCGACGCGCAAGTTTGTTTGCATCACATGTCAAATTGTAATGGAGGCCATGGGAATTTAAAAAAAAATATCCCTCTCCCACTTAGTAATTTAAAATGAGGAATTTTCCTAGCACACAACATACATATCAAACAAGAAACAATAAATATGAAAAAAATATTTTCCAACTATTATGGCTTTTGTTCTCCAATATGCCTCCTGTCGTGTCACCATCTCGTCCGCTCCTCCATACACCATGTACAAGCCACCCAGAGATCCGAGCCGAGAACAATTATTTTAATTTACATTCATCGATCCTATACTCCACAAAAGAGTGTACATGAAATCTAGATCGAAAGTAAACTAAAATAAAAGAGTGGCTAAACAATGTCGTACTTAATTACAAAAATTAAATACTAGCCTCGTCAACCCCGAGGATTCAAATAATATTACAATTACACACATCTAATCACATACACACACATATGGCCATAATAGTTGGATCTTATGCCTGCAACCAAAAAGTTAGCCTACGCACATCCTACTATTATCTGGCACATATGATATATGATAAGTGCATAAAAGTAATCGAATCCTAAACACACAAAACCGGAAAACCGTGGCTCTAATACCACTTATAGGGAATTGCTTCCCGCTTCGGCCGCTTGTGCATGGCGATCCTATCTACGTCCCCGGATTAAAAAAAATTCTTGATGAATACGGATTACCCAAGCAACCAATCCATTATTGTGCTATTCAATTCGAGTGGTCTCTTGAACAAACTTGTTATTCAAGCAACCTAACTCTTTTCCTCGATTAGCCACGGAATAGATGATGTACGGATCGCTAGTTTTTGTGTTTATCTTCGGGGTCCAAGTAAATTAGCCACATGCATTATACAAAAGAACTAAATCAAAATAAACAAGATTATACCTCTTGTATACCTCTTGATCTTCTATTGTATGTCCTATCCTCCTCTTGAACATTGTGGGGGCAACGATCCTCCAAGAGTTGAAACCTCCTAGATCGCGTATCTTCCTTGTTCGCTCCGAACAAAGGAAGATAATCAAAGACTTCTTCTCCTATCTAGAGCGGACCACCAAGCTCCTAGCTTGATCCATGCCGTCGGCCAAGGAGAGGAAGAGGAAATATGGGTACCGACCAAGAGCTCCAAAGGAAAAACCTTAACTCTTGCCGCTAGCCAAAGAGAAATAAAGGAAGAAGAACCGCTGGCCAAGCTTCAAAGATGAGCGCCGACCCTAAAGGGATGAAGAAGAGGCGCCGACAACCCTTAGGAAGAGAAGGAAAATGAAACCCTAATCTCCTCCACCTCTTGCCGCCGCCAAAACCAACTCCAAACCCTAATCTCTCTTCTTTCCAAGCCACCCAAGCCTTTGGAAGCAAAACCTAGCATCCAAACTTATGTTGCTGCCCAAGCCTTGGACTCCTATTTATATATTTTGCCCAAACCACCTTTTAATCTTGTCCATTAGATCTAGGTTTCATGAGGGTGTTAATAGGCTACAATAGGGACCATGAGGAGGAGATGGATCTTGGCCACCCAATGGATCCGAACCACACAAACCCGATCCATTAATGATAATCCATTCCATTAGAGGATTATCATTGATCTACCTCACCAACCCCCATAAATAAATATGAGCTCCATATATTAATTGTACAAATGTCTCTCCGTGTTTAAGATATTGAATGTCCATCAATTAATTAATTTACTAATAATTAATTAATCGACATCTAACTCCATGAGTAGTACCACTCAACCTTATCATCATGTCGGACCAAGTCTACCTGCAGGGTTTACATGATGATCCTTATGAGCTCCTCAAGGGGACATCACCATCCTAATACATAGGACACGATTTCCTCCTCTAATCAACGATACACCATATAAATAATATCATTTCCTAACTTACCGAGCCTATCGATTTAATCTATAAATCTCGCCCATTGGTAAATCAAATAAATAAATACTAAGTACATGTGCCCGTTATTATATCGGGATTAAGAGGATGTACACCATAATATTCGAGGTCCGATTCAATTATGTAGTCAGCAATAAATTGAATCACCTCTAAGTCGGTCCTGCTCAATACACACAAAGTGTACTAGTGTAATTCTATGGTCAAGACAAACCAATACCAAATTACACTACAACCTTACCAATGGTTTGTCCAAAACCATCTCGGTTGTGAGCCTCTACTTATACTCTACAAGGAACTGATAACATGATCTTCCGTATGACACCACACACCATGTTATCTACAATGTACAATATCAGACAATATAAATAACCATAAATATGCAAACAATGATCATGTGATTCTTATTTCAAAAATAAAGATGTTCATACAAAGAATAGATTTTTCAGTATACATCCCAACAATCCCAACCTAGGGGTTCGAACTAGAACGCCATTTAGAAACCTTAGTCAAATTTTATTAATCACGAAAATCGAACCCAAATCAATTGAACAAACTCTTCTTGATCCGGATTATTGCTATGCAAGAAGAGCTAGCTCAATTCACTAGGAGCGAAGTTTGGGAATTAGTACCACCACCTAAAGATAAATCGATCATTGGAACAAGGTGGGTATTCCGGAACAAACTCGATGATAAAGGAGTTGTTTGGAATAAGGCAAGATTAGTCACTAAAGGATTTAGTCAAGTAGAAGGGTTAGATTATGAGAAAACCTATGACCCCGTAGCTAGACTAGAACCGATTAGAATGTTGTTGGCCTACGCTGCACATCGAGGATTCAAATTATTTCAAATAGATGTGAAGTCAGCATTTTTAAATGGTTTTATTAAGGAAGAGGTCTATGTTAGCCAAGCCCCAGGATTTGAAAATTTAGACAAACCCGACCATGTTTTTAGACTTAAGAAAGCCTTATATGGACTAAAACAAACTCCTAGAGCTTGGTATGAAAGCTTTCCATTTATCTCAAGTCTAAAGGGTTTAGCCAAGACTTAGTTGACCCATCTCTCTTCGTAAAATCCGTAGGTAAAGAAATTTTCATTGCCCAGATATACGTAGATGATATAATCTTTGGAACAACCAACTCAATTTTACTAAATGAGTTCATTTCACTAATGGAAAGTGAATTTGAAATAAACTTAGTAGGAGAATTAACATTTTTCCTAGGCTTACAAATAAAACAAACTAAGGAGAGAATTTACCTACATCAACATAAATATGCTAAAGAATTAGTTAATAGATTTGGAATGAAAAATGCTAAGGTAATTAATACACCAATGGCTACAAATGTTAATATAGAAGAGGACTTAGAAGGAAAACCAATAGACTTAAAATACTATAGGAGTGTGATAGGTAGTCTCCTATACTTAACTGCGAGTTGACCTGACATATTATTCACAGTGAGTATGTGTGCAAGATTTCAAACTTATGCTAAGGAGTCACACATAACATTAGTCAAACACATCCTTAGATATATAAAGGGTACACTAAACATAGGAATTTGCTACCCTAGATCTAACGAGTTCGAACTAATCGGGTACTCTGACTCGGATTATGCCGATAGTAAACTCGATAGAAAGAGCATGAGTGGGTGTTTCCAGCTTCTCAGCTCAAGTCTAGTGAGATGGTATAGTAGAAAGCAACACTGTGTTGCCTTGTCTACTATCGAAGCTGAATACGTTGCGATGGGTGAATGTGTAGCTCAACTCCTTTGGATGAAACACACTCTCCAAGACTTTAAGTTAAACTTTAACAACACTAAAATTTACATCGATAACATTAGTTCAATTAATTTAACCAAAAACCCAATCTGTCCTTCTAGAACCAAACATATAGAGGTCAAACACCACTTTATTCGAGAACATGTAGCAAGTGAGACCATACAACTCGAATACGTGGAGTCCAAATCGAACCTAGCAGACCTATTTACCAAGCCCTTACCTGAAGCAAAGTTTAGTCTGCTTAGACAAAAATTAGGTATGTGCGTAATATAGTAGGACTTAAAACTTATATTTTTGTTATACTCTATTTTATTTTTCATGCAAAATGGAACTAGGCTAGGGCTTACCCTAGAAAGCATGCACCTATAGATTTAAGGAGCCAATACATCTCACAACACATAGGACTAATGTGTTTGTGTACTTAGCCACGTAGATGGGCATGAGATATTAGGACCTTACTCCTGGTTCCAGATGTAGATCTAGTGCATCAACATGAACCATGGAATATAATTATCTAAATTAACTAACTCTAATCAGGACTTATTGATCATTTTATATCAATTAAGTCATATAGAGTTGAACATACTATTAGATGAGCTTATGTTTAAAGTATTATTTTCAAAATCTAATAGGAACATGCTTGGACGTATAAAACATAATCACTATTATTTTCAAAAAGGTTTTTTCTATAAACCCCCACACTTTTTCGATTAATGGAAAAAGGGGGAGAAAACAGCCAAAGTTAAGGGATCAATTTTTTTTGATAACTTAACTTATGCATTTAGGCCAATGTTAAGTAATCTTGATTACTTAACATTTTGGGTTGCAACTGTTAAGGGGGAGAGCTAAGATCCTTTTTCAAGTACTCACCTAAGGTCAAGGGGGAGGTTACCTCAAGGGGGAGGACTTGAAAAAGAGTTTAACTCATACTCCTACTTATGCGAAGTTACTCACACTAACTTACTAAGTTATGCATTTATGCTCCTTTCATATTCATAATAATCATTTCACTCTTATGCGTTAATTTTTTCCTTAATTTTGTGTCAGTTTGCCATCGATCAAAAAGGGTGAGATTGTTAGTGCAGTCGACACAAGATAATCGAACATAGGTTTTGATTGTGGCAAAGACTCAAAGCTAAGGTCATATTATTGTCTAACGAGCTGAACCAAGTGTGCATGAATGGTTAAACTGAGCTAAAGGTCGACGACACCCAGAGAATCCCGAGTCGGGAAACCGTGGTGGTCGGGCGACACCGGGAGAACTTCAGAAAGAGGCGAAGAACCCAGGTGGACTCCTGAAGCATAGCTATAAGTCACAAAAGGACCTAAGGTAAGCTCGTGTGTAAGTGAATGTAACGCCCGCCCTTATCTGCTCGCAGGGCGGCGCTACTTTTTTTTTTATAACATAACATATATGGATCATTTCACCTTCTACATACTTAAACATGTTATCATGGCTTAAACCTTCTTTTATACATGCATCACATATCATATTCATAATTAGCATGTTATCATATCTTATCTCATTTTATAACATGCATAACATAAAGATTCATTCATGAGTTCTAACATATCAAACTTTCTTAAGTAATTGAACAGTAACATAACTAAGCAACATCCAACATGGTGCTAATAAATCACAAGTCTTATAAGCGGAAGCAATGTCTTAAGTTATTCATTGAGCATAGAAATATAAGCAGATAGTAATAGGGTTTTTTCCCACCATGCCACTATCACACTCACTTGGCCCCTCCTGCTACTTCCTCTAGTTCATGTTTCCTGTATCTGCAGCATATGGGCAACATAAACTATAAGCATATAGCTTAGTAAGATTCTTGCCTACTCACAAAAGCCACGACTTCATCACACAATTAGAAGACATGAGCATACTAGCATAAATAGCATAAGTATTTCATAACACACTAATCATCAACATTCCCACATAATAAAACATAAGCATGGCATGAGTTTTGCATAAGTATGCTAAACATAATTAAATCTAAGCATGGCATAAATTAAACATAAGCATTCATGACATCATCCATCCTAAACATGCATAAAGGACATAATCATAAGCATTCTTAAACTGGAACATAAGCATTCATAATATCATAAATCCTAAACATGCATCAAGGACATAATCATAAGCATTCTTAATCTTGAACATAGGCATTCATCATTTCATACAAGAGCTCTTAATCCCTACTTGAAAGGGAAGCATCTCCGTCTTATCTTATCATAAGGAGAGCTCTTAATCCCTACTTGAAAGGGAAGCATCTCCGTCTTATCTTATCATAAGGAGAGCTCTTAATCCCTACTTGAAAGGGAAGCGTCTCCGTCTTATCTTATCATAAGGAGAGCTCTTAATCCCTACTTGAAAGGGAAGCGTCTCCGTCTTATCTTATCATAAGGAGAGCTCTTAATCCCTACTTGAAAGGGAAGCATCTCCGTCTTATCTTATCATAAGGAGAGCTCTTAATCCCTACTTGAAAGGGAAGCATCTCCGTCTTATCTTATCATAAGGATATCACTTAATCCCTACTTGAAAGGGAAGCGTCTCCATCCATCTCCGTCTTATCTTATCATAAGGAGAGCTCTTAATCCCTACTTGAAAGGGAAGCATCTCCGTCTTATCTTATCATAAGGAGAGCTCTTAATCCCTACTTGAAAGGGAAGCATCTCCGTCTTATCTTATCATAAGGAGAGCTCTTAATCCCTACTTGAAAGGGAAGCGTCTCCGTTCTCCGTCTTATCTTATCATAAGGAGAGCTCTTAATCCCTACTTGAAAGGGAAGCATCTCTTAGACATGTCATAACATATATGCATTCATAACGTGAGAGTACCCTAAAGGGGTCTTAAAGCATAATCATGTTCATCACATAAGCATATTTCATGGCATATAAAATCATCAACTTGTTCATCACATAGGCATACTTCATGGCATATTAAAAACATAATCATATTCATCACATAGGCATAATTCATGACATATGAAAATCATAAACATATTCATCACATAGGCATAATTCATGACATATTAAAAACATAAACATATTCATCACATAGGCATAATTCATGACATATGAAAATCATAAACATATTCATCACATAGGCATAATTCATGGCATATTAAAAACATAAACATATTCATCACATAGGCATAATTCATGACATATGAAAATCATAAACATATTCATCACATAGGCATAATTCATGACATATGAAAATCATAAACATATTCATCACATGGGCATAATTCATGGCATATTAAAAATCATAAACATATTCATCACATAGGCATAATTCATGGCATATTAAAAACATAAACATATTCATCACATAGGCATACAACATATCCTAATTTCCTAAGGGGTGTTTTCATGCCACCCTAGCCCTACAACCATTGTTGGCCGAAACTTGTAGGGTACCAATTTCTTTATTTTTGTTACATAAACTCCTACATGAAGGCACACAACATAATATAACTTCATAAGGGGTGTTTTTATGAAACCCTAACCCTAAAAACCAATGTTGGCCGAAACATGTAGGGTACCAATTTCTTTATTTTTGTTACATAAACTCTTACATGAAGGCACACAACATAATATAACTTCATAAGGGGTGTTTTCATGAAACCCTAACCCTAAAAACCAATGTTGGCCGAAACATGTAGGGGCAATAAGCTTGGATTTTTGTCACCTAAAAATTCCTACATGAAGCATACAATCTATAAAAATATCCTTAGAATCATTTTCATGCAACCCTAGCCCCAAAAACCTTGGTTGGCCGAAACATGTAGGGGCTATAAGCTTGGATTTTTGGTCACCTAAAAATTCCTACATGAAGCATACAACCTATAAAATATCCTTAGAATCATTTCATGCAACCTAGCCCCAAAAACCATTGGTTGGCGAGAAACATGTAGGACTTGGATTTTTGGTCACCTAAAAATTCCTACATGAAGCATACAACCAATAAAATATCCTTAGAATCATTTTCATGCAACCCTAGCCCCAAAAACCTTGGTTGGCCGAAACATGTAGGGGCTATAAGCTTGGATTTTTGGTCACCTAAAAATTCCTACATGAAGCATACAACCTATAAAATATCCTTAGAATCATTTTCATGCAACCCTAGCCCCAAAAACCTTGTTTGGCCGAAACATGTAGGGGCTATAAGCTTCATATTCTTTCATGTATCTACAAAAACAAATATACTGCAGGTGAGGGAATCTTACATCCTTCGCTTTGCTTTTAGTTGGAAGATGACCTAATGGAAGCCAAACCTAGCCTTCTTCTTGCTTGGATGAATTTTGGAAAATGGAAAGGGAGAAGATGGGTTTCGGTGAGGAAGAAGAAGAGAAGAGGGAAGAAGAAGTGGCCAAATGGGATTTTCACTCCTATTTATATAGGGAGGAAGAGAAGTGCCTCTTCTCTTTTCATGCCTCTTCATTTTACCCTCCTCACACTCATCTACAATTTCTCCTCTTTCTCCAACAATAAGCTACTGCTGAGCACTTGGTCATCACATGCATGGTAAGAGTTAACTCTCACCAAGAGGTTTAAGGTTCAAACCTCACCTCTCCACTTTTTATTCTTTTATCATCATTTTTTTTCCAAGATTCCATATATAATCTCCTAGACATGAAATTAAATTCTATACAAAAATTATTATAAAATTTCTAGAGCTTGAGATGAAAAGGGAGGACAGGGAAATGGGGAATTCGGCCAAGGATTAGGAAGAAGGAGAATGAAGAAGGAAAGTGGGGTTTTACTTCCTCTCTTTTCTTAATTCTCCTTTTTAATACCTAGGGAATGAACACTCTCTATCCTTTCATGGGAGGGGATGAACCAACTCCTCATCTTCCCATCTATATTCTTTGTATATTTTTTATATATCTTATCCATGAATTATCCTATGGTCTTGTACATTCTTTATATATCTTATCCATAAATTATCCTAGGGTCTAGTGGTGTCAAGGCTACCTCCCTATTAGGAGGTTCATGGTTCAAATCCTACCTATAACCATTGTTTATTTTATTTTATTCTAAACCTTTTATGGCCTTAAAACCTATATAATCACTTGGCATAGTTTAGAATTTTACGGGCGTTACAGTGAATGTAAGGTCGGGTCCTCCGTACGGGGACATCCTTAGACGGCGATCCGACTAAGACTTCTCGTGGAAGGTCTAAGTCGAGATCGGATGGTAAGTGGCCGTCGAATTCACTTATATTATTTTTATTTTGAGCAAACTCTTTAGTGCAGTCGAGAACCCTAGCCACCAGTCGTCTACTGGCTTGTAGTAGTCGACTACTGGGTATCTGTCAAATTGATAAAGGCAGCAGTCGACTTCCAGTCAAACTGCCCACCTCGAGGAGAGTCAAGATAAGCTCCACTTATCTTGGGGAGATGAGGTTCTTTGACCATGAGTTGGAACTGAACATTGGGGAACTTCCAAGGCTATAAAAGAAGGGGGGTTTCATCCCTTTAGATCATAAAAAGAGCTTACAAAGTGATCCCGCAATGCCTCTACTCTACAACGCCTCTACGATGGAGAAAAGCTATCGAAACGCTGATAACACGACTACAAGTTCAAGATTAGATCGTCTTTGGTAAAAGCTTTCTTAGAGTTCAATTAAATTGTTTGTACATTTCTTCTTTATCGTTGTATTTTCCTTAAGTGGAGAGCTGGGATTTTTCCTCTTCCTCAAGCTTTGTTTTCGTGTATTCGTGTCTCCTACCTCCAACGAGGAGGAGACGTTTTAGTGCATTGCCCTCCGTACATAATCTCGGATCCTAAGGGCCTTGGATTAGCAACCGGTAGGCTGTGAAACATGTAAAATCTTTTCGTGTACTTTACTCTTCCGCTGTGCAATTTACTCTTACTAGTGTTTTAATCGAATGAATGAAAATATTTGTCGTGCGCTATTCACCCCCCTCCTCTAGTGCTCTTTTTCGATCCAACAGTAGCTAGGATGGATGCGTTGAAAAAAAGGTTCAATTTTTTAAATTCTAGTACTGTATATGTTGCTAATTTACTCTGTGCAAGTGGTGGATTAACAGGACACTCTGAGGAATATTGTTTTTAGGTTCTTTCTAATGAAGGAGAGCAAATAGAGTAGGTTGTCACTATTAATAATTTCAATCAGAGACCCAACAACCCGTATTCCATTACCTACAACCATGGTTGGAGAAACCACCCCAATTTCTTTTACAGAAACAATTCAGAAAGTTTCTAGTAATCAGGAGGATACGGGCAATAGTCTAATGCACAACAACCACCTCAAAAATCTAGGTTAGAACAGATGATGGAGGGTTTCATACAAACCCAAACAAAGTCAAATGCGGAGTTCTAGCAGAGACACTTGCAAAATAGAAGAGGTGCTAAAGGACTTAAAGGTGTCTATTAATGGTCTAACAAACCACACTAAGATGTTGGAAAATCAGATTGCCCAGATTGCCGACTCTTCTTCAAGAACACCGGGTCAATTTCTAGGACAACTGGAGGTGAATCTAGTAGACAATTATAAATCAAGGTAGTCCCAAGACCCCAAGTAAAATATTGAGCAGTCATTTTAGTGTACAAAAAAGCCTCGTGGATATTCCCTACAAGTATCCTCGTAAACTAGAAGACCTAGGTGACTTCTTGATTTCTTGTAGAATTAACAATTTCTTTTTGAATGAAGCTCTATGTGACCTAGGTTCTAGTGTGAACATTATTCCTATTGAATTATACAAATAAATAGGGTTAAAAGGGCCTTAAAGGCACAAACATAACCCTAAGACTTGCTGACTATACAATAAGGCAACCCATAGGCATAGTAGAGGAAGCCTAGGTAACAATAGAGAATTTTGTGGTGCCCATCGATTTTCTTGTGGTTGATATGGCTAAGAATCCTCAATTACCCATCATCCAAGGTAGACGTTTCTTATCTACTGCGGGGGCAATTATTGACATCAAGAACTGTTGGGATGTATATTGAAAAGTCTATCTTTTGTATGAACATCTTTATTTTGAAATAAGAATCACATGATCATTGTTTGTATATTTATGGTTATGCATATTGTCTAATACATTACATTGTAGATAACATGGTGTGTGGTGTCACACAGGAGATCATGTTATCGGCTCCTTGTAAAGTATAATTATAGGCTCACAACCGAGATGGATTTGGACAAACCATTGGTATGGTTGTAGTGTGATTTGGTATTGGTTTGTCTTGACCATAGAATCACACTAGTACACTTTGTGTGTATTGAGCAGGACCGACTTAGAGGTGATTCAATTTATTGCTGATTACATAATCAAATCGGACCTCAGATATTATATTGTACATACTCTTAATCCCGATATAATAACGGGCACATATACTTAGTATTCATTTCTTTGATTTACCAATGGGCGAGATTTATAGATTAAATCGATAGGCTCGGTAAGTTGGGAAATGATGTTATTTATATGGTGTGCCATTGATTATAGGAGGAAACCGTGTCCTATATATTAGGATGATGATGTCCCCTTGAGGAGCTCATAAGGTTCATCATGTAAACCCTGCAGGTGGATTTGGTTCAGCATAATGAAAAGGTTGAGTGGTACTACTCATGGAGTTAGATGTTGATTAATTAATGGTCAGTAAATTAATTAATCGACGGACATTCGAGATCTTAAACACGGGGAGAAAAATGTACAAATAATATATGGAGCCCATATTAACTTATGGGGGTTGGTGAGGTAGATCAATGATAATCCTTTAGTGGATTGGATTATCATTAATGGATCGGACTTTATGTGGGCTTGATCCATTGGGTGGCCAAGATCCAACTCCTCCTCATGGTCCCTATTGTAGCCTATTAATACCTCATGAAGCCTAGATCCAATGGATGAAAACAAAACTCTAGATCCAAAGGTAGAGATTAAATCTCTAGATCCGACGGTTGAGATTAAATTTCTAGATCCGACGGTTGAGATTAAATTCCTAGAACCAATGGTGGAGATTAAAACAAGGCTTATCACTAACTCTATAAAAGGAGAAGATAGGGTGGGCGGCAAGGAGAATTGGAGAAGGAATAGGATTAGGGTTTGAGAGGCTTAGGGTTTTGGAGGCTTGGGCGGCCACAAATAAGGAAGTTTTTTCCTTTTCTTCTTCCTCTTCCTAGTTGGTCGGCGCCCAAGGTTTGCTTCCTCTTCCTTTTCCGGCGTCCAATCCTCCTCCCCTCTTCTCCTTGTCGAGTGGAAAGAAGTCTAGGGTCTCTTCCCTTAGAGTCTTGGCCGGCGTTCACTCTCCTTGTCCTCCTTCTTGGCCGGCGGCAAGCACCAAGCTTGGAGCTTGGTGGTTGGTTGAAAGAAGGAGAAGTGTTTTGTTTCTTAGTCTTCCTCTTGTTTGGAGCGAGCAAGGAAGGAAGATTGGTGATCTAGGAGCTTCGACTTTTGGTAGATCGTCGGCCACACAATGTTGAAAAGGAGGAAGGACATACAATAGAAGATCGAGAGGTATATCGATTGTCTATTTTCTTTTGTAACATGTCTATAATTGTTTTTCAATTATATATGAATGTAGTATTCTATTTTTATGGCTAAAATAACTTGGACCCCGGATATAAACACAAAAGCTGGCGATCCGTACATCGTCTATTCCGCGGCTATTCGTAGAATAGAGGTTGGTGGCTTGAACAACAAGTTTGTTCAAGTGACCACTATAATCGAATAGCACGACGATGAAACGGTTGCTTGGGTGATCCCTTTTGTCTAGGATTGAATTTTTTTAATCCGGGGACATCGATGGGATCGCCATGAACAAGCGATCGAGTTGAAGTGGAAAGCGAAGTTTCCTCCCTTTAAGTGGTATCAGAGCCACGATTTTTAGTTTTGTGTGTTTAGGATTCAGTTACTTTTATGCACTTTTCATATATTATATGTGCCAGATAATAGTAGGATATACTTAGGTTAACTCTTTGGTTGCAGGCATAGGATCCAACTATTATGACCATATGTGTGTATGTGATTGTATGTGTGTAAATATTTATTTTGTTGAATCCTCGGGGTTGACGAGGCTAGTATTTAATTTTTTGTTAATTAGATATGACATTGTTAAGCCACTCCTTTTATTTTAGTTTGCTTTCGATCTAGATTTCATGTACACTCCCTCGTGGAGTATAGGATTGATGGATGTAAATTAAAATAAATTTTAGTCTCGACTTGGATCTCCGGATGGTTCGTACATGGCGTAGGAGGAGCGGACGAGATGGCGATACGACGAGAGACATATTGAAGACAAAAGCCATAATAGTCGGAAAATAATTATTTTTTATATTTATTGCTTATTGTTTGATATGCATGTCGTAGGCTAGAAAATTCCTCAATTTCAAATTACTAAGTGGGAGAGGGAAATTTTTTATAAATTCCCACGACCTCCATTACGATTTGACAAGTGATGCAAACAAATTTGCGCGTCGGCTCTGAGTGCCTTCCTCCCCATCGGATGAGTTTGTTTGTGGATCACAAGGTCGAATATGGTTATAGAAAATTATTAAGGAGCGTGTGTACTTCCCCATCAGAAGGCACATAACCCGAGATAATTACCTTGGTACCGAGTAATGGTGAACACTTAGATACAAATATAAGTATCCTCCCCATCGGAGTCACTGCTTTTATTTGTAGGGCCGAAGAGGAACCAACTATTAATTTTACTTGTCAAAAAGTTAGGTTGACAAGATAGTAAAATTAATGGGTAAAACCTCCTCTTACAAATGTAGAATTCGTATACGTCCACACTATCGTGGCATACGATATTCTCGGTATTTTGAGGTGTTGGTTGATTTTAAAATTTTATTGTTTGAGGAATCAATAATTTTTTGAAATCTAATGTTTTTGATCTATGTGATTCTTAGGTTTTCTTTCCAAATGACTTTCAACCCGTTTGCTGTGATACTGAAAGAAAATAAACTTACTGGACCCAACTCTGTTGATTGGAAGAGGAATCTTGACATTGTCTTGACTGCTGAGGAATACAAATATGTACTCCTCGAAGAGTGCCCTGCTAAGGCTGTGGATGATTCTGGGGAAAAGGAGAAGAAGAGTTATAAGAAGTGGATTAAGGCCGATGAGATGACGCGGTGTTACTGTTAGTTATAGCCCTAGAACCAATCATGTGATGGTTGAATAGGGAACATTTTGTATCATATTCTATAAAGGCAAAGGATTGGTTATTATATTTACATCTTGCTTGTGCCAGCTAAATTAAATATAATAATGCCCTAGAAAAGTAGGTTCTTATCTACAGCACATCAATTGGCAGAATTGATTATGAGAGGCTGTAGAGAACACTTTCCTAAATGTTCCTAGTCAAGTATTAATATGCAAGGACAATATTAATACATAAAGACTAGCATGTAGGTCAATTGATGACTTGATCTCACAAGTCATGGATATATGATATCAAGTTGACACATGGGTATATATTAGAGAATATATACTGAACTGACCCGCCATGAGAAAGTTTCATGGATCGTTATATGAGTGTCATAAACTTTCTCATGTGACTATTGGTATGAATAGTCCTCAGACCTGAAGTCACTACGGTTCCCTACATAAGGAGTTATGTACTTTGGTATCGTCAAACGTCACCCGTAACAGGGTGGACCATAAAGGCGATTACTGGGTATATAACAAATTGTGCGGAGGGATGTGAGTGATGTAGATGGGATCTATCCCTCTCATATGACGAGAGTGATATCGGTGGGCCCCTTGATTGAGTAGAACTACTAAAACGCATGGCCATGCTCGAATGAGTCAATATGAGATATTGAGCTCATTTGTTTGAGTTAGTTTACTCAGGGATCAAGAAACACATAGATTGATCGAGGATGACACTGTCTATGCCTCATTGATCAATCTGATATCAAGGATAGAAGGACACGGTCATATATTATAGTAGTCACGGAAAGGTTAGTCGGATCTTAACTTATCTCGTAACTTGGGTAGCAATGATGCATTGCTAGATGCCGCTCATTGCTTGTGTATCTAAAAGAGTTTAGATCCACTGCCAACGTTATGAGAGCCTATAGGGTCACACACAAAGAGCATGATAATTAGAGGAATTAGAGTATTCTAGTTTGACTAGAATAATATGGGAATAAGCTTAAGTACAAAATGGTTTTTGGACTTTAAGCTTAATGAGAATTTTAGCTAATTGATTTAATGAGATTAATTCAATATGTTACCTTATTGATTTAATAAGATTAATTCAATATGATAACATAAGCTTAATTGAATTAATAAGATTAATTCAATATGATAACATAAGCTTAATTGAATTAATAAGATTAATTCAACATGCATGAATGCCACATAAGAATGCCACATAAGCATGCCACCTAAGCATCCACCTAAGCTAGTTAAGGTGGAAGGAAACAAAATGGTTTTGTCTCCTTAAGTGGCCGCCAAACAAGGAAGCCAAATCCTTTTTGAGTGTGTCTCAATGCAATGGATTGCATTGAATGTGAAGGAGGTGGAAGGGTTTTTCCAACCCTATAAAAGGCTCCATGGAGTGGCCGGCCATAGTGAGTTTTTGGTGTTGTGGTTGTGAGAGAGCTTGGTGGAAGCTTTAGTTGTGTGGGTTTGTGAGTGTAGGCTAGCAAGAAGAGGAGTCTTCTTCTTCCTTTCTCCTTTTCCCTCTCTTCCTCTCCTTTAGGACTTCTCTAGCAAGAAGTAAAGGAGAGCTCTTCTAGTTTTCCTTTTGTGAGACAAGAGCGTGCTCGTGGATACGTATAGAGGCACGCGGACACTTGAACGCATGCAAAGATCCAACAAACCGAAAGGAAAAGCGGGATTGCAAAGGGCACGCAACAAAGGTAGAACTCTCCTATAAGATAGGCTTGGTTTAGAGAAATTTATTTTATACGAGTTTGCTTTCGTATGGATCACTTGGAAGGGATCCTATTTTCCGGATATGCCATTTTGGCATACGAGATTTCTACGGGTATCAGAGCCACTTGCGAAAGATCGTATAAAAATAGGTTTTCTCTATTTTCTATATGATATAGAAGTAGGATAAATTTTATTATGAGTTAATAATTGCATTAGCAATTGTCAAACATAATAAAATATCCAATGTCTTTTAAAAGTTAAAATGACATGGTGCATGGTTATGGCCTAGTCCCAAAAAGTTTGTGATTGTGTGTTGTAATTCTTAATACGGCCTGCGTGTCGTGCCTTTCTCCTAATATTCTTGTTGTAAAATTAGTTTTAGACTCGAATGTAACTCGAGTATTTCTCCTTTTGTAATGTACAAAACAAGGATGGAGGGTCCATTGGAGGATGAGGTTACAAGGAGGAGGTCAACACACAAGACAACCAAAAGGAAGCACTTAGGAGAAGATGCTATCCCTAGGTAGACCAATCAATCTTTTCATTGGCTTGAGAAGATTGTAGAATAAGGGCCATAACCATGACACGCTTAGTTTAATATGTATGTGATGCATGTTAGCTTAATATGTATGTGATGCATGTTAGTTTAGCTTGTATATGATACATGTTTATTTCTTAATAAGTCTAAACGATATGCCTACCAAAGTTGGTACTCACTACTTCCTCGATCATTTGTTATTGGGTTTGCCAAAGCAAAGCACTGCATTTTATCTTGGAGGGGTGCGAGTGGACAATCGTGATGTCCCGCTATCAGTCTTGGTTAAGACTTAATTAAGTTTTTCTTAAATTAGTTAAGAAAGTAGAGGCATATATTAGCTTTGAACATAAGTTTTAAATTAGTTTTGTGTGATTTCCGAACATCAGCTTTGTCTTAGAAGTGGTCGTTGCTCCGATATCCAAGAAGGCCCCTGTGCCTCGCCACAGCCTGGAAGCTGGTTTAGGAATAAAACACTAAACTAATCTAGAACTTAACCAAAGCTATTAAAGAGTTACATCAGATGTAATTGGCAAAAGATTGCCTACCTAATTATACTACGTCTTGGGCGATTAGCCAAAGCTAACTCAAGATGAATTATGATGTGGATCTTTATCCCATATAAATTTATAGCTAAATAGTAGCTATGAGAATTTAGTGGGAGCCTCATTTAATTAAAGGCCTAATTAAATGATTTAGGTATGATACTTAACTTTGCATTTTAATGTTGTAGATCACCATGTCATCTAACACGACACACCCCCTCAACATGCGATCTGTCCTTGAGAAGGACAAGCTCAATGGAGCGAACTTTCTTGACTGGTATAGGAACTTGAGGATTATCCTCAAGCAAGAACGCAAACTGTATGTCCTAGAGCAGTCTACCCCTGAAACACCCGCCCATACGGCCACTCGTGCTGAAAAGGATGCTTATAAGAAGCATCAAGATGACGCATTAGATGTGTCATGTCTTATGCTTGCCACCATGAACTCTGAGCTCCAGAAGCAACATGAGAACATGGATGCCTATGATATGGTTGAGCACTTGAAACAACTATATCAAGGACAAGCTAGGCACGAGCGTTTTGAAGTGTCTGGACAAGCACCACTTATGAATGGTCTCTATGTTCTAGATTTAGATAACCCAATTTATAACGTAAATACCAAACGGTTCAAATCGAATGATTTGAACCAGACATATCTCTGGCACTGTCGCCTAGGTCACATAAATGAAAAACGCATATCCCAACTCCATAAAGATGGATTATTGGACTCATTTGATTTTGAATCATATGAGGTATGCGAGTCTTGTCTTTTAGGAAAGATGACTAAAACTCCATTTAGTGGACATGGCGAGAGAGCGACGGACTTGTTAGGACTCATACATACTGATGTATGTGGCCCTTTCAATGTCGAAGCCAGAGGAGGCTATAAGTACTTTATTACTTTCACTGATGATATGAGTAGATTTGGCTACTTATATTTGATGAGACATAAGTCAGAATCCTTTGAAAAGTTCAAAGAATTCAAGAATGAAGTACAAAACCAACTTGGTAAGCGATTAAGCTACTTCGATCGACGAGGTGGTGAATACCTTAGTCAAGAGTTTCGTGATCACCGGCCGAGTGTGGATAATATCCCAACTCACTAATTGAACACCACCACAATGGAACGATGTATCCGAGAGGAGAAATCGTACTCTATTAGATATGGTACGATCAATGATGAGCCGATCGATCTACCTACTTCCTTTTGGGGTTTAGGCTTTCACACTTAATCGCTGCCCATCAAAAGCCGTAGAAAAGACACCATATACGATATGGACCGGAAGAGTCCCAAAATGTCTTTTATAAAGATTTGGGGTTGTGAAGCTTACGTTAGACGCCAAGTCTCGTGATAAACTAGGACCCAAATCAGATAAGTGTTATTTTGTAGGATATCCCAAGGAGACTAAGGGATATTACTTTTACAATCCCACACTTGGCAAGGTGTTTGTTGCCAGAAATGTTGTCTTTCTAGAAAGGGAATTTATTTCTAGAAATACTAGTGGGAGTAAAATTCATCTTGAAGAAGTTCAAGATGATGATAACACTAAGGCTTCGATGGAAAATGAACAGGAACCACAAAGTGTTGTGGATGAGGAAATTGTTGCCCAAAGAGTTGTGGAACAAACACTGCTCAAGTAGACCAACCTCTTCAGAGATCTAATAGGATCCGTCCACAACCCGAGAGATATTCTTTTCTCTCGACAAGCGGTGAAGTATTGCTTGTCGATCTTGACGAGCCTACATCCTATCAAGAAGCTATGATGAGCCCAGATTCCGAGAAATGGCTAGAGGCCATGAGATCCGAAATGGAATCCATGTACACTAACCAAGTATGGACTTTGGTTGATCCACCTGAAGGGGTAAAACCCATTGGGTGTAAGTGGGTCTTTAAAGTAAAGACTGACATGGATGGTAATAAGCATACCTATAAAGGTAGAATGGTGGCTAAAGGATTCAAACAAATTCATGGTATTGACTATGAAGAAACCTTTTCACCGGGCCATGATGCTTAAATCCATTCGGATCATACTTGCTATTGCACCTACCATGATTATGAGATCCGGCAGATGGATGTCAAAACCGCTCAATGGAAAGCTACTCGAGGATGTGTACATGACACAACCCGAGGGTTTTGAAGATCCAAAGCATCCCGAAAGGTATGCAAACCGCAAAGGTCCATTTATGGACTAAAGCAAGCCTCTCGGTGGAATCTTCGATTCGATGATGCAATCAAAGAGTTTGGTTTCATCAAGAATGAAGATGAGCCTTGTGTCTACAAGAGAAATAGTGGGAGCACAGTTGTATTTCTTGTCTTGTATGTAGATGACATACTTCTCATTGGAAATGATATTCCCTCACTCCAGTCTGTGAAGATGTGGTTAGGGAATTGTTTCTCGATGAAAGACTTAGGTGAAGCTGCCTATATTCTAGGCATCAAGATCTATAGAGATAGATCTAAAAGATTACTTGGCCTAAGTCGAGTACATACATCGATAAAGTGCTAGATCGCTTTGCTATGCAAAATTCAAAGAAAGGGTTTTCGCTTTATCACATGGTGTAAGTCTTTCAAGACTCAATGTCCTCTTCTAAGGAGGAGAGAGATCGCATGGATAAGATCCCTTATGCATCCGCTATAGGGTCTATCATGTACGCCATGCTTTGTACTGCTCGACGCCTCAGATGCTTTGAGCATGACGAGTAGATACTCAATGATCCGTGAAAGTCATCGATAGCAAATAAAAATATTCTAAGTACTTACGAAGAACGAAAGAATATTTCCTAATATTTGAGGCAATGAGGAGCTAATCAGAAGGGTTACAAAGTGATGCAAGCTTCCAAATGCATAAGGATGACTATAGATCGCAATCGGGTACGTGTTTTGCTCGAATGGTGGAGCCGTGAGTCGAAGAGTTCAAAGCAGACACAGCTTGTCGATTCTACAACAGAAGTTTAGTATATTAAAAGATCTCGATGCAAAGAAAGGAGGTCGTTTGGCCCGCAAGTTCATCGCTGAACTTGTGGTAGTTCCTAGCATTGAATATCCAATAGACCACTAATGTGACAACAATGGGGCTATTGCACAGGCAAAGGAACCTCGATCACATCAATGACCAAACACATATCATGCGCGCCCATCTCATTCGAGAGATCATCGATAGAGGAGATGTGAGGATATGCAGAGTACCGACAGAAGCTAACATTGCAGATCCATTGACCAAGGCTTTGGCACAGAGGAAGCATGATGGTCACACTAGGTCACTAGGTATTAGATATCATAGTGATTGGTACTAGTGCTAGTGGGAGATTGTTAGTTATAGCCCTAGAACCAATCATGTGATGGTTGAATAGGGAACATTTTGTATCATATTCTATAAAGGCAAAGGATTGGTTATTATATTTACATCTTGCTTGTGCCAGCTAAATTAAATATAATAATGCCCTAGAAAAGTAGGTTCTTATCTACAGCACATCAATTGACAGAATTGATTATGAGAGGCTGTAGAGAACACTTTCCTAAATGTTCCTAGTCAAGTATTAATATGCAAGGGCAATATTAATACATAAAGACTAGCATGTAGGTCAATTGATGACTTGATCTCACAAGTCATGGATATATGATATCAAGTTGACACATGGGTATATATTAGAGAATATATCCGAATCGACCCGCCATGAGAAAGTTTCATGGATCGTTATATGAGTGTCATAAACTTTCTCATGTGACTATTGGTATGAATAGTCCTCGGACACAAGTCACTACGGTTCCCTACATAAGGAGTTATGTACTTTGGTATCGTCAAACGTCACCCGTAACAGGGTGGACCATAAAGGCGATTACTGGGTATATAACAAATTGTGCGGAGGGATGTGAGTGATGTAGATGGGATCTATCCCTCTCATATGACGAGAGTGATATCGGTGGGCCCCTTGATTGAGTAGAACTACTAAAACGCATGGCCATGCTCGAATGAGTCAATATGAGATATTGAGCTCATTTGTTTGAGTTAGTTTACTCAGGGATCAAGAAACACATAGACTGATCGAGGATGACACGGTCTATGCCTCATTGATCAATCTGATATCAAGGATAGAAGGACACGGTCATATATTATAGTAGTCACGGAAAGGTTAGTCGGATCTTGACTTATCTCGTAACTTGGGTAGCAATGATGCATTGCTAGATGCCGCTCATTGCTTGTGTATCTAAAAGAGTTTAGATCCACTGCCAACGTTATGAGAGCCTATAGGGTCACACACAAAGAGCATGATAATTAGAGGAATTAGAGTATTCTAGTTTGACTAGAATAATATGGGAATAAGCTTAAGTACAAAATGGTTTTTGGACTTTAAGCTTAATGAGAAATTTAGCTAATTTATTTAATGAGATTAATTCAATATGTTACCTTATTGATTTAATAAGATTAATTCAATATGATAACATAAGCTTAATTGAATTAATAAGATTAATTCAATATGATAACATAAGCTTAATTGAATTAATAAGATTAATTCAACATGCATGAATGCCACATAAGAATGCCACATAAGCATGCCACCTAAGCAT
Organism: Wurfbainia villosa; assembly: GCA_025175895.1. Classification (NCBI taxonomy): domain Eukaryota; kingdom Viridiplantae; phylum Streptophyta; class Magnoliopsida; order Zingiberales; family Zingiberaceae; genus Wurfbainia; species Wurfbainia villosa. Next base: position 13,914,378 of record CM045996.1, on the reverse strand, counting down.
CCACCTAAGCTAGTTAAGGTGGAAGGAAACAAAATGGTTTTGTCTCCTTAAGTGGCCGGCCAAACAAGGAAGCCAAATCCTTTTTGAGTGTGTCTCAATGCAATGGATTGCATTGAATGTGAAGGAGGTGGAAGGGTTTTTCCAACCCTATAAAAGGCTCCATGGAGTGGCCGGCCATAGTGAGTTTTTGGTGTTGTGGTTGTGAGAGAGCTTGGTGGAAGCTTTAGTTGTGTGGGTTTGTGAGTGTAGGCTAGCAAGAAGAGGAGTCTTCTTCTTCCTTTCTCCTTTTCCCTCTCTTCCTCTCCTTTAGGGACTTCTCTAGCAAGAAGTAAAGGAGAGCTCTTCTAGTTTTCCTTTTGTGAGACAAGAGCGTGCTCGTGTGGATACGTATAGAGGCACGGACACTTGAACGTGCTAAAGATCCAACAAACCGAAAGGAAAAGCGGGATTGCAAAGGGCACGCAACAAAGGTAGAACTCTCCTATAAGATAGGCTTGGTTTAGAGAAATTTATTTTATACGAGTTTGCTTTCGCATGGATCACTTGGAAGGGATCCTATTTTCCGTTGCGCATATGCCATTTGGCATACGAGATTTCCCTACAGTTACATTTTGGCATCTATGTCAAATGTACTGCAACATCATGATCAAGCCATGCCCACTGCTTATGACATGATGCTCAATCTCAAAGAGCTTTTCGGACACCAGAATCGGGCTGCTAGGCAGGAATCCATGAGGAACTTGATGACGACCACCATGATCGAGGGAACACCCGTGAGGGATCATGTTCGCAAGAAGATGGCTCATTTGAATGAGCTGGAAGTCCTTGGAGCTTAGATTGATGGGGAAACCCAGGTTGATATCATTCTCCAGTCTCTACCTAGGAGTTTTGAGCAGTTTCGCTTGAACTACAACATGAATAAGAGTTTGTATTCTTTGGCGGAGCTTCTGACAGAACTCCAGGCGATAGAGGGGCTATTTCGTCAGAGTGCTTAGGCGTAAGCCATGGTTGCCCAAAAGGTTTCTACTTCTAAGCTGAAAGGCAAGAAGAAGAAGAAACAAGCTGGGTCAAAGTCAGTGGGAGGAACTCAGGGAGGAGTGAAGAAGCCGAAAGGCAAGTGCTTCACTTGTAAGCAGACTGGACACTGAAAGAAGGACTGCCCCAACCAGAAGTAGAACAAAGGTATATCTTTTGGTCTAGTCGTCGAAACATGTTTAGCGGTGTTATCTACCAGCACCTGGTGTGTAGATACGGGAGCCACTGATCATGTCTGCAATACTTTGTAGGGGTTCTAGGAAACCAGATGACTGGGTAAGGGGGAGATTACCGTATACTTGGGCGATGCCACGAAGGTGGCGGCTGTTGCAGTGGGAGATGTTTATTTATCTTTTGAGAAAAATAAAGTTTTGATTCTTAAGAATTGCCTTTACGTACCTTTATTTAGAAAGAATTTAATTTCAGTTTCTAAATTATTTATGGATGGATATTCTATTTCTTTTAATGACAGAGTTGTTATAAAAAGGAATAGGGAGATTATCTGTTTGGGTGCATTGATAGGAAATTTATACACACTTGAACCAAAAGCTCCCATGATGAAAATTGAAGTTAATAACTCATCTTCTAATTCCAATAAGAGAAAAGAACCTTCGAAGATGAACCAAACATACCTTTGGCATCTTAGGCTTGGTCATATTAACCTAAGCAGAATTCAAAGGTTGATAGCAGATGGACCTCTGGGTTCATTAGTGGTGGAAGATTTCCCAACTTGCGAATCTTGCTTGGAGGGTAAAATGACCAAGAGGCCTTTTAAGGCCAAGGGGTATAGAGCCAAAGATATGTTAGAATTGGTTCATTCTGATTTGTGTGGTCCTATGTCTATCCAGGCTAGAGGTGATTTTGAGTATTTCATCTCTTTTATAGATGATTATTCGAGATATGGATACATTTACTTGATGCGCCGCAAGTCTAAATGCTTTGACAAGTTCAAAGAATTCAAGGCTGATGTGGAGAAACGTCAAGGTAAAAGTATCAAGACACTACGATATGATCGTGGTGGTGAGTACCTCTTGGGAGAGTTTACGAATTACTTATCAGAGGCTGGGATTAAATCCCAATTGTCTGCACCGGGCACACCCCAGCAGAATGGTGTAGCAGAGCGAAGGAATAAGACTCTTATGAAGATGGTTAGATCGATGATGAGTTATTCTGAGTTGCCAGATTTGTTCTGGGGATATGCTCTAGATATGGCATTGTATATTCTGAACTTGGTCCCATCTAAATCAGTGCCTTCTACTCCCACAGAATTGTGGACTGGGCGAAAGCCTAGTCTAAGACATATTCGGATTTGGGGGAGTCCATCACATGTGCTGAAGGCAAATGCTGGTAAGTTGGAACCCCATACAGAAGTGCGCATGTTCATTGGCTATTCTAGAGGAACGAAAGGTGGTTTGTTTTATAGTCCTAGAGATCAGAGGGTGATCGTTAGCACGAACGCCAGATTTCTAGAGGAAGATTATGTGATTAACCACAAGCCCATGAGTAAGATTGTTCTAGAGGAATTGAAAGGGGAAGTCACTTCTTCAGTACCACCGGTACAAGAGGATATACCACAAGTCACTGCACCGCGTGTCACAGAGGATACACAGGTGATACCTCATCGTAGTGGGAGCGTTGTGAGACAGCCTGATAGATTCATGTTCTTGGGAGAATCTTCTGATTTGGTCCTTGGCGAACATGAACCTGATCCCTGGACATATGACGAGGCAATCCAAGATAAAGATGCAGTATCTTGGCAAAGTGCAATGAATCCTGAGATTGAATCTATGGATTCAAATCAGGTCTGGGAGGTAGTAGAACCACCCGATGGTGTAAAAACCATTGGATGCAAGTGGATCTACAAAAGAAAGAGAGGAATAGACGGGAAGGTTGAGTCCTTCAAAGCGAGGCTTGTTGCGAAGGGGTATACTCAGAAAGAGGGTATCGATTATGAGAAAACCTTATCGCCAGTGGGCATGCTTAAGTCTATCTGAATTCTCTTATGCATTGTAGCTCATATGGATTATGAGGTGTGGCAGATGGATGTCAAGACAACTCTTCTTAATGGAAGTCTTGAGGAAAACATCTATATGAAGCAACCAGAGGGATTCATTGCAAAGGGAAAATAACATCTTGTGTGTAAGCTTAATCGGTCCATTTATGGATTGAAGCAAGCTTCGAGGTCTTGGAACATCCGCTTTAATTAGGTAATCCAGTCTTATGGATTTATTTAAAGTCTGGATGAGTCTTGTGTATACAAGAGATGTGACGGAAATGTAGTGGTATTTCTTGTACTATACGTAGATGACATTTTGTTAATTGGCAACATTGTCAAGGTGTTATCGGATGTAAGGGTATGGTTGTCCAAACAGTTTGATATGAAGGACTTGGGAGAAGTGGGACACATCCTTGGGATCAAGGTTATAAAGGATCACAGGAAAAGGATGTTGTGCTTATCTCAAACTTTATACATACACACCATTATGGATCGTTTTAGCATGCATAACTCCAAGAAGGGTTTTCTACCTTTCATGCATGGAGTTCCTTTATCTAAAGAGATGTGTCCTAGAACGTTTGAGGAGATAGAGGAGATGAAGGCGGTTCCTTACACTTCGGTAGTAGGAAGCCTCATGTATGCGATGCTATGTACGAGACCAGATATCTGCTTTGTTGTGGGCATGGTCAACAGATATCAGAGTAATCCAGGACAGGGACATTGGATTGCGGTAAAACATATATTGAAGTACCTGAGAAGGACTAGGGATTATATGCTAGTTTACCAGGCAGACCAATTACTCCCTGTGGGTTATACAGATTCCGACATCCAATCAGACAGGGATAACAGTAAGTCTACCTCAGGTTTTGTGTTTACTTTTGGATGTGGAGCCATTGTTTGGAGGAGTGTCAAACAGAAATGCGTGGCAGACTCCACCATGGAAGCTGAGTATGTGGCGGCCTCTGAGGCAGCCAAAGAAGCTGGATGGCTCAGGAACTTCTTGATGAACTTAGATGTGATTCCTAGTTTGCCCAGAACTATCACAATTTATTGTGATAATAGTGGTGCAGTTGCAAACTCGAAGGAACCACGAGCCCATAAGGCAAGTAAACACATAGAGCGCAAGTACCACCTGATACGAGAAATCGTAAAGGAGGTAGAAGTTACTGTCGCCTAGATTGCATCAGAGGATGACCTGGTAGACCCTTTCACTAAGGCCCTTCTAGCGAGAGCTTTGATAGGCATGTAGAGGGAATGGGAATCAGATGTATGGCAGTTTGAGGACAACATAGTCTTTTAGTATAAGTGGGAGATTATTGGGATGTATACTGAAAAGTTTATCTTTTGTATGAACATCTTTATTTTGAAATAAAAATCACATGATCATTTTTTGCATATTTATGGTTATGAATATTGTCTAATACATTACATTATAGATAACATGGTGTGTGGTGTCACACGGGAGATCATATTATCGGCTCCTTGTAAAGTATAAGTATAGGCTCACAACCGAGATGACTTTAGACAAACCATTGGTTTGGTTGTAGTGTGATTTGGTATTGGTTTGTCTTGACCATAGAATCACTCTAGTACACTTTGTGTGTATTGAGCAGGATCGACTTAGAGGTGATTCGATTTATTGCTGACTATATAATTGAATCGGACCTCTGATATTATATTGTACATACTCTTTATCCCGATATAATAACGGACACATATACTTAGTATTCATTTCTTTGATTTACCAATCGGCGAGATTTATAGATTAAATTGATAGGCTCGGTAAGTTGGGAAATGATGTTATTTATATGGTGTGCCATTGATTATAGGAGGAAATCGTGTCCTATATATTAGGATGATGATGTCCCCTTGAGGAACTCATAAGGTTCATCATGTAAACCCTGCAGGTGGACTTGGTCCGACATGATGAAAAGGTTGAGTGGTACTACTCATGGAGTTAGATGTTGATTAATTAATGGTCAGTAAATTAATTAATCGACGGACATTTGTGATCTTAAACACGGGGAGAAAAATATACAAATAATATATGGAGCCCATATTAACTTATGGGGGTTGGTGAGGTTGATCAATGATAATCCTTTAGTGGATTGGATTATCATTAATGGATCGGACTTTATGCGGGCTTGATCCATTGGGTGGCCAAGATCCAACTCCTCCTCATGGTCCCTATTGTAGCCTATTAATACCTCATGAAGCTTAGATCCAATGGATGAAAACAAAACTCTAGATCCAAAGGTTGAGATTAAATCTCTAGATCCGACGGTTGAGATTAAATCCTTAGAACCAATGGTGGAGATTAAAACAAGGCTTATCCCTAACTCTATAAAAGGAGAAGATAGGGTGGGCGGTAAGGAGAATTGGAGAAGGAATAGGATTAGGGTTTGAGAGGCTTAGGGTTTTGGAGGCTTGGGTGGCCACAAATAAGGAAGTTTTTTTCCTTTTCTTCTTCCTCTTCCTAGTTGGCCGGCGCCAAAGGTTTGCTTCCTCTTCCTTTGCCGGCATCCAATCCTCCTCCCCTCTTCTCCTTGGCCGGTGGAAAGAAGTCTAGGGTCTCTTCCCTTAGAGTCTTAGCCGGCGTTCACTCTCCTTGTCCTCCTTCTTGGCCGGCAGCAAGCATCAAGCTTTGAGCTTGGTGGTTGGTTGAAAGAAGGAGAAGTGTTTTGTTTCTTAGTCTTCCTCTTGTTCGGAGCGAGCAAGGAAGGAAAATTAGTGATCTAGGAGCTTCGACTTTTGGTAGATCGTCGCCCACACGACATCCAAAAGGTGGAAGGACATACAATAGAAGATCGAGAGGTATATTGATTGTCTATTTTCTTTTGAAACATGTCTATAATTGATTTTCAATTATATATGCATGTAGCATTCTATTTTTATGGCTAAAATAACTTGGACTCGAATATAAACACAAAAGCCGGTGATCTGTACATCGTCTATTCCACAGCTATTCGTAGAATAGAGGTTGGTGGCTTGAACAACAAGTTTGTTCAAGTGACCACTCTAATCGAATAACACGATGATGAAACGGTTGCTTGGGTGATCCCTTTTGTCTAGGATTAAATTTTTTTAATCCGGGGACATCGATGGGATTGCCATGAACAAGCGACCGAGTTGAAGTGGGAAGCGAAGTTTCCTCCCTTCAAGAACAAGCACTTATTTCTAGAGATCGATAACGATCGTATCCATTTTGATTTTTCACATCGTAGAAGTTCATATAACTATGAGGACTTTCTTTGCAAGAAGGCACATTTAGTAAAGAATGCAGGAAAAAGGAAGCAGAGGTACTCTGGGCAAGACTTGATTGAACTATGGGGTGGGGTTAGTAGAATGGATCAACTTGATGATTATTACCCCGGACAAAATAAAGGTGCGGAATTTGAACAAGGATGAGGAAAACGAAAGAAGGGGTCGAGATAATGACCTTAAACAAGCGCTTCTTGGGAGGCAACCCAAGTTTATTTAGTTTTATTTTCATTTATTTCAGTCCTTAGGATTTGAATTTTTGCTAATTATAGTTTTTTTAGTGTTTTTAGGATTTGACAGAACTACCGAGCGAAAAGACATTAATTCGGAGCAGCCATAGTAAGGAACAAGGGCAACCATGTGATTTTCACACGACCGTGCCTTGAGGATAGAATGAAACACGGCGGGGCGTGTTACTTAGGGTAGACTGTGTGTCATAATAGGGTTTTCCAAAGAGACACATGACCAACCTTGTGAAGTTCACATGGCCGTGCCTTTTTCCTAGATAATTCTGAATGCTAGCCACAATGGGACACACAGCCGACCGTGCGAATTTCACACGGTCATGTCACACCCTTTTAAAAGTGCAAATGTCGTGTTGTTTCCTCAAATCCGTTGTGTGTTTGAGTTTTCAAGCTCTAGCCCACGTTCCTTTTTCATTCCAAACACCAAGAGCTCTCCCTCAACCATCTTTTTCAGCCAAGAAGCTCTCCACAAGTGAGAATGAAGAGGACAAAGCATGCTGCAACTTCATCTTCCTCCTCAATGCCAAGGACCAAGGGGCGAGAAAAGCAACAAGCTATGGAGCAAGGTAACGCTCCTTTAATATTTTTATTTCATGATGATACTCATAAATCTCATTTTGATATGCTATCAACTCGTAGAATAGTAGCAACAAGGTACATAGATAACCCCTCTTAGAAACCCTAGGTATTTTGAATGATGTGCAATGGTTATTCCACAATGTAGGCTGGGAAGATTCAATGGGAATTAGATGCTCGACCTACCCTAGGGTTGTATTAGAATTTTTTAGCTCGGTGGATGCGGAAATTTTGTCGGGCATGGATAGTGAAGAAAGGAAGATAACATTTAGGTTGTTTAATAAAGGGCATGAATGGATTCTTCACCAATGAAATCTTTGTTTTGGATTACATCATGGGAGAGAGAGGAGAACACCTAAGGATTTTAATGCAAGATCATTTTTATTTGGATTGACTGGAGAAACCTCATATGACCCCCCTAGGGATAAGGCATCTCGATTACAAAATCCAATTTTTCGATACATCCATTACTTTATGGCAAGCACAATTTTTTGAAGAGAAGAGAGTGATGGAGTGGTGAGAGCGAGTGAATTATTATGTTTATGGAATATGTTGGAAGGTAATAATTCGGTGTGAAGGGTGTGGATCCGATGCATCGCTTCCCACCTCGGTCGCTTGTGCATGGCGATCCCATCTAGGACCCCGGATTAAAAAAATTAATCCTTGACGAAGAGGGATTACCCAAGCAACCAATCCATCATCGTGCTATTCGATTAGAGTGGTCACTTGAACAAACTTGTTGTTCAAGCAACCTACCTCTTTTCTTCGATTAACCGCGGAATAGACGATGTACGGATCGCCGGTTTTTGTGTTTATCTTCGGGGTCCAAGTAAATTAGCCACATGCAATTAATTACATCATACAAAGAAACAAAAGGAAACTAAAACAAGAATTATACCTCTTGTTTACCTCAAGGTCTTCTATTGTATGTCCTATCCTCCTCTTGGACGTTGTATGGGCAACGATCCTCCAAGAATTATACCTCTTGTTTACCTCGAGGTCCTTTTGTTAGTGAAAGCCCTAGAGCCAATCATGTGATGATTGTTGTATGGACTTTATTGTATCATATTCCTATTTATAAAGGCATGGTTATTATATTTACTTGTATTGGTGCCAAATAACTAAATATAATAATGTCCTTGAGTAGTAGGTTCTTATCTATATCAATCGATTGGTTGAATCGATAATGAGATGATATAGAGAACACTACTCTTAATCATTCCTAGTCGAGTATTAACATTCAGGGACAATGTTAATGCGTAGAGACTAGCATGTAGGTCAACAAGATGACTTGATCTCACAAGTCATGGATATGAGATATCAAGTTGACACATGGGTATGCATTGGAGAATGTATACTGAATGACCCGCCATGAGAAAGTATCATGGATCGTTATATGAGTGTCATATACTTTCTCATGTGGCTATTAGTATGACTATTAGTCCTTAGACCTGAAGTCACCATGGTTCCCTACATAACGAGTTGCATACTTTGGCTTCGTCAAACGTCACCCGTAAATAGGTGGACTATAAAGGCGATTACTGGGTATGTAACGAATTATGCGGAGGGATGTGAGTGATGTAGATGGGATCTATCCCTCCTATATGACGGGGGTGACATCGATATTCTTGATAGAGTGAGACCACAAAGTGCATGGCCATGCCCAAATGAGTCAATATGAGATATTGAGCTTATTTGATTAGAGTGAGTCTACTTGGAGTTCAAGATTTAGATTGTACCGAGGATGACACGGTCTATGCCTCGATTGGTCAATCTAGATGTCAAGGATAGAGGGACATTGTCACATATTGTGAGAGTCACAATTAGTAGTCACAAAGGTGATGTTGGAGCTCAACATTCTTGTAACTTGGGTAGCAATGATGTGTTGCTAGATACCGCTCATTGCTTATGTTCCTAAATCGGTTTAGGGACATTGCCAACGTTACAAGAACCTATAGGGTCACACACATAAGGGCAATTAGATGGAGATTAGGTTCATATGATGAACCATGAGGATTAGGTTCATGGGATGAACCAAATTGGATTAAGAGTAATCCAAATTAGACTAATTGAGTTAGACTCAAGTTGATTCAAGTGTTGAATGAGTCTAATTTAGATTTGATTCATCAAATCAATTTAAATTAAATGAATAGAGATTCATTAAATTAAATTGACTTGAATCAAATGGTTGGATTTGATCAACCATGGGAGATAAGAGGTCAAGTTTGACTTGACTTGAGAGGGAAGATGAAAGGTCAAGTTTGACTTGACCAAATGCCATGTCATGATGATGACTTGGCATGGCCAGCCAATGATGATATTCCACATCATCATGGACACATCATGGGGTGACACCTCATGAGGGAGACCAAGAGCCATTGGCTCTTGGAGTTACATGCATGCATGTAACCCCCTTATAGTGGGTTATGGATGATGTGAAGTTAAGTTGTGTAACTTCATCTTCTTCCTTCTCTCTTCCCTCAAGCTCTCTCTTCCTCATCTAGCCATGAACGTACAAGGGGTGCTAGCACACTCTAGGATGCTTTTCTCCACCTATTGCTTGTGTGGATACCGATAGAGGAGTGTACACTTGACACTCTCGAGTTCTGGCGAACCTTTTGGACGAGCGGGATAAGCGAAGGGCGTTGCTACAAGGGTAACACTCTCACCTTCTAGATCTAAGGAAGATCTAGGGTTTTTTTTATATAAACACATACATGTTTTGTTTTAATACATCTTCGCACGGATCCGTGGCCGGGGCTTCCGAGGTTTCCGCAACGCAAAAAGCGGTTTTTGTGGGTCGGAAAAACCCAACAGTGGTATCAGAGCCACGTGCGAAGCATGTATGTGTTTCGTTTTTGTAGTTTTTATATTAGATATAAAAATTACAGATTTATATGTTTCTGTAAATTTTCTTATTTTATAGAATTTTTGGGTATTTTTCTCGTAGAGTCGAAGCAATGAGTGTTGGGACACTCGTAGGCTTCAACCGTCGAAAAAAACTCTCCGAATCGGCGAGTTCTCGCTTTAGGTTTTTGGGACAGCGACTTAAGTCGCTGTAAGATCATTGTAGGGACACTCGCGAAGTTTATTTTGCGAGTAGGGGCGCTGCCCCTATCCCCGAAAGGGGCCATGTCCCGCGATCGCGCCCGGAAACCGCTTAGCGGGACCGTTACGGAGAGTTGACTCATAAATTCGAAATAAATTAGGAAAAATTATAGAAATTTCTGTAAAAATACATAATTTAGAATTATGTATAATTCTGTGATTGTCATGGCCCAATGACCCCAATTTGATTGAATAAGTGTGTTGTAATTCATAATACGGCCTGCGTGCCGTTTTGTGGTTGTGCGTGTTGTAAAGTGTTTGCGACCTGCGCGTCGCACCTCTTCTTTTAATATTCTAGTTGTAAATAGTTTTAGACTCGAATGTAACTCGAGTTTCATATTTGTAATGTACAAAATGGAGCGGTGGAAAGTCCACTCGAAGACGAGATTACGAGAAGGGTGACGACGACACATGGCGGTCAAAGGAAGCGCTTGGAGAAGCCGCTAGCCTTAGGTTGACCGTCCGATCTTCTCATTGGCTTGAGAAGATCGTAGTAGGGCCATGACTATATCACATTTAATGATATATATATATGTTGATATATATATATGTATATTTAATTGATTTTGCTTGTATGTATGTGATGCATGCTAGTAGAAAAATGTTTGTATGTATATGATGCATGCTAGGTTAATTTTCTTGTATGTATATGATGCATGATAGAATAATTAATGTATGTATATGATGCATGCTAATATAGGATAATAAAGGCCTAAATGCGTATAAGATACACATTACGATTAGATTAGATCATAATCGAATCAACTCGAAAATGCCTACCGAGCCTTGAATCACTACCTCGATCATTTGTTGTTGTTGAATCTGCCAAAGCAGAGCAACGCATATTATCTTGGTAGGGTGTGGAGGGACAATCTTGGTCCCGCCTATCACGACTCGGGTTAGAGTAAGCTCAATTAGATTGAGCAAAACTAGTTAACTCAATTGGATCGAGTAGAACTATAGGCATATTCCAATCGTTGGAAAGATAGGTTAAGATCGCATTTACACTAAATCTTGGGCGATTTAGCCAAAGCTAACTCAAGGTCTTTTGTAAATGTGGGTCTTAATCCTATAAACAAGAGTTGCATAGAGATGTAATCGGTAATGTGTTACCCACCGATCGTACTAAGTCTTGGGCGATTTAGCCAAAGCTAACTCAAGGCTTAGTATGATGTGGATCTTGTCCCGCAAGAATTATAGCTAGTTTGTATGAATCTAGTAATGTGGTTTGACCACATCAATAACTCGATTCTACAAAATTCCTATAATTCAGTGGGAGCATCATTTGATTAAAGTCCTAATTAAATGATAAAAGGAATATGATATTAATTCTCTGCATTGTATGTTGTAGATAACTATGTCGACAAACACGAACACTCTCTCTCTGCGTTCTGTCCTTGAGAAGGACAAGCTCAATGGAGCAAATTTCCTAGACTGGTACAGGAACCTGAGAATTGTTCTCACCCAAGAAAGGAAGTTGTATGTCCTGGAGCAGCCCATTCTGGAGGCACCTCCTGCCACTGCCTCGCGAGCTGACAAAGATGCTTACAAGAAGCATCAAGATGATGCATTAGATGTGTCATGTCTTATGCTTGCGACCATGAACTCTGAGCTTCAGAAGCAACACGAGTTCATGAATTCTTATGATATGGTTGGACATCTTCGTCAACTATATCAAGGACAAGCTAGGCATGAGAGATATGAAGTCTCTAAGGCATTATTTGGGTCCAAAATGCAAGAAGGGACTCCCGTAGGTACATATGTACTCAAGATGATTGGGTACGTAGAAAACCTACAAAGGCTGGGATTCCCACTTGGCCAAGAGCTGGCCACTGACCTGATCTTGCAATCTTTGCCACAAGCCTTCAATCAATTTGTCATGAATTATAACATGAATGAAATTGATAAGTCATTGCCTGAAATGCTCAGCATGTTGAGAACTGCTGAGCTTAACCTTAAGAAGGGAAAATCTGACACCATTTTGATGGTGCAAAAGAAGAAAGGCAAGGGCAAGCCTAAAGGTAAGGGAAAGTCCCAAGCCAAGGGCAAAGGCAAAGAACTTAAACCCAAAGGAGGGGTAGCCAAGGAAGGGGCTTGCTTCTACTGCAAGGAAGCAGGACACTGGAAGCGTAACTGCAAGGCATACCTGGAAGATCTTAAGAAGAAAAGAAGTGAGACTTCTACTTCAGGTATAAATGTTATAGAAGTCAATCTATCTATTTCTTCATCATGGGTATTAGATACCGGATGTGCATCTCACATTTGTACCAATGTGCAGGCGCTGAGAAATAGCAGGGTATTGACAAAGGGCGAGGTGGACCAACGAGTAGGCAATGGAGCAAGGGTTGCTGCTGTTGCTGTAGGAACTTATGATCTATCTTTACCCTCTGGGCTTGTACTAGAATTAGATAAATGTTGTTATGTGCCTGCTTTAACTAAGAACATCATTTCAGTTTCTTGTTTGGACAAGAAAGTATTTTCATTTATAATAAAGAACAAATGTTGTTCAGTTTATTTAAATGATATGTTCTATTGTAGTGCACCTCTAATGAACGGACTCTACTTTCTAGACTTAGAGAGCCCTATCTATAACATAAGTACCAAGAGGTTCAAGTCAAATGAGTTGAACCAAACCTATCTCTGGCATTGTCGCTTAGGTCACATAAATGAGAGTCGCTTATCTCAGCTCCATAAGGATGGGCTGCTAGACTCATTTGATTTTGAATCATATGAGACATGCGAGTCTTGCCTTTTAGGCAAGATGACCAAGACTCCCTTTAGTGGACATAGCGAAAGAGCAACAGATTTGTTAGGACTTATACATAGTGATGTATGTGGACCTTTCAATGTTGCTGCTAGAGGTGGTTACAGGTACTTCATTACATTTACTGATGACTTCAGTAGATATGGTTATGTGTATCTTATGACACATAAATCTGAATCCTTTGAAAAGTTCAAAGAATTCAAGAATGAAGTACAAAACCAGCTTGGCAAGAGTATTAAGAAACTTCGATCAGATCGAGGTGGTGAATACCTTAGCCATGAGTTTCGTGACTATCTAGCTGAGTGTGGAATTCTATCCCAACTCACTCCTCCTGGAACACCACAGTGGAATGGTGTATCCGAAAGGAGGAATCGTACCCTATTGGATATGGTACGATCTATGATGAGTCACACAGATCTTCCTATATCCTTTTGGGGATATGCTCTGACAGCAGCCTTTACCCTTAACCGTGTACCATCCAAGGCTGTGGTAAAGACACCATATACGATATGGACAGGGAAAAATCCCAAGATGTCTTTTATGAGGATTTAGGGTTGTGAGGCTTACGTTCGACGTCAAGTCTCAGACAAACTGGGACCCAAATCCGATAGGTGCTATTTTGTTGGATATCCCAAGGATACAAAGGGATATTACTTCTACATTCCCAGTCAGCACAAAGTGTTTGTGGCAAAGACTGGGGTTTTTCTAGAAAGGGATTTTGTTTCTAGAAAAACTAGTGGGAGTACCTTCGATCTTGAAGAAATTCAAGATAAGGACCATAGCACTGAGGCCTTGATGGAGGTTGAACAGGAACCATAAAGTGTTGTGGGTGATGAGGTTGTTGCACAAAGAGTTGTGGAACAACCACCTGTTCAAGTAGACCTACCTCTTCGCAGGTCTGATAGGGTACTGTTAGGGCAATCTCTTGCCGTGATATGGTTTTGATGGTGTGGCAAAGGGTTTAAGTTAGTGTGTTATGTTTATTTGATATGTGCGTTGAAGTCGTGCAGGACTTAGTAATTCGCACATGGAGCCGTGGCGAGTTTCACATCTCATGACTCGTGCCTTGAGTCGGTGAAGGATAGCTTTGCGGAAGCCGTGCGCTTGGAGCATCCGAGGGACCGCCGGACGAGAAGCTTGGAGTGAAGCCGGAGGAAGTAGACTTCGAGGCAAGAGACGCGAAGGAGCATTGCAGAGCGGCGCTGATGTCGCCGAGGGACGGGCCGAACGAAGAGAACTTCGGGCGCGGCGAGGACTCCGAGAAATGAGAGGAGCGATTGTAACCCGGGAAGGGTAGTTTAGGTGAAATGGCCATTGGCCAAGTGTCGGATGGGTTTTTCGACACCGCCGACCGCTAGGCCATGTCATGGCATCGCCTCGAGTCGAGTGTAGCTCGACCGGTATACGATCGACCGAGGTTTGTGCCGATCGCATACGTTACGATCGCTAAAAGACCGATCACGGCGCAATGACCGTCAATAGGGTTTTGGTCGCCGTAGCCGATCGGCCGATCCGACACGGGTCGCCGATCGTGGTGAGGTCCAGAATGATCGCTAAGAGTTCCGCTTGGACAACAACGGCCGGATCCGACGTGTTCGAGGCCGCTAGACGCAATCGCCGCTATGGCGGCAATGATCGATGGCGGCCAACGGGAAGAATTTAGCACTCTCTATAAAAAGAGAGGGTGTGAGCCTTTGAGAGGCTAATGCTTAAGTTCCAAACAATCTTCCTAGTGCCCCACAAGCTCTAAACTCTTCTTACTCTCTTTTACTCCATTCTATTTGTAAGAAGAGTGATCTTGATTGTAAAGGTTACCTCCACCTAGCTTGGTGCAAAGGAGAGACCATTTAGTGGATTGGTTGGCGGAGTGATTCACCGTGGACGAATCGGACCGTGGATTAGCGGCGTAGCCGTTAACCACGTTATATCTTGGTGTTTGTATTGCTTGTTTCTATTTTGCTTGTCTTTATTTATATTTGTATATTCCGCTTGCGCTAACGCTTTGTAGACGAGCAAAATACCGCTATCCAAACGTAAAAGGGCTATTCACCCCCTCTAGCCGCGCCATCCGATCTCTACAAGTGGTATCAGAGCAGAGGTTGCTTGTCACCGACTAACCGCCGCAACAAGCCCTACATCAAAATGGCCGCTCCAACATCCATCCTCCAAAGTTTGAAGGAGAATTCGCTGGTGGAAGAAGCGAATGGAGGTATTTTTCAAACGGATTTTGATATAATGATTACAATGGAATCCGCTTTCGCTTTTGCCTAGGGATGAAGAGGGGAAGCCAATAGAGAAATCTAGGTGGACCAAGAGGCAAAGAGAGGAGCACCTTGCAAACTCCAAAGCCAAGCACCATCTCTACAATGTGCTCCTCAACAAGAGATCAACCGGATCGAGAATGCTAGCGCCAAAGGAGATGTGGGAGAAGCTTATAGAACTCCATGAAGGCACATCCGAGGCCAAGCTAGCAAGGAGAGACCTCCTCCGCCTCCCAACTATCCAATATAAAACTAGAAAAGGGAGAAAAGGTAACCTCACTACACTCTAGGTTTAAAGAAATTTTAATTGGGCTAATGCGTAGGTGAGAGAAGCTATCAAACCGGACATGCTCATGAAGGCCATAGATGCCTTTCCCGGTCCTCAAAGTGGAGCTCCATGGTGGACTCTTTCTACATCTCCAAGAATTTAGAAGTGAGCACTTTGGAGGAGTTCTTCTCAACAGAAACGAGGCTTGAAGGAATTCAAGAAGAGCCAAGAATTCAACCTCAAGAGGAGTAGCATTGTTGGCAAACAAGGGGAAGAAGAAGATAGAGATCCCCTCCTCCTCCGATGATGAAGCGTCTTCCTCCTCCATGGATAGCACGGAAGAAGCCTACATGGTAAGGAAGGTAAGACGTGCATTTAAGAATTTTAGATTTGATAAATCTAATGATAGGAATAGAAGACCAAGGGGGAAGGTGATATGCTACAATTGCCAAGGAGAGGGACACATAAGGGACAATTGTCCTCTCCTAAACAAGAGCAAGGAAGAGAGGAAAAAGAAAGAAGAAAAGAAGAAGAAAAAGGGGAGCAAGAAAAAGAAGGAAGAGGAGAAGAAGACAAAAGAAAAGGGGAAGGCCAAAGCATTCAAGGCCAAGACATGGGATGATCCTTCCTCATCCTCCTCCTCATCATCGGATGAGGAGAATGCCTTTGTCGCCAATTTGGCCTTGATGGCCTTTGACGACTTGGATTGCTCCTCCTCCAAAAATGAAGGATCAAGCACAAGAGGAGAGCTCAAGTGAAGGGGAGCCTCCTCACATCATCATCCTCCTCATCATCCAAGAAGAAGAAGAGGACATGGAAACTATGGTAACAAAGCCTCTCCTAGTAAAATAGTTTCTATGATTTCTAGTTTAACTAGGGATTTGTTTAGAGCAAAGAAGAAAAATAAATGCATGCTAGATCAAATTAAGGCATTAGAAAATAAGTTAGAAAATGCATGCTTAAATAATAATGATACTTCTTCTTGCCATGATGATGCATGCTCACATGATAATTATGTGCCTTTAGATGTTAGTGATGCATGCATAGAAGAAAATAGGGCATTAAGGGAAAAGGTAGATTATTTAACCAAAGCCCTAGGAAAATTCACAATTGGCTCCAACACCTTGAATATGATCATAGGGAGCCAAAGGGCAAGTTTTAACAAGAAAGGCCTAGGATATAAAGAGAAGAAAATGAGAAGGCCTATAGATGCCTAATAGCTAGGGGACAAGACAAAAACAAAGTAATAGCTAAGAAATGGATCCCCAAGGAATTTCTAGTGAACCCCATAGGTAAAAATCTATTTTGGGTTCCAAAATCCATCCTTAAGGGTTAGAAAACCCCTAGGGTAGTCAACCATATGAACTTGACCTATATCATATTTTGGTTGACTTAGGATGACGGGACAACATTTTTAGATAGTGTTGGGTGATGATAACGTGACCATAAAAGGTAATAATGCTTAAATCATGATGATTAATGTAATTTCTATGCATATGTGTAATCATGGTTTATGATTTTGATATTGAGCACATCATCATGAGAAATAGGTTTAAATCATGCTTTAGGAGACACTTTACTTATTATCATCATATAATGCCTAATGCATGGTTATAATTTGATGAAAACATGTATTTCATGATCATAATGTGAAATTAAATCATATATATCATTATGATCATGTAGGTTGTTAGGTTGATACTTAACCATGATAGAATTGCTTGAATATATTGGTTAAGTATATATATACAAATACCCCCCTAGGATGCATCTCACACTCACTATAGGCTAACTTGATTGCAAACTTAGCATGGGTGAGATGTTAGGATGATACAAATGTCCACTAATGCCTATGGCATTTAGATGGTCATTTAAAGTATCAAAATATCAATAATAGACCAATCATGGGGAAGGCTTATGTTTAATTAATAGACATATTGCCCAAAGATCATGGTTGGATATTTCTAATGTTTTCAAAACAATTTCTTACCTTAAAATACATGTATTCATGTTTTGAAACAATTGGATGCAAAACTAGGTAGCTAACTTGATACTAACATGCAAAAAACTAGTGGTTTTTCAAGTGTTTGGATTTTTGGCAAATCTTGTAAAATATAATGATTTTTCATGAAAACTATTTTTCCTTGATAGATATACTTAAGAGAAATATGTTCCTCGAATTTCATGATTTTAGAATTTTCGGAATTTTTAATGCATTTCGAATTTCATCAAAATCGAAATTCGGCTTCTTTGTGCCCGATCATATGCCATGCGATAGCATTGGTGGCCTGTAAATCAGAACATTGAAGGCCGAATTCAGTTTGTAAACCTCCAACAAGTGATAGAAATATACTTGATGCCATCAACAAGTGGTAACCAATTTTAAATCAACTTGACATATTTTTCCTCCATTATAATTGATGCCATGAGCTTATAACTTAGTGTTAATCTTTTTGATGGTGTCAAAGGGGGAGAAATAAGTATGTTTAAGTTAATCACATTAGGGGGAGAAATATATGTAGGGGGAGAAATATATTGTAGGGGGAGAAATATATGATAGGGGGAGAAAATTTGCATGGAGAGTTTCATGGATTAAGGGGGAATTGCATTGTTATATCATGTTTATCTTTACATGCTTTCTTACCTTAGAATTTATATCAAATGTTTTTACCTAACTTAAACGGATTGCCACACATCAAAAAGGGGGAGATTGTTAGGGCAATCTCTTGCCGTGATATGGTTTTGATGGTGTGGCAAAGGGTTTAAGTTAGTGTGTTATGTTTATTTGATATGTGCGTTGAAGTCGTGCAGGACTTAGTAATTCGCACATGGAGCCGTGGCGAGTTTCACATCTCATGACTCGTGCCTTGAGTCGGTGAAGGATAGCTTTGCGGAAGCCGTGCGCTTGGAGCATCCGAGGGACCGCCGGACGAGAAGCTTGGAGTGAAGCCGGAGGAAGTAGACTTCGAGGCAAGAGACGCGAAGGAGCATTGCGGAGCCGTCGCGTCGCCGAGGGACGCGAGAAGAAGAACTTCAAGGCGAGGGACTCCGAAATGAGAGTGAGCGATTGTAACCCGGGAAGGGTAGCTCTTAGGTGAAACTCGCCATTTGGCCAAGTGTCGGATGGGTTTTCGACACCGCCGATCGCCATGTCATGGCAATGATCGCTCAGTCGAGTGTAGCTCGACCGTATACGATCGATCGGTTTGTGGCGCGATCGCTGCCATCGCTAGCGGCCGATCAAGCTAAGATTAGCAGCCGATCAAGGCGCAATCGATCGTCAATAGGGTTTCGCAGAACCGCCAGCCGATCAAGGCCGATCGACTACGAAGTCGCGATCGTGAGTGAGGTCCAGTGATCTAAGAGTTCCGTTGGACAACAACGGCGCATCCGACGCGTGTTCGAGGCCGCTAGGTACGGGCGAATGATCGCCATGGGCGTGATCAATGATCGATGGCGCTAACGGAAGAAGTTAGCCCTCTCTATAAAAATAGAGGGTGTGAGCCTTTGAGAGGCTAATGCTTAAGTTCCAAACAATCTTCCTAGTGCCCCACAAGCTCTAAACTCTTCTTACTCGCTTTTACTCCATTCTATTTGTAAGAAGAGTGATCTTGATTGTAAAGGTTACCTCCACCTAGCTTGGTGCAAAGGAGAGACCATTTAGTGGATTGGTTGAGCGGAGTGATTCACCGAGGACGAATCGGGGACCGTGGATTAGCGGCGTAGCCGTGAACCACGTTATATCTTGGTGTTTGTATTGCTTGTTTCTATTTTGCTTGTCTTTATTTATATTTGTATATTCCGCTTGCGCTAACATTTTGTAGACGAGCAAAATACCGCCATCCAAACGAAAAGGGCTATTCACCCCCCTCTAGCCGGCCATCCGATCTCTCACAGGTACGTCGTCAGCCTGAGAGATACTCATTTCTCTTGTCTGACCATGATGACGTTATGCTCATTGAGAATGAGCCTACCTCCTATCAGGAAGCTGTGATGAGCCCAGATTCTGAGAAATGGCTAGACGCCATGAGATCCGAGATGGAATCCATGTACACTAACCAAGTATGGACTTTGGTTGATCCACCTGAAGGGGTCAAACCCATTGGGTGTAAGTGGGTCTTTAGGAGAAAGAATGACATGGATGGACTTGCGCATACCTATAAGGGCCGATTGGTGGCTAAAGGTTTCAAGCAAATTCATGGTATTGACTATGATGAAACCTTTTCTCCAGTGGCGATGTTTAAGTCCATTCGGATCTTGCTTTCTATTGCAGCATACCACGATTATGAGATCTGGCAGATGGATGTCAAAACCGTGCTTCAATGGAAACTTACTCGAGGATGTGTACATGACACAACCCGAGGGTTTTGTAGATCCACAAAGATATCGGGAAGGTATGCAAGCCGCAAAGGTCCATTTATGGGCTAAAGCAAGCTTCTGAGTCGGAATCTTCGATTCGATGATGCGATCAAACAGCTTGGTTTCATCAAGAATGAAGATGAACCCCGTGGTCTACAAGAGGGTTAATGGGAACACAGCTTGTGTTCCTTGTATTGTATGTGGATGACATACTACTCATTGGGAATGACATCCCTTCGCTACACGTGAAGACTCGGCCGGGACGGCTTCTCAACGAAGGACTTAGTGAAGCAACCAGATTCTAGGCATCAAGATCTATAGAGATAGATCTAAGAGATTGCTTGGCCTAAGTCGAGTACATACATCGACACGTATTACTGGTTTGCCATGCGTAATTCCAAGAAAGGACTTCGCCGATGTCACATGGTGTGAGTCTTTCAAGACTCAAAGTCCTCTTCTAGAGAGGAGAGAGACCGCATGGATAAGATCCCTTACGATCCGCTATAGGATCTATCATGTACGCTTTGTGTACTGCCCCGATGTCTCAGATGCTTTGAGCATGACGAGTAGATACCACTGATCCGTGAGCGCCATCGATAGTAGCCAAGAATATTCTAAGTACTTGAGAAGGACTAAAGAATATTTCTGATATTTGAGGCGATGAGGAGCTAGTCAGAAGGGTTACGTGATGCGACTTGGCCCGGCCGACCGGGATGATTATAGATCGTAGTCAGGGTTCATGTTTTGCTTGAATGGTGGCGCTGTGAGCTGGAATAGTTCCAAGCAGAACACAGTTGCTGATTCTACAACAGAGGCCGAATATATCGGTGCTTCCATCTTATTCGAGAGATTATCGATAGAGGAGATGTGAAGATTTGCAGAGTACCCATAGAGGCTAACATCGCAGATCCCTTGACCAAGGCTTTGGCACAGAAAAAGCATGATGGTCACACTAGGTAATTGGGTATTAGATACTACGGTGATTGGCACTAGTGCAAGTGAGAGATTGTTAGTGAAAGCCCTAGAGCCAATCATGTGATGATTGTTGTATGAACTTTATTGTATCATATTCCTATTTATAAAGGCATGGTTATTATATTTACTTGTATTGGTGCCAAATAACTAAATATAATAATGTCATTGAGTAGTAGGTTCTTATCTATATCAATCGATTGGTTGAATCGATAATGAGATGATATAGAGAACACTACTCTTAATCATTCCTAGTCGAGTATTAACATTCAGGGACAATGTTAATGCATAGAGACTAGCATGTAGGTCAACAAGATGACTTGATCTCACAAGTCATGGATATGAGATATCAAGTTGACACATGGGTATGCATTGGAGAATGTATACTGAATGACCCGCCATGAGAAAGTATCATGGATCGTTATATGAGTGTCATATACTTTCTCATGTGGCTATTAGTATGACTATTAGTCCTTAGACCTGAAGTCACCATGGTTCCCTACATAACGAGTTGCATACTTTGGCTTCGTCAAACGTTACCCGTAAATGGGTGGACTATAAAGGCGATTACTGGGTATGTAACGAATTATGCGGAGGGATGTGAGTGATGTAGATGGGATCTATCCCTCCTATATGACGGGGGTGACATCGATATTCTTGATAGAGTGAGACCACAAAGTGCATGGCCATGCCCAAATGAGTCAATATGAGATATTGAGCTCATTTGATTAGAGTGAGTCTACTTGGAGTTCAAGATTTAGATTGTACCGAGGATGACACGGTCTATGCCTCGATTGGTCAATCTAGATGTCAAGGATAGAGGGACATTGTCACATATTGTGAGAGTCACAATTAGTAGTCACAAAGGTGATGTTGGAGCTCAACATTCTTGTAACTTGGGTAGCAATGATGTGTTGCTAGATACCGCTCATTGCTTATGTTCCTAAATCGGTTTAGGGACATTGCCAAGCGTTACAAGAACCTATAGTCACACACATAAGAGCAATTAGATGGAGATTAGGTTCATATGATGAACCATGAGGATTAGGTTCATGGGATGAACCAAATTGGATTAAGAGTAATCCAAATTAGACTAATTGAGTTAGACTCAAGTTGATTCAAGTGTTGAATGAGTCTAATTTAGATTTGATTCATCAAATCAATTTAAATTAAATGAATAGAGATTCATTAAATTAAATTAACTTGAATCAAATGGTTGGATTTGATCAACCATGGGAGATAAGAGGTCAAGTTTGACTTGACTTGAGAGGGAAGATGAAAGGTCAAGTTTGACTTGACCAAATGCCATGTCATGATGATGACTTGGCATGGCCAGCCAATGATGATATTCCACATCATCATGGACACATCATGGGGTGCCACCTCATGAGGGAGACCAAGAGCCATTGGCTCTTGGAGTTACATGCATGCATGTAACCCCCTTATAGTGGGTTATGGATGATGTGAAGTTAAGTTGTGTAACTTCATCTTCTTCCTTCTCTCTTCCCTCAAGCTCTCTCTTCCTCATCTAGCCATGAACGTCCAAGGGGTGCTAGCACACTCTAGGATGCTTTTCTCCACCTATTGCTTGTGTGGATACCGATAGAGGAGTGTACACTTGACACTCTCGAGTTCCGGCGAACCTTTTGGATGAGCGGGATAAGCGAAGGGCGTTGCTACAAGGGTAACACTCTCACCTTCTAGATCTAAGGTAGATCTAGGGTTTTTTTATATAAACACATACATGTTTTGTTTTAATACATCTTCGCACGGATCCGTGGCCGGGGCTTTCGAGGTTTCCGCAACGCAAAAAGCGGTTTTTGTGGGTCGGAAAAACCCAACACCTTTCCTTGTTCGTTCCGAACAAATGAAGATAATAAGCTCCCTTCTTCTCCATTATAGTTCCGGACACAATCCCTTTGGAGAAAGATCAAGCAACCTTCTCCTCTTTGTTGTTGCCGCCGGCCACCAAGGAGAGGGAAATAGAATTGTCAGCCAAGATTGATATCTTGTCACCATCCAAAGGAGAGGAGTAGGAGGAGATTTGGGCGCCGGCCAAAGAAAGGAGGAAGAAGATGGGCGCCGACTATCAATTAAGAAGAGAAGGAAGCAAACCCTATTCCTTCCAAAGAGTTGCCACCCAAGCCTAATTCCCAACCCTAGCTGCCCAAGCCAAAACCCTAATCTCCAAAAGATATCTTGCCACCCACTCCTAAGCCCTTATTTATATAGATAGGCATAAGCCTTCTTTTAATCTCCACTGTTGGATCTAGAGATTTAATCTCAACCGTTGGATCTAGAGATTTAATCTCCACCGTCGGATCTAAAGATTTAACCTCCACCGTCGGATCTAGAGTTCCATTTTCCAACATCGGATCTAGGCTTCATGAAGGTTTTAATAGGCTACAATAGGGACCATGAGGAGGAGTTGGATCTTGGCCACCCAATGGATCCAACCCACATAAAATCTAATCCATTAATGATAATCCATTCCATTAGAGGATTTTCATTGATCTACCTCACCAACCCCATAAATAAATATGGGCTCCATATATTAATTGTACAAATATCTCCCCGTGTTTAAGATCTCGAATGTTCATCAATTATTTAATTTAATAACAATTAATTAATCAACATCTAACTCCATGAGTAGTACCACTCAACCTTATTATCATGCCGGACCAAGTCCACCTGCAGGGTTTACATGATGATCCTTATGAGCTCCTCAAGGGGACATCATCATCCTAATATATAGGACATGGTTTCCTTCTATAATCAATGGCACACCATGTAAATAATATCATTTCCCAACTTACCGAGCCTATTGATTTAATCTATAAATCTCGCCCATTGGTAAATCAAAGAAATAAATAATAACTACATGTGCCCATTATTATATTGGGATTAAGAGCATGTACACCATAATATCCGAGGTCCGATTCAATTATGTAGTCAGCAATAAATTGAACCACCTCTAAGTCAGTCCTGGTCAATACACACAAGTGTACTAGTGTAATTCGATGGTCAAGACAAACCAATACAAAATCACATGACAACCATACCAATGGTTTGTCCAAAACCATCTTCGTTGTGAGCTTTTACTTATACTTTATAAGAAACTGATAATTTGATCTTCCATGTGACACTACACACCATGTTATCTACAATGTAATGTATTAGACAATATGCATAACCATAAATATGCAAACAATGATCATGTGATTCTTATTTCAAAAATAAAGATGTTCATACAAAAGATAGACTTTTCAGTATACATCCCAACAATCTCCACTTATACTAAAAGACTATGCTGTCCTCATACTGCCATACATCTGATTCCCATTCCCTTCACATGCCTATCAAAAGCTCTCGCTGGAAGGGCCTTAGTGAAAGGATCTGCCAGGTTATCCTCTGATGCAATCTTGGCGACAACATATTCTCCTTGCTTCACGATTTCGTGTATCAGGTGATACTTGCGCTCTATGTGTTTACTTGCCTTATTAGCTCATGGTTCCTTCGAGTTTACAACTGCACCACTATTATCACAATAAATTATGATAGTTCTAGGCAAACTAGGAATCACATCCAAGTCCATCTAGAAGTTCTTGAGCCATATAACTTCTTTGGACGCCTCAGAGGCTGCCATATACTCATCTTCTATGGTAGAGTCCGCCACGCATTTATGCTTGACTCTCCTCCATACAATGGCTCCACCTCCCAAAGTAAACACAAAACCTGTGGTAGACTTACTGTTATCCCTATCTGATTCGAAGTCGGAATCTGTGTAACCCACAGAGAGTTATTGATCTGCCTGGTATACCAGCATATAATCCCTTGTCCTTCTCAGGTACTTCAATATATATTTTACCACAGTCCAATGTCCCTGTCCTGGATTACTCTGATATATGCTAACCATGCCAACAACAAAGCAGATATCTAGTCTCGTACATAACATCGCATACATGAGGCTTCCTATTACCGAAGCATAAGGAACTGCCTTCCTCTCGTCTATCTCCTTTGATGTTCTAGGGCACATCTCTTTAGACAAAGGTACTCCATGCCTAAAAGGTAGAAAATCTTTCTTGGAGTTCTGCATGCTAAAATGAGCCAAAATGGTGTCTATGTATGAAGCTTGAGATAAGCACAACATCCTTTTCCTGCCATCCCTTATAACCTTGATCCCAAGGATGTGTCCCACTTCTCCCAAGTCCTTCATATCAAACTATTTGGATAACCATACCCTTACGTCCGATAACACCTTGAATGTCATCTACGTATAGTACAAGAAATACCACTACGTTTCCGTCATATCTATTGTATACACAAGACTTATCCAGACTTTGAATAAATCCATAAGACTGGATTACCTCATCAAAGCGGATGTTCCAAGATCTAGAAGCATGCTTCAATCCATAAATGGACCGATTAAGCTTGCACACAAGATGCTCTTTGCCCTTTGCAATGAATCCCTCTGGTTGCTTCATATAGATGTTTTCCTCAAGACTTCCATTAAGGAAAGTTGTCTTGACATCCATCTGCCACACCTCATAATCCATATGAGCAGCAATACATAAGAGAATTCGGATAGACTTAAGCATGACTACCGGCGAAAAAGTCTTCTCATAATCGATACCCTCTTTCTGAGTATACCCTTTCGCAACAAGCCTTGCTTTGAAGGTCTCAACTTTCCCATCTATTCCTCTCTTTCTTTTGTAGATCCACTTGCATCCAATGGTTTTTACACCATTGGGTGGTTCTACTAGCTCCCACACCTGATTTGAATCTATGGATTCTATCTCAGAATTCATCGCAATTTGCCAAGGTATCGCATCTTTATCTTGGATTGCCTTGTCATATGTCCAGGGATCAGGTTCATGTTCGCCAGGGACCAAATCAGAAGATTCTCTCAAGAACATAGATCTATAAGGTTGTCTAACAACCCTCCCACTACGATGAGGTATCACCTGTGTATCCTCTGTGACACGCGGTGCAGTCACTTGTGGTATATCCTCTTGTACCGGTGGTACTGAAGTAGTGACTTCCCCTCTCAATTCCTCCAGAACAATCTTACTCATGGACTTGTGGTTTATCACAATAGTCTTCCTCTAGAAATCTGGCGTTCGTGCTAACGATCACCCTCTGATCTCTAGGACTATAGAACAAACCACCTTTCGTTCCTCTAGGATAGCCTACGAACATGCGCACTTCTGTATGAGATTCCAACATACCAGCTGTTGGGATTTCCCGAGCCGCAAAAACCGCTTTTTGCGTTGCGGAAACCTCAGAAGCCCTCGGCCACGGATCCGTGCGAAGTATAAAAATTATAATTACATGTATGTGCTTACAGAAATCCTAGATCTACCTTAGATCTAAGAGGTTAGAACGTTACCCTCGTAGCGACGCCCTTCGCTTATCCCGCTCGTCCAAAAGTTCGCCGGAACTCGAGAGTGTCAAGTGCACACTCCTCTATGGTATCCACACAAGCAATAGGTGGAGAGAAATGCCTTAGAGTGTGCTAGCACTCCCTTAGGAATTTCGGCCAAAGAGAGGGATGGGAGAGGGAGAGCTTGAGAGGAAAGGTTCCAAGGAAGAAGATGAAGTAATTAGAGTAACTCATCAAATGAATTCACCTAATGAAACCCCTAAAGTGGCCGGCCACTTCAAGGAGAGGGAGTTACATGCATGCATGTAACTCCCATGTCCCTTGGTCTCCCTCATGAGGTGGCACCAATTGACAAAGTCAATGATGATGTGGAGCATCATCATTGGCCGGCCATGCCTAGTCATCATCATGACATGGCATTTGGTCAAGTCAAACTTGACCTTTCATCTTCCCTCTCAAGTCAAGTCAAACTTGACCTCTAATCTCCCATGGTTGATCAAATCTAACCACTTGACTCAAGTCAATTTAATATAATGAATCTCTATTCATTAATTTAAATTGATTTGATGAATCAAATCTCAATTAGACTCATTCAACACTTGAATCAACTTGAGTCTAACTCAATTAGTCTAATTTGGATTACTCTTAATCCAATTTGGTTCATCCCATGAACCTAATCCTCATGGTTCATCATATGAACCTAATCTCCATCTAATTGTTCTTATGTGTGTGACTATAGGTTCTTGTAACGCTGGCAATGTCCCTAAACCGATTTAGGAACATAAGCAATGAGCGTATCTAGCAACACATCATTGCTACCCAAGTTACAAGAATGTTGAGCTCCAACATCACCTTTGTGACTACTAATTGTGACTCTCACAATATGTGACAATGTCCCTCTATCCTTGACATCTAGATTGACCAATCGAGGCATAGACCGTGTCATCCTTGCACAATCTAAATCTTGAACTCCAAGTAGACTCACTCTAATCAAATGAGCTCAATATCTCATATTGACTCATTTGGGCATGGTCATGCACTTCATGGTCTCACTCTATCAA
This sequence comes from Wurfbainia villosa, assembly GCA_025175895.1. Taxonomy (NCBI): domain Eukaryota; kingdom Viridiplantae; phylum Streptophyta; class Magnoliopsida; order Zingiberales; family Zingiberaceae; genus Wurfbainia; species Wurfbainia villosa. The sequence continues at coordinate 13,887,089 of CM045996.1, read as the reverse complement.
GAATATCGATGTCACCCCCGTCATATAGGAGGGATAGATCCCATCTACATCACTCACATCCCTCCGCATAATTCGTTACATACCCAATAATCGCCTTTATAGTCCACCCATTTACGGGTGACGTTTGACGAAGCCAAAGTATGCAACTCCTTATGTAGTGAACCATGGTGACTTCAGGTCTAAGGACTAATAGTCATACTAATAGCCACATGAGAAAGTATATGACACTCATATAACGATCCATGATACTTTCTCATGGCGGGTCATTCAGTATACATTCTCCAATGCATACCCATGTGTCAACTTGATATCTCATATCCATGACTTATGAGATCAAGTCATCTTGTTGACCTACATGCTAGTCTCTATGCATTAACATTGTCCCTGAATGTTAATACTCGACTAGGAATGATTAAGAGTAGTGTTCTCTAGATCATCTCATTATCGATTCAACCAATCGATTGATATAGATAAGAACCTACTACTCAAGGACATTATTATATTTAGTTATTTGGCACCAATACAAGTAAATATAATAACCATGCCTTTATAAATAGGAATATGATACAATAAAGTCCATACAACAATCATCATATGATTGGCTCTAGGGCTTTCACTAACAATCTCCCACTAGCACTAGTGCCAATCACCGTAGTATCTAATACCCAATGACCTAGTGTGACCATCATGCTTTTTCTGTGCCAAAGCCTTGGTCAAGGGATCTGCGATGTTAGCCTCGGGTACTGCAAATCTTCACATCTCTCATCGATGATCTCTCGAATGAGATGGAAGCACCGTAGTATGTGTTTGGTCCGGTGTGAGCGAGGTTCCTTAGCTTTCAATCGCCTCCATTGTTGTCACAATAGAGCTCTATAGGATCTGCAATGCTAGGAACCACCCCAAGCTCAGTAATGAACTTGCGGATCCAAACTGCCTCCTTTGCTGCCTCAGATGCAGCGATATACTCGGCCTCTGTTGTAGAATCAGCAACTGTGTCCTGCTTCGAACTCTTCCAGCTCACAGTGCCACCATTCAAGCAAAACACGAACCCTCGATCGCGATCCGTAATCATCCTCGGTCGCTTGGAAGCCGCATCGCCAGAACCCTTTACGCCTAGCTCCTCATCGCTTCCAAATATCAAGAAATATTCTTTAGTCCTTCTCAAGTACTTAAGAATATTCTTGACCGCTATCCAAAGTGACGCCACCGATCCGACCGGTATCTACTCGCCATGCTCAAAGCATACGAGACATCGTGACGAGTACACAAAGATGGCGCATATGATAGATCCTATAGCGTGATGCATGGGATCTTATCCATGCGGTCTCTCTCCTCTCTAGAAGAGGGACTTTGAGTCTTCAAAAGACTCACACCATGTGACACTCAGTAAGTCCTTTCTGGAATTCTCGCATGGCAAACCAAGTAATACCGTGTCAATGTATGTACTCGACTTAGGCCAAGCAATCTCTTAGATCTATCTCTATAGATCTTGATGCCTAGAATACAGGTCGCTTCACCTAAGTCCTTCATTGAGAAGCACGCCTCACCAAGTCTTCACATCAGAGCGAAGGGATGTCATTCCCAATGAGTAGTATGTCATCCACATACAATACAAGGAACACAACTATGTTCCCATTAACCCTCTTGTAGACACAGGGTTCATCTTCATTCTTGATGAAACCAAACTGTTTGATCGCATCATCGAATCGAAGATTCCAACTCCGAGAAGCTTGCTTTAGCCCATAAATGGACCTTTGCTTGCATACCTTCCCAAGATGTCGTGGATCTACAAAACCCTCGGTTGTGTCATGTACACATCCTCGAGTAAGTTTCATTCGTAAACGCGTTTTGACATCCATCCGCCAGATCTCATAATCGTGGTATGCCGCAATAGCAAGCAAGATCCGAATGGACTTAAACATCGCCATCGAGAAAAGGTTTCATCATAGTCAATACCATGAATTTGCTTGAAACCTTTAGCCACCAATCGCCCTTATAGGTATGCGTAAGTCCATCCATGTCAGCCTTTTCTCCTAAAGACCCACTTACACCCAATGGGTTTTGACCCTTCGTGGATCAACCAAAGTCCATACTTGGTTAGTGTACATGGATTCCATCTCGATCTCATGGCCTCTAGCCATTTCTCGTAACTGCTCATCACACCTTCGATAGAGGTAGGCTCATTCTTAATGAGCATAACGTCATCATGGTCAGACAAGAGAAATGAGTGTTAGGGCAATCTCTTGCCGTGATATGGTTTTGATGGTGTGGCAAAGGGTTTAAGTTAGTTTGATATGTTGATTTGATATGTGCGTTGAAGTCGTGCAGGACTTAGTAATTCGCACATGGAGCCGTGGCGAGTTTCACATCTCATGACTCGTGCCTTGAGTCGGTGAAGGATAGCTTTGCAGCCGTGCGCTTGGAGCATCAGGGACCGCCGGACGAGAAGCTTGGAGTGGCCGGAGGAAGTAGACTTGAGGCAAGAGGCGAAGGAGCATTGCGAGCCGTCGCTTTGATCTGCAGGGGCGTGGCGAAGCGAAGAGAACCGAGCGAGGGACTCAGAAATGAGTGGCGATTGTAACGGGAAGGGTAGCTCTTAGGTGAAACTTGGCCATTTGGCCAAGTGTCGGATGGGTTTCAGACACGGTCATTGCCATGTCATGGCGGTCTTCTAATCAGTGTAGCTCGGGTATCTGGCCGGTTTGTGGCGATCGGCGCCATCGTTAGCGATCATTGCCAAGACTAACGATCATTCGGCGGCGATCGGTAGTCAATAGGGTTTAGCCCGCAGAACGCTCGTAGCCGGCCCAGGCGATCGACTACGGGTCGTGATCGGGTGAGTCGGCCGATCATTGCCCGAGTTCCGATTGGACAACAGCGGTCGGCATCCGGCGTGTTCGGAGGCCGTTGTGTAATGGCGATCGGCTGCCATGGGAAGCGATCGTGATGGCGACCAGGGAAGAAGTTAGCCCTCTCTATAAAAGAGAGGTGTGAGCCTTTGAGAGGCTAATGCTTAAGTTCCAAACAATCTTCCTAGTGCCCCACAAGCTCTAAACTCTTCTTACTCGCTTTTACTCCATTCTATTTGTAAGAAGAGTGATCTTGGTTGTAAAGGTTACCTCCACCTAGCTTTGTGCAAAGGAGGCCGATAGTGATTGGTTTGGCGGAGTGATTCACCGTGGGCGAATCGGACCGTGGATTAAGCGGCGTAGCCGTGAACCACGTTATATCTCGGTGTTTGTATTGCTTGTTTCTATTTTGCTTGTCTTTATTTATATTTGTATATTCGCTTGCGCTAACATTTTGTAGGCAGGCAAAATACGCCATCAAGCGAAAGGGCTATTCACCCCCTCTGGCGACCATCCGATCTCTTACAAGTGGTATCGAGCCAGGTTGCTTGTCACCGGACTAACGCGCAACAAGCCCTACATCAAAATGGCGGCTCAACATCCACCCACGAAGTTCGACGGCGAATTCTCTTGGTGGAAAGGAGAATGGAGGTATTCTTGAAACCGATTTCGATATTATGCTTATAATGGAAAATGGTTTGAGTTGCCTAGGGATGAAAGGGGTGAGCAAATAGAGAAGTCAAGGTGGAATAAGAAGCAGAGAGGAGCACCTTGCAAACTCAAAGGCAAAACATCATCTTCTCAATGTGCTCCCTCAACAGAGATCAGCCGGATCGGAGAATGCACTAGCGCCAAAGAGATGTGGGAGAAGCTTGTAGAGCTTCATGAAGGCACCTCGGAGGCCAAGCTTGCAAGAAGAGACCTCCTCCGCTCCCAACTATCAATATAAAACTAGAAAAGGGAGAAAAGGTAACCTCACTACACTCTAGGTTTAAAGAAATTTTAATTGGGGTGACAAGTGTAGGTGAGAAGCTATCGAGGCAGGACATGCTCATGAAGGCTATAGATGCCTTTCCCGGTCCTCAAAGTGGAGTTCCATGGTGGACTCCTTCTACATGTCCAAGAACCTAGAAGTGAGTACCTTGGAGAGTTCTTCTCAGCGATGGAACTCCACGAAGCGAGGCTTGAAGGAATTCAAGAAGAGCCAAGAATTCAACCCTCAAGAGGAGTAGCATTGTTGGCAAACAAGGGAAGAAGAAGATGGAAGTCCCCTCCTCCTCCGATGATGAAGCCTCCTCCTCCTCCATGGATAGCACCGAGAAGCCTACATGGTAAGGAAGGTGAGGCGTGTATTTAAGAATTTTAGATTTGATAAATCAAATGATAGGAATAGAAGACCGAGGAAGGTGATATGCTACAATTGCCAAGGAGAGGGACACATAAGGGACAATTGTCCTCTCCTAAACAAAAGCAAGGAAGAGAAGAAAAGAAAGAAGAAAAGAAGAAGAAAAGGGAGCAAGAAAAAGAAGGAAGAAGAAGAAGACAAAAGAAAGGGAAGGCCAAAGCATTCAAGGCCAAGACATGGGATGATCCTTCCTCATCCTCCTCCTCATCATCGGATGAGGAGAATGCCTTGTCGCCAATTTGGCCTTGATGGCCTTTGGCGACTTGGATTGCTCCTCCTCCTCAGAAAATGAAGGATCAAGCTCAAGAGGAGAGAGCTCAAGTGAAGGGAGCCTCCTCCGCGTCATCATCCTCCTCATCATCCGAAGAAGAAGAAGAGGACATGGAAACTATGGTAACCAATCTCTCACCTAGTAAAATAGTTTCTATGATTTCTAGTTTAACTAGGGATTTGTTTAGAGCAAAGAAGAAAATAAATGCATGCTTGAACAAATTAAGGCATTAGAAAATAAGCTAGAAAATGCATGCTTAAATAATAATGATACTTCTTCTTGCCATGATGATGCATGCTCACATGATAATTATGTGCCTTTAGATGTTAGTGATGCATGCATAGAAGAAAATAGGGCATTAAGGGAAAGGTAGATTATTTAACCAAAGCCCTAGGAAAATTCACAATTGGCTCCAACACTTTGAATATGATCATAGGGAGCCAAAGGGCAAGTTTTAACAAGAAAGGCCTAGGATATAAAGAGAAGAAAAATGAGAAGGCCTATAGATGCCTAATAGCTAGGGGACAAGACAAAAACAAAGTAATAGCTAAGAAATGGATCCCCAAGGAATTTCTAGTGAACCCCATAGGTAAAAATCTATTTTGGGTTCCAAAATCCATTCTTAAGGGTTAGAAAACCCCTAGGGTAGTCAACCATATGAACCTAATCTATATCATATTTTGGTTGACTTAGGATGAGGACAACATTTTTAGATAGTGTTGGGTGATGATAGCGTGCCCATAAATAGGTAATAATGCTTAAAATCATGATGATTAATGTAATTTCTATGCATATGTGTAATCATGATCTATGATTTTGATATTGGGCACATTATCATGAAAAATAGGTTTAAATCATGCTTTAGGTGATAACTTATTTATTATCATCATATAATGTCTAATGCATGGTTATAATTTGATGAAAACATGTATTTCATGATCATAATGTGAAATTAATTGATATATGTCATTATGATCATGTAGGTTGTTAGATACTTAACCATGATAGAATTGCTTGAATATATTGGTTAAGTATATATATATACAAATACCCCCCTAGGATGCATCTCACACTCACTATAGGCTAACTTGATTGCAAACTTAGCATGGGTGAGATGTTAGGATGATACAAATGTCCACTAATGCCTATGGCATTTAGATGGTCATTTAAAGTATCAAAATATCAATAATAGACCAATCATGGGAAGGCTTATGTTTAATTAATAGACATATTGCCCAAAGATCATGGTTGGATATTTCTAATGTTCTCAAAACAATTTCTTACCTTAAAATACATGCATTCATGTTTTGAAACAATTAGATGCAAAACTAGGTAGCTAACTTGATACTAGAATGCTCAAAACTAGTGGTTTTTCAAGTGTTTGGATTTTTGGCAAATCTTGTAAAATATAATGATTTTTCATGAAAAACTATTTTCCTTGATAGATATACTTAAGAGAAATATGTTCCTCGAATTTCATGATTTTTAGAATTTTGGAATTTTTAATGCATTTACGAATTTCATCGAAAATCGAAATTAAACTTCCTTTGTGCGATCATTGCCATGCGATAGCGATCATTGGTAGCTATAAATCAGAATATTGAAGGCCGAATTCAGTTTATAAAACCTCCTACAAGTGGTAGAAATATACTTGATGCCTCCTACAGTTTTTAAATCAACTTGACATATTTTTCCTCCATTATAATTGATGCCATGAGCTTTTAACTTAGTGTTAATCTTTTTGATGGTGTCAAAGGGGGAGAAATAAGTATGTTTAAGTTAATCACATTAGGGGGAGAAATATATGTAGGGGGAGAAATATATGATAGGGGGAGAAATTGCATAGAGAATTTCATGGATTAAGGGGGAATTGCATGTTGTTATATCATGTTTATCTTTACATGCTTTTCTTACCTTAGAAATTATATCAAATGTTTTTACCTAACTTAAACGGATTGCCACACATCAAAAAGGGGGAGATTGTTAGGGCAATCTCTTGACGTGATATGGTTTTGATGGTGTGGCAAAGGGTTTAAGTTAGTTTGATATGTTGATTTGATATGTGCGTTGAAGTCGTGCAGGACTTAGTAAGTCGCACATGGAGCCGTGGCGAGTTTCACATCTCATGACTCGTGCCTTGAGTCGGTGAAGGATAGCTTTGCGGAAGCCGTGCGCTTGGAGCATCCGAGGGACCGCCGGACGAGAAGCTTGGAGTGAAGCCGGAGGAAGTAGACTTGAGGCAAGAGGCGCGAAGCATTCGCAGAGTCGCTGATCTTTGCCGAGGGGCGTGGCGAGAACGAAGAGAACCAAGGCGAGGACTCAGAAATGAGAGTGGCGATTGTAACCCGGGAAGGGTAGCTCTTAGGTGAAACTTGGCGTTTGGCCAAGTGTCGGATGGGTTTTCGACACGGTCATTGCCATGTCATGGCGATCGGCCAATCGAGTGTAGCTCGGTGGTATCTGATTGGCCGGTTTGTGGCGAGCTGATCGCCCATCGTTAGCGGTCATTGCCAAGATAACGATCGGCTGCTGGCGCTGATCGGTAGTCAATAGGGTTTTAGCGCCAGGCGCTCGTGGCCGTGGGCGGTCGACGACTACGTCGTGATCGGCCGAGGGTGAGGTCGGTGATCGCAAAGAGTTCCGTTGGACAACAAGGTCGGCATCCGACGTGTTCGGAGGCCGTTGTAGTGTGGCGATCGTGCCATGGGAGGCGATCGTGATGGCGGCCAGCAGGAAGAAGTTAGCCCTCTATAAAAGAGAGGGTGTGAGCCTTTGAGAGGCTAATGCTTAAGTTCCAAACAATCTTCCTAGTGCCCCACAAGCTCTAAACTCTTCTTACTCGCTTTTACTCCATTCTATTTGTAAGAAGAGTGATCTTGGTTGTAAAGGTTACCTCCACCTAGCTTTGTGCAAAGGAGAGACCGATAGTGATTGGTTTTGGCGGAGTGATTCACCGTGGACGAATCGGACCGTGGATTAGCGGCGTAGCCGTGAACCACGTTATATCTCGGTGTTTGTATTGCTTGTTTCTATTTTGCTTGTCTTTATTTATATTTGTATATTCCGCTTGCGCTAACATTTTGTAGACGAGCAAAATACCGCCATCCAAACGAAAAGGGCTATTCACCCCCCTCTAGCCGGCCATCCGATCTCTTACAATGAGTATCTCTCAGGCTGACGACCTACCCTATCAGACCTGCGAAGAGGTAGGTCTACTTGAACAGGTGGTTGTTCCACAACTCTTTGTGCAACAACCTCATCACCCACAACACTTTGTGGTTTCTGTTCAACCTCCATCAAGGCCTCAGTGCTATGGTCCTTATCTTGAATTTCTTCAAGATCGAAGGTACTCCCACTAGTTTTTCTAGAAACAAAATCCCTTTCTAGAAAAACTCCAGTCTTTGCCACAAACACTTTGTGCTGACTGGGAATGTAGAAGTAATATCCCTTTGTATCCTTGGGATATCCAACAAAATAGCACCTATCAGATTTGGGTCCCAGTTTGTCTGAGACTTGACGTCGAACGTAAGCCTCACAACCCCAAATCCTCATAAAAGACATCTTGGGATTTTTCCCTATCCATATCGTATATGGTGTCTTTACCACAGCCTTGGATGGTACACGGTTAAGGGTAAAGGCTGTGTCGAGCATATCCCCAAAAGGATATAGGAAGATCTGTGTGACTCATCATAGATCGTACCATATCGATAAGTACGATTCCTCCTTTCGGATACACCATTCCACTGTGGTGTTCCAAGAGGAGTGAGTTGGGATAGAATTCCACACTCAGCTAGATAGTCACGAAACTCATGGCTAAGGTATTCACCACCTCGATCTGATCGAAGTATCTTAATACTCTTGCCAAGCTAGTTTTGTACTTCATTCTTGAATTCTTTGAACTTTTCAAAGGATTCTGATTTATGTGTCATAAGATACACATAACCATATCTACTGAAGTCATCAGTAAATGTAATGAAGTACCTGTAACCACCTCTAGCAGCAACATTGAAAGGACCACATACATCACTATGTATAAGTCCTAACAAATCTGTTGCTCTTTCGCTGTGTCCACTAAAGGGAGTCTTGGTCATCTTGCCTAAAAGGCAAGACTCGCATGTCTCATATGATTCAAAATCAAATGAGTCTAGCAGCCCATCCTTATGGAGCTGAGATAAGCGACTCTCATTTATGTGACCTAAGCGACAATGCCAGAGATAGGTTTGGTTCAACTCATTTGACTTGAACCTCTTGGTACTTATGTTATAGATAGAGCTCTCTAAGTCTAGAAAGTAGAGTCCGTTCATTAGAGGTGCACTACAATAGAACATATCATTTAAATAAACTGAACAACATTTGTTCTTTATTATAAATGAAAAACCTTTCTTGTCCAAACAAGAAACTGAAATGATGTTCTTAGTTAAGGCAGGCACATAACAACATTCATCTAATTCTAGTACAAGCCCAGAGGGCAGAGATAGATCATAAGTTCCTACAACAACAGCAACAACGCTTGCTCCATTGCCTACTCGTAGGTCCACCTCGCCCTTTGTCAATGCCCTGCTATTTCTCAGCCCCTGCACATTGGTACAAATGTGAGATGCACATCCGGTATCTAATACCCAAGATGAAGAAATAGATAGATTGACTTCTATAACATTTATACCTGAAGTAGAAGTCTCACTTCTCTTCTTCTTAAGATCTTCCAGGTATGCCTTGCAGTTACGCCCAAAGGTCTCGCTTCCTTGAAGAAGCAAGCCCTTCCTTGGCTACCCCTCCTTTGGGTTTAAGTTCTTTGCCTTTGCCCTTGGCTTGGGACTTTCCCTTACCTTTAGGCTTGCCCTTGCCTTTCTTCTTCTGCACCATCAAAATGGTGTCAGATTTACCCTTCTTAAGGTTAAGCTCTGCAGTTCTCAACATGCTGAGCATTTCAGGCAATGACTTATCAATTTCATTCATGTTATAATTCATGACAAATTGATTGAAGACTTGTGGCAAAGATTGCAAGATTAGGTCAGTGGCCAGCTCTTGGCCAAGTGGGAATCCCAGCCTTTGTAGGTTTTCTACGTACCCAATCATCTTGAGTACATATGTACCTACGGGAGTCCCTTCTTGCATTTTAGACCCAAATAATGCCTTAGAGACTTCATATCTCTCATGCCTAGCTTGTCCTTGATATAGTTGACGAAGATGTCCAACCATATCATAAGCATTCATGAACTCGTGTTGCTTCTGAAGCTCAGAGTTCATGGTCGCGAGCATTAGACATGACACATCTAATGCATCATCTTGATGCTTCTTGTAAGCATCTTTGTCAGCTCGCGAGACATTGGCAGGAGGTGCCTTCGGAATGGGCTGCTCCAGGACGTACAGCTTCCTTTCTTGGGTGAGAACAATTCTCAAGTTCCTGTACCAGTCCAGGAAATTTGCTCCATTGAGCTTGTCCTTCTCAAGGACGGATCACAGAGAGAGAGTGTTCGTGGTTGTCGAGATAGTTATCTACAGCATACAATGCAGAGAATTAATATCATATTCCTTTTATCATTTAATTAGGCCTTTAATCAAATGATGCTCCCACTAAATTATAGGAATTTTGTAGAATCGAGTTATGGATGTGGTCAAACCACTTTTACTAGATTCATACAAACTAGCTATAATTCTTGCGGGACAAGATCCACATCATACTAAGCCTTGAGTTAGCTTTGGCTAAATCGCCCAAGACTTAGTACAATCGGTGGGTAACACAATACCGATTACATCTCTATGCAACTCTTGTTTATAGGATTAAGACCCACATTTACAAAAGACCTTGAGTTAGCTTTGGCTAAATCGCCCAAGATTTAGTGTAAATGCGATCTTAACCTATCTTTCCAACGATTGGAATATGCCTATAGTTCTACTCGATCCAATTGAGTTAACTAGTTTTGCTCAATCTAATTGAGCTTACTCTAACCCGAGTCGTGATAGGCGGGACCAAGATTGTCCCTCCGCACCCTACCAAGATAATATGCGTTGCTCTGCTTTGGCAGATTCAACAACAACAAATGATCGAGGTAGTGATGGGTATCAAGGCTCGGTAGGCATTTTCGAGTTGATTCGATTATGATCAAATCTAATCGTAATGTGTATCTTATACGCATTTAGGCCTTTATTATCCTATATTAGCATGCATCATATACATACATTAATTATTCTAGCATGCATCATATACATACAAGAAAATTAACCTAGCATGCATCATATACATACAAACATTTTTCTACTAGCATGCATCACATACATACAAGCAAAATCAATTAAATATACATATATATATATCAACATATATATATATATCATTAAATGTGATATAGTCATGGCCCTACTACGATCTTCTCAAGCCAATGAGAAGATCGGACGGTCAACCTAAGGCTAGCGGCTTCTCCAAGCGCTTCCTTTGACCGCCATGTGTCGTCGTCACCCTTCTCGTAAGCTCGTCTTCATGTGGACTTTCCACCGCTCCATTTTGTACATTACAAATACGAAACTCGAGTTACATTCGAGTCTAAAACTATTTACAACTAGAATATTAAAAGAATAGGTGCGCAGTCGCAAACACTTATACAACACGCCTGACCACAAAGCACGCAGGCCGTATTATGAATTACAACACACATAATCCAATCCAATTGGGTTATTGGGCCATGACAATCACAGAATTATACATAATTCTAAATTATGTATTTTTACAGAAAATTTCTATAATTTTTCCTAATTTATTTTGAATTTATGAGTCACCCCTCAAAGCGGTCCGCTAAGCGGTTTCGGCGTGATCGCGGGACATGGCCCCTTTCGGGATAGGGGCAGCGCCTACTCGAAAAAATAAACTTCGCGAGTGTCCCTACAATGATCTTACAGCGACTTAAGTCGCTGTCCCAAAAACCTAAAGCGAGAACTCGCCGATTCGGAGAGTTTTTCTCGACGGTTGAAGCCAACGAGTGTCCCAACACTCGTTGCTTCGACTCTACGAGAAAAATACCCAAAAATTCTATAAAATAAGAAAATTTACAGAAACATATAAATCTGTAATTTTTTATATCTAATATAAAACTACAAAAATGAAACACATACATGCTGACGTGGCTCGATACCCTTTGTTGGGATTTCCCAGAGCAAAACCGCTTTGCATCACGGAAACCTCGAAGCCCCTACCGCGGATGCATGCGAAGTAGAACAATTATAATTACATGTATGTGCTTACAGAAATCCTAGATCTCCCTTAGATCTAAGAGGTTAGAACGGTACCCTCGTCGCGACGCCCTTCGCTTATCCCGCTCGTCCAAAAGTTCGCCGGAACTCGAGAGTGTCAAGTGCACACTCATCTAGTGTATCCACACAAGCAATAGGTGGAGAAAATGCCTTAGAGTGTGCTAGCACTCCTTAGGAATTTGGCCAAGAGAAGGATGGGAGAGGGAGAGCTTGAGAGGAAAGGTTCCAAGGAAGAAGATGAAGTAATTAGAGTAACTCATCAAATGAATTCACCTAATGAAACCCCTAAAGTGGCCGGCCACTTCAAGGAGAGGGAGTTACATGCATGCATGTAACTCCCATATCCCTTGGTCTCCCTCATGAGGTGGCACCAATTGACAAAGTCAATGATGATGTGGAGCATCATCATTGGCCGGCCATGCCTAGTCATCATCATGACATGGCATTTGGTCAAGTCAAACTTGACCTTTCATCTTCCCTCTCAAGTCAAGTCAAACTTGACCTCTAATCTCCCATGGTTGATCAAATCTAACCACTTGACTCAAGTCAATTTAATATAATGAATCTCTATTCATTAATTTAAATTGATTTGATGAATCAAATCTCAATTAGACTCATTCAACACTTGAATCAACTTGAGTCTAACTCAATTAGTCTAATTTGGATTACTCTTAATCCAATTTGGTTCATCCCATGAACCTAATCCTCATGGTTCATCATATGAACCTAATCTCCATCTAATTGCTCTTATGTGTGTGACCCTATAGGTTCTTGTATAGCGTTGGCAATGTCCCTAAACCGATTTAGGAACATAAGCAATGAGCGGTATCTAGCAACACATCATTGCTACCCAAGTTACAAGAATGTTGAGCTCCAACATCACCTTTGTGACTACTAATTGTGACTCTCACAATATGTGACAATGTCCCTCTATCCTTGACATCTAGATTGACCAATCGAGGCATAGACCGTGTCATCCTCGGTACAATCTAAATCTTGAACTCCAAGTAGACTCACTCTAATCAAATGAGCTCAATATCTTATATTGACTCAGTTGGGCATAACCATGCACGCCGTGGTCTCACTCTATCAAGAATATCGATGTCACCCCGTCATATAGGAGGATAGATCCCATCTACATCACTCACATCCTCCGCATAATTCGTTACATACCCAATAATCGCCTTTATAGTCCACCCATTTACGGGTGGCGTTTGTGAAAGCCAAAGTATGCAACTCCTTATGTAGGGAACCATGGTGACTTCAGGTCTAAGGACTAATAGTCATACTAATAGCCACATGAGAAAGTATATGACACTCATATAACGATCCATGATACTTTCTCATGGCGGGTCATTCAGTATACATTCTCCAATGCATACCCATGTGTCAACTTGATATCTCATATCCATGACTTGTGAGATCAAGTCATCTTGTTGACCTACATGCTAGTCTCTATGCATTAACATTGTCCCTGAATGTTAATACTCGACTAGGAATGATTAAGAGTAGTGTTCTCTATATCATCTCATTATCGATTCAACCAATCGATTGATATAGATAAGAACCTACTACTCAAGGACATTATTATATTTAGTTATTTGGCACCAATACAAGTAAATATAATAACCATGCCTTTATAAATAGGAATATGATACAATAAAGTCCATACAACAATCATCATATGATTGGCTCTAGGGCTTTCACTAACACCAGCATCTGCCTTCAACACATGTGCTGGGCTCCCCCAAATCCGAATATATCTCAAACTAGGCTTTCACCCAGTCCACAATTCTGTGGAAGTAGAAGGCACTGATTTAGATGGTACCAAGTTCAGAATATATACTGCCGTATCCAGAGCATACCCCCAGAATGAATCTGACAACTCAAAATAACTCATCATTGATATAACCATCTCCATAAGAGTCCTATTTCTTTGCTCCGCTACACCATTCTGCTGGGGTGTGCCAGGTGCAGACAATTGGGATTGAATCCCAGCCTCTGCTAAGTAATTCCTAAACTCTCCCAAGAGGTACTCACCACCATGATCAGATCGTAGTGTCTTGATACTTTTACCTTGATGTTTCTTCACATCAACCTTGAATTCTTTGAACCTGTCAAAACATTCAGACTTGCGGCGCATCAAGTAAATGTATCCATATCTTGAATGTCTATAAAAGAGATGAAATATTCAAAACCACCTCTAGCCTGGATAGACATAGGACCACATAAATCAGAATGAACCAATTCCAACACATCTTTTGCTCTATACCCCTTGGCCTTAAAAAGGCCTCTTGGTCATTTTATCTTCCAAGCAAGATTCGTAGGTTGGGAAATCTTCCACCACTAATGAACCCAGAGGTCCATCAGCTATCAACCTTTGAATTTTACTTAGGTTAATATGACTTAACCTTAGATTCCAAAGATATGTTTGGTTTATTTTCTAAGGTTCTTTTCTCTTATTAGAGTTAGAAGATGAGTTATTTACTTCTATTGCATCATGGGAGCATTTGGTTCAAGGGTATATAAATTTCCTATCAATGCCCCAGAACAGATAATGTCCCTATTCCTTTTTATAACAACTCTGTCATTAAAAGAAATAGAATATCCATCCATAAACAATTTAGAAACCGAATTCAAATTCTTTCTAAATAAAGCTACATAAAGGCAATTTCTCAGAACCAAAGTTTTATTTCTTTCAAAAGACAAATAAACATCTCCCACTGCAACAACCGCCACCTTCGTAGCATCGCCCAAATAAACGGTAATCTCCCCCTCAGCCAGTCGTCTGATTTCTAGGAACCCCTACAAAGTATTCAGACATGATCTGTGGCTCCCGTATCTACACACCAGGTGCCGGTAGATAACACCGCTAAACATGTTTCAACGACTAGACCAAAAGATAAACCTTTGTTCTGCTTCTAGTTGGGGTAGTCCTTCTTCCAATGTCTAGTCTACTTTCAAGTGAAGCACTTGCCTTTCAGCTTCTTCACTCCTCCCTGAGATCCTCCCCCCACCTTTGCCCTACCTTGTTTCTTCTTCTTCTTGCCTTTGGGCTTAGAAGTAGAAACCTTTTGGGCAACCATGGCCTGAGCCTGAGCACTTTGACGAAAAAGCCCCTTTGCCGCTTGGAGTTCTGTCAAAAGCTTCTCCAACGAATACAACCTCTTATTCATGTTGTAGTTCAGGCAAAACTGCTCAAAACTCCTAGGTAGAGACTGGAGAATGATATTGACCTGGGTTTCCCTATCGATCTCAGCTCCAAGGACTTCCAACTCATTTAAATGAGCCATCATCTTGAGAACATGATCCTTCATGGGTGTTCCCTCGATCATGGTGGTCATCATCAAGTTCCTCATGGCTTCCTGTCTAGCAGCCCGATTCTGGTGTCCGAAAAGCTCCTTGAAATTGTCCTTCATGTCATAAGCAGTGGGCATGGCTTGATGCTGATGTTGCAATACATTTGACATAGAAGCCAAAATGTAACACCGTGCCATCTCATCAGCCTTTATCCACTTCTTATAACTCTCCTTCTCCTTTTCTCCAGAATCATCTGCAGGCTTAGAAGGACACTCTTCGAAGAGTACATACTTGTACTCCTTGTTGGAATGTATACTGAAAGCCTAGCTCTTTTTGTATGAAAATTTTATTTTGGAATAAGAATCACATGATCATTGTTTGCACTTTATATATTTATTATATGTGTGTGCATATTGTCTAATATTTTACATTGTAGATAACATGGTGCTTGGTGTGGCACAGAAGATCATGTTATCAGTCCCTTGTAAAATATAAGTAGAGGCTCACAACTAAGATGGTTTTGGACAAACCATTGGCATGGTTGTAGTGTAGCTTGGTATTGTTTTGTCTTGAACATGGAGTTACACTAGTACACTTAGGTGTATTGAGCAGGACCGACATAGAGGTGATTCAATTAATTGCTGACTACGTAATTGAATCGGACCTCGGATATTATGTTGTACATGCTCTTAATCCCGATATAATAATGGGCACATGTACTTAGTATTTATTTCTTTGATTTACCAGAGGGTGAGATTTAGATGGATTAAATCAATATGCCCGGTAAGTTGGGAAATAATATTATTTACATGGTGTGCCGTTGATTATAGGAGGAAACTGTGTCCTATATACTAGGATGATGATGTCCCCTTGAGGAGCTCACAAGGTTCATCATGTAAACCCAGCTGGTTGACTTAGTCAATATGATGATAAGGTTGAGTGGTACTACTCGAGGAATTAGATGTTAATTAATTGTTGGTCAGTAAATCAATTAATTGATGGACATTCGATATCTTAAACACGGGAAGATGAATGTACAAATAATATATGGAGCCCATATTAATTTATGGGGGTTGGTGAGGTAGTTCAATGATGATCCTCTAGTGGAATGGAACATCATTGATGGATCAAGTTAGTGTGGTTCCGATCCATCGGGTGGCCAAGATCCAACTCCTCCTTATGGTCCCTATCGTAACCTAATATAATCCTAAAGAAGTCTAGATCCAAGGATGTAAAACAAAACTCTATAACCAACGGTTGGGATTAAATCCCTAGATCCGATGGTTGGGATGAAACCCTAGAACTAACGGTTGGGATTAAATCCCTAGATCCGATGGTTAGGATGAAACCCTAGAATCGACGGTTGGGATTAAATTCCTAGATCCGACGGTTGGGATTAAACCCTAGATCCGACGGTTGGGATGAAACCCTTGATCCGACGGTTGGGATGAAATCCTAGATCCGACGGTTGGGATGAAACCCTAGATCCGACGGTTGGGATAAAACCCTAGATCCGACGGTGAAGATTAAATCCCTAGATCCGATGGTGGAGATTAAAGGAGGCTTAAGCCCAATTCTATAAATAGAGGGCTTAGGATTGGGCGGCAATAGAGATTCAATTTTGGAGTAAGTGTTTGAGTTTTGGGCGGCTAGGGTTTGGAAGCAAAGTTTTGGGCGGCAACTCTTGGACAAGAAGCCGGCACCCATCTTCTTCTTTTTCTCCTTGGTGGCCGGCGCTCACTCCTTCTTTCTCCAAGCTTTGGCCGACCCTCTTCCTCCTCCTTTGATCCTTGGTGGCCGGCGGTCCTCCAACAATTGGTGGCTGGTGCTTCTCCAACCTCTAGGTGGCCGGCGGCAACCTCTCTTCAAGGTTGGCCGGCGCTCATCCCTTCGTTCCATGGCCGGCGGTTGCATCAAACTCCCTTGCTTGGTGGCCGATTCTAGAAAGGAAAGGTTTTGTTGGTTCTTCTCTTTGTTCGCAGCGGACAAGGAAGGGAAGAACGCGATCTAGAAGGCTTCTACTCGTGGAGGATCTTCGCCCACACGTCGTCCACGAGGAGGATAGGACATACGGTAGAAGATCGTAAGGTATAAAGTGGTACAACTTTATTTTCTGATCTTAGCATGTTATTTTATGTGTTGATTATACAAGTGTGCGTATGTATATATTTTGTATAATCATGGACCCCGAAGACAAATACAAAAACCGGCGATCCGTCCGTCGTCTCTTCCGCGGCTAACCAACTAGAAGAGTTGTGTTGCTTGAACAACTAGTTTGTTCAAGCGATCACTCAAGTTGTTGGCACGACAACGAATTGGTTGTGCTAAGGAAACTCATCCCATCCGGATTAGTTCTTTCATTGGTGAAAATTTTAATCCGGGGACATGGGAGCCAATGAGTCTTCGAAGCAACTCCCTACACTCCTCAACAGTCAAGACAATATCAAGATTACTTTTCTAATCAACATAATTGGATCTAGTAAGTTTATTCTCTTTTAGTATCACAAAAGCGGGTTGAAAGTCATTTTTGAAAAACCTAAGAATCACATAAATCAAAACATTAGATTTCAAAAAATTATTGATTCCTCAAACAATAAAATTTTAAAATCAACCAACACCTCAAAACACTGAGAATATCGTATGCCACGATCGTGTGGACGTATACGAATTCTACATTTGTAAGAGGAGGTTTTACCCATTAATTTTATTATCTTGTCAATCTAACTTTTTGACAAATAAAATTAATAGTTGGTTCCTCTTCGGCCCTACAAATAAAAGCAGTGACTCCGATGGGGAGGATACTCTTATTTGTATCTAAGTGTTAACCATTACTCGATACCAAGGCAATTATCTCGGATTATGTGCCTTCCGATGGGGAAGTACACACGCTTCTAAATAATTTCCTATAATCATATTCGACCTTGTGATCTGCAAAACAAACTCATCCGATGGGGAGGAAGGCACTCAGAGACGACGCGCAAGTTTGTTTGCATCACATGTCAAATCGTAATAGAGGTCGTGGGAATTTAAAAAAATATCCCACTCTCACTTAGTAATTTAAAATTGAGGAATTTTCCTAGCACACGACATGCATATCAAACAAAAAGAAATAAATATGAAAAAAAATATTTTCCAACTATTATGACTTTTGTTCTTCAATATGCCTCCCGTCATATCGTCATCTTGTCCGCTCCTCCCTACGCCATGTACAAGCCATCCGTGTTGGATCGAGAAGCATCGCTAGAGGGGGGGGGTGAATAGCGATCGTAAAACTTTTCGGCATTTTGTTTGAGTAGACAATTAAATGAGTAAACACAGCGGAAAATAAAGCGACATATTTATTTTACTTGGTTCACAACCCAGCGGTTGCTACTCCAAGGCCCTATCGGTCCTAGACTGCGTACGGAGGGCAAAGCACTATAACGTCTCCTCCTCGTTGGAGGTAGGAGACAACGATCACAAAATCGAAATTACGAGGATGAGGCAACAAGTCTACCTCACCTCGTTACGAATAAAAATAAAGAATACAATATCAAAATATTACTTGCTACTGCTGCCGACGAAGAAGATCGGAACTTGTTGTCACGTCGGCGTTATGACGGTGTTGGAGTGTTGGCGTTGTAGGAGCACTTGATGAATAAACTTGATGTTCTTTGGAGTTGGATTCCTCCTCCTTTTATAGACTTTGGGCTCTGAATATGTCTCCCTTTTATTTGGAATGGATCACGAAGTTTTCCAAATTTTATCGCGAAGTGGCCGCGTCAAACGTTATCCGTTTTGACCTAGCGCAAAGGCCGAGTCATCGCCATCAGTCGACTGATGCCTCTCATCGATCCGCGATACGATTGGTAGCCAATGTCCGCGATCGCCATCGCTAACTGGCCACTTCCCTGCAGTAAGAGGTTAGCTCGGAAAATGGTAAATACGACGGTTTCTAACCGTCCGATCTTGACCTAGACCTTTCCACAGGAAGTCTTAGTCGGATCGCCGCCTATGGTCGTCCCCGTAAAAAGGACACGACCTTACAATCTCTCACTCACACGAGCTTACCTCGATAGTAGCTCTCGCTTCCGGCCTTCCACTCGATTCCTTCGGCTCCCTCCGAAGTCACTCGAGTGTCACCCGACCACCGCGGCTTCCTCCGTGTGTCGCTAGCCTTCAGCTCCAGCTTTAATACTTTTCTACACACTCGATAGCTCGTGAGATAACGATGTAAACTTAACTTTGTGTCTTTTCCATAATCAAAACACAGGTTCGATTATCTAGTGCCCTTGCACCAACAATCCGGAGATCCGAGTCGAGAAAAATTATGTTAATTTACATTCATCGATTTTATACTCCACGAAGGAGTGTACATAAAATCTAGATCGAAAGTAAACTAAAATAAAAGAGTGGCTAAACAATGTCGTACTTAATTACAAAAATTAAATACTAGCCTCGTCAACCCCGAGGATTCAAATAATAATACAATTACACACATCCAATCACATACACACACATATGACCATAATAGTTGCATCTTATGCCTGCAACCAAAAAGTTAGCCTACGCACACCCTACTATCATCTGGAACATACAATATATAATAAGTGCATAAAAGTAACCGAATCCTAAACACACAAAATCGGAAACCGTGGCTCTGATACCACTTAAAGGGTGTGGATCCGAAGCTTTACTTCCCACCTCGGTCGCTTGTGCATGGCGATCCCATCTAGGTCCCCGGATTAAAAAAAATATAATCCTTGACGAAGAGGGATTACCCAAGCAACCGATCTATCGTCGTGCTATTCGATTAGAGTGGTCACTTGAACAAACTTGTTGTTCAAGCAACCTACCTCTTTTCTTCGATTAGCCACGGAATAGACGATGTACGGATCGCCGGTTTTTGTGTTTATTTTCGGGGTCCAAGTAAATTAGCCACATGAAATTAATTACATCATACACAGAAATAAAAGCAAACCAAAATAAGAATTATACCTCTTGTTTACCTCAAGGTCTTCTATTGTATGTCCTATCCTCCTCTCGGACGTTGTGTGGGCAACGATCCTCCAAGAGATGAAGCCTCCTAGATCACGAATCTTCTTTTCCTTGTTCATTCCGAACAAATGAAGATAATAAGCTCCCTTCTTCTCCTTTCTAGTTTCGGACACAATCCCTTTGGAGAAAGATCAAGTAACCTTCTCCTCTTTGTTGTTGCCATCGGCCACCAAGGAGAGGGAGATGGAATTGCCTGCCAAGATTGATATCTTGCCGTCGGCCAAAGGAGAGGAGTAGGAGGAGGTTTGGGCGCAGGCCAAAACAAGGAGGAAGAAGATGGGTGCTGGCTATCAATTAGGAAGAGAAGGAAGCAAACCCTAATCCTTCTAAAGAGTTGCCGCCCAAACCTAATTCCCAACCCTAGCCGCCCAAGCCAAAACCCTAATCTTCCAATGATATCTTGCCGCCCACTCCTAATCCCTTATTTATAGAGTTAGGCTTAAGCCTCCTTTTAATCTCCACCATTGGATCTAGAGATTTAATCTCAATCGTCAGATCTAAAGATTTAATCTCCACCATCGGATCTAAAGATTTAACCTCCACCGTCGGATCTAGAGTTCCATTTTCCACCATCGGATCTAGGCTTCATGAGGGTTTTAATAGGCTACAATAGGGACCTTGAGGAGGAGTTGGATCTTGGCCACCCAATGGATCTGACCCACATAAAATCCGATCCATTAATGATAATCCATTCCACTAGAGGATTATCATTGATCTACCTCACCAACCCCATAAATAAATATGAGCTCCATATAATAATTGTAAAAATATCTTCCCGTATTTAAGATCTCGAATGTCCATTAATTAATTAATTTACTGACAATTAATTAATCAACATCTAACTCCATGAGTAGTACCACTCAACCTTATCATCATGCCGGACCAAGTCCACCTGCAGGGTTTACATGATGATCCTTATGAGCTCCTCAAGGGGACATCATCATCCTAATATATAGGACACGGTTTCCTCCTATAATCAACGACAAACCATGTAAATAATATCATTTCCCAACTTACCGAGCCTATCGATTTAATCTATAAATCTCGCCCAATGGTAAATCAAAGAAATAAATACTAAGTACATGTGCCCATTATTATATCGGGATTAAGAGCATGCACACCATAATATCCGAGGTCCGATTCAATTATGTAATCAACAATAAATCGAATCACCTCTAATTCGGTCCTGCTCAATACACAAAAAGTGTACTAGTGTAATTCTATGGTTAAGACAAACCAATACCAAATCACACTACAACCATACCAATGGTTTGTCCAAAACCATCTCGGTTGTGAGCCTTTACTTATACTTCACAAGGAACTGATAACATGATCTCCCGTGTGACACTACACACCATGTTATCTAAAATGTAATGTATTAGACAATATGAATAACCATAAATATGCAAACTATGATCATGTGATTCTTATTTAAAAAATAAAGATGTTTATATAAAAGATAGACTTTTCATTATACATCCCAACACGGTGGACGTAGGGTCACACTTTATTAAACATTTAGTCAAGGTATGTAAAGCGCAAAAGGAGGAGATTATATTAGGGGTTTGTTGACCCATATTTGTGATTTTCTAGGGTACCATTGTGGGGAATTAAATAGAGTATAAGGGAGCCCTAGCCTAGACTTAGGGGTATGCATGGTGATGAAGATGATTGTAAGGGAAGGAAATTCTTTTTGCTTTATAAGGAAGAACATGACACCCCTTAGACTCCTTGACCCTAATTGTACCATAGTCACAAACCCTACAAATTGGCGGCTTGATAAGGTAGTTAAAGACCCATCCCATTACGGTCCATCTATCAATGCACCTCCTTCACCACATTCACCTCATGCACCACCTAGCCATTGAAGTCCACCCACATGAGAGATGAGATGTCACATCCATATCCTAAACCCGCACGACATTCTTTTGCCTCTTTTGGTTATGCCATTGGTTGATCCACTTTCGATTTTTGGAGTTCAGATCACACCTAGATGACATGTTGAGCAGCAGACACAGGGGAAGTGATGGGACGAGCAACAAAGCTTCACGTAGGAGGAGTTCCAGGATTTGAGAGGCCATTTCTAGAAGACGAACCAATTCTACAGTCAAGTCGAGCAGTATTTTCAAGAGGAGACCACGTATCAATAGGAGATGTGATAGTTCGTGAGGGATGTACACAGATAGAGGGCCCAAGAGGAGGATCACAGAGCAGCTATGGAGTCCACTAGTTCTCAGGTTGACCACATACACATGTGGGACCAGTATTTGAGTACCTGATTCCGTGATGAGAAGGAGATGCCGAGACTTCCTGAGTTCCCTCCATGGCCACCACGCTAGAGGTATGTTCGAATCTAAGTCTAGGGGAGGGGCATATTTTTTGTTAATGTACTTTATGTTACTTTTTGGTAGTATTGTTTGGAAATATTTAATTTTTGCTTAAGCAGTTTTGTTTGTAATTGTTTATCCTTCATTTTAGATTGCTTGCATGTAGTTATTTTAGAGATTTTTGAGTACTAGTTTTGTTTGATCTTCTAGCTTACTTTAGTAAAATTTGTGAGAAGTATCGTAGTATTGAGCTACAATATCATGAGCATATCACTTTCCCTTATCATGTGATACCAGATTTATGATATAATACCAGATGTATGAAGGGTTTTGCTTATCGAGTCTGTGAGGGGAAACTTTGCTTTCCACTTCACCTCGGTCGTTTGTTCATTGCGATCCCCTCGATGTCCCCGGATTAAAATAAAAATTAATCCTAGACAAAAGGGATTTCCCAAACAACCAAGTCATCGTCGTGCTATTCGTTTAGAGAGGTCACTTGAACAAACTCGTTGTTCAAGCGACCATCCTCTATTCTACGAGTAGCCGCGGAATAGACGATGTTCGGATCTCCAGTTTTTGTGTTTATGCTTGGGATCCAAGTATTATTTAGCCATATACAGATTTATATCATGCTCATAGTTGAAAAATAAAAACAAGCAAGTAAGAAAAGAGAATAGAGAATAGATATACCTCTTGATCTTCTAATGTATGACCTTCCTCCTTTCGGACGTCGTGTGGGCGACAATCTACCAAAATTTGAAGCTCCAAGATTGCAAATCTTCCTTCCTTGCTCTTCCAAAGAAAGAGGAAGAATAGAAACAAGGTTCTTCTCCTTCCTAAAACCAACCAACAAGGAACCAAAGGAAACCTTGCCGCCGGCCAAGAAAGAAGAGGAGTTTGAGAGTGGTCGGCCAAAAGCTTGAAGGGAGGACCCTAAACCTTTGTTCCACTGGCCAAGGAGAAGGAGAGGACCTATTTTGGATGCTGGCCAAGGGATGGAAGGAACACCAAGGGCGCCGACAGCTTGGGGAAGAAGAACAACACAAGGAAAAATTTCCTTATTAGGTGCCGCCCAAGTCCAAACCCTAATTCCTAAGCCTTGCCGCCAACCTCCAAAACCCAAGCTTCTCTTGATCATCTTTTCACGCCAACCCCTCAAGCTCCTTTTATAGAGTTAGGGATAAGCCTCCTTTTAATCTCTACCATTGGTTCTAGGGATTTAATCTCAACCGTCGGATCTAGAGATTTAATCTCAACCATCAGATCTTAGAGATTTAATCTCTACCTATGGTTCTAGAGTTTTGTTTCTATCCATTGGATCTAAGCTTCATGAGGTGTTAATAGGCAACATTAGGGACCATGAGGAGGAGTTGGATCTTGGCCACCCATGGATCAAGCCCACATAAAGTCTGATCCACTAATGATAATCCAATCCACTAAAGGATCATCATCGATTTACCTCACCAACCCCCATATGATAATATGAGCTCCATATATTATTGGTACATTTTCTCTCCGTGTTTAAGATCTCGAATGTCTGTCGATTAATTGATTTACTGACCATTAATTAATCAACATCTAACTCCATGAGTAGTACCACTCAACCTTTTCATCATGCCGGACCAAGTCCACCTGCAGGGTTTACATGATGAACCTTATGAGCTCCTCAAGGGGACATCATCATCCTAATATATAGGACATGGTTTCCTCCTATAATCAACGGCACACCATATAAATAATATCATCTCCCAACTTACCAAGTCTATCGATTTAATCTATAAATCGCGCCCATTGGTAAATCAAAGAGATGAATAATAAGTATATGTGTCCGTTATTATATCGGGATTAAGAGCATGTACATAATAATATCTGAGGTCCGATTCGATTATGTAGTCAGCAATAAATCGAATCACCTCTAAGTCAGTCCTACTCAATACACACAAAGTGAACTAGTGTAATTCTATGGTCAAGATAAACCAATACCAAATCACACTACAACCATTCCGATGGTTTGTCCAAATCCATCTCAGTTGTGAGCCTTTACTTATACTTTACAAGGAGCCGATAACATGATCTCCCGTGTGACACCACACACCATGTTATCTACAATGTAATGTATTAGACAATATGCATAACCATAAAAATATGCAAACAATGATCTTGTGATTCTTATTTAAAAATAAAGATGTTCATATAAAAGGTAGACTTTTCAGTATACATCCCTACAATCTCCCACTTATACTAAAAGACTTTGCTGTCCTCAAACTGCCATACATCTTATCCCCATTCCCTCCACATGCCTATCAAAAGCTCTCGCCGGAAGGGCCTTAGTGAAAGGATCTGCCAGGTTATCCTCTGATACAATTTTGGCCACAACAACTTCTCCTCTCTTTATGATTTCTCGTATCAGGTGGTACTTACGCTCTATGTGTTTACTAGCCTTATGGGCTCGTGGTTCCTTCGAGTTTGCAACTGCGCCACTATTATCACAATAATTTGTGATAGTTCTATGCAAAACAGGAATCACATCCAAGTCCATCAGGAAGTTCCTGAGCCATACAACTTCTTTGGCCGCCTCAGAGGCTGCCACATACTCTGCTTAAGTCCATCAGGAAGTTCCTGAGCCATACAACTTCTTTGGCCGCCTCAGAGGCTGCCACATACTCTGCTTGACACTCCTCCATACAATGGCTCCACCTCTCAAAGTAAACACAAAACCCGAGGTAGACTTACTGTTATCCCTATCAGATTGGAAGTCGGAATCCGTGTAACCCACAGGGAGTAATTGGTCTGCCAGGTAAACTAGCATATAATCCCTAGTCCTTCTCAGGTACTTCAATATATGCTTTACCACAGTCCAATGTCCATGTCCTGGATTACTCTAATATCTGCTGACCATGCCCATGGCAAAACAGATATCTAGTCTCGTACAGAGCATTGCATACATGAGGCTTCCTACTGTCGAGGCATAAGGAACCGCCTTCATCTCCTCTATTTCCTCAGATGATCTAGGACACATCTCCTTAGATAAAGGAACTCCATGCCTAAAAGGTAGAAAACCCTTCTTGGAGTTCTGCATGCTAAAACGCTCCATAATCATGTCTATGTATGAAGCTTGGGATAAGCACAACATCCTTTTCCTGCGATCCCTTATAACCTTGATCCCAAGGATGTGTCCCACTTCTCCCAAGTCCTTCATATCAAACTGTTTGGACAACCATACCCTTACGTCCAATAACACCTTGATATTGTTTCCAATCAACAAAATTTCATCTACGTATAGTACAAGAAATACCACTATGTTTCCGTCACATCTCTTGTATACACAAGACTCATCCGAACTTTGAATAAATCCATAACACTGGATTACCTCATCAAAGTGGATGTTCCAAGACCTCGAAGCTTGCTTTAATCCATAAATGGACATATTAAGCTTACACCCAAGATGCTCTTTGCCTTTAGCAATGAATCCCTCTGGTTGCTTCATATAGATGTTTTCCTCAAGACTTCCATTAAGGAAAGCTGTCTTGACAACCATCTGCCACACCTTATAATCCATATGAGCTACTATGCATAAGAGAATCCGGATAGACTTAAGCATGGCTACCGAGGAAAATGACTCCTTATAGTCGATACCCTCTTTCTGAGTATACCCCTTCGCAACAAGCCTCGCTTTGAAGGTCTAAACCTTCCCATCTATTCCTCTCTTTCTCTTGTAGATCCACTTGCATCCAATGGCTTTTACACCATTGAGTGGTTCTACTAGCTCCCAGACCTGATTTGAATCCATAGATTCAATCTCAGCATTCATTACACTTTTCCAAGATACTGCATCTTTATCTTGGATTGCCTCGTCATATGTCCAGGGATCAGGTTCATGTTCGCCAGGGACCAAATCAGAAGATTCTCCCAAGAACATGAATCTATCAGGCTGTCTCACAACCCTCCCACTATGACGAGGTATCACCTGTGTATCCTCTGTGACACGCGGTGCAGTGACATGTGGTATATCCTCTTGTACCGGTGGTACTAAAGAAGTGACTTCCCCTTTTAATTCCTCCAGAATAATTTTACTCTTGGACTTGTGGCTCATCATATTGTTTTCCTCTAGAAATCTGACGTTCGTGCTAACGATCACCCTCTGATCTCTAGGACTAAAAAATAAACCACCCTTCATTCCTCTAGGATACCCAACGAACATGCGTACTTCTGTACGAGGTTCCAACTTACCAGCATCTGCCTTCATCACATGTGCTGGACTTCTCCATATCCGAATATGTCTTAGACTAGGCTTTCGCCTAGTCCAAAACTCTGTGGGAGTGGAAGGCACAAATTTAGATGGAATCAAGTTCAGAATGTACACCGCCGTATCGAGAGTATATCCCCAGAACAAATCTGGCAATTCAGAATAACTTATCATTGATCTAACCATCTCCATAAGAGTCCTATTCTTTCGCTCTGCTACACCATTCTGCTGGGGTGTGCTAGGTGCAGTCAATTGATATTGAATCCCAACCTCTGATAAGTAGTTCCTAAACTCTCCCAAGAGGTACTCACCACCACGATCAAATCGTTGTGTCTTGATACTTTTACCTTGACTTTTCTCTACATCAGCCTTGAATTCTTTGAACTTGTCAAAGCATTCAGACTTGCGGCGCATCAAGTAAATGTATCCATATCTTGAGTAATCGTCTATAAAAGAGACGAAATACTCAAAACCACCTCTAGCCTGAATAGACATAGGACCACACAAATCAGAATGAACCAATTCTAACACATCTTTGGCTCT
Source organism: Wurfbainia villosa (assembly GCA_025175895.1). Lineage (NCBI taxonomy): Eukaryota > Viridiplantae > Streptophyta > Magnoliopsida > Zingiberales > Zingiberaceae > Wurfbainia > Wurfbainia villosa. The sequence goes on along the minus strand of CM045996.1, from coordinate 13,859,866 downwards.
ATACCCCTTGGCCTTAAAAGGCCTCTTGGTCATTTTACCTTCCAAGCAGGATTCACAGGTTGGGAGATCCTCCACCACTAATGAACCCAAAGGTCCATCAGCTATCAACCTTTGAATTATGCTTAGGTTAATGTGACCAAGCCTAAGATGCCAAAGATATATTTGGTTCATCTTCGAAGGTTCTTTTCTCTTATTGGAATTAGAAGATGAGTTATTAACTTCAATTTGCATCGTGGGAGGTTTTGGTTCAAGTGTGTATAAATTTCCTATCAATGCACCCGAACAGATAATGTCCCTATTCCTTCTTATAACAACTCTATCATTAAAAGAAATAGAATATCCATTCATAAACAATTTAGAAACTGAAATTAAATTCTTTCTAAATAAGGGTACATAAAGGCAATTCTTAAGAACCAAAAGTTTATTTTTCTCAAAAGATAAATGAACATCTCCCACTGCAACAACCGCCACCTTTGTGGCATCGCCCAAGAACATGGTAATCTCCCCTTCAGCCAGTCGTCTGGTTTCCTGGAACTATTGCAAAGTATTGCAGACATGCTCAGTGGCTCCCGTATCTACACACTAGGTGCCGGTAGATAACACCGCTAAACATGTTTCAAAGACTAGACCAAAAGATATACCTTTGTTATTGTGGTTGGGGCAGTCCTTTTTCCAGTTTCCAGTTTGCTTACAAGTGAAGCACTTGCCTTTCAGCTTCTTCACTCCTCCCTGAGTACCTCCCACCGCCTTCGCCCCAGTTTGTTTCTTCTTCTTCTTGCCTTTCGGCTTAGAAGTAGAAACCTTTTGGGTCATTACGGCATGCGCCTGAGCACTCTGACGAAATAGCCCCTCTGCCGCCTGGAGTTCTGTCAGAAGTTCCGCCAATGAATACAACCTCTTGTTAATGTTGTAGTTCAGGCGAAACTGCTCAAAACTCCTAGGTAGAGACTGGAGTATGATATCGACTTGGGTTTCCCTATCGATCTCAACTCCAAGGACCTCCAGCTCATTCAAATGAGCCATCATCTTGAGAACATGATCCCTTACGGGTGTTCTCTCGATCATAGAGGTCGTCATCAAGTTTCTCATGACTTCTTGCCTCGTAGCCCGATTCTAGTGTCCGAAAAGTTCCTTGAGATTGAGCATCATATCATAAGCAGTGGGCATGGCTTGATACTGATGTTGCAGTACATTTGACATAGATGCCAAAATGTAACACCGCGCCATCTCATCGGCCTTGACCCACTTCTTATAGCTCTCTCTCTCCTTTTCCCCAGAATCATCTGCAGGCTTGGGAGGACACTCTTCGAGGAGTACATATTTGGATTTCTCAGCAGTCAAGACAATGTCTAGATTCCTCTTCCAATCAACATAGTTGGGTCCAGTAAGTTTGTTCTCTTTCAGTATCACAGCAAGTGGGTTGAAAGTCATTTTGAAAGAAAACCTAAGAATCACATAAATCAAAACATTAGATTTCAAAAAATTATTGATTCCTCAAACAATAAAATTTTAAAACCAACCAACACCACAAAACACCGAGAATATCGTATGCCACAATAGTGTGGACGTATACGAATTCTACATTTGTAAGAGGAGGTTTTACCCATTAATTTTACTATCTTGTCAACCTAACTTTTTGACAAGTAAAATTAATAGTTGGTTCCTCTTTGGACCAACAAATAAAAGCAGTGACTCTGATGGGGAGGATACTTATATTTGTATCTAAGTGTTCACCATTACTCGGTACCAAGGTAATTATCTCGGGTTATGTGCCTTCCGATGGGGAAGTACACACGCTCCTTGATAATTCCCTATAACCACATTTGACCTTGTGATCCACAAACAAACCCATCCAATATGGAGGAAGGCACTTAGAGCCGACGCGCAAGTTTGTTTGCATCACTTGTCAAATCGTAATGGAGGCCGTGGGAATTTTTAAAAAAATATCCCTCTCCCACTTAGTAATTTGAAATTGAGGAATTTTCCTAGCCTACAACATGCATATCAAACAAAAAGCAATAAATATAAAAAATAAATTATTTTCCAACTATTATGGCTTTTGTCTTCAATATGTCTCCCGTCGAATCGCCATCTTGTCCGCTCCTCCTACGCCATGTACGAGCCATCCGGAGATCCGAGCCGAGACTAAAATCTATTTTAATTTACATCCATCGATCCTATACTCCACGAGGGAGTGTACATGAAATCTAGATCGAAAGTAATAAAATAAAGAGTGGCTAAACAATGCCGTATCTAATTTAAAAAAAAATCAAATACTAGCCTCGTCAACCCCGAGGATTCAACAAAATAAATATTTACACACATACAATCACATACACACATATGGCCATAATAGTCGGATCTTATGCATGCAACCAAAGAGTTAAACTACGCATATCCTACTATTATCCGGCACATATAATATATAAAAAGTGCATAAAAAATTAACCGAATCCTAAACACACAAAATCGGAAACCTTCGCTCTGATACCAATTGAAGGGTTTTGCTTATCGAGTCCGTGAGGGGAAACTTCGCTTCCCACTTCAACTCGATCGTTTGTTCATGGCGATCCCATCGATGTCCTCGGATTAAAAAAAATTTAATCCTAGACAAAAGGGATTACAACCAAGTCATCGTCGTGCTATTCGTTTAGAGAGGTCACTTGAACAAACTTGTTGTTCAAGCGACCATCCTCTATTCTACGAGTAGCCACGGAATAGACGATGTCCGGATCTCCGGTTTTTGTGTTTATGCTCGGGATCCAAGTATTATTTATCCATATACAGATTTATATCATGCTAATAGTTGAAAAACAAAAACAAGCAAGTAAAAAAAGAGAATAGAGAATAGATATACCTCTCGATCTTCTAATGTATGACCTTCCTCCTATCGGACGTCGTGTGGGCGACGATCTACCAAAATTCGAAGCTCCAAGATTGAAAATCTTCCTTCCTTGCTCTTCTAAAGCAAGAGGAAGAATAGAAACAAGGTTCTTCTCCTTCCTAAAACCAACCAACAAGGAACCAAAGGAAACCTTGCCGCCGGCCAAGAAAGAAGAGGAGTTTGAGAGTGGCCGGCCAAAAGCTTGAAGGGAGGACCCTAAACCTTTGTTCCACCGGCCAAGGAGAAGGAGAGGACCTGTTTTGGATGTCGGCCAAGGGCTGGAAGGAACACCAAGGGTGCCGGTAGCTTGGGGAAGAAGAACAACACAAGGAAAAAATTTCCTTATTAGGTGCCGCCCAAGCCCAAACCCTAATTCCTAAGCCTTGCCGCCAACCTCCAAAACCCTAGCTTCTCTTGATCATCTTTTCATGCCAACCCCTCAAGATCCTTTTATAGAGTTAGGGATAAGCCTCCTTTTAATCTCTACCATTGGTTCTAGGGATTTAATCTCAACCGTCGGATCTAGAGATTTAATCTCAACCGTCGGATCATAGACATTTAATCTCTACATATGGATCTAGAGTTTTGTTTCTATCCATTGGATCTAAGCTTCATGAGGTGTTAATAGGCTACATTAGGGACCATGAGGAGGAGTTGGATCTTGGCCACCCATGGATCAAGCCCACATAAATTCCGATCCACTAATGATAATCCAATCCACTAAAGGATCATCATCGATCTACCTCACCAACCCCCATATGATAATATGGGTTTCATATATTATTTGTACATTTTCTCCCCGTGTTTAAGATCTCGAATGTCTGTCGATTAATTAATTTACTGACCATTAATTAATCAACATCTAACTCCATGAGTAATACCACTCAACCTTTTCATCATGCTGGACCAAGTCCACCTGCAGGGTTTACATGATGAACCTTATGAGATCCTCAAGGGGACATCATCATCCTAATATATAGGACACGGTTTCCTCCTATAATCAACGACACACCATATAAATAATATCATCTCCCAACTTACCGAGTCTATCGATTTAATCTATAAATCTCGCCCATTGGTAAATCAAAGAGATGAATACTAAGTATATGTGCCCGTTATTATATAGGGATTAAGAGCATGTACATAATAATATTTGAGGTCCGATTCGATTATGTAGTCAGCAATAAATCGAATCACCTCTAAGTCGGTCCTGCTCAATACACACAAAGTGCACTAGTGTGATTCTATGGTCAAGACAAACCAATACCAAATCACACTACAACCATTCCGATGGTTTGTCCAAAGCCATCTCAGTTGTGAGCCTTTACTTATACTTTACAAGGAGCCGATAATATGATCTCCCGTGTGACACCACATACCATATTATCTACAATGTAATGTATTAGACAATATGCATAACCATAAAAAAATACAAACAATGATCATGTGATTCTTATTTCAAAATAAAGATGTTCATACAAAAGGTAAACTTTTCAGTATACATCCCTACAATGTTCACCAATTTTCACTGGTTAGTTTTAATTTTTACAAACATTTCATCTGAATTCCTAATGGGAAGATTTAGTACATAATTAGTTATGATTAAACTAGGTAGCTGGGTACTTTAGAATCAATAGGTGACCCTAGTTTAGCATTTTAGATACTAGAGATGCTCGGATCGTGTAAGCCCATTTAGAAAAATCAGAATATCAGTTAATATGAGAAGAATGTGTTGGTGCAGGAAGCACCACTCCTGTGTTTTGATGTATGCCCCAAGGTTTAATGTTAGGATGAACCCATGATTTGATATATGTGTTAAGTGTGCAGGCTTAACAGGAAGTCCTAGTAGGTCGTGTTGACCGGATACTAGGCAAAAACCTTGAAAGATCAGGAGGATCGAACAATAGGCATGAAGTCCAAATGGGTCGAGTGGACCAACCATCTGGCATGAAGACTAATTGGGTCAGGAGACCGAACAATCGGAATAAAGTCCAGCTAGGTTAGGAGACCGGACAGCTAGTGGAAGTCCTGGTGGGTCAGATCGGATGTCAAGTATGGTAAGTCTGGCTGGGCAGTCTGCAAGTAAGCCTTGAGTGAAGAGGTGAGGCCGAGTCCTCTGTAGGAGGGCAAGGTAGGCATCGATCTGACAAATAGTCCACGTAGGACTAAGAAGTCGAGATCGGACAGTATTACTACTGCCAATTTATATTATATTATATATTGTGATAATCTGGTTTTGAAGATTTCTAGTCGATTGGAAAGAATCCAGTTGACTAGAAAGAATATAGTCGATTGGAATCCAGTCGATTGGAAATAATCTAGTCGACTGGAATACCCAGTTGGCAATTTTGAGCTGGTGATTGACCGAATATCTAGCGACCGAGATGGAAAGAGCTCTAGTCAACTAGGGAGGTCTAGTCGACTGGAAAGACAGATTTCTTGATGTAGACCCAAGTGACTTGGAGTCGACTGGATGAGGTCCAATCGACTAGAAAGGCAGAAGTACCAAATCGACGGGCTGATTTGGAGTCGACTGGAGGGTGTTCCAGTCGATTGGAAAGTTTCTATAAAAGAAATGGAGGACCAACTCTGAGGATAAGAATTCTACTACAACAAAGTGCTTCCACAATCATTCGCCATCTACAAAAGATTTGACAAGCTGACATTCTGACACTCTGAGCTTCGACTTCATCTTCCAAGTATCGGTATAGCTTTGTAATTTCATTTTTCTTTTTTTGTACTTAATTTCAATAGGATAAGAAGTTTGTTTCTTATCCTACATCATTTGTAAAAAGAGAATACCCTCCGAGTTCTAGAGTTTTGAATCGGAGGGCCTTTTAGTGGATTGCCCATCGAGGTAGCTCTCGGAGAGCTACGAGCCTTGGAGTAGCAACCCAGCTAGGGTTGTGAACCAAGTAAAAAATAATTGTCTCTTTATTTTTTATTTTTATTTAATTCCACTTCATACTCTTGAAAAAAAATGTTTTAAAATCTAATGTTTTTATATTATGAGATTTACGTCCCTCTCTTGGGAACTCTCCAATCCTACAATTGGTATCAGAGCGGGGGCGTTCCGATTTTGGTGCAATCACCAAGAGAGCGAATAAAATTTTCTTTAATTTTATCATTCTTGTCTTAGATTAATTTTTTCATTAGTTTTAATTTTTTCTTTTGCACTAGAATAAATCTTCTAATACTTGTTTATTTTGATTTAGTACAAGTTCATTATTATTTTTCACTAATATAATCTTGCTCATTTTTTAACTCTAGGAATATTTTTGAAAAATAAAAAATATATAATTTTGTATTATTAAAAAATTATGTCACATTTAGAAGGTTTTAGCACCGTTCTGTTAGTGCCTACAAGATTCATATATCTCCACAATGACATGATATTATCTACTTTGGGCCTAAGCCCTCATGATTTTGCTTTTGGGCTTTATCTAAAAGGCCTCATGTCAATGGAGATATCTTTTCATCTTATAAGCACATGATCTTTTCCATGTCTTACCAATGTGGGACTTTGATTGTATTCCCAATACTCCAACAATCTCCCCTTCAAATAAAGGACCACATTGACTCCCCTCAAGCATATCCGTCCTCGAAGGACATTCTCTGTTTGACGTCTGATACTCAACCCACCAGGACTTCCTACCAACTGCCTGGTCCACCTGACCTAGTTGGACTTCCTGCCAGTTTTCCAACCATTCTGTCCCAACTGGACTTCTTGCCAATTGTTTGATTCTCTCGACCCAACTGGACTTCCTATATGATGTCTGGTTTTCTTGATCTAGACATGGGAGTTCCACTTCCTTTGTTCGAGGTTCATGGCTTGGTATGGACCATGGTTTGGCATGGACCATGGCTTTGATACCAATTGTTAGTGCATATAAGATTCACATATCTCCACAATGGTATGATATTATCCACTTTTGGCCTAAGCCCTCATGGTTTTGTTTTTGGGCTTTATCCAAAAGGCCTAATTCAAATGGAGATATCTTTTCATCTTATAAGCACATGATCTTTTCCATGTCTTACCAATGTGGGACTTTGATTGTATTCCCAATACTCCAACACGTTCGACTTCCTCTCTTTAACAGAGAGGACTTTAGTTACTGAAAGAGGCGGATAAAGTGCTTTCTTAAAACTGATCTTGATATATGGTTTAGCATTAGGAAAGACTTCATTGCTCCGGTCAATAATTCGAGAGAGTTGTTAGATCCGGAAAAATGGACCGCCAATATAAAGGAAAATGCCCATGTTGATTATAAGGCATTAAACACCTTGCAATGCGGGCTCACAAAAGAGGAACTAGATCGAGTCGGATCATTCAAAAATTCAAAAGAATTATGGTATAAATTAATTTTGTTGTAAGAACAGGCTAACTTGAGTCAACCCAAAGATGGTATAATTTTTGTCACGCCCCAAGAGTATATTTGTCAGTCAATCGGACGGTACCCTCTTGTGACAATATAAAAAACAATACCAATACAAGGCCCAAATAGCTGCTGGTACACACAAGCTATAAATCATAGTGAAATAACATTGACAAATAATAGAAATATAATGACAGAAATATGCGTACCGTTACGACTTTGACACAATAAGAAAACATAATCGAAACCAACATCCAAACCAAATCATATTAAGGGCCAAATACATGATAACATACCCATATACCAAAATGCGGAAACAATATAGAATAAACTCCAAAACATAAAATCCATCACAATACATTAATATGTAATAAAATTCAAACACTCGGTGTGAGATGCGATCAGCTGGCGGAGCTCCGAGCACCCAAGAAATCTTCTACCTGTCACCTGGGCAATAGAAAAACCCAGGGTTTGTGATGGTGAGTATAAGACTCAGTGGTATATGAAAGATAGTGCATGAACATCATATAACATATGAAGATCAATAGGTATACAGTCTTAAAGGTAATAACAAATAACCATTAGTATGATTATAATCAATGCACATATCAAACTGATCAACTGGATATAATATAATGTACTGACATACCTGAAGGTCTGCAATGACACAACTCATAACAACCTTAACAAGTATACAACAACGTAACACATACAAATAACATACATGAACAATACCATACCTGTGATCAACACATAATCATATGAACAACATATAATCAAATGCATAAACAAACCTGGTCCATCCTATACAACAACATGAAGCTGATCAAATGCATAACCAACCTGCTCCACTAAGTATGGTGAATAAAACTAACAAGGATCCACACCGATCATAACCATAACCAACTGCACCACATATATCAGTATATAACATGCAAATGGTATGTATGACGATGTACAAATATATGCAACAATCATAGCTCAAAAATATGCAACATATCACAAGCATATGCAATATGCATCAAACATATATATATGTTCCACCACACATGGCAATGCATATGCATGGTTGCTGCTTGCACACCCTGCTCGCTACCACGACCCCAGTGTGGCCTAGGTGGTACGATAGGACAATTGTCCCAACTCTAGCTACCACTACTCTCGAGTGGTTGAATGAGAAGTATGAGTAAGTGGCTAGCTATAAGCTACACCACGGGGGTCCCTGCTGCTAGTCACTCCAACTACCACTACCCATGAGTGGTTGAGTATTGCACGACAAGACAAGCTGCACACAACTCCAACTACCACTATAATACAGTGGACGAGTGCGACACAACACATAGTCTGCACTCAACTCCAGCTACCTTTACCCCGAGTGGCCGAATAGGCAGTGATGACTGACGACCCTCTCAACCACAAGAGAGACCAAGTCGATAGCATGCATGTAATGTAATGGTCCACAACTCCATACACATAAATCCACAACACACCCTCTATCTCATAGAGAGTCATATACAACAGACAAACAACATGCTAAAACCTCTAATCTGTAAATAAAACTCCATCGACAACCCACTCAACCATACATAGAAGACATGATCCACAATAGATACACAACGAAAAGTAATATGATCCAACAATCAACTCGACATTTAGATCCATCACCTACCCCCAGTGATATAACATGATGATCCAATCTAAGACTACAATTGTGCTCAACTACATACACTTATACAACATCTATAAATCAAAAATATATAGAATCTATAATCAACATGTTGGGATGTATACTGAAAGCCTAGCTCTTTTGTATGAACATCTTTATTTTGAAATAAGAATCACATGATCATTGTTTGCATATTTTTATGATTATGCAAAATTGTCTAATATTTTACATTGTAGATAACATGGTGCTTGGTGTGGCACAGAAGATCATGTTATCAGTTCCTTGTAGAATATAAGTAGAGGCTCACAACCAAGATGGTTTTGGACAAACCATTGGCATGGTTGTAGTGTAGTTTGGTATTGTTTTGTCTTGAACATAGAGTTACACTAGTACACTTAGGTGTATTGAGCAGGACCGACATAGAGGTGATTCAATTTATTGCTGACTGCATAATTGAATCGGACCTCGGATATTATGGTGTACATGCTCTTAATCCCGATATAATAACGGGCACATGTACTTAATATTTATTTCTTTGATTTATCAGAGGGTGAGATTTCTATGGATTAAATCAATATGCCCGGTAAGTTGGGAAATGATATTATTTACATGGTGTGCCGTTGATTATAGGAGGAATCCGTGTCCTATGTATTAGGTTGATGATGTCCCCTTGAGGAGCTCATAAGGTTCATCATGTAAACCCTGCAGGTTGACTTAGTCAACATGATGATAAGGTTGAGTGGTACTACTTGAGGAGTTAGATGTTAATTAATTGATGGTCAGTAAATCAATTAATTGACGGACATTCGATATCTTAAACACGGGGAGATGGATGTACAAATAATATATGGAGCCCATATTAATTTATGGAGGTTGGTGAGGTAGTTCGATGATGATCCTCTAGTGGAATGGAATATCATTGATGGATCAAGTTTGTGTGGTTCTGATCCATCGGGTGGCCAAGATCCAACTCCTTCTCATGGTCCCTATTGTAGCCTAATATAAACCTCATGAAGTCTAGATCAAATGATGGAAAATAAATCTCTAGATCCGACGGTTGGGATTAAATCCCTAGAACCGACGGTGGAGATTAAATCTCTAGATCCGACGATTGAGATTAAATCCCTAGAACTGACGGTTGAGGTTAAATCTCTAGATTCGACGGTTGGGATTAAATCCCTAGAACCGACGGTTGAGATTAAATCCCTAGATCCGATGGTTGAGATTAAAACCCTAGAACCGACGGTGGAGATTAAACCAAGGCCTATCCCTAACTCTATAAAAGGGTGGCTTAGGGTGGGCGGCAAAGAGGTTTTTTGGTTGGATGATGGATGCTAAGGAGATTAGGGTTTTGCCAAGCCTTGCTTGGGCGGCAAGCAACCCTAAGGAGGAAACCCTAATTAGGGTTTGGCTCCTTTGGATGGGCGGCCAAGGTTAGGAAAGAAGGGTGGGCGACAACTTGTGGAAGATCTCTTCTTCTTCCTTGAAGGTGGCTAGCTCCTAGATCTCTTCTCTCCACCATGGTTGAGCGGCAAGAAATCCAAAGGAAGAAAGGTTGGGCGGCTAGGGTTTGAAAGCTTGGTTGGGCGGCAACTATAGGGGAAGTGCTCTTCTTCTTCCTAGGGTGTTGCTGGCTACTTCTCTTTTCCCTATACCTTGTCCGGTGCCCAACATGTTCCTTTTATCCTCTTCACTCCATCTTGGCCGGCGGCACCAAAACTAGGGTTTGTCCCTAGTTCAGTTCCTTGGTTGTTTCCATTATGTTCTCTCTATTCTTGGGGACGGCGGCATCAATCCTTTGTGGATTGGTGGTTGGCTCAAGCAAGAAGGGAAAGAGAGTTCTTCTTTCTTTGGATTGAAGAAGATCTAGGAAGCTTCAACTTGTGGAGGATCTTCGCCCACACGAAGTCTACAAGGAGGTTAGGACATACGATAGAAGATCAAGAGGTATAAAAGTTTTACAACTTTTATTATTTGTTCTTTGCATGTTCTTATTGATATGCTAGCTTATGTTCTTTATGTTAGTATGTGCTGGTTATACTAGTTTACATTTGTATGTATTTGTATAATCATGGACCCCGAATAAGAAATACAAAAACCGGCGATCCGTCCGTCGTCTCTTCCGCGGCTAACCGACTAGAAGAGTTGATTATTTGAACAACAAGTTTGTTCAAGCGATCGCTCGAGTCGTTGGCACGACGATGAATTGGTTGTGCTAAGGAAACTCATCCCATCCGGATTAGTTTTCATTTGTTGAAAATTTTAATTCGGGGACATGGGAGCCGATGAGCATTCCGAGGAATAGCACGATTGCCAACACAACAATAGTGATGAAATGAGATTGTATAGATATCGAATGAGTATCTCAAAGTTCAACGACTAAGTATCAAGCACAAGAATAAGTAGAGTGGAGTCAAGGTAATGATACTATCATCATAATAAAGTTCATGCACTAAGATCATCGATCTACTAAACCAAGGGAAAGAATTACCCACCTGATACGAAGACTTATCTGAGAATACCATTTGTCATTTACGTCCAAAAGACAATCGTGAATCAAAATCCTGCAATATGCAATATGCATATCAATAAATCTCTAGCATAACCCTAAATCAACTCTAAACTCTAATTAGTTAACCCCTACTAATCATCCCTTTGATGAGTTAGATTTGCTCAATCCAAATGAACCGAAGACGAACTCCACATCCTAACAACTGTAACCATATGATATACAAGTTTTGCACCCACTGATACACTCAAATCCAAGAATCCTCAATCAATTACCAGGAATATATTTATAAATATACCAATCAGAACTTACCTTACACTACCAATACAAATCCAGATTTTTAGCTCAACTTCAATCACTACAACAGATCCGTGATCAGAGCCTACTGCCTCCTGCCTCGGATCATCACCCAAACGATAGTTCATCATCGACGAAACTGTGGGTTGAAGAACTCGTCCAACAGCCACCAATGCAGCTGATGAAAAGATCCAACTACACCCAAGACAAAGGAATGTTAAATAATTCGCCAACCACCCAAAAATTCATCAATTATTGATCAATTCCACCATTAATCCCAAATCAATTCACTGCATAACCAACAATAATCTAAAATCATTACCACCACTCTTTCCATCACCACTCACCTTGGTTTTCCTTTTTCCCGGCAATAACAATAACATCACATTCCTCTTCAACCTCCATTTCCGATCTGATAGTGAGGAATAGTGGTGGCAACTTTAGGATCTTAGAGCTCCAGAATCGAGCTGCCATGGAGGTGTGGGAGAAGGCGACGATGAGCTAACTGGATTTGCGTGAAGAGATCTAATAGTGATGGTGTTGCAGTTCTCACATGATCCAATGGTAATTCTTCCTCTTGACAGAGACGTCACAGATCGTCCCCGATGACAGCTGTGTTAGTTATATATGAGAGGTGTCCTAAGGCAATCGCCTTATGGTTGTACCATTTATTTTAAAAATGAAGATTCACTATTTGAGTATACATGTTTTCATGTATTTGATTGGATCTTAAACTCATTTACTGAATGTCCGCAATATGATTCATAACATGAGAGAAATTGTTATTGGATCACAACTAGTGAGTATCTCTACATGTGTAATTGTGATTTATTAGAATTATCCCTATTCGATGAATTGATGCATTCGGACACCATCAATTCTATTGAGACTGGCACGAGTTATACTCTTTGGTTTATCCAAGTAGCTATTTCTCACTAGCTGGAGACATTGAGATGTTCGGAGTTAATCGTGGATGCTAGTTATGGTAACTAGTTCATTGGAGTGACCACCTATAAGGCTTCATATGGTTCTCTGCATATATGGATATGTCAATGAAGTTCTTACTGCATCTTAAGTGAGATGTTCCTTCGACTTGCAGTATTCAAGTCATCTTGGTCATGAAAACTCATGCTTTGACATCTTAAGCAAGCATCTCCGAGGAGATGTGGACCCAGGATGATTGGGTATAAGTTGAAGTGGTGAAAAGTGTTTGAATAGCCTACAAAGGATTCACCACTCCTTGCAAGGAGATGTATATCCTATTGTCTCTCGTCGAATTGTTACTAAAGTCGTTGGCCAAAGAATTGTTAGTAATATATGAGAGATGTCCTAAGGCAATCGCTTTATGTATGAACCATTTATATGATAAATGAAGATTCACTATTTGAGTATACATGTTTAATGTATTTGATTGGATCTTAAACTCATTTACTGAATGTCCACGATACGATTCACACGATAAAGATTTATTATTTTAATTGCTTCTGCTGTGCTCATGTTTACGAAACATGATCGAACACACACACGCCGCGGTGCCGGAAACGCAACAAGAATTACATGTTTAGAGTATGGTTCTCTTGGATATATGTGCAGTAACTAGAATCCGTAGGACAAGGAAGTAATATTGGGCTATGTGTGATGTAGTCAACCTAGTGGGGACTGACACAATAGACCATGTCCTGAACCAAGTGGGTATAAGATGAGTGAAGGGAACGGGGCACAATTCACTATAGCTGCTGAAAGATTTTAGAAGTTCTTCTAGGATCAACCGTTGATTTTTCGATTAATTGGGGATCATAATGTACTACTAGGTGTCACTCATGATCGTTATATAATTAATGGTTATTTATATACATCCAACATAAACCAGGAACCTATTTGGTCACACGCACTACGAGTGTTATCCGAAGGATTTAAAACAACTTTGAGAATGGGATTCTCAGATCGAGTGAGACTTGGTTTGGTTTGACCAAAAATGGAGCAAACATGAAATTATTTCAGTCGCATCAGAAGCATGGATGGGCCGAGTCTTATGAAACCATGATGGATGAACCAAATCGATTTGGTTCTAATCCAATGGTAGAAAATAAACCAAAGTGGTTTGGTTTGTTTTAAACGAATGAGCCAAAATTGATTCGATTCATTTTAACTTAAAAAATAGACCAACGCGGTTTGGTTTATTTTAACTTAAGTTATTGTAGAGGGTTAATGGGTTTTTGGTTATGAACCAATAACCGCTAGGAGAAGGTTTCTTGATGGTCAAGAAATATACTCTCTATAATATAGAGGGTTAAGTGTTTTTCGTGAAGAACTTTTAGAGTTGAAAACCCTAGCCACCGAACCTCTTCTCCTTGCTCCTTGCCGCCCAACCCCTTGGTGCCACCCAAGCTTGTTGTGCAACCACCTCCTCCTTGCCGCAGGCCAACCACCAGTCGCCGGCAGTCCTCAGGCCATCCTCAGCTGCCGGCCAACCTCCCTTGGCCGCCGGTGACCAAGGAGCAGCCAACCAACTTGTTTGGTCGCTCATCTCCTCCACCAAAACAAGCTGTCCAGTTTTGGACAGCTTACTGTCCTTGGAGAGGTCATTTGGTCGACATTTTGCACTTCGACAGTGACCTATTTGTCCGGGATTGGATATCCGACAATCCTCATAGGTGGAGGGTTGAGGTATCGTCAATTGGTTGACGAAAATAGCTTTCAAGAAGTGAGTTTACGAAACTCATTTTTGGATTCGAATTGTGATCGTCTCTCGGATCACAACGTTTTCGACGCGAGGCTAGCAACTCTCGTGAAGACAGGGCTTGTAGCTTGGTGAAGTTATCCTGATGATACTCGGCGTGGATATGGATAGAGCCGATACTTGCGAGGGTCACTTCGGTTGATGCCGTTTCTCCTTCATATAATTCGTCAGGTATACCTAGTATAAGTTTCCTTTTATTGCAAAATTTGAAATGGTGATTATGTCTACACTTGTTGTATCCTTGCATGCGTGTGGTGTGTGTGTTGTAATAAATTAGTTTATTGCTTATTTTGGCTTCCGCTCTATGCATGTTTACGAAACGTGTTCGAACACACACCCATGTGGGTGCCGAGGAAACCCATCAGTGGTATCAGAGCTCGACTGTGTTCTGACATAATCGTAAAATTATTTTACGATAGTCATAATTGTATTTTCAGAAATTTTATACTTTTGAAAAGTTTAGAAATAATTATGGAAATTTTATTTAGTAAATAAATTTAAATTGGAAATTTTCTAATGTGATTAGGAAATTAAAATTTAGGATTTTTTTCCTAAATTAAATTTTAATTTCCTTAATTAATATTTTCCATAAATAAAATATGTGATTAGATTTGGAAAATCGTTTTCTAATTTAATCAAGATTTGATTTGAGAAATCAAATCTCAAACATATTTTTTTTCCAAAATTAGTTATGATAAATAAGGAAACTATTTGTACATGTCATAATTATATGTTATGTAATTGTATTTGATGGATATCATTATGCCATGCATGTCGTGACATGTAGATACATTAGTTGCACATATGTATGCCATATGTGTCATGCCATGTGTTAGGACCTTTGTAACGCTAGAGGGGGGGTGATTAGCGTTAATGGAATTCAATCGCGGTTGTGTCTACAAATTCGTTAGCGCAGCGGAATATAGATAATACAATAACAATAATGAAAACACAACACGCTAACACGAGTATATAACGTGGTTCGGAACCGCACGGTTCCTACTCCACGGATCGGGCTCGAATGAGCCCTAGCGATGCCAATCACACACCACTATCAAATAACTCCTTCTCGGAACAATCCGGAGGTGGAGAAACCTCGTACAATATGATTACAACAATAATCAAATGAATACAAGCAATATAGTGAAATACAAAGCAATACAAGTAAAGGAAACACTTTACAAATGCTCTTTGAATGCTTGATCGCTTGGTTGATCGAGTAGCACTTGGAGACCCTGAATTGCAACAAAGAATCTCTCAAGGAACCATTACTTTTCCTCCACCACGAGCTCCATATATAGCTTCAACCTGTGCTGGAAAAAGTCGATCAGTCGACTGATCGAGACCATCAGTCGACTGATGCCACTGTTGTCGTGAGACAACGGCTAGTTCCACGCTGGATAAGTCCAACGGAACTACTATCAGTCGACTGATGGAGTACTCACTCGACCAGTCGAGTCTCGACTCCATTCTGTGCCCGAATTCACGAGCACCAGTCGACTGATCACAAGATCGGGCCGATCGCTCAAGCTCATCGATCGCCATCATCCGCCGATCACTGCTGGCCATAACCCGCAAATAAACCCTAGTTGACTCGGTCCAGTCGACTGCCTCATGGCATCAGTCGACTGGCACACCTCAAACATGAGGTTTTAGCCCAAGTATGGTTCCCCCATACTTGCTAGACCACCCTTAGCCTAGACCTAAGCCTTCTAGCCATCTCCATCAGCCTCACGCCTCTCAGATCCCTCCAAGTCATCCATGACTTGTTCATCCATCGCGCTAGCCTTCAGATGCTTCCATCGGCTATGTCATGCTAACGGTGTCTACACCGCCAAGGCACATTGGACTTACGCCGCCAAGACTCCGCTTGGACTTTACGCCGCCAACCATTGGACTTATGCTGCCAAGACTCCCGCTTGGACTTTACGCAGCCAACCATTGGACTTATGCTGCCAAGACTCCCGCTTGGACTTTACGCAGCCAATATCAATCCCCTTGGACTTCAAACGCCAAGACTCAAGCTTGGACTTTCCATTTGCCAACACATGTTGGACTTCTCAATTGCCAAGACAATGCTTGGACTTTCCATTTGCCAAGTACTCAAGACTTGGACTTTCCATGCCAAGACCCATGCTTGGACTTTACCATGACAATTACATTGTCATATGTTTTTGTCGAAACATCAAAACATCAAAACATCACTCGAGTCAAACTCGAGTTCTGGTCAATCGTGACCTGGGCCGATTGCACCAACAATCGTGACCTTACATGGCGCCTAAGTAACGACTCTTCTTTCCGAGCCCTAATTTTTATTTCCATTACAATGTAGGTTTATCTAATCGCGTATTGTTGCCATTGCATTGCATATCATCTCATTACATTCATAATAGGAGAGCCCGTAGGAATGATCCATCCGAGAGTGAATCTCGGTTGTACCAGCCTATGTTGGTTAGGTACATAGATAAGAACTTTTTCGATAGGCATTGTAGTGACGTCATGGAACTCATTGCATACTACAATTTGATGAAGATCGTCTTGTGCACGCATCCAATCAATGATGATCTCATTAAAGAATTCTATCAAAACCTTAAAAAAGTAGATGACGGCCCTACATACACTACTCGCGTTGCAAAGCGCGATTTAGAGTTCACTCCTGCAATACTGCAGGAGTTTCTCGAGTGTAGGCCGTCAAATGATACCTTTATCTTCTACCCTACCATGGACTTTCCCCTACCTGAGCCTTTTGCCCATATCACTATGGAGTCCATGCATGAGCGCATTTTTGGTTATCCACGTCCACCGGCCCAAAACCTATTTTCTATCACTGAGTTGTCTGCACCTGACAATGTCCTTTATAAGGTCATTGTTGGGTGTTTTCTGCCCATTGTCACTCGAGGTCTGGCTAAGATTCGGCCTCCTCATCTTTTTCTTCTATATGCCATGCGTCTTCAGTTAGACATAAACTTTGCATTGAACATCTTCCATTGCATTGTGCACTTCACTTCCCCTGTACAAGGGAAAGTGCATATGCCATTTGGACATATCATCACAGCATGGCTCGACTCAGTAGGCATTAACATCCATAGGGGCTCTCTGCGACAGCTATCGGAAGTGTACGACTGTATATCAGTTCGTAACTTCTCCTTAGCAAAGCTACGGATGGGCGCTGGACAGATGGAGTTGGCGCCACGACCACCCAGGGCGCACAGACAGCCTCCTCCGCCGCCCAGAGATGCAGTAGAGGACGACGAGGATGCGGACACCTCTGATGAGGATGACCAGATGCCGGCAGACACATCAGCGGGTCCATCGCGATTCGTGGCCATGGAGTCCGGATTTGAGGATTATCGCAGATCGGTTGACTCGGTGCAGAGTTATTGAGCGTGCGGCTTTTGGCACACGTCTCGATAGGATGGAGGAGACCCAGGTCCGCATAGAGCAGCATCAGCGCGATATGCTAGAGATGATGCGGGCCTGGACTCTGAGTCAGCAGCAACCTCCATTGCCACCTCCTGCGGACGATTAGAGGATATTTTTTTTGGTTGTCAATGTTTGTAGTAAGATTGAGCTTAGCCAATCTTCTCTTTGATTGTAAAAGACAAATTTAAGTTTAAATGAAATCCTTATTTCTGAAAAATCTTGCGTGTATGAATGAATATTTGTATAATTGTATTGCTACCATATGCCATATCATGACATCATGTTTATTCTTAATCATCTTATATGTCATGATTATGCTTTAGAATTAAGGATAAATGTCATGTGTCTTTTAGATCTCATCTTATGCCATGACATCATGATCATTGGCCACGTTTTAATAACACTATTATTTATGCCATGATCATACATTCATGCATTAACTTGATTAAAATTGATTTAAGGACTATGGCATGACTTGAAGTCCCAGTTATAAGGGAATCAAGTAGGGTTGCCTAGTAAAATGCATGAAACCCTAGTTTAGGGTGAACAAAACCCACATCTCACATTCAATTGACATATATGTGTATTTATACACCTTAGATACATGTGAGATGCTAGGATATGAGTTAAGTTCAAGATGCATAGTTTTTGCATCTAGATGAACTAAAACTCATCTAATTTTAATAGTGGATCATTGGGAAAGTTTGTGTACAAGTCATGTGCATAGAGCCCAAGGAATATGATCCAAAATAAGGTTTTGAAAACATTTTAAAATCATTTTGAAAAACCTTGGTGAAGTCTATCTTTTGATAGCAATCACCATTGATGAAGTTGATACAAGTAGGGCCAAAACATTGAAAATTTCAATGGTTTTGAACTTTTACCAATTTCACTATTTTTGGGTAAAATAATTTTCAAATATTTTTCACCCATTGTATTATCGTAAGTATTATACGTATCAAATTTCGTGATTTTTCGATAAACGATAATTATTTATGATTTTGAAATTCATTTCGATAATCAAAATCGGATTTTGCACGATCGACGCCTTGGGTGGCGTCGATGCGATAGGTGGCAATGATCGTTATCGACAGAGTCGACTGCCAAGGCTGATTTTGGGTTGACAAGGTTTGTTTAACTCGATTTGTCCCTAATCACTCCTAACCCTAGGATATGCTTTGGGAAGCATTATAAAGGGTGAAAATCCATTGGATATGGATTAGGAAAATTGTTTAGGGTTTGTATCAATGTTAAGGTGTTGGAAAGTTCAATGTTGAATTTCTAACCTTAATTTTGATTGTTTAGAGTTCCTATTGGCTTAGGGACTCCCCAAGGACATTGTTGGTGCAATGATCAAGGGGGAGCAAGCCTTTAGGGGGAGGTATCCATCTTGGGATGATGGATGTGTTTTTTCTCCTTGAAAAGGAGAAGTTATGAGAATGTATCATCAATTGGGAAATTGATGAGTTTTTGATACCCAATTTGGAAATTGGGAGAGTGAATAGGATTGCCTCTCTTGAGTGATATGGGACTTATCACTAGGAAGATTGTAGGCATCCTAGGTATTTTTGGATCAAGGGGGAGATTGTAAGATCTCATTGGGACATGAGACATTGACCTCCTTGGAGTGATAACTTTTTTTTTTTGCTATTTGTCAAAAAGGGGGAGAATGTTTGGAGAATGTTTGGGGGAGAACATTCTGGGAGAAAACATTTTGGAGAATGTTTTTAAGATTACCAATTTGGGATAATTGGTAAGGGAATTGAGTTAATGTTCTAACTCAAATGTTTTGTGTGGTTTTTGTCAAACATCAAAAAGGGGGAGATTGTTGGTGCAATCGGCCCAGGTCACGATTGACCAGAACTCGAGTTTGACTCGAGTGATGTTTTGATGTTTTGATGTTTCGACAAAAACATATGACAATGTAATTGTCATGGTAAAGTCCAAGCATGGGTCTTGGCATGGAAAGTCCAAGTCTTGAGTACTTGGCAAATGGAAAGTCCAAGCATTGTCTTGGCAATTGAGAAGTCCAACATGTGTTGGCAAATGGAAAGTCCAAGCTTGAGTCTTGGCGTTTGAAGTCCAAGGGGATTGATATTGGCTGCGTAAAGTCCAAGCGGGAGTCTTGGCAGCATAAGTCCAATGGTTGGCTGCGTAAAGTCCAAGCGGGAGTCTTGGCAGCATAAGTCCAATGGTTGGCGGCGTAAAGTCCAAGCGGAGTCTTGGCGGCGTAAGTCCAATGTGCCTTGGCGGTGTAGACACCGTTAGCATGACATAGCCGATGGAAGCATCCAAGGCTAGCGCGATGGATGAACAAGTCATGGATGACTTGGAGGATCTGAGGCGTGAGGCTGATGGAGATGGCTAGAAGGCTTAGGTCTAGGCTAAGGGTGGTCTAGCAAGTATGGGGGAACCATACTTGGGCTAAAACCTCATGTTTGAGGTGTGCCAGTCGACTGATGCCATGAGGCAGTCGACTGGACCGAGTCAACTAGGGTTTGACTGCGGGTTATGGCCTAGCAGTCGACTGACAGATGATGGATGATGGCAATGATCGGAGAGCAATGATCGATCTTGTGATCACCGATCGGTGCTCGTGGAATTCGGTACGTATCGGAGTCGAGACTCGACCGTCGAGTGAGTACTCCATCACGATCGATGGTCACAATCACTTATCCGTGGAACTAGCCGTTGTCTCACGACAGCGGTGGCATCGATCGGTGATGGTCTCGATCCGATCGATCGACTTTTTCCAAGAGTTGAAGCTATATATGGAGCTCGTGGTGGAGGAAAAGTAATGGTTCCTTGAGGAGATTTGGGGCGAGTTCTTTATTGCAATTCAGGGTCTCCAAGTGCTACTCGATCAACCAAGCGATCAAGCATTCAAAGAGCATTTGTAAAGTGTTTCCTTTACTTGTATTGCTTTGTATTTCACTATATTGCTTGTATTCATTTGATTATTGTTGTAATCATATTGTACGAGGTTTCTCCACCTCCGGATTGTTCCGAGAAGGAGTTATTTGATAGTGGTGTATGATTGGCATCGCTAGGGCACATTCGAGCCCGATCCGTGGAGTAGGAACCGTGCGGTTCCGAACCACGTTATATACTCGTGTTAGCGTGTTGTGTTTTCATTATTATTATTGTATTATCTATATTCCGCTGCGCTAACGAATTTGTAGACACAACCGCGATTGAATTCCATTAACGCTAATCACCCCCCCTCTAGCGTTACAAAGGTCCTAACACCATGTAGATAATAGTTATTTGCATGAAAAGAGGATGATACCTTAAAACCCTTACACAATATTAAAGCCTACACCTTCCATTAATATGGTTAGAACCAGAGTTCCGTTTCTTGTTTGGGTTGTTGGACTCTTTCCAAGCCTGACTCGAACCTGAACATGTTCAAACCATTGAAATAGTTTATTACTAATATGGTAAGAGTAAGAGGTCAATCGTTAGTTTGGGTTGTTGGACTCTCTTCAAGCTTGACTAATTGATTGAATGCGCTCTAACCATATTAAAATTATTTCACGATTAATGGGTCGGCTTTAACTTGGAGCATCGGTTTGTTGGACTCTCTCCAATGTCGATGTGAAGGGAGGTGAAGTTGGGTGCAATGCATATGATGCATACTTGTTAATGTGTTAACAACCCAATGTATGTGTGAACATTCAATTAGTTGATAGCACATTGTGATAGTTGCATATATGTGATATGAAATTGATATACTTGATACCTACCATCGTAGCTAAAAATGGCTTGTTGGACTCTCTCCAAGGTTGTTCTTTTCTATGTTAGATATCAACCCATTCGAAGATGGACCTACGATATCTCGAATTGATTTTGAGGGTTTTGATTTTTGAATTCAAAAAATGAATGGGATTTATAAATGTATGTTGATGCATTTTAAATCATCTTTCTCATATATGCTCGATTTGTATATCTAGATTTATCGCTTGATCATGATGTCTTTGAATTTGTGTTCCATTTTGGATTCGAATAAATTGACTAGGCGGAACTTCTTGTACTAGCTTAGAAACTTGAGAATTGCTCTTAAGGTTGAAAAGAATGCGTATGTATTCGAAGAGCCTCTTCTCGCCCGTCCTAGTGATGATGCAACTCCGGACCAATTGGCCTATCAGAAACATGTGAGTGATTCTGAACTAGTGAGTTGCATCATGCTAGCCATGATGGTACCCGAACTTCAAAAGTACATGAGCATACGGATGCTAATAACATAGTCTTTCATCTTCAAGAGTTGTTTGATGAGCAAGCGAGATCCGAAAGGTTTGAAGTCTCCAAGCTCCTCTTCACCTCCAAGATGGAAGAAGGTTCATCTGTAGTGCAATTTGTGCTAAAGATGAATGGGTACATCGAGCGATTAGTTACACTCGAGTTTGTGATGGAACATGAATTAAGTATTGACTTAATTCTATATTGTTTGCCCAAGAGTTTCTCACAGTTTGTGATGAACTATTGGATGAACAAAATTGAAACTACCATTCCTGAACTACTCAACATACTGAAGATTGTGGAGCCTTCTATAAAGCATGAGGAGAAGACAACGCTATTAGTCGATTCCTCAAAGAAAGGTTCTAAGAGAAATCAAAGGAACAACGCAAGGGGAAGAAGAAGAAGGATAAGAAGGCAGAACCAACTCAAAAGAGCACTTTCCATCATTGTGGCAAGGAGGGCCAGTGGCAAAGAAACTACAAGATTTATCTTGAGTCCGTGAAGAAGTAGAAGGCATCCGATGCCCCATCCTCTTCAGGTATCTTCGTTATTGATTGTCATTCTATTTCCTCAAACACTTGGGTATTAGATACTGGGTGTGACTCACATATATGTAATGACATACAAGGTCTAAGGAATAGAAGAAGACTCTGTTGGTGCAATCGGCCCAGGTCATGGGATTGATCGGACTCGAGTTTGACTCGAACTGTATTTTGATGTTAGACAAAACGTATGACATGGGATTGTCATGGGAAGTCCAACATGGGTTGGCCACATAAATCCAAGTGTGTAGCCTTGGTGGTGAAAAGTCCAAGCATGAGTCTTGGTGTTGGGAAAGTCCAAGCATGGGGCTTGGCATGGAAAATCAAAGCATGAGGCTTTGTGTTGGGAAGTCTTGAGGACTTGGCAAGTCACTAGTCTCGTAGGCTCGGGGTCCTTAAGTCGGTGAAGGATGACATTGCGAAGTCGTGCGCTTGGTGCATCCGAGGGACCGCCGGACGGGGAGCGAATGAAGTGAGGCTCAAAGGAAGCAAACTTCGAGGGCAAGAGACACGAAGGATGACATTGCGAAGGCATGCACTTGGTGCATCTGAGGGATGTAGGCCGAGAGAAGACAGCTTCGGTGGGGAACTCCATGAGAGGATGAGGTGGACTTGGCCAAGTGGCTAAGACTGAGTGTCGGATGCTCAAACTTGGTGTTTGAGGGTTTACCTGATGGTCGGATGCTCAAACAACTTAGTGTTTGAGGTTTTACCCAACATTAGTTGACTGACATAGGTGCCAGTCGACTGCTCTAAGTTGACTGGGTTTGACTAGTGTTCGACTGATCGAGTTCTGGCCGAACAGTCAACTACTGAGGGATGGCAGTCGACTTACAACACCATCAGTCGACTGTTGAGGGTCAGTAGTCAATTGATCATGGTGAATTCGAGCACAGAATATTTTCCAGTCGAGTGATCATACCGAGCACTCGACTAATGGGGTTACCAGTCGACTGATGGGTATGATTAGTCGACTGATGGTTATGCGTTGGGGTTTTTGCCAACGTGAATGAATCCATTGTGAGATAATTACTACAACAGCAGTCGACTGGAGGTCACGAGCAGTTGACTGATCAACGCGAGGCAAGCATAAAAGGAGGAGCTTGGCGGAGGATTTCAACAAGATTTTTGGGGAGATTTTGGAGTGAAATTGCTGCTGCATTCCAGTCCTTCAAGAACCAAACCAAAGCAAGCAACAAGTAAAAACGATCAAAGCCATTTGTGTAAAGTTTTCTTTCGTATTGTCTTTGTATTTGCTTGTACTTTTGTATTACCGTGTAATTGCTTGTACGAGGTTTCTCCACCTCCGATGTGTTGTTGAGAAAGAGTTTTGTTAGTGTCGTGCGCATAACACAAGCTCGTTGAGCTCACCTCGTGGAGTAGGAACCCTAAGGTTCCGAACCACGTATATCGTGTGTTGTATTTGTGCTTGTGTCTTTTGTATTCGTATTACTATTATTTCCGCTGTGTATTAACGACTATTGTAGACGAGCATGCGACGAATAGACGATTTCCATCGTACATGCGATTTGGGCTATTCACCCCTCTCTAGCCGGCCACCGATCCTCCAACAAGTGGTATCAGAGTGAGGAACTTATCGCGGACTCATCGCCAACACAAACACGACAAGATGGCTGGCTTGAACCTCCAACCACCAAAATTCGAAGAAGATTTTCAATGGTGGAAAAGAAAAATGGAGGTATATCTCGAAACCAATTTTGATATAATGTTAATTCTAGAAAATGGTTTCGAAATGCCTAGAGATGAAGACAATAGACAAATTGAAAAGACGAGATGGAACAAGGACCAAATCAAGGATTTCAAGACAAATCTCAAGGTAATCAAATTGCTTAGTGATTTGATTCCTAACAATATTTGGTCTAGGCTAGGTGAATATAGGGATGCAAATGACCTATGGCACAAGCTGATCAAATTCAATGAAAATCCCGAACCAGCACAAGTAGAGGAGGAAGCCGAGGAAGAATGCACGTCAACATCCGGATCCGAGGATGTTGAAGAATCGCCATCTACATTCGAAGATGTAGATGAGTTGGTGGAAACATCCACCTCTAGCATTGAGGGGGAGGAGAGGTCTTCCATCTTGGAACAAGATCAAGATGAAGCATCTACATTCAGGAGAAGTGAAGATCAAGAGGATTCCACCTCCCTAGGTAACTCATGCATTATAATTAAAAATAAAAGTCACATAATATGATTTGATTGTAGGGAGCAAGGACACTATAAAAGCAAGTGTCCCAAGAAGATTAAGAAGGCTCAATCGGTGCGAAAAGTGAAAAATGCCGGTGTCCCCACAATTAGAAGCAAGTGGCACGTGGTGTGCTTCAAATGCCATCAAAAGGGACATTATAGGAGCCAATTCCCTAAGGAGAGGAAGAAGGGGCAAGAAGGGGCATCTCATATAGGGGGAGCTTCCAAAGCTAACCCTAAGGTAAATTTAATTAATGCACCTTCTAGTTCTAGGTCTAAGAAGCATGATAGAAATTATTTTAATTCACTTGCTATTATAAATGAAAAGCATGCTAGTAGGAACAAATATTTTTGTTTAGGTGCCAAGCATGTTGATTTACCTATGGACAAACCTAGACATCATAACTCTAGACCAATTCTTCTTAGGGAGTCCATTAGGAGAATTGAAGAAAATTTAGATATTAATCCCAAGAAGTCTAGGCATATGCCTAGGAAGAGTCATTCCCAAAAGATAAATGAGAAATCAAAATTGGGAAAATTAGAATTAGAAAATTGAGCCTTGAGGTCAAGGCTTGAAAAATTGGAAAAGACCCTCAAAATTATGACAAACTCAATTATGGGGGTCAAAGGATCAAAATTTAAGACCTAGGAGACAAGAACCGGTTAAGGGCAACAAAGGTTTGGGTCACAATCCTAAGTCCTATCATAATGTTCCATTCAATTATGAAACTATTTCTAGGTCTAGGAAAACCAAGGCTAATAGGGAAGTTATCCCTAAGGTTAGCCATGGTGTGTATCTAGTGGCTAAAAGGTCAAGAAAATCTAATGTAGCCACTAAGAAGGTCAAAGGGGGAGTTACCTCTAGAGTTGACCTAGGAAAGACCCAATTGACTAAGGCTTCAAAGCCAAAAAGGGTCATTAGGAAGGTATCTAGGGAAGTTATCCCTAACAAATACCTAGTTAACCCAAGGAGCTCCAATAGGTATTGGGTTCCTAGGAGCGTGATTGATTCACGCTAGATGGGTTAGGTTGTGTCAACCCTAAGTGGATGGGTAGTTAACCTAACCATGGTGAGTTGACACTTTAGGATGTGCCAATGTGTTTTAAGAAGTTGAAAATTGATTAAAATTGGCACTTTAGGTTTAGAGGTCATGGTGTGCGATTTTGGGTTTTTGGCACACTAGGAAAATGGGTTGTATTATGGCAAAATGGATTTAATTATATCAAATGGAAATTAATACTAAAATCTAGGTATTTATACCTTCATCTTTTACTTGTCATATGCCATGACATGACATCATATTTATTTTTATCATGTAAAATGTCATGATCATATTTAGGGTTATTTTTATATGTCATGTATGCTTAGAATTCATTCACATGCCATGACATCATGATTTTGGCACATGCTTATTCATGTTATCAATTATGCCATAATCATCATTCATGCATAAATAAAATGGATTTAAGGACTATGACATGATTTGAAGTCTCATGCATAAGGGAGTCAAATAGTGTTGCCTAGCATATGCATGAAACCCTAAATAACCAACACCCACATCTCATAAGAAAACTTGACTTGTATGTGTTTCACACATTTAGATACAAGTGAGATGTATAGGAAAATGGAATTAAAGGTTTTAAAATCATTTCAAAATCATTTTGAAAAACCTTGGTGAAGTCTATCTTTAGATAGCAACCACCATTGAATGAGGGGATACAAAGAGGGCTCAATATTTAAGCTTTTCTCAACTTTTGAACTTTGTATACCCTTATTTAGAAAAATAAACTTTTGAGAAAAAAAAACTTTTGGTTCTTAAGAATTGCCTTTATGTATCCTTATTTAGAAAGAATTTAATTTCGGTTTCTAAATTGTTTATGGATGGATATTCTATTTCTTTTAATGACAGAGTTGTTATAAGAAGGGATAGGGACATTATCTGTTCGGGTACATTGATAGGAAATTTGTACACACTTGAACCAAAACCTCCCATGATGCATATTGAAATTAATAACTCATCTTCTAATTCTAATAAGAGAAAAGAACATTCGAAGATGAACCAAACATATCTTTGGCATCTTAGGCTTGGTCACATTAACCTAAGAAGAATTCAAAGGTTGATAGCTGATGGACCTTTGGGTTCATTAGTGGTGGAGGATCTCCCAACCTGCGAATCCTGCTTGGAAGGTAAAATGACCAAGAGGCCTTTTAAGGCCAAGGGGTATAGAGCCAAAGATGTGTTAGAATTGATTCATTCTGATTTGTGTGGTCCTATGTCTATCCAGGCTAGAGGTGGTTTTGAGTATTTCGTCTCTTTTATAGACGATTACTCAAGATATGGATACATTTACCTGATGCGCCGCAAGTCTGAATGCTTTGACAAGTTCAAAGAATTCAAGGCTGATGTGGAGAAACGTCAAGGTAAAAGTATCAAGACACTACGATTTGATCGTGGAGGTGAGTACCTCTTGGGAGAGTTTTAGAACTACTTATCAGAGGCTGAGATTCAATCCCAATTGACTGCACCTGGAACACCCAAGCAGAATGGTGTAGCAGAGCGAAGGAATATGACTCTTATGAAGATGGTTAGATCGATGATGAGTTATTCTTAGTTGCCAGATTCGTTCTGGGGATATGCTCTAGATACGGCATTGTACATTCTGAACTTGATTCCATCTAAATCAGTGCCTTCTACTCCCACCGAATTGTGGACTGGGCGAAAGCCTAGTCTAAGACATATTCGGATATGAGGGAGTCTAGCACATGTGCTGAAGGCAGATGCTGGTAAGTTGGAACCTCATACAAAAGTACGCTTGTTCGTTGGCTATCCTAGAGGAACGAAGGGTGGCTTGTTTTATAGTCCTAGAGATCAGAGGGTAATCGTTAGCACTAACGTCAGATTTCTAGAGGAAGACTATGTGATGAGCCACAAGGCCAAGAGTAAAATTGTTCTGGAGGAGTTAAAAGGGGAAGTCACTTCTTTAATACCATCGGTATAAGAGGATATACCACATGTCACTGCACCGCGTGTCACAGAGGATACACAGGTGATACCTCGTCGTAGTGGGAGGGTTGTGAGACAGCCTAATAGATTCATGTTCTTGGGAGAATCTTCTAATTTGGTCCCTGGCGAACATGAACCTGATCCCTGGACATATGACGAGACAATCCAAGATAAAGATGCAGTATCTTGGCAAAGTGCAATGAATGCTGAGATTGAATCTATGGATTCAAATCAGGTCTGGGAGCTAGTAGAACCACCCGATGGTGTAAAAACCATTAGATGCAAGTGGATCTACAAGAGAAAGAGAGGAATAGATGGGAAGGTTGAGACCTTCAAAGCGAGGCTTGTTGTGAAGGGGTATACTCAGAAAGAGGGTATCAATTATGAGGAGACCTTTTCGCCGGTAGCCATGCTTAAGTCTATCCGGATTCTCTTATGCATAGCAGCTCATATGAATTAT
Source organism: Wurfbainia villosa (assembly GCA_025175895.1). NCBI lineage: Eukaryota > Viridiplantae > Streptophyta > Magnoliopsida > Zingiberales > Zingiberaceae > Wurfbainia > Wurfbainia villosa. The sequence goes on along the minus strand of CM045996.1, from coordinate 13,831,517 downwards.
GAGGTGTGGCAGATGGATGTCAAGACAGCTTTCCTTAATGGAAGTCTTGAGGAAAACATCTATATGAAGCAACCAGAGGGATTCATTGCTAAGGGCAAAGAGCATCTTGTATGTAAGCTTAATCGGTCCATTTATGGATTGAAGCAAGCTTCGAGGTCTTGGAACATCCGCTTTGATGATGTAATCTAGTCTTATGGATTTATTCAAAGCTTGGATGAGTCTTGTGTATACAAGAGATGTGACTGAAACGTAGTGGTATTTCTTGTACTTCACGTAGATGACATTTTTTTGATTGGCAACAATATCAAGGTGTTATCGGACGTAACAGTATGGTTGTCCAAACAGTTTAATATGAAGGACTTGGGAGAGGTGGGACACATCCTTGGGATCAAGGTTATAAGGGATCGCAAAAAATGGATGTTGTGCTTATCCCAAGCTTCATACATAGACACAATTTTGGATCGTTTTAGCATGCAGAACTCCAAGAAGGGATTTCTACCTTTCAGGCATGGAGTTCCTTTATCTAAGGAGATGTATCCTAGATCATCTGAGGAGATGAAGGCGGTTCCTTATGCATCGGCAGTAGGAAGCCTCATGTATGTGATGCTATGTACGAGACCATATATTTGCTTTGTGGTGGGCATGGTCAGCAGATATCAGAGTAATCTAGGACAGGGACATTGGACTGAGGTAAAGCATATATTGAAGTACCTGAGAAGGACTAGAGATTATATTCTAGTTTACCGGGCAGACTAATTACTCCCTGTGGGTTACACAGATTCCGACTTTAAATCTGATAGGGATAACAGTAAGTCTACCTCAGGTTTTGTGTTTACTTTGGGAGGTGGAGCCATTGTATGGAGGAGTGTCAAGCAGAAATGCATGGTGGACTCCACCATGGAAGCTGAGTATGTGGTAACCTCTGAAGAAGCCAAAGAAGCTATGTGGCTCATGAACTTCCTGATGGGCTTGGATGTGATTCCTGGTTTGCACAGAACTATCACAATTTATTGTGATAATAGTGGTGCAGTTGCAAACTCGGAGGAACCACGATCCCATAAGGCTAGTAAATACATAGAGCGCAAGTACCACCTGATACGAGAAATCGTCAAGAGAGAAGTTGCTGTGGCCAAGATTGCATCAGAGGATAACCTGGCAGATCCTTTCACTAAGGCCCTTCCGACGAGTGCTTTTGATAGGCATGTGGAGGGAATGGGGATAAGATGTATGGCAGTTTGAGGACAGCATAGTCTTTTAGTATAAGTGGGAGATTGTAGGGATGTATACTGAAAAGTCTACCTTTTGTATGAACATCTTTATTTGGAAATAAGAATCACATAATCATTGTTTTTATTTTTATTGTTATGCAATATTGTCTAATACAATACATTGTAGATAACATGGTGTGTGGTGTCACACGGGAGATCATGTTATCGGCTCCTTGTAAAGTATAAGTAAAGGCTCACAGCCGAGATGGCTTTGGACAAACCATCGGAATGGTTGTAGTGTGATTTAGTATTGGTTTGTCTTGACCATAGAATCACACTAGTGCACTTTGAGTGTATTGAGAAGGACCGACTTAGAGGCGATTTGATTTATTGCTGACTACATAATCGAATCAGACCTCAGATATTATTATGTACATGCTCTTAATCCTGATATAATAACGGGCACATATACTTAGTATTCATCTCTTTGATTTACCAATGGGCGAGATTTATAGATTAAATCAATAGGCTCGGTAAGTTGGGAGATAATATTATTTATATGGTGTGCCGTTGATTATAGGAGGAAACCGTGTCCTATATATTAGGATGATGATGTCCCCTTGAGGAGCTCATAAGGTTCATCTTGTAAACCCTACAGGTGGACTTGGTCCGGCATGATGAAAAGGTTGAGTGGTACTACTCATGGAGTTAGATGTTGATTAATTAATGGTCTGTAAATTAATTAATCGACGAACATTCGAGATCTTAAACACGGGGAGAAAATGTACAAATAATAATTGGAGCCCATATTATCATACGGGGGTTGGTGAGGTAGATCGATGATGATCCTTTAGTGGATTGGATTATCATTAGTGGATCGGACTTTATGTGGGCTTGATCCATGGGTGGCCAAGACCCAACTCCTCCTCATGGTCCCTAATGTAGGCTATTAACACCTCATGAAGTTTAGATCCAATGGATAGAAACAAAACTCTAGATCCAAAGGTAGATATTAAATCTCTAGATATGACGGTTGAGATTAAATCTCTAAATCCGACGGTTTATATTAAATCCCTAGAACCAATGGTGGAGATTATTTGGAGGCTTATCCCTACCTCTATAAAAGGGCTTGATGGGTTGGCATGGAGATGAAACCAAGGAGAGCTAGGGTTTTGGTCAGCAAGAGAGGAATCCTAGTTGAGATAGGATAAGGGTTTGGAGGCTTAGGGTTTGGAGGCTTGGGAGGCACCAAATAAGGAAGTTATTCCGTTTCTTCTTCTTCCTTCAACTTGGCCGGCGTCCAACAGCCTCTCAAGCTCTTTTCCAGCCCTTGGCCGGCACCCAAAAGGCTCTCTTCTCTTCTCTTTGAGTGGTGGAAACAAGATTTAGGGGTCTCCCTGTTGGTGCAATCGAGCTAGGTCACGATTGACCAGGACTCGAGTTTGGCTCAAGTGATGTTTTAATGTTTCGACAAAAACATATGACAATGTAATTGTCATGGGAAAGTCCAAGTCTTGAGTACTTGGCACAAGGAAAGTCCAAGCATGGGTCTTGGCATGAAAAGTCCAACATGGGTTGGCAAGGGAAAGTCCAAGCTTGAGTCTTGGAACTTGAGAAGTCCAAGGGGTTTGGTATTGGAGGCGTAAGTCCAATGTGCCTTGGCGGTGTAGACACCATTAGCATGACATAGCCGATGGAAGCACCTGAAGGCTAGCGCGATGGATGAACAAGTCATGGATGACTTGGAGGGATCCGAGAGGCATAATGCTGATGGAGGTGGCTAGAAGTCTTAGGTCTAGACTAAGGGTGGTCTAGCAAGTATGGGGGCACCATACTTGAGCTAAAACCTCATATTTGAGGTGTACCAGTCGACTGGTTCCGTGTGGCAGTCGACTGGCGTAGTCAACTAGGGTTTGACTGCTGGAATTGCCCTAGCAGTCGACTGCCATTGATGGGCAGTCGACTGATTGGACGAGCAGTCGACTGATCTTGTGATCAGTCGACTGATGCTTGGATTTTGGGGCATAGAATGGAGTCTCACTCGACTGTTGGGATGAGCAGTTGAGTGATGGCTCATCTGTCGACTGATGCTCATGATCAGTCGACTGATGTCCTAGCCATTGGATTTTTCCAGCGTGGATTACACCATTGTCTCACAGCAACAGTGTGATCAGTCGACTGATCGACTTTTTCCAGCACAGGTTGAAGCTATATAAGGAGCTCGTGATAGTGGAAAAGATAGCGATTTTCTTGGGCGAAATTGAAGGGGAAAGTTGGTGCTTTCCAGTCCTTCAAAGCTAGTTCAAGGCAATCAAAGATCAAGCAATCAAAAGCTCTTGTAAAGTGTTTTTCTTTACTTGCATTTCATATAAATTGTTGTAATTTCTTGTTTTAGTTTCTTACTGTTGTAAGATTACTTATAAGGGGTTTCTCCGCCTCCGACTTGTGTCGAGAAGGAGTGTTTATTATAGTGGTGTGTGATTGACATCGCTAGAGTTCGTATGAACCCGATCCGTGGACTAGGAACCGTTCGGTTCCGAACCACATTAAACGATTGTGTTTGCGTGTTGTTAATTGTTTCGTTATTGCTTTCATTACTATTCCGCTGCGTACTAACAAAATTGTAGAGACGAACACGCGATCGAATTCCATCTACGAACGAACTCTACGCTATTCACCCCCCCATCTAGCGGCTTCAAATATTCTACAATTGGTATCAGAGCCCGGGGCTCTTCTACGGATTAACCGCCGGGAGATAAAAGGCTAGAGGGAAGATGAAATTCCAAAACAAGCTCGGATGGGACATCAACACTCCACCGCCATATGATCAAGAAGACTTTTCGGCGTGGAGAACAAGAATGGAGACATTCTTTATGATGGATATAGAGGATTGGTTCATCCTCGTAGAAGGTTTTGAACCCCCTCGGGATAGGAAGGGACAAGTCCTCAAGTTGAAGAAATGGACCCAAGAGCAATGGCAAAAATTCAAAATTGAAGCCAAGGTAACAAAACTTTTAGAAGATTTGATACCTAATGATGTTTTGTCTAGGCTAGGTGAATATCTTGATGCCAAGGAGCTATGGGACAAATTAGCCAAGTTCAATGAGAAGTCCCACTTGGCACAAGTAGAAGAAGACAAGGAAGAGGATGAAGAGAGTTCATCTTCCTCACGAGCAAATGAGGAATTGGAAGTTGAAGAGGAGTCAACTTCCGGATCGGTGGAAGAAGAAGTAGAAGACACCTCCACCTCTAGGATTGAGGGGGAGGAAAGAATTTCCACTCCGGAGCAACAAGAGAAAGCTTCGACATCTAGTCAAGATGAAGAAGCTCCAATTCCGGTCTCAATTAACCTAGGTAACTCAAACACTCTAATTTCAAATAAAATCCATATATTGTGTTTTGAGTGTAGGGAGTATGGGCACTACAAGAGCAAGTTCCCAAAGAAGGTTAAGAAGACTCCACTGGCGCCTAAAAGTCAACAAAAGTCAAAGGATGCCGGTTCCCCATCACCTAAAGATAAGGAGCACATCATTTGCTTCAGATGTCGGCAACCGGGGCATTACCGAAATCAATGTCCTAGGGGGAGCAAAAAGACTCAAAATGGAGCTTCACAAGTAGGGAGAGCCTCTAAGGCAAACCCTAAGGTATATTTTCATAATGCTCATTCTTTAAATTCTAAGCAAAAGCATGCTAGAATTAATTCAAATAACTTTGCTATTACTCATGAATTAAAGCATGATAGGAATGATAACTCTAGATCTATTTCAAAGAAGGAGAAATTTGGGACTAATGTCCCTAGAAATGTCATTCCTAAGAAAACAATTAAGAAAATTGAAAACCATTTAGGTATCAATCCCAATAAGGGTAGATATATGTTTAAGGTGAATGGTAATGCCCAAAAACCTAATCAAAAATCATTTGGGCAATTAGAATTAGAGAACCAAGCCTTAAGGTCAAGGCTTGAAAAACTAGAAAAGACCCTAAATAAGATACAAAATCAATTTCAAGGGTCTAATGGTCAAAGTCAACATCTAGGACCGAAAAGACAAAAGTCAACCAAGGGCAATCAAGGTTTGGGTCACAAACCTAAGCCTAAGGTGGCTTACCATAGTGTTCCATTTGATTATGGAACACAAACTAGGTCTAGGAAGACCAAGGTTGCAAGGGGAGTTACCTCTAGAGTCAACCTAGGTAAGACCGCCATGACCAAGGCTAATAAGCCTAGGAGGGTCATTATGAAGGTATCTAGGGAGGTTATCCCTAAGGAATACCTAATTAATTCAATGAGCTTAAATAGATTTTGGGTTCCAAAGAGCATGATTGATTCACGTTAAATGAGTTAGCATGTGCCAACCATGATTGGATGGGTAGTTAACTCAACCATGGTAAAGGTGGCACTTTAGGTTATTTTCAAGGTTATGGTTGTTGGATCGAAGTGGATCGCTAGAGGGGGGGGTGAATAGCGATAAAAACTTTTTTCTCTTCGTTCGTTAAAAAACCGAGTAGATAATTAATTTGCAGCGGAAAAGATAAGCAATATAAAGAGAAGACAAATGTTTTACTTGGTTCGTAGCCTTCGGCTACTACTCCAAGGCCCTAGTGGTCCTTGACCACGTACGGAGGGCAAAAGCACTAAAGGAACTCCTCCTCGTTAGAGGTAGGAGTTAATCGATACAAGAAGGAACAAAAACTTGAGGTAGAGGGACACTCCCCCTCTCCTCGTATACGATAAAAGCTCCGGAAAAGTAGATGAACAACTGATAAAAACTAATACCGACGTACAAAAATAATAAATAAAGTTAAACCTAGACGTCGGAAAGGAAGGACTTCGTTGTTGGAGAGTTGTAGCTTTGCGGAGGCTTTTTGGAAGCTTAGAATTGTTGTCAAAACCCTAGGTTAGGACCTCCTTTTATAGCCTTTGAGCCCCTTTTCGAGAGGAACCCTAGCCAATCATATTTGAGCACCACTCCCCTTGAAATTTGGTGATAAACCTTGACTCCTCGAGGCTGATCCTTTGACCAGCAGTCGACTGATGGCCATCACCCGATCATTCTTGGCGCATCGATCGAGTGCTAGCGTAATGTTAGCTTAAAGAAAATATTATTTCGACGGTTCGATCGTCACGATCTCGACCTAGACCACCTATGAGATGTCTTGGGTCAGATCTACGCTTAAGTCTTTCCCGTAGCGAGGATACGACCTTACTTACACTCGCACACACGAGCTTACCTTGATACTTACGTGTTGCTTTTGCTTCCGGCCTTCCACTCAATTCCTTCGGCTCCCTCCGAAGTCACTTGAGTGTCGCCCGACCACCGCGGCTTCCTCCGGGTGTCGCTAGCCTTCAGCTCCAGCTATAGCAATTTTCTGCACACTCGATTCAGCTCGTGAGATAATAACATGAGCTTAACTTTGTATCGTTTGCTATAATCAAAACTCAGGTTCGACTTAGGTGCCTACTGCACCAACAATCTCCCCCTTTTTGATTTATGGCAAACCCACATACAAAGTTAAGTGCATTAAGAAAAGATATGCATGAATGAGCAGGAGTGTTAAGAGCATGAATGAACAGGAGTATAAAAACTCTTTTTCAAGTGCTCCCCCTTGAGGAATCCTCCCCCTTGACTGAGGGTGAGTACTCGAGAAAGAGTTTTAACTCTTCCCCTTGACGTTTGCTACTAAAAAAGAATTAAGTAACTGAAATTACTTAATATTGGCCAATAAATAAGTTTAAGTTAAGAATTCTTTGGCCTTTGAATAAGTTTTAACTTTTGGTTTAAATATGAAGTAAGAGTTAAGTTGTCAAAAAAAATTTGACCCCTTAACTTTGACCTTTTAACTTTGGCCTTTTTCTCCCCCTTTTGTCGTATATCGAAAAGAGTAAGGGGTGTGTGGAAAACAAAATAAGTGTTAAATTTAAAGTCCAAGCATGTTCCCCATTTTTTATTTTTAAAAAAATATACTGAAAATAAGCTCATCTATAAAATGTTCGACTCATATTTGGCTTGATTGATATGAAAGATCAACCAGTCCTGGTCAGAGTCGGTTAGTGTGTATGATTATACTCCATGGTTCATGGCGATGCACTAGATCTACATCCGGAACCAGGAGTAAGGTCCTAACATCTCACGCCCATCTACGTGGCTAAGTACACAAACACATTAGTCCTATGTGTTGTGAGATGTATTGGCTCCTTAAATCTATAGGTGCATGATATCTAAGGTATGTCCTATGCTAGTTCCTTAAAAATGAAAATTTAAGAAATAGTAGTAAGAAAATATAATTTGCAAGTTCCTATTCTACTACGCACATGCCCAATTTTCGTCTTAATAGACTAAATTTGGCTTCGGGTAGGGGTTTAGTAAATAGGTCTGCTAAGTTAGACTTCGATTCGACGTATTCGAGTTGTATTGCTCCGTTGGCCACATGTTCTCGAATGAAATGGTGTTTGACCTCTATATGTTTGGTCCTAGAGTGACATATCAGATTCTTAGTAAGATTAATTGAACTAATGTTGTCTACGTGAAGTTTAGTATTCGTAAAGTCTAACTTAAAGTCGCGGAGAGTGTGCTTCATCCAAAGAAGTTGAGTGACACACTCACCCATCGCGATGTATTCACCGGTGGTAGATAAAGCGACGCAGTGTTGCTTCCCTCGCACCAACTTACTAGACTCGGGCCAGAAGTTGACAACAACCACTCGTGCTCTTTCTATCGAGCTTACTACCGGCATAGTCCGAATCGAGTAGCCGATTAGTTCGAACTCCGTAGATCTAGGGTACCAAATACCAGCGTTAAGTGTACCCTTAAGATATCTAAGGATACGCTTAACTAGGGTTAGGTGAGACTCCTTAGCATGTGTTTGAAACACAGGCGCACATACTTATGCGAATAGGATGTCGGGTCGGCTCATGATTAAGTATAGGAGACTTCCTATCGCGCTCTATAGTACTTTAAGTCAATGGACTTACATTCTATGTCTTCTCCTATGTTAACATTAATCGCCATTTGGGTGTTTATTATCTAAGAATCAACAATTCTAAATCATTTAATTAACAAATTAGTGTATTTTTTTTTATATAGGTATATACCATCCTTAGTTTGTTTAATTTGTAGACCTAAAAAGAAACTTAACTCGCCTACCAAGTTCATTTCGAACTCACTTTCCATGAGTGAAATGAACTCGTTTAGTAAGGCTGAGTTAGAGGTTCCAAAAATTATATCGTCTACATAAATTTGAGCTATGAATATTTCTTTACCTAAGGTTTTTACGAAGAGAGTTGGGTCAACTAAGCCTTGGTTAAACCCTTTTGACTTAAGATGGATTGAAAGTCTCTCGTACCAAGCTCGAGGAGCTTGTTTAAGTCCATAGAGAGCTTTCTTAAGTTTTAGAACATGGTCGGGTTTATCTAGATTTTCGAATCCGGGGGGTTGGCTAACATAAACTTCTTCTTTAACATCAAGTTTATTTCAAAACACCCACCTTGTTCCAATTATCATTTTGTCTTTAGGTGGTGGTACTAATTCCCACACTTCATTCCTAGTAAATTGAGCTAGCTCTTCTTGCATTGCAATAATCCAATCGGGATCAAGAAGAGCTTGTTTAATTGATTTGGGTTCTATCTTTGAAATTAAGGAAATTTGACTAAGGTTCCTATAGGATGCTCTAGTTCGAACTCCTAGATTAGGATCTCCTATCACTTGATCGATAGGGTGGTTAGTCTGAATCCTAGATTGGGTTGGGTTTGTGTCACCTAATGCTTGATCAATGGGGTGACTTGGTTGAACACTAGTTTGGTTGGAGTCATCTATCACTTGATCAATAGAGTGACTTGGTTGACTTAGGTTAGGATTAACACTAGACCTGATCTCCGGATCAGAGTTAGGTCTAGTATGAATCGGCTCGCTAATTGGGGTTGCTGGGGGTTTTGTAGGTTCATGTCCTTCATCAAATACTACATTGATAGTCTCCTCGACTCTAAGGGTGTCGTGGTTATATACTCTATAAGCTCGACTTGTAGTCGAGTATCCTAAGAAGATTCCGGTGGAGGTTTTGGATTTGAATTTCCCTAGGTGGTTCTTAGTGTTTAAGATATATACTTTACATCCAAATACCCTAAAGTGCTTGATGTTGGGTACTTTATTGTGATAAATCTCGTAGGAGGTCTTAAGGTGCCTCTTTACCATAAGGATCCTATTCTGGACATAGCAAGCTGTGCTAACGGCTTCTGCCCAAAACCTATCAGGTAGGTCGTATTCGTTCAACATGGTCCTAGCGGCTTCTTGTAGAGTTCGGTTTTTCCGCTCCACTAGGCCATTTTGTTGAGGGGTCCTAGGGCAAGAGAATTCATGGTGGTATCCGTTTAGGTTACAGAAGTTGGTGAACCTTTGATTTTCGAATTCACCACCATGATCGCTTCTAAGTCTTTTAACCTTAAGGTTTTTTTTTATTCTCGATTAATTTGAATAGATTGATTAATTGATCTAGAGTATAATTTTTATGTTTGATGAACCTAACTCAGGTAAACCTGGAGTAGTCGTCAATTATGACTAAGCAATATTGACTTCTATTAAGTGACTTGGCTCCATGTGAATTGAATAGATCCATATGCAGGAGCTCAAGTACACTTGAGGTTCGTTCTTGGTTAGTTAACTTGTGTTGTGTCCTAGGTTGTTTTCCTTGTTGACAAGCATTACAGATTTTATTAACCAAGTTGTTGAGGTTGGGTAAGCCTCTGACTAAGCCACTCTGACTCATCTTGTGGGCGAGTCTTGGAGTGCAGTGGTAGTCGTCGGTGCCACAACCATGATTCCTCTTCCTGTGTCATAAGACATTTGGCTGAGGATTTGATTAAGTTAATTGTATAAATGTTATTTGTCCTAGTTTCTTTGAGTATTGTTTTAGCTGTTTTATTTGTTTTAATTACACATTCATTTTCTAAAAATACGACCTTATAGTTATTGTCACATAATTGGCTTATGCTAAGCAGGTTATATTCAAAATTCTCTACAAGTAATACATTTTTAATAACAAAATTCGAGTTAAGCTCGATATCACCTGATCCGATGATTTTGAGCTTGCCGTTATTCCCAAAGGCTACCGATCCTTGTCGTTTGAATCGAAGCTTCGTGAATTTGAGTTGATCCCCGGTCATGTGTCGGGAGCAACCGCTGTCCAACATCCATTGATCCTACACACAAGGTGGTTGGATTGGATGTTAGATTTAAAAAAAAAAAATTGGTTGTAAGTTGTTAAACCTAGGTCATCTCACCTGTGTCTATATGATCAAGCATGTTATACTTATGTGTTTTTGTGAGATGACTTCCAATTAAGTTGATTAAGTGGATTTAGGTTCAAGTAATTTTATGTTAGATTTGGATTTGACCCTAGGCTTGTCAAGTTTACCTTTTCAAGATCATGGCTTCCAGGTCGTGGCGAGGCGCAGAGGCCTTCTTTTATCGGATCATCGACCACTTCCTTAGACAAAGCCATTTTCAAGAAAATGATGACTTGACTCACCTAAGACTATTTCCTAGTCTAACTGGTTATTTTTGAAAAGAGGCTCCCCGAGGCTCAATCTTTTCGAAGAATTTTAGTTGGTTATGTTTTTGAAAAGAGGCTCCCCGAGGCTCAATCTTTTCGAAGAATTTTAGTTGGTTATGTTCGTGTTCTAAGTGAGTTCACAAGTTTTAAAGCGCAAACTTTCTAAGTTAAAGCATGCAATTTCTAAGTTAAAGCACAAACTTTCTAAGTTAAAACATGCAATTTCTAAGTTAAAGCACAGACTTTCTAAGTTAAAGCATGCAATTTCTAAGTTAAAACACAAACTTTCTAAGTTAAAACATGCAATTTCTAAGTTAAAGCACAAATATGTTTTGTACTAGCTCCCCCTAGACCGTTGAATTGGTTCGGTCTATCCACATAGTGGATTTGGTCCTTGGGAATCCAGTACGGGTTGGATCCTAGAGTTGAAATCAAAAGGTTCTTAGGGACCCATGCTTGAACATGTTTCCTATGTCGACTTACAATCGACATATACGACCTATTAGTCGTGTTTGAGTTAAACCCTAGTCCAGCCTTGTTGTAACGACCCTTTGAGATCCAAGTAGGAGGTCAAGTCCTTTGGATCCCGAAGTGAACCTTTCCAACGTATTCCTAAGATCTTCGACTTGACTTTTCAAGAGTGAGTTCTCAACTTCGAGTTTTTCAACCCGAGTTGAGTCCTTCTCTTGAACTCGACTAGTCGAAGAGGTTAGGGAGACCTTGTGTTTGAGGAGTTTGACCTCCTCAACCAGGGTCTCGACCTTGGACTCGGATTTAACTAATTTCCTAGACAAAAACCTAACCGTATTTTGTAAAGTATTAAATAAAGTTCGACTTACTTTAATGGTATCTTTTGAACCGGATGCATATCCGTGGCTTGACTTGAAGGTAGCTTCATAGTCCGAGTCATCCTCAGGTTCTGACTCAAGTTCAGGTCCGGTCTCCGTGTCTGACTCAATTGATTTCGCCATGAAGACGTGGTCTTCGTCTTCTTCGGATGACGCTTCTTCCCATGTCGCGTTGAGGGCCTTCTTGTGCTTAGGTGCTTTGTGGTTGAGCTTGGGGCACTCGTACTTGATATGTCCAAACCTGTTACACTCATAACACCTAATATTAGAACTTTTAGGCTTACCTTGGTTGGGTCGAGTTGTGGTTCGCTTTCATCCCTTGGCTATCCTTCGAGCTAGGTTCATTAGCTCGTGATCAGTCGGTCAACTTCTTCTTCGGACTCATCTTCCTCCTCGGTTGGTGGTGGCTTGCTTGCGATTTTCTTCTTCTTTGAACCTGCAAACAAGGCTATACCCCTCTCGGGTTCCGAGTTGGACTGCTCATGTAATTCGAAATCTGAGAATAATTCATCTAACCTAATTTTAGAAAGATCTTTGGAGACCTTGTAGGCATCGACCATGGATGCCCACAAGGTAGTCCTCGGAAAAGAGTTTAGAACATACCTTATAAGGTCGCGGTTTTCGACCTTTTGCCCGATTGCGTGTAGGTTGTTGACTATGTCTTGGACATGGGTGTGGAGTTGCGTCGCGGACTCGTGTTCCTGCATTTTTAGTGTGTACAATTTATTGAACAACAAATCGCATTTGCAAACCTTAGCTTGATCCGATCCTTCGTGTAACTCGATTAGTTTTGTCCAAAGATCCTTTGCGCTTATGAAGGGGCCGACGCGATTTAGCTCCTCTTTGGATAGGCCGCATTGGAGGATTTGTGTTGCCTTGGCGTCAGCTTCGACTTGTCGTTTTGTCGCAATGGTCCATTGATCATAATCCAAGGAGTCACCCACTTCATTAGTCGGAAGTGTGAAACCCGTTTGGATTATGATCCACATCTCGATTTGGGTTTTGAGAAAGCATTCCATCCGACCCTTCCAATAACGGAAGTCATCTCCATTGTAAAACGGAGGTCGGACGGTGCTAAAACCCTCGAGATGGGCCATTAGAACAAAAGACCGAAGGAGACGAAGACGAAGAAACTAGCAACGACAAAAACACAAAAAAAAGTACCAAGACTCGCGTCTTGGATTAGTAGTGCGGGAGAAAACTTAACAAAGCGAAATAAATAGAAATAAACAGAATTAAAAGAACAATAAATCTGTAAAAATGGCTAGATTGGTGGTTTCACCAAATCTTAGCAACCCCCGGCTCTGATACCAATTGTTGGATCGAAGCGGATCGCTAGAGGGGGGGGTGAATAGCGATAAAAACTTTTTTCTCTTCGTTCGTTAAAAAACCGAGTAGATAATTAATTTGCAGCGGAAAAGATAAGCAATATAAAGAGAAGACAAATGTTTTACTTGGTTCGTAGCCTTCGGCTACTACTCCAAGGCCCTAGTGGTCCTTGACCACGTACGGAGGGCAAAAGCACTAAAGGAACTCCTCTTCGTTAGAGGTAGGAGTTAATCGATACAAGAAGGAACAAAAACTTGAGGTAGAGGGACACTCCCCCTCTCCTCGTATACGATAAAAGCTCCGAAAAAGTAGATGAACAACTGATAAAAACTAATACCGACGTACAAAAATAATAAAGAAAGTTAAACCTAGACGTCGGAAAGGAAGGACTTCGTTGTCGGAGAGTTGTAGCTTTGCGGAGGCTTTTTGGAAGCTTAGAATTGTTGTCAAAACCCTAGGTTAGGACCTCCTTTTATAGCCTTTGAGCCCCTTTTTGAGAGGAACCCTAGCCAATCATATTTGAGCACCACTCCCCTTGAAATTTGGTGATAAACCTTGACTCCTCGAGGTTGATCCTTTGACCATGATCGGTGATGGCCATCACCGATCATTCGCGGCGACATCGATCGAGTGCTAGCCGTAGTCACCCGTGATGGGCAGCGATAAGTCCTTGAGTTGTGATCGTGATCGATGTGTAAGGCAATGTTAGCTTAAAGAAAACATTATTTCGACGGTCGTCGACCGTCCGATCTCGACCTAGACCACCTATGAGATGTCTTGGGTCGGATCTATGCTTAAGTCTTTCCCCGTAACGAGGATACGACCTTACTTACACTCGCACACACGAGCTTACCTTGATACTTACGTGTTGCTTTTTCTTCCGGCCTTCCACTCAATTCCTTCGACTCCCTCCGAAGTCACTTGAGTGTCGCCCGACCACTGCGGCTTCCTCCGGGTGTCGCTAGCCTTCAGCTCCAGCTATAGCAATTTTCTGCACACTCGATTCAGCTCGTTAGATAACAACATGAGCTTAACTTTGTATCGTTTGCTATAATCAAAACTCAGGTTTGACTTAGGTGCCTACTGCACCAACAATGGTTACCTTCGAAATACATTTGAGTTTTAATTCTAAAAGATCTTAGGATGTGCCAATATATTTTTTGAAATCATGAAAATCAATAAAATTGGCACAATCTAGATTTAAAGGTCGTAGTGTGTCACTTTGATCTTTGGCACACTTTAGGAATCAATGTATCAAGAGAAGTGTGTTTAAGGTATAGAAGTTACATCAAGAGTGATACTCAAGTGCCACACACCTTGATGTCTTGTACTTACCATGCTTCATGTGTTTCACCATGTGTTTGCATGGAAGGAATGTATAGAGTGGATTGCATCTCACAAAACAAGTCTTTTACCTTGATTGTGTATTTCAACACTTAGAAAGGGTGAGATGTTGGATTTTGAAACCTTTGAATGTTAATGTTTGCTAAAATGAAATAAAATATCAAAATACATTAACGAATACATGAATATAAGTATAACATCAATATGTTCGATATACAAGATTAAACATGAGAAAATGGAATAAGTTAGATAAAGAAATCAATATTTTCTGAATTTCAGAATTGGAAATCAGATATCGATCGATCACCGTAGTACGATCGATATCGAGTCAAGCGATCAGTCTTGCTTCGAGGACTCATTGTTTGCACATCGATCGTGATGGGATACATCATCGATCGGGATACATTCTTCACCGAGGTGAGGTCATCGGATCGAGTGCTTGCTAGCGGTCAGTGGTGATCGCACCCGATCGGTCGATGAGCAACATCGATCGATTGATGCTCAGTACGACCACGTAAGACTCGTGATCGATTCTTTGGCCGAGGCGATCGTATCGGCTCGGTAAACCCACTAATAAACCGTGATCATTCGACTGATGCTGCACATCAGTCGACTGGCGTCGCGATTTTATAACGCCGAACCGCTAGGGTTCGGCGTCTTCACACGTCTACTTCCCGTTTTCCTTCTCCTCTCCGTTCGCCACTCCTTTCTCCGACGAGATTTTCTGACTGCTCCGGCCACCTAGGTCCTAGGTTTGATAGCCTAACTCTTCCTCTCACGTTTTCACTCATCTCACAACCCTAGTTCACTCCTTTTCAGCGGTTGTTTCTTCTTTTCCGATTAGGGTTCCGGCGTCGAGTCCTTCGGCGAACTTTTCGGCGGCCCCTTCAGCAATATCCGAATATTCCCTCATCACCCCTTCAAATGGCACCGAAGTAACATTTTCTTAGTCAAAAACCCTAATTTTTTCCTTTTCATTGTAATCTATTATAATCTCATCATGTATTGGTGCCCTTGCATTTCATATTGTTGCATTACATTCATATAGGAGATCCCATAGAAATGATCCACCCGAGGGTGAATCACGATTGTACCAACCTATGTTGGTTAGGTACATCGATAGGGACTTCTTTGCATGTTACTGTAGTGATGTCATGGACATATTTGCATATTATCATCTCATGAAAATTGTCTTATGCACACATGCCATTAATGATGATCTCCTTAAGGAGTTTTATCAGAACCTAAAGAAGGTAGACGATGGCCCTACCTACACTACTCGCGTTGCAAAACACGATTTAGAGTTCACTCCTGCGATATTGCAGGAGTTTCTTGAGTGTAAGACATAGGATGACACCTTCATTTTCTACCCTACCTTTGATGCTCCTTTACCCGAGTCATTTGACCATATCTTTTTGGACTCCATGCATGAGCATGTTTTTGGTCATCCTCGTCCACCAACACAGAATTTATTTCCTATTACTGAGCTATCTGCACTTGACAATGTACTCTACAAGGTCATTGTTGGGTGTTTTCTTCCGATCATCACTCGGGGTCTGGCTAAGATTCGGCCTCCCCATATCTTTCTACTGTACGCCATGCGTAATAGGTTAGACATAAACATTGTATTAAACATGTTTCATTGCATTGTGCATTTTATTTCCCCTGTACAAGGGAAAGTGCATATGCCTTATGGGCACATTATCACAGCATGGTTAGAGTCAGTAGGCATCAACATTCACAGGGGATCACTGAGGTCGCTATCTGAGGTGTATGACTGCATATCAGTTCGTAACTTCTCGTTAGTGAAGCTGCGGATGGGGCGTGGGCAGATGGAGTTGGCACCTCGGCCACCGCCCAGGGCACGTGGAGAGCCACCTCTGGTACCTAGAGAGGCGGCAGAGGACTATGAGGATACAGACGGTGCTGATGAGAAGGATCAGATGCCAGTAGATGCATCAGCAGCGGGTCCATCAGATTGTCTTGGCCAGCTGGAGTCAGATTCGGGACTATCGGCCAGCGATTGACTCTAAGGTCACGAGAGCTCTTAGTAGGGTAAGCCTCCATGGGCGCACGTCTTGGTCGGATGGAGAAGAGATACATTCAGATTACAGAGTCCCAGAGTCGCATCGAGCAGCATCAGCTCGATATGTTTGAGATGATGTGGGCCTGGAATTTGAGCCAGCAGCCTCCTCCACCTCCACCTCCTGCAGACGACTAGATCTAGAAGATGTTAGGATTTTCTTTTGTTTCTCAGTTTTTGTAATGAGATTGAGCATATCAAATCTCTAGTTTTGAATGTAAAAAACTGAAATCTTTTAAATTGAATGAAATTTCTGTTTGTGAAAATCATGTGTGTTTGAGTGTGTATTTGTCTGAATGTATTGGTTTATGAAAATTGCTATATCATGACATGAAATTTCATCCTATCATATAGCATGTCATGCCATTGGTTATGATTATTTTAGATGTCATGTTTATTTTTAGATTATATTACATGTCATGACATCATGATTATTGGCCATGCATTATTATTGTTATGATTTGTGCCATGATCATTCATGCATTTTATTGTGATTAAAATTGATTTAACGAAAAATGGCATGACTTGAAGTCCTATTTCTAAGGGAATCAAGTAGGGTTGCCTAGAAAATGCATAAGGCCATAATAATCCTAACTCCACATCTCACATCATACTGACATGTATGTGTATTTATACACCCTAGATACATGTGAGATGCTAGGATAATAAGTTAGGTTCAAGGTGCATAGGTAGTGCATCTAGATGAACTCAAACTTATTTTAATCATCACCAAGAATCATAAGGAAAGCTAATATACATGTTATGTATATTTAGCCAATAAACCATGGTTCAAAATAGGTTTTCAAAAACATTTTAAAATCAATTTAGAAAACCTTGGTGAAGTCTATCTTTTGATAGCCATCATCATTGTAGAAGTTGATACAAAGTAGATCAAAAAAAACTTTAAAGTTTTAAAAGTTTTTGAACTTTGTACCAATCTCCTATTTCAATGGCAAAAATATTTTTCCAAAATTTTTCACCGATTGTATACATGATAAGTAATATACGTACCAAATTTCATGATTTTTCGATATACGTATAATTATTTATGATTTTTTGAAATTCATTTCTGATAATTGAAAATCGAAATTTTCAGTTATCAATCGACTGCCCTGGGTTGCAGTCGACTGATGATGGTGTCAGTCGACTGATATCTGAATCACTCCACTGATTGTCTGATTTTGGGAAAACAAGGTTGTTTAACCCGATTTCAGCTGCGGTTAAGGTTCATAACCACTCCTAACCCTAGGATATACTTTGGGAAGCATGATGAAGGGCGAAATTCCATTGAATATGAATTAGGAGAGGTGTTTAGGTTTTGTATCAATTTTAAGGTGTTGGAAAGTTCGATGTTGAATTTCTAACCTTAATTTTGATGGCTTAGACCTATTGGCTTAGGGACTTCCCAAGGACATTGTTGGTGCAATGGTCAAGGGGGAGCAAGCCTTTAGGGGGAGGTATCCATCTTGGGATGATGGATGTATTTTTCTCCTTGAAGAGGAGATGTTATTGGGAGAGTATCAACAATTGGGAAAATTGATGGGCTCTTGATACCCAATTTGGAAATTGGGAGAGTGAATAGGATTGCCTCTCTTGAGTGATATGGGACTTATCACTAATAAGATGATAGAAATCTTAAGTATTTTTAAACCAAGGGGGAGATTGTAATATCTCATTGGGACGTGAGACTTTGACCTCCTTGGAGAGATAACCTTTTTGATGTATGTCAAAAAGGGGGAGAATGTTTGGGAAATTATTTGGGATTATCAATTTGGAATAATTGGTAAGAGACTTGAGTTAGTGGTCTAACTCAATTGGTTTGTTTGGTTTTTGTCAAACATCAAAAAGGGGGAGATTGTTGGTGCAATCGGCCCAGGTCACGATTGACCAGGACTCGAGTTTGGCTCGAGTGATGTTTTGATGTTTCGACAAAAACATATGACAATGTAATTGTCATGGGAAAGTCCAAGTCTTGAGTACTTGGCACAAGGAAAGTCCAAGCATGGGTCTTGGCATGAAAAGTCCAAAATGGGTTGGCAAGGGAAAGTCCAAGCTTGAGTCTTGGCACTTGAGAAGTCCAAGGGGTTTGGTATTGGCGGCGTAAGTCCAATGTGCCTTGGCGGTGTAGACACCATTAGCATGACATAGCCGATGGAAGCATCTGAAGGCTAGCGCAATTGATGAACAAGTCATGGATGACTTGGAGGGATCCGAGAGGCGTAAGGCTGATGGAGGTGGCTAGAAGGCTTAGGTCTAGACTAAGGGTGGTCTAGCAAGTATGGGGGCACCATACTTGAGCTAAAACCTCATATTTGAGGTGTACCAATTGACTGGTGCCGTGTGGCAGTCGGTGCATAAACTAGGGTTTATGGAATTGCCCTAGCGATTGCCATTGATGGCGATCGACTAATTAGACAGGCGATAATCGATCTTGTGATCCGATCGATGATCGAATTTTAGGGCACAGGATGGAGTCTCACTCGACTGCTGGGATGAGCAGTTGAGTGATGGCTCATCAGTCGACTGATGCTCATGATCAGTCGACTGATGTCCTAGCCGTTGGATTTTTCCAGCGTGGATTACACCGTTGTAGCGGTGTGATCGGTCGGTGATGGTCCCGACATTCGTTATAAGGAGCTCGTGATGGAGGAAAAGATAGCGATTTTCTTGGGTGAAATTGAAGGGGAAAGTTGGTGCTTTCCAGTCCTTCAAAGCTAGTTCAAGGCAATCAAAGATCAAGCAATCAAAAGCTCTTGTAAAGTGTTTTTCTTTACTTGCATTTCATATAAATTGTTGTAATTGTTTGTTTTAGTTTCTTACTGTTGTAAGATTACTTGTAAGGGGTTTCTCCGCCTCCGACTTGTGTCGAGAAGGAGTGTTTATTATAGTGGTGTGTGATTGGCATCGCTAGGGTTCGTACGAACCCGATCCGTGGACTAGGAACCGTTCGGTTTCGAACCACGTTAAACGATTGTGTTTGCATGTTGTTAATTGTTTCGTTATTGCTTTCATTACTATTCCGCTGCGTACTAACGAAATTGTAGAGATGAACACGCGATCGAATTCCATCTACGAACGAACTCTACGCTATTCACCCCCCCTCTAGCGGCTTCAAATATCCTACACTCCCTTGGTGTCTTGGTTGTTTTCCATCTTCATCTCCTTCTCTTTGTTGGCCGGCGGCAAGGATTGTTTTTGTTCCTTGTTGGTTGGTTTTAGGGAGGAGGAAAACCTTGTTTCTATTCTTCCTTTTGCTTTGGAAGAGCAAGGAAGGAAGATTTGCGATCTAGGAGCTTCGACTTTTGGTAGATCGTCGCCCACACAATGTTCGAAAGGAGGAAGGTCATACATTAAAAGATCAAGAGGTATATCGATTCTCTAATTTTTATATGTTACATGTTTGTATTTGTTTTTCAATTATGAGCATGATATAAATCTGTATATGGATAAATAATACTTGGAACCCGAGCATAAACACAAAAACCGGCGATCCGGACATCGTCTATTCTGCGGCTACTTGTAGAATAGAGGATGGTCGCTTGAACAACGAGTTTGTTCAAGTGACCTCTCTAAACGAATGGTACGACGATGACTTGGTTGTTTGGGCAATCCCTTTTGTCTAGGATTATTTTTTTTTAATCCGGGGACATCGAAGGGATCACCATGATCAAGCAACCGAGGTGAAGTGGGAAGCGAAATTTCCCCTCATGGACTCGACAAGCAAAACCCTTCAATTGGTATCAGAGCCAAGGTTTCCGGTTTTGTGTGTTTAGGATTCGGTTAATTTTTTATGCACTTTTCATATATTATATGTGTCAGATAATAGTAGGATATGCATAGTTTAACTCTTTGGTTGCAGGCATAAGATCCGACTATTATGGCTATATGTGTGTATGTGATTGTATGTGTATATTTTGTTGAATCCTCGGGGTTGATGAGGCTAGTATTTGATTTTTTATAAATTAGATACGACATTGTTTAGCCACTCTTTATTTTATTTTACTTTTGATCTAGATTTCATGTACACTCCCTCGTGGAGTATAGGATCGATGGATGTAAATTAAAAAAGGTTTTAGTCTCGGCTCGGATCTCCGGATGACTTGTACATGGCGTAGGAGGAGCGGACGAGATGGCGTTGTGACGGGAGACATATTGAAGACAAAAGCCATACTAGTTGGAAAATAATTTATTTTTCATATTTATTGCTTTTTGTTTGATATGCATGTCGTAGGCTAGGAAAATTCCTCAATTTCAAATTACTAAGTGGGAGAGGGAAATTTTTATAAATTCCCACGGCCTCCATTACGATTTGACATGTGATGCAAGCAAATTTATGCATCGGTTCTGAGTGCCTTCCTCCATATCGGATGGGTTTGTTTGCGGATCACAAGGTCAAATATGGTTATAGGCAATTATCAAGGAGCATGTGTACTTCCCCATCGGAAGGCACATAACCCGAGATAATTATCTTGGTACCGAGTAATGGTGAACACTTAGATAAAAATATAAGTATCCTCCCCATCGGAGTCACTGCTTTTATTTGTAGGGCCAAAAAGGAACAAACTATTAATTTTACTTGTCAAAAAGTTAGGTTGACAAGATAGTAAAATTAATGGGTAAAACCTCCTCTTACAAATGTAGAATTCGTATACATCCACACTATCGTGGCATACGATATTCTCAGTGTTTTGAGGTGTTAGTTGATTTTAAAATTTTATTGTTTGAGGAATCAATAATTTTTTGAAATATAATATTTTGATTTATGTGATTCTTAGGTTTTCTTTTAAAATGACTTTCAACTCACTTGCTGTGATACTGAAAGATAATAAACTTACTGGACCCAACTATGTTGATTGAAAGAGGAATCTAGACATTGTCTTGACTGCTGAGGAATACAAATATGTACTCCTCAAAGAGTGTCCTCCCAAGCCTGCAGATGACTCTGGGGAAAAGGAGAGAGAGAGCTATAAGAAGTGGATCAAGGCCGATGAGATGGCACGGTGTTACATTTTGGCATCTATGTCAAATGTATTGCAACATCAGCATCAAGTCATGTCCACTACTTATGATATGATGCTCATTCTCAAGGAGCTTTTCGAACACCAGAATCGGGCTGCGAGGCAAGAAACCATGAGAAACTTGATGACGACCACAATGATCGAGGGAACACCCGTGAGGGATCATGTTCTCAAGATGATGGCTCATTTGAATGAGCTGGAGGTTCTTGGAGCTGAGATCGATGGGGAAACCCAAGTCGATATCATACTCCAGTCTCTACCTAGGAGTTTTGAGCAGTTTCGCCTGAACTACAACATGAACAAGAGGTTGTATTCGTTGGCAGAACTTTTGACAGAACTCCAGGCGGCAGAGGGGCTATTTCGTCAGAGTGCTCAGGCGCATGCCGTAGTGACCCAAAATGTTTCTACTTCTAAGCAGAAAGGCAAGAAGAAGAAGAAACAAACTAGGGCGAAGGCGGTGGGAGGTACTTAGGGAGGAGTGAAGAAGCCGAAAGGCAAGTGCTTCACTTGTAAGCAGACTGGACATTGGAAGAAGGACTGCCCCAACCGCAAGAACAAAGGTATATCTTTTGGTCTAGTCGTTGAAACATGTTTAGCGGTGTTATCTACCGACACCTGGTGTGTAGATATGGGAGCCATTGATCATGTCTGCAATACTTTGTAGGGGTTCCAGAAACCCAGACGACTGGCTGAGGGGGAGATTACCGTGTACTTGGGCGATGCCACGAAGGTGGCGGCTGTTGCAGTGGGAGATGTTCATTAATCTTTTGAGAAAAATAAACTTTTGGTTCTTAAGAATTGCCTTTATGTACCCTTATTTAGAAAGAACTTAATTTCGGTTTCTAAATTGTTTATGGATGAATATTCTATTTCTTTTAATGACAGAGTTGTTATAAGAAGGGATAGGGACATTATCTGTTTGGGTACATTGATAAGAAATTTGTACACACTTGAACCAAAACCTCCCACGATGCATATTGAAATTAATAACTCATCTTCTAATTCTAATAAGAGAAAAGAACCTTCGAAGATGAACCAAACATATCTTTGGCATCTTAGGCTTGGTCACATTAACCTAAGCAGAATTCAAAGGTTGATAGCTGATGGACCTTTGGGTTCATTAGTGGTGGAGGATCTCCCAACCTGCGAATCCTGCTTGGAAGGTAAAATGACCAAGAGGCCTTTTAAGGCCAAGGGGTATAGAGCCAAAGATGTGTTAGAATTGGTTCATTCTGATTTGTGTGGTCCTATGTCTATCCAGGCTAGAGGTGGTTTTGAGTATTTCATCTCTTTTATTGATGATTACTCAAGATATGGATACATTTATCTGATGCGCCGCAAGTCTGAATGCTTTGACAAGTTCAAAGAATTCAAGGCTGAAGTTGATAAACGTCAGGTTAAAAGTATCAAGACACTACGATCTGATTGTGGTGGTGAGTACCTCTTGAAAGAGTTTAGGAACTACTTATCAGAGGCTGGGATTCAATCCCAATTGACTGCACCTGGTACACCCAAGCAGAACGGTGTAGCAGAGCGAAGGAATAGGACTCTTATGGAGATGGTTAGATTGATGATGAGTTTTTCTTAGTTGCCAGATTCATTCTGGGGATATGCTCTATATACGGCGGTGTACATTCTGAACTTGGTTCCATCTAAATCAGTGCCTTCTACTCCCACAGAATTGTGGACTGGACGAAAGCCTAGTCTAAGACATATTCGGATATGGGGTAGTCCAACACATGTGCTGAAGGCTGATGCTGGTAAGTTGGACCCTCGTACAGAAGTACGCTTATTCGTTGGCTATCCTAGAAAAATGAAGGGTGGCTTGTTTTATAGTCCTAGAGATCAGAGGGTAATCGTTAGCACGAACGCCAGATTTCTAGAGGAAGACTATGTGATGAGCCACAAGCCCAAGAGTATAATTGTTCGTGAGTTAAAAGGGGAAGTCACTTCTTTAGTACCACCGGTACAAGAGGATATACCACATGTCACTGCACCGTGTGTCACAGAGGATACACAGGTGATACCTCGTCGTAGTGGGAGGGTTGTGAGACAGCCTAATAGATTCATGTTCTTGGTAGAATCTTCTGATTTGGTCCCTGGCGAACATGAACCTGATCCCTGGACATATGACGATGGAATCCAAGATAAAGATGCAGTATCTTGGCAAAGTGCAATGAATGCTGAGATTGAATCTATGGATTCAAATCAGGTCTGGGAGCAAGTAGAACCACCTGATTGTGTAAAAACCATTGGATGCAAGTGGATCTACAAGAGAAAGAGAGGAATAGGTGAGAAGGTTGAGACCTTCAAAGTGAGGCTTGTTGCGAAGGGGTATACTCAGAAAGAGGGTATCGATTATGAGGAGACCTTTTCTCCGGTAGCCATGCTTAAGTCTATCTGGATTCTCTTATGCATAGCAGCTCATATGGATTATGAGGTGTGGCAGATGGATGTCAAGACAGCTTTCCTTAATGGAAGTCTTGAGGAAAACATCTATATGAAGCAACCAGAGGGATTCATTATTAAGGGCAAAGAGCATCTTGTATTTAAGCTTAATCGGTCTATTTATGGATTAAAGCAAGCTTCGAGGTCTTGGAACATCCGCTTTGATGAGGTAATCCAGTCTTATGGATTTATTCAAAGTCCGGATGAGTCTTGTGTATACAAGAGATGTGACAAAAACGTAGTGGTATTTCTTGTACTTTACGTAGATGACATTTTGTTGATTGGAAACAATATCAAGGTGTTATCGGACGTAAGGGTATGGTTGTCCAAACAGTTTGATATGAAGGACTTGGGAGAGGTGGGACACATCCTTGGGATCAAGGTTATAAGGGATCGAAGGAAAAGGATGTTGTGCTTATCCCAAGCTTCATACATAGACATGATTTTGGATCGTTTTAGCATGCAGAACTCCAAGAAGGGTTTTCTACCTTTCAGGCATGGAGTTCCTTTATCTAAGGATATGTGTCCTATATCATCTGAGGAGATAGAGGAGATGAAGGCGGTTCCTTATGCTTCGGCTGTAGGAAGCCTCATGTATGCGATGCTATGTATGAGACCAGATATCTGCTTTGTCGTGGGCATGGTCAACAGATATCAGAGTAATCCAGGACAGGGACATTGGACTGCGGTAAAGCATATATTGAAGTACCTGAGAAGGACTAGGGATTATATGCTGGTTTACCGGGCATACCAATTACTCCCTGTGGGTTACACGGATTCCGAAATCCAATTTGATAGGGATAACAATAAGTCTACCTCAGGTTTTGTGTTTACTTTGGGAGGTGGAGCCATTGTATGGAAGAGTGTCAAGCAGAAATGTGTGGCGGACTCCACCATGGAAGCTGAGTATGGGGCAGCCTCTGAGGCAGCCAAAGAAGCTGTGTGGCTCAGGAACTTCCTGATGGGCTTGGATGTGATTCCTGGTTTGCCCAGAACTATCACAATTTATTGTGATAATAGTGGTGAAGTTACAAACTTGAAGGAACCACGAGCCCATAAGGCTAGTAAACACATAGAGCGCAAGTACCACCTGATACGAGAAATCGTAAAGAGAGGAGAAGTTGCTGTGGCCAAGATTGCATCAGAGGATAACCTGGCAGATCCTTTAACTAAGGCCCTTCCGACGAGATCTTTTGATAGGCATGTGGAGGGAATGGGGATCAGATATATGGCAGTTTGAGGACAGCATATTCTTTTAGTGTAAGTGGGAGATTGTAGGGATGTATACTGAAAAGTCTACCTTTTGTATGAACATCTTTATTTTGAAATATGAATCACATGATCATGTAGGATGTATACTGAAAAGTCTATCTTTTGTATGAACATCTTTATTTTGAAATAAGAATCACATGATCATTGTTTACATTTTTTTATGGTTATGCAATATTGTCTAATACTTTACATTGTAGATAACATGGTGTGTGGTATCACACGGGAGATCATGTTATCGGCTCCTTGAAAAGTATAAGTAAAGGCTCACAACCGAGATGGCTTTGGACAAACCATCGGAATGTTTGTAGTGTGATTTGGTATTGATTTGTCTTGACCATAGAATTACACTAGTGCACTTTGTGTGTATTGAGCAGGACCGACTTAGAGGTGATTCGATTTATTGCTGACTACATAATCGAATCGGACCTCAGATATTATTTAGTACATGCTCTTAATCCCGATATAATAACGGGTACATATACTTAGTACTCATCTCTTTGATTTACCATTGGGCGAGATTTATAGATTAAATCGATAGACTCGGTAAGTTGGGAGATGATATTATTTATATGGTGTGTCGTTGATTATAGGAGGAAACCGTGTCCTATATATTAGGATGTTGATGTCCCCTTGAGGAGCTCATAAAGTTCATCATGTAAACCCTGCAGGTGGACTTGGTCCGACATGATGAAAAGGTTGAGTGGTACTACTCATGGAGTTAGATGTTGATTAATTAATGGTCAGTAAATTAATTAATCGACGGTCATTCGAGATCTTAAAAACGGGGAGAAAATGTACAAATAATATATGGAGCCCATATTATCATATGGGGGTTGGTGACGTAGATCAATGATGATCCTTTAGTGGATTGGATCATCATTAGTGGATCGGACTTTATGTGGGCTTGATCCATGGGTGGCCAAGATCCAACTCCTCCTCATGGTCCCTAATGTAGCTTATTAACACCTCATGAAGCTTAGATCCAATGGATAGAAACAAAACTCTAAGATCCATAGGTAGAGATTAAATCTCTAAGATCCGACGGTTGAGATTAAATCTCTAGATCCGATGGTTGAGATTAAATCCCTAGAACCAATGGAGGAGATAAATTCATGACTTATCCCTAACTCTATAAAAGGAGGGCATGGGAGTTGGCATGAACTACATGATAGGAGAGCTAGGGTTTGGGCGGCAAGAGAGGGAATCCTAGTTGAGATAGGATTAGGGTTAGGGTTTGGAAGCTTGGGCGGCACCAAATAAGGAAGGTTTCTTTCTTCTTCCTCCTCTTGTGGCCGGCATGCAGCATCTTTTCCAGCCCCTTCCAGCCCTTGGCCGGCACCCAAAAGGCCCTACTCTCTTCTCCTTAGGTGGTGGAAACAAGATATAGGGTTTCCCTTGGTGTCTTCATTGTTTTCCATCATCTTCTCCACCTTCTAGTTGGCCGGCGGCAAGGAGATTGTGTGCTCCTTGTTGGTTGGTTTTAGGGAGGAGAAAAACCTTGTTTCTACTCTTCCTCTTTCTTTGGAAGAGCAAGGAAGGAAGATTTGCGATCTAGGAGCTTCGACTTTTGCTAGATCGTCGCCCACACGACTTCAAAAAGGAGGAAGGTCATACATTAGAAGATCGAGAGGTATAACTATTTTACTTTCTTCTTTTGTTTGTTGCTTGTTTTTGTTTTTCAATTATAAGAATCTTATAAATATTTAAATGGCTAAATAATACTTGGATCCCGAGCATAAACACGAAAACCGGTGATCCGGACATCGTCTATTCTGCGGCTACTCCTAGAATAGAGGATGGTCGCTTGATCAACTAGTTTATTCACGTGACCTCTCTAAACGAATAGCACGACGATGGCTTGGTGGTTTAGGCAATCCCTTTTTTCTAGGATTAAATTTTTTTTAATCCAGGGACATCGAAGGGATCGCCATAGACTAGCTACCGAGGTGAAGTGGGAAGCGAAGTTTCCCCTCACGGACTCGATGAGCAAAACCCTTCAGATCATTGTTTGCAATTTTATGGTTATGCAATATTATTACATTGTAGATAACATGGTGTGTGGTGTCACATGGGAGATCATGTTATCAGCTCCTTGTAAAGTATAAGTAAAGGCTCACAACCGAGATGGCTTTGGACAAACCATCGGAATGGTTGTAGTGTGATTTGGTATTGGTTTGTCTTGACCATAGAATCACACTAGTGCACTTTGAGTGTATTGAGCAGGATCGACTTAGAGGTGATTCGATTTATTGCTGACTACATAATCGAATCGGACCTCAGATATTATTATGTACATGCTCTTAATCCCGATATAATAACGGACACATATACTTAGTATTCATCTCTTTGATTTACTAATTGGCGAGATTTATAGATTAAATCGATAGGCTTGGTAAGTTGGGAGATGATATTATTTATATGGTGTGCCGTTGATTGTAGGAGGAAACCGTGTCCTATATATTAGGATGATGATGTCCCCTTGAGGAGCTCATAAGGTTCATCATGTAAACCCTACACGTGGACTTGGTCCGGCATGATGAAAAGGTTGAGTGGTACTACTCATGGAGTTAGATGTTGATTAATTAATGGTCAGTAAATTAATTAATCGACAGACATTCGAGATCTTAAATATGGGGAGAAAATGTACAAATAATATATGGATCCCATATTATCATATGGGGGTTGGTGAGGTAGATCGATGATTATCCTTTAGTGGATTGGATTATCAATAGTTGATCGGACATTAAGTGGGTTTGATCCATGGGTGTCCAAGACCCAACTCCTCCTCATGGTCCCTAATGTAGCCTATTAACACCTCATGAAGTTTAGATCCAATGGATAGAAACAAAACTCTAAGTTCCATAGGTAGAGATTAAATCTCTAAGATCCGACGGTTGAGATTTAATCTCTAGATCCGACGGTTGAGATTAAATCCCTAGAACCAATGGAGGAGATTAGTTCATGACTTATCCCTAACTCTATAAAAGGAGAGCATGGGAGTTGGCGTGAACTACATGAAAGGAGAGCTAGGGTTTGGGCGGCAAGAGAGGGAATCCTTGTTGAGATAGGATTAGGGTTAGGGTTTGGAAGCTTGGGTGGCACCAAATAAGGAAGGTTTCTTTCTTCTTCCTCCTCTTGTGGAGGGCGTCCAACATCTTTTCCAGCACCTTCCAGCCCTTGGCCGGTGCCCAAAAGGCCCTACTCTCTTCTCCTTAGGTGGTGGAAACAAGATATAGGGGATCCCTTTGTGTCTACATTGTTTTCCATCATCTTCTCCACCTTCTAGTTGGCTGGCGGCAAGGAGTTTGTGTGCTCCTTGTTGGTTGGTTTTAGGGAGGAGAAAAACCTTGTTTCTACTCTTCCTCTTGCTTTGGAAGAGAAAGGAAGGAAGATTTGCGATCTAGGAGCTTCGACTTTTGGTAGATCCTCGCCCACACGACATCCAAAAGGAGGAAGGTCATACATTAGAAGATCGAGAGGTATACCTATTCTACTTTCTTCTTTTGTTTGTTGCTTGTTTTTGTTTTTCAATTATAATAATGTTATAAATCTTTAAATGGATAAATAATACTTGGATCCCGAGCATAAACACGAAAACCGGCGATCCGAACATCGTCTATTCTGCGGCTACTCGTAGAATAGAGGATGGTCGCTTGATCAACTAGTTTGTTCAAGTGACCTCTCTAAACGAATAGCACGATGATGGCTTGGTGGTTTGGGCAATCCTTTTTTTCTAGGATTAATTTTTTTTTAATCCGGGGACATCGAAGGGATCGCCTTGGACAAGCTACCGAGGTGAAGTGGGAAGCGAAGTTTCCCCTCACGGACTCGATAAGCAAAACCCTTCAGATCATTGTTTGCAATTTTATGGTTATGCAATATTATTAAATTGTAGATAACATGGTGTGTGGTGTCACACGGGAGATCATGTTATCGACTCCTTGTAAAGTATAAGTAAAGGCTCACAACCGAGATGGCTTTGGACAAACCATCAGAATGGTTGTAGTGTGATTTGGTATTGGTTTGTCTTGACCATAGAATCACACTAGTGCACTTTGAGTGTATTGAGCAGAATCAACTTAGAGGTGATTCAATTTATTGCTGACTACATAATCGAATCGGACCTCAGATATTATTATGTACATGCTCTTAATCCCGATATAATAACGGGCACATATACTTAGTATTCATCTCTTTGATTTACTAATGAGCGAGATTTATAGATTAAATCGATAGGCTCGGTAAGTTGGGAGATGATATTATTTATATGGTGTGCTGTTGATTATAGGAGGAAACCGTGTCCTATATATTAGGATGATGATGTCCCCTTGAGGAGCTCATAAGGTTCATCATGTAAACCCTGCAGGTGGACTTGGTCCGGCATGATGAAAAGGTTGAGTGGTACTACTCATGGTGTTGATGTTGATTAATTAATGGTCAGTAAATTAATTAATCGACGGACATTCGAGATCTTAAACACGGGGAGAAAATGTACAAATAATATATGGAGCCCATATTATCATATGGGGGTTGGTGAGGTAGATCGATGATGATCCTTTAGTGGATTGGATTATCATTAGTGGATCGGACATTAAGTGGTCTTGATCCATGGGTTGCCAAGACCCAACTCCTCCTCATGGTCCCTAATGTAGGCTATTAACACCTCATGAAGTTTAGATCCAATGGATAGAAACAAAACTCTAGATCCAAAGGTAGAGATTAAATATCTAGATCCGACGGTTGAGATTAAATCTCTAGATCCGACGGTTGATATTAAATCCCTAGAACCAATGGTGGAGATTATTTGGAGGCTTATCCCTAACTCTATAAAAGGGCTTGATGGGTTGGTGTGGAGATGAAACCAAGGAGAGCAAGGGTTTTGGGCGACAAGAGAGGAATCCTAGTTGAGATAAGATTAGGGTTTGGAGGCTTAGGCGGCACCAAATAAGGAAGTTGTTCCTTTTCTTCTTCTTCCTTCAACTTGGCCGGCGTCCAGCAGCTTCTCAAGCTCTTTTCCAGCCCTTGGCTGGCACCCAAAAGGCTCTCTTCTCTTCTCCTTGAGTGGTGGAAACAAGACTTAGGGGTCTCCCTTGGTGTCTTTGTTGTTTTCCATCTTCATCTCCTTCTCTTTGTTGGCCGACGGCAAGGATTGTTTTTGTTCCTTGTTGATTGGTTTTAGGGAGAAGAAAAACCTTGTTTCTATTCTTCCTTTTGCTTTGGAAGAGAAAGGAAGGAAGATTTGTCATCTAGGAGCTTCGACTTTTGGTAGATCGTCGCCCACATGATGTCCGAAAGGAGGAATGTCATACATTAGAAGATCGAGAGGTTTATCGATTCTCTAATTTGTATATGTTACATGTTTGTATTTGTTTTTCAATTATGAGCATGATATAAATCTGTATATGGCTAAATAATACTTGGAACCTTAGCATAAACACAAAAATCGGCGATCCGGACATCGTCTATTCCGCGGCTACTCGTAGAATAGAGGATGGTCGCTTGAACAACGAGTTTGTTCAAGTGACCTCTCTAAACGAATAGTACGACGATGACTTGGATGTTTGGGCAATCGCTTTTGTCTAGGATTAAATATTTTATAATCTAGGTACATCGAAGGGATCACCATGATCAAGCAACCGAGGTGAAGTGGGATGCGAAATTTCCCCTCACGGACTCGACAAGCAAAACCCTTCGAAAAGAACTAAATCAAAATAAACAAGATTATACCTCTTGTATACCTCTTGATCTTCTATTGTATGTCCTATCCTCCTCTTGAACGTTGTGTCGGCAACGATCCTTCAAGAGTTGAAACCTCTTAGATCGCGTATCTTCCTTTTCTTGTTCGCTCCGAACAAGGGAAGATAATCAAAGACTTCTTCTCCTTTCTAGAGCCGACCACCAAGCTCCCAACTTGGATGTTGCCGTTGGCCAAGGAGAGGAAGAAGGAGATGGTATGGGCACCGGCCAAGAGCTCCAAGGGAAGACCCTAACACTTGTTGCCGCCGGCCAAGGAGAGCAAGAAGAGAGATGGGCACCGGCCAAGGAGAGAAACGAGATGATATATGGGCACCAGCTAGACCTTAGGAAGAGAAGAAAACCTTCCACTTTTTGCCGCCCAAAGCCTCTCCAAACCCTAGCCACCCAACCTTTGAAGAAAACCCTAATCTCCAAAGATTAGTTGCCGCCCAAGCCTTTGGAAGCAAACACTAGAATTCCAATTCTTTTATGCCGCCCAAAGCCAATGCCTCCTATTTATAGATTTTGCCCAAACCTCCTTTTAATCTTGTCCGTTGGATGTAGGTTTCATGAGGGTTTTAATAGGCTATAATAGGGACCATGAGGAGGAGTTGGATCTTGGCCAACCAATGGATCAAGCCCACATAAAGTCCAATCCATTAATGATAATCCATTCCACTAGAGGATTATCATTGATCTACCTCACCAACCCCCATAAATAAATATGAGCTCCATATATTAATTGTACAAATATCTCCCCGTGTTTAAGATATCGAATGTCCGTCAATTAATTAATTTAATGAAAATTAATTAATCAACATCTAACTCCATGAGTAGTACCACAAAACCTTATCATCATGCCAGACCTGAAGGGTTTTGCTTATAGAGTCTGTGAGGGGAAACTTCGCTTCCCACTTCACCTTGGTCGTTTGTTCATGGTGATCCCCTCGATGTCCCTGGATTAAAAAATTTAATCCTATACAAAAAGGATTGCCCAAACAACCAAGTCATCGTCGTGCTATTCGTTTAGAGAGGTCACTTGAACAAACTAGTTGTTCAAGCGACCATCCTCTATTCTACAAGTAGCCACGGAATAGACGATGTCCGGATCGCCGGTTTTTGTGTTTATGTTCGGGATCCAAGCATTATTTAGCCATATACAGATTTATATCATGCTCATAGTTGAAAAACAAAAACAAGCAAGTAACAAAAGGAGAAAGAAGAATAGGTATACCTCTCGATCTTCTAATGTATGACCTTCCTCCTTTTGGACATCGTGTGGGCGATGATCTACCAAAAGTCGAAGCTCCTAGATCGTAAATCTTCCTTCCTTGCTCTTCCAAAGCAAGAGGAAGAGTAGAAACAAAGTTCTTCTCCTCCCTAAAACCAACCAACAAGGAACAATTAGAAACCTTGCCGCAAGCCAACTAGGAGGAGGACTTTGTGGTGGAATCCGGCCAAGACACCAAGGGAAAGCCCTATATCTTGTTTCCACCACCTAAGGAGAAGAGAATAGAGCCTTTTGGGCACCAGCCAAGGGCTGGAAAGGTGCTGGACGCCGACCAATCAAGGAAGAAGATGAAAGAAAAACCTTCCTTATTAGGTGTCGCCGAAGCCTCCAAACACTAACCCTAATCCTATCTCAACTAGGATTGCTCTCTTGCCGCCCAAAACCCAAGCTCTCATGGATGATGTTCACGCCAACTCCCTTTCCCTCCTTTTATAGAGTTAGCAATAAGTCATGATTTAATCTCCTCCATTGGTTCTAGGGATTTAATCTCAACCGTCGGATGTAGAGATTTAATCTTAACCGTCGGATCTTAGAGATTTAATCTCTACCTATGGATCTTAGAATTTTGTTTCTATCCATTGGATCTAAGCTTCATTAGTTGTTAATAGGATACATTAGGGACCATGAGGAGAAGTTGGATCTTGGTCACCTATGGATCAAGCCCACATAAAGTCCGATCCACTAATGACGATCCAATCCACTAAAGGATCATCATTGATCTACCTCACCAACCCCCATATGATAATATGGGCTCCATATATTATTTGTACATTTTCTCCCCGTGTTTAAGATCTCAAATGTCCGTCGATTAATTAATTTACTGACCATTAATTAATCAACATCTAACTCCATGAGTAGTACCACTCAACCTTTTCATCATGCCGGACCAAGTCCACCTGTAGGGTTTACATGATGAACCTTATGAGCTTCTCAAGGGGACATCATCATCCTAATATATAGGACACGGTTTCCTCCTATAATTAATGACACACCATATAAATAATATCATCTCCCAACTTACCGAGCCTATCGATTTAATCTATAAATCTCGCCCATTGGTAAATCAAATAGATAAGTACTAAGTATATGTGCTCGTTATTATATCTGGATTAAGAGTATGTACAATATAATATCTGAGGTCCGATTCGATTATGTAGTCAGCAATAAATCGAATCACCTCTAAGTCGGTCATGCTAAATACACACAAAGTGCACTAGTGTGATTCTATGGTCAAGACAAATCAATACCAAATCACACTACAACCATTCCGATGGTTTGTCTAAAGTCATCTCGGTTGTGAGCCTTTACTTATACTTTTCAAGGGGCCGATAACATGATCTTCCATATGACACCACACACCATGTTATCTACAATGTAAAGTATTAGACAATATTGCATAACCATAAATATATGCAAACAATGATCATGTGATTCTTATTTTAAAATAAAGATGTTCATACAAAAGATAGACTTTTCAGTATACATCCCTACAATCTCCCACTTATACTAAAAGACTATGCTGTCCTTAAACTGCCATACATCTTATCCTCATTCCCTCCACATGCCTAGCAAAAGCTCTCCCCGGAAGGGCCTTAGTGAAAGGATCTGCCAGGTTATCCTTCGATGCAATCTTGGCCACAACAACTTCTCCTCTCTTTACGATTTCTCGTATCAGGTGGTACTTGCGCTCTATGTGTTTACTAGCCTTATGGGCTCATGGTTCCTTTGAGTTTTCAACTGCACCACTATTATCATAATAAATTGTGATAGTTCTGGGCAAACCAGGAATCACATCCAAGTCCATCAGGAAGTTCCTGAGTCATACAACTTCTTTGGTCGCCTCAGAGGCCGCCACATACTCAGCTTCCATGGTGGAGTCCGCCACGCACTTCTGTTTGGCACTCTTCCATACAATGGCTCCACCTCCCAAAGTAAACACCAAACCTGAGGTAGACTTACTGTTATCCCTATCAGATTTGAAGTCGGAATCTGTGCAACCTACAGGGAGTAATTGGTCTCCCCGATAAACCAGCATATAATCCCTAGTCCTTCTCAGGTACTTCAATATATGCTTTACCGCAATCCAATGTCCCTGTCCTGGATTACTGTGATATCTGCTGACCATGTCCACGGTAAAGCAGATATCTGGTCTCGTACAGAGCATTGCATACATGAGGCTTCCTACTGCCGAAGCATAAGGAACCGCCTGTTAGTGCATATAAGATCCACATATCTCCACAATGGTATGATATTGTCCGAAAACCCTTCTTGGAGTTCTGCATGCTAAAACGCTCCATAATCGTGTCTATGTATGAAGCATGGGATAAGCACAACATCCTTTTCCTGCGATCCCTTATAACCTTGATCCCAAGGATGTGTCCCACCTCCCCCAAGTCTTTCATTTTAAACTGTTTGGATAACCATACCCTTACGTCTAATAACACCATGATATTGTTGCCAATCAACAAAATGTCATCTACTTAAAGTACAAGAAATACCACTATGTTTCCATCACATCTCTTGTATACACAAGACTCATCCGGACTTTGAATAAATCCATAAGACTGGATTACCTCATCAAAGCAGATGTTCCAAGACCACGAAGCTTGCTTCAATCTATAAATGGACCGATTAAGCTTACACATAAGATGCTCTTTGCCTTTAGCAATGAATCCCTCTGGTTGCTTCATGTAGATGTTTTCCTTAAGACTTCCATTAAGGAAAGCTGTCTTGACATCCATCTGCCACAACTCATAATCCATATAAGCTGCTGTGCATAAGAGAATCCGGATAGACTTAAGAATGACTACCGGTGAAAAGGTCTCCTCATAATCGATACCCTCTTTCTGAGTATACCCCTTCATAACAAGCCTCACTTTGAAGGTCTCAACCTTCCCAACTATTCATCTCTTTCTCTTGTAGATCCACTTGCATTCAATGGTTTTTACACCATCGGGTGGTTCTACTAGCTCCCAGACCTGATTTGAATCCATAGATTCAATCTCAGCATTCATTGCACTTTGCCAAGATACTGCATCTTTATCTTGGATTGCCTCGTCATATGTCCAGGGATCAGGTTCATGTTTGCCAGGGACCAAATCAGAAGATTCTCCCAAGAACATGAATCTATCAGGCTGTCTCACAACCCTCCCACTATGACGAGGTATCACCTGTCTATCCTCTGTGACACGCGGTGCAGTGACATGTGGTATATCCTCTTGTACTGGTGGTACTAAAGAAGTGACTTCCCCTTTTAACTCCTTGTCAACCTAACTTTTTGACAAGTAAAATTAATAGTTGGTTCCTCTTTGGCCCTACAAATAAAAGCAGTGACTCCGATGGGGAGGATACTTATATTTGTATCTAAGTGTTCACCATTACTCGGTACCAAGGTAATTATCTCGGGTTATGTGCCTTACGATGGGCAAGTACACACGCTCCTTAATAATTTTCTATAACCATATTCGACCTTGTGATCCGCAAACAAACTCATCCGATGGGGAGGAAGGCACTCAGAGCCGATGCGCAAGTTTGTTTGCATCACTTGTCAAATCGTAATGGAGGCCGTGGGAATTTTAAAAATTCCCTCTCCCACTTAGTAATTTGAAATTGAGGAATTTTCCTAGCCTACGACATGCATATCAAACAAAAAGCAATAAATATGAAAAATAAATTATTTTCCAACTATTATGGCTTTTGTCTTCAATATGACTCCCGTCGCATCACCATCTCGTCCGCTCCTCCTACGCCATGTACGAACCATCCGGAGATCCGAGCCGAGACTAAAACCTATTTTAATTTACATTCATCGATCCTATACTCCACGAGGGAGTGTACATGAAATCTAGATCGAAAGTAAAATAAAATAAAGAGTGGCTAAACAATGCCGTATTTAATTTACAAAAACTAAATACTAGCCTCGTCAACCCCGAGGATTCAACAAAATAAATATTTACACACATAAAATCACATACACACATATGGCCATAATAGTCGGATCTTATGCATGCAACCAAAGAGTTAAACTACGCATATCATACTATTATCCGTCACATATAATATATGAAAAAGTGCATAAAAATTAACCGAATCCTAAACACACAAAACCGAAAACCTTGGCTCTGATACCAATTGAAGGGTTTTGCTTATCGAGTCCGTGAGGGGAAACTTCGCTTCCCACTTCACCTCGGTAACTTGTCCTTGGCGATCCCTTCGATGTCCCCGGATTAAAAAAAAAATAATCCTAGACAAAAGGGATTGCCCAAACCACCAAGCCATCATCGTGCTATTCGTTTAGAGAGGTCACTTGAACAAACTAGTTGTTCAAGCGACCATCCTCTATTTACGAGTAGCCGTGGAATAGACGATGTCCGGATCGCCGGTTTTCGTGTTTATGCTCGGGATCCAAGTATTGTTTAGCCATTTATAGATTTATAACATCCTTATAATTGAAAAACAAAAACAAGCAACGAACAAAAGAAGAAAGTAGAATAGGTATACCTCTAGATCTTCTAATGTATGACCTTCCTCCTTTTGGACGTCGTGTGGGCGACGATCTACCAAAAGTCGAAGCTCCTAGATTGCAAATCTTCCTTCCTTACTCTTCCAAAGAAAGAGGAAGAGTAGAAACAAGGTTTTTCTCCTCCCTAAAACCAACCAACAAAGAGCACACAATCTCCTTGCCGCCAGCCAACTAGAAGGTGGAGAAGATGATGGAAAACAATCAAGACACCAAGGGAACCCCTATATCTTGTTTCCACCATTTAAGGAGATGAGAGTAGGGCCTTTTGGGCACAGGCCAAGGGATGGAAGGGGCTGGAAAAGATGCTGGACGCCGGCCACAAGAGAAGGAAGAAGAAAGAAACCTTCCTTATTTGGTGCCGCCCAAGCTTCCAAACCCTAACCCTAATCGTATCTCAACTAGGATTCCCTCTCTTGCCGCCCAAACCCAAGCTCTCCTTTTATTTAGTTCACGCCAACCCCTTTGACCTCCTTTTATAGAGTTAGGGATAAGTCATGAATTAATCTCCTCCATTGGTTCTAGGGATTTAATCTCAACCGTCGGATCTAGATATTTAATCTCAATCATCTGATCTTAGAGATTTAATCTCTACCTATGGATCTTAGAGTTTTGTTTCTATCCATTGGATCTAAGCTTCATGAGGTGTTAATAGGCTACATTAGGGACCATGAGGAGGAGTTGGATCTTGGCCACCCATGGATCAAGCCCATATAAAGTCCGATCCACTAATGATGATCCAATCTACTAAAGGATCATCATTGATCTACCTCACCAACCCCCATATGATAATATGGGCTCCATATATTATTTGTACATTTTCTCCCTGTGTTTAAGATCTCGAATGTTCGTTGATTAATTAATTTACTGACCATTAATTAATCAACATCTAACTCCTTGAGTAGTACCACTCAACCTTTTCATCATGCCGTACCAAGTCCACCTGCAGGATTTACATGATGAACCTTATCAGCTCCTCAAGGGGACATCATCATCCTAATATATAGGACACGGTTTCTTCCTATAATCAATGACACACCATATAAATAATATCATCTTCCAACTTACTGAGCCTATCGATTTAATCTATAAATCTCGCCCGTTGGTAAATCAAAGAGATGAGTACTAAGTATATGTGCCCGTTATTATATCGAGATTAAGAGCATGTACTAAATAATATCTGAGGTCCGATTCGATTATGTAGTCAGCAATAAATCGAATCATCTCTAAGTCGGTCCTGCTCAATACACACAAAGTGCACTAGTGTGATTCTATGGTCAAGTCAAACCAATACCAACTCACACTACAACCATTCCGATGGTTTGTCCAAAGCCATCTCGGTTGTGAGCCTTTACTTATACTTTTCAAGGAGCCGATAACATGATCTCCCATTTGACACCACACACCATATTATCTACAATGTAAAGTATTAGACAATATTACATAACCATAAAAATATGCAAACAATGATCATGTGATTCTTATTTCAAAATAAAGATGTTCATACAAAAGATAGATTTTTCAGTATACATCCCTACAATCTCCAACTTGTACTAAAAGACTATGCTGTCTTCAAACTGCCATACATCTGATCCGCATTCCCTCCACATGCCTATAAAAAGCTCTCGACCGAAGGGCCTTAGTGAAAGGATCAACCAGGTTATCCTCTGATGCAATCTTGGCCACATCAACTTCTCCTCTCTTTACGATTTCTCATATCAGGTGGTACTTGTGCTCTATGTGTTTACTAGCCTTATGGGCTCGTGGTTCCTTCGAGTTTGCAACTTCACCACTATTATCACAATAAATTGTGATAGTTCTGGGTAAACCAGGAATCACATCCAAGTCCATAAGGAAATTCCTGAGCCATACAGCTTCTTTGGCCGCCTCAGAGGCCGTCATATACTCAGCTTCCATGGTGGAGTCTGCCACGCACTTCTGCTTGATACTCCTCCATACAATGGCTCCACCTCCCAAAGTAAACACAAAACCTGAGGTAGACTTACTGTTATCCCTATCAGATTAGAAGTCAGAATCCGTGTAACCCACAGGGAGTAATTGGTCTGCTAGGTAAACCAATATATAATCCCTATTCCTTCTCAGGTACTTCAATATATGCTTTACCACAGTCCAATGTCCCTATCCTGGATTAGTCTAATATCTGCTGACCATGCCCACGGCAAAGCAGATATCTGGGCTCGTACAGAGCATCGCATACATGAGGCTTCCTACTGCCGAAGCATAAGGAACCGCCTTCATCTCCTCAATCTCCTCAGATGATCTAGGACACATCTTCTTAGATAAAGGAACTCCATGCCTGAAAGGTAGAAAATCTTTCTTGGAGTTCTGTATGCTAAAACACTCCATAATCGTGTCTAAATATGAAGCTTGGGATAAGAACAACATCCTTTTCCTGCGATCCCTTATAACCTTGATCCCAAGGATGTGTCCCACCTCTCTCAACTCTTTCATATCAAACTGTTTGGACAACCAAACCCGTATGTCCGATAACACCTTGATATTGTTGCCAATCAACAAAATGTCATCAACGTATAGTACAAGAAATACCACTACGTTTCCGTCACATCTCTTGTATACACAAAACTCATCCGGACTTTGAATGAATCCATAAGACTGGATCACCTCATCGAAGCGGATGTTCCAAGACCTCGAAGCTTGTTTCAATCCATAAATGGACCGATTAAGCTTACATACAAGATGCTCTTTGCCCTTAGTAATGAATCCCTCTAGTTGTTTCATGTAGATGTTTTCCTCAAGACTTCCATTATGGAAAGCTGTCTTGACATCCATCTGCCACACCTCATAATCCAAATGAGCTGTTATGCATAAGAGAATCAGGATAGACTTAAGCATGGTTACCGATGAAAAGGGCTCCTCATAATCGATACCCTCTTTCTGAGTATACCCCTTCGCAACAAGCCTCGCTTTGAAGGTCTCAACCTTCCTATCTATTCCTCTCTTTCTCTTGTAGATCCACTTGCATCCAATGGTTTTTATACCATCAGGTGGTTCTACTAGCTCCCAGACCTGATTTGAATCCATAGATTCAATCTCAGCATTCATTTTGCCAAGATACTACATCTTGATCTTGGATTTCCTCGTCATATGTCCAGGGATCAGGTTCATGTTCACTATGGACCAAATCATAAGATTCTCCCAAGAACATGAATCTATCAGGCTGTCTCACAACCCTCCCACTACGATAAGGTATCACCTGTGTATCCTCTGTGACACGCGGTGCAGTGACATGTGGTATATCCTTTTGTATCGGTGGTACTAAAGAAGTGACTTCCCCTTTTAACTCCTCAAGAACAATTTTACTCTTGGGCTTGTGGCTCATCACATAGTCTTCCTCTAGAAATCTGACGATCGTGCTAACGATCACCCTCTGATCTCTAGGACTATAAAATAATCCACCCTTCGTTCCTCTAGGATAGCCAACGAACAAGTGTACTTCTATACGAGGTTCCAACTTACCAGCATCTACCTTCAGCATATTTGCTGGACTCCCCCATATCCAAATATATCTTAGACTAGGCTTTCGGCCAGTCCACAACTCTGTGGGAGTAGAAGGCACTGATTTAGATGGTACCAAATTCAGAATGTACACCGCTATATCTAGAACATATTCCCAGAACGAATCTGGCAAGTCAGAATAACTCATCATCGATCTAACCATGTCCATAAGAGTCCTATTCCTTCGCTTTGCTACACCGTTATACTGGGGTGTGTCAGGTGCAGTCAATTGGGATTGAATCCCTACCTCTGATAAGTAGTTCCTAAACTCTCCCAAGAGGTACTCACTACCACGATCAGATCGTAGTGTCTTGATACTTTTACCTTGATGTTTCTCCACATCAGCCTTGAATTCTTTGAACTTGTCAAAGCATTCAGACTTGCGGCGCATCAGGTAAATGTATCCATATCTTGAGTAATCGTCTATAAAAGAGATGAAATACTCAAAACCATCTCTAGCCTGGATATACATAGGATCACACAAATCAGAATTAACCAATTCTAACACATCTTTGGCTCTATACCCTTTGGCCTTCAAAAGGTCTCTTGGTCATCTTACCCTCCAAGCAAGATTCACAGGTTGGGAGATCCTCCACCACTAATGAACCCAAAGGTACATCAGCTATCGACCTTTGAATTCTGCTTAGGTTAATGTGACCAAGCCTAAGATGCCAAAGATATGTTTTGTTCATTTTCGAAGATTCCTTTCTCTTATTGGAATTAGAAGATGAGTTATTAACTTCAATTTGCATCGTGGGAGGTTTTGGTTCAAGTGTGTACAAATTTCCTATCAATGCACCCGAACAGATAATGTCCCTATTCCTTCTTATAACAACTCTGTCATTAAAAGAAATAGAATATCCATCCATAAATAATTTAGAAACCAAAATTAAATTTTTTCTAAATAAGGGTACATAAAGGCAATTCATAAAAACCAAAAGTTTATTTTTCTCAAAAGATAAATGAACATCTCCCACTACAACAGTCGCCACCTTCGTGGCATCGCCCAAGTACACGATAATCTCCCCCTCAGACAGTTGTCTAGTTTCATGGAACCCCTACAAAATATTGCAGACATGATCAGTGGCTCCCGTATCTACACACCAAGTGCCGGTAGATAACACCGCTAAACATGTTTCAACGACTAGACCACAAGATATACCTTTGTTCTTGCGGTTGGGGAAATCCTTCTTCCAGTGTCCAGTCTGCTTACAAGTGAAGCACTTGCCTTTCAACTTCTTCACTCCTCCCTGAGTACCTCCCACTGCCTTCGCCCCAGTTTGTTTCTTTTTCTTCTTGCCTTTCGGCTTAGAAGTTGAAACCTTCTGGGTCATCACGGCATGCACCTGAGCACTCTGATGAAATAGTCCCTCTGCCGCCTGGAGTTCTGTCAGAAGTTTCGCCAATGAATAAAACCTCTTGTTCATGTTGTTGTTGAGGCGAAATTGCTCAAAACTCCTAGGCAGAGACTGGAGTATGATATCGACCTGGGTTTCCCCATCGATCTCAGCTCCTAGGACCTCCAACTCATTCAAATGAGCCATCATCTTGAGAATATGATCCCTTATGGGTGTTTCCTCGATCATGGTGGTCGTCATCAAGTTTCTCATGGCCTCTTTCCTCGTAGCCCGATTGTGGTGTTCGAAAAGCTCCTTGAGATTGAGCATCATATCATAAGCAGTGGACATGGCTTGATGTTGATGTTGCAGTACATTTGACATAGATTCTAAAATGTAACATCGCACCATCTCATCGGCCTTGATCCACTTCTTATAGCTCTCTCTCTCCTTTTCCCCAGAATTATCTGTAGGCTTGGGAGGGCACTCTTCGAGGAGTACATATTTGTATTCCTCAGCAGTCAAGACAATGTCTAGATTCCTCTTCCAATCAACATAGTTGGGTCCAATAAGTTTGTTCTCATTCAGTATCACAACAAGTGGGTTTAAAGTCATTTTGAAAGAAAACTTAAGAATCATATAAATCAAAACATTAGATTTCAAAAAAATTATTGATTCCTCAAACAATAAAATTTTAAAATCAACCAACACCTCAAAAGACCGAGAATATCGTATGCCACGATAGTGTGGACGTATACGAATTCTACATTTGTAAGAGGAGGTTTAACCCATTAATTTTACTATCTTGTCGACCTAACATTTTGACAAGTAAAATTAATATTTGGTTCCTCTTTGGCCCTACAAATAAAAGCAGTGACTCCGATGGGGAGGATACTTATATTTGTATCTAAGTGTTCACCATTACTCGGTACCAAGGTAATTATATCAAGTTATGTGCCTTACGATGGGCAAGTACACACGCTCCTTAATAATTTCCTATAACCATATTCGACCTTGTGATCCGCAAACAAACTCATCCGATGGGGAGGAAGGCACTCAGAGCCGATGCGCAAGTTTGTTTGCATCACTTGTCAAATCATAATGGAGGCCGTGGGAATTTTAAAAATTCCCTCTCCCACTTAGTAATTTGAAATTGAAGAATTTTCCTAGCCTACGACATGCATATCAAACAAAAAGCAATAAATATGAAAAATAAATTATTTTCCAACTATTATGGCTTTTGTCTTCAATATGACTCCTGTTGCATCACCATCTCGTCCGCTCCTCCTACGCCATGTACGAGCCATCCGGAGATCCGAGCCGAGACTAAAACCTATTTTAATTTACATTCATCGATCCTATACTCCACGAGGGAGTGTACATGAAATCTAGATCGAAAGTAAAATAAAATAAAGAGTGGCTAAACAATGCCGTATTTAATTTACAAAAACTAAATACTAGCCTCGTCAACCCCGAGGATTCAACAAAATAAATATTTACACACATACAATCACATACACACATATGGCCATAATAGTCGGATCTTATGCCTGCAACGAAAGAGTTAAACTACGCATATCCTACTATTATCTGGCACATATAATATATCAAAAAGTGCATAAAAATTAACCAAATCCTAAACACACAAAATCAGAAACCTTGGCTCTGATACCAATTGAAGGGTTTTGCTTATCGAGTCTGTGAGGGGAAACTTCGCTTCCCACTTCACCTCGGTAACTTGTCCTTGGCGATCCCTTCGATGTCCCCAGATTAAAAAAAAATAAATCCTAGACAAAGGGATTGTCCAAACCACCAAGCCATCATCGTGTTATTCATTTAGAGAGGTCACTTGAACAAACTAATTGTTCAAGCGACCATCCTCTATTTACGAGTAGCCGCGGAATAGACGATGTCCGGATCGCCGGTTTTCGTGTTTATGCTCGGGATCCAAGTATTGTTTAGCCATTTACAGATTTATAACATGCTTATAATTGAAAAACAAAAACAAGCAACAAACAAAAGAAGAAAGTAGAATAGGTATACCTCTAGATCTTCTAATGTATGACCTTCCTCCTTTTGGACGTCGTGTGGGCGACGATCTACCAAAAGTCGAAGCTCCTAGATCGCAAATC
This sequence comes from Wurfbainia villosa, assembly GCA_025175895.1. Lineage (NCBI taxonomy): Eukaryota > Viridiplantae > Streptophyta > Magnoliopsida > Zingiberales > Zingiberaceae > Wurfbainia > Wurfbainia villosa. The sequence goes on along the minus strand of CM045996.1, from coordinate 13,787,872 downwards.
TTCCTTCCTTACTCTTCCAAAGCAAGAGGAAGAGTAGAAACAAGGTTTTTCTCCTCCCTAAAACCAACCAACAAAGAGCACACAATCTCCATGTCGTTGACCAACTAGAAGGTGGAAAAGATGATGGAAAACAATCAAGAGACCAAGGGAACCCCTATATCTTGTTTCCACCACATAAGGAGAAGAGAGTAGGGCCTTTTGGGCACCAGCCAAGGGCTGGAAAAGAGGCTGGGCACCGGCCACAAGAGAAGGAAGAAGAAAGAAACCTTCCTTATTTGGTGTCGCCGAAGCTTCCAAACCCTAACCCTAATCCTATCTCAACTAGGATTCCCTCTCTTGCCGCCCAAACCCAAGCTCTCCTTTTATTTAGTTCACGCCAACCCCTTTGACCTCCTTTTATAGAGTTAGGGATAAGTCATGAATTAATCTCCTCCATTAGTTCTAGGGATTTAATCTCAACCGTCGGATCTAGAGATTTAATCTCAACCGTCGGATCTTAGAGATTTAATCTCTACATATGGATCTTAGAGTTTTGTTTCTATCCATTGGATCTAAGCTTCATGAGGTGTTAATAGGCTACATTAGGGACCATGAGGAGGAGTTGGATCTTGGCCACCCATGGATCAAGCCCACATAAAGTCCGATCCACTAATGATGATCCAATCTACTAAAGGATCATCATTGATCTACCTCACCAACCCCCATATGATAATATAGGCTCCATATATTATTTGTACATTTTCTCCCTGTGTTTAAGATCTCGAATGGCCATCGATTCATTAATTTACTGACCATTAATTAATCAACATCTAACTCCTTGAGTAGTACCACTCAACCTTTTCATCATGCCGGACCAAGTCCACCTGCAGGGTTTACATGATGAACCTTATCAGCTCCTCAAGGGGACATCATCATCCTAATTTATAGGACACGGTTTTCCCCTATAATCAACGACACACCATATAAATAAAATCATCTTCCAACTTACCAAGCCTATCGATTTAATCTATAAATCTCGCCCATTGGTAAATCAAAGAGATGAGTACTATGTATATGTGCCCGTTATTATATCGGGATTAAGAGCATGTACTAAATAATATTTGAGGTCCGATTCGATTATGTAGTCAGCAATAAATCGAATCACCTCTAAGTCGGTCCTGCTCAATACACACAAAGTGCACTAGTGTGATTCTATGGTCAAGACAAACCAATACCAAATCACACTACAACCATTGCGATGGTTTGTCCAAAGCCATCTCGGTTGTGATCCTTTACTTATACTTTTCATGGAGCCGATAACATGATCTCCCGTGTGACACCACACGCCATGTTATCTACAATGTAAAGTATTAGACAATATTGCATAACCATAAAAATATGCAAACAATGATCATGTGATTCTTATTTCAAAATAAAGATGTTCATACAAAAGATAGACTTTTCCCACTTATACTAAAAGACTATGCTGTCTTCAAACTGCCATACATCTGATCCCCATTCCCTCCACATGCCTATCAAAAGCTCTCGCCGGAAGGGCCTTAGTGAAAGGATCTGTCAGGTTATCCTCTTAAGCAATCTTGGCCAAAGCAACTTCTCCTCTCTTTACGATTTCTCGTATCAGGTGGTTCTTGCGCTCTATGTGTTTACTAGCCTTATGGGCTCGTGGTTCCTTCGAGTTTGCAACTGCACCACTATTATCACAATAAATTGTGATAGTTCTGGGCAAACAAAGAATCACATCCAAGTCCATCAGAAAGTTCCTGAACCACACCGCTTCTTTGGCCGCCTTAGAGGCTGCCACACACTCAGCTTCCATGGTAGAGTCCGCCATGCATTTCTGCTTGACACTCCTCCATACAATGGCTCCACCTCCCAAAGCAAACACAAAACTTGAGGTAGACTTACTGTTATCCCTGTCTGATTGGAAGTCAGAATCTTTATAACTCACAGGGAGTAATTGGTCTGTCCAGTAAACTAGCATATAATCCCTAGTCTTTCTCAGGTACTTCAATATATGCTTTGCCGCAGTCCAATGTCCCTGTCCTGGATTACTCTGATATATGCTGACCATCCCCACGACAAAGCAGATATCTGGTCTCGTATAGAGCATCGCATACATGAGGCTTCCTACTGCCGAAGCATAAGGAACCGCCTTCATCTCCTCTATCTCCTCAGATGATCTAGGACACATCTCCTTAGATAAAGGAACTCCATGCCTGAAAGGTAGAAAACCCTTCTTGGAGTTCTGCATGCTAAAACACTCCATAATCGTGTCTATGTATGAAGCTTGGGATAAGCACAACATCCTTTTCCTGTGATCCCTTATAACCTTGATCCCAAGGATGTGTCCCACCTCTCCCAAGACCTTCATATCAAACTATTTGGACAACCATACCCTTATGTCCGATAATACCTTGATATTGCTGCCAATCAACAAAATGTCATCTACGTATAGTACAAGAAATACCACTACGTTTCCGTCACATCTCTTGTATACACAAGACTCATCCGGACATTGAATGAATCCATAAGACTGGATCACCTCATCAAAACGGATGTTCCAAGACCTCGAAGCTTGTTTCAATCCATAAATGGACCGATTAAGCTTACATACAAGATGCTCTTTGCCCTTAGCAATGAATCTCTCTGGTTGCTTCATGTAGATGTTTTCCTCAAGACTTCCATTAAGCAAAGCTGTCTTGACATCCATCTGCCACACCTCATAATCCATATGAGCTGATATGCATAAGAGAATCTGGATAGACTTAAGCATGGCTACCGGCGAAAAGGTCTCCTCATAATCGATACCCTCTTTCTGAGTATACCCCTTCGCAACAAGCCTCGCTTTGAAGGTCTCAACCTTCCCATCTATTCCTTTATTTCTCTTGTAGATCCACTTGCATCCAATGGTTTTTGTACCATCGGGTGGTTCTACTAGCTTCCAGACCTGATTTGAATCCATAGATTCAATCTCAGCATTCATTGCACTTTGCCAAGATACTGCATCTTTATCTTGGATTTGTGAGATTTCAAAATATGCAAACAATGATCATGTGATTCTTATTTCAAAATAAAGATGTTCATACAAAAGATAGACTTTTCAGTATACATCCCTACAAATCCAAGATAAATATGAAGTGTTAGTAATATATATGAGAGATGTCCTAAGGCAATCGCCTTATGTATGAACCATTTATATGATAAATGAAGATTCACTATTTGAGTATACATGTTTTATGTATTTGATTGGATCTTAAACTCATTTACTGAATGTCCACGATACGATTCACAGCATGAGAGAATTTGTGATTGGATCACAACTAGTGAGTATCTCTACATGTTTAATTGTGATGTATCGGAATTATCCCTAGTCAATGAATTGATGGATTTGGACACCATCAATTCTGTCGAGACTAGCACGAGGTATACTCCTTGGTGTATCCAAGCAGCTGATTCTCACTGGCTGGAGACATAGTGATGTCCGGAGTTAATCGTGGATGCTAGTTATGGTAACTAGTTCATTGAGTGACCAACCGTAAGACTTCATATGGTTTTCTCGCATATGTAGATATGTCAATGAAGTTCTTACTGCGGGCTTAAGTGCGATGTTCCTTTGACTTGCGTATTCAAGTCATCTTGATCATGGAGACTTATGCTTTGACATCTTAAGCAAACATCTCTAAGGAGATGTGGACCCGGGATGATTGGGTATAAGTCGAAGTGATCGAAGGTGTTTGAATAGCCTATAAAGGATTCACCACTCCTAGCGAGGAGAAGTATACCCATGGCCTCTCGTCGGATTGTTACTAAAGTCTTTGGCCAAAGCATTACATGTTTAGAGTAAGGTACTCTTCGATACATGTGGAGTAACTAGAATCCGTAGGACTAGGAACTGATACTTGGGCTAGGTGTGACGTAGTCAGCCTAGTGGGGACTGACACAATAGACCATGTCCTGAACCAAGTGGGTATAAGATGAGTGAAGGGCAGGGGGCACGATTCATTCGAGCTACTGAAGGGTTTCAGAAATAGTTCTGGATCAACCGTTGATCTTTTCGGTTAATTGGGGATCATGATGTACTACTAGGTGCCACTCATGATCGCTCTATAATTAATGGTTAATTATAGACGGCCAACATAAACCGAGAACCTATTTGGTCACACGCAACGAGTGTAATCCAAAGGATTTAAAACGAGCTTGAGAATGGGATTCTCAGACCGAGAGAAACTATGTTTGGTTGGACCAAACATAAAGCGAGCATGAAATTGTTTCAGTCGCAATGGAAGCGTGGATGGGCAGTGTCTTATGAAGACATAATGGATGGACCAAAATGGTTTGGTCCTAATCCAATGGATGAGAATAAACCAAAGGGTTTGGTTTATTTTAAACGAATGAACCAAAAGTTGGTTCGGTTCTTTAACTTAAAATAAACCATCATGGTTTGGTTTATTTTAACTTATCTTAATGGAGCGGGTTAACGGGCTTTATGGATATGATCCATTAACCATTAAGAGAATTAGTTCTCTATAAAATAGGGATTAAACCCTAACCCTAAAACTAATCCAAATTGTGGCCGCCCAACATCAAGAAGTTGCCGCCCACCCTTGTTGAAGGATTTCGGCGCCAACTCAAAGAGCAGCCACCGCCCAGCTTGTGTGCAGCCGTCCAAGTCGTTGTCGGCGTCCAAGCTCCAGCCGGTGAACCTCCGGCGACCCTCCGGCGATCCCCTATAGGTTTGGCATCAAGGTGAGTTCTTCTCTCCTTGTTTTGGCCGGCGCCTATCTCCTCCACCAAGCTGTCCAGTTTTCTGGACAGCTTCTTCTCCTCTCGTCGGAGCGTCGTTTGGACGACGGTTAGTGCTCCGACAGCGGCTAACATACCGGGGATTTGATCTCCGGTAATCCTCTGAGGTGGAGGACGAAGGATTCGTCAATCGGTTGACGAATACCTCTCCGGAGAAGCAAGTCTTGAGGACTTGTTTTAGGTCCGAATTTGGATTCGGACCGTGATCATCTCTCGATCACGGCGTCTTCAACACGAGGCTAGTAACCCGTACGAAGACGAAGCTCGTGGCTTGGCGAAGTCATCCCGAGGAGCTCGGCGTGGATACGGATAGAGACGATTCTTACGAGAATCGTTCCGGTTGATGCCGTTCCCGCTACACGTCATACGGAAGGTATAACGTAGTTTAAATTTCTTTTATTGCAATTTTAATTTACGGTTATGTCTACACTTGTTGTAATAGCATGCGTGTGTTGTGTGTGTTGTAATAAATAGGAGTATTTATTATTTTTATTGCTTCCGCTGTGCTCAGGTTTACGAAACATGATCGAACACACACACGCCGCGGTGCCGGAAACCCAACAGTGGTATCAGAGCCCAGGTTGTGTTTCGACATAATCGTAAAAATGGTTTTGCGATAGTCATAATGTATTTCTGAAATTTTCTAAATTTTGGAAATTTAGAAGTATTTATGGAAATTTTTAATTTTGGAAAGTCTAGAAGTATTTATGGAAATCTTCCACTTTTGGAAAGTTGGAAGTATTTATGGAAATTGATATTTTCCATAAATAAAATATTTGATTAGATTCTGGAAATTTGTTTCCTAATTTAATCTTGATTTGATTTGGGAAATCAAATCTTTAAAATATTTTATTTCCATAAGTAGTTTTGAAGATTTAGGAAATTGGTTTCCTAAATAGATTTTCCTTAATCAAATAATTCCATGAATAAAATATGTGATTAGATTTGGAAATTTGTTTCCTAATTTAATTATGATTTGATTTGGAGAATCAAATCTTAAACATATTTTATTTCCATAAATAGTTATGACATATAAGGAAATATTGTACATGACATAATTGTATGACATGTAGTTGCATTAGATGCATAACATAATGCCATGCGTGTCGTGACATGTAGATGTATGCCATGTATGCCATGCCATGTAGATAATAGTTATTTGCATGCAAAGAGGATGAGACATAAAACCTTTAAACAATATTAAAGCCTACACCTTCCATTAATATGGTTTGAACCAGAGTTCCGTTTCTTGTTTGGGTTGTTGGACTCTCTCCAAGCCCGGCTCGAACCCGAACATGTTCAAACCATGGAATAGTTTAATACTAATATGGTAAGAGTCAGAGGTCAATCGTTAGCTTTGGTTGTTGGACTCTCTCCAAGCTGGGCTAATTGGTTGAATGTGCTCTAACCATATTAAAACTATTCTTGATTAATGGGTTGGCTTTAACCTGGAGCATCGGCTTGTTGGACTCTCTCCAAGGTCGATGTTAAGGGAGGTGAAGTTGGGTGCTATGCATAAGATGCATACTTGTTAATGTGTTAACAACCCGATGTATGTGTGAACATTCAATTAGTTGATAGCACATTGTGATAGTTGCATATACGGGATATGCAATCGGTATAGATGATACCTACCGTCGTAGTTATGAATGGCTTGTTGGACTCTCTCCAAGGTTGTTCATAACTATGATGGATATCAGCCCATTCGGAGATGGACCTACACTCTCCCGAAGTGATTTTGGGGTTTTTGAAATTCGAAAAATGAATGGGATTTATAAATGTATATTGATGCATTTTAAAATCATCTTTCTCATATATGCTCGTTTTGTATTTCTAAGTTAATATATTGATCATGATGTGTTTGAATTTGTGTTCCATTTTGGATTCAAATAAATTGACTGGGCCGAACTTCTTGGACTGGCTTAGAAACTTGAGAATTGTTCTCAAGGTGAAAAGCTTGTGTATGTCCTCGAAGCGCCTCTTCCCGCCCGTCCTAGTGACGATGCAACTTTGGACCAATTATTGGCCTATCAGAAACATGTGAGTGATTCTTAACAAATGAGTTGCATCATGCTAGCCGCGATGGAACCCAAGCTACGAAAGCAGCATGAGCATATGGATGCTCATATCGTAGTCCTTCATCTTTGTGAGTTGGTTGATTAGCAAGTGAGATTCAAAGGTTCAAGTCTCAAAGCTCCTCTTCACCTCCGAGATGCTAGGAGGTTCATCCGTGGTACTTGCCAATATGTCAAGACTGTGGAGTCTTCTCGAGAAGCATGAGCAGGGGACGGTCTTTGATAGTTGATTCCTCAAGAAAGGTTCTAAGAGGAAGTCAAAGGAACAGAAGGGAAAGAAGAGAAGGGCTAAGAAGGTAGAACTAGCACAAAAGGAAACTTGCCATCATTATGGCAAGGAGAGCCATTTATAAGAAAGTGCAAGATTTATCTTGAGTCCGAAGAAGGATAAGGCATCGGATGCCCCATCTTCTCGTAAAACTTCTTTATTGATTGTCATTCTATTTCCTCGAGACACTTGGGTATTCAATCTGGGTGTGGCTCACATATATGTAATGACATACATGGGCTAAGGAATAGAAGAAGACTCACAAGGAGAGTCAAATTTACGTGTTGGGAATGGAGCAACGGTTGCTGCACTCGCCATCGGAACGTATTTGTTGGAACTCCCTGTAGGACTTGTCTTAGAACTGGACAATTGCTTTTATGTTCCTTCGTTGATAAAGAACATCATTTCTATTTCTTGTTTAAATAGAAATGGTTTCCATTTGACGTTTAGTAACAATTGTTGTTACATAACTTTGAATGGGGTTCTTTATGGACCGGAACTTTAAGCAATGGTGTTTATACGCTGGACGATCCAAAGGACATTTGCAATATCGAAGCGAGCAACAAGAGTGCTCGAAAGGATAATCAAATAGACTCCTATATGTGGCATTGTCGTCTTGGCCATATAAGCAAGAAACGCATGTCCGAATTACACCGATGTGGAATTATGGAATCGTTTGAATTAGATTCATACGATACATGCGAATCATGCTTAAAAGGCAAGATGACTAAGTTACCTTTTACGGGAAAAGGTGAACGAGTGGGAGAGTTACTAGGTTTAGTACATACTGATGTATGTGGACCTATGTCAACTCAAGCATTAGGAGGCTATAGCTACTTCATTACCTTCACCGATGATCACTCACGGTTTGGGTATGTGTTCTTGATGAAACACAAGTCTGAAGCCTTTGAAAGGTTCAAAGAATTCAGAATGAAGTAGAGAAACAACATGACAAGAGTATTAAAATACTGATCGGATCGAGGTGGTGAATACTTAAGTCAAGAGTTTCTTGATTATCTAAGAGACAATGGCATATTGTCTCAATAGACTCGCCTATACACCACAAAGATAATGGTGTATCCGAGAGGCATAATCGACCTTGTTGGACATGGTCGTCAATGATGAATCATGCAACTCTTCCCAAGTCCTTTTGGGGTTATGCACTTCGATACCGCTTTACTTGTTAAATGTAATGCCTACCAAGGTAGTCTCAACTACTCCATATGAGATATGGAATGGTAAGAAACCTCATGTATCTTACTTGAAGATATGGGGTTGTATGTGAAGCGGATGTATCGACAAAATGGATGCTAAGTCCGATAAATGTCTATTTATTGGATACCCTAAGGAAACAAGGGGTTACCAATTCTATCATCCTGTGGAACAAAAGGTGTTTGTTTCAAGGCATGTGTTTCTAGAGAAAGAGTTTCTCTTGCAAGAAAACAAAGGGAGTGTCGCGAGCTTGAGGAGGCTCGAGAGACTCAAATAGACATTAATGAGATACCTGGTGAAGCACAACAGCCGACAACTCATAGTGATGAGCAATCGGCTGGACCTATTGTAACACCACATCTTCGTAGATCTGGTAGAACACGCAACATTCCCGAGAGATATGGATTTCTCGTAAGCGAATCGAACGACGTGTTACTCATTGATGATGAGGAGCCTACCAGTTATGAAGAAGTGCTGACAAGTTCAGAAAGGGATAAGTGGCTTGGTGCCATGAAGTCGGAAATGGATTCCATGTACGAAAACCAAGTTTGGAACTTGGTTGACCCACCTGAAGGCATAAAGCCTATAGGGTGCAAGTGGGTTTTTCAAGAAGAAAACCGACATGGATGGTAATGTGATTACCTATAAGGATAGATTGGTGGCGAAAGGATATCGTCAAAAGCAAGGTGTTGATTATGACGAAACCTATTCGCCTGTAGCTATGCTTAAATCCATTCGGATGCTCCTGGCCATAGCGGCTCATTATGATTATGAGATATGGCAGATGGATGTGAAAACAACTTTCCTTAATGGAAACCTGCTCGAGGACGTGTATATGATACAGCCTGAGGGTTTCACATCGGTTGATAAAACCAAGGTATGCAAATTGCGACGATCCATTTATGGATTGAAGCAAGCATCCAGGAGCTGGAATATCCGTTTTGATGAGACAATCAAAAAGTTTGATTTCTCACAAAATCCAGACGAACCTTGTGTGTACAAGAAGGTTAGTGGGAGTGCAGTCGTGTTCCTAGTATTGTATGTCGATGACATATTACTTATAGGAAACGATGTGTCCATCTTACAGTCAGTTAAGGTTTGGTTATCCAAGACATTCTCCATGAAAGACCTGGGAGAAGCAACCTACATCCTTGGGATTAAGATCTATAGAGATAGATCGAAATGGTTGCTTGGTCTTTCGCAGTCTACATATATAGACCGAGTGCTAAAGAGGTTTAGCATGTCGGAATCCAAGAAAGGTTTCTTACCCATCAGGCATGGGGTACACCTTTCGAAGTCTATGTGTCCGCGCACAGAAGACGAGAGGATTTGCATGAGTAAGATTCCCTATGCATCCGCAATAGGATCTATCATGTATGCTATGTTATGTACAAGGCCCGATGTATCGTATGCTCTGAGTGTTACGAGCAGATACCAGTCTGATCCAGGAATGGATCATTGGGTGGCTGTTAAGACGATCCTTAAGTGCTTGAGAAGAACTAAGGATGCGTTCCTAATATATGGAGAAGGGTACATGGTGATACGTGGGTATACGGATGCCAGCTCCAGACAGACAAGGATGATTCCATGTCTCAGTCTGGGTATGTATTCACCAAAAATGGAGGCGCAATAAGTTGGAAAGGTTCCAAGCTTGACACTATAGCGGATTCTGCCACTAAGGCAGAATACGCTTGCGAAGCAAAGGAAGCGGTTTGGATCAATAAGTTCATCTATGAACTTGATGTGGTCTCATCAATGATCCAAACATGTGCTTTGCCGCTATCATCTTATCAGAGAGATCATCAGTAGGAACGAAATACAAATCGAGAAAATTCCCACTGAAAGGAACTTAGCGGATCCCTTGACTAAAGCATTACCTCAAAGCAAGTTTGAGGGTCATGTTAGAGACTATGGTATTGGATACCGTAGCGATTGGCATTAGGCCAAGTGGGAGTCTGTTAGTAATATATATGAGAGATGTCCTAAGGCAATCGCCTTATGTATGAACCATTTATATGATAAATGAAGATTCACTATTTGAGTATACATATTTTATGTATTTGATTGGATCTTAAACTCATTTACTGAATGTCCACGATACGATTCACAGCATGAGAGAATTTGTGATTGGATCACAACTAGTGAGTATCTCTACATGTGTAATTGTGATGTATCGGAATTATCCCTAGTCAATGAATTGATGGATTTGGACACCATCAATTCTGTCGAGACTAGCACGAGGTATACTCCTTGGTGTATCCAAGCAGCTGATTCTCACTGGCTGGAGACATAGTGATGTCCGGAGTTAATCGTGGATGCTAGTTATGGTAACTAGTTCATTAGAGTGACCAACCGTAAGACTTCATATGGTTTTCTGCATATATAGATATGTCAATGAAGTTCTTACTGTGGCTTAAGTGCGATGTTCCTTTGACTTGCGGTATTCAAGTCATCTTGATCATGGAGACTTATGCTTTGACATCTTAAGCAAACATCTCTAAGGAGATGTGGACCCGGGATGATTGGGTATAAGTCGAAGTGATCGAAGGTGTTTGAATAGCCTATAAAGGATTCACCACTCCTTGCGAGGAGAAGTATACCCATGGCCTCTCGTCGGATTGTTACTAAAGTCTTTGGCCAAAGCATTACATGTTTAGAGTAAGGTACTCTTCGATACATGTGGAGTAACTAGAATCCGTAGGACGAGGAAATGATACTTGGGCTAGGTGTGACGTAGTCAGCCTAGTGGGGACTGACACAATAGACCATGTCCTGAACCAAGTGGGTATAAGATGAGTGAAGGGAATGGGGCACGAATCATTCAAGCTACTGAAGGGTTTCAGAAATAGTTCGGGATCAACCGTTGATCTTTTCGGTTAATTGGGGATCATGATGTACTACTAGGTGCCACTCATGATCGTTCTATAATTAATGGTTAATTATAGACGGCCAACATAAACCGAGAACCTATTTGGTCACACGCACAACGAGTGTAATCCAAAGGATTTAAACGAGCTTGAGAATGGGATTCTCAGACCGAGAGAAACTATGTTTGGTTGGACCAAACATAAAGCGAGCATGAAATTGTTTCAGTCGCAATGGAAGCGTGGATGGGCAGTGTCTTATGAAGACATAATGGATGGACCAAAATGGTTTGGTCCTAATCCAATGGATGAGAATAAACCAAAGGGTTTGGTTTATATTAAACGAATGAACCAAAGGTTGGTTCGGTTCGTGTTAACTTAAAATAAACCATCATGGTTTGGTTTATTTTAACTTATCTTAATGGAGCGGGTTAACGGGCTTTATGGATATGATCCATTAACCATTAAGAGAATTAGTTCTCTATAAAATAGGGATTAAACCCTAACCCTAAAACTAATCCAAATTGTGGCCGCCCAACATCAAGAAGTTGCCGCCCACCCTTGTTGAAGGATTTCGGCGCCAACTCAAAGAGCAGCCACCGCCCAGCTTGTGTGCAGCCGTCCAAGTCGTTGTCGGCGTCCAAGCTCCAGCCGGTGAACCTCCGGCGACCCTCCGGCGATCCCCTATAGGTTTGGCATCAAGGTGAGTTCTTCTCTCCTTGTTTTGGCCGGCGCCTATCTCCTCCACCAAGCTGTCCAGTTTTCTGGACAGCTTCTTCTCCTCTCGTCGGAGCGTCGTTTGGACGACGGTTAGTGCTCCGACAGCGGCTAACATACCGGGGATTTGATCTCCGGTAATCCTCTGAGGTGGAGGACGAAGGATTCGTCAATCGGTTGACGAATACCTCTCCGGAGAAGCAAGTATTGAGGACTTGTTTTAGGTCCGAATTTGGATTCGGACCGTGATCATCTCTCGATCACGGCGTCTTCAACACGAGGCTAGTAACCCGTACGAAGACGAAGCTCGTGGCTTGGCGAAGTCATCCCGAGGAGCTCGGCGTGGATACGGATAGAGACGATTCTTACGAGAATCGTTCCGGTTGATGCCGTTCCCGCTACACGTCATACGGAAGGTATAACGTAGTTTAAATTTCTTTTATTGCAATTTTAATTTACGGTTATGTCTACACTTGTTGTAATAGCATGCGTGTGTTGTGTGTGTTGTAATAAATAGGAGTATTTATTATTTTTATTGCTTCCGCTGTGCTCATGTTTACGAAACATGATCGAACACACACACGCCGCGGTGCCGGAAACCCAACATAAAGTATCTTGGCAAAGTGCAATGAATGATGAGATTGAATCTATGGATTCAAATCAGGTCTGGGAGCTAGTGGAACCACCCGATGGTGTAAAAACCATTGGATGCAAGTGGATCTACAAAAGAAAGAGACGAATAGATAGGAAGGTTGAGACTTTCAAAGTGAGGCTTATTGTGAATGGGTTTACTTAGAAAGAGGGTATCGATTATGAGAAGACCTTTTCGTCGGTAGCCATGCTTAAGTCTATTCGGATTCTCTTATGCATTGCAGCTCATATGGATTATGAGGTGTGGTAGATGGATGTCAAGATAGCTTTCCTTAATGGAAGTCTTGAGGAAAACATCTATATAAAGCAACCAGAGGGATTCATTGCGAAGGGAAAAGAGCATCTTGTTTGTAAGCTTAATCGGTCCATTTATGGATTGAAGCAAGCTTCGAGGTCTTGGAACATCCGATTTGATGAAGTAATCCAGTCTTATGGATTTATTCAAAGTCCAGATGAGTCTTGTGTGTATAAGAGATGTGATAGAAACATAGTGGTATTTCTTGTACTATATGTAGATGACATTTTGTTAATTGGCAACAATGTCAAGGTGTTATCGGACGTAAGGGTATGGTTGTCCAAATAGTTTGATATGAAGGACTTGGGAGAAGTGGGACACATCCTTGGGATCAAGGTTATAAGGGATCGTAGGAAAAGGATGGTGTGCTTATCTCAAGCTTGATACATAGACACCATTATGGATCATTTTAGCTCAACCCACCGGACTTCCCGCGTTGTTCGGTCCCCACCCAACTAGACTTCCTTCCCGATGTCTGGTTCTCTTGATCCGGACGTGGGAGCTCAACTTCCTTCGTTCGAGGTTCATGGCTTGACATGGACCATGGCTCTGATACCAATTGTTGGATCGAAAGTGTCGCTAGAGGGGGGGGTGAATAGCGAAGCAAGGTCGTTAAGCGTAGATCCGACCCAATACCTCCAATGGAAGGTCTAGGTCGAGATCAGATGGTTAGAACCATCGTACTTTATATTTTAAGCTAACTTGTACCGTCAAAACCCTTTGACTACTGCCTACACTACCAATCGCTAGTCTAGTTCCACCGAGAATCACGACAGGGGTGAATTTGGACTTGACTCGTGTTTTGGTACAAAGGGTGATGTGGCATCAAGGTGGACATCCAAACCATCACCAAGCTTGGACCTCATCCTTGAGTTGGCGTGAAGGCCTCCTTGAGGTGGCACAAGATGGTTGGCTCCCATGATGTGGCACAAGTTGGATGGCTTCTTCTTCTTGGCGTGAAGGCCTCCTTGAGGTGGCACAAGATGGTTGGCTCCCTTGATGTGGCACAAGTTGGATGGCTTCTTCTTCTTGGCGTGAAGGCCTCCTTGAGGTGGCACAAGATGGTTGGCTCCCATGATGTGGCACAAGTTGGATGGCTTCTTCTTCTTGGCGTGAAGGCTTCCTTGAGGTGGCACAAGGTGGTTGGTTGAAACACCTCATCCTTGAGTTGGGATAAGAACCTCACCTTGGACACTACCTATGTCTAAATTCATAGATCAATATCCATAAATAGACATGTTCACTCCAAGCAAATAACAAGAATTCAAGAGCTCTCAACACGCCGTAAACGCCGCATTACTACTCACATTTGCTACGACGAAGTCGCCACGACAACGAAAGCTACATCTTCTACTTATAAGAGTTGTCGGTATATTTATTTAAGTTCTACTTCTTTAAATTGTCTTTGTGCTTTAATCGTAACAAGGAAAGGGGGAGTGTCCCTTTGCCTTGATTTCTTTTTGTAATCGTTGCTCCTACCTCCAACGAGGAGGAGTGGTTTTAGTGAATTGCCCTCCGTACGTGATCAAGGATCACTAGGGCCGTGGATTAGCAATCGAAAGATTGTGAACCACGTAAAAATATCTTGTCTACTTTATATTTCCGCTGTGCACTCTCTACTTGCTTTTTACTTATTGCAAAAGTTTTTTAACGACATCGTATCGCTATTCACCCCCCCCTCTAGCGACACTTTCGATCCAACAGAAATTGTGTCCTATATATTTGGATGATGATATCCCCTTGAGGAGCTCATAAGGTTCATCATGTAAACCCTGCAGGTGGACTTAGTCCGGCATGATGATAAAGTTGAGTGGTACTGCTCATGGAGTTAGATGTTGATTAATTAATGGTCAGTAAATTAATTAATCGACGAACATTCGAGATCTTAAACATGGGGAGAAAATGTACATATAATATATGGAGCCCATATTAACTTATGGGGGTTGGTGAGGTAGATCAATGATAATCCTCTAGTGGAATGGAGAATTATTAATGGATCGGACATTATGTGGGCTTGATCCATTGGGTGGCCAAGATCCAACTCCTCCTCATGATCCCTATTGTAGCCTAATAATACCTCATGAAGCTTAGATCCAATGGATGAAAACAAAACTCTAGATCCAACGGTAGAGATTAAATCTCTAGATCCGATGGTTGAGATTAAATCTCTAGATCCAACGGTTGAGATTAAATCACTAGAACCAATGGTAGAGATTAAAACAAGGCTTGAGCGCAACTCTATAAATAGAGAATTAAGGTGGGCGGCAAGGCTTATGTCTTAGGAGATTAGGGTTTGCTTCACTTGGGCGGCAAGGAATCCTAGTTAGGTTAGGATTGAGGTTGGGCGGCAACAATTGGAGAGGTCTTCATCTTCTTCCTTGGTGGTCGTCGCCTATCACTCTCCCATATTCCTTGGTCGGTGCTCAACCTATTCCTCTTCCCCTCTTCTTTGGCCAGTGGAAACTAGGAGAACTAGGGTTAGGGTTTTGGGCGGCTACAAGGTGAAGGATTGGTTTCCTTTCTCTTCTCCAAGAGTTGGTCGGCGCCCATCACCCTCCTTGATTCTCTTATGGCCGGTTCCCATACTCTTCCTTGGCCGGTGGCAACATCGAGTCTATTGACTTGGTGGCCGGTTCTAGATAGGAAGAAGAGTTTTGTTTTATGATCTTCCTTTGTTCGGAGTGAACAAGGAAAGGAAGATTGGTGATCTAGAAGCTTCAACTTTTGGAAGATCGTCGCCCACACGACGTCCAAAAGGAGGAAGGACATACAATAGAAGATCAAGAGGTATAACAAGAGGTATAATCTTATTTATTTTGATTAGTGTTCTTTTGTATTATCTATAATTGTTTTTCAATTATATGCATGTTATATGTTTTATTTTGTGGCTAAATATACTTGGACCCCGAACATAAACACAAAAGTCGACGATCCGTACATCGTCTATTCTACGGCTATTCGTAGAATAGAGGTTGGTTTCTTGAACAACAAGTTTGTTCAAGTGACTACTCTAATCGAATAGCACGACGATGAAACGATTGCTTGAGTGATCCCTTTTGTCTAGGATTAAATTTTTTTAATTCGGGGACGTTGATGGGATCGCCATGACCAAGTGACCGAGTTGAAGTGGGAAGCGAAGTTTCTCCACCTTCATGTGGAATAAGAGCTTCAGTTCCAGGACTAAAACCCTTCATGGAGGACCAAGGATTCATCAATCGGTTGACGAATACCTCTCTGGAGAAGCGAGTTTTGGGGACTCAATTTTGAATCCGAATTTTGATTCAGATTGTGATCTTCTCTCGATCACATCATCTTCGACACGAGGCTAGGGACTCCTACGAAGACGAGGCTTGTAGCTTGGCGAAGCTATCCTGACGGTACTTGGCGTGGATACGGATTGAGGCAATTCTAGCGAGAGTTGCTCCGGTTGATGTCATTCCCGCTGCATGTGATACATCAGGTATGACTAGCGTAATTTCCTTTTATTGCAAAATTTGAAATTACAATTATTTCAACACATGTTGTACTTTGCATGCGTGTGGTGTGTGTGTTATAATAAATTAGATTTATTGCTTTTTAATTCTTCTGATGTACACATGTTTATGAAACATGTTCGAACACACACTTGTCGTGGTGCTGGAAACCCAACACCTTCTAGCCGGGCCACGATCCTCCAACAAGTGGTATCAAAGCGAGGAGATTGTCACCGGACTCACTGCTGCAACAATCAATGGCAATGGTCGGCTCCAACATTTATCCACCCAAGTTCGAAGGTGATTTCTCTTGGTGGAAGAAGAGAATGGAGGTATTTCTTTGAAACCGATTTCAATATCATGCTTATTATGGATAATGGTTTCGAGATTCCTAGGGACGAAAAAGAGAGAATGCTAGAAAAATCAAGATGGACCTAGAAGCAAAGAGAGGAGCACCATGCAAATTCAAAGGCCAAGCATCACCTATACAACGTGCTCCCTCAATAAGAAATCAACCGAATTGGAGAGTGCTCTAGCACCAAGGAAATGTGGGAAAATCTTGTAGAGCTCCATGAAAGCACCTCCGAGGCAAAGCTTCCAAGACGGGACCTTCTCCGATCGCAATTAAGTAACATCAATCTAGAAAAATGAGAAAAGATACTTTCTTTGCATTCTAGGTTTAAGGAAATAATCACGGGTTTAACAAGTGTAGGAGAGAAGCTTTCAAACCAGACATGGTAATGAAGGCAATAGAAGCATTCCCCCGGTCATCCAAATGGAGTTCGATGGTGGACTCGTTCTACATCTCCAAGAATCTAGAAGTAAGTGCTCTAGAAGAATTTTTCTCCACTATGGAATTGCGTGAAACTAGGCTTGAAGGTATAGTAGAAGATCCAATCAAGCCATCAAGGGGAGTAGCACTAATGGCCGACAAAGGAAAGAAAAAGAAGGAAACTCCACCCTCCTCATCAGATGAAGAATCATCCTCTTCAATGGATAGCAACGAGGAGGCCTACATGGTAAGAAAGGTGAGACACACTCTTAAGAGTTTTAAATTTAACAAGTCTCATGATAGGAGAAGGCCAAGAAGAAAGGTTATTTGCAACAATTGCCAAGGAGAGGGGCACATAAGGGATGAGTGCCCCTTGTTGAACAAAGCAAAAGAAGATAAGAAGAAAGACAAGAAGAAAGGTAAGAAGAAAGAAGAGAAGAAATCGAAAGATAAAGGAAAGGGCAAAATGCAAAACTTGAAGGCCACATGGGATAATCCATCCTCATCGGAGGAAGAAGAAGCATTCACAAGCCTTGCACTTATGGCTATAGAAGACATAGCCTCCACCTCATCCGAACAAGAAGGAAGTACAAGTGAGAAGGAGAGCTCAAATGTAGGGGGGGACATCATCATCTTCATCGGAATCGGAAGAAGAGGATATGGTAAGAAATCTCCCTACTCAAGAAATTGTTTCCATGATTTCAAGTCTTACTAGAGATTTATTTAGGAGTAAGAAGAAAAATAAATGCATGCTTGATGATATTAGGAAACTAGAAGAAAAACTCAAAAATTCATGCTCACATGATGATGTATTTCTTTTAGTAGTAATGTTGCATGTATTGAAGAAAATAAGGCTTTAATGGAAAAGGTAGATTTCCTTACTAAGGCCCTAGAGAAATTCACAATAGGCTCCAATACCCTAAATATGATCATTGGGAGCCAAAGGGCTAGTTTCAACAAGAAGGGCTCAGGATATAAGGGAGCCAAAAATGAAAAAACTTACCATTGCTTAATTGCTAGAGGACAATCAAAGACAACAATGGTAGCTAGGAAATGGATCCCAAAGGAGTACTTGGTGAACCCCATTGGAAAGAATTTATATTATGTTCCCAAGTCAATCCTTAGAGGTTAGAGAAACCTAGGATATTCAACCATAGTTGGACTTTTTTATATCATATTAAATGGTTGACTTATGATGATGTGGGTAGTTGACTTGTGGTTGGGTGTAATATATGACTTATGTGATTCATGATCATTGTAAAATACGGCGGAAAAAAATGGATTAATTAGTTAATTAGCTGATTGGGGGTTTAATTAGGTGTTGAGGTCAAGTTGGGTTAGCTCGGATTTAATTTAGGCTAGCTCAACCACCTAGAACAGGCGTTGAAAACTAATCGCGATTCCCCACCGCGATGTCGTTCTTCCCCAACAGTCGTTACTCCGCTGATGAGCATTTTCTCTCCGTCATTTTCTTTTATTCCCCGAGCTGTTGTTTCATCGCAACTTCCTTCCTCATTCCCGATCGCTCGCGACCCCTCCCATCTCTCTCGATCGTGTAGTCTCCCTTCCCAATTTTTCCTCATGCCACTCCCCGTTTTTCTTTCTTTCTTTCCTCACTGCAAGCCCGACTTCTCTTCCCCGAACTCCCACGCGTTGCTGCCGGAGTTCACCATCGCCGCCCCTTTTTCTCGTAGAATCTCCTTGCACGAGCCCACCGCGGTGGCAGTGTTGTCGTTCTCAAAGAGGAGCCCCTGGATTGGTGCCACCTCTTCTTCTCCTCGCCCATCGCCGCCGCTCTCTTCTTGTCATGGGATCTCCTAGTGCGATGGTGCGATCCCAGCTTAGCGATGCCATTCCAAAGCTCGATCACTGTTCTTGCTAACCTTCTTCCTCAGCCACCACTCGTCTCGATGCCCAGCTCTACCGATCACCAGCCGCACCAAGCCAGTCTTCTTCTGAGGTATTGGTTGTGGGGTTGTTTCAAGGAGGAGGAATGTCATTTTTGGAGCTCACTGTGGGAGGAGGGATTTGAGCTAGGTGATCGAAGTTTAGGTGGTTCTGTTCTTACTCAATTCTTGGTAATGCCTATAGTAATTGATCGGTTCTTTTTAGTTTCTATTTGGCTTCATTGTTGACCTACGATGAGTATGCCCAATCTAGAACTTTGGTGTTTCATGAGTCAAGCTGGGGTTCAAGGGGAGAAGATTCTACAAGTGTGTTGATTCTCATATCATCATAGCTTATGATGGGCTAAGGCAAATCTATGAATCAGATAAGGGAAGGTAAGCTTTGATTTGGTATATTATGAGGTAGGTTGTGTTATAGTTGTACAATAGATTGTGGTTGCAGGTGATCTTGGGGGAAGATCAACAGTGGGTTCCTGTGCAGATCCATCGTAGTAAGGTGGAGGATCGGATTTTACGTATGTAATCGATTTCATATGGTGAATTGTTTGAATATATATTTAATCAGTCTGGTAAATGATGCTGCAACAATGTTGATTAGCTTGGTTGTGTTCTGTTGATTTGGACAGTATCAAGTATCAACGAGCCAATATGTTGCATTTCACCGCCTCCGTTGTGTTGTGAACAAGCATTGTGTCGCCCATTGTTCTATACGGATCAGATGTCTTTTGTATTAAAGAAGAGCTATGACTGATTGGTTTAGGGAGAGGTAAGGTTTGCATATGTTGATTAAGTTAATAGATTTCTATAGGATGAACGGATTTAATTATGGAGTGATAATCAATTATTGGTGAACAGATCAAATTATGAGGTTGCTTCCAATTGGGCTATTTGAACTTTAATTCAAAACCTTAGATCAAGAAGTTGTGCTAGGAGAGGCTAAACTTGGTAAGTCCATATTTAGATGTTTATGGATGCATACTGTGGTTACAATGGATTTGATAATTAATGAATGGTATGAGATAGTACAACTATGGGAATTAGTTGATCGATCATGGATTATGATTGGATTAGACTCCTATTCCTATAGATTTATTATGTTAGTGTTGAGTTATGTTTGTATGTTAAATTGCAGGACCTGAATTTAGGACGGTCCTTTGGATGTGAAGACTCCTCGATAAGTCTTTGAATTAGGTGGGTAATTTCCTACCCTGATCAGGTAGTTATTAATTCATGTAGATTTAGATATATGATCATGTTACCTTGACTCCACTCTTATTTACTCTTGTGCTTGATACTTTATCTTTGTCTTATTATGCTCTATTGATGTTATCATATTTCACTTCATCACGATTAGGAGTTACAGATGTGATGTAAGTAAACCTAGAATTGTTTAGTTAGGTGCAAATAGCGAAGTACGGATGACGACCTGATTGTAAATTGGGAAAAAGGTCATCCGTGGGTAGGTAATGTCTTAAACGTAGGGTTAATTCTAATAACCTTAGGTTGCATGTTTACTACTAATCATGTATTGTGTAAATGGTCAGGAGAATTGTGCTTAGTGTGTCACTACGGACTAATGGTCCTAGCTTTTTATGATCAATTGAGTACGACTCTCTGCAGGATAGAGAGTACGTAGATCAGATCGGTATGACTCTCTGTAGAATAGAGAGTCTATGGTGGATGTCTGTATGTGTGACTTTGCATTCATGTCATTTGCATGCATGCTGGCGACGTGGTCTCCCTTATGGTTGAGAGGGTCGTCAGTCATCCTACCTCTACGGTTACTCATAGGAGGAGTAACCGGTGTGAGGGCAGAGCATTTGTGGTGTCGCACTCTACCACTATAGACAGTGGTAGTTGGATTTGCGTGTCGTTGTCCTGCGTGTGTAGCACTCGACCACTCATGGGTAGTGATTGTCGAAGTGGCCAATAGCAGGGACCCCCATCGAGTAGCTTGCTCTTTACGCTTATATGCTACTCAATCATACTACCCACTCGGCCACTCAAGAATAGTGGTTGGTGTTGAGTTGGGACAGTTGTCATGTCGAGCCATCGAGGCCACACTGGGGTCGTGGTAGCTTTAGGGTGAGCCGGCATGATCATGCATGTTGCATTGTTGTGACTTATGACATTTTTGCATATTTCCATATATATACATATATGCATGTATATATATATATATATATATATGGATGATTGTGATTAGTATATATATAGATGTTGTCTATATATATATGCTTATTGTGATGTTGCATTTGATTGTACTATGCTTGCTGCATTTGATTGTACATCATCTTCATATATGCTACTCGCATCTGTTATATGGTTGTGTCGGATACCTGTATACTTATTGGTTGGACCAGTAGATACCTTTGACCTGTATCATGATTATAGTGTGAGTTAGTATTACTCTTCATGTTATATATTGTGGAAATATGCTCAGGTTGGATCAGAGTAGCGTAGCAGACTTTCAGATATGTCTGCATTTTACGTTGTTCATTTGGTTAGACTGTATATGCATGTATATGTTTATTATGTTGGTGTTTACCTGATGTACATGAATATTGTTGAATTACATGTGATATTTGTTATATCCATGTTCTTTCCTATTATCAATGAGTTATACTCACCACCACGGACCCTGGGTTTTTTTTTCTGTCGCCCAGGTAACAGGTAGAAGTCTTCATGATGGCTTGGAGCATCGCTGGCTGGCATCGTCTAATCTCAACTTCGAGGGTCCGAGCTTTTGGGTTTATCGTTGGTGTTTCGTTATGGATTTGGTTTTATATGATGATTTGTAGTGTTGAACACTGCTATTGTTGTACCATTCTTTCTAGTTTTGTTACAACATTTTCTTAATGTGGTGTTAGTCATACCGGTATGCATGGTGTGTGGTTTGTATTGTAGTTGTTTTAGTTCCGCTGTGTTTTGTTATGTTGTTATGTTTACATTTGTATATGTTATTATTATTATGGGCCCAAGGGCCATATATTAACAGGATATGTTGCCACGTACAGGGGAGATATCGTCTGTTTACTTTTTGGCTCGGCATACTCTCGGAGCGTGACAATCATAATATGTAATATTATGATAATATGTGTTTTTATGATCATGATGGGTATCTTTGTATGATATATACTTAACCTTGGTAGAAATTGGCATGAAATTAATGGTTAAGTATAATACCTTAGGTACATCTCACATTCACCATAAAGCTAACTTGATTTAAAATATAGCATGGGTGAGATGTTAGGTTGATAAAAATAACCCACTTATGCTTATGACATTTTTGATGGGTCATTAGGAGTATCATAACATAGCAATCATAAATCAACCATGGGGAAAGCTTATATTTAATTCATGGACATATTCCACAAAGATCATGGTTGGATATTTTAAATGATTTAAAACCATTTCATGTTTTGAAAATTAAGAGTTCATTCTTTTAAAAGTTTCTAAGGCAAAACTAGCTTTCATGTTGATACATCTTTAGACAATTTTGAAATTTTTGACATTTTGCCTTATTTTCAATATTTGAATGAATTTTCAAGAAAAATCATTTTCATTGATAAAGGGACTTATGAGAATTATGTTCCCTGAATTTCATGATTTTTTGAATTTTCTGGAATTTTTTATGCATTTCTGAATTTCGATTAAAAAATTAGAAAACTAGGTTTTCATGTGCTAGTCGACTAGATATCTGAACCAGTCAACTGATGAACTGTGCACGAGCATAGTAATCTAATTTTGATAGTTTTAAGCTTCAATTTGGTGTTTTATTCCATTAGACTTTGATACCTCGTTATATAACATGTGTGTAATGTTTTTTATGGTGTCAAAGGGGGAGGAATGGTAGAGTTTAAGTTAATCATGCTAGGGGGAGAATTAGCATGTGTTAAGGGGAAGTTACATGTATTAAGGGGGAGTGTTTTGATACTCATATTATGTTTACATGCTTTACTTCCTTATGTGTTTTTGTTAATTTTTTACCTAACCTAAACGGATTGCCACACATCAAAAAGGGGGAGATTGTTAGGGCAATCAACCCATGTATGATGTGGTTTTGATGTGTGTGGCAAAGGGTTTAAGTTAGCTTGTTTATGTGATTTGATATGTGTGTTTAAGTTGTGCAGGACTTAGTAAATCGCACATGGTTAGCTTGATGTTTGCATTGGTGAGTTCACCATCTCATGGCTCGGGTCCTTGAGTCAGTGAAGAATGACATTATGGAAGATGTGCGCTTGGTGCATCCGAGGGACTGCCAAACGAGGAGCATTGGAGTGAAACCAAGGGAAGTAGACATCAGGGCGAGATGCGAAGGATGCCATTGTGAAGTCATGCGCTTGGTGCATCCGAGGGATGTGGTCGGACGAAGAGAGCTTCGGTGAGGGACTCCAAGGGAGATGAGAGATTAAGCGATTGTAACAGTAGCTCATAGGTGAACTTGGCTGAATGTCTAAGTCAAGAGTCGGATGCTCAAACTTAGGTTTGAGGGTTTACCCGACGTTTGATTAAGTTGGATGCTCAAACAAATGGTTTGTTTGAGGTTTTACCTGATGTCAGTCGACTGCTATAGATAGCAGATCGCCCGGGTCGATGGCGCCGATCGTGCTCGATCGATGTTCGATCATTGTTTGGTTTTGCCCCATTGATCGCTAGGGTTTGGCGATCGGCGCTAGTGTTTGATCGATCATTGAACTAGCAATGATCGCCAAGGGACGATGATCGATCAAGGTGGTCGCGACCATAGAAGGTTTGAAAATCGACTGATTGCCTGGATCACTCGACTGATGGCTAGATGAGTCGACTGATGGGATAATCAGTCAACTGATGGAGGAGTCATTGGATGTGACGAACTTGATTTAGTCGGGTCAGAAGTCGTTAGAATGGCCAGCAGTTAACTGATGGAGCCATCAATCGACTGCCGCCTGCCCAACGTGAAGAAACCCTTCTTCTCTATAAAAAGAAGGGTTGGGGGCTAATGGGAGGTTAATTCTTAACTCTAAAACTTACTCCCAAGTGCCCTAAATGTTTTCTACTCCTCTTACTTGTTCTTATCTCAATTCTATTGTAAGAGGGAGAGGTTGTGTAAGAAAGGTTTACCTCCACCTTGAAGGAGAGATTAGTGCTTTGGTTGAGGGAGTGATTCACCATACGAATCATCCATGGACTAGCGGCAAGGGTCGTGAACCGTGTTACATCGTCTTGTTAGCGTTTGTCTCTTTACTTCTTGCATTTGCTTAATTGTCTTTATTATTAGTATTTCTGCTATGCTAATCTTAAGTGTAGATGATTAAGATGCGATCGATTTCTATCATACGATACGGGCTATTCAACCCCCCTACTAGCCGGGCCACGATCCCTCAACAAAATATTCCATCCTACCTTTCCAATACTTAAAATCTTTGCGGTCGAAGGCGGGTGGAATTGTTATGTCATCGCCCAATCTCTCATTGAGCTCCATCTTCTCCTTCTCTAGAACATTTGCTCCTTGGTGGTTAGTCCAAATGAAGAGCTCCTAGCTCTGATACCAATTGTAGGGGAATGTACGTCGCTAGAGGGGGTGAATAGTGTTATGCTTCGCTCGATGGAATTTGTTCGTACTTATTTCTACAATTCGTTAGTACGTAGTGGAAATACAAACTATAAATACAAATACGAATACAAAAGCACAAAGACAATGTGATATAATGTGGTTTGGAACCTAGGGTTCCTACTCCACGGGTTGAGCTCAAATGAGCTCTAGTGATGCAAACCACCACTAATACACTCCTTCTCGGAATAATCCAGAGGTGGAGAAATCTTGTACAAGGAATTACAATAGTAATAAAAAAATACAAGCAAATACAAAGAAATACAACACTATGTAAAGAATGCTTCACTGAAGATCACTTTGAATGTTTTACTTTTTGATTGCTTGGATGAGTTTGAAGGACCCTGAAATGCACCAGCACTTCGCCTTCAAAATGCCTCAAGAGCCCCTCAAGAAACCATGGCCGAAATTCTCCATGAATTACTCCTTTTATGCCTGCATTAGACTAATTTCGTGCCTGGCAGTCGATTGCAAAAAGGCCCCAATCGACTACCTACAGTGTTGTTGTCTCACAATGGGCTAAATCCACATTGTCATTCAAGCCAACGAATACACTAGAAGTCGACTTCCATTACCAATAGTCAACTACCAAGCCCATAGCTGACTACTCAGTCATCTATCGAGCTTTATGTCTCCCTGTCCTTAACTAGCAGTCAAATACCCTTCGTGGTAGTCGACTGCTCAAGGCCAGTCAACTGCCCAAAGCTGACAGTCGATTGCCAAGGTCATGCCGCTGCAATCAAACGTTAGTCAACTCCCAAACAATCGATTGGTCATAATCCCAATTGACTACCTAGAGTCGACTCGGCTGCCAAGTGTTAAAACACTTGACCAGTCAACTGATCCACAACCCCAGTCAATTGATAAACCTCAAACATGAGGTTTAACCCAAGTATGATGCCCTCATACTTGCTAGACCACCCTTAGCCACGACTTAAGCCTTCTAGCCACCTCCATCAGCCTCGCTCCTATGGGATCCCTCCAAGTCATCCATGACATGTTCATCCATACACTAGCCTTCAGGTGCTTCTATCGGCTATTGTCATGCTAACTGGGTCTACACCGCCAAGGCACATTTTGCCTTACGCTGCCAAGATACACTCTTGGACTTTACGCTATCAAACATTGGATTTATGATACGAAGACTACCGCTTGGACTTCATGCCGCCAATATCACACCCTTGGACTTTCCTTGCCAACTCTATGTTGGACATTCCAAATTCCAAGACCCATGCTTGGACATTCCTTGCCAACTCCATGTTGGAATTTCCAATTGTCAAAACTCATGCTTGGACTTTTCAATGCCAAGACCCATGCTTGGACTTTACCATTGCCAAGACCCATGCTTGGACTTCCCAATTGCCAAGTACCCAAGACTTGGACTTCCCAATGTCAAGTGTCCCACTTGGACTTCTCCGTCATATGGTCAACCCCATGTCAACCATATAATCAACCCATTGTCAAACAATGGTCAACTCATCGTCAAACATCAAAACTCTACTCGAGTCAAACTAGAGTTTGGTCAATCATGACCTAGGCCGATTGCACCAACATTATGTTGATCTTTCATATGCTTCTAACATTTCTACTGAGTATCTCATGTCAAAAGAAGAGGATGGTTGTCTATGACATAGAAGACTTGGACATATCAACATGAAGAACATTGCCAAGATGGCCAAGCTGGATCTAGTTAAAGGACTACCAAAAGTGAAGTACATCAAGGACAAGATGTGTGATGCATGCCAAGAAGGAAAGCAATCCAAGTCATCACACATGTGTAAAACTTCAACTAGTACTTCATTACCTTTAGAGTTATTGCATTTAGATTTATTTGATTGTCATAGTATCCCTTCATTAAATGATAATAAATATTGTTTAGTGATTGTTGATGATTTTTCTAGGTATACATGGGTTTATTTTATGAAACATAAGGATGATACCTTAGAAATAATAATAGATTTAGCAAAAGAGTTAAAAATAAAAGAAATCTCAAAATCAGGATCCAAAGTGTTCATGGTGGAGAATTTGAGAATTTTAACTTTTCAAAAATTTTCTTAGAACAAGGGTACAGACATGAGTTCTTTTGTCCTAGAACACCCCAACAAAATGGGATGGTGGAAAGAAGAAATCGTGCCCTATAAGAAGCGGCTAGAACAATGATTAATGCATATTCCTTACCTAGCTACTTGTGGGTGGAAGCGGTTAACACTGCTTGCTATATCCAAAATCGAGTTTTAATCCATATGTATTTAGGTAAAATGACTTTTGAATTATGGAATGACACAATTCCTATAATTCATAATTTCAAGGTCTTTGGATGCAAAGTTTATATTTTAAATACAAAAGACATGTTAGTAATATATGAGAGATGTCCTAAGGCAATGACCTTATGTATGAACTATTTATATGATAAATGAAGATTCACTATTTGAGTATATATGTTTTCATGTATTTGATTAGATCTTAAACTCATTTACAGAATGTCCATGATAAGATTCACAGCATGAGGGAATTTGTGATTGGATAACAACTAGTGAGTATCTCTACATGTGTAATTGTGATATATCGGAATTATCACTAGTCGATGAATTGATGGATTTGGACACCATCAATTCTATCGAGACTAGCACGAGGTATACTCCTTGGTGTATCCAAGCAGTTGATTCTCACTGGCTAGAGACATTGTAATGTCCGGAGTTAATCGTGGATGCTAGTTATGGTAACTAGTTCATTAGAGTGACCAGCTGTAAGACTTCATATGGTTCCCTGCATATATAGATATGTCAATGAAGTTCTTACTGTAGCTTAAGTGGGATGTTCCTTTGACTTGCGGTATTCAAGTCATCTTGATCATGAAGACTTATGCTTTGACATCTTAAGCAAGCATCTCTGAGGAGATGTGGACCCGGGATGATTGGGTATAAGTTGAAGTGATCGAAGGTGTTTGAATAGCCAATAAAGGATTCACCACACCTTGTGAGAAGATGTATACCCATGGCCTCTCGTCGGATTGTTACTAAAGTCTTTGGCCAAAGCATTACTTGTTTAGAGTAAGGTACTCTTGGATACATGTGCAGTAACTAGAATTCGTAGGACGAGGAAATTATACTTGGGCTAGGTGTGACGTAGTCAACCTAGTGGGGACTGACACTATAGACCATTTCCTGAATCAAGTGGGTATAAGATGAGTGAAAGGAATGGAGCACGAATCATTCTAGCTACTGAAGCGTTTCAGAAATAGTTCTGGATCAACCGTTGATCTTTTCAGTTAATTGGGGATCAAGATGTACTACTAGGTGCCACTCATGATCATTCTATAATTAATGGTTAATTATAGATGACCAATATAAATCGAGAACCTATTTGGTCACATGCACAACGAGCGTAATCCGAAGGATTTAATACAAGCTTGAGAATGAGATTCTCAAACCGAGAGAAACTAGGTTTGGTTGGACCAAACAAGGATCGAGCATGAAATCGTTTCAGTCGCAATGGAAGTGTGGATGGGCCGTGACTTATGAAGACATGATGGATGAACCAAATTGGTTTCGTTATAATCCAATGGGGGAGAATAAACCAAAGGGGTTTGGTTTGTTTTAAATGAATGAACCAAAGTTGGTTCAGTTCATTTTAACTTAAAATAGACCAATCGGTTTGGTTTATTTTAACTTAAATTAATGGAGCGGGTTAATGGGTTTTTGGTTGTGAACCAATAACCATTAGGGGAATTTATTCTCTATAAAATAGGGCTTAAGAGTTTTGAGAAAGACCTAACCCAAAAAGTCATCGCCCCCTCTCCCTATTCTCCTCTTGTAGTTGGCGCCCAAGCCCTAGCCACCACCCACCCCTTGTGCCGTCGTCCAAGTTGTTGCCAACGTCCAAGCTTTTGCCGGCGATCCTTCGGTGACCCTCCGGTGATCTTCCTTGGCTCCGGCGACAAGGTGAGCATCTAGCTTTTCTTATTTGGCCGGTGCAACATCCTCCACCAAAGCTGTCCAATTTTCTGGACAGCTTGTTTCCTACTTATCGGAGCATTGTTTGGACGACGTTTGCAGCTCCGACAGCGGCTTCCTTGCTGGGGATTCGATCTCCTGTAATCCTCATAGGTGGAGGACAAAGGATTCGTCAAACGGTTGACGAATACCTCTCTGGAGAAGCGAGTTTTGGGGACTCGATTTTGAATCCGAATTTTTATTCGGATTGTGATCTTCTCTCGATCACATCGTCTTCGACACGAGGATAGTGACTCATACGAAGACGAGGCTCATGACTTTGTGAAGTCATCCCGAAGATACTCGGCGTGGATACGGATAGAGGCGATTCTAGCGAGGGTCGCTCCGGTTGATGTCTTTCTCGCTACACGTGATACGTCAGGTACACGTAGAATAAATTTCCTTTTATTGCAAAATTTAAATTTACGATTATGTCTACACATGTTGTACTATGCATGCGTGTGGTGTGTGTAATGTAATAAATTATATTTATTGCTTTTTGTTTCTTCCGATGCGCACATGTTTACGAAACATGTTCGAACACACACTTGCCGCGGTGTCGGAAACCCAACAGTGGTATCAGAGCCCAGGTTGTATTTCGATATAATCGTAAAATTATTTTGCGATAGTCGTAATTGTATTTATGGAAATTTTCTACTTTTGAAAAGTTAGAAGTATTTATGGAAATTTTTAATTTTAGAAAGTCTAGAAGTATTTATGGAAATCTTCTACTTTTGGAAAGTTAGAAGTATTTATAAAAATTTACATTTTCCATAAATAAAATATTTGATTAGATTTGAAAATTTGTTTCCTAATTTAATCATGATTTGATTTGGGAAATCAAATCTTAAATATATTTTATTCCCATAAATAGTTTTTACAATTTAGCAAATTTGTTTCCTAAATTAAATTTGACTTTCCTTAATCAACACTTTCTACAAATAAAATATGTGATTAGATTTGGAAATTTGTTTCCTAATTTAATCATTATTTGATTTGAAGAATCAAATCTCAAACATATTTTATTTCCATAAATAGTTATGACATATAAG
Source organism: Wurfbainia villosa (assembly GCA_025175895.1). Classification (NCBI taxonomy): domain Eukaryota; kingdom Viridiplantae; phylum Streptophyta; class Magnoliopsida; order Zingiberales; family Zingiberaceae; genus Wurfbainia; species Wurfbainia villosa. The sequence continues at coordinate 13,758,198 of CM045996.1, read as the reverse complement.
AAAATTTTTGTACATGTCATAATTGTATGTCATGTAATTGCATTAGATGCATATCATTATGCCATGCATGTCGTGACATGTAAATGTATGTCATGTAGATAATAGTTATTTGCATGCAAAAGAGGATGAGACACAAAAACCCTTACTCAATATTAAAGCCTATAACTTCCATTAATATGGTTAGAACCAGAGTTCTGTTTCTTGTTTGAGTTGTTGGACTCTCTCTAAGCCCGGCTCGAACCCGAACATGTTCAAACCATGGAATAGTTTAATACTAATATGGTGAGAGTCAGAGGTCAATCATTAGCTTTGGTTGTTGGACTCTCTCCAAGCTGGGCTAATTAGTTGAATGCACTCTAACCATATTAAAACTATTTCTCGATTAATGGGTTGGCTTTAACCTGGAGCATCGACTTGTTGGACTTTCTCCATGGTCGATGTTAAGGGAGGTGAAGTTGGGTGCTATGCATATGATGCATACTTGTTAATGAGTTAACAACCCGATGTATATGTGACCATTCAATTAGTTGATAGCACATTGTGATGGTTGCATATATGTGATATGCAATCGGTATATTTGATACCTACCATCGTAGCTATGAATGGCTTGTTGGACTCTCTTCAAGGTTGTTCATATCTATGATGGATATTAGCCCATTCGGAGATGGACCTACGATCTCCCGAAGTGATTTTGGGGTTTTTGAAATTCAAAAAATGAATGGGATTTATGAATGTATATTGATGTATTTTAAATCATCTTTCTCATATATGCTTGAGTTTTATTTCTAGGATAATTGATTGATCATGATGTCTTTGAATTTGCACTCTATCTTGGATTCAAATAAATTGACTAGGACAAACTTCTTAGACTGGCTTAGAAAACTTGAGAATTGTTCTCAAGGTGAAAAGCTTGCGTATATCCTCGAAGCGACTCTTCCCACCCATCATAGTGGCGATGCAACTCCGGACCAATTGTTGGTCAATCAGAAACATGTGACTGATTCTGAACTGGCAAGTTGCATCATGCTAGCCGCGATGGTACCTAAGCTGCGGAAGCAGCATGAGCATATGGATGCTCATACCATAGTCTTTCATCTTTATGAGTTGTTTGATGAGCAAGTGAGATTCGAAAGGTTCGAAGTCTCCAAGCTCCTCTTCACCTCTGAGATGCAAGAAGGTTCATCTGTGGTACTGCTCAACATGCTGAAGACTGTGGAGTCTTCTGAGAAGCATGAGCAGGGGACGGTGCTGTAAGTTGATTCCTTGAAGAAAGGTTCTAAGAGGAAGTCAAAGGAATAGCAGAAGGGGAAGAAAAGGGCTAAAATGGCAGAACCAGCTCAAAAGAACACTTTCCATCATTATGGCAAGGAGGACCATTGGCGAAGAAATTGCAAGATTTATCTTGAGTCCATGAAGAAGAATAAGGCATCGAATGCCCCATCTTCTTCAGATATCTTCGTTATTGATTGCCATTCTATTTCCTCAAACACTTGGGTATTGGATACTGGGTGTGGCTCACATATATGTAATGACATACATCGACTAAGGAATAGAAGAAGACTCGTCAAGGGAGAGTCAAATTTATGTGTTGGGAATGGAGCAAAGGTTGTTGCACTCACCATCGAAACGTATTTGTTGAAACTCCCTATAGGACTTGTCTTAAAACTGGACAATTGCTTTTATGTTCCTTCATTAATAAAGAACATTGTTTCTATTTCTTGCTTAAATAGAAATGGTTACCATTTGACGTTTAGTAACAATTGTTGTTATATAACTTTGAATGGCATACTTTATGTGACTGGAACCTTGAGCAATGGTATTTATACGTTGGATGTATCCAGTGACATTTTCAATATCGAAGCGAGCAACAAGCATGCTCGAAAGGATAATCAATTAGACTCCTACATGTGGCATTGTCATCTTGGCCATGCAAGCAAGAAATGCATGTCCGAATTACACCGATGTGGAATTCTGGAATCGTTTGAATTGGATTCATATGATACATGTGAATCATGCTTAAAAGGCAAGATGACTAAGTTACCTTTTACAGGAAAAGGTGAACGAGTGGGAGAGTTGCTAGGTCTAATACATACTGATGTATGTGGACCTATGTCAACTCAAGCTATGGGAGGCTATAGCTACTTCATTACCTTCACCGATGATCACTCACGGTTTGGGTATGTGTTCTTGATGAAACATAAGTCTGAAGCCTTTGAAAGGTTCAATGAATTCAAAAATTAAGTAGAGAAACAACATGACAAGAGTATTAAAAAACTTCGATTGGATCGAGGTGGTGAATACTTAAGTCAAGAGTTTCTTGATTATCTAAGAGACAATGGTATATTGTTTCAATGGACTCCGCCATATATACCATAGCATAATGGTGTATCTGAGAGGCGTAATAGGACCTTATTGGACATGGTCAGATCAACGATGAATCATGCGAATCTTCCCAAGTCCTTTTGGGGCTATGCACTTCAGACAGCTATTTACTTGTTAAATAGAATGCCAACCAAGGTAGTTTCTACTACTCCATATGAGATATGGAATAGTAAGAAACCTCATGTATCTTACTTGAAGATATAGGGTTGTCCTGCTTATGTGAAGCGGACTGTATCAGACAAATTGGATGCTAAGTCTGATAAATGTCTATTTATTGGATACCCTAAGGAAACAAGGGGTTACCAATTCTATCATCCTGTGAAACAAAAGGTGTTTGTTTCAAGGCATGCTGTGTTTCTAGAGAAAGAGTTTCTCTTGCAAGAAAATAGTGGGAGTGTCGTCGAGCTTGAGGAGGCTCGAGAGACTCAAATAGACATTGATGAGATACCTGGTGAAGCACAACAGCCAATAACTCATAGTGATGAGCAATCGGCTGGACCTAGTGAGACACCACATCTTTGTAGATCTGGTAGAACACGCAATATTTTTAAGAGATGTGGATTTCTCGTAAGTGAATCGAACGACGTGTTACTCATTGATGATGAGGAACCTACCAGTTATGAAGAAGTTCTGACAAGTTCATAAAGGGATAAGTGGCTTGAAGCCATGAAGTCAGAAATGGATTCCATGTATGAAAACCAAGTTTGGAACTTGATTGACCCGCCTGAAGGCATAAAGCCTATAGGGTGCAAGTGGATTTTCAAGAAGAAAACTGACATGGATGGTAATGTGATTACCTATAAGGCTAGATTAGTGGCGAAAGGATATCGTCAAAAGCAAGGTGTTGATTATGACGAAACCTATTCGCCTGTTGCTATGCTTAAATCCATTCGGATGCTCCTGGCCATAGCGGCTCATTATGATTATGAGATATGGAAGATGGATGTGAAAATAACTTTCTTTAATGGAAACCTACTCGAGGATGTGTATATGATACAGCCTGAGGGTTTCACATCGATTGATAAAATTAAGGTATGCAAATTGCGACGGTCTATATATGGATTGAAGCAAGGATCTAGGAGCTGGAATATCCGTTTTGATGAGACAATCAAAAGGTTTGATTTCTCACAAAATCCAGACGAACCTTGTGTGTACATGAAGGTTAGTGAGAGTGCAGTCGTGTTCCTAGTATTGTATGTCGATGACATATTACTTATAGGAAACGATGTTTCAGTCTTACAGTCAGTTAATATTTGGTTGTCCAAGACATTCTCCATGAAAGACGTGGGAGAAGCAACCTACATCCTCGGGATTAAGATCTATAGAGATAGATCGAAACGGTTGCTTGATCTTTCGTAGTCTACGTATATAGACCGAGTGCTAAAGAGGTTTATCATGTCGGAATCCAGGAAAGGTTTCCTACCCATCAGGCATTGGATACACCTTTTGAAGTCTATGTGTCTGTGCATAGAAGACGAGAGGATTTGCATGAGTAAGATTCTCTATGCATCCACAATAGGATCTATCATATATGTTATGTTATATACAAGGCCCTATGTATTGTATGCTCTGAGTGTCACAAGTAGATACCAGTCTATTCCAGGAATGGATCATTGGGTGGCTGTTAAGATGATCCTTAAGTACTTAAGAAGAACTAAGGATGTGTTCCTAATATATGGAGAAGGGGACATGGTTATACGCGAGTATATGGATGCCAGCTTCCAGACAAACAAGGATGATTTCAGGTCTCAGTCTAGGTACGTGTTCACCTTGAATGGGGGCGCAGTGAGTTTGAAAAGTTTCAAACAAGAAACTGTAGTGGATTCTACCACTGAAGACGAATACATTGTTGCTTCGAAGAAGCAAAGGAAGCAGTTTGGATCAAGAAGTTCATTTATGAACTTGGTGTGGTTCCAGCCATTGTTGAAGCAATACCGGTCTACTGCGACAACAATCGAGCAATTACACAGGCGAAAGAGCCAAGGTATCATCAACGATCCAAACATGTGCTTCGCCGCTATCATTTGATCAGAGAGATCATTAGTAGGAAGGAAATACAAATCAAGAAAATCCCCACTGAAAGGAACTTAGCGGATCCTTTGACTAAGGCATTACCTCAAAGTAAGTTTGAGGGTCATGTTAGGGCTTATGGTATTGGATACCGTAGCGATTGACATTAGGTCAAGTGGGAGTTTGTTAGTAATATATGAGAGATGTCCTAAGGCAATCACCTTATATATGAACGATTTATATGATAAATGAAGATTCACTATTTGAGTATACATGTTTTCATGTATTTGATTAGATCTTAAACTCATTTACTGAATGTCCACGATAAGATTCACAGCATGAGAGAATTTATGATTGGATCACAACTAGTGAGTATCTCTAAATGTGTAATTGTGATGTATCGGAATTATCCCTAGTCGATGAATTGATGGATTTGGACACCATCAATTCTATTGAGACTAGCACGAGGTATACTCCTTGGTGTATCCAAGCAGCTGATTCTCACTGGCTGGAGACATTGTGATGTCCGGAGTTAATCGTGGATGCTAGTTATGGTAACTAGTTCATTGGAGTGACCAACTGTAAGACTTCATATGGTTCTCTGCATATATAGATATGTCAATTAAGTTCTTACTGCAGCTTAAGTGCGATGTTCCTTTGACTTACGGTATTCAAGTCATCTTGATCATGAAGACTTATGCTTTGACATCTTAAGCAAGCATCTCTGAGGAGATGTGGACCCCGGATGATTGGGTATAAGTCGAAGTGATCAAAGGTGTTTGAATAGCCTATAAAGGATTCACCACTCCTTGCGAGGAGATGTATATCCATGGCCTCTCGTCGGATTGTTACTAAAATCTTTGGCCAAAGCATTACATGTTTAGAGTAAGGTACTCTTGGATACATGTGCAATAACTAGAATCCGTAGGACGAGGAAATGATACTTGGGCTAGGTGTGACGTAGTCAACCTAGTGGGGACTAACACTATAGACCATGTCCTGAACAAAGTGGGTATAAGATGAGTGAAAGGAATGGGGCACAAATCATTCTAGCTGCTGAAGGGTTTCAGAAATAGTTCTGAATCAACCGTAGATCTTTTCGGTTAATTGGGGATCATGATGTACTACTAGCTGCCACTCTTGATCGTTCTATAATTAATAGTTAATTATAAATGACCAACATAAACCGAGAACCTATTTGGTCACATGCACAACAAGCGTAATCCGAAGGATTTAAAATGAGTTTCAGAATGAGATTCTCAGATCGAGAGAAACTAGGTTTGGTTGGACCAAACAAGGATCGAGAATGAAATTGTTTCAGTCGCAATGGAAGCATGGATGGGCCGTGTCTTATGAAGACATGATGGATGAACCAAATTGGTTTGGTTCTAATCCAATGGTGGAGAATAAACCAAAGGGGTTTTGTTTGTTTTAAACTAATGAACCAAAGTTGTTTCTGTTCATTTTAACTTAAAATAGACCAATCGATTTGGTTTATTTTAACTTAAATTAATGGAGCGGGTTAGTGGATTTTTGGTTATGAACCAATAACCATTAGGAGAATTTGTTCTCTATAAAATAGGGCTTAAGGGTTTTGAGAAAGACCTAACCCAAAAAGTTGCCACCCCCTCTCCCTATTCTCCTCTTGTAGTCGGCGGCCATGCCCTAGCCGCCCACCCCTTGTGCCGCCATCCAAGTTGTTGCCAACATCCAAGATTCTTCCGGCGATCCTCTGGAAACCCTCTGGTGATCTTCCTTGGCTCCGGCGACAAGGTGAGCATCTAGCTTTTCTTATTTGGCCGGCGCAACATCCTCCACCAATGCTGTCCAGTTTTCTGGACAGCTTGTTTCCTCCTTGTCGGAGCATCATTTGGACGACGTTTGGAGCTCCGACAGCGGCTTCCTTGCTGGGGATTCGATCTCCAGTAATCCTCATAGGTGGAGGACGAAGGATTCGTCAAACAGTTGACGAATACCTCTCTGAAGAAGCGAGTTTTGGGGACTCGGTTTTAAATCCGAATTTTGATTCGGATTGTGATCTTCTCTCGATCACATCTTCTTCGACACGAGGCTAGTGACTCATACGAAGACAAGGCTCATGACTTTGTGAAGTCATCCCGAAGATACTCGGCGTGGATACGGATAGAGGCGATTCTAGGAAGGGTTGCTCCGGTTGATGTCTTTCCCGCTACACGTGATACGTCAGGTATACGTCGAATAAATTTCCTTTTCTTGCAAAATTTGAATTTACGGTTATGTCTACACATGTTATACTATGCATGTGTGTCGTGTGTGTGATGTAATAAATTAGATTTATTGCTTTTTGTTTCTTTCGTTGCGCACATGTTTACGAAACATGTTCGAACACACACTTGCCTCGGTGCTGGAAACCCAACAAGACAACTTAGGAAAATTTGAGTCTAAAGCAGATGAAGGAATCCTAGTTGGATACCCATCCACTAGTAGAGGTTATAGGGTCTACAATAAGTTGACTCAAAAGGTTGAGGAATCTTCCAATGTTGAATTTGATGAGCCTACTAGTACTTACCCTAGGAAATCCTCCATTAATAAAGATATCAATGATAAAAGTCAAGACATTACTCAAAAACTTCAAGATCTAACTTTAGGGGGTAATGATCAAGAGAGAGGAAGAGAAGATTCCAATTATGAAATGAGAAATCATAATCATGATCAAAATCAAGTTTATTCACCTCCTAGAGCATTAAGGATTCATCAAAATCATCCCCTTGACCAATTTGTAGGAGAACTATCCCGAGTAAGAACTAGGTCTTTCCATAGAGCTCCTACTAGTCAAGTAGTTCTCATCTCAAAATTGAGCCTAAATCAATCAATGATGCATTACTTGATCCGGATTGGATTTTAGCAATGCAAGAAGAATTGCCTCAATTTGAGAGAAGTCAAGTATGAGATCTAGTCCTTAGACACAATGATAGCACTATTGTTACTACAAGATGGGACTTTAGGAATAAGTTGGATGATCAAGGGAACATAACGAGAAACAAGGCTAGATTAGTGGTGAGAGGATTCAATCAAGTTTAAGGACTTGACTATGATGAGACCTATGCACCGGTTGCTAGGTTAAAGTCAATAAGAATCCTATTAGGGTATGCCGCTCACATGGGATTAAAGCTTTATCAAATGGATGTGAAATTCGCACTCTTAAATGTTAGTAATATATGAGAGATGTCCTAAGGCAATCACCTTATGTATGAACCATTTATATGATAAATGAAGATTCACTATTTGAGTATACATGTTTTATGTATTTGATTGGATCTTAAACTCATTTACTGAATGTCCATGATACGATTCACAGCATGAGAGAATTTGTGATTGGATCACAACTAGTGAGTATCTCTACATGTGTAATTGTGATGTATCGGAATTATCCCTAGTCGATGAATTGATGGATTTGGACACCATCAATTCTGTCGAGACTAGCACGAGGTATACTCCTTGGTGTATCTAAGCAACTGATTGTCATTGGCTGGAGACATTGTGATGTCCGGAGTTAATCGTGGATGCTAGTTATGGTAACTAGTTCATTGGAGTGACCAGCCATAAGACTTCATATGGTTCTCTGCATATATAGATATGTCAATGAAGTTCTTACTGTGGCTTAAGTGCGATGTTCCTTTGACTTGTGGTATTCAAGTCATCTTGATCATGGAGACTTATGCTTTGACATCTTAAGCAAACATCTCTAAGGAGATGTGGACCCGGGATGATTGGGTATAAGTCGAAGTGATCGAAGGTGTTTGAATAGTCTATAAAGGATTCACCACTCCTTGCGAGGAGATGTATACCCATGGCCTCTCGTCGGATTGTTACTAAAGTCTTTGGCCAAAGCATTACATGTTTAGAGTAAGGTACTCTTCGATACATGTGCAGTAACTAGAATCCGTAGGATGAGGAAATGATGCTTGGGCTAGGTGTGATGTAGTCAGCCTAGTGGGGACTGACACTATAGACCATGTCCTGAACCAAGTGGGTATAAGATGAGTGAAGGGAATGGGGCACGAATCATTCGAGCTATCGAAGGGTTTCAGAAATAGTTCTGGATCAACCGTTGATCTTTTCGGTTAATTGGGGATCATGATGTACTACTAGGTGCCACTCATGATCGTTCTATAATTAATGGTTAATTATAGACGACCAACATAAACCGAGAACCTATTTGGTCACACGCACAACGAGCGTAATCCAAAGGATTTAAAACGAGCTTGAGAATGGGATTCTCAGACCGAGAGAAACTATGTTTGGTTGGACCAAACATGGAGCGAGCATGAAATCGTTTCAGGCGCAATTGAAGCGTGGATGAGCCGTGTCTTATGAAGACATAATGGATGGACCAAAATGGGTTGGTTCTAATCCAATGGAGGAGAATAAACCAAAGGGTTTGGTTTATTTTAAACTAATGAACCAAAAGTTGGTTCGGTTCGTTTTAACTTAAAATAAACCATCATGGTTTAGTTTATTTTAACTTATCTTAATGGAGCGGGTTAACGGGCCTAATGGTTATGATCCAATAACCATTAAGAGAATTAGCTCTCTATAAAAGAGGGCTTAAGGGATAATTAAGCCCTAATCCACAACCCTAAGTTGTCGCCCACCTCTCCTTGGAGAAATTCGGAGCCAACTCTCCTCCTCCTTGCCGCCGCCCACCTTGAGGCTCCAACTGGCGTCCAGAAGGTGCTGACCTTCCCCCTCGCTGGCATCGAGCTGCTGCCGGTTAGTGCTCCGGTGATCTCCTTCAAGTTTGGCATCAAGGTGAGCTCTATCTCCCTTGGTTGGCCGGCGCCTATCACCTCCACCAAAGCTGTCCAGTTTTCTGGACAGCTTGTTCTCCTCTCATCAGAGCGTCGTTTAGACGACGGTTAGAGCTCCGACAGCGGCTAACTTACCGGGGATTCAATCTCCGGTAATCCTCTGAGGTGGAGGACGAAGGATTCGTCAATCGGTTGACGAATACCTCTCCGGAGAAGCGAGTTTTGAGGACTCATCTTTGCATCCGAATTTGGATTCGGATCGTGATCATCTCTCGATCACGTCGTCTTCAACACGAGGCTAGTAACCCGTACGAAGACGAAGCTCGTGGCTTAGCGAAGTCATCCCGAGGAACTCGGCGTGGATACGGATAGAGACGATCCTAGTAAGGATCGTTCCGGTTGATGCCGTTCCCGCTACACGTCATACGAAAGGTATAACGTAGATAAATTTCCTTTTATTGCAAATTTAAATTTACGGTTATGTCTACACTTGTTGTAATATGCATGCGTGTGTTGTGTGTGTTGTAATAAATATAGATTTATTATTTTTATTGCTTCCGCTGTGTTCATGTTTACGAAACGTGATCGAACACACACACGCCGCGGTGCCGGAAACCCAACAGTGGTATCAGAGCCCAGGTTGTGTTTCGACATAATCGTAAAATGGTTTTGCGATAGTCATAATATATTTCTGGAAATTTTCTAATTTTGTAAATTTAGAAGTATTTATGGATTTTTTTCAATTTTGGAAAGTCTAGGAGTATTTATGGAAATCTTTTACTTTTGAAAAGTTGGAAGTATTTATGGAAATTGATATTTTCCATAAATAAAATATTTGATTAGATTCTGGAAATTTGTTTCCTAATTTAATCATGATTTGATTTGGGAAATCAAATCTTAAAATATTTTATTTTCTTAAGTGGTTTTAATGATTTAGGAAATTGGTTTCCTAAATAGATTTTCCTTAATCAAATAATTCCATGAATAAAATATGTGATTAGATTTGGAAATTTATTTCCTAATTTAATTATGATTTGATTTGGAGAATCAAATCTTAAACATATTTTATTTCCATAAATAGTTATGCCATATAAGGAAATTATATACATGACATAATTGTATGCCATGTAATTGCATTAGATGCATAACATTATGCCATGCGTGTCGTGACATGTAGATGTATGCCATGTATGTCATGCCATGTAGATAATAGTTATTTGCATGCAAAGAGGATGAGACATAAAAACCCTTAAACAATATTAAAGCCTGCACCTTCCATTAATATGGTTAGAACCAGAGTTCCGTTTTTTGTTTGGGTTGTTGGACTCTCTCCAAGCCCAGCTCGAACCCGAACATGTTCAAACCATGGAATAGTTTAATACTAATATGGTAAGAGTCAGAGGTCAATCGTTAGCTTTGGTTGTTGGACTCTCTCCAAGCTGGGCTAATTGGTTGAATGCGCTCTAACCATATTAAAACTATTTCCCGATTAATGGGTTGGCTTTAACCTGGAGCATCGGCTTGTTGGACTCTCTCCAAGGTCGATGTAAAGGGAGGTGAAGTTGGTTGCTATGCATATGATGCATACTTGTTAATGTGTTAACAACCCAACGTATGTGTAAACATTCAATTAGTTGATAGCACATTGTGATAGTTGCATATACGTGATATGCAATCGGTATAGATGATATCTACCGTCGTAGTCATGAATGGCTTGTTGGACTCTCTCCAAGGTTGTTCATAACTATGATGGATATCAGCCCATTCGGAGATGGACCTACGATCTCCCGAAGTGATTTTGGGGTTTTTGAAATTCGAAAAATGAATGGGATTTATAAATGTATATTGATGCATTTTAAAATCATTTTCTCATATATGCTCGTTTTGTATTTCTAGGTCAATAAATTGATCATGACGTCTTTGAATTTGCACACTATTTTGGATTCGAACAAACTGACTGGGCCTAACTTCCTGGACTGGCTTAGAAACCTGAGAATTGTTCTCAAGGCGGAAAAGCTTGCATATGTCCTTGAAGAGCCTCTTCCTGACCGTCCTAAGGACGATGCAACTCCAGACCAAATGTTGGTCTATCAGAAGCATGTGGTAGATTACGAAATGGCGAGTTGCATCATGCTAGCGGCGATGGTAATGGATGCTAATACTATAGTCTTCCATCTTCATGAGTTGTTCGATGAGCAAGCGAGATCCGAAAGGTTCGAGGTCTCTAGGCTCCTCTTCACCACGAAGATGCAAGAAGGTTCATCTGTAGTGCAGTTTGTTCTAAAGATGAACGGGTACATCGAGCGGCTAGCAACCCTCGGTTTTGTGATGGATCATGAGTTAAGTATTGACTTAATTCTGCATTGTTTGCCCAAGAGTTTCTCACAATTTGTGATGAACTATCGGATGAACAAATTAGAATCCACCATTCCCGAGCTCCTCAATATGCTGAAGACTGTGGAGCCTTCTATGAAGCATGAGGAGAAGGCGGTTCTGTTAGTTGATTCCTCAAAGAAAGGAAAAAGGAAAAGGCAAAGAAGGCAGAACCAGTGCAAAATGGCACTTGCCATCACTGTGGCAAGGAAGGCCACTGGCGAAGAAACTGCAAGATTTATCTTGAGTCCATGAAGAAGAAGAAGGCATCCGATGCCCCATCCTCTTTAGGTATCTTCGTTATTGATTGTCATTCTATTTCCTTAGACACTTGGGTATTGGATACTGGGTGTGACTCACATATATGTAATGACATACAGGGGCTAAGGAATAGAAGAAGACTTGTCAGAGGGGAGTCAAATTTGCGAGTTGGCAAAGAAGCAAAGGTTGCTGCGGTCGCCATCGGAACTTATTTGCTGAAGCTCCCTAGTGGACTAGTCTTAGAACTGGACAATTGCTATTATGTTCCTTCTCTAATAAAGAACATTGTTTCTATTTCCTGTTTAAATAGAAATGGTTTCCATTTGACGTTTAGTAACAATTGTTGTTATATAACTTTGAATGGCGTACTTTATGGAACTGGAACCTTGAGTAATGGCATTTATACGTTGGACGTATCCAGTGACATTTTCAATATCGAAGCGAGCAACACGCGTGCTTGAAAGGATAATCAAATAGACTCCTATATGTGGCATTGTCGTCTTGGCCATATAAGCAAGAAACGCATGTCCGAATTACACCGATGTGGAATTCTGGAATCGTTTGAATTGGATTCATACGATACATGCGAATCATGCTTAAAAGGCAAGATGACTAAGTTACCTTTTACTGGAAAAGGTGAACGAGTGGGAGAGTTACTAGGACTAATACATACTGATGTATGTGGACCTATGTCAACTCAAGCATTAGGAGGCTATAGCTACTTCATTACCTTCACCGATGATCACTCACGGTTTGAGTATGTGTTCTTGATGAAACACAAGTCTGAAGCCTTTGAAAGGTTCAAAGAATTCAAAAATGAAGTAGAGAAACAACATGATAAGATTATTAAAACACTTCGATCGGATCGAGGTGGTGAATACTTAAGTCAAGAGTTTCTTGATTATCTAAGAGACAATGACATATTGTCTCAATGGACTCCGCCATATACACCACAGCATAATGGTGTATCTGAGAGGCGTAACCGGACCTTGTTGGACATGGTCAGGTCAATGATGAATCATGCGACTCTTCCCAAGTCTTTTTGGGGCTATGCACTTCAGACAGCTGTTTACTTGTTAAACAGAATGCCTACCAATGTAGTCTCAACTACTCCATATGAGATATGGAATGGTAAGAAACCTCATGTATCTTACTTGAAGATATGGGGTTGTCCTGCTTATGTGAAGCAGACTGTATCAGACAAATTGGATGCTAAGTCTGATAAATGTCTATTTGTTGGATACCCTAAGGAAACAAGGGGTTACCAATTCTATCATCCTGTGGAACAAAAGGTGTTTGTTTCAAGGCATGCTGTGTTTCTAGAGAAAGAGTTTCTCTTGCAAGAAAACAGTGGGAGTGTCGTCGAGCTTGAGGAGGCTCGAGAGACTCAAATAGACATTGATGAGATACCTGGTGAAGCACAACAGCCGACAACTCATAGTGATGAGCAATCGGCTGGACCTATTGTAACACCACATCTTCGTAGATCTGGTAGAACACCCAATATTCCTGAGAGATATGGATTTCTCGTAAGGGAATCGAATGACATGTTACTCATTGATGATGAGGAGCCTACCAGTTATGAAGAAGTGCTAACAAGTTCAGAAAGGGATAAGTGGCTTGGTGCCATGAAGTCGGAAATGGATTCCATGTATGAAAACCAAGTTTGGAACTTGGTTGACCCACCTGAAGGCATAAAGCCTATAGGGTGCAAGTGGGTTTTCAAGAAGAAAACCGACATGGATGGTAATGTGATTACCTATAAGGCTAGATTGGTGGCAAAAGGATATCGTCAAAAGCAAGGCGTTGATTATGACGAAACCTATTCGCCTGTAGCCATGCTTAAATCCATTCGGATGCTCTTGGCCATAGTGGCTCATTATGATTATGAGATATGGCAGATGGATGTGAAAACAACTTTCCTTAATGGAAACCTGCTTGAGGACTTGTATATGATACAGCCTGAGGGTTTCACATCGGTTGATATAACCAAGGTATGCAAATTGTGACGGTCCATTTATGGATTGAAGCAAGCATCAAGGAGCTGGAATATCCATTTTGATGAGACAATCAAAAAGTTTGATTTCTCCCAAAATCCAGACGAACCTTGTGTGTACAAGAAGGTTAGTGGGAGTGCAGTCGTGTTCCTAGTATTATATGTCGATGACATATTACTTATAGGAAACGATGTTTCAATCTTACAGTCAGTTAAGGTTTGGTTATCCAAGACATTCTCCATGAAAGACCTGGGAGAAGCAACCTACATCCTCGGGATTAAGATCTATAGAGATAGATCGAAACGGTTGCTTGGTCTTTTGCAGTCTACATATATAGACCGAGTGCTAAAGAGGTTTAGCATGTCGGAATCCAAGAAAGGTTTCCTACCCATCAGGCATGGGGTACACCTTTCGAAGTCTATGTGTCCGCGCACAGAAGACGAGAGGATTTGCATGAGTAAGATTCCCTATGCATCCGCAATAGGATCTATCATGTATGTTATGTTATGTACAAGGCTCAATGTATCGTATGCTCTAAGTGTCACGAGCATATACCAGTCTGATCCAGAAATGGATCATTGGGTGGCTGTTAAGACAATCCTTAAGTACTTAAGAAGAACTAAGGATGTGTTCCTAATATATGGAGAAGGGTACATGGTGATACGTGGGTATACGGATGCGGCTTCGAACAGACAAGGATGATTCCATGTCTCGATGCAATAAGTTGGAAAGGTTCCAAGCTTGACACTATAGCGGATTCTGCCACTAAGGCAGAATACATTGCAGCTTTGGAAGCAGCAAAGGAAGCGGTTTGGATCAAGAAGTTCATCTCTGTACTTGATGTGGTCTCATCAATGATCCAAACATGTGCTTCGCCGCTATCATCTTATCAGAGAGATCATCAGTAGGAATGAAATACAAATCGAGAAAATTCCCACTGAAAGGAACTTAGCGGATCCTTTAACTAAGGCATTACCTCAAAATAAGTTTGAGGGTCATGTTAGAGCTTATGGTATTGGATACCGTAGCGATTGGCATTAGGCCAAGTGGGAGTCTGTTAGTAATATATGAGAGATGTCCTAAGGCAATCGCCTTATGTATGAACCATTTATATGATAAATGAAGATTCACTATTTGAGTATACATGTTTTATGTATTTGATTGGATCTTAAACTCATTTCTTGAATGTCACGATCGATTCACGGCATGAGAGAATTTGTGATTGGATCACAACTAGTGAGTATCTCTACATGTGTAATTGTGATGTATCGGAATTATCCTAGTCGATGAATTGATGGATTTGGACACCATCAATTAAAGACTAGCATGAGGTATACTCCTTGGTGTATCAAGCGGTGATTCTCCTTTGGTGGAGACATTGTGATGTCGGAGTTAATCGTGGATGCTAGTTATGGTAACTAGTTCATTGGAGTGACCCGGTAGTAAGACTTCATATGGTTCTCTGCATATATAGATATGTCAATGAAGTTCTTCTTGTGGCTTAAGTCGATGTTCCTTTGACTTGCGGTATTCAAGTCATCTTGATCATGGAGACTTATGCTTTGACATCTTAAGCAAACATCTCTAAGGAGATGTGGACCCGGGATGATTGGGTATAAGTCGAAGTGATCGAAGGTGTTTGAATAGCCTATAAAGGATTCACCACTCCTTGCGAGGAGATGTATACCCATGGCCTCTCATCGGATTGTTACTAAAGTCTTTGGCCAAAGCATTACATGTTTAGAGTAAGGTACTCTTCGATACATGTGCAGTAACTAGAATCTGTAGGACGAGGAAATGATGCTTGGGCTAGGTGTGACGTAGTCAGCCTAGTGGGGACTGACACTATAGACCATGTCCTGAACCAAGTGGGTATAAGATGAGTGAAGGGAATGGGGCATGAATCATTCGAGCTGCTGAAGGGTTTCAAAAATAGTTCTGGATCAACCGTTGATCTTTTCGGTTAATTGGGGATAATGATGTACTACTAGGTGCCACTCATGATCGTTCTATAATTAATGGTTAATTATAGACAACCAACATAAACCGAGAACCTATTTGGTCACACGCACAACGAGCGTAATCCAAAGGATTTAAAACGAGCTTGAGAATGGGATTCTCAGACCGAGAAAAACTATGTTTGGTTGGACCAAACATGGAGCGAGCATGAAATCGTTTCAGGCGCAATGGAAGCGTGGATGAGCTGTGTCTTATGAAGACATAATGGATGGACCAAAATGGTTTGGTTCTAATCCAATGGAGGAGAATAAACCAAAGGGTTTGGTTTATTTTAAACGAATGAACCAAAAGTTGGTTCGGTTCGTTTTAACTTAAAATAAACCATTATGGTTTGGTTTATTTTAACTTATCTTAATGGAGCGGGTTAACGGGCCTAATGGTTATGATCCAATAACCATTAAGAGAATTAGTTCTCTATAAAAGAGGGCTTAAGGGATAATTAAGCCCTAATCCACATCCCTAAGTTGCTGCCCACCTCTCCTTGGAGAAATTCGGAGCCAACTCTCCTCCTCCTTGCCGCCGCCCACCTTGAGGCTCCAACCGGCGTCGAGAAGGTGCTGACCTTCCCCCTCGCCGGCGTCGAGCTGCTGCCGGTTAGTGCTCCGGTGATCTCCTTCAAGTTTGGCATCAAGGTGAGCTCTATCTCCCTTGGTTGGCCGGCGCCTATCACCTCCACCAAAGCTGTCCAGTTTTCTGGACAGCTTGTTCTCCTCTCATCGGAGCTTCGTTTGGACGACGGTTAGAGCTCCGACAGTGGCTAACTTACCGGGGATTCGATCTCCGGTAATCCTCTGAGGTGGAGGACGAAGGATTCGTCAATCGGTTGACGAATACCTCTCCGGAGAAGCGAGTTTCGAGGACTCGTCTTTGCATCCGAATTTGGATTCGGATCGTGATCATCTCTCGATCACGTCGTCTTCAACACGAGGCTAGTAACCCGTACGAAGACGAAGCTCATGGCTTAGCGAAGTCATCCCGAGGAACTCGGCGTGGATACGGATAGAGACGATCCTAGTGAGGATCGTTCCGGTTGATGCCGTTCCCGCTACACGTCATACGAAAGGTATAACGTAGATAAATTTCCTTTTATTGCAAATTTAAATTTACTGTTATGTGTACACTTGTTGTAATATGCATGCGTGTGTTGTGTGTGTTGTAATAAATGTAGATTTATTATTTTTATTGCTTCCGCTGTGTTCATGTTTACGAAACATGATCGAACACACACACGCCGCGTTGCCGGAAACCCAACATTAAATGGATTTATTAAAGAAGAAGTATATGTAGAACAACCTTTCGGGTTTGAGAGTGTAGATTATCCAAACCACATTTATAAGCTTAGAAAAGCTTTATATGGGTTAAAATAAGCTCCTCGGATTTGGTATGAAAGATTATTATCTTTCTTAATCTCTAAGGATTTTAGAAGGGGATAAGTTGATTAAACTCTCTTTATTAAGTCAAAGACAAAGGACATCTTTGTTTCCCAAGTGTATGTTGATGACATCATTTATGGGTCAACAAATGATGATCTCCTTTAACACTTTATTAAAAATATGGAAAATGAATTTGAAATGAATCTAGTTGGGGAATTAAATTTCTTCTTAGGACTACAAGTTAAATAAACTAATGAGGGGATCCATATATACTGATACTACTGGTATCTCCTTTGCATAATCCCCGATAGAGGGGTTAGTGGGTGACCTAAGATCCGGCCCAGAATATACGACTCTGCTAAGAAAGGAAAGGAAGATTTGCACGGGCGAACCTCAGAAGCCATTGGTACGGGCGAACCTCAGAAGTCATTGGCACGGGTGAGTACTGAGAGTCGTTGGCACGGGCGAACCTCAGAAGCCATTGGCACGGGCGAACCTCAGAAGTCATTGGCACGGGTGAGTACTGAGAGTCGTTGGCACGGGCGAACCTCGGAAGCCATTGGCACGGGTGAGTATTGAGAGCCATTGGTACGAGAGAGGTAATGAAAGCAATTGATACGGCAAAGGAGAGGCGGAGGGCACTTTGCCAAGAAGCCAGCACAATCTGATCCCTACAAAGGGAAGGTGGGCACGGGAAGGAGAAGAATTGGTTCGGGTTGATGAGGAACCCTAGGGCTAGGGCGCTCGTGGGCTATAGACCTAAAACTAGCTTCCCTCAACACGGAAGGTTGAGGGAGATAGTCTAGCCTAGTTGCCCGAAAAGTGGAGGGAAAGGGTGTTAGGCAACGGCCTGGGAGGCCCCACATAATATTCCAAAGAGTCTCCACTCCTGATATCTGTAACAGAATTATTTTCCAGGGAAAGGTGGTGGCCACGTGTACGATGAAGATAACCCATGACGTTTTGATGAAGGGAAAGGAGGGGGAGATAAAAGAGGAGGAGGCAGCAAGAGAGAGGGGATCCGCAATTATTCCAACCCAGCAAGAGAGAAGAAGGAGGAAATTATTCCTGGGGAGTGATAGACGGAGACGCAAGAGGAGAGGAAAGAGGAGGACGACCGCTTCACCGGAGAAGAAGGATAGAGCCCTGTCGTTATTATATCTCTTGTATTTTTCTCGTCTGGTGGGATTATTGTAAAAGGCTTTTTCTCCTCCACCTTCGGAAATTGGCTTTCCGGAAAGGAGGATCTTCATAGTGAAAGTGCTTGGGCATCATCCCCGGTGAGAAAACTCACCTCCGTGGAGTAGGAATCCTTATTCCGAACCACGTTATATCTTGTGTCTGAGTCTCGATTGCTGGTGCTGGTTTTTGCGTTTCACCTACTTCGTCTTTTTACTCTTTACTGACTGCGGCCTGTGAGAACCCTCTGAGATCTCCATACGTGCTTCACTGCATTGGAAAGGAGTGAACAGACGTCACCCGTCCTCATCAGTTGGCGCCGTCTGTGGGAAACATTTGAGCTGGACGTCGAGATGCAACCCGAAGAAATACAACAACCTGATACCTCTACGGCGGAGGAGCCGCCCATCACCCTTCTACCATCGCAACTAAAGGCCTTGATGGATGACGCTATCACAGAAGCCCTGGTTAGGGAAAGGAAAAGGACCGGATATCTGCATCCGCACTCCCGGGAACCTTCTTCCAGAGATCTAGCCCCAGAAATACCTCCTCCCTCCCGTACAGCCGCCAATGGTGAGGTATTGCTTGGAGGTGGACTTGGGGGAAGAACACCTCAGAATACTATGCCCTTTACCCAAACGCACCGGGAGGAGCAAGGTGAAAGTCAATCCACCAGACCTCCGGAAGTATACGAGCCCAGTCCCTTCACGATGGACATTCTTTCGGAGCTCCCCCCATCCTACTTCCGGAATCCTCAGGTCAATAAGTATGATGGTTCGACGGATCCTGAGGAGCACATATTTCAATTCGACGGAGCGGCCTCGCTTCACTGTTATACAGACGCTCTCAAGTGCCGAGTCTTTCGAACCACCCTGACTGGCTCGGCGCAAAAGTGGTTCACTACTCTACCCCCGGGGTCTATCACCTGTTTCACTGACTTCCAGAGAATGTTCAGTCGAGAATTTGTCAGCTGCAAGGCGTATAAATAAGACGCCTCTATGTTACTGCATATCACCCAGGGACCTTCGGAATCCCTTAGGGGGTATATTCATCGATTCACTTCTGCAGCCCGGGGGATCCCCGCCACCCGATCTGAGTCTTTCAGAGGCACTATTCAGCATGGGCTGCGGGAGGGCCCCTTCCTCAGTTCCTTGTTAAGATAACCTACGGATAGTTATGAAGAGCTACTGAGCCGTGCGGAGTAGTTTATCCGTGAAGAAGAAGAATTAAAGGTACGGAGGGCGAGCGGATCGCCGCAGCATCCCATCGAAAAAGTTCGCCCCGGCGCTCTTCAAGCCCCCTCGGAGTATACAAGACCTTTTCGTCAGGAGGTCCCGAGGCCTCGTCCGATGCTGCAAGGTGTTCGCCCTACCCCACCATTACAAATAATGGCTGCTGAAGCGCTTCCTCCTGCGAGGACATGGAAAGAACGTGAAATGGAATTTTACGATCAGCAGGGTCTGCTACAACGACCCTTGGGACACAGGGGGATCCCGCGTAACCCCCCAGCCCCGTTCTTTTGCCAATATCACACAGAATACGGCCACAGTAGTGGCCGATGTTTCATGTTGCAAGAAGAATTGGATCAACTCCATACTGCATATCCGCAAGTCAAGTTTCAGGGGGAGGCGTGGCGAGGCCCCCGACCTAATGTAACCCGTCCAGGGCCGTATAATCAACAACCCCGGGTCGCTTTCCAAATGCCATCCCAGGAGGTCGTCCCTCAAGAAGGCCCATCAGGGGAGGGCCTTTCATCCAATCTAGATGACATTCCCACACGGGGAGTTATTCATGTTATAGCTGGAGGACCTACCGACGGGGACTCCAACCGGGCACGGAAGTCGTACGCCCGTCTCATGGAGAGTTTGGCCATCGTCGCCGATCAGACTATTCAAGTTGCACCGCCCGTTTCGTTCTGGCCAGAAGATCTGCAAGGTGTCCTGCTGCCCCACACGGACGCCTTGGTTATCCGCATATCCCTGGCCAACTATGAAGTGGCCCGGGTACTAGTTGACTCGGGAAGCTCTGTTAATATCCTTTTCCAAGAAGCCTTTGGACAAATGCAGCTGGGAAATGCCCAATTAGAAGACGTGTCTACTCCCCTCTTTGGATTCGTAGGGCACATGGTTCACCCGAAGGGACAGATATCATTGCCTTTAACTCTGGGTGTAAAACCTAGCCAAAAAACCAGTATAATTCCTTTCCTTATTGTGGATGCTCCGTCGACTTATAATGCTATTCTTGGGCGTCCTTTCCTCACCCTTTTTCAGGCAGTGGCTTCTCCATACCACCAGAAACTGAAATTTCCAGTAGGTCAATTGGTGGGTGAAGTTCGTGGAGAAACGTAAGGCCTCGTGAGTTGCTACGTGCAAATGGTTCGGGACGATCAGAAGAAAGCCTGAACCAAGGACCTGAAGGGCAAAGCTGTCATCATCACTGATGTCTGCGTCCTAGAGGAATCCCCCCCCAAAGTCGATAAAGTAGAGGAGGGAGAGCTGGTGGAGATCACTCCAGGAAAGGCCACCCGAATAGCCAAATAGCTGGATGTCAAAGAAGAGCTGGTGGCTTGCCTGAAGGAGAATGAAGACATCTTTGCAAAGGATGTGCATGATCTCACGGGGATCCACCCTCATGTGGCGGAACATCATCTCAATATCATTCAAGGAGCCCGACCCGTCCAACAGAAGAGGCGACATTTTGGACCAGAAAAGGACAAAGTCATAGCAGAAGAGGTGGACAAACTACTAAAAGCGGGTCATGTAAAGGAAATCAAGTTCCCCGAATGGGTCTCTAATGTAGTTTTGGTTCCCAAGCCTTCGGGGCAATGGAGGATGTGTATCAATTTCCGTGATTTGAATAAAGCATGCCCTAAAGATTGCTACCCCTTGCCTCGTATCGACCAATTGGTGGATTCCACAGTGGAATATGAAGTGGTATCCCTAATGGATGCATATCAAGGGTATCATCAAATACCTTTGGCTCAAGAAGATCAAAAGAGGGTTAGCTTTGTATTTGGAAGTGGTTATATGCTTATGTGGTAATGCCGTTCGGACTAAAAAATGCAGGAGCCACCTATCAACGCCTTATGGACAAAATCTTCGTGGAGCAGAAAGGGAAGAATGTGGAGGTATACGTGGACGGCATCTTGGTCAAATCAAAGGTCACTCAGGATTTAGTCAAGGACTTAAATGAGACCTTCACTACATTAAGGCGGTTTAATATGAAGCTAAACCCTAACAAATGCCTGTTCGGGGTAAAGAGTGGCAAGTTCTTGGGGTACATAGTGACGGAGAAGGGGCTGCAAGCCAACCCTGAGAAAGTGCAAGCCCTATGCAACATGAAGTCACCCGTTAGTCTGCGAGAGACCCAAAAGTTGGTGGGCAGGATTGTTTCTTTATCCCGATTTATAGCCAGATCAGCGGACAAGGGGCTGCCTTTTTTCAAGATTTTGCGCAAGGCTGCTAATTTTCAGTGGGATGATCAATGTGAGCAGGCTTTCCAGGAGTTGAAGAAATATTTGGCTGGACTCCCCCTGCTAGCCAAACCAATACCCGGAGAACCATTATGGATGTATCTGGCCGTATCGGAAGGAGTTGTCAGTTCGGTATTATTGAAACAAGAAGGTTCCCATCAGCAACCTATTTATTACACCAGCCATATTCTGAAGGGGGCGGAATTCTGTTATACGGAGCTGAAGAAGTTGGCGTATATCCTAGTACTAATCGCCCGCAAATTAAGGCCATACTTCTTGGCTCATCCCATCACCGTTCTAACACACAGCGAATTGGGTAAGGTCGTCACTAAGCCAAATTTCTCTGGAAGATTGGCCAAATGGGTAGTAGAACTAAGCGAGTATGATATTCACTACCAACCTCGAACGGTCGTCAAGGCCCAAGCCCTCGCTAATTTTCTGGCAGAGGTACCTTGCGGCGCGGAAGAGGGTTCGACAGCAAAGGAGGAGGGATCAGAGGCATGGAATATATTCGTAGACGGTTCTTCGGGATCTGCCGGCAGCGGCGTTGGCATCCTATTAATTTCCCCGGAAGGTGAAGAAACTCGATTAGCAGTTCGCTTGGAATATCGGGCATCTAATAATGAAGCGGAATATGAAGCCATTCTAGTGGGACTACAGGCTGCTAAAGCAGTAGGGGCTTCTTCCATTGTGATCCACTCGGACTCCCAGTTGGTAATATCACAACTTCAGGGTTCTTTTGCGGTTCGGGAGGAAAGGCTGCATAGGTATTTGAAGACTTTTGAGAAAGAAAAAGCTCAATTTCGTCAGGTCCTCTTGAAGCAAATCCCGCGGGAGCATAACGGGAAGGCAGATGAATTGGCTCGGATGGCTAGCACTATGGGAGGAATAAAATCCTCGGAAGCAATCCATATGAGCGTTCATACTTCCTTAGCAATATGCAGCGTGGAGGGAGACGTACCTGAATCAAGCCTAACTCTTGATTGGAGGACCGACATCATAGCTTATTTGCGGCACGGGAAGATCCCTGAAGGGAAAATAGCGGCATCCACTTTAATAAACCGAGCTAAACGTTTCATCCTCTTAAATGAAGACCTATACAAGACTTCTTTTAGACGACCTTTGTTAAAATGCCTGGGAAACGAGGATGCGGAATGGGTAGTCCGAGAGATCCATGAAGGATGTTGCAGCAATCATTTAGGAGGGAGAGCTTTAGCATGAAAGGCTTTATTGGCAGGATACTTTTGGCCTACTCTTCAACAAGATGTTGCTCATATAGTGCAGACTTGCGTCGCTTGTCAGAAGCATAGCAACCGTTCTGAACGGCCAGCTGAGTTAATGAAAGCCGTCATCTCTTCTTGTCCTTTTGATCAATGGGGAATAGATATAGTGGGCCCGATCTTGTGGCACCTTTACAAAGGAAGTTTTTGTTAGTAGCTGTGGATTATTTTTCCAAATGGGTGGAGGCAGAGCCCTTAGCCAAAATTACTGAGAATGCCGTAATACAGTTCTTATGGAAAAATATCATTTGTCGGTATGGTATTCCTCAGAAAATAGTCAGTGATAATGGACGACAGTTCCAAGGAAAAAAGATCCAAGAGTGGTGCCAAAGTCTCAACATTCAGCAGGCTTTTACTTCAGTAGCCCATCCTCAAGTAAATGGGTAGGTGGAGGTAACTAACAGGATCCTCATTCAAGGATTAAAGACTAAGTTGGGTGCTCAGAGGAGAAACTAGGTAGAGGAGTTACCCGGCATCCTGTGGGCTTATCGAACCACGCCCAAGACAGCAACGGGAGAAACTCCCTTTAGTTTGGTATACGGGCGAAGCCGTTATTTATTCGTCGAGGTTTTGTTGAATAGCGCTCGGATAAAGGCATACGAACCAAATCAGAACCAACTTATCCGAAGCACCGAATTGGACTTGGTGGAGGAAAGGCGGGAGATGGCACGGAGGTGAGCGGAATTTTACAAGCAAAGGGTACAGCGAGCCTTTAATAAGAAAGTGATGCCTCGGAGATTTCAAGAAGGAGATTTGGTTTTACGTAAAGTCAACTACTGAGACCTGAAAGCTAGCGCCCAACTGGGAAGGACCTTACGAAATAACACGCTGCGTAGCGGGGTCAGCATATTATATGAAGGATGACCAAGGCAAAGAGCTTCCATGACCTTGGAATGCCCTTCATTTAAAACTCTTCCATACTATATGAGAAATATGGGATAGAAGAAGAGAAAGTGTGAAACTACAAAGGAAGTACTCCTTGAAATTGATTGCGTTCATTAGAGGCCAAGTATTTTCCAAATTTCATTAAGGGGTTACTTACAAAAGCAATACAGTATTGTTAATAAGTCTTGGAGAAGAAGAGAGCAGAGAATACATTCACATGTCAAAATGTGATATTAAAATTACAGCTTAAATCGGTCGGGAGGGTAACGGCGAAAGCCAGCCTCCCAATTTAAAGAAAATGAAGGGTAGGCTGGAGGAGGCAACCCTTGGGTGGCATATTGCCGAACCGCATCATTAAATCCATCTTGATAGGTGGAACACATTAAAATAGTGAGTTGTTCCTCGCGATTCGGACAGTCAGGGCTTCACTCTCGATGCAGCCTCTTGCATGTCTCTTGCTGCTCTTGAAGACTTCGACGCACATCCACATAGCGCCGCGACACCTCCATAATAGCATCGGCCAAGATGGAGACATCATCAGCTCGGGAACTTTGGTCCTGCTGTACAAGGTGCGTCATCTCCACCATATTTTGACGCATGGAAGCCGAAATCCCCTCCACTGCTTCGGAATACGATTTGGTTCGGGCAAGTTCAGTGCTCATCCTCTGGAGGGAAGTTTCCTGCCTGCGTAGATGGGCATGAGCATGCGCCCGGGAAGTTATAAGGGATGAGTTTTCTTGTACCTCCTTGCACAAGCGGGTACGAAGGTTCCCTATCTTATCTTGTGCTCGTTGATATTGAATCTGAAGATGATAATGGCGTCAGAATCTTGTTGCTTCCCCTTGAGGAGCTCTGCTACCTGTCCTTTAAGACGTAATAACTCTTGAGCCGAGGAAGATTCCGCGCCAAGAGAAGCTGACGGGATTTCCTGCTGTGGGACGAGTGGCTCTTCCCTCGGACGTGGGTGCGCCTTTAAGGCTGCGATAGTATCAGCATCCCTCTGAATTTGCTGGCGAGCTTCGGCCAATTGCTCTTGGCACTGGTGCAATTGTTATAGCAGGAGTCGCTCTCGATTTTGAGCATCCGCCAAGCTTTCCCGTTGTTGACGCTCCCATTCTTGCGCTTGAGCTTGGTGTTGATGAAGGGAGCGATCCAATTCTTTATGGTTGGTAAGGGCCTACATATCGGTCGAGGGAAAAGAAATTGATCAGCTAAACAAAGCTAAGGAAACTGAGTAAAGAAACATACCAGGTCCAGAGCATGGCGCAGGCCTTCCATGCGAGGAACCACTTCCTCCAAGTTTAGAATCCGAAGACTCCGGGGAGAAAGGGAAGAGGACGGGATGGAAGATGCTGAAGAAGGAACCTCTCCTATAAAGGAGAGAAGGAGGGTGGTATCCATCGGTTGAGATGGAAGCGCATCGTTTGGATGGCCCGCGGAGGTGGTAGTCAGAGGCGGCAGATCCATAGGTGTCGGAAGGATATGTGTCTCGCCGGGTTGGGGGTTGATAGCGGAAGGAAAGACGGAAGGAGGTTGATCGAAGGAAGGATCTTGAGACGACGAGAGGATGAGCATTGGGCTGGAGGAGCCCGCGATAGGGATGCAAGATGTAGAGAAGCCCTGATCAGGGCCCACCGGAGGGGAGGGATTCTGCAGGCGATGAGCCAGGGGGGAAGTTGGCAGTGAAGGGATATCCACCGCCATGGGTTCAGAAAGGGAAGGACTGGCCGGGGAAAGGGAAGACAAAGGTGATCCATCCCCTGTAACTGGCTGACATGGGAATACATCTTCCCCAGGTTCTTCCCCTGGTTGCGGGGAAGGAGAAGATGATTTTCGAACATCGGTGGCGGAAGGAGAAAGAATGGGAAAGTTAGTGTTTGTAAGGACCCCGGCTTCCTCCGGGATGGGGGTAGTGAGGGTCACCGGAGGAGGAAAGGGAGAACGGCGAGGTGAATCGGGTATGATGGTGATTGGGGAAGGTGAAGCAGAAGAAGAAGCAGACGGCTGACCAGCATCTCACTTGCGATTCGGGTAGCGGCCCGCTATCTCCTGGAAGAAGTTAGAATGCATCTTAGGGGTATGAAAAAGAAAAGGAAAAAGAGGGGTTGGGAAGAAAGAATCGGGGAAAACGAGGTTTGGCGGGAGCGGAACAAACAGATGAGGAAAAAGGAGACCAAAAGGCGGAAGGAGGAGGATGACAGGAGAAACTAAGACCAAAGAACCCCTATAAAAGGGGGTGGAATGGGCTTGCAGCCATTAGTGGGCCTCTCGTCTGTGGTAAAATGGAAAGAAGGGTTTATATTTCTAAATGACCCATTATGTACTAAAGCCCCTCATTTGCAGAGGAAGGAGGGAAACCAAAGAGGAATGATATGAAGGCGTTACCTCCTTTATGCTCATTGCCCTGGCGCTATATACAAAAATTTCTATCCCCGCAAGGAAGAGCGGAAGATATCCCCGTGTGGTGGTGGAACGGAAGAACCGATATCCTTCGGTTACTATTTATTCTATATATAAAAATTTCTATCCCCGCAAGGAAGAGCGGAAGATATCCCCGTGTGGTGGTGGAATGGAAGAACCGATATCCTTCGGTTACTATTTATTCTATATACAAAAGTTTCTATCCCCGCAAGGAAGAGCGGAAGATATCCCCGTGTGGTGGTGGAACGGAAGAACCGATATCCTTCGGTTAGTATTTATTCTATATACAAAAGTTTCTATCCCCGCAAGGAAGAGCGGAAGATATCCCCGTGTGGTGGTGGAACGGAAGAACCGATATCCTTCGGTTACTATTTATTCTATATATAAAAATTTCTATCCCCGCAAGGAAGAGCGGAAGATATCCCCGTGTGGTGGTGGAACGGAAGAACCGATATCCTTCGGTTACTATTTATTCTATATATAAAAGTTTCTATCCCCGCAAGGAAGAGCGGAAGATATCCCCGTGTGGTGGTGGAACGGAAGAACCGATATCCTTCGGTTACTATTTATTCTATATACAAGTTTCTATCCCCACAAAGCGGAAGCTATCCCCGTGTGGTGGTGGAGCGGAAGAACTGAGATCCCCTCAGTTATATATCACTTTTTGTCCCCGAAAAGGGAAGGAAGTCGAAGTCCTTGTTTAACCCTATATTGTTTTATCCTTTCAAAATAGCAGAACTAATTCATTCGATGATTCTATATCCTAAGCAGAGTATAAAAGCGGAAGAGCCGAAATACATCTCCGTTATAAGTAAGTTTATGTGGATACGGAAGAAGTAAAGTGTGATACAATGCCGAAGATACTGGAGAAAGAAGACAAACTGGGAAAGTTCATGGACGCAAAAGAATTACACATTCTGAGTCATCTACAAGGAAGAATAACAAACAACAGCCCTTATATATCCCGGGCGTTACAATTCTTTGCTAGGAGGGACAGAGGGAAGTCCCTTGTAGGGTTGAGGTTGGCACAATAGTTGGCGCCGGTAGGACTACTGCAGGAAGGTCTGCCTGGCCAATTCCTTTTGGGACCCTATCAGTTGTTGGCACAGGGAACGATTTTGGGCGAAAATTTCCTCCAGCTGTTGCTGTAAACACTCCACCTGTTTTTCCAAGGTAGCTATATATCGGCGATCATTTATCTGTTCTCTAGAAGGCGAGGAACTACTGCCCTGCTCCGATATTACATGGCAGCAAGCGAAGGAAAAAGGAGAATGAGGAGTAGAGGCTCGGTAGTTTTTATGGCGGCGAAGGTGAAGAGTGCATTCATTGGTAGGATAAGTAGAGACCATAAATGCGATGCGAGGAAAGCGTGGAGGCGAGTGGGAAGGTTGGCGGGACTACAATTGTAATTAGAGACCGACGATAGAAGAAGGCATGTTCAGATCAGATCACCGTCCTTTTGGAAGACAGAAGTATTACTTCTACAGGAAAAAGACAAGAACGGATATCATTTGCCTCCCTGATTTTTTATTAATATATTTGAAACGATTACATTAACTTGATCTACAAAGATTTTCCATGATTACTCCTAACAGAAGAAGCGGGAGATGTCTCTTTGGGAGGAGAAGGAACTAATATGACTCAAGGCGCTGCGAGGGAGGAAGAACTGGTGGACCTTCATCGAAAGAGGAAGGATGAGTCTTCGCCGGGGGAACTGGGACGAAAGTCAGTGCTGGTGGAAGTGGGGGAAGTTCAGCGGCAGCACGAGGGTCTCCCACTGTATACTCCCACGTGAGGGGAGGATTCCACACCCAGTTGCGGAAGGAGAGGAAAGGAGCGCGGAAGGACCTCCTTGCCGGAGGGGTGGGAGCTGGTTGGAGAGGCGGATATGGAAGGCGGAGGCTGAAAGTGGCGATTGGCGGGTCTCGAATCTTCAAACTCCTCAGAGACCCAGTCTTGTAGTTCAAAAGATTCTGACTCTGAAGAAACTTCGATGGGATGCCCTGCTGAAGCCATAATAAGAAGATAGCAGGACGAAGACATGGGGGACGAAGGATTTATAATGGAAGGAAAGAGGCAACCGAGGTTCTGGGAAAGGGAAAGAAGACGAAGAGATCGATACCATTTCCAAAGCAGTAAGAGAAATAAGAAAGATCAACAAGCAGGAGCTATTTAAAGAGTTGCCCGAACCGGAATCGGAGCGGCTATGAATGATGTCGGCTAAAGACCTTGCGAGTGAATTCCCAAACTGAAACCGGGACGGGTGTGAATGATATCAGACAACATACTCCCAGCAGATTCCCGAACCGAAAATGGGGCGGAGGTGGATAATGTCATTTAATATCCCCTCCATAAGCCCGAGTCAATGAAGTGATTACACCATCCTATACAAAAAGGAGGAGGAGTTTTAAAAGGGATCCAGAATTCCCGACCCGTCCAAGAAGCATGCCCAGAAGGTGATAACTAAGCCTATAAATAAATCATTCAAAGGCAGAAGGGAGGCTATTGATAAAATTATCAAAGAAGGAGAATAGTATAAATTACAATTCATAGAGTTAGGCGGACGATTAGCTAAGCGCCTCCGTAGGATCTAAATAACTAGTATCCGTGCCAGGAGGCGGGTATCCTCGCTCGGCATTTTGAGCTGAAGACCCCTCAAACCCTAGTATAAAGAGATCTACCCCTTTCTTGACATAACGCCTCTTGAGGTCGGCTTCCTGCTCCTTTAGTCGGTCCTGATATTGAGCCACCTGGGTTTGACTTTCCGCCAATTTGATCATCAAAACATCTCTCTCGATGGGTTTGCTTTTATAGCTCATTTGTCCTAAGTGAAAAGAGCTTCAAGATACTCTGTTGGAAGATGGATTTATCTGGGCCACGGTGATAAGGTTCGGGAAGAGCCGCATTACTCTGAGGAGAGTTCGACACTTCTTTACAGGATTCTGGTAAGGGCCGAGCTTAGCGTTCGAGTTAAGGCGGTTGCATTCTTGTTGAAGCTGTGAGATAGTAGCCGCAGAGTCAGCCTCCTTGAGCATGGCATCCATAAGATATCTTTTATACTCCTTCAGTTCTTGAGTCAGGATGTCTACCTGCTGCAGCTCACTAGATTGTAAGAAGAGGCGCTATTCTAGTTCTTCATTTTTTCGCTGTAGTTCCTCTTTCTCACTTCGAACCAAGGCTAGTTGAATCGTGGCGTCTTCGCATTGACCCCTAAAGTCTGCCTCCTTTGCCTCTTGTTCGTTTAATCGTCGCGCGAGCTCTTTCTGCTGCGACACGGTGGTAAAATGGCGAGTCTCCACACTAGACTGGAATCGGGCCAGGTGGGCTACCATGTTGTTATGTTGAGTGGAGGCCTAAAAGGAGAGGAAAATTATCAGCATAGGGAAATACCCATAGCAAAGAGGAGGAGAAGGGGGAGTAAATACCTCTGCCAGCAGTTTGCCCACTTGCTCACACGGGCCTTGTATACCCGACTGGTTAAAGAATTTTACCTCCGAAGGGTGCCAAATTTTCAGCAACGATCCCAGAGAGGCCTTAGGAGGAACCAGAAGGGAAGGGTCTTCTCCTTCCGAAGAAGATGGGGGCTGCACGCAAGGCAGAGGGCAGGATCTTTCTCGAGCCTGACGGACTTTGGAGCTTAGAGGGATTCCACATGAGGAGGCCAGGGTGAATTCTGTGTGGAGGGAGAAGAATGCAAAAATTGGGAGGGAGAATCCCCTCCTTGGGGAGCTGGAGAAGAGGCAGGGGAGGTGTTGCCTTCCCCTCGGGGTTCATAAATGATTAAGGGTCGAGCTTCCGGTTGATGGGAAGACAAGGGTAGGAGGCCGAGATGAACTTGAAGCTCCTTTCTTGACGAGCCGACTTCTTAGGAGATAGCCATGTGGATTTGCCTCTCTTAGTCAGGGTCTTCTTCTTCTTGGCAGCCTCGATCGACTCCCCTTCTACCAAAGCCTTCTGCATCAGATTATCTACAAGATATACTGGTAAGAAAGATGAATGCCCTAAAAAGGAAGTCACATTGCAGGATAAATGTCACCCTACCTATAGCAACCGATGTCGTCAAAGGTAGAGGAGACAATCCAAAGTGGCTTAAGAGGGGAGTTTCTAGCAGGTGGTTCGAGCAATAATGCAGCTCTCCTAAGACTCTATACACTTCCGGGAAGGGACATTTTGTCCTCATTTCTTGGAAAGAAGGCAATTCAGGAAGGCCTACCTTCCAAGTATCGGAGTAAGGTAAAGCTTCTGGGAGTTGAACAAAGAAATATAAGGCTTCCCAACCCTTGTGGGAAGTCGGCAAGTTAACAAGGAATTGGCAGTCGGAACGACTAGACAGATAGAAGAGGCCTGCCTTAGAAGACTTTAATTAGAAGAAGCAATGGAATATCTCAGGGGTCAAAGAGAGGTTCAAATGTTGGAACACTATATGGGCTCCCGATAGAATCCGGAAGGAGTTGGGGGTGAATTGGTTCAGAGGTAGTCCATAGAAGTTTAGGAGGTCTAGATAGACTTGGGGTACTGGCAAGGATAGGCCGTTAAGAAATTGTTCATAAAAAAAGCATGTCAAGCCGGGAGGAGGTTTATGAGGTCGATGCAATTTGGTCGTAAAACAACATTTTATAGAAGGCTCTATGTAGTTGTTCCTTAGGTTAAAGAAATAATAATTGCAATCTAACTGAGTTATGGTATGTTCATACCAGGCGGGTGAAGAGAGGGTCCTAGGAGCCATGGATATGAACGAAGCAGAGCACTTACTCGGAGGGTAAAGAAGAATCGTGTGAGGAAAGGAAGAACAGTCGCCATAAACACTTGCGATGAGAATCACGGGAGAAGAAGAAGAACAGTGGATTACCAAGCACACTAACCGATACCTAGAATGAGAAAGCGAGGGTTTATATAAGGTTTTCATGACGATTCTGCCTGAAGGAGAAGGAGAAGCGGAGCCCATGGACCCAGTGGGCCTCCTTCAATATACTGGGGGGAGTTATAAGGGAACGGACGGATTTAAGTCGAAGAAATGGAGAATAAGTCAGAAACTTTATGTACATTGGAAAGTCAAGCTTATAACTTCGCTTGACTATTTTTCGGGGTTGACTAATGATACTACTGGTATCTCCTTTGCATAATCCCCAATAGAGGGGTTAGTGGGTGACCTAAGATCCGGCCCAGAATATACGACTCTGCTAAGAAAGGAAAGGAAGATTGGCATGGGCGAACCTCAGAAGCCATTGGCACGGGCGAACCTCAGAAGTTATTGGCACGGGTGAGTACTGAGAGCCGTTGGCACGGGCGAACCTCAGAAGCCATTGGCACAGGCGAACCTCAGAAGTCATTGGCACGGGTGAGTACTTAGAGTCGTTGGCATGAGCGAACCTCGGAAGCCATTGGCACGGGTGAGTATTGAGAGCCATTGGTACGAGAGAGGTAATGAAAGCAATTGATACGGCAAAGGAGAGGCGGAGGGCACTTTGCCAAGAAGCGGCCTGTCTGATCCCTACAAAGGGAAGGTGGGCACGGGAAGGAGAAGAATTGGTTCGGGTTGATGAGGAACCCTAGGGCTAGGGCGCTCGTGGGCTATAGACCTAAAACTAGCTTCCCTCAACACGGAAGGTTGAGGGAGATAGTCTAGCCTAGTTGCCCGAAAAGTGGAGGGAAAGGGTGTTAGGCAACGGCCTGGGAGGCCCCATATAATATTCCAAAGAGTCTCCACTCGAGATCTCAGAATGCAATTATTTTCCAGGGAAAGGTAGTGGCCACGTGTACGATGAAGATAACCCACGACGTTATGATGAAGGGAAAGGAGGGGGAGATAAAAGAGGAGGAGGCAGCAAGTGAGAGGGGATCCACAATTATTCCAACCCAGCAAGAGAGAAGAAGGAGGAAATTATTCTGGGGGAGCGAGAGACGGAGACGCAAGAGGAGAGGAAAGAGGAGGACGACCGCTTCACCGGAGAAGAAGGATAGAGCCCTGTCGTTATTATATCTCTTGTATTTTTCTCGTCTGGTGGGATTGTTGTAAAAGGCTTTTTCTCCTCCACCTTCGGAAATTGGCTTTCCGGAAAGGAGGATCTTCATAGTGAAAGTGCTTGGGCATCATCCCCGGTGAGAAAACTCACCTCCGTGGAGTAGGAATCCTTATTCTGAACCACGTTATATCTTGTGTCTGAGTCTCGATTGCTGGTGCTGGTTTTTGCGTTTCACCTACTTCGTCTTTTTACTCTTTACTGACTGCGGCCTGTGAGAACCCTCTGAGATCTCCATCCGTGCTTCACTGCATTGGAAAGGAGTGAACAGACGTCACCCGTCCGCATCATATACCAAACCAAATATGCCAAAGAAATGATCAAGAAATTTGTTTTGGAAAATGCTTAGTAACCATCCCAATGGAAACTAATACTAAAATAGACAATGATCTTGATGGTAAATCAATTGACTTAAAACTTTATAGGAGTATGATTGGTATCCTACTATACCTAACTATTAGTAGACCCGACATTTTGTTTATGGTAGATATGTGTGCAAGATAGCAATCTTGTGCCAAAGAGTCTAAATTAGTCGTCGTTAAAAGAATCTTAAGATACATTAAAGGCACATTAAGTGTAGGGCTTTGGTACCCTAGAACTAGGTCTTTTGATTTGGTTGAGTATACCGATTCCGATTATAGGAGTTGCAAATTAGATTGGAAGAGTACTAGTGGTGGGTGCCAATTTATTGGATCCTCCCTAGTTAGTTGGAGTAGTATGAAGCAACCTTGTGTTGCTCTATCCACCACCGAGGCCGAGTATGTAGCCATAGGTGGTTGTGTAGCTCAATTGCTTTGGATGAGACATACTCTAGAAGATTATGAGCTACATTACTACATTAAATTTTATTGTGATAATGTGAGTACTATCAATTTGACTAAAAATCCGATACATCACTCTACGACCAAGCACATTGAAGTGAAGCATCACTTCATTAGAGATCATGTGGCAGAAAGGAACATTGAACTTAATTACATTGAATCTAAGTCCAACCTTGCTGACATTTTCACCAAGGCTCTTCCCGAAGCGGATTTTTCATCACTTAGGAGAGAACTTGGAATGTGCTTTGTAGAGTAGTGGTATAGGTTTGCATGATCCCATAGCATAATCTAGGACTATACCTCAAAGCATCTTACAAAACACCTAAGATTCCATGATCTTTGTATTGAGTCACTTAGACATCTTGTGAGATGTTAGGAAGATGCACTTGGTTCATCATGTTTATTATGATGCATTAGTATGAACCAAAGTGTCATCTAGAGACATTGATCCTTGAGTGGACCAATCATTGGAAAGGCTTGTGTACAATTGATGTGCACATAGCTCTAAAATATCTTTTAAACTATGTTTATCACATTTTGAAAAATAGTTTGAAATTGGTAGGCAAAAGTGAAAGTGGTACAAAGGTTTGAAAAACCTTAAAGATTTTGTTAGTTTTCAAAGTTTTGTTAATTTTAAAATATGAAAAAGATATATTTTTTTAAATTATTTTTCCTTGATAGAAAATGACTTAACAAATGTATCCACAATATTTCATGAATTTTTGACACCTTTTGAATTAGTTATACATTTCATAATTTTGGCTGAAAAATCACCTGACTGATAGCAGTCGACTGGTGATATACACCAGTCGACTGGTAATCTCGCCCTGGACCAAGATTATCCCAATCCACTAGGCAGTCCACTGCTAATTTTTGGCAGTCAACTATCATTTTCTTAGGCAACCCATAGATTGTGCCGTAGTCGACTGACGACATTTAGCAGTCGATTGTTGCTATTGGCCACACCCACAACACCCTTCGTAGCTGACTAACCAGTTCGATTGGTCTCCACCAGTCGACTGGTGTATTACGACAGTCGACTAATGTCGTGGATATTAGGGTCGCCCGACCCGTTCGACTCTCCAAAATCCTGACTTTTCTCTCCGTCGAGTTCCACCGCTAACCTTTTTTTTCCTCGCCACTCTTTTCCCTCTCCGGTGCTTCCACTATCGATTCTCACGTCGATCGCCTCTCCTTTGGCCCCTGATCCCATTCTCTTCTCCAGGAGCCCTATATCCTATCTCTGTAGTATCTAGGGCTCCGGCTAGGGCTTTTTTGACCAAGCTTTCCGCCGATCATTGGCCCTCTTTCTGCCCTCTTCAGTCATGACACCTCGGTAATCTCTCAAATGCTAATATTGGATAAATTTTTTTTTCTTTCTTTAACCTTCATGCACTAACCATTATGTGTTTTTGTGTGGTGCATTCATTCATCATGAATTTTCATTATGTATCTTTAGGGTTAACATTCAGCATCGAAATGTCGCCCTACACCTTCCGGTGAGGGCATGTCTGACCCTCTCCCATATGTGGATGCTCGATTTCCCACTTCGGGTCATGAATTATCTTTTAACTCCAATAAGTTTCAGCTCATTCCCCATAGGTCATTGGATGATAAGTTCTTTCAAACCCATTGCTTTGATATAGTTCAAATCATCAAGTACTACAAATTAGAGTCATTAGTGTTTTGTGAACATCCCATTAATTCCACTTTGCTCTCTGAATTCTTCAACAATTTGCATTCGGTCGGGGATGGTTTGAAGTATTGGACTCGCATTGCTCAACGTGATCTGGACTTCACTCCCCAAATATGGGAGGACTTCCTCGAATGTCTCCCATTCGAGAGTGAGTTATTCTTTTACCCATCTCTTCTTGAGCCTCTTCCCTCACCTTTCGAGGTCGTTACCTTAGACTCTCTTCATGATTATTTCTACCATAGGCCTCGTCAACTAGGTGTTAATCTTTTTCCATTGAATGATTTTTCTGCCAAAGGCAATGTCCTCTACAAGGTCATTGTTCATTGCATTCTTCGAATTGTCACTCGTGGGTTGGCCTTAGTTCGACCCCTACATTTCTTTCTCATGCATGATTTTCACCATGCCTTAGATGTCAACATTAGTCTAAATACATTTCATTGCATCATCCATTTCATCAAGCCCAATAGTGGGAAATTCCACATGCCATATGGGCATGTGATCATCGAGTGGCTTGGTTCCATCAATATTAATGTAACCAAAGGGGTAATAAAACCCATTACCATGAAGTACGATCGCATGAATGCTAGGACATTCACTTTGGCGGGGTTGAAGCATTTCGACAGTTCCATGGTCTGGGAGGATGGGCGACAACTAGCAGGTGGCACTTGAGCTATCCCTGATGTCGTTGTAGACGACAACTCTATGCAAAACTTGGACTTCGCAGCATGCCTTGAGGCGTTTGAGGAGTTCATCGACACACGCTTCGAGGAGCTTAGCTTGGAGCACCATGAGTTTCGGACTTTAGTTCTCTCCCGATTGGACACAATAGAGCAGCAACAGCAGGAGATACTAGCGCTTCTCCACTCTCCTACACCAGGACATCCGCCGTAGCACTTCCCTTCTGCCGCTGGAGTTGGTGACCTTGCTGCTAGCGGTACATACTTGATGGAGATGGAGGATGAGGAGGAGGATTCTTAGATAGACATCGTTTGTTTGTTTTTCATTTTTTTTTTGTTTGGTATCTGTAAGGCCTTGTCCTTGAAACCTTATTAGTAACTTTTTTTTTTGGGAATGAAATGAAAATTTTGTTACATCTATATATTCTTGTTTGATGATCGAATGGATTTTTAATAAAATTAGGAGTTGAACACAATTAAATGGTTATTTTTAAAAACCTTGGTAAAGTCTATCATTTGATAGTGATCATCATTGATGATATTGATACAACCTTAACCAACCTATTGACAATTTTTACCATTTTGAATTTTGTTTCAATCCGTCAATATAATGGATAATTCTTTATCCTTCTATTTTTTGCCCATTATACCGGACATAATACATATGCAGAGTTTCATGAATTTTACAAACTCGTAGAATTACTTACTCTTTTTTTTAAACTTGTCTGAAAATCACTCATTTCAGAACTATCAGAAATCAGTTGACTGCTTCTTATGGTAGTCGACTGCCGAGGTCCTTAGTTGAGTAGTGACTGCCTCAGTCAATTGATGGCCCAGTTTTTGGCATAATAATTTGTGTTTATGCTTTAAAAGCTCAATCCTATATGTTCTAACTTCATAATATGATCATTACAGTGGTAATATGATAACTTTTATGGGGAAATAGGACTAAATTAATGCAAAGGTTAAGGGGGAGTATTTTATGAATCTTATCTATTCCTATAACCTGAAATGCATATGTTTTATTATTGGTGCAAAGTTAGGATCTATTCTCATTTATGATTTTATACTTTGCTCAACATTTCATTCACACATGATAAACTATGTTTTGGATTAAAAGGGACCTTTATGTCTATTTTATACCTTAGTTCAAATCATTCATGAACTCATTTTCTATGTACCTTTCTCTTTTTGATGTGTGTTAAAGGAGGAGAAAGGAGAATTTAAGTTAGCATTGCATATTGGATTTATGATGCTTTTATTGTATATTTCGAGACCTAACTTAAATGATTGCCAAACATCAAAAAGGGGGAGATTATTGATGCAACAATGCCTCCAAGCATTATGTATTTTGATGTTTGGATAATCATTTATAGTTAGGCAATATTTGTGATCTAACCGTGAATGTGTTAAGTGACAGAAAAATCCAAGTGTGAAGACTTGGTAAAGGGAAGTCCAAGTGTGAATCTTGGCAAGGAAAGTCCAAGGGAAGGTCTTGGCACCATAAGCCCAAGCATATAGTCTTGGCAGCGTAAAGACCAAGCGGACCTTGGCAAAGGAAGTCTAAAGGCAAGGTCTTGCCAATATAAGTCCAAGCATATAGTTTTTGTTGGTGCAGTGAGGCACCGAAATCGAACCTGTGTTTTGATTATAGCAAAGACACAAAGTTAAGTCTATTTTGTTTTCTCACGAGCTGAATTGAGTGTGCAGAAGATTGATATAGCTGGAGCTGAAGGCTAGCGACACCCGGAGAAAGCCGCGGTGGTCGAGCGACACTCGAGTGATTTCGGAGGGAGCCGAAGGAATCGAGTGGAAGGCCGGAAGCAAAAGCAACACGTAAGCATCGAGGTAAGCTCGAGTGTGTGAGAGTAAGTAAGGTCGTATCCTCTTTACAGGGATGATCTTAAACATAGATCCGACCAAAGACTTCTTATAGATGGTCTAGGTCGAGATCGGATGGTCGACGACCATCGAAATTATGTTTTTGTTGTGCTAACTTTGACTTGCAGCAAGCATCGATCATTGCCGACCTTGGAGGACTCATTGCAGAAGGTCGAATCGATGATCGCCATCGATCGTGATGATGGCCATCAGTCGACTGATGGTCAATAATCAGATTCAAGGAGTCAAGAATTATCACCAAATTTCAAGGGAAGATGTGCTCAAATTTGATTGGCTAGGGTTCCTCTCGAAAAGGGGCTCAAAGGCTATAAAAGGAGGGCCAAACCTAGGGTTTCATCAACAATTCTAAGCCTCCAAAAAGTCTCCGCAAAGATACAATTCTCCGACAACGAAGTCCTTCCTTCCGACGTCTAGGTTTAATTTTTCTTATTTGTCTTTGTACGTCGGTATTATTTTGTTATCAGTTGTTCATCTACTTTTCGGAGCTTTTATCGTATACGAGGAGAGGGGGATTGTCCCTCTACCTTAAAGTTTTTTTGTATCGATTAACTCCTACCTCCAACGAGGAGGAGTTCCTTTAGTGATTCTGCCCTCCGTACGTGGTAAAGGACCACTAGGGCCTTGGAGTAGTAGCCTTCGGCTACGAACCAAGTAAAACCCTTGTGTCGATTGTCTCTTTTATTTTATATTTACATTTCCGCTGCAATTAATTTATTTTCTCTAGAGTTTTAACGAACGAAAGAAAAAGAAAAGGTTTTTTGCTATTCACCCCCCCTCTAGCGAACCGCATCGATCCAACAGTTTTGGCAGTGTAAAGTCCAAGTGGACCTTGGTAAAGAAGAAACCCAAAGTATGACGAAACCGAGGAAAGCTTTTGAAGGCAAGCACACGGATGAAGGAGTCGTGGACTCGGAGCAATCGTGGAGGCTCAAGGCGGATGGAGAAGCTAGAAGGTTAAGTCTAAGCTTAGGGTATGGTTTCAAGTATGAATTAGTAATACTTGAGGTGTGCTAGTCGACTGACATATTGTACCAGTGGAACTGGTCTTGAGTGTTCAGCAGTCAAGGATCTAGAATACCTTGCTAGTCGACTAGGGTTATGTCCCAGTCGACTGGCAATAGTCGACTACGGATCAAACTATCGAACATAAGCTTAGCAGTCGACTAGTCAATACAATTCGACAAAGGTGCTCGTCTTGGCAGACTTGAACTTAAGTCTAAGAGCCGAGTCAAGGTCTGGCAGTCGACTGTTGCGGGCACAAAATGGTTGATAGCCGACTATTCAGTCGGCTAAGGTGACACCTGTTGGAACTTTGGTGAGCACTAGAGGGGGATGGGTGAATGGTGCGTTCGTTCGCTTGATGGAATTCAATTGCATTGGTCTCTACAATCTGTTAGTTTGCACAGTAGAATATAGAAATACAAAAGAAGAAAAACACAAATACACAATCACATGAACACGGCGATATAACGTCATTTGGAACCCTAGTTCCTACTCCACGGGGCAAGCTCGATAACGAGCTCTAGTGATGTACACACCACTACTCAATAAACTCCTTCTCCATAATACGTCAGAGGTGGAGAAACCTCGTACAAGAAATTACAAATGTAAAACAAAAAGTACAAGTAAATACAAAGACAATAATGAAATATGTAAAGAAAACATTACAACAAATGCTTTGATCTCTTGATTGTTGTTTGCATTGGTTTTCTCTTGAAGGTCTGGAATGCAATAGAAATTATCCTTCAAAATCTCCCGAAAAGTTGCTGCAAAATCCACCATCTTGAGCTCCTTTTATAACATACATCGAGCTGATTTCACGCCCAGCAGTCGACTGCCATAAGGCCTCAGTCGACTGCCAACAGTGTCGTTATCTCACAACGACTTAATCCACGTGAGCATTCCAGCCAACGGATACACTAGAAATCGATTGCCATTCCCAGTAGTCGACTACTCAAGCCCGTAGTCGACTGCTCAGTCAGCTACTGAGCATTCTGCCTTCACGAGCAAAGCCAGCAACAGTTGACTTCCCTCTATGGTAGTCGACTGCTCAAGGCCAATCGATTGCTTAATGTTGGCATTTGACTGCCAAGGCCATTTACCTGTAGTAGAATACTAGTCAACTTACGGCAGTCGATTGGTCATAATCCTAGTCGATTGTTAAGTGTCGACTCGGCTGCCAACTGTCAAACACTTAACGAGTCGACTGCTACACCTCAACCATGAGGTTTACCCCAAGTATGATGCCCTCATATTTCTAGACTACCCTTAGCCTAGACCTAAGCCTTCTAGCCACCTCCACCAATCTCAGGCCTATCGGATGCCTCCAGTCATTCATGACTTGTTCATCCATACGCTAGCCTTCAGGTGCTTCCATCGGTTGCTATCATGCTAAGCTAGTCTGCACTGCCAAGGCACATTGAGCTTATGATGCCAAGATACACGCTTGGACTTTACGCCGCCAATCATTGGACTTATGCATCCAAGACACCACCCTTAGACTTTACGCCACAAATATCAATCCTTGGACTTCCTAAATACCAACTCCATGTTGGACTTTCCAATTGCCAAGACTCAAGCTTGGACTTTCCCTTGCCAAGACCCATGCTTGGACTTTCCTTGCCAAGTACTCAAGACTTGGACTTTCCTTGCCAACCCATGTTAGACTTTCCAAATACCAAGACTCATGCTTGGACTTTCCTTGGCCAAGACCCATGCTTGGACTTTTCATGCCAAGTACTCAAGACTTGAAATTTACCATTGCCAAGACCCATGCTTGGACTTTTCATGCCCAGTACTCAAGACATAGACTTTCCCATTGCCAAGACCCATGCTTGGACTTTCCATGCCGAGTGTCCCACTTGGTCTTCTCCATCATATGGTCAATCCCATGTCAACCATATAGTCAACCCATTGTCAAACAATGGTCAACTCATCGTCAAACATTAAAACACAAACATCAAACCACTACTCGAGTCAAACTCAAGTCTAGTCAATCGTGACCTTGGCTGATTGCACCAACAATCTCCCCTTTCTTGGTGTTTGATAAAAACCAAATCTTTGAGTTAGAACACTAACTCAATCCAATTCTCCGAATTATCCAAATTGGGAATTCTACATTCTCCCATCAATTCTCCCAAAATTCTCCCACTTTTTGACATACATCACAAAGGCTCTCCCCAAAGGCATCAATGTCTCATATCCCAATGAGATCTTACAATCTCCCCCTTGGTCCAAAAACATCTAGGATGCCTTCACTCTTCCTAGTGATAAGTCTCATATCATTAAAGAGAGGCAATCCTCACTTTCTCCCAATTTTCAAAATTCTCCCCCTCATGAGGAAGAACACATCCATCATCACATGATGGATATTTAGGTGCAGGGGCACCAAATAATCGAACCTAAGTTTTGATTATGGAAAATGATGCACGTGAATGTGACCTCAAATCTCGCAATGAAGACCGTCAAGGACTCGAAGCGCGCGCTCACGCTCAATGCCCGCAAGTGCACGGATGTCGTCAAGTAATAAAAAGATTATCGATCCCACAGGCACTGAGATTCTAGTATCGATTTGTTAATTGGACGTTATTGTTCGGAATTCAGTTCTAATGGTTGTGATTGCGAGAGTTATCGGCGATCCTAACTCAATACGATGTCACACGGAAGAAGAAAAGGCTTGTTGCGAGTCTTTGGAAGGAATTCTAGGATTTCGGTTTCGCTAGTGTGTCGTAAAACATGCTATAAATTGGGTGTTGTCTAAACATCTAACTATGGCCTTGTGGAAGGAACATCATACACTCCCTCGATGAGCCTTCGCATCTATCGAGAGCTATCTCTGCCTTACAAGGTCAATCCCTGGCGTTAGGATGGGATAGGTGGTACGAGGGTGTCAAATCAATCCCTACGATGAATCATTTCCAATTCTATCGCACCCTTCTATCCACAATTATAGGAGATGAGGCCAACCCCTAGGTTCCTCCTTAATTCCTCTAAAGCTTAGATACAAGGGTTGTCACCCCTCGTATTAGCTATCACAGTAGATAGAAAACCAAAACACATAGATATCGGTCTAAACTAATACCAATTGCAAATACAAACTCAAGAATAGAATTTAATTTGGAATAACATATTCTACGCACACAAACTATTCCCTAATCCTAGAATCGAAGAATCTACTCCATAAATATGAGAGGAGAAACACAAAGCATGATCATATTCGTATAAACAATGGATATTATGTAATGAATAGAAATTACAATGCAATGTGGCTCTTCTCTCCGGCGTTGAAGTGCATAACTTGGATCTTCGGTGGCTTTCTTCCTCTCCGTTCCGAGTTCCCGAAGCTTTTTAGGGCATCGGAGTGTCATCCCAGCCGTCGTGCCTCCCCCCTAGGGTTTGGGCATAGCCTCCTTTATATAGACATTAGCCTGGATCTCCATTAAACCTGGAAAATAACTGAATCGTGTCAAAATCACACAATGCCACATGACCATGGGGATCCACACAGCCAGGCCGTGTGTGGCGCTGTGGTGCAGGTCGTGTATTTTCACAGGGCTAGGGTGTGTGTCATTCTGTTCTAGCTACCAAATGTCTTCTTTTCGCTCCAAAAGTGTGCCATTTTTCTCGTATAATGTTCTCCTGCACATAAAAGTACAATGAGCAGATCTCCGAACTAGAAAACAGAAAATTCATGCAAAATAAAGTAAAATATGCATGAAACAAACATAAAACGAAATGAGATGTGAGCGAAAACTACTCCTAAAACCCTATATGTTTTGCTCACATCAACAAAGATTCAAAGTTACAGTCATATTGTTATCTCATGAGATGAATTAAGTGTGCAGGAAATGGTTAAGCTAAGTCGAAGGTCAGCGACACCTGGAGAATCCTGAGTCGGAAAATCGTGGTGGTCGAGCGACACCAGGACAACTTCATGGGAGTCGAAGAACCTAGGTGGAAGACCAGAAGCAAAGCGACAAGTCATAAAGGACCAGAGGTAAGCACGAGTGTGAAGAGACATGGTAAGGGCATGTCCTCTGTACTAGGATGACTGTAGGTGGTGATCCGACTAAGACATCCAATGGAAGGTCTAGGTCGAGATCGGACGGTAAGAAACTGTCACATTTACCATTTTCCATGTTAATCTCTTACTGTAGGGAAGTGGCTAGGATGGTAGTTGACTGCTAGCTATTGGCAATTGACTGATGCACATCAGTTGACTGATGAAGGGCATCAGTCGACTGATGGAGATAAATCAACCTTATGCACTAGGTCAAAAAGCATAACATTTAACGCCACCACTTCGCGATAAGATAAGGTGTCACCTCGTGATAAGTTCTAAAAGTTGAGGATCTGCATCTAGATTTATTCCAAGGTACAAGTCTATAAAAGGAAGGGAGGACTCCAACCCAAAAATTATCAATCTTATTCTCAACTGCTCCTACAACGTTAAAGCTCTAACGTCGTCGCAATGCCAAGCTTACAACTCCTTCATCGGCAGTTGCAAGTTTGTTTCTATTTAGTTATTGTATTCGTGGTTTTAATCGTAACGAGGTGAGGTAGGCTTGTTGCCTCATCCTTGTGCTTTCGATTTTTGTGATCATTGTCGCCTACCTCTAACGAGGAGGAGACTCTATAGTCGATTGCTCCTTCGTACATGGTCAAAGATCGCGGGGCCTTAGATTAACAACCATTGGGTTGTGAACCAAGTAAAAACAAACTTGCGTTATTTATTTTTCCGCTATGCATCTCAGTGTTTTAATCGAATGAATGAAAATATGAAAAGATTTTACGCTCGCTATTCACCCCCCCCCCCCTCTAGCGATGCTTTCTATCCAATAGGATAACCCCCCCCCCCCTAAAGGCTTGCTCCCCCTTAACCATTGAACCAATAATGCCCTTAGAGAGTCCCTAAGCCTATAGAAACACCAAACCATCAAAATTAAGGTTAAAAGTTCAAACTTGAACTTTCACACACTTAAATTTGATATACACTCTAAACAACTCTCCTAATCCATATACAATGGACTTTAACATGTTATAATGCTTTCCAAAGCATATCCTAGGGTTAGGAGCAGGTAGGGTAGCCTAACATAGCTGGACCATGGGTTAAATATCCTTGTTTACTCGAAATCAGTATTGGCAATCGACTATGTGGGTCAACAGTAGACTTCCCTTGATGCTAGTTGACTGTCATCCATGGCAGTCAACTGAGTTTTATAAGTGCAGAAATCAAGTTCAGAAATTGAAAATACGAAAATCATAAGTAAGTAATTATACATAAATCTAAAAATCATGAAAATTCATATGTATAATACTTATTTCAATCATTATGGGTGAAAAATATGTAAAAAATAAAATACCCATAAAATAGTGAGATTCATAAAAAGTTCAAAAATAAGAAAAACTTCATTGTTTTGATCCTACTTTGTATTAACTTCTTGAATGGTGACTTCTATCAAAAGATAGACTACACCAAGATTTTTCAAAATGATTTTGAAATGATTATAAAAACTTATATTGAACCATGATCTATGGGTTTAATGCACATGATTTGTACATAAGCTTTTCTCATGATTCATCCATGATATAAGATGAGTTTGCATTCATCTAGATGCAAGAACTATGCATCTTGAACTTAACTCATTTTCTAGCATCTCACATGTGTCTAGGGTGCATGAATACACACACATGCCAATGTGATGTGAGATGTAGGTTTTGTTCATCCTAAACTAAAGTCTCATGCATTTTTCTAAGGCAACTCTATTTGATTCCCTTATACATGAGACTTTCAATCATGTCATTTGTCCTTAAATAAATTTTAATTAATGCAAGAATGATCATGGCATAAATGATAACATAAATAAGTATGTGTCAATAATCATGATGTCATGGCATTAAATATGAACCAAAATATACATAACATTAAAACTAATCCTAGGCATTATCATGACATATTATATGATTTAAAAGAGATGATGTCATGACATGACATATGACAAACTAAATCATGGAAAATAAAATATAAAGGTTATAATATCTAAATGTTATTATTAATTGTCATTTATTAAAATTAA
The DNA here is from genome assembly GCA_025175895.1 of Wurfbainia villosa. Classification (NCBI taxonomy): domain Eukaryota; kingdom Viridiplantae; phylum Streptophyta; class Magnoliopsida; order Zingiberales; family Zingiberaceae; genus Wurfbainia; species Wurfbainia villosa. The sequence goes on along the minus strand of CM045996.1, from coordinate 13,713,564 downwards.
ATTTATTATGTCATATTACTACTTATCTCCTAAGTATGCCAAAAATTCAAAATGACACACTATGACTGTTGGGATGTATACTGAAAAGTCTCTCGTTTGTATGAACATATTTATTTTTGAAATAAGAATCACATGATCATTGTTTGCATATTTATGATTATGCATATTTTCTAATACATTACATTGTAGATAACATGGTGTGTAGTATCACACGGGAGATCAAGTTATCAGTGTTGAGTTTCCGGCACCGCGGCGTGTGTGTGTTCGATCATGTTTCGTAAACATGAGCACAGCGGAAGCAATTAAAAATAATAAATACTCCTATTTATTACAACACACACAACACACGCATGCATATTACAACAAGTGTAGACATAACCGTAAATTAAAATTTGCAATAAAAGAAAATTATCTACGTTATACCTTCCGTATGACGTGTAGCGGGAACGGCATCAACCGGAACGATCCTCGTAAGAATCGTCTCTATCCGTATCCACGCCGAGCTCCTCGGGATGACTTCGCTAAGCCACGAGTTTCGTCTTCGTACGGGTTACTAGCCTCGTGTTGAAGACGACGTGATCGAGAGATGATCACAATCCGAATCCAAATTCGGATCCTAAAACGAGTTCTCAAAACTCGCTTCTCCGGAGAGGTATTCGTCAACCAATTGACGAATCCTTCGTCCTCCACCTCAGAGGATTACCGGAGATCGAATCCCCGGTAAGTTAGCCGCTGTCGGAGCTCTAACCGTCGTCCAAACGACGCTCCGACGAGAGGAGAAGAAGCTGTCCAGAAAACTGGACAGCTTGGTGGAGGATATAGGCGCCGGTCAACCAAGGAAAGAAAAGGCTCACCTTGATGCCAAACCTATAGGAGATCACCGGAGGGTCGCCGGAGTGTTCACCGGCTGAAGCTTGTTCGCCGGCAATGACTTGGACGGCGGCACAAAAGCTGGGCGGCGGCACTTTAGGGTTGGGCGCCGAAAACTCCAAGGAGGTGGGCGGCAACTATGTTGGGCGGCCAAAACTTAATTAGGGCTTTGGATTAGGGTTTAAGCCCTATTTTATAGAGAACTAATTCTCTTAATGGTTAATGGATCATATCCATAAAGCCCGTTAACCCGCTCCATTAAGATAAGTTAAAATAAACCAAACCATGATGGTTTATTTTAAGTTAAAACAAACCGAACCAACTTTTGGTTCATTCGTTTAAAATAAACCAAACCCTTTGGTTTATTCTCCTCCATTGGATTAGAACCAAACCATTTTGGTCCATCCATTATGTCTTCATAAGACATGGCCCATCCACGCTTCCATTGCGACTGAAACAATTTCATGCTCGCTTTATGTTTGGTCCAACCAAACATAGTTTCTCTCGGTCTGAGAATCCCATTCTCAAGCTCGTTTTAAATCCTTTGGATTACACTCGTTGTGCGTGTGACCAAATAGGTTCTCGGTTTATGTTGGCCGTCTATAATTAACCATTAATTATAGAACGATCATGAGTGGCACCTAGTAGTACATCATGATCCCCAATTAACCGAAAAAAGATCACGTTGATCGAACTATTTCGAAACCCTTGATGCTCGAATGAATCGTGCCCCATTCCCTTCACTCATCTTATACCCACTTGGTTCAGGACATGGTCTATAGTGTCAGTCCCCACTAGGCTGACTACGTCACACCTAGCCCAAGTATCATTTCCTCATCCTACGGATTCTAGTTACTCCACATGTATCGAAGAGTACCTTACTCTAAACATGTAATGTTTTGGCCAAAGACTTTAGTAACAATCCGACGAGAGGCCATGGGTATACATCTCCTCGCAAGGAGTGGTGAATCCTTTATAGGCTATTCAAACACCTTCGATCACTTCGACTTATACCCAATCATCCCGGGTCCACATCTCCTCAGAGATGTTTGCTTATGATGTCAAAGCATAAGTCTCCATGATCAAGATGACTTGAATACCGCAAGTCAAAGGAACATCGCACTTAAGCCACAGTAAGAACTTCATTGACATATCTATATATGCAGAGAACCATATGAAGTCTTACGGCTGGTCACTCCAATGAACTAGTTACCATAACTAGCATCCACGATTAACTCCGGACATCACTATGTCTCCAGCCAGTGAGAATCAGCTGCTTGGATACACCAAGGAGTATACCTCGTGCTAGTCTCGACAGAATTGATGGTGTCCAAATCCATCAATTCATCGACTAGGGATAATTTCGATACATCACAATTACACATGTAGAGATACTCACTAGTTGTGATCCAATCACAAATTCTCTCATGCTGTGAATCGTATCGTGGACATTCAGTAAATGAGTTTAAGATCCAATCAAATACATAAAACATGTATACTCAAATAGTGAATCTTCATTTATCATATAAATGGTTCATACATAAGGCGATTGCCTTAGGACATCTCTCATATATTACTAACAGACTCCCACTTGGCCTAATGCCAATCGCTATGGTATCCAATACCATAAGCTCTAACATGACCCTCAAACTTACTTTGAGGTAATGCTTTAGTCAAAGGATCCGCTAAGTTCCTTTCAGTGGGAATTTTCTCGATTTGTATTTCGTTCCTACTGATGATCTCTCTGATAAGATGATAGCGGCGAAGCACATGTTTGGATCGTTGATGAGACCTTGGCTCTTTCGCCTGTGCAATTGCTCCATTGTTGTCGCAGTAGACCGGTATTGCTTCAACAATGGCCGGAATCACACCAAGTTCATGAACGAACTTCTTGATCCAAACCTCTTCCTTTGCTGCTTCCGAAGCTGCAATATATTCTGCCTCAGTGGTAGAATCCGCTACAGTCTCTTGTTTGGAACTTTTCCAACTCACTGCGCCCCCATTCAAGGTGAACACGTATCCAGACTGAGACATGGAATCATCCTTGTCTGTCTGGAGATGGCATCCGTATACCCACGTATCACCATGTACCCTTCTCCATATATTAGGAACACATCCTTAGTTCTTCTCAAGTACTTAAGGATCGTCTTAACAGCCGCCCAATGATCCATTCCTGGATCAGACTGGTATCTGCTCGTGACACTCAGAGCATACGATACATCGGGCCTCGTACATAACATAGCATACATGATAGATCCTATTGCGGATGCATAGGGAATCTTACTCATGCAAATCCTCTTGTCTTCTGTGCGCGGACACATAGACTTCGAAAGGTGTACCCCATGCCTGATGGGCAGATAACCTTTCTTGGATTCCGACATGCTAAACCTCTTTAGCACTCGGTCTATATATGTAGACTGCGAAAGACCAAGCAACCGTTTCGATCTATCTCTATAGATCTTAATCCCAAGGATGTAGGTTGCTTCTCCCAGGTCTTTCATGGAGAATGTCTTGGATAACCAAACCTTAACTGACTGTAAGATTGACACATCGTTTCCTATAAGTAATATGTCATCGACATACAATACTAGGAACACGACTGCACTCCCACTAACCTTCTTGTACACACAAGGTTCGTCTGGATTTTGCGAGAAATCAAACTTTTTGATCGTCTCATCAAAACGGATATTCCAGCTCCTGGATGCTTGCTTCAATCCATAAATGGATCATCGCAATTTGCATACCTTGGTTTTATCAACCGATGTGAAACCCTCAGGCTGTATCATATACACGTCCTCGAGCAGGTTTCCATTAAGGAAAGCTGTTTTCACATCCATCTGCCATATCTCATAATCATAATGAGCCGCTATGGCCAGGAGCATCCGAATGGATTTAAGCATAGCTACAGGCGAATAGGTTTCGTCATAATCAACACCTTGTTTTTGACGATATCCTTTCGCCACCAATCTAGCCTTATAGGTAATCACATTACCATCCATTTCGGTTTTCTTCTTGAAAACCCACTTGCACCCTATAGGCTTTATGCCTTCAGGTGGGTCAACCAAGTTCCAAACTTGGTTTTCGTACATGGAATCCATTTCCGACTTCATGGCACCAAGCCACTTATCCCTTTCTGAACTTGTCAGCACTTCTTCATAACTGGTAGGCTCCTCATCATCAATGAGTAACACGTCGTTCGATTCACTTACGAGAAATCCATATCTCTCAGGAATATTGCGTGTTCTACGGATCTACGAAGATGTGGTGTTACAATAGGTCCAGCCGATTGCTCATCACTATGAGTTGTCGGCTGTTGTGCTTCACCAGGTATCTCATCAATGTCTATTTGAGTCTCTCGAGCCTCCTCAAGCTCGATGATACTCCCACTATTTTCTTGCAAGAGAAACTCTTTCTCTAGAAACACAGCATGCCTTGAAACAAACACCTTTTATTCCACAGGATGATAGAATTGGTAACCCCTTGTTTCCTTAGGGTATCCAATAAATAGACATTTATCAGACTTAGCATCCAGTTTGTCTGATACAGTCCGCTTCACATAAGCAGGACAACCCCATATCTTCAAGTAAGATACATGAGATTTCTTACCATTCCATATCTCATATGGAGTAGTTGAGACTACCTTGGTAGGCATTCTGTTTAACAAGTAAACAGCTGTCTGAAGTGCATAACCCCAAAAGGACTTGGGAAGAGTCGTATGATTCATCATTGACCTGACCATGTCCAACAAGGTCCGGTTATGCCTCTCAGATACACCATTATGCTGTGGTGTATAGGGCGGAGTCCATTGAGACAATATGCCATTGTCTCTCAGATAATCAAGAAACTCTTGACTTAAGTATTCACCACCTCGATCCGATCGAAGTATTTTAATACTTTTGTCATGTTGTTTCTCTACTTCATTTCTGAATTCTTTGAACCTTTCAAAGGCTTCAGACTTGTGTTTCATCAAGAACACATACCCAAACCGTGAGTGATCATCGGTGAAGGTAATGAAGTAGCTATAGCCTCCTAAAGCTTGAGTTGACATAGGTCCACATACATCAATATGTACTAGATCTAGTAACTCTCCCACTCGTTCACCTTTTCCAGTAAAAGGTAACTTAGTCATCTTGCCTTTTAAGCATGATTCGCATGTATCGTATGAATCCAATTCAAACGATTCCAGAATTCCACATCGGTGTAATTTGGACATGCGTTTCTTGCTTATATGGCCAAGACGACAATGCCACATATAGGAGTCTATGTGATTATCCTTTCGAGCACGCGTGTTGCTCGCTTCGATATTGAAAATGTCACTGGATACGTCCAACGTATAAATGTCATTACTCAAAGTTCCAGTTCCATAAAGTACGCCATTCAAAGTTATATAACAACAATTGTTACTAAACGTCAAATGGAAACCATTTCTATTTAAGCAGGAAATAGAAACAATGTTCTTTATTAGAGAAGGAACATAATAGCAATTGTCGTTCAAGACTAGTCCACTAGGAGCTTGACAAATAAGTTCCGATGGCGACCGCAGCAACCTTTGCTCCATTGCCAACTCGCAAATTTGACTCCCCTCTGACAAGTCTTCTTCTATTCCTTAGCCCCTGTATGTCATTACATATATGTGAGCTACACCCAGTATTCAATACCCAAGTGTCTAAGGAAATAGAATGACAATCAATAACGAATATACCTGAAGAGGATGGGGCATCGGATGCCTTCTTCTTCTTCATGGACTCAAGATAAATCTTGCAGTTTCTTCGCCAGTGGCCTTCCTTGCCACAATGATGGCAAGTGCCCTTTTCTTATTTAGATTCCGCCTTATTTGCCTTTTGTTCTTTCCTTTCTTACATTCTTTTGCCTTCCTCTTAGAACCTTTCTTTGAGGAATCAACTAACAGAACCGCCTTCTCCTCATGCTTCACAGAAGGCTCCACAGTCTTCAGCATATTGAGGAGCTCGGGAATGGTGGATTCCAATTTGTTCATCCGATAGTTCATCACAAATTGCGATAAACTCTTGGGCAAACAATGCAGAATTAAGTCAATACTTAACTCATGATCCATCACAAAACCGACGGTAGCTAGCCGCTCGATGTACCCGTTCATCTTTAGCACAAACTGCACTACAGACGAACCTTCTTGCATCTTCGTGGTGAAGAGGAGCCTAGAGACCTCGAACCTTTCGGATCTCGCTTGCTCATCGAACAACTCATGAAGATGGAAGACCATAGTGTTAGCATCCATATGCTCATGCTGCTTCTGCAGCTCAGGTACCATCACCGCTAGCATGATGCAACTCACCAGCTCAGAATCTGCCACATGCTTCTGATAGACCAACATTTAGTGCAGGTTGATCGTCCTTAGGGCGGTCGGGAAGAAACTCTTCAAGGACATATGCAAGCTTTTCCGCCTTGAGAACAATTCTCGTGTTTCTAAGCGATCCCAAAAGTTAGGCCCAGTCAGTTTGTTCGAATCCAAAATAGTGCGCAAATTCAAAGACGTCATGATCAATTTATTGACCTAGAAATACAAAACGAGCATATATGAGAAAATGATTTTAAAATGCATCAATATACATTTATAAATCCCATTCATTTTTCGAATTTCAAAAAACCCCAAAATCACTTCGGGAGATTGTAGGTCCATCTCCGAATGGGCTGATATCCATCATAGTTATGAACAACCTTGGAGAGAGTCCAACAAGCCATTCATAACTACGACGGTAGGTATCATCTATACCGATTGCATATCCCATATATGCAACTATCACAATGTGCTATCAACTAATTGAATGTTCACACATACATCGGGTTGTTAACACATTAACAAGTATGCATCATATGCATAGCACCCAACTTCACCTCCCTTTACATCGACCTTGGAGAGAGTCCAACAAGCCGATGCTCCAGGTTAAAACCAACCCATTAATCAGGACATAGTTTTAATATGGTTAGAGCGCATTCAACCAATTAGCCCAGCTTGGAGAGAGTCCAACAACCAAAGCTAACGATTGACCTTTGACTCTTACCATATTAGTATTAAACTATTCCATGGTTTGAACATATTCAGGTTCGAGCCGGGCTTGGAGAGAGTCCAACAACCCAAACAAGAAACAGAACTCTGGTTCTAACCATATTAATGGAAGATGTAGGCTTTAATATTGATTAAGGGTTTTTATGTCTCATCTTCTTTGCATGCAAATAACTATTATCTACATGGCATGGCATACATCTACATGTCACGACACGCATGACATAATGTTATGCATCTAATGCAATTACATGGCATACAATTATGTCATGTATATAATTTCCTTATATGTCATAACTATTTATGGAAATAAAATATGTTTAAGATTTGATTCTCTAAATCAAATCATAATTAAATTAGGAAACAAATTTCCAAATCTAATCACATATTTTATTCATGGAATTATTTGATTAAGAAAAATCTATTTAGGAAACCAATTTCCTAAATCATTAAAACTACTTATGGAAATAAAATATTTTAAGATTTGATTTCCCAAATCAAATCATGATTAAATTAGGAAACAAATTTCCAGAATCTAATCAAATATTTTATTTATGGAAAATATCAATTTCCATAAATACTTCCAACTTTCCAAAAGTGGAAGATTTCCATAAATACTTCTAGACTTTCCAAAATTGAAAAATTTCCATAAATACTTCTAAATTTCCAAAATTTAGAAAATTTCCAGAAATACATTATGACTATCGCAAAACCATTTTTACGATTATGTCGAAACACAACCTGGGCTCTGATACCACTGTTGGGTTTCCGGCACCGCGGCGTGTGTGTGTTCGATCATGTTTCGTAAACATGAGCACAGCGGAAGCAATTAAAAATAATAAATACTCCTATTTATTACAACACACACAACACACGCATGCATATTACAACAAGTGTAGACATAACCGTAAATTAAAATTTGCAATAAAAGAAAATTATCTACGTTATACCTTCCGTATGACGTGTAGCGGGAACGACATCAACCGGAACGATCCTCGTAAGAATCGTCTCTATCCGTATCCACGCCGAGCTCCTCGGGATGACTTCGCTAAGCCACGAGCTTCGTCTTCGTACGGGTTACTAGCCTCGTGTTGAAGACGACGTGATCGAGAGATGATCACAATCCGAATCCAAATTCGGATCCTAAAACGAGTTCTCAAAACTCGCTTCTCCGGAGAGGTATTCGTCAACCAATTGACGAATCCTTCGTCCTCCACCTCAGAGGATTACCGGAGATCGAATCCCCGGTAAGTTAGCCGCTGTCGGAGCTCTAACCGTCGTCCAAACGACGCTCCGACGAGAGGAGAAGAAGCTGTCCAGAAAACTGGACAGCTTGGTGGAGGATATAGGCGCCGGCCAACAAAGGAAAGAAAAGGCTCACCTTGATGCCAAACCTATAGGAGATCACCGGAGGGTCGCCGGAGTGTTCACCGGCTGAAGCTTGGTCGCCGGCAATGACTTGGACGGCAGCACAAAAGCTGGGCGGCGGCACTTTAGGGTTGGGCGCCGAAAACTCCAAGGAGGTGGGCGGCAACTATGTTGGGCGGCCAAAACTTAATTAGGGCTTTGGATTAGGGTTTAAGCCCTATTTTATAGAGAACTAATTCTCTTAATGGTTAATGGATCATATCCATAAAGCCCGTTAACCCGCTCCATTAAGATAAGTTAAAATAAACCAAACCATGATGGTTTATTTTAAGTTAAAACAAACCGAACCAACTTTTGGTTCATTCGTTTAAAATAAACCAAACCCTTTGGTTTATTCTCCTCCATTGGATTAGAACCAAACCATTTTGGTCCATCCATTATGTCTTCATAAGACACGGCCCATCCACGCTTCCATTACGACTGAAACAATTTCATGCTCGCTTTATGTTTGGTCCAACCAAACATAGTTTCTCTCGGTCTGAGAATCCCATTCTCAAGCTCGTTTTAAATCCTTTGGATTACACTCGTTGTGCGTGTGACCAAATAGGTTCTCGGTTTATGTTGGCCGTCTATAATTAACCATTAATTATAGAACGATCATGAGTGGCACCTAGTAGTACATCATGATCCCCAATTAATTGAAAAGATCAACGGTTGATCCAGAACTATTTCTGAAACCCTTCAGTAGCTCGAATGAATCGTGCCCCATTCCCTTCACTCATCTTATACCCACTTGGTTCAGGACATGGTCTATAGTGTCAGTCCCCACTAGGCTGACTACGTCACACCTAGCCCAAGTATCATTTCCTCGTCCTACGGATTCTCGTTACTCCACATGTATCGAAGAGTACCTTACTCTAAACATGTAATGCTTTGGCCAAAGACTTTAGTAACAATCCGACGAGAGGCCATGGGTATACATCTCCTCGCAAGGAGTGGTGAATCCTTTATAGGCTATTCAAACACCTTCGATCACTTCGACTTATACCCAATCATCCCGGGTCCACATCTCCTCAGAGATGTTTGCTTAAGATGTCAAAGCATGAGTCTCCATGATCAAGATGACTTGAATACCGCAAGTCAAAGGAACATCGCACTTAAGCCATAGTAAGAACTTCATTGACATATCTATATATGCAGAGAACCATATGAAGTCTTACGGCTGGTCACTCCAATGAACTAGTTACCATAACTAGCATCCACGATTAACTCCGGACATCACTATGTCTCCAGCCAGTGAGAATCAGCTGCTTGGATACACCAAGGAGTATACCTCGTGCTAGTCTCAACAGAATTGATGGTGTCCAAATCCATCAATTCATCGACTAGGGATAATTCCGATACATCACAATTACACATGTAGAGATACTCACTAGTTGTGATCCAATCACAAATTCTCTCATGCTGTGAATCGTATCGTGGACATTCAGTAAATGAGTTTAAGATCCAATCAAATACATTAAACATGTATACTCAAATAGTGAATCTTCATTTATCATATAAACGGTTCATACATAAGGCGATTGCCTTAGGACATCTCTCATATATTACTAACAATCAGTTCCTTGTAAAGTATAAGTAAAGGCTCACAACCGAGATGGTTTTGGACAAACCATTGGCATGGTTGTAGTGTGATTTGGTATTGGTTTGTCTTGACCATAGAATCACACTAGTACACTTTGTGACTACAAGACCGGTGCTCACGGAAGGGTTGTTTGATCACAACGCTCTCAAGACGAGGCTAGCACCCAAGGTACATTGGGAAGTTTATAGCAGCAATACGTAACTGAAGGCACAAATACTTAGTATTCATTTCTTTGATTTACCAATGAGCGAGATTTATAGAGTAAATTGATAGGCTCGGTAAGTTGGGAAATGATATTATTTATATGGTGTGTCGTTGATTATAGGAGGAAACTGTGTCCTATATATTAGGATGATGATGTCCCCTTGAGGAGCTCATAAGGTTCATCATGTAAACCCTGCAGGTGGACTTGGTCTGGCATGATGATAAGGTTGAGTGGTACTACTCATGGAGTTAGATATTGATTAATTAATTGTCAGTAAATTAATTAATCGATAGATATTCGAGATCTTAAACACGGGGAGAAAAATGTACAAATAATATATGGAGCCCATATTAATTTATGGGGGTTGGTGAGGTAGATCAATGATAATCCTCTAGTGGAATGGATTATCATTAATGGATCGGACTTTATGTGGGCTTGATCCATTGGGTGGCAAAGATCCAACTCCTCCTCATGGTCCCTATTGTAGCCTATTAAAACCTCATGGAGCCTAGATCCAATGATGGAAAATAAAACTCTAGATCCGACGGTGGAGATTAAATCTCTAGATCCGACGGTTGAGATTAAATCTCTAGATTCGACGGTTGAGATTAAATCCCTAGAACCGACGGTGGAGATTAAAAGGAGGCTTAAGCCAAGCTCTATAAAAAGGGGGTTTATGGCTTGGGAAGAAACTAATGGATAGGAGATTAGGGTTCTGCTTCGCTTAGCTTGGGCGACAAGAAACTCTAGGATGATTAGGGTTTAGGTTGGGCGGCTAGGGTTTGAGGTGTGGCTTGGGCGGCAACAATTGGAGAGCCTCTTTCTTCTTCCTAAGGTGTTGTCGGCGCCCATCTTACTCCCCTCTACCTTTGTCAGAGCTCAACCTATTCCTCTTCTTCTCCTTTGCCGGTGGAAACAAGAGCTAGAGGTTCTTCCCTTGGAGCTTTTGGCTGGCGCCTACACTTCTATCTTCATCTCTTTGGGCCGACAGCAAGCATCAAGCTTGGAGCTTGATGATTAGTCCTAGATAAGAGAAGAGTTTTGTTTCTATACTTCCTCTTGTTCGGAGCGAGCAAAGAAGGAAGATTGGTGATCTAGTAGGCTTCGACTTTTGGAAGATCGTCGCCCACACGACGTCCAAAAGGAGGAAGGACATACAATAGAAGATCAAGAGGTATAACAAGAGGTATAATCTTGTTTATTTTGATTAGTGTTCTTTTATATTATGTATGTGGTTGTTTACTTTATTATGTGGATAAATTAACTTGGATCCCGAATACAAACACAAAAGGTGACGATCCGTACATCGTCTATTCCGCGGCTATTCGTAGAATAGAGGTTGGTGGCTTGAACATCAAGTTTGTTCAAGTGACCACTCTAATCGAATAGCACGACGATGAAATGGTAGCTTGGGTGATCCCTCCTTGTCAAGGATAAATTTTTTTATCCGGGGACGTAGAAGGGATCGCCATGAAAAAGTGACCGAGTTGAAGTGGGAAGCGAAGTTTCCTACCTTCAAGTGGTATCAGAGCCACGATTTTCGATTTTGTGTGTTTAGGATTCGGTTACTTTTATGCACTTTTCATATATTATATGTTCCGGATAATAGTAGGATGTGCGTAGGTTAACTTTTTGGTTGCAGGCATAGGATCCAACTATTATGGCCATATGTGTGTATGTGATTGTATGTGTGTAATTGTATATTTTGTTGAATCCTCAGGGTTGACGAGGCTAGTATTTTATTTTTGTAATTAGATACGGCATGGTTTAGCCACTCTTTTGATTTTAGTTTACTTTCAATCTAGATATCATGTACACTTCCTCATGGAGTATAGGATCGATGGATGTAAATTAAAATAGTTTTTCTCGGCTCGGATCTCCGAATGGCTTGTACATGGTGTAGGGAGGAGCGAATGAGATGGCAATACGATGGGAGACATATTGAAGACAAAAGCCATAATAGTTGGAAAATATTTATTTTTTATATTTATTGCTTATTGTTTGATATGCATGTCGTAGGCTAGAAAATTCCTCAGTTTTAAAATACTAAGTGGGAGAGGGATATTTTTATAAATTACCACGACCTCCATTACGATTTGACATGTGATGCAAACAAACTTGTGCGTCGGCTCTGAGTGCCTTCCTCCCCATCGAATGAGTTTGTTTGTGGATCACAAGGTCAAATATGGTTGTAGGAAATTTTTAAGGAGCGTCTGTACTTCCCCATCGGAAGGCACATAACTCGAGATAATTACCTTGGTACCGAGTAATGGTGAACACTTAGATACAAATATAAGTATCCTCCCCATCAGAGTTACTGCTTGTATTTGTGGGGCCGAAGAGGATCCAACTATTAATTTTATTTGTCAAAAAGTTAGGTTGACAAGATAATAAAATTAATGGGTAAAACCTCCTCTTACAAATGTAGAATTCGTATACATCCACACTATCATGGCATACGATATTCTTGGTGTTTTGAGGTGTTGGTTGATTTTAAAATTTTATTGTTTGAGAAATCAATAATTTTTTGAAATCTAAAGTTTTGATCTATGTGATTCTTAGGTTTTTCAAAAATGTCTTTCATCCCACTTGTTATGATACTAAAGGAAAATAAATTTACTGTACCCAATTATGTTGATTGGAAAAGGAATTTAGATATTGTTTTAACTGCTGAGGAGTACAAGTATGTACTTTTCGAAGAGTATCCTCCTAAGTCAGAGAATGAGCTGGAAGTCCTTGAAGCTGAGATCGATGGGGAAACCCTGGTCGATATCATTCTCGAGTTTCTACCTAGGAGTTTTGAGCAGTTTCCCCTGAATTACAACATGAATAAAAGTTTGTATTCGTTGGCAGAGCTTCTGACAGAACTCCAGGTGGCAGAAGGGCTTGCTCAGGCGCAGGCCATGGTTGCTCAAAAGGTTTCTACTTCTAAGCCAAAAGGTAAGAAGAAGAAGAAACAAGCTGGGGCAAAGGTGGTAGGATGATCTCAGGGTCGAGTGAAGTCGAAAGGCAAGTGCTTCACTTGGAAGAAGGACTGTCCCAATCTGAATTTGAACAAAGGTATATCCTTTGGTCTAGTCATTGAAACTGTTGGTGCAGTAGGCACCTAAGTCGAACCTGAGTTTTGATTATAGCAAACGATACAAAGTTAAGCTTATATTGTTATCTCACGAGCTAAATCGAGTGTGCAGAAAAGCGTCAACGTTGGAGCTGAAGGCTAGCGACACCCAGAGGAAGCCGCGGTGGTCGAGCGACACTCAAGTGACTTCGGAGGGAGTCGAAGGAATTGAGTGGAAGGCCGAAAGTGAAAGCAACACAGTAAGTATCGAGGTAAGCTCGTGTGTGTGTGAGAGTAAGAGAGGTCGTATCCTCCTAACGGGGATGATCTTAAGCGTAGATCCGACCAAAGACATCCTATAGATAGTCTACGTCGAGATCGGATGGTCAGCGACCGTCAAAATAATGATTTTGTTAAGCTAACTTGTCATTTCAGCTAGCATCAGTCGACTGCCAGCTTGGAGGACTCGATTATGGATCCATCGATCGGTACATGCTGCGGTCGGCGTTCGGCCGATCTTGCCATCGGTCGGTGATGACCATCGGTCGTGATGATGGCCATCGATCGTGATAATCGATCGACCTCGAGTCAAGCCTTATTACCATTTTTCAAGGAGCCATGTGCCTAATTTCCATTGGTTGAAGGTCCTCTCGAAAAGGGGCTCAAGGGCTATAAAAGGAGGGACTCTCCTAGGGTTTCATCATAAATTTTAAGCTTCAAAAGCCTCCACAAAGCTACAACTCTCCGACAACGAAGTGCTTCCTCTCCGACGTCTAGGTTTAATTTATTTTTATTTTGTTACGTCGGTATAAGCTTTATATCAGTTTGTTTCTTTACTTTTTCGGTGCTTTTATCGTAACGAGGAGAGAGGGAGTGTCCCTCTACCTCAAGCTTTTGGTGTGTTCTTGTATCGATTAACTCCTACCTCTAACGATGAGGAGTTCTTTAGTGTTTTGCCCTCCGTACGTGGTCAAGGACCACTAGGGCCTTGGAGTAGTAGCCGAAGGCTACGAACCAAGTAAAAAACATTTGTCTCCTTTTATTTATTGCTTATCTTTCCACTGCAATTAATTGTCTACTCGGGTTTTAACGAACGAACGAAAAGAAAAAAAAAGGGTTTTATCGCTATTCACCCCCCCCCCCTCTAGCAATCCGCTCGATCCAACAATTGGTATCAGAGTCGGGGGTTGCTAAGATTTGGTGAAACCACCGATCTAGCTTTTTACAAATTTTTTTCCTTTTTAATTCTGTTTATTTCGAATTTATTTCATTTGGTTAGTTTTCCTCCCGCACTACTAATCCAAGATGCGAGTCTTGGTACATTTCGTGTGTTTTTATCGTTGCTAGGTTTTTCGTATTCATCTCCTTGTTTCTTTTGTTTTAATGGCCCATCTCAAGGGTTTTAGCACCATCTGACCTCCGTTTTACAACAGAGATGACTTCCGTTATTGGAAGGGTCGGATGGAATGCTTTCTTAAAACTCAAATCGAGTTGTGGATTTAATCCAAACGGGATTCACACTTCCGACTAATGAAGTGGGTGAATCCTTGGATTATGACCAATGGACCATTACGACAAAAAGACAAGTCGAAACTGATGCCAAGGCAACTCAAATACTCCAATGCGGCTTGTCCAAGGAAGAGCTTAATCACGTCGACCCCTTCATCAGCGCAAAGGACCTTTGACAAAGCTAGTAGAGCTACACGAAGGGACCGATGAAGCCAAGGTATGTAAGCGCGATCTTTTGTTTAATAAATTATATAATCTAAAAATGCAGGAACATGAATCGGCGACACAACTTCACGCCCGCGTTCAAGACATAGTCAATAATCTACACACGATAGGGCAAAAGGTCGAAAACCGCGACCTTATAAGGTATGTTCTTAACTCCTTCCCGAGGACTACCTTGTGGGCATCCATTGTCGATGCCTACAAGGTCTCCAAGGATCTTTTGAAGCTTAGGTTAGATGAATTATTTTCTGATTTTGAACTTCATGAACAATCTAACTCGGAACCCGAGAAGGGTATAGCACTTTTTGTAGGTTCAAGGAAGAAAACCGCAAGCAAGCAACCTCCGAAGGAAGAAGAGGATGAGTCTGATTCGGAGGTTGACTCGGAAATGGAGGCCGAACTAGTCAACCTAGTTCTAAAGATAGTCAAGGGCCGAAAATGAACCGTCACTCGAACCAACGAAGGTAAGCCTAAAAGTTTGAATATTAGATGTTACGAATGCAATAGGTTTGGACACATCAAGTCCGAATCCCCAAAACTCAAGAGCAAAGCTCCAAAACACAAAAAGGCACTCAATGCTACTTGGGAAGAAGCATCCGAGGAAAAAGATAATGATTATGTTCTCATGGATAAACTGGTGGAATCAAAGATGAAGTCGGAACCGGAACATGAATCGGAAACCGAAGACGAGTCGGACTGCGAAGCACTATTCAAGACAAGCCACGGATACGCATCCAGTTCAAAAGATACACTCAAGGTAAGTTGATCCCTCATTAGTACACTTTATAATGCAATTAAGTTTTTAACTAGAAAATTAGCTAAGTCTGAGTCCAAGGTCGAGACCCTGGTTGAGGAAGTTAAACTCCTCAAACACGAGGTCTCCCTAACCTCTTCGACTAGTCGAGTTCAAGAGGAGGGCTCAACTCGGGTTGAAAAACTCGAAGTTGAGAACTCACTCTTGAAGAGTCAAGTCGAAGATCTTAGGAACACGATGGAAAGGTTTACTTTGGGATCCAAAGGACTTGACCTCCTACTTGGATCGCAAAGGGTCGTGTACAACAAGGTCGGACTAGGGTTTAGCTCAAACACGACCAACAAGTCATATATGTCGATTGTAAGTCGACATAAAAAATGTGTCCAAGCATGGGTCCCTAATACCACCTTGATTTCAAACTTAGGATCGAACCAGTACTGGGTTCCCAAGGACCAAATCCACTATGTGGAGAGACCAAACCGATTCAATGGTCTAGGGGGAGCTAGTACGAAACTTGTTTGTATTTTAACTTAGAAAATTGCATGCTTAGGTTCTTTATTTAGTTTGATTTTTTTTTTTAGAATGGCTAGATAGGACTATAACTCATCAATACTTGATAACATAGTACCAAGATGCGGCGAGATGATAGTACGCTAGGAAAGCGGAGTCTCATGTATTCGAGCTAGATAAGGAGTATCTAGTTCAGTGCACTTGACTGAGCGGAACTAGCTGAAGCTACCTCGCCGTATCCTAGAATAGTTAGACCAGAAAGTGGTCTTAGGTGAGTCAAGTCTCTATTTTCTTGAAAATGGCTTTGTCTAAGGAAGTGGTCGTTGTTCCGATCAAAGAAGGCCTCTGTGCCTCACCACGACCTGGAAGCCATGATCTTGAAAAGGTGACTTGATGAGCCTAAGGTCAAATCCGAATCTAACGCAAGGTTGACAAGTGTTAAAGTCATTAAATTTAATTCAAGTAAAATTGGAAGTCATCTCACAAAAACATATAGGGTTAACATGTTTGATCATGTAGACATGGGTGAGATGATTTAGGTTAAGAATTTTCAACCAATCTTTAATAAATCCAATATCCGATCCAACTACCTTGCATGTAGGATCAATGGATGTCGGATAGTGGTTGCTCCTGACACATGACCGAGGATCAACTCAAGTTTTCGAAGCTTCGATTCAAACGACAAGGATCGGTAGCCTTCGGAAACAACGACAAGCTCAAAATCATCGGATCAGGTGATATTGAGCTCAACTCTAACTTTATTATTCAAAATGTCTTATTGGTAGAAATTTTCAATATAATTTACTTAGTGTAAGCCAATTGTGTGATAATAACTATAAGGTCATATTTCTAGAAAATGAATGTATAATTAATACAAATGAAACTTCTAAAACAATCCTTAAGGGAACTAGAAATAACAATATTTACACTATTAATTTAACTAACTCTTCAACCAAGTGTCTTATGACACGGCAAGAGGAATCATGGTTGTGGCACCGACGACTCGGTCACTCACACCCAAGACTCATCCACAAGATGAGTCAGAGTGACTTGGTCAGAGGTTTGCCTAACCTCAATAACTTGAACAAAAAAATATGTAATGTTTGTCAACAAGGTAAACAATCTAGGACACAACATCAACTAACTAATCAAGAATGAACCAAAAGTATTCTTGAGCTCCTATCTATTTGATTCACACAGAGCTAAGTCACTTAATGGGAGTAAATTCTACTTAGTCATAATTGATAACTATTCTAGATTTACTTGGATTAGGTTCATCAAACACAAAAGTGATACCCTAGATCAATTAATCAACCTATTTAAACTAATAGAAAATCAACAAAGCCTTAAAATCAAAAGACTTAGGACTGATCATGGTAGTGAATTCGAGAATCACAGGTTTACAGAATTCTGTAACCTAAATGGATACCACCATGAGTTCTCTTACCCTAGAACTCCACAAAAAAATGGCCTAGTAGAATGTAAGAATAGAACCCTACAAGAAGCCGCTAGGACAATCTTAAACGAGTATAACCTACCCAATAGGTTTTGGGCGAAAACCGTGAGTACGGCATGCTATGTCCAAAATAGGATCCTTATAGTAAAGAGGCACCTTAAGACCCCATACGAAATTTATTATGATAAAATACCTAACATCAAGTACTTTAGGGTATTTGGGTGTAAGGTACATATTCTAAACACTAAGGATCATCTAGGAAAATTTACATCCAAAACCTCGACCGGAATCTTTCTAGGATACTCGACTACAAGTAGAGCTTATAGAGTATATAACCATGACACCCTTAGAGTCGAGGAGACTATCAATGTAGTATTTGATGAAGGACACGAACCTACAAAACCCCCCGACAACCCCAATTAGTGAGCCGAGTCATACTAGACCTAACTCTGATCCGGAGATCAGGTCTAGTATTAATCCTAACCAAAGTCAACCAAGCCACTCTATCGACCAAGTGATAGATGACTCTAACCAAACTAGAACTCAAACGAGTCATCCTATTGATCAAGTTGTAGACTCAAACCCAAATCCAACTAGGACTCAAACGAATCATCCTATCGACCAAGTGATAGGTGATCCAAGTCTAGGAGTTCGAACTAGAGCCTCATACAGAAACCTTAGTCAAATCTCCTTGATTTCTAAAATTGAACCCAAAACTATTGACCAAGCTCTTCTTGATCCCGATTGGATTATTGCAATGCAAGAAGAGCTAGCTCAATTCACTAGGAACAAAGTATGGGAATTAGTACCACCACCTAAAGATAAAACAATCGTTGGAACAAGGTGGGTGTTTAGAAATAAACTTGATGATAAAGGTGAAGTAGTTAGAAATAAAGCTAGACTAGTCGCTAAAGGGTTTAGTCAAGTCGAAGGTTTAGATCACGACGAGACCTATGCCCCAGTAGCAAGATTAGAGTCCATTCCAATGCTATTAGCGTATGCTGCACATCGAGGATTTAAGTTGTTTCAAATGGATGAGAAATATGCATTCTTGAATGGATACATTAAAGAAGAGGTTTATGTTAGTCAACCCCCCGTTTTCGAAAGTTTAGATAAACCTGACCATGTCCTTAGGTTAAAGAAAGCCCTCTATGGACTTAAACAAGCTCCTCGAGCTTGGTACGAGAGACTTTCGGTGTATCTTAAGTCCAAAGGATTTAACCAAGGTGTAGTTGACCCAACCCTTTTCGTAAAAACCTTAGGTAAAGACATATTCATAGCCCAAATCTACGTAGATGATATTATTTTTAGAACCACCAACTCGATTCTACTAAATGAATTCATTTCACTTATGGAAAGTGAATTTGAAATGAATTTAGTAGGCGAGTTGAGTTTCTTCTTAGGTCTACAAATTAAACAAACTAAAGATAGAATATACCTACATCAACGCAAATATACTAGGGAATTAATTAAATACTTTGGAATGCAAGACGCTAAAATTATTAATCCCCCAATGGCAACTAATGTGAATATAGAAGAAGATTTAATCGGAAACTCAATTGATTTAAAATACTATAGGAGCGTAATAGGGAGTCTTCTTTACTTAACTGCAAGCCGACCTGATATCTTATTTGCAGTAAGTATGTGCGCAAGGTTTCAAACCTATGCCAAGGAGTCTCACCTAACTCTAGTCAAGCGTATCCTTAGATATCTAAAGGGCACACTTAATGTCGGTATTTGGTACCCTAGATCTACCGAGTTCGAACTAACCGGCTACTCCGATTCGGACTATGCTGGTAGTAAGCTCGATAGAAAGAGTACGAGTGGTTGTTGTCAACTTCTCGGCTCGAGTCTAGTAAGTTGGTGAAGTAGGAAGCAACACTGTGTTGCCTTATCTACCATCGAAGCCGAATACATCGCGATGGGTGAGTGTGTCACTCAGCTTCTTTGGATGAAGCACACTCTCCGCGACTTTAAGTTAGACTTTACAAATATTAAACTTCACATAGATAACATTAGTTCAATTAACCTTACTAAGAATCCTATATGTCACTCTAGGACCAAACATATAGAGGTCAAACACCATTTCATTCGAGAACATGTGGCCAACGGAGCCATACAACTCGAATACGTCGAATCGAAGTCCAACTTGGCAGACCTATTTACTAAACCCCTACCCGAAGCCAAATTTAGTCTATTAAGATGAAAATTGGGCATGTGCGTAGTAGAATAGGAACTTGCAAATTATATTTTCTTACTACTATTTCTTACTTTTCATGGAACTAGCATAGGACATACCTTAGATATCATGCACCTATAGATTTAAGGAGCCTAAACATCTCACAACACATAGGACTAATGTGTTTGTGTACTTAGCCACGTAGATGGGTGTGAGATGTTAGGACCTTACTCCTAGTTCCAGATGTAGAGCTAGTGCATCACCATGAACCACGGAGTATAATCATACATACTAACTGACTCTGACCAGGACTGGTTGATCTTTCATATCAATCGAGTCAATATGAGTCGAACATTTGATAAATGAGCTTATTTTTAGTATATTATTTTCAAAATAATATGGAGCATGCTTGGACTTTAAATTTAATACTTATTTTTTTGTTGTTTTCCACACACCCTCACTCTTTTCGATATATGGCAAAAGGGGGAGAAAAAGGCCAAAGTTAAGGGATCAAAAAAGTTAAGGGATCAATTTTTTTTTTTTATGACTTAACTTCATATTTATTCACATGGCCAAAGGTTAAGTAAATGTTTACTTAACTTTAAGTTAACTTGTTTTTGTTAACAAAAAGGAAGTAAAGGCCAAGTTAAGAGAATTCTTAACTTAAACTTATTTTCAACACTATGGCCAAACATTAATGTTTTACTTAAATAAGGGGAGAAAGGCCAAGGTTAAGAAATAAATTTTTTTATTTCTTAACTTAAAACTTATTTTAAACACTATGGCCAATATTAAGTAATTTCAGTTACTTAATTCTTTTTAAGTAGCAAACATCAAGGGGGAGAGTTAAAACTCTTTCTCAAGTACTCACCCTCGGTCAAGGGGGAGGATTCTTCAAGGGGAAGCACTTGAAAAGGAGTTTTTATATACTCCTGCTCATTCATGCATAACTCATACTCATTTTGCTTAATGCACTTAATTTATTTTACTTAACTTTGTGTTGGTTTTCCATAAATCAAAAAGGAGGAGATTGTTGGTGCAGTAGGCACTTAAGTCGAACCTGAGTTTTGATTATAGCAAACGATACAAAGTTAAGCTTATATTGTTATCTCACGAGCTAAATCGAGTGTGCAGAAAAGTGCCAACACTGGAGCTGAAGGCTAGTGACACCCGGAGGAAGCCGCGGTGGTCGGGCGACACTCGAGTGACTTTGGAGGGAGCCGAAGGAATCGAGTGGAAGGCCGGGAGCGAAAGCAACATAGTAAGTATCGAGGTAAGCTGGTGTGTGTGCGAGAGTAAGAGAGGTCGTATCCTCCTTACGAGGATGATCTTAAGCATAGATCCGACCAAAGACATCCTATAGATAGTCTAGGTCGAGATCGGATGGTCAGCGGCCGTCAAAATAATGCTTTTGTTAAGCTAACTTGTCATTTCAGTTAGTATCGATCATTGCCCGACTTGGAGGACTCATTGCCATCCATCGATGGGTATCTGCGGTCGGCATTCGGATCGATCGCCATCGATCGTGATGATGGCCATCAGTCGACTGATGGTCAAGGATCAGCCTCGAGGAGTCAAGCCTTATCATCATTTTTTAAAGAGCCATGTGCCTAATTTCCATTGGTTGAAGGTCCTCTCGAAAAGGGGCTCAAGGGCTATAAAAGGAGGGTCTCTCCTAGGGTTTCATCATCAATTTTAAGCTTCCAAAAGCCTCCACAAAGCTACAACTCTCCGACAACGAAGTGCTTCCCTCCGACGTCTAGGTTTAATTTGTTTTTATTTTGTTACATCGGTATAAGCATTATATCAGTTTGTTTCTTTACTTTTTCGGAGCTTTTATCGTAACGAGGAGAGAGGGAGTGTCCCTCTATCTCATGCTTTTGGTGTGTTCTTGTATCGATTAACTCCTACCTCTAACGAGGAGGAGTTCTTTAGTATTTTGCCCTCCGTACGTGTTCAAGAACCACTAGGGCCTTGGGGTCGTAGCCGAAGGCTACGAACCAAGTAAAAAACATTTGTCTTCTTTTATTTATCGCTTATCTTTCCGCTGTAATTAATTGTCTACTCAGGTTTTAATGAACGAACGAAAAGAAAAATAAGGTTTTATCGCTATTCACCCCCCCTCTAGCGATTCGCTCGATCCAACAAAAACATTTTTAGCGGTGTTATCTACCGGCACCTAGTGTGTAGATACAGGAGCCACTGATCATGTCTGCAATACTTTGCAAGGGTTCCAGGAAACCTGACGACTGGCTGAAGGGGAAATTACTGTATACTTGGGCGATGCCACAAAGGTGGCGGTTGTTACAGTGGGAGATGTTTATTTGTCTTTTGAGAGAAATAAAGTTTTGGTTCTTAAGAATTGCCTTTATGTACCTTTATTTAGAAAGAATTTGATTTCGGTTTCTAAATTGTTTATGGATGGATATTCTGTTGGGATGTATACTGAAAGCCTAGCTCTTTTGTATGAACATTTTTATTTTGAAATAAGAATCACATGATCATTGTTTGCACTTTATACTTATTATATGTGTGCATATTGTCTAATATTTTACATTGTAGATAACATGGTTCTTGGTGTGGAACAGAAGATCATGTTATCAGTCCCTTGTAGAATATAAGTAGATGCTCACAACCAAGATGGTTTTGAACAAACCATTGGCATGGTTGTAGTGTAGCTTGGTATTGTTTTGTCTTGAATATAGAGTTACACTAGTACACTTAGGTGTATTGAGCAGGACTGACATAGAGGTGATTCAATTTATTGCTGACTACATAATTGAATCGGACCTCGGATATTATGTTGTACATGCTCTTAATCCCGATATAATAACGGGCACATGTACTTAGTATTTATTTCTTTGATTTACCAACGGGTGAGATTTCTATGGATTAAATCAATATGCCCGGTAAGTTGGGAAATGATATTATTTACATGGTGTGCCATTGATTATAGGAGGAAACCGTGTCCTATATATTAGGTTGATGATGTCCCCTTGAGGAGCTCATAAGGTTCATCATGTAAACCCTGTAGGTTGACTTAGTCAACATGATGATAAGGTTGAGTGGTACTACTCGAGGAGTTAGATGTTAATTAATTGATGGTCAGTAAATCAATTAATTGATGGACATTCGATATCTTAAACACGGGGAGACGGATGTACAAATAATATATGGAGCCCATATTAATTTATGGGGGTTGGTGAGGTAATTCAATGATGATCCTCTAGTGGAATGGAATATCATTGATGGATCAAGTTTGTGTGGTTCCGATCCATCGGGTGGCCAAGATACAACTCCTCCTCATGGTCCCTATCGTAGCCTAATATAATCCTCATGAAGTCTAGATCCAATGATGGAAAACAAATCTCGAGAATCGACAGTTGAGATTAAATCTCTAAATCCGACGGTTGGGATGAAACCCTAGATCCGACGGTTGGGATGAAACCCTAGATCCGACGGTTGGGATGAAACCCTAGATCCGACGGTGGAGATTAAATCCCTAGATCCGATGGTGGAGATTAAAGGAGGCTTAAGCCTAACTCTATAAATAAGGCTCTAAGGCTTGGGCGGCAACAACTTAATGAGAGGATGTTGGTTTGGTTTTGGAGATTAGGGTTTTCCCAATCCTAAGGTGGGCGGCAAGAAACCCTAAGGGAGTTAGGGTTTTTCCTATCTTAAGGTGGGCGGCAAGAAATCCAAGGAAGCTAGGGTTTGGAAGATGGGAAGATGGAGTGGGCGGCAACTATAGGAGAGGATCTCTTTTTCTTCCTTAGGTGTTGCCGGCACCTATCTCTTTTCCCTCAACCTTGGTCGGAGCTCAACCTATTCCTCTTCTCCTCTTCTTTTCCTCTTGGCCGGTGGCACAAAGGAGCTAGGGATTGTTCCCTTGTTCGGTTCCTTGGTTGTTTCCATTTTGTTCTCTCTATTCTTGGGGTCGGCAGCATCAATCCTTTGTGGATTGGTGGTTGGCTCAAGCAAGAGGGGAAGGAGAGTTCTTCTTTCTTTGGATTGAAGGAGATCTAGGAAGCTTCAACTTGTGGAGGATCTTCGCCCACACGAAGTCTACAAGGAGGTTAGGACATACGATAGAAGATCGAGAGGTATAAAACTTTTACAAGTTTTATTATTGATCTTTGCATGTCCTTATTATTATGTTCCTTATCTTAGTATGTGTTGATTATACTAGTTTACATTTGTATGTATTTGTATAATCATGTACCCCGAAGATAAATACAAAAATCGGCGATCCGTCCGTCGTCTCTTCCGCGGCTAACTGACTAGAAGAGTTGATTGCTTGAACAACAAGTTTGTTCAAGTGATTGCTCGAGTCGTTAGCACGACGACGAATTGGTTGTGCTTAGGAAACTCATCCCATCTAGATTAGTTTTCATTAGTGAAAATTTTAATCCGGGGACATGGGAGCCGACGAGCCTCTGAAGCAATTTCCAACAAATGCTATCAGAGCCACGGTTTCCGATTTTGTGTGTTTTGGATTCGATTACTTTCACACACTTATCATATATTGTATATGTCGGATAATAGTAGGATGTGCGTAGGCTAACTTTTTGGTTGCAGGCATAAGATCCAACTATTATGGCGATATATGTGTGTATGTGATTGTTTGTGTGTGATTGTATATATATCATTTGAATCCTCGGGGTTGACGAGGCTAGATTAGTATTTAATTTTTGTAATTAAATACGGCATTGTTTAGCCGATCATTTTAGTTTACTTTCGATCTAGATAGTTTGTACACTCCTTCGTGGAGTATAGGATCGATGGATGTAAATTAAAATGATATATCTCAGCTCGGATCTCTTTGGTGACTTGCGCGCAGGAAAAGATGAAGCGGATGAGGTGGCGACACGACGGGACGCATATTGGAGAACAAAGCCATAATAGTTGGAAAAATTCTATTTTTTTTATATTTATTGTTGATTTGTTTTATATGCATGTTGTGTGTGCTTGAAAATTCCTCATTTTCAATTTACTAAGTGGGAGAGGGATATTTTAATTAATTCCCGCGACCTCCATTACAATTTGACGTGTGATGCAACAAACTTGCGTGTCGGCTCTGAGTGCCTTCCTCCCTGCAGATGGGTTTATTTGCGGATAACTAGGTCAAATAATGGTTATAGGAAATTATCTAGGAGCGTGTGTACTTCCACAGCGGTAAGGCACATAATCCGAAATAATTCCCTTAGTATCGTGTAATGGTTCACACTTAGATACAAATAAAAAGTATCCTCCCCATCGGAGTCACTGTTTTTATTTGTAGGGCCAAAGAGAAACCAACTATTAATTTTATTTGTCAAAAAGTAAGGTTGACAAGATAATAAAATTAATGGATAAAACCTCCTCTTACAAATGTAGAATTCATATACGTCCACACTATCGTGGCATGCGATATTCTCAGTGTTTTGAGGTGATGGTTGATTTAGAACAATGCCATAATAGTTGGGAAAATTCTGATTTTTTCCATATTTATTGCTGATTTGTTTTATATGCATGTTGTATGTGCTTGAAAATTCCTCATTTTCAATTTACTAAGTGGGAGAGGGATATTTTAATTAATTCCCGCGGCCTCCATTACAATTTGATGTGTGATGCAACAAACTTGCGTGTCGGCTCTGAGTGCCTTCCTCCCTGCGGATGGGTTTGTTTGCGGATCACTAGGTCAAATAATGGTTATAGGAAATTATCTAGGAGCGTGTGTACTTCCACAGCGGTAAGGCACATAATCCGAAATAATTCCCTTAGTATCGTGTAATGGTGCACACTTAGATGCAAATAAAAGTATCCTCCCCATCGGAGTCACTGCTTTTATTTGTAGGGCCAAAGAGGAACCAACTATTAATTTTATTTGTCAAAAAGTAAGGTTGACAAGATAATAAAATTAATGGGTAAAACCTCCTCTTGCAAATGTAGAATTCGTATACGTCCACACTAGCGTGGCATGCGATATTCTCGGTGTTTTGAGGTGTTGGTTGATTTCGGAATTTTATTGTTTTGAGGAATCAATAATATTTGAAATCTAATATTTTGATCATTGTGATTCTTAGGATTTTCAAAAATGACTTTCAGTCCACTTACTATGATACTAAAGGAAATAAACTTACTGTACCCAAATAATGTTGATTGGAAAAGAATCTACATATTGTCTTATCTGCTAAGGAGTACAAGTATGCACTCTTCGAAGAGTGTCCTCAAGCCATGGTTGCTCAAAAAGGTTTCTACTTCTAAGCCGAAAGGCAAGAAGAAGGAGAAACAAGGTGGAGCAAAGGTGGTGGGAGGATCTCAGGGAGGAGTGAAGAAGCCGAAAGGCAAGTACTTCACTTGCAAGCAGACTGGACATAAGAAGAAGGATTATCCCAATCCGAAGCAAGAACAAATGTATATCCTTTGGTCCAGTCGTTGAAACATGGTTAGAGGCATTATCTACCGGCACCTAGTGTGTAGATACGAGAGCCACTAATCATGTCTGCAATACTTTGCAGGGGTTCCAGGAAACCCGACGACTAGCTAAAGGGGAGATTACCATTTACTTGGGCAATGCCATGAAGGCGGCGGCTATTGCAGTGGGAGAAATTTTATTTATCTCTTAAGAAAAATAAAATTTTGATTCTGGAAAATTCCCTTTATGTACCTTTATTTAGAAAGAATTTAATTTCGATTTCTAAATTATTTATGGATGGATATTCTATTTCTTTTAATGACAGAGTTGTTATAAAAAGGAATAGGGAAAATATTTGTTCAGGTACATTGATAGGAAATTTGTAAATACTTTAACCAAAAACCTCCCACGATGCAAATTGAAGTTTATAACTCATCTTCTAATTCTAATAAGAGAAAAGAACCTTCGAAGATGAACCAAATATATCTTTGGCGTCTAAGGCTTGGTCATATTAACCTGAGTAGAATTCAAAGGTTGATAGCTGATGGACCTTTGGGTTCGTTAGTGGTGGAGGATATCCCAACCTGTGAATCTTGCTTGGAAGGTAAAATGACCGAGAGGCCTTTTTAGGCCAAGGGGTATAGAGCCAAAGATGTGTTAGGAATGGTTCATTCTGATTTGGGTGGTCCTATGACTATCCAGGCAAGAGGTAGTCTCGAATATTTTGTCTCTTTCATAGATGATTATTCAAGATATGGATTACACCACGATCTGATCGTGGTGGTAAGTACCTCTTGGGAGAGTTTAGGAACTGCTTATCAGAGGTTGGGATTCAATCCCAATTGTCTGCACCTGGCACACCCCAACAGAACGGTGTAGCAGAGCGAAGGAATAGGACTCTTATGGAGATGGTTAGATCGATGATGAGTTATTCTGACTTGCCAGATTCGTTCTGGGGATATGCTCTAGATACGACGGTGTACATTCTGAATTTGGTTTCATCTAAATCAGTGCCTTTTACTCCCACAGATTTGTGGACTGGGCAAAAGCCTAGTCTAAGACATTCGGATATGGGGAGTCCAGCACATGTGTTGAAGGCAGATGCTGGTAAGTTGGAACCTCGTATAGAAGTACGCATGTTCGTTGGCTATCCCAGGGGAACGAAGGGTGGATTGTTTGATAGTCCTAGAGATCAGAGGGTGATCGTTAACACGAACGCCAGATTTTTAGAGGAGGACTATGTGATGAACCACAAGCCCACGAATAGGATTGTTCTTGAGAAGTTAACAGGGGAAGTCCCGACTTCAGTACCACCTGTACAAGAGAATATACCACATGTCACTGCACCACGTGTCACAAAGGATACACAAGTGATACCTCGTCACAGTGGGAGGGTTGTGAGACAGCCTGATAGATTCATGTCCTTGGGAGAATCTTTCGATTTGGTCCCTGGCGAACATAAACCTGATCCCTGGACATATGATGAGGAAATCCAAGATATAGACGCAGCATCTTTGCAAAGTGCAATGAATACTGAGATTGAATCTATGGATTCAAATCAGGTCTGGGAGCTCTTATGCATAGCAGCTCATATGGATTATGAGGTGTGGCAAGAGGATGTCAAGACAGCTTTCCTTAATGGAAGTCTTGAGGAAAACATCCATATGTAGCAACCAGAGGGATTCATTGCTAAGGGCAAAGAGCATCTTGTATGTAAGCTTAATCGGTCTGTTTATGGATTGAAGAAAGCTTCGAGGTCTTGGAACATCCGCTTTGATGAGGTAAATCCAGACTTATGGATTTATTCAAAGTCTGGATGAGTCTTGTGTATACAAGAGATGTGATGGAAATGTAATGGTATTTCTTGTACTATACGTAGATAATATTTTGGTAGTTGGCAACAATATCAGAGTGTTATCAGACGAAAGGGTATGGTTGTCTAAATAGTTTGATATGAAGGACTTGGGAGAAGTGGGACACATCCTTGGGATCAAGGTTAGTGTGCTAATCCCAAGCTTCATACATAGACACGATAATGGATCATTTTAGCATGCAAAACTCCAAGAAAGGTTTTCTACCTTTCAGGCATGGAGTTCCTCTATCTAAGGAGATGTGTCCTAGATCATCTGAGGAGATAGAGGAGATGAAAGTGGTTCCTTATGCTTTGGCAGTAGGAAGCCTCATGTATACGATGCTATGTACGAGACCCGATATCTGCTATGCCGTGGGCATGGTCAACAGATATCAGAGTAATCCAGGACAGGGACATTGAACTGCAGTAAAGCATATATTGTAGTGTCTGAGAAGGACTAGGGATTATATGCTAGTTTACCGAGCAGACTAATTACTCCCTGTGGGTTACACGGATTCAGATTTCCAATCTGATAGGGATAACAGTAAGTCTATCTCGGGGTTTTGTATTTACTTTGGGAGGTGGAGCCATTGTATGGAGGAGTGTCCAGCAGAAATGCGTGGCGGACTCCACCATGGAAGCTGAGTATGTGGCAGCCTATGAGGCGGCCAAAGAAGCTGGGTGGCTCAGGAACTTTCTGATGGACTTGGATGTGATTCCTGGTTTTCCCAGAAATATCATAATTTATTGTGATAAGAATGGTGCAGTTGCAAACTCGAAGGAACCACGAGCCCATAAGGTAAGTAAATGCATAGAGCGCAAGTACCACCTGATACGAGAAATCGTATAGGAGGTAGAAGTTGTTGTTGCCTAGATTGCATCAGAGGATGACCTGGTAGACCCCTTTCACTAAGGCCCTTCTAGCGAGAGCTTTGATAGGCATGTGGAGGGAAAGGGAATCAGATGTATGGCAGTGTGATGACAGCATAGTCTTTTAGTATAAGTGGGAGATTGTTGGGATGTATACTGAAAGCCTAGCTCTTTTGTATGAACTTTTTTATTTTGAAATAAGAATCACATGATCATTGTTTGCACTTTATACTTATTATATGTGTGCATATTGTCTAATATTTTACATTGTAGATAACATGGTGCTTGGTGTGGCACAGAAGATCATGTTATCAGTCCCTTGTAGAATATAAGTAGAGGCTCACAACCAAGATGGTTTTGGACAAACCATTGGCATGGTTGTAGTGTAGCTTGGTATTGTTTTGTCTTGAACAGAGTTACACTAGTACACTTAGGTGTATTGAGCAGGACCGACATAGAGGTGATTCAATTTATTACTGACTACATAATTGAATCGGACCTCGGATATTATGTTGTACATGCTCTTAATCCCGATATAATAACGGGCACATGTACTTAGTATTTATTTCTTTGATTTACCAACGGGTGAGATTTCTATGGATTAAATCAATATGCCCGGTAAGTTGGGAAATGATATTATTTACATGGTGTGCCATTGATTATAGGAGGAAACTGTGTCCTATATATTAGGTTGATGATGTCCCCTTGAGGAGCTCATAAGGTTCATCATGTAAACCCTGCAGGTTAACTTAGTCAACATGATGATAAGGTTGAGTGGTACTACTCGAGGAGTTAGATGTTAATTAATTGATGGTCAGTAAATCAATTAATTGATGGACATTCGAAATCTTAAACACCGGGAGACGGATGTACAAATAATATATGGAGCCCATATTAATTTATGGGGGTTGGTGAGGTAATTCAATGATGATCCTCTAGTGGAATGGAACATCATTAATGGATCAAGTTTGTGTGGTTCCAATCCATCGGGTGGCCAAGATCCAACTCCTCCTCATGGTCCCTATCGTAGCCTAATATAATCCTCATGAAGTCTAGATCCAATGATGGAAAATAAATCTCTAGAACCGACGGATGAGATTAAATCTCTAAATCCGATGGTTGGGATGAAACCCTAGATCCGACGGTTGGGATGAAATCCTAGATCCGACGGTTGGGATGAAACCCTAGATCTGATGGTTGGGATGAAACCCTAGATCCGACGGTTGGGATGAAACCCTAGATCCGACGGTGGAGATTAAATCCCTAGATCTGACGGTGGAGATTAAAGGAGGCTTAAGCCTAACTCTATAAATAAGGCTCTAAGGCTTGGGCGACAACAACTTAATGAGAGGATGTTGGTTTGGTTTTGGAGATTAGGGTTTTGCCAATCCTAAGGTGGGCGGTAAGAAACCCTAAGGGAGTTAGGGTTTTGCCTATCTTAAGGTGGGCGGCAAGAAATCCAAGGAAGCTAGGGTTTGCTTGGGCGGCTAGGGTTTGGAAGATGGGAAGATGGAGTGGGCGGCAACTATAGGAAAGGATCTCTTCTTCTTCCTTAGGTGTTGCCGACACCTATCTCTTTTCCCTCAACCTTGGTCGGAGCTCAACCTATTCCTCTTCTCCTCTTCTTTTCCTCTTGGCCGACGACACAAAAGAGCTAGGGATTGTTCCCTTGTTCGGTTCCTTGGTTGTTTCCATTTTGTTCTCTCTATTCTTGGGGCCGGCGGCATCAATCCTTTGTGGATTGGTGGTTGGCTCAAGCAAGAAGGGAAGGAGAGTTCTTCTTTCTTTGGATTGAAGGAGATCTAGGAAGCTTCAACTTGTGGAGGATCTTCGCCCACACGAAGTCTACAAGGAGGTTAGGACATATGATAGAAGATCGAGAGTTATAAAACTTTTACAAGTTTTATTATTGATCTTTGCATGTCCTTATTATTATGTTCCTTATCTTAGTATGTGTTGATTATACTAGTTTACATTTGTATGTATTTGTATAATCATGGACCCCGAAGATAAACACAAAAACCGGCGATCCGTCCGCCGTCTCTTCCGCGGCTAACCGACTAGAAGAGTTAATTACTTGAACAACAAGTTTGTTCAAGTGATTGCTCGAGTCGTTAGCACGACGATGGATTGGTTGTGCTTAGGAAACTCATCCCATCCGGATTAGTTTTCATTAGTGAAAATTTTAATCCGGGGACATGGGAGCCGACGAGCCTCTTAAGCAATTCCCAACATATTCTATTTCTTTTAATGATAGAGTTGTTATAAAAAGGAATAGGGAGATTATCTGTTCTGGTGCATTGATAGGAAATTTGTATACACTCGAACCAAACGCTCCAATGATGCAAATAGAAGTTAATAACTCATCTTCTAATTCCAATAAGAGAAAAGAACATTTGAAGATGAACCAAACATATTTTTGGCATCTTAGGCTTGGTCATATTAACCAAAGCAGAATTCAAAGGTTAATAGCTGATGGCTCTTTGGGTTCATTAGTGGTGGAAGATTTCCCAACCTGCGAATCTTGCTTGGAGGGTAAAATGACCAAGAGGCCTTTAAGGCCAAGGGGTATAGAGGCAAAGATGTGTTGGAATTGGTTCATTTTGATTTGTGTGGTCCTATGTCTATCCAGGCTAGAGGTGGTTTTAAGTATTTCGTCTCTTTTATAGACGATTATTCAAGATATAGATACATTAACTTGATGTGCCGCAAGTCTGAATGCTTTGACAAGTTCAAAGAAATTCAAGGCTGATGCGGAGAAATGTCAAGGTAAAAGTATCAAGACACTACGATCAGATCGTGGTGGTGAGTAGCTCTTGGGAGAGTTTAGGAATTACTTATCAGAGGCTGGGATTCAATCCCAATTGTCTGCACCTGGCACACCCCAGCAGAATGGTGTAGCGGAGCGAAGGAATAGGACTCTTATGGAGATGGTTAGATCGATGATGAGTTATTCTGAGTTGCCAGATTTGTTCTGGAGATATGCTCTAGATACGGTAGTGTATATTTTGAACTTGGTACCATCTAAATCAGTGTCTTCTACTCCCACAGAATTGTGGACTGGGCGAAAGCCTAGTCTAAGACATATTCGGATATGGGGGAGTTCAGCACATGTGCTGAAGGCAGATACTGGTAAGTTGGAACCTTGTACAGAAGTGCGCATGTTCGTTGGCTATCCTAGAGGAACGAAAGGAGGTTTGTTTTATAGTCCTAGAGATCAGAGGGTGATCGTAAGCATGAATGCCAGATTTCTAGAGGAAGACTGTGTGATGAACCACAAACCCAAGAGTAAGATTGTTCTGGAGGAATTGAAAGGGGAAGTCACTTCTTCAGTACCACCGATACAAGAGGATATACCACAAGTCACTGCACCGCGTGTCACATAGGACACACAGGTGATACCTTATCGTAGTGGGAGGGTTGTTAGACAGCCTGATAGATTCATGTTCTTGGGAGAATCTTCTGATTTGGTCCCTGGAGAACGTGAACCTAATCCCTGGACATATGATGAGGCAATCCAAGATAAAGATGTAGTATCTTGGCAAAGTGCAATAATGCTGAGATTGAATCTATGGATTCAAATCCGGTTTGGGAGCTAGTAGAACCACCCGATGGTGTAAAAACCATTGGATGCAAGTCGATCTACAAAAGAAAGAGAGGAATAGATGGGAAGGTTGAGACCTTCAAAGAAAGGCTTGTTATGAAAGGGTATACTCAGAAAGAGGGTACCGATTATGAGGAGACTTTTTCATCGGTAGCCATGCTTAAGTCTATCCAGATTCTCTTATGCATTGCTACTCATATGGATTTTGAGGTATGGAAGATGGTTGTCAAGACAACTTTCCTTAATTGAAGTCTTGAGGAAAATATCTACATGAAGCAACCAGAGGGATTCATTGCAAAGGGCAAAGAGCATCTTGTGTGTAAGCTTAATCGGTCCATTTATGGATTGAAGCAAGCTTCGAGGTCTTCGAACATCCGCTTTGATGAGGTAATCCAGTCTTATGGATTTATTCAAAGTCCGGATGAGTCTTGTGTATACAAGAGATGTGACAGAAATGTAGTGGTATTTCTTGTACTATATGTAGATAATATTTTGTTAATTGGCAACAATGTTAAGGTGTTATCGGACGTAAGGGTATGGTTGTCCAAATAGTTTGATATAAAGGACTTGGGAGAATTGGAACACATCCTTGGGATCAAGGTTATAAGGGATCGCAAGAAAAGGATGTTGTGTTTATCTCAAGCTTCACACATAAACACCATTATGGATCATTTTACATGCAAAACTCCAAGAAAGGTTTTCTACCTTTCAGGCATGGAGTTCCTTTGTCTAAGGAGATGTGGTCTAGAACATCTGAGGAGATAGAGGAGATGAAGGCGGTTCCTTATGCTTCGGCAGTAGGAAGCCTCATGTATGCAATGCTATGTATGAGACCAGATATCTGCTTTGCCATGGGCATGGTTAGTAGATATCAGAGTAATCTAGGATAGAGACATTGGACTGCGGTAAAGCATATATTGAAGTACCTGAGAAGGACTAGGGATTATATGCTAGTTTACCAGGCAGACCAGTTACTCCCTGTGGGTTACACAGATTTCGACTTCCAATCAGATAGGGATAAAAGTAAGTCTACCTCAGGTTTTGTGTTTACTTTGGAAGGTGGAGTCATTGTATGAAAGAGTATCAAGCAGAAATGCGTGGCGGACTCCGCCATGGAAGCTGAGTATGTGCCAGCCTCACAGGCGGCGAAAGAAGTTGTATGGCTCAGGAACTTCTTGATGGACTTGGATGTGATTCTGGGTTTGCCCAAAACTATCACAATTTATTGTGATAACAGTGGTGCAGTTGCAAACTAGAAGGAACCACGAGTCCATAAGGCAAGTAAATACATAGAGTGCAAGTACCACCTTATACGAGAAATCGTAAAGGAGGTAAAAGGTGTTGTCGCCTAGATTGCATCAAAGGATACCCTAGTAGATACTTTCACTAAGGCCTTTCTGGCGAGAGCTTTTGATAGGCATGTGGAGGGAATGGGAATCAGATGTATGGCAGTATAAGGACAGCGTAGTCTTTTAGTATAAGTGGGAGATTATTGGGATGTATACTGAAAAGTCTATCTTTTGTATGAACATCTTTATTTTTGAAATAAGAATCACATGATCATTGTTTGCATATTTATGATTATACATATTGTCTAATACATTACATTGTAGATAACATGGTGTGTAGTGTCACACGGGAGATCATGTTATCAGTTCCTTGTAAAGTATAAGTAAAGGCTCACAACCGAGATGACTTTGGACAAACCATTGGCATGGTTGTAGTGTGATTTGGTATTGGTTTGTCTTGACCATAGAATCACACTAGTACACTTTGTGTGTATTGAGCAGAACTGACATAGAGGTGATTCGATTTATTGCTGACTACAAAATCGAATCGGACCTCAGATATTATGTTGTACATGCTCTTAATCTCGATATAATAACCGACACATATACTTAGTATTCATTTCTTTGATTTACCAATGGGCGAGATTTATAGAGTAAATCGATAGGCTCGGTAAGTTGGGAAATGGTATTATTTATATGGTGTGTCGTTGATTATAGAAGGAAACTGTGTCCTATATATTAGGATGATGATGTCCCCTTGAGGAGCTCATAAGGTTCATCATGTAAACCCTGCAGGTGGACTTGGTCCAGCATGATGATAAGCTTGAGTGGTACTACTCATGGAGTTAGATGTTGATTAATTAATTGTCAGTAAATTAATTAATCGACGGACATTCGAGATCTTAAACACGGGGAGAAAAATATACAAATAATATATGGAGACCATATTAATTTATGGGGGTTGGTGAGGTAGATCAATGATAATCCGCTAGTGGAATGGATTATCATTAATGGATCGAACTTTATGTGGTTTCATCCATTGCGTGGCCAACATCCAACTTCTCCTCATGTTCCCTATTGTAGCCTATTAAAACCTCATGGAGCCTAGATCCGATAATGGAAAATAAAACTCTAGATCCGACGGTGGAGATTAAATCTCTAGATTCGACGGTTGAGATTAAATCTCTAGATCCAACGGTTGAGATTAAATTCCTAGAATCGACGGTGGAGATTAAAAGGAGGCTTAAGCCTAGTGTTAGTAATATATGAGAGATGTCCTAAGGCAATCGCCTTATGTATGAACCATTTATATGATAAATGAAGATTCACTATTTGAGTATACATGTTTTATGTATTTGATTGGATCTTAAACTCATTTACTGAATGTCCACGATACGATTCACAGCATGAGAGAATTTGTGATTGGATCACAACTAGTGAGTATCTCTACATGTGTAATTGTGATTTATCGAAATTTTCCCTAGTCGATGAATTGATGGATTTGGACACCATCAATTCTGTTGAGACTAGCACGAGGTATACTCCTTGGTGTATCCAAGCAGCTGATTCTCACTGGCTGGAGACATAGTGATGTCCAGAGTTAATCGTGGATGCTAGTTATGGTAACTAGTTCATTGGAGTGACCAGCCGTAAGACTTCATATGGTTCTCTGCATATATAGATATGTCAATGAAGTTCTTACTGTGGCTTAAGTGCGATGTTCCTTTGACTTGCGGTATTCAAGTCATCTTGATCATGGAGACTTATGCTTTGACATCTTAAGCAAATATCTCTAAGGAGATGTGGACCCGGGATGATTGGGTATAAGTCGAAGTGATCGAAGGTGTTTGAATAGACTATAAAGGATTCACCACTCCTTGCGAGGAGATGTATACCCATGGCCTCTCGTCGGATTGTTACTAAAGTCTTTGGCCAAAGCATTACATGTTTAGAGTAAGGTACTCTTCGATACATGTGGAGTAACTAGAATCCGTAGGACGAGGAAATGATACTTGGGCTAGGTGTGACGTAGTCAGCCTAGTGGGGACTGACACAATAGACCATGTCCTGAACTAAGTGGGTATAAGATGAGTGAAGGGAATGGGGCACGATTCATTCGAGCTACTGAAGGGTTTCAGAAATAGTTCTGGATCAACCGTTGATCTTTTCAATTAATTGGGGATCATGATGTACTACTAGGTGCCACTCATGATCGTTCTATAATTAATGGTTAATTATAGACGGCCAACATAAACCGAGAACCTATTTGGTCACACGCACAACGAGTGTAATCCAAAGGATTTAAAACGAGCTTGAGAATGGGATTCTCAGACCGAGAGAAACTATGTTTGGTTGGACCAAACATAAAGCGAGCATGAAATTGTTTCAGTCACAATGGAAGCGTGGATGGGCCGTGTCTTATGAAGACATAATGGATGGACCAAAATGGTTTGGTTCTAATCCAATGGATGAGAATAAACCAAAGGGTTTGGTTTATTTTAAACGAATGAACCAAAAGTTGGTTCGGTTCGTTTTAACTTAAAATAAACCATCATGGTTTGGTTTATTTTAACTTATCTTAATGGAGCGGGTTAACGGGCTTTATGGATATGATCCATTAACCATTAAGAGAATTAGTTCTCTATAAAATAGGGCTTAAACCCTAACCCTAAATCTAATCAAGTTTTGGCCGCCCAAACCCCCTCCCTCTCCTATTCGGCGCCAACACCTAAAGCTGCCGCCGCCCAGCTTGTGTGCAGCCGTCCAAGTCTTTGCCGGCGTCCAAGCTTCAGCCGGAGAACCTCCGGCGACCCTCCGGCGATCTCCTTTGGGTTCGGTGATAAGGTGAGCTTCCATCTTTCCTTAGCCGGCCTCTATTCCTCCACCAAAAGCTGTCCAGTTTTTCTGGACAGCTTGTTTCTTTGTTGTCGGAGCGTCGTTTGGACGACGGTTAGTGCTCCGACAGCGGCTAACTTACCGGGGATTTGATCTCCGGTAATCCTCTGAGGTGGGGAACGAAGGATTCGTCAAACGGTTGACGAATACCTCTCCGGAGAAGCGAGTTTTGAGAACTCGTTTTAGGATCCGAATTTGGATTCGGATCGTGATCATCTCTCGATCACGTCGTCTTCAACACGAGGCTAGTAACCTGTACGAAGACGAAGCTCGTGACTTAGCGAAGTCATCCCGAGGAGCTCGGCGTGGATACGGATAGAGACGATTCTTACGAGGATCGTTCCGGTTGATGCCGTTCCCGCTACACGTCATACGAAAGGTACAACGTAGATAAATTTCCTTTTATTGCAAATTTAAATTTACGGTTATGTCTACACTTATTGTAATATGCATGCGTGTGTTGTGTGTGTTGTAATAAATAGGAGTATTTATTATTTTTATTGCTTCCGCTGTGTTCATGTTTACGAAACATGATCGAACACACACACGCCGCGGTGCCGAAAATCCAACAGTGGTATCAGAGCCCAAGTTGTGTTTCGACATAATCGTAAAATGGTTTTGCGATAGTCATAATGTATTTCTGGAAATTTTCTAATTTTGGAAATTTAGAAGTATTTATGGAAAATTTTCAATTTTGGAAAGTCTAGAAGTATTTATGGAAATCTTCCACTTTTGGAAAGTTGGAAGTATTTATGAAAATTGATATTTTCCATAAATAAAATATTTAATTAGATTCTGGAAATTTATTTCCTAATTTAATCATGATTTGATTTGGGAAATCAAATCTTAAAATATTTTATTTCCATAAGTAGTTTTAATGATTTAGGAAATTGGTTTCCTAAATAGATTTTCCTTAATCAAATAATTCCATGAATAAAATATGTGATTAGATTTGGAAATTTGTTTCCTAATTTAATTATGATTTGATTTGGAGAATCAAATCTTAAAGATATTTTATTTCCATAAATAGTTATGACATATAAGGAAATATATACATGACATAATTGTATGCCATGTAATTGCATTAGATGCATAACATTATGCCATGCATGTCATGACATGTAGATGTATGCCATGTATGCCATGCCATGTAGATAATAGTTATTTGCATGCAAAGAGGATGAGACATAAAAACCCTTAAACAATATTAAAGCCTACACCTTCCATTAATATGGTTAGAACCAGAGTTCCGTTTCTTGTTTGGGTTGTTGGACTCTCTCCAAGCCCGGCTCGAACCCGAATATGTTCAAACCATGGAATAATTTAATACTAATATGGTAAGAGTCAGAGGTCAATCGTTAGCTTTGGTTGTTGGACTCTCTCCAAGCTGGGCTAATTGGTTGAATGCGCTCTAACCATATTAAAACTATGTCCCGATTAATGGGTTGGCTTTAACCTGGAGCATCGGCTTGTTGGACTCTCTCCAAGGTCGATGTAAAGGGAGGTGAAGTTGGGTGCTATGCATATGATGCATACTTGTTAATGTGTTAACAACCCGATGTATGTGTGAACATTCAATTAGTTAATAGCACATTGTGATAGTTGCATATACGTGATATGCAATCGGTATAGTTGATACCTACCGTCGTAGGTATGAATGGCTTGTTGGACTCTCTCCAAGGTTGTTCATAACTATGATGGATATCAGCCCATTCGGAGATGGACCTACGATCTCCCGAAGTGATTTTGGGGTTTTTGAAATTAGAAAAATGAATGGGATTTAT
Organism: Wurfbainia villosa; assembly: GCA_025175895.1. Taxonomy (NCBI): domain Eukaryota; kingdom Viridiplantae; phylum Streptophyta; class Magnoliopsida; order Zingiberales; family Zingiberaceae; genus Wurfbainia; species Wurfbainia villosa. Next base: position 13,675,057 of record CM045996.1, on the reverse strand, counting down.
AAATGTATATTGATGCATTTTTAAAAATCATTTTCTCATATATGCTCGTTTTGTATTTCTAAGATTGATCATGATGTCTTTGAATTTGCGTTCCATTTTGGATTCGAATAAATTGACTGGGCCGAGCTTCATGGACTGGCTTAGAAGCTTGAGAATTGTTCTCAAGGTTGAAAAGCTTGCAAATGTCCTCGAAGCGCCTCTTCCCGCCCGTCCTAGTGACGATGCAACTCTGGACCAATTGTTGGCCTATCAGAAACATGTGAGTGATTCTGAACAAATGAGTTGCATCATGCTAGCCACGATGGAACCCAAGCTACGAAAGCAGCATGAGCATATGGATGCTCATATCGTAGTCCTTCATCTTTGTGAGTTGGTTGATGAGCAAGTGAGATTTGAAAGGTTCGAAGTCTCAAAGCTCCTCTTCACCTCTGAGATGCTAGAAGGTTCATCTGTGGTACTGCTCAATATGCTGAAGACTGTGGAGTCTTCTGAGAAGCATCGCTAGGATCTCATGTTAGTTGATTCCTCAAGAAAGATTCTAAGAGAAGTCAAAGCAAAAGGGAAAGAAGAGAAGGGCTAAGAAGGTAGAACTAGCACAAAAGGAAACTTGCCATCATTATGGCAAGGAGAGTCATTTGCGAAGAAAGTGCAAGATTTATCTTGAGTCCGTGAAGAAGGATAAGGCATCGGATGCCCCATCTTCTTCAGAAATCTTCTTTATTGATTGTCATTCTATTTCCTCAGACACTTGGGTATTTGATACTGGGTGTGGCTCACATATATGTAATGACATACATGGGCTAAGGAATAGAAGAAGACTCATCAAGGGAGAGTCAAATTTACGTGTTGGGAATGGAGCAACGGTTGCTGCACTCGCCATCGGAACGTATTTGTTGGAACTCCCTGTAAGACTTGTCTTAGAACTGGACAATTGCTTTTATGTTCCTTCGTTGATAAAGAACATCATTTCTATTTCTTGTTTAAATAGAAATGGGTACCATTTGACTTTTAGTAACAATTGTTGTTACATAACTTTGAATGGAGTTCTTTAAGGGACTAGAACTTTAAGCAATGGTGTTTATACGTTGGACGTATCCAGTGATATTTTCAATATCGAAGCGAGCAACAAGCGTGCTCGAAAGGATAATCAAATAGACTCCTATATGTGGCATTGTTGTCTTGGCCATATAAGCAAGAAACGCATGTCCGAATTACACCGATGTGGAATTCTGGAATCGTTTGAATTGGATTCATACGATACATGCGAATCATGCTTAAAAGGCAAGATGACTAAGTTACCTTTTACTGGAAAAGGTGAACGAGTGGGAGAGTTACTAGGTCTAATACATACTGATTTATGTGGACCTATGTCAACTCAAGCATTAGGAGGCTATAGCTACTTCATTACCTTCACCGATGATCACTCACGGTTTGGGTATGTGTTCTTGATGAAGCACAAGTCTGAAGCCTTTGAAAGGTTCAAAGAATTCAGAAATGAAGTAGAGAAACAACATGACAAGAGTATTAAAATACTTCGATCGGATCGAGGTGGTGAATAATTAAGTCAAGAGTTTCTTGATTATCTAAGAGACAATGGCATATTGTCTCAATGGACTCCGCCCTATACACCACAGCATAATGGTGTATCTGAGAGGCGTAACCGGACCTTGTTGGACATGGTCAGGTCAATGATGAATCATGCGACTCTTCCCAAGTCCTTTTGGGGTTATGCACTTCAGACAGCTGTTTACTTGTTAAACAGAATGTCTACCAAGGTAGTCTCAACTACTCCATATGAGATATGGAATGGTAAGAAACCTCATGTATCTTACTTGAAGATATGGGGTTGTCCTGCTTATGTGAAGCGGACTGTATCAGACAAACTGGATGCTAAGTCTGATAAATGTCTATTTATTGGATACCCTAAGGAAACAAGGGGTTACCAATTCTATCATCCTGTGGAACAAAAGGTGTTTGTTTTAAGGCATGCTGTGTTTCTAGAGAAAGAGTTTTTCTTGCAAAAAAAAACAGTGGGAGTGTCGTCGAGCTTGAGGAGGCTCGAGAGACTCAAATAGACATTGATGAGATACCTGGTGAAGCACAACAGCCGACAACTCATAGTGATGAGCAATCGGCTGGACCTATTGTAACACCACATCTTCGTAGATCTGGTAGAACACGCAATATTCCTGAGAAATATGGATTTCTCGTAAGTGAATCGAACGACGTGTTACTCATTAATGATGAGGAGCCTACCAGTTATGAAGAAGTGTTGACAAGTTCAAAAAGGGATAAGTGGCTTCGTGCCATGAAGTCGGAAATGGATTCCATGTATGAAAACCAAGTTTGGAACTTAGTTGACCCACCTGAAGGCATAAAGCCTATAGGGTGCAAGTGGGTTTTCAAGAAGAAAACCGACATGGATGGTAATGTGATTATCTATAAGGCTAGATTGGTGGCGAAAGGATATCGTCAAAAACAAGGTGTTGATTATGACGAAACCTATTCGCCTGAAGCTATGCTTAAATCCATTCGGATGCTCCTGGCCATAGCGGCTCATTATGATTATGAGATATGGCAGATGGATGTGAAAACAGCTTTCCTTAATGGAAACCTGCTCGAGGACGTGTATATGATACAGCCTGAGGGTTTCACATCGGTTGATAAAACCAAGGTATGCAAATTGCGACGGTCCATTTATGGATTGAAGCAAGCATCCAGGAGCTGGAATATCCGTTTTGATGAGACGATCAAAAGGTTTGATTTCTCATAAAATCCAGACGAACCTTGTGTGTACAAGAAGGTTAGTGGGAGTGCAGTCGTATTCCTAGTATTGTATGTCGATGACATACTACTTATAGGAAACGATGTTTCAATATTACAGTCAGTGAAGGTTTGGTTATCCAAGACATTCTCCATGAAAGACCTAGGAGAAGCAACCTACATCCTCGGGATTAAGATCTATAGAGATAGATCGAAATGGTTGCTTGGTCTTTCGCAGTCTACATATATAGACCGAGTGCTAAAGAGGTTTAGCATGCCGGAATCCAAGAAAGGTTTCCTACCCATCAGGCATGGGGTACACCTTTCGAAGTCTATGTGTCCGCGCACAGAAGACGAGAGGATTTGCATGAGTAAGATTCCCTATGCATCCGCAATAGGATCTATCATGTATGCTATGTTATGTACGAGGCCCGATGTATCGTATGCTCTGAGTGTCACGAGCAGATACCAGTCCGATTCAGGAATGGATCATTGGGCGGCTGTTAAAACGATCCTTAAGTACTTGAGAAGAACTAAGGATGTGTTCCTAATATATGGAGAAGGGTACATGGTGATACGTGGGTATACGGATGCCAGCTCCAGACAGACAAGGATGATTCCATGTCTTTGTCTGGGTATGTATTCACCTGGAATGGAGGCGCAATAAGTTGGAAAGGTTCCAAGCTTGACACTATAGCGGATTCTGTCACTAAGGCAGAATACGTTGCAGCTTTGGAAGCAGCAAAGGAAGCGGTTTGGATCAAGTAGTTGATTTATGAACTTGATGTGGTCTCATCAATGATCCAAACATGTGCTTCGCCGCAATCATCTTATCAGAGAGATCATCAGTAGGAACGAAATACAAATCGAGAAAATTCCCACTGAAAGGAACTTAGCGGATCCTTTGACTAAAGCATTACCTCAAAGTAAGTTTGAGGGTCATGTTAGAGCTTATGGTATTGGATACCGTAGCGATTGGCATTAGGCCAAGTGGGAGTCTGTTAGTAATATATGAGAGATGTCCTAAGGCAATCTACTTATGTATGAACCATTTATATGATAAATGAAGATTCACTATTTGAGTATACATATTTTATGTATTTGATTGGATCTTAAACTCATTTACTGAATGTCCACGATACGATTCACAGTATGAGAGAATTTGTGATTGGATCACAACTACTGAGTATCTCTACATGTGTAATTGTGATGTATCGGAATTATCCCTAGTCGATGAATTGATGGATTTGGACACCATCAATTCTATTGAGACTAGCACGAGGTATACTCCTTGGTGTATCCAAGCAGCTGATTCTCACTGGCTGGAGACATAGTGATGTCCGGAGTTAATCGTGGATGCTAGTTATGGTAACTAGTTCATTGGAGTGACCATCCGTAAGACTTCATATGGTTCTCTACATATATAGATATGTCAATGAAGTTCTTACTGTGGCTTAAGTGCGATGTTCCTTTGACTTGCGGTATTCAAGTCATCTTGATCATGGAGACTTATGCTTTGACATCTTAAGCAAATATCTCTAAGGAGATGTGGACCCGGGATGATTGGGTATAAGTCGAAGTGATCGAAGGTGTTTGAATAGCCTATAAAGGATTCACCACTCCTTGCGAGGAGATGTATACCCATGGCCTCTCGTCGGATTGTTACTAAAGTCTTTGGCCAAAGCATTAGATGTTTAGAGTAAGGTACTCTTCGATACATGTGGAGTAACTAGAATCCGTAGGACGAGGAAATGATACTTGGGCTAGGTGTGACGTAGTCAGCCTAGTGGGGACTGACACAATAGACCATGTCCTGAACCAAGTGGGTATAAGATGAGTGAAGGGAATGGGGCACGATTCATTCGAGCTACTGAAGGGTTTCAGAAATAGTTCTGGATCAACCGTTGATCTTTTCGGTTAATTGGGGATCATGATGTACTACTAGGTGCCACTCATGATCGTTCTATAATTAATGGTTAATTATAGACGGCCAACATAAACCGAGAACCTATTTGGTCACACGCACAACGAGTGTAATCCAAAGGATTTAAAACGAGCTTGAGAATGGTATTCTCAGACCGAGAGAAACTATGTTTGGTTGGACCAAACATAAAGCGAGCATGAAATTGTTTCAGTCGCAATGGAAGTGTGGATGGGCCGTGTCTTATGAAGACATAATGGATGGACCAAAATGGTTTGGTTCTAATCCAATGGATGAGAATAAACCAAAGGGTTTGGTTTATTTTAAACGAATGAACCAAAATTTGGTTCGGTTCGTTTTAACTTAAAATAAACCATCATGGTTTGGTTTATTTTAACTTATCTTAATGGAGCGGGTTAACGGGCTTTATGGATATGATCCATTAACCATTAAGAGAATTAGTTCTCTATAAAATAGGGCTTAAACCCTAACCCTAAATCTAATCAAGTTTTTGCCGCCCAAACCCCCTCCCTCTCCTATTCGGCGCCAACACCTAAAGCTGCCGCCGCCCAGCTTGTGTGCAGCCGTCCAAGTCTTTTCCGGCGTCCAAGCTTCAGCCGGAGAACCTCCGGCGACCCTCCGGTGATCTCCTTTGGGTTCGGTGATAAGGTGAGCTTCCATCTTTCCTTAACCGGCCTCTATTCCTCCACCAAAAGCTGTCCAGTTTTTCTGGACAGCTTGTTTCTTTGTTGTCGGAGCGTCGTTTGGACGACGGTTAGTGCTCCGACAGCGGCTAACTTACCGGGGATTTGATCTCCGGTAATCCTCTGAGGTGGGGGACGAAGGATTCGTCAAACGGTTGACGAATACCTCTCCGGAGAAGCGAGTTTTGAGAACTCGTTTTAGGATCCGAATTTGGATTCGGATCATGATCATCTCTCGATCACGTCGTCTTCAACACGAGGCTAGTAACCCGTACGAAGACGAAGCTCGTGACTTAGCGAAGTCATCCCGAGGAGCTCGGCGTGGATACGGATAGAGATGATTCTTACGAGGATCGTTCCGGTTGATGCCGTTCCCGCTACACGTCATACGAAAGGTACAACGTAGATAAATTTCCTTTTATTGCAAATTTAAATTTACGGTTATGTCTACACTTGTTGTAATATGCATGCGTGTGTTGTGTGTGTTGTAATAAATAGGAGTATTTATTATTTTTTTTGCTTCCGCTGTGTTCATGTTTATGAAACATGATCGAACACACACACGCCGCGGTGCCGGAAACCCAACACCTAGCTCTATAAAAAGGGGACTTATGGCATCGGCGACAACTAATGGATAGGAGATTAGGGTTTTGCTTCCCTTAGTTTGGGTGGCAAGAAACTCTAGGAAGATTAGGGTTTAGGTTGGGTGGCTAGGGTTTGAGGTGTGGCTTGGGTGGCAACAATTGGAGAGCTTATTTCTTCTTCCTAAGGTGTTGCCGGTGCCCATCTTTCTCCCCTATACCTTGGCCAGCGCTCAACCTATTCCTCTTCTTCTCCTTGGCCGGTGGAAACAAGAGCTAGGGATTCTTCCCTTGAAGCTTTTGGTCGCCGCCTACACTTCTATCTTCATCTCTTTAGGCCGGCGGCAAGCATCAAGCTTGGAGCTTGATGGTTGGTCCTAGATAAGAGAAGAGTTTCGTTTCTATAATTCCTCTTGTTCGGAGCGAGCAAGGAAGGAAGATTGGTGATCTAGGAGGCTTCGACTTTTGGAAGATCGTCGCCCTCACGACGTCCAAAAGGAGGAAGGACATACAATAGAAGATCAAGAGGTATAACAAGAGGTATAATTTGTTTATTTTGATTAGTGTTCTTTTGTATTATGTATGTGGTTGTTTACTTTATTATGTGTCTAAATTAACTTGGACCCCGAATACAAACATAAAAACTGGTGATCCGTACATCGTCTATTCTGCGGCTATTCGTATAATAGAGGTTGGTGGCTTGAACAACAAATTTGTTCAAGTGACCACTCTAATCGAATAGCACGATGATGAAATGGTAGCTTGGGTGATCCCTCCTTGTCAAGGATAAATTTTTTTATCCGGGGACGTAGAAGGGATCGCCATGAACAAGCGACCGAGTTGAAGTGGGAAGCGAAGTTTCCTACCTTCAATGACCTCTAAACCTAGTTTGTGCCAATTTGATCAATTTTTCATAATTCTCAAAATATATTGGTACATCGTAAAATCCTTTAGGATATAAAATTAAACTTCATCTAGTATCACATAACCTTGAAAATGTACTAAAGTGCCAACTTTCCTATGATTGAGTTAACTACTCATCCATTCAAGGTTGATACATCCTAACCCATTTAGTGTGAATCGATCACGCTCCTAGGAACCCAATACCTATTGGAGCTCCTTGGGTTTACTAGGTATTCCTTAGAGATAACTTCCCTAGATACCCTCCTAATGACCCTTCTATACTTAGATGTTGGGTTTCCCCAACACCGCGGCGAGTGTGTGTTTGAACATGGTTCGTAAACATGTGCACAACAGAAGAATTAAAAAGCAATAAATCTAATTTATTACAACACACACACCACATGCATGCAAGATACAACATGTGTAGACATAATAGTAGTTTCAAATTTTGCAATAAAAGAAAATTGCGCTTGTTATACTTGACTAATCACGTGCAGTGGGAATGGCATCAACCGAAGCAACTCACGCAAGAATTGCCTCTATCCGTATCCAGACCTAGCACCGTCGGGATAGCTTTGCCAAGCTATGAGCCTCATCTTCATAGGAGTCACTAGCCTCGTGTCGAAGACGATGTGATCGAGAGGAGATTGTTGGATCGAAGCGGATCGCTAGAGGGGGGGTGAATAGCGATAAAAACTTTTTTCTCTTCGTTCATTAAAAAAACCGAGTAGATAATTAATTTGCAGCGGAAAAGATAAGTAATATAAAGAGAAGACAAATGTTTTACTTGGTTCGTAGCCTTCGGCTACTACTCCAAGGCCCTAGTGGTCCTTGACCACGTACGGAGGGCAAAAGCACTAAAAGAACTCCTCCTCGTTAGAGGTAGGAGTTAATCGATACAAGAAGGAACAAAAACTTGAGGTAGAGGGACACTCCCCCTCTCCTCGTATACGATAAAAGCTCCAGAAAAGTAGATGAACAACTGATAAAAACTAATACCGACGTACAAAAATAATAAAGAAAGTTAAACCTAGACGTCGGAAAGGAAGGACTTCATTGTCGGAGAGTTGTAGCTTTGCGGAGGCTTTTTGGAAGCTTAGAATTGTTGTGAAAACCCTAGGTTAGGACCTCCTTTTATAGCCTTTGAGCCCCTTTTCGAGAGGAACCCTAACCAATCATATTTGAGCACCACTCCCCTTAAAATTTGGTGATAAGAGGTCGATGAATGACCGATGGCCATCACGATCACCGAGTGCTAGCCGTAGTCACCCGACTGATGGACGGCAGTCGAGTCCTTCAGGTTGGCAGTCGACTGATGCTGGCTGCAAGGCAATGTTAGCTTAAAGAAAACATTATTTCGACGGTCGTCGACCGTCCGATCTCGACCTAGACCACCTATGAGATGTCTTGGGTCGGATCTATGCTTAAGTCTTTCCCCGTAACGAGGATACGACCTTACTTACACTCGTACACATGAGCTTACCTCGATACTTACGTGTTGCTTTTGCTTCCAGCCTTCCACTCAATTCCTTCGGCTCCCTCCGAAGTCACCGGAGTGTCGCCCGACCACCGCAGCTTCCTCCGGGTGTCGCTAGCCTTCATCTCCAGCTATAGCAATTTTCTGCACACTCGATTCAGCTCGTGAGATAACAACATGAGCTTAACTTTGTATCGTTTGCTATAATCAAAACTCAGGTTCGACTTAGGTGCCTACTGCACCAACAATCTCCCCCTTTTTTATTTATGGCAAACCCACATACAAAGTTAAGTGCATTAAGAAAAGATATGCATGAATGAGCAGGAGTGTTAAGAGCATGAATGAACAGGAGTATAAAAACTCTTTTTCAAGTGCTCCCCCTTGAGGAATCCTCCCCCTTGACCGAGGGTGAGTACTTGAGAAAGAGTTTTAACTCTCCCCCTTGACGTTTGCTACTAAAAAAGAATTAAGTAACCGAAATTACTTAATATTGGCCATAGTATTTAAAATAAATAAGTTTAAGTTAAGAATTCTTTGGCCTTTGAATAAGTTTTAACTTTTGGTTTAAATATGAAGTAAGAGTTAAGTTGTCAAAAAAAATTTGACCCCTTAACTTTGACCTTTTAACTTTGGCCTTTTTCTCCCCCTTTTGCCGTATATCGAAAAGAGTAAGGGGTGTGTGTAAAACAAAATAAGTGTTAAATTTAAAGTCCAAGCATGTTTCCTATTTTTTATTTTTAAAAAAAAAATATACTGAAAATAAGCTCATCTATAAAATGTTCGACTCATATTTGGCTTGATTGATATGAAAGATCAACCAGTCCTGGTCAGAGTCGGTTAGTGTGTATGATTATACTTCATGGTTCATGGCGATGTACTAGATCTACATCTGGAACCAGGAGTAAGGTCCTAACATCTCACGCCCATCTACGTGGCTAAGTACACAAACACATTAGTCCTATGTGTTGTGAGATGTATTGGCTCCTTAAATCTATAGGTGCATGATATCTAAGGTATGTCCTATGCTAGTTCCATAAAAATGAAAATTTAAGAAATAGTAGTAAGAAAATATAATTTGCAAGTTCCTATTCTACTACGCACATGCCCAATTTTCGTCTTAATAGACTAAATTCGGCTTCGGGTAGGGGTTTAGTAAATAGGTCTGCTAAGTTAGACTTCGATTCGACGTATTCAAGTTGTATTGCTCCGTTGGCCACATGTTCTCGAATGAAATGGTGTTTGACCTCTATATGTTTGGTCCTAGAGTGACATATCGGATTCTTAGTAAGATTAATTGAACTAATGTTGTCTACGTGAAGTTTAGTATTCGTAAAGTCTAACTTAAAGTCGCGGAGAGTGTACTTCATCCAAAGAAGTTGAGTGACACACTCACCCATCGCGATGTATTCGGCTTCGGTGGTAGATAAAGCGACACAGTGTTGCTTCCTACTACACCAACTTACTAGACACGAGCCGAGAAGTTGACAACAACCACTCATGCTCTTTCTATCGAGCTTACTACCGGCATAGTCCGAATCGAAGTAGCCGATTAGTTCGAACTCCGTAGATCTAGGGTACCAAATACCAACGTTAAGTGTACCCTTAAGATATCTAAGGATACGCTTAACTAGGGTTAGGTGAGACTCCTTAGCACAGGTTTGAAACCTGGCCCACATACTTACTGCGAATAGGATGTCGGGTCGGCTTGCAGTTAAGTATAGGAGACTTCCTATCGCGCTCCTATAGTACTTTAAGTCAATGGACTTACTTTCTAGGTCTTCTCCTATGTTAACATTAATCGCCATTGGGGTGTTTATTATCTTAGCCTCTTGCATTCCAAATCTTTTAATTAACTCCTTAGTGTATTTTTGTTGATATAGGTATATACCATCCTTAGTTTGTTTAATTTGTAGACCTAAAAAGAAACTTAACTCGCCTACCAAGTTCATTTCGAACTCACTTTCCATGAGTGAAACGAACTCATTTAGTAAGGCTGAGTTCGAGGTTCCAAAAATTATATCGTCTACGTAAATTTGAGCTATGAATATTTCTTTACCTAAGGTTTTTACGAAGAGAGTTGGGTCAACTAAGCCTTGGTTAAACCCTTTTGACTTAAGATGGATTGAAAGTCTCTTGTACCAAGCTCGAGGAGCTTGTTTAAGTCCATAGAGAGCTTTCTTAAGTTTTAGAACATGGTCGGGTTTATCTAGATTTTCGAATCCGGGGGTAACATAAACTTCTTCTTTAATGTATCCATTTAGGAATGCCGACTTAACATCCATTTGAAGCAAATTTTAAATCCTCGATGTGCAAGATAAGCTAGCAAACATTCGAATGGATTCGAGTCTAGCTACTGGGCATAGGTTTCGTCGTAATCTAAGCCTTCGACTTGACTAAACCCTTTGGCGACTAACCTAGCCTTGTTTCTAACTACTTCACCTTTATCATCAAGCTTATTTCGAAACACCCACCTTGTTCCAATTATCGTTTTGTCTTTAGGTGGTGGTACTAATTCCCACACTTCATTCCTAGTAAATTGAGCTAGCTCTTCTTGCATTGCAATAATCCAATCGGGATCAAGAAGAGCTTGTTCAATTGATTTGGGTTCTATCTTTGAAATTAAGGAAATTTGACTAAGGTTCCTATAGGATGCTCTAGTTCGAACTCCTAGATTAGGATCTCCTATCACCTGATCGATAGGGTGGTTAGTCTGAATCCTAGATTGGGTTGGGTTTGTGTCACCTAATGCTTGCTCAATGGGGTGACTTGGTTGAACACTAGTTTGGTTGGAGTCATCTATCACTTGATCAATAGAGTGACTTAGTTGACTTAGGTTAGGATTAACACTAGACCTGATCTCCGGATCAGAGTTAGGTCTAGTATGAATCGACTCGCTAATTGGGGTTGCTGGGGGTTTTGTAGGTTCATGTCCTTCATCAAATACTACATTGATAGTCTCCTCGACTCTAAGGGTGTCGTGGTTATATACTCTATAAGCTTGACTTGTAGTCGAGTATCCTAAGAAGATTCCGGTGGAGGTTTTGGATTTGAATTTCCCTAGGTGGTTCTTAGTGTTTAAGATATGTACTTTACATCCAAATACCCTAAAGTACTTGATGTTGGGTACTTTATTGTGATAAATCTCATACGAGGTCTTAAGGTGCCTCTTTACCTTAAGGATCCTATTCTGGACATAGCAAGCCGTGCTAACGGCTTCTGCCCAAAACCTATCAGGTAGGTCGTATTCGTTCAACATGGTCCTAGCGGCTTCTTGTAGAGTTCGGTTTTTCCGCTCCACCAGGCCATTTTGTTGAGGGGTCCTAGGGCAAGAGAATTCATGGTGGTATCCGTTTAGGTTATAGAAGTCGGTGAACCTTTGATTTTTGAATTCACCACCATGATCGCTTCTAAGTCTTTTAACCTTAAGTTTTTTTTTTATTCTCGATTAATTTGAATAGATTGATTAATTGATCTAGAGTATCATTTTTATGTTTGATGAACCTAACCCAGGTAAACCTGGAGTAGTCGTCAATTATGACTAAGCAATATTGACTTCTATTGAGTGACTTGGCTCCATGTGAATCGAATAGATCCATATGCAGGAGCTCAAGTACACTTGAGGTTCGTTCTTGGTTAGTTAACTTGTGTTGTGTCCTAGGTTGTTTTCCTTGTTGACAAGCATTACAGATTTTATTAACCAAGTTGTTGAGGTTGGGTAAGCCTCTGACTAAGCCACTCTGACTCATCTTGTGGACGAGTCTTGGGTGCGAGTGACCGAGTCGTCGGTGCCACAACCATGATTCCTCTTCCTGTGTCATAAGACATTTGGCTGAGGATTTGATTAAGTTAATTGTATAAATGTTATTTGTCCTAGTTCCTTTGAGTATTGTTTTAGCTGTTTTATTTGTTTTAATTACACATTCATTTTCTAAAAATACGACCTTATAGTTATTGTCACATAATTGACTTACGCTAAGCAGGTTATATTCAAAATTCTCTACAAGTAATACATTTTTAATAACAAAATTCGAGTTAAGCTCGATATCACCTGATCCGATGATTTTGAGCTTGCCGTTATTCCCAAAGGCTACCGATCCTTGTCATTTGAATCGAAGCTTTGTGAATTTGAGTTGATCCCCGGTCATGTGTCGGGAGCAACCGCTGTCCAACATCCATTGATCCTACACACAAGGTGGTTGGATTGGATGTTAGATTTTTTTTAAAAAAAAAATTGGTTGTAAGTTGTTAAACCTAGGTCATCTCACCTGTGTCTATATGATCAAGCATGTTATACTTATGTGTTTTTTGTGAGATGACTTCCAATTAAGTTGATTAAGTGGATTTAGGTTCAAGTAATTTTATGTTAGATTTGGATTTGACCCTAGGCTTGTCAAGTTTACCTTTTCAAGATCATGGCTTCCAGGTCGTGGCGAGGCGCAGAGGCCTTCTTTTATTGGATCATCGACCACTTCCTTAGACAAAGCCATTTTCAAGAAAATGATGACTTGACTCACCTAAGACTATTTCCTAGTCTAACTAGTTATTTTTGAAAAGAGGCTCCCCGAGGCTCAATCTTTTCGAAGAATTTTAGTTGGTTATGTTTTTGAAAAGAGGCTCCCCGAGGCTCAATCTTTTCGAAGAATTTTAGTTGGTTATGTTCGTGTTCTAAGTGAGTTCACAAGTTTTAAAGCACAAACTTTCTAAGTTAAAGCATGCAATTTCTAAGTTAAAGCACAAACTTTCTAAGTTAAAACATGCAATTTCTAAGTTAAAGCACATACTTTCTAAGTTAAAGCATACAATTTCTAAGTTAAAGCACAAACTTTCTAAGTTAAAACATGCAATTTCTAAGTTAAAGAACAAACATGTTTTGTACTGGCTCCCCCTAGACCGTTGAATTGGTTCGGTCTATCCACATAGTGGATTTGGTCCTTGGGAATCCAATACGTGTTGGATCCTAGAGTTGAAATCAAAAGGTTCTTAGGGACCCATGCTTGGACATGTTTCCTATGTCGACTTACAATCGACATATACGACCTATTAGTCGTGTTTGAGTTAAACCCTAGTCCAGCCTTATTGTACATGGCCCTTTGAGATCCAAGTAGGAGTTCAAGTCCTTTGGATCCCGAAGTGAACCTTTCCAACGTGTTCCTAAGATCTTCGACTTGACTTTTCAAGAGTGAGTTCTCAACTTCGAGTTTTTCAACCCGAGTTGAGTCCTTCTCTTGAACTCGACTAGTCGAAGAGGTTAGGGAGACCTTGTGTTTGAGGAGTTTGACCTCCTCAACCAGGGTCTCGACCTTGGACTCGGATTTAACTAATTTCCTAGACAAAAACCTAACCGTATGTTGTAAAGTATTAAATAAAGTTCGACTTACTTTAAGGGTATCTTTTGAAGTGGATGCGTATCCGTGGCTTGACTTGAAGGTAGCTTCATAGTTCGAGTCATCCTCAGGTTCTGACTCAAGTTCAGGTTCGGTCTCCGTGTCTGACTCAATTGATTTCGCCATGAAGACTTGGTCTTCGTCTTCTTCGGATGACGCTTCTTCCCATTGTTGGGTTTCCGGCACCGCGGCGTGTGTGTGTTCGATCATGTTTCGTAAACATGAGCACAGCGGAAGCAATAAAATAATAAATACTCCTATTTATTACAACACACACAACACACGCATGCATATTACAACAAGTGTAGACATAACCGTAAATTAAAATTTGCAATAAAAGAAAATTATCTACGTTATACCTTTCGTATGACGTGTAGCGGGAACGGCATCAACCGGAACGATCCTCGTAAGAATCGTCTCTATCCGTATCCACGCCGAGCTCCTCGGGATGACTTCGCTAAGCCACGAGCTTCGTCTTCGTACGGGTCACTAGCCTCATGTTGAAGACAACGTGATCGAGAGATGATCACGATCCGAATCCAAATTCGGACCCAAAACCGAGTCCTCAAAACTCGATTCTTCGGAGAGGTATTTGTCAACCGTTTGACGAATCCTTCGTCCCCCACCTCAGAGGATTACCGGAGATCAAATCCCCGTTAAGTTAGCCGCTGTCGGAGCACTAACCGTCGTCCAAACGACGCTCCGACGAGAGGAGGAGAAGCTGTCCAGAAAACTGGACAGCTTGGGGGAGGATATAGGCGCCGGCCAACCAAGGAAAGAAAAAGGCTCACCTTGATGTCAAACCTATAGGAGATCACCGGAGGGTCGCCGGAGGATAGCCGGCTGAAGCTTGGATGCCGGCAACAAGTTGGACGGCAGCACAAGAGGTTGGGCGGCGGCACACTAGGGTTGGCGCCGAAAACCTCCTTCAAGGGGTGGGCGGCAACTCCAAGGGCTAGGGTTTTTATTAGGGCTTAATTATCCATTAAGCCCTCTTTTATAGAGAACTAATTCTCTTAATGGTTAATGGATCATATCCATAAAGCCCGTTAACCCGCTCCATTAAGATAAGTTAAAATAAACCAAACCATGATGGTTTATTTTAAGTTAAAACGAACCGAACCAACATTTGGTTCATTCGTTTAATATAAACCAAACCCTTTGGTTTATTCTCATCCATTGGATTAGAACCAAACCATTTTGGTCCATCCATTATGTCTTCATAAGACACGGCCCATCCACGCTTCCATTGTGACTGAAACAATTTCATGCTCGCTTTATGTTTGGTCCAACCAAACATAGTTTCTCTTGGTCTGAGAATCCCATTCTCAAGCTCGTTTTAAATCCTTTGGATTACACTCGTTGTGCGTGTGACCAAATAGGTTCTCGGTTTATGTTGGCCGTCTATAATTAACCATTAATTATAGAACGATCATGAGTGGCACCTAGTAGTACATCATGATCCCCAATTAACCGAAAAGATCAACGGTTGATCCAAAACTATTTCTGAAACCCTTCAGTAGCTCGAATGAATCGTGCCCCATTCCCTTCACTCATCTTATACCCACTTGGTTCAGGACATGGTCTATTGTGTCAGTCCCCACTAGGCTGACTACGTCACACCTAGCCCAAGTATCATTTCCTCGTCCTACGGATTCTAGTTACTCCACATGTATCGAAGAGTATTTTACTCTAAACATGTAATGCTTTGGCCAAAGACTTTAGTAACAATCCGACGAGAGGCCATGGGTATACATCTCCTCGCAAGGAGTGGTGAATCCTTTATAGGCTATTCAAACACCTTCGATCACTGACTTATACCCAATCATCCGGTCCACATCTCCTTAGAGATGTTTGCTTAAGATGTCAAAGCATAAGTCTCCATGATCAAGATGACTTGAATACCGCAAGTCAAAGGAACATCGCACTTAAGCCACGAAGAACTTCATTGACATATCTATATATGCAGAGAACCATATGAAGTCTTACTACTGGTCACCCAATGAACTAGTTACCATAACTAGCATCCACGATTAACTCGACATCACTATGTCTCCACCAAGGAGAATCACCGCTTGGATACACCAAGGAGTATACTTAAGTAGTAATTGATGGTGTCCAAATCCATCAATTCATCGACTAGGATAATTCGATACATCACAATTACACATGTAGAGATACTCACTAGTTGTGATCCAATCACAAATTCTCTCATGCTGTGAATCGTATCGTGGACATTCAGTAAATGAGTTTAAGATCCAATCAAATACATAAAACATGTATACTCAAATAGTGAATCTTCATTTATCATATAAATGGTTCATACATAAGGCGCTTGCCTTAGGACATCTCTCATATATTACTAACAGACTTCCCACTTGGCCTAATGCCAATCGCTACGGTATCAATACCATAAGCTCTAACATGACCTCAAACTTACTTTGAAGGTAATGCCTTAGTCAAAGGATCCGCTAAGTTCCTTTCAGTGGGAATTTTCTCGATTTGTATTTCGTTCCTACTGATGATCTCTCTGATAAGATGATAGCGGCGAAGCACATGTTTGGATCATTGATGAGACCACATCAAGTTCATAGATGAACTACTTGATCCAAACCGCTTCCTTTGTTGCTTCCAAAGCTACAACGTATTCTGCCTTAGTGGCAAAATCCGCTATAGTGTCAAGCTTGGAACCTTTCCAACTTATTGCACCTCCATTCCAGGTGAATACATACTCAGACTGAGACATGGAATCATCCTTGTCTGTCTGGAGCTGGCATCCATATACCCTCGTATCACCATGTCCCCTTCTCCATATATTAGGAACACATCCTTAGTTCTTCTCAAGTACTTAAGGATCGTCTTAACAGCCGCCCAATGATCCATTCCTGGATCGGACTGGTATCTGCTCGTGACACTCAGAGCATACGATACATCGGGCCTCGTACATAACATAGCATACATGATAGATCCTATTGCGGATGCATAGGGAATCTTACTCATGCAAATCCTCTCGTCTTCTGTGCGTGGACACATAGACTTCGAAAGGTGTACCCCATGCCTGATGGGTAGGAAACCTTTCTTGGATTCCGACATGCTAAACCTCTTTAGCACTCGGTCTATATATGTAGACTGCGAAAGACCAAGCAACCGTTTCGATCTATCTCTATAGATCTTAATCCCGCGGATGTAGGTTGCTTCTCCCAGGTCTTTCATGGAGAATGTCTTGGATAACCAAACCTTCACTGACTGTAAGATTGAAATATCATTTCCTATAAGTAGTATGTCATCGACATACAATACTAGGAATACGACTGCACTCCCACTAACCTTCTTGTACACACAAGGTTCGTCTGGATTTTGTGAGAAATCAAACTTTTTGATTGTCTCATCAAAACGGATATTCCAGCTCCTGGATGCTTGCTTCAGTCCATAAATGGACCGTCGCAATTTGCATACCTTGGTTTTTTCAACCGATGTGAAACCCTCAGGCTGTATCATATACACGTCCTCGAGCAGGTTTCCATTAAGGAAAGTTGTTTTCACATCCATCTGCCATATCTCATAATCATAATGAGCCGCTATGGCCAGGAGCATCCGAATGGATTTAAGCATAGCTACAGGCGAATAGGTTATGTCATAATCAACACCTTGTTTTTGACGATATCCTTTTGCCACCAATCTAGCCTTATAGGTAATCACATTACCATCCATGCCGGTTTTCTTCTTGAAAACCCACTTGCACCCTATAGGTTTTATCCCTTCAGGTGGGTCAACCAAGTTCCAAACTTAATTTTCATACATGGAATCCATTTCCGACTTCATGGCACCAAGCCACTTATCCCTTTCTGAACTTGTCAGCACTTCTTCATAACTGGTAGGCTTCTCATCATCAATGAGTAACACGTCGTTCGATTCACTTACGAGAAATCCATATCTCTCAGGAATATTGCGTGTTCTACCAGATCTACGAAGATGTGGTGTTACAATAGGTCCAGCCGATTGCTCATCACTATGAGTTGTCGGCTGTTGTGCTTCACCAGGTATATCATCAATGTCTATTTGAGTCTCTCGAGCCTCCTCAAGCTCGACGACACTCCCACTGTTTTCTTGCAAGAGAAACTCTTTCTCTAGAAACACAGCATGCCTTGAAACAAACACCTTTTGTTCCACAGGATGATAGAATTGGTAACCCCTTGTTTCCTTAGGGTATCCAATAAATAGACATTTATCAGACTTAGCATCCAATTTGTCTGATACAGTCTGCTTCACATAAGCAGGACAACCTCATATCTTCAAGTAAGATACATGAGGTTTCTTACCATTCCATATCTCATATGGAGTAGTTGAGACTACCTTGGTAGGCATTCTGTTTAACAAGTAAACAAATGTCAAGTGCATAGCCCCAAAAGGACTTGGGAAGAGTCGATGATTCATCATTGACTGACCATGTCCAACAAGGTCCTTACGCCTCTCGATACACCATTATGCCTGGGTGTATAGGGCGGAGTCCATTGAGACAATATGCCATTGTCTCTTAGATAATCAAGAAACTCTTGACTTAAGTATTCACCACCTCGATCCGATCGAAGTATTTTAATACTCTTGTCATGTTGTTTCTCTACTTCATTTCTGAATTCTTTGAACCTTTCAAAGGCTTCAGACTTGTGTTTCATCAAGAACACATACCCAAACCGTGAGTGATCATCTGAAGGTAATGAAGTAGCTATAGCCTCCTAATGCTTGAGTTGACATAGGTCCACATACATCAAGATGTATTAGACCTAGTAACTCTCCCACTGCTCACCTTTCCAAAGAGGTAACTTAGTCATCTTGCCTTTAAGCATGATTCGCATGTATCGATGAATCCAATTCAACGATTCCGCAATTCCACATCTGTAATTCGACATGCGCTTTCTTGCTTATATGGCCAAGACGACAATGCCACATATAGGAGTCTATTTGATTATCCTTTCGAGCACGCTTGTTGCTCGCTTCGATATTGAAAATGTCATCGATACGCCCAACGATAAACACCATTGCTTAAAGTTCCAAATTCCATAAAGAACTCCATTCAAAATTATGTAACAACAATTGTTACTAAAAGTCAAATGGTACCCATTTCTATTTAAACAAGAAATATAAATGATGTTCTTTATCAACGAAGAAACATAAAAGCAATTGTCCAGTTCTAAGACAAGTCCTGTAGGGAGTTTCAACAAATGCGTTCCAATGGCGACATCGCAAAGAACCTGTGCTCCATTCCCAACACGCAAATTTGACTCTCCCTTGACGAGTCTTCTTCTATTCCTTAGCCCATGTATGTCATTACATATATGTGAGCCACACCCAGTATCCAATACCCAAGTGTTTGAGGAAATAGAATGACAATCAATAACGAAGATATCTGAAGAAGATGGGGCATCCGATGCCTTATTCTTCTTCACGGACTCAAGATAAATCTTGCACTTTCTTCGCAAATGGCTCTCCTTGCCATAATGATGGCAAGTTTCCTTTTGTGCTAGTTCTACCTTCTTTGCCCTTCTCTTCTTTCCCTTCTGCTATTCCTTTGACTTCCTCTTAGAACCTTTCTTCGTGGAATCAACTAACAGCACCGTCCCCTACTCATGCTTCTCAGAAGACTCCACAGTCTTCAACATATTGAGCATTACCACAGATGAACCTCCTAGCATCTCAGAGGTGAAGAGGAGCTTTGAGACTTCGAACCTTTCGAATCTCACTTGCTCATCAACCAACTCACAAAGATGAAGGACTACGATATGAGCATCCATATGCTCATGATGATTTCGTAGCTTGGGTTCCATCATGGCTAGCATGATGCAACTCATTTGTTCAGAATCACTCACATGTTTTTGATAGGCCAACAATTGGTCCTGTAGCGCCCGCCCTTATCTGCTCTCAGGGCGGCGCTACTTGGGTCTATATATTTTTTTTTTATTAGCATACTACATATGGATCCGTTCAAAGTCTACATGCTTGAACAGGTTATCATAACTGAAACCTTCTTTGGCACATGCATCACCTATCTTATTCATCATTAGCATGACCACATATCTTATCTTATTTCATAACATGCATAGCGAAAGGATTCGTTCATGAGTTCTAACATGTCGAACCTCTTAAATTAAGGGATACTCATTAAACACAAGTCTTATAAGCGGAAGCAATGTCTTAAATTGTTCTTAGAGCATATAAATATAAGCAGATAGTGTAGGGTCTTCTTTCACCATGCCACTATCACACACGCATCATGGCCCTCCTGCCACTCCCTCTAGTGCAACTTCCTTTATCTGCGATATGGACAACATAAACTATAAGCATATAGCTTAGTAAGATCCTTGCCTACTCACAAAAACCACGATTTCATCAAACTATTAGAACATGAGCATGCTGGCATAGAAAATGACCTAAGCATTTCATAGCAACACTAATCAACAACATATCTGTAATAGTACAAAAGAACTAAGCATTGCATAGAATTGTTCATGCGGTGTTAAGCATAATTAATCTAAGCAGGCATACTTTGAACATGAGCGTTATAACTGCATAAACTAAGCGTGCATGAAAGAACGTAATCATAAGCATTTGGTTAACTTGAACATAAACATTTGTAATAACATAAACCCTAATCATGCAGAAGGAACATAGTCGCAAGTATTCTTAACCTTACCCTTAACCTTCACCACATCATAAATTCTAAACTAGCATAAAGTACATAGTCACCACATACTTAGACTTAACTCTAAACATCATAACTTCATAACATCTAGCATGCATAAAGAACCTAGTTCGTAAGCATTCAGAGCATTTAACATAAGCATACACAATATCATAGAAGTCTTTTCTTTTCAAACATACACTTACAATTAATTCAATATCATCAGAACATAACATCTAGCATGCATAAAGAACCTAGTTCGTAAGCATTCAGAGCATTTAACATAGGCATACACAGTATCATAAAAGTCTTTTCTTTTCAAAACATATACTTATAATTAATTCAATATCATCGTAACTTCATAACATCTAGCATGCATAAAGAACCTAGTTCGTAAGCATTCAGAGCATTTAACATAGGCATACACAGTATCATAAAAGTCTTTTCTTTTCAAAACATATACTTATAAATACTTCAATATCATCATAACTTCATAACATCTAGCATGCATAAAGAACCTAGTTCGTAAGCATTTAGAGCATTTAACATAGGCACACACAGTATCATAAAAGTCTTTTCTTTTCAAAACATATACTTATAAATACTTCAATATCATCATAACTTCATAACATCTAGCATGCATAAAGAACCTAGTTCGTAAGCATTCAGAGCATTTAACATAGGCACACACAGTATCATAAAAGTCTTTTCTTTTCAAAACATATACTTATAAATACTTCAATATCATCATAACTTCATAACATCTAGCATGCATAAAGAACCTAGTTCGTAAGCATTCAGAGCATTTAACATAGGCACACACAGTATCATAAAAGTCTTTTCTTTTCAAAACATATACTTATAAATACTTCAATATCATCATAACTTGTTTGGGGGGCCCCAGGTTAAGTACCACATAATGCGCGTTCCCTAATAGGTCAGTAGCGAGCCACCAGTCCTATTAGAGCAAGACCTCTTACGTCTTACCAGGGCAAGACCTCTTACGTCTTCTTGTGTCCCTATGGATTTGATTAACGACCACCTGACGGGTCGGGTACTTAACCTCTTGCAAAGTAAAATACTTAATTCTTTTCTTTTCTTGTCATGATATAAAGAATGCTCTTGATCCCCAACATAAAAAGGGAAGCATCTTGATCTTATCTTGACATAAGGAGAGCTCTTGATCCCTACTTGAAAGGGAAGCATCTCCATCTTATCTTATCATAAGGAGAGCTCTTGATCCCTACTTCAAAGGGAAGCATCTCCATCTTATTTTATCATAAGGAGAGCTCTTGATCCCTACTTGAAAGGGAAGCATCTCCATCTTAGTCATTTTATAAGGACACATGCATTCATAACATAAGAGTACCCTAAAGGGGACCTAAAGCATAAACGGGTTCATCACATAAGCATGTTTCATGACATATTGCATCGTAAACATGAAGCATATTTCCTAAGCATATTCATGACATATTAAATCACAAAACATATTCTTCACCTAGGTATATTTCATGGCACAATACTCCATAACTTGAAGCACATTCCCGAAGCATATACATGGCATATTACTTCACACAACATGTTCATCATGGCATATTACATGGCACATTACATCATGATAGGAAGTATATTTCCTAAGCTTATTCATGGCATATTAAATCGTAAAACATGTTCATCACATAGCCTAATTTCATGTTGCATTGAATCATAACATATTCATCACCCAAGCAAAGTTCATGTCATATTAAAAACTATACACATAGCACAATTACATATAGGGTGTTTTCATGAAACCCTAACCCTAAAACCATGGGTTGGCCGAAACTTGTAAGGGGGCTCAAGCTTAGGTTTGGTCCCCGAAAATTCATTCATAAAGCATTATAACCTAGCTTAGCATCATGAGGATATTTTCATGCAACCCTAACCCTAATTACCTAGGGTGGCGAAACCTACAAGGGCTCAACTAGGGTTCTTGCCACCTAATATTCATTCATGAGCATTATCATCTAGCATAGCATCATTAGGGATATTTTCATACAACCCTAACCCTAATTACCTAGGGTGGCAGAAAACCTACAAGGGGCTCAACTAGGTTCTTGCCACCTCATCTTCATTCATGAGCAATATCATCTAGCATAGCATCATTAGGGATATTTTCATACACCCCTAACCCTAATTACCTAGGGGGGCCGAACCCGACACGGGGCTCAACTAGGGTTCGTGCCACCCAATATTTATTCATGAGCATTATCATCTAGCATAGCATCATTAGGAT
Organism: Wurfbainia villosa; assembly: GCA_025175895.1. Lineage (NCBI taxonomy): Eukaryota > Viridiplantae > Streptophyta > Magnoliopsida > Zingiberales > Zingiberaceae > Wurfbainia > Wurfbainia villosa. The sequence continues at coordinate 13,652,373 of CM045996.1, read as the reverse complement.
ATTTTCATGCAACCCTAACCCTAATTACCTAGGGTGGCCGAAACCTACAAGGGCCTCATCTTGGATGGTGGATACCCAAGGGTCTTACTTGAAACATACCAACCAAGAATATCACTTTAGGATCAAGTTCATGCAACCCTAACCCTAAAATCTTGGGGGTGGCCGAACCATATAGGGTCATCACCTTTGCACTTTGGTCTCCTAAAGGTATCTACTTGAAACATATCACCCATAAAAACCTCCCTTAGTAGCATTTTCATGAATCCTAGCCCACCAACTTAGTTGGCCGAAACTTATAAGGCTACAATTTCATATTTCTTTCAAGCAACCAACCCTATCAAACTAATATAACGCAGTGAGGGGAAAACTTACATCCTTCGCTTTGCTTGGGGAGATGACCTAATGGAGGTCACCTAGCTCTCTCCTAGCTTGCAAGGAGCTCTCGGCCAAAGGAGGAAGAAGAGCTTGGGGTTTCGGTGAGAATGAAGAGAAGAGGAAGAAGGAAGGAAGGAAGAAGTGGCCAAGTGGAACTTCTCTCTTCTTTATAAAGGGGAGGAAGAGAAGTTTCTCTTCTCCTTGTCAAGCCTCTTCATTTACCCTCCTCCCATTTATCTATAGGTTCCCCCTTTCCTCTAATGATATGATTCTATTGGGCTTATGGTTAGTGGGTGCATCTATAAGGCTTGGCTATCTCTAGAGGTGGGGGGTTCAATTCCTAGGCTTTGCATCTCTTTTTGGCTTATTTTCTTTTATTTCTCCAAAAAGGCCTACATAAAGCCCATCCTCATAAAGCCAAAAATTCTCGTAAAATTGCTAGAATTTCACGGGCGTTACAGGTCCAGAGTTGCATTGTCACTAGGATGGGCGGGAAGAGGCGCTTCGAGGACATACGCAAGCTTTTCCACCTTGAGAATAATTCTCAAGTTTCTAAGCTAGTCCAAGAAGTTCGGCCCAGTCAATTTATTTGAATCCAAAATGGAACGCAAATTCAAACACATCATGATCAATATATTAACTTAGAAATACAAAATGAGCATATATGAGAAAGATGATTTTAAAATGCATCAATATACATTTATAAATCCCATTCCTTTTTTCGAATTTCAAAAACCCCAAAATCACTTCGGGAGATCGTAGGTCCATCTCCCAATGGGCTGATATCCATCATAGTTATGAACAACCTTGGAGAGAGTCCAACAAGCCATTCATAACTACGACGGTAGGTATCTTCTATACCGATTGCATATCCCGTATATGCAACTATCACAATGTGATATCAACTAATTGAATGTTCACACATACATCGGGTTGTTAACACATTAACAAGTATGCATCATATGCATAGCACCCAACTTCACCTCCCTTTACATCGACCTTGGAGAGAGTCCAACAAGCCGATGCTCCAGGTTAAAGCCAACCCATTAATCAGGACATAGTTTTAATATGGTTAGAGCGCATTCAACCAATTAGCCCAGCTTGGAGAGAGTCCAACAACCAAAGCTAACGATTGACCTCTGACTCTTACCATATTAGTATTAAACTATTCCATGGTTTGAACATATTCAGTTCGAATGGGCTTGAGAGAGTCCAACAACCCAAACAAGAAATGTAACTCTGGTTCTAACCATATTAATGGAAGGTGTAGGCTTTAATATTGATTAAGGGTTTTTATGTCTCATCCTCTTTGCATGCAAATAACTATTATCTACATGGCATGGCATACATGGCATACATCTACATGTCACGACACGCATGGCATAATGTTATGCATCTAATGCAATTACATGGCATACAATTATGTCATGTATATATTTCTTTATATGTCATAACTATTTATGGAAATAAAATATGTTTAAGATTTGATTCTCCAAATCAAATCATAATTAAATTAGGAAACAAATTTCCAAATCTAATCACATATTTTATTCATGGAATTATTTGATTAAGGAAAATCTATTTAGGAAACCAATTTTCTAAATCTTTAAAACTACTTATGGAAATATAATATTTTAAGATTTGATTTCCCAAATCAAATCATGATTAAATTAGGAAACAAATTTCCAGAATCTAATCAAATATTTTATTTATGGAAAATATCAATTTCCATAAATACTTACAACTTTCCAAAAGTGGAAGATTTCCATAAATACTTCTAGACTTTCCAAAATTGAAAAATTTCCATAAATACTTCTAAATTTCCAAAATTTAGAAAATTTCCGGAAATACATTATGACTATCGCAAAACCATTTTTACGATTATGTCGAAACACAACCTGGGCTCTGATACCACTGTTGGGTTTCCGGCACCGCGGCGTGTGTGTGTTCGATCATGTTTCGTAAACATGAGCACAGCGGAAGCAATAAAATAATAAATACTCCTATTTATTACAACACACACAACACACGCATGCATATTACAACAAGTGTAGACATAACCGTAAATTAAAATTTGCAATAAAAGAAAATTATCTACGTTATACCTTTCGTATGACGTGTAGCGGGAACGGCATCAACCGGAACGATCCTCGTAAGAATCGTCTCTATCCGTATCCACGCCGAGCTCCTCGGGATGACTTCGCTAAGCCACGAGCTTCGTCTTCGTACGGGTCACTAGCCTCGTGTTGAAGACAACGTGATCGAGAGATGATCACGATCCGAATCCAAATTCGGACCCAAAACCGAGTCCTCAAAACTCGATTCTCCGGAGAGGTATTCGTCAACCGTTTGACGAATCCTTCGTCCCCCACCTCAGAGGATTACCGGAGATCAAATCCCCGGTAAGTTAGCCGCTGTCGGAGCACTAACCGTCGTCTAAACGACGCTCCGACGAGAGGAGGAGAAGCTGTCCAGAAAACTGGACAGCTTGGTGGAGGATATAGGCGCCGGCCAACCAAGGAAAGAAAAAGGCTCACCTTGATGCCAAACCTATAGGAGATCACCGGAGGGTCGCCGGAGGATAGCCGGCTGAAGCTTTGACGCCGGCAACAAGTTGGACGGCAGCACAAGAGGTTGGGCGTGTGAGGGATCGGATGGCCGGCTAGAGGGGGGTGAATAGCCCTTTTCGTTTGGATGGCGGTATTTTGCTCGTCTACAAAACGTTAGCGCAAGCGGAATATACAAATATAAATAAAGACAAGCAAAATAGAAACAAGCAATACAAACACCAAGATATAACGTGGTTCACGGCTACGCCGCTAATCCACGGTCCGATTCGTCCACGGTGAATCACTCCGCCAAAACCAATCACTATCGGTCTCTCCTTTGCACAAAGCTAGGTGGAGGTAACCTTTACAACCAAGATCACTCTTCTTACAAATAGAATGGAGTAAAAGCGAGTAAGAAGAGTTTAGAGCTTGTGGGGCACTAGGAAGATTGTTTGGAACTTAAGCATTAGCCTCTCAAAGGCTCACACCCTCTCTTTTTATAGAGAGGGTTGTTTTCTTCCCGTTGGCCGCCATCACCATTGCCGCCATGGCGATCATTGCCACTAGCGGCCTCGAACACGTCGGATGCCGCCGTTGTTGTCCAACGGAACTCTTAGCGCGATCACTGGACCTCACGGCCGATCATGACCCCGTAGTCGACGCCTGCCGGCTACGAGCGGCTGCCAAAACCCTATTGACCCGATCGCTTGCCGCCGTGATCGTTATCTTGCGATCGCTAACGTATGGCGATCACGCCACAAACCGATCGATAGATACCGGTCGAGCTACACTCGACTCGAGCGGATCGCCATGACATGGATCGGTGTGTCGAAAAACCCATCCGACACTTGGCCAAATGGCCAAGTTTCACCTAAGACTACCCTTCCCGGGTTACAATCGCTCCTCTCATTTCTCGAGTCCTCGCCTTGAAGTTCTCTTCGTTCTCGGCCCGTCCCTCGGCATCGGCGACGGCTCTGCAATGCTCCTTCGCGTCTCTTGCCTCGAGTCTACTTCCTCCTCGGCTTCACTCCAAGCTTCTCGTCCGCGGTCCTCGGATGCTCAAGCGCCGCGGCTTCGCAAAGCTATCCTTCACCGACTCAAGGCACGAGTCATGAGATGTGAAACTCGCCACGGCTCCATGTGCGAATTACTAAGTCCTGCACGACTTCAACGCACATATCAAATCAACATATCAAACTAACTTAAACCCTTTGCCACACCATCAAAACCATATCACGGCAAGAGATTGCCCTAACAATCTCCCCTTTTGATGTGTGGCAATCCGCTTAAGTTAGGTAAAAATTTGATATAATTTCTAAGGTAAGAAAAGCATGTAAAGATAAACATGATATAACAACATGCAATTCCCCTTAATCCATGAAATTCTCTATGCAATTTCTCCCCTATCATATATTTCTCCCCTACATATATTTCTCCCTAATGTGATTAACTTAAACATACTTATTTCTCCCCTTTGACACCATCAAAAGATTAACACTAAGTTAAAGCTCATGGCATCAATTATAATGGAGGAAAAATATGTCAAGTTGATTTAAAAACTGTAGGAGGCATCAAGTATATTTCTACCACTTGTAGGAGGTTTTATAAACTGAATTGGCCTTCAATATTCTGATTCTACAGACCACGATCATTGCTATCGATATGGCGTCGGCACTAAAAGAATTTAATTTGATTTTACGGATGAAATTCAGAAATGCATTAAAAATTCAGAAAATTCTAAAAATCATGAAATTCGAGGAACATATTTCTCTTAAGTATATCTATCAAGGAAAAATAGTTTTCATGAAAAATCATTATATTTTACAAGATTTGCCAAAAATCCAAACACTTGAAAAACCACTAGTTTTTGAGCATTCTAGTATCAAGTTAGCTACCTAGTTTTGCATCTAATTGTTTCAAAACATGAATACATGTATTTTAAGGTAAGAAATTGTTTTGAGAACATTAGAAATATCCAACCATGATCTTTGGGCAATATGTCTATTAATTAAACATAAGCCTTCCCCATGATTGGTCTATTATTGATATTTTGATACTTTAAATGACCATCTAAATGCCATAGGCATTAGTGGACATTTGTATCATCCTAACATCTCACCCATGCTAAGTTTGCAATCAAGTTAGCCTATAGTGAGTGTGAGATGCATCCTAGGGGGGTATTTGTATATATATATATACTTAACCAATATATTCAAGCAATTCTATCATGGTTAAGTATCAACCTAACAACCCACATGATCATAATGACATATATGATTTAATTTCATATTATGACCATGAAATACATGTTTTCATTAAATTATAACCATGCCTTAGGCATTATATGATGATAATAAATAAGTTATCACCTAAAGCATGATTTAAACCTATTTTTCATGATAATGTGCCCAATATCAAAATCATAAACCATGATTACACATATGCATAGAAATTACATTAATCATCATGATTTAAGCATTATTACCTATTTATGGGCACGTTATCATCACCCAACACTATCTAAAAATGTTGTCCGTCATCCTAAGTCAGCAAAATATGATATAGATTAGGTTCATATGGTTGACTACCTAGGGTTTTCTAACCCTTAAGAATGGATTTTGGAACCCAAAATAGATTTTTACCTATGGGTTCACTAGAAATTCCTTGAGGATCCATTTCTTAGCTATTACTTTGTTTTTGTCTTGTCCCTAGCTATTAGGCATCTATAGGCCTTCTCATTTTCTTCTCTTTATATCCTAGGCCTTTCTTGTTAAAACTTGCCCTTTGGCTCCCTATGATCATATTCAAGGTGTTGGAGCCAATTGTGAATTTTCCTAGGGCTTTGGTTAAATAATCTACCTTTTCCCTTAATGCCCTATTTTCTTCTATGCATGCATCACTAACATCTAAAGGCACATAATTATCATGTGAGCATGCATCATGGCAAGAAGAAGTATCATTATTATTTAAGCATGCATTTTCTAGCTTATTTTCTAATGCCTTAATTTGTTCAAGCATGCATTTATTTTTCTTCTTTGCTCTAAACAAATCCCCAGTTAAACTAGAAATCATAGAAACTATTTTACTAGGTGAGAGATTGGTTACCATAGTTTCCATGTCCTCTTCTTCTTCTTCGGATGATGAGGAGGATGATGATGTGGAGGAGGCTCCCCCTTCACTTGAGCTCTCTCCTCTTGTGCTTGATCCTTCATTTTCGGAGGAGCAATCCAAATCGTCAAAGGCCATCAAGGCCAAATTGGCGACAAAGGCATTCTCCTCATCCGATGATGAGGAGGAGGATGAGGAAGGATCATCCCATGTCTTGGCCTTGAATGCTTTGGCCTTCCCCTTTTCTTTTGTCTTCTTCTCCTCTTCCTTCTTTTTCTTGCTCCCCTTTTTCTTCTTCTGTTCTTCTTTCTTTTTCCTCTCTTCCTTGCTTTTGTTTAGGAGAGGACAATTGTCCCTTATGTGTCCCTCTCCTTGGCAATTGTAGCATATCACCTTCCCCCTCGGTCTTCTATTCCTATCATTTGATTTATCAAATCTAAAATTCTTAAATACACGCCTCACCTTCCTTACCATGTAGGCTTCCTCGGTGCTATCCATGGAGGAGGAGGAGGCTTCATCATCGGAGGAGGAGGGGACTTCCATCTTCTTCTTCCCCTTGTTTGCCATCAAAGCTACTCCTCTTGAGGGTTGAATTTTAGGCTCCTCTTGTATTCCCTCAAGCCTAGTTTCGTGGAGTTCCATTGTTGAAAAGAACTCCTCCAAAGTGCTCACTTCTAAATTCTTGGAGATGTAGAAGGAGTCCACCATGGAGCTCCACTTTGAGGACCGGGGAAAGGCATCTATGGCCTTCATTACCATATCCGGTTGGAGAGCTTTTCACCTACACTTGTCAAACCCAATTAAAATTTCCTTAAATCTAGAGTGTAGAGATTTTACCTTCTCTCCCTTTTGAGTTTGATATTGGACAATTGGGAGCGAGGACATCTCTCCTTGCTAGCTTTGCCTCGGATGTGCCTTCATGGATCTCTATTAATTTCTCCCACATTTCCTTGGCGCTAGCACACTCTCCTATCCGGTTGACTTCTTGTTGAGAGTCGTTGTATAGATGGTGCTTGGCCTTTGAATTTGCCAAATACTCTTCTCTTTGTCTTTTGCTCCATCTCGATTTTTCCAAAGGCTCCCCATCTTCATTCCTAGGCAACTCGAAACCGTTTTCCATAATTAACAATATTTCAAAATCGGTTTCGAAGAATACCTCCATTCTCTTTTTCCACCAAGAGAATTTCGCCGTCGAACTTCGGTGGGTGGATGTTGGGCAGCCATTTTTAAATGTTGCTTGTAGTGGCGGTTAGTCCTTGACAAGCTTTCCTTGGCTCGATACCACTTGTGAGGATCGGATGGCGGCTAGAGGGGTGAATAGCCCTTTTCGCGTTTGGATGGCGGTATTTTGCTCGTCTACAAAAGCGTTAGCGCAGCGAATATACAAATATAAATAAAGACAAGCAAAATAGAAACAAGCAATACAAACACCAAGATATAGCGTGGTTCACGGCTCGCCCGCTAATCCACGGTCCCGATTAAATCCTCGGTGAATCACTCCGCCAAAACCAATCACTATCGGTCTCTCCTTTGCACAAAGCTAGGTGGAGGTAACCTTTACAACCAAGATCACTCTTCTTACAAATAGAATGGAGTAAGCGAGTAAGAAGAGTTTAGAGCTGTGGGGCACTAGGAAGATTGTTTGGAACTTAAGCATTAGCCTCTCAAGGCTCACACCCTCTCTTTTTATAGAGAGGGCTGTTTTCTTCCGTTAGCGCCATCGACATTGCCGCCATGGCGATCATTGCCGTCACTAGCGGCCTCCTCGAACACGTCGGATGCGCCGTTGTTGTCCAGCGGAACTCTTGGCGGTCATCTTTGGACCTCACTGATCATTCTTTCGCTCGTCGACCGCCGATCGGCTACGAGCGGTCTATGGCCAAAACCCTATTGACGGTCATTCGCGCCTTGGATGTATCTTATCGGCGCCAGCGTATGGCTGATCACGCCACAAACCGATCGATCGTATACCGGTCGAGCTACACTCGACTCGGCGATCGCCATGACATGGCGGTCGGAGTGCCGAAAAACCCATCCGACACTTGGCCAAATGGCCAAGTTTCACCTAAGAGATACCCTTCCCCGGGTTACAATCGCTCACTCTCATTTCTCGGAGTCCCTCGCCTTCGAAGTTCTCTTCGTTCTCGGCCACGTCCCTCGGCAGCATCAGGCGCACGGCTCTGCAATGCTCCTTCGCGTCTCTTGCCTCGAAGTCTACTTCCTCCGGCTTCACTCCAAGCTTCTCGTCCGGCGGTCCCTCGGATGCTCCAAGCTCACGGCTTCCGCAAAGCTATCCTTCACCGACTCAAGGCACGAGTCATGAGATGTGAAACTCGCCACGGCTCCATGTGCGAATTACTAAGTCCTGCATGACTTCAACGCACATATCAAATCAACATATCAAACTAACTTAAACCCTTTGCCACACCATCAAAACCATATCACGGCAAGAGATTGCCCTAACAGGGCGGCGGCACACTAGGGTTGGCGCCGAAAACCTCCTTCAAGGGGTGGGCGGCAACTCCAAGGGCTAGGGTTTTTATTAGGGCTTAATTATCCATTAAGCCCTCTTTTATAGAGAACTAATTCTCTTAATGGTTAATGGATCATATCCATAAAGCCCGTTAACCCGCTCCATTAAGATAAGTTAAAATAAACCAAACCATGATGGTTTATTTTAAGTTAAAATGAACCGAACCAACCTTTGGTTCATTCGTTTAATATAAACCAAACCCTTTGGTTTATTCTCATCCATTGGATTAGAACCAAACCATTTTGGTCCATCCATTATGTCTTCATAAGACACGGCCCATCCACGCTTCCATTGCGACTGAAACAATTTCATGCTCGCTTTATGTTTGGTCAAACCAAACATAGTTTCTCTCGGTCTGAGAATCCCATTCTCAAGCTCGTTTTAAATCCTTTGGATTACACTCGTTGTGCGTGTGACCAAATAGGTTCTAGGTTTATGTTGGCCGTCTATAATTAACCATTAATTATAGAACGATCATGAGTGGCACCTAGTAGTACATCATGATCCCCAATTAACCGAAAAGATCAACGGTTGATCCAGAACTATTTCTGAAACCCTTCAGTAGCTCGAATGAATCGTGCCTCATTCCCTTCACTCATCTTATACCCACTTGGTTGGGACGCCATGGTCTATTGTGCCGATCCCACTATAAGTGTCACACCTAGCCCAAGTATCATTTCCTCGTCCTCACAGTTCTAGTTACTCCACATGTATCGAAGAGTACCTTACTCTAAACATGTAATGCTTTGGCAGACTTTAGTAACAATCCGACGAGAGGCCATGGGTATACATCTCCTCGAAGTGGTGAATCCTTTATAGGCTATTCAAACACCTTGATCGCCGACTTATACCCAATCATCCCGGGTCCACATCTCCTCGGAGATGTTTGCTTAAGATGTCAAAGCATAAGTCTCCATGATCAAGATGACTTGAATACCGCAAGTCAAAGGAACATCGCACTTAAGCCACGGTAAGAACTTCATTGACATATCTATATATGCAGAGAACCATATGAAGTCTTGCGGTGGTCACTCAATGAACTAGTTACCATAACTAGCATCACGATTAACTCGGACATCACTATGTCTCGGCCCGATGAGAATCGGTGCTTGGATACACCAAGGAGTATACCTCGTGCTAGTCTCGGCGAATTGATGGTGTCCAAATCCATCAATTCATCGACTAGGGATAATTCCGATACATCACAATTACACATGTAGAGATACTCACTAGTTGTGATCCAATCACAAATTCTCTCATGCTGTGAATCGTATCGTGGACATTCAGTAAATGAGTTTAAGATCCAATCAAATACATAAAACATGTATACTCAAATAGTGAATCTTCATTTATCATATAAACAGTTCATACATAAGGCGATTGCCTTAGGACATCTCTCATATATTACTAACACCCATGTCACATTGAGGGCCTTCTTGTGCTTAGGTGCTTTGTGGTTGAGCTTGGGGCACTCGGACTTGATATGTCCAAACCTGTTACACTCATAACACCTAATATTAGAACTTTTAGGCTTACCTTGGTTGGGTCGAGTTGTGGTTCGCTTTCGTCCCTTGGCTATCCTTCGAGCTAGGTTCATTAGCTCGGCAGTCAATTCCGGGTCAACTTCTTCTTCGAACTCGTCTTCCTCCTCGGTTGGTGGTGGCTTGCTTGCGATTTTCTTCTTCTTTGAACCTGCAAACAAGGCTATACCCCTCTCGGGTTCCGAGTTGAACTGCTCATTTAATTCGAAATCTGAGAATAATTCATCTAACCTAATTTTTGAAAGATCTTTGGAGACCTTGTAGGCATCGACCATGGATGCCCACAAGGTAGTCCTCGGAAAAGAGTTTAGAACATACCTTATAAGGTCGCGGTTTTTGACCTTTTGCCCGATTGCGTGTAGGTTGTTGACTATGTCTTGGACACGGGCGTGGAGTTGTGTCGCGGACTCGTGTTCCTGCATTTTTAGTGTGCACAATTTATTGAACAACAAATCGCGTTTGCAAACCTTACCTTGATCCGATCCTTCGTGTAACTCGATTAGTTTTGTCCAAAGATCCTTTGCGCTTATGAAGGGGCCGACGCGATTTAGCTCCTCCTTCGATAGGCTGCATTGGAGGATTTGTGTTGCCTTGGCGTCGGCTTCGACTTGTCGTTTTGTCGCAATGGTCCATTGATCATAATCCAAGGAGTCACCCACTTCATTAGTCGGAAGTGTGAAACCCGTTTGGATTATGATCCACATCTCGATTTGGGTTTTGAGAAAGCATTCCATCCGACCCTTCCAATAACGGAAGTCATCTCCGTTGTAAAACGGAGGTCGGACGGTGCTAAAACCCTCGAGATGGGCCATTAGAACAAAAGACCGAAGGAGACGAAGACGAAGAAACTAGCAACGACAAAAACACAAAAAAAAGTACCAAGACTCGCGTCTTGGATTAGTAGTGCGGGAGAAAACTTAACAAAGCGAAATAAATAGAAATAAACATAATTAAAAGAACAATAAATCTGTAAAAATGGCTAGATTGGTGGTTTCACCAAATTTTAGCAACCCCCAGCTCTGATACCAATTGTTGGATCGAAGCGGATCGCTAGAGGGGGGGTGAATAGCGATAAAAACTTTTTTCTCTTCGTTCGTTAAAAAAACCGAGTAGATAATTAATTTGCAGCGGAAAAGATAAGCAATATAAAGAGAAGACAAATGTTTTACTTGGTTCGTAGCCTTCGGCTACTACTCCAAGGCCCTAGTGGTCCTTGACCACGCGTCACGGAGGCAAAAGCACTAAAGGAACTCCTCCTCGTTAGAGGTAGGAGTTAATCGATACAAGAAGGAACAAAAACTTGAGGTAGAGGGACACTCCCCCTCTCCTCGTATATGATAAAAGCTCTGGAAAAGTAGATGAACAACTGATAAAAACTAATACCGACGTACAAAAATAATAAAGAAAGTTAAACCTAGACGTCGGAAAGGAAGGACTTCGTTGTCGGAGAGTTGTAGCTTTGCGAAGGCTTTTTGGAAGCTTAGAATTGTTGTGAAAACCGTAGGTTAGGACCTCCTTTTATAGCCTTTGAGCCCCTTTTCGAGAGGAACCCTAGCCAATCATATTTGAGCACCACTCCCCTTGAAATTTGGTGATAAACCTTGACTCCTCGAGGCTGATCCTTTGACCAGTAGTCGACTGATGGCCATCACCAGTCGACTGCTGACAGCATCAGTCGAGTGCTAGCCGTAGTCACCCGACTGATGGATGGCAGTCGAGTCCTTCAGGTTGGCAGTCGACTAATGCTGGCTGCAAGGCAATGTTAGCTTAAAGAAAACATTATTTCGACGGTCGTCGACCGTCCGATCTTGACCTAGACCACCTATGAGATGTCTTGGGTCGAATCTACGCTTAAGTCTTTCCCCGTAACGAGGATAAGACCTTACTTACACTCGCACACACGAGCTTACCTCGATACTTACATGTTGCTTTTGCTTTCAGCCTTCCACTCAATTCCTTCGGCTCCCTCCGAAGTCACTTGAGTGTCGCCCGACCACCGTGGCTTCCTCCGGGTGTCGCTAGCCTTCAGCTCCAGCTATAGCAATTTTCTGCACACTCGATTCAGCTCGTGAGATAACAACATGAGCTTAACTTTGTATCGTTTGCTATAATCAAAACTCAGGTTCGACTTAGGTGCCTACTGCACCAACAGAGATCACTATCCGAATCAAAATTAAGATTCAAAAATGAGTCCCCAAAACTCGCTTCTCCAAAGAGGTATTCGTCAACCGATTGATGAATCCTTGGTCCTCTACCTATGAGGATTACCAGAGATCCAATCCCTAGAAAGGAAGTCACTAACAGAGCTCCAAATGCCATCCAAACGATGCTCCGACAATAAGGAAACAAACTGTCCAAAAATTAGACAGCTTGGTGGAGGACTTGGCGCCGGCCAAAGGAGGTGGTCGGCTGATCCTTGGTCATCGGAGCCAAGGTGGGTCGCCAAAGGGTCGTTAGAGGGGTGGCCGACAGTAGTTGGACGCCGATGGCACAAAGGTGGACGGCGGCACAAGCTGGGCGTGGGTTCTCTTGGGCGGCGGCAAGGAGAAGAGAGGGAGAGGGGAGGAAGAGAAGTTTCCAAAAATAAAACTTAGGGCTCTCCAAACCTTTAGTCATGCATTAATAGAGCACGTATTTCTTAACCATCAAGAAACCTTCTCCTTAGAGTTATTGGTTCATAAGAAAAACCCATTAATCTACTCTAATAACTTAAGTTAAAATAAAACGAACCAAATTGGTCTATTTTAAGTTAAAATGAACCGAACCAACTTTAGTTCATTCGTTTAAAACAAACCAACCCACTTTGGTTTATTTTCCACCATTGGATTAAAACCAAACCAATTTGGTTCATCCATCATGTCTTCATAAGACTCTTCCCATCCATGCTTCCGTTGCGACTGAAACGATTTCATGCTTGCTCTTTGTTTGGTCCAACCAAACCTAGTTTCTCTCGATATGAGAATCTCATTCTCAAGCTCATTTTAAATCATTCGGATTACGCTCATTGTGTGTATGACCAAATAGGGTCCCAGTTTATGTTGGCCATCTATAATTAACCATTAATTATAGAACGATCATGAGTGGCACCTAGTAGTACATCATGATCTCCAATTAATCAAAAAATCAATGGTTGATCCAAGAACTATTTCTGAAACCCTTCCACAGCTATAATGAATCGTGCCTCGTTCCCTTCACTCATCTTATACCCACTTGGTTTAGGACATGGTCTATAGTGTTAGTCCCCATTAGGCTGACTATGTCACACCTAGCCCAAGTAACATTTCCTCGTCCTATGGATTCTAGTTACTGCACATGTATCCTTGAGTACCTTACTCTAAACATGTAATGCTTTGACCAAAGACTTTAATAACAATCCGACAAGAGGCCAAGGGTAAACATCTCCTTGCAAGGAGTGGTGAATCCTTTATAGGCTATTCAAACACCTTTGGGCATTTCGACTTATACCCAATCATCCCTGGTCCACATCTCTTTGGAGATGTTTACTTATGATGTCAAAGCATAAGTCTCCATGACTAAGATGACTTGAATACCGCAAGTCAAAGGAACACCGCACTTAAGCTGCAGTAATAACTTAATTGACATATCTTTATATGCAGAGAACCATATGAAGTCTTATAGTTCGTCACTCCAATGAACTAGTTACCATAACTAGCATCCATGATTAACTCTGGACATCATAATGTCTTCAGCCAGTGAGAATCAGCTGCTTGGTTACACCAATGAGTATACCTTGTACTAGTCTCTACAGAATTGATGGTGTCCAAATCCATCAATTCATCGACTAGGGATAATTCCAATACATCACAATTACACATGTAGAGATACTCACTAGTTGTGATCCAATCACAAAATCTCTCATGCTGTGAATCATATTGTGGATATTCATTAAATGAGTTTAAGATCTAATCAAATACATGAAAACATGTATACTCAAATAGTGAATCTTCATTTATCATATAAATGGTTTAATCATAAGGCGATTGCCTTAGGACACCTCTCATATATAACTAACATTAAAAGCCTTGGTCATTTGGGTCTTGCCTAGGTTAACTCTGGGGGTAACTCCCCTTGTAACCTTCTTAGTGGCTTCCCTAGGTTTCCTTGAATCCTTAGCCACTAGGCACCTACCTTGGTTACCCTTAGGGATGACCTCCCTAGTAATCTTGGTTTTCCTAGACCTAGGTTGTGTTCTATAATCGAATGGAATATTGTGGTAGGTCTCCTTGGGCTTAGGTTCGTGACCTAAACCTTTCTTTCCCTTGGGTGGACCTTACCTCCTAGACCCTTGGTTTTGATCTATTTGACCCTATAATCATATTTTCCATCTTCCTTAGGGTCCTTCCCATTTTCTCAAGCTTTGACCTCAAACCTTGATTTTCAAATTCTAATTTTTCTAATTTTGTGGGCCCATTATTTCTTTGAGTAGAGTTGTTCTTTCTAGGCATATGTCTATGGTTCTTGGGATTAATGCCTAGATGGTCCTCTACCTTCCTAATACTTTCCTTAGGTAGAATATTTCTAGGGTCATCGTCCCAAATTTCTCCTTAGTTTTAAAATCGACATGTTTAGGCCCTAAGCAATAAATTTTATTATTTCTAGCATGCTCCTTATGATTATGCACAATTGCAAGGTTATTAATATTACTCCTAGCATGCTTTTTGACATTAAAATTTGAAGGTGCATTACTAAAATATACCTTAGGGTTTGCTTTTAAAGCTCCCCCTACATATGATGCTCCTTCTTGGATCTTCTTCCTCCCCCTAGGGCATTGACTTCTATAGTGGCCCCGTTGTTGGCACTTGAAGTACACCATGTGCTCCTTGCTCTTCCTAATTGAGGCTCTGTCATCCTTTGACTTTTCTTGAAATTTTAGTGTCGGTTGACTTTTCTTGATTCTTTTAGGATATTTACTCTTGTAATGTCCTACTTCCCTACACTCAAAGTATATGATATAATTTTTATTTTTAACTAAATTGCTTGAGTTACCTAGGGTGGTAGTAGGAAGAATTTGGTCCAATTCTTCATGGCTCCCGGAGGTAGAAGCTTCCTCTTGTTGCTTTGGCATTGAAGATGACCTAATCTCCTCGCCCTCAATCCTAGAGGTGGAGGCTTCTTCTAGCTCTTCCACCTCTTCCGATCCGGATGTTGATTCCCTATCAACCTCTGAATCCTCAAGCTCTTAGGATGATGATCCACATTCTTCTTGAGCTTGAGAGGATGAGCACCCCTCTTCTTTCTCATCTTCTTGGACCAGTGCGAGATTTTCATGGAATTTAGCTAACTTGCTCCATAGTTCCTTAGCATCTTGATATTCACCTAGCTTGCATAAAATATCATTAGGGATTAAATCTTCCAAAAATTTTGTTACCTTAACCTCAATCTTGAATTTTTGGTGTTACTCTTGGGTCCACTTCTTCAATTTGAAGACATCTCCCTTCTCATCCCTGGGGTGTTCGAAGCCTTCCATGATGATGAACCAATTCTCTATGTCCATCATCAAAAATGTCTCCATTCTCTCCCTCCATGCCGAAAATTTTTCTTGGTCATATGGTGGATGAATGTCGATAGCATACCCCAATCCATCCTTAGGTAGCTTCATCTCCTCTAGCGCTTTTTCTCCCTCGGATGTGAAGTCGATAAAGAGCGACCCGCTCTGATACCACTTGTTGGAACTCTAGTGAGCGATAGAGGATGGGTGAATGGCTCGTTCGTTCGCTTGATGGAATTCGATTGCGTTTGTCTCTATAATTTGTTAGTTTGCATAGTGGAATATAGAAATACAAAAGAAGACAAACACAAATACACAATCACATGAACACGACAATATAACGTGGTTTGAAACCCGAGTTCCTACTCCATGGGGCGAGCTTGATAACGAGCTCTAGTGATGTAGACACCACTACTCAATAAACTCCTTCTCGATAACATGTCGGAGGTGGAGAAACCTCGTACAAACAATTACAAATGTAATACAAAAAGTACAATCTAATTCAAAGACAATAATGAAATACGTAAAGAAAACATTACAACAAATGCTTTGATCTCTTGCTTGTTGCTTGGTTTGGTTTGCTCTTGAAGGTCTGGAATGCAACAGCAATTCCCCTTCAAAATCTCTCCAAAAGTTGCTACAAAATCCTCCAACTCGAGCTCCATTAATAACCTGCATCGAGTTGATTTCGCGCCCAACAGTCGACTACCATAAGACCTAGTCAACTGCCAACAGTGTCATTGTCTCATAACGACTTAATCCACATTGGCAAAACACTAAAGAACTCCTCCTCGTTGGACGTAGGAGTTAATCGAATACACAAAAACACTAAAAGCTTGAGGTAGAGGGACACTCCCCCTCTCCTCGTTACGATAAAACTCCAAGACAATAAAAAGATGAACTGAATTGAAGCTTATACCGACAAAGAAAAATATAAACAATTTAAACCTAGAGCGTCGGAGAAGTAGAACTTCATTGTCAGAGAGTTGTAGCATTGTGGAGGCTTTTGAAAGCTTAGAATTGATGAGAAAACCCTAGGATAGGCCCTCCTTTTATAGCCTTTGAGCCCCTTTTCGAGAGGAACTTCAGCCAATCATATTTGAGCACCACTCCCCTTGAAATGAGGTGATAAGCCTTAACTCCTCAAAGTTGATCCTTGACCATCAGTCGACTGATGGCCATCATCAGTCGACTGATGGCAGCATTAGTCGAATGTTGACTGCAGATAGTCGACTGATGGACAGTAGTCGAGTCCTCTAAGCTGGTAGTCGACTGATGCTAGCCGAAATCAAAAGTTAGCTAAACAAAAATATTATTTCGATGGCCTCTGACCGTCCGATCTCGACCTAGACCACCGATGGGATGTCTTGGGTCGGATCTATGCTAAAGACTATCCTTGTAAGGAGGATACGACCTCACTTACACTCGCACACACACGAGCTTACCTCGATACTTACTATGTCGCTTTCGCTTCCGGCCTTCCACTCGATTCCTTCGGCTCCCTCCGAAGTCACTCGAGTGTCGCCCGACCACCGCGGCTTCCTCCGGGTGTCGCTAGCCTTCAGCTCCAGCATTGGCACTTTTTTGTACACTTGTTTTAGCTCGTGAGATAACAATATATGCTTAACTTTGTATCATTTGCTATAATCAAAACTCAGGTTCGACTTAGGTGCTTACTACACCAACAATCTCTCCCTTTTTGATCTATGGCAAACCCACATACAAAGTTGAGAAGATAATATGCATGAGAGACCAGAATAATAAAGATTAGTAGGAGTAGTAAGGATTTTCTTCAAGTACTCCCCCTTGAGGAAACCTCCCCCTTGACCGAGGGTGAGTTTTTGAAAGAAGACCTTAATCCTCCCCCTACATGGTTGCTATTTAGGAATAGTTTAAGTAATGAACATTACTTAAAGTTGGCCTTAGTAAAATATTTAAGTTAAGAGGACTTCTTAACTTGGCCCTTTCTCCCCCATTTGGCTATAGTGTTTAAAAATAAAACATTAAACATTAACATTTGGCCATAGTGTTTAAAAATAACTTTAAGTTAAGACTTCTCTTAACTTGGCCTTTACTTCCTTTTTATTAACAAAAACAAGTTAAGTAAACTTTCAAAACATAAAGTTTGGCCATACTTCCTTTTTATTAACAAAAACAAGTTAAGTAAACTTTTAAAACTTAAAGTTAAGTAAACATGTTAAGTTTTGATCCCTTAACTTTGACCTTTAGTAAACAAGTTAACAAAAACAAGTTAAGTAAACTTTCAAAACTTAAAGTTAAGTAAACAAGTTAAGTTTTGATCCCTTAACTTTGGCCTTTAGTAAACAAGTTAAGTTTTGATCCCTTAACTTTGGCCTTTTCTCCCCCTTTTACCATATATCGAAAAGAGTGGAGGTGTGTGAAAAACAAATATATGTATTAAATTTAAAGTCCAAGCATGTTCCATATTATTTTGAAAATAATATACTTAAAATAAGCTCATCTATAAAATGTTCGACTCATAATTGACTTGATTGATATGAAAGATCAACCAGTCCTGGTCAGAGTCGGTTAATATGTATGATTATACTCCATGGTTCATGGAGATGCACTAGCTCTACATCTGGAACCAGGAGTAAGGTCCTAACATCTCACGCCCATCTAGGTGGCTAAGTACACAAACACATTAGTCCTATGTATTGTGAGATGTATTGGCTCCTTAAATCTATAGGTGCATGATATCTAAGGTATGTCCTATGCTAGTTCCATGAAAAAGTAAAAAATAGTAGTAGGAAAATAAAATTTGTAAGTTCCTATTTTACTACGCACATGCCCAAATTTCATCTTAATAGACTGAATTCGGCTTCGGGTAGGGGTTTAGTAAATAGGTCTGCCAAGTTACACTTCAATTCGACGTATTCGAGTTGTATGGCTCCATTGGGCACATGTTCTCGAATGAAATGGTGTTTGACCTCTATATGTTTGGTCCTAGAGTGACATATCAAATTCTTAGCTAGGTTAATTGAGCTAATGTTATCTACGTGGAGTTTAGTGTTTGTAAAATCTAACTTAAAGTCTCAGAGAGTGTGCTTCATCCACAGAAGCTGAGTAACACACTCACCCATCACGATGTATTCGGCTTCGGTGGTAGATAAGGCAACATAGTGTTGCTTCCTACTGCACCAACTTACTAGACTCGAGCCGAGAAGTTGACAACAACCACTCGTACTCTTTCTATCGAGCTTACTACCAGCATAGTCTGAATCGGAGTAGCCGGTTAGTTCGAACTCGATAGATCTAGGGTACCAAATATCGACATTAAGTGTAGCCTTTAGATATCTAAGGATACACTTGACTAGAGTTAGGTGAGACTGCTTAGCACAGGTTTGGAACCTTGCACACATACTTACTGCAAATAGGATATCAGTGTTGAGATGTATACTGAAAAGTCTATCTTTTGTATGAACATCTTTATTTTGAAATAAGAATCATATGATCATTGTTTGCATATTTATATGGTTATGCATATTGTCTAATACATTACATTGTAGATAACATGGTGTGTAGTGTCACACGGGAGATCATGTTATCGGCTCCTTGTAAAGTATAAGTAAAGGCTCACAACCGAGATGACTTTGGACAAACCATTGGTATGGTTGTAGTGTAATTTGGTATTGGTTTGTCTTGACCATAGAATCACACTAGTGCACTTTGTGTGTATTGAGCAGGACCGATTTAGAGGTGATTCGATTTATTGCTGACTACATAATCCAATCGGACCTCAGATATTATGTTGTACATGCTCTTATTCCCGATAAAATAACGGGCACATATAATTAGTATTCATTTCTTTGATTTACCAATGGGCGAGATTTATAGAGTAAATCGATAGGTTCGGTAAGTTGGGAAATGATATTACTTATATAATGTGTCATTGATTATAGGAGGAAACCGTGTCCTATATATTAGGATGATGATGTCCCCTTGAGGAGCTCATAAGGTTCATCATGTAAACCCTGCAGGTGGACTTGGTCCAGCATGATGAAAAGGTTGAGTAGTACTACTCATGGAGTTAGATGTTGATTAATTAATGGTCAATAAATTAATTAATCGACAGACATTCGAGATCTTAAACATCGGGAGATAAATGTACAAATAATATATGGAGCCCATATTAACTTATGGGGGTTGGTGAGGTAGATCAATGATAATCCTTTAGTGGATTGGATTATCATTAATGGATCGGACTTTATGTGGACTTGATCCATTCGGTGGCCAAGATCCAACTCCTCCTCATGGTTCCTATTGTAGCCTATTAAAACCTCATGAAGCCTAGATCCAATGGTTGGAAACAAAACTCTACATTCAACAGTAGAGATTAAATCTCTAGATTCGACAGTTGAGATTAAATCCCTAGAACCAATGGTGGAGATTAAAACAAGGCTTATCCCTAAATGTATAAAAAGGGGCTTAAGGGTTGGCGTGGAGAATAAGAATCAAAGGAGGGGCAAGGGATTTGGGCAACAAGGAGGCTTAGGGCTTTGGGCGGCCACAATTAAGGAAAGAATTTCCTTTCTCTTCTTCTTTTTGTTGTTGGCCGGCGCCCAAGGTTTGCTTCTCTTCTCCTTGGACGGCGTTCAAGCCCTCCCTCTCTTCTCTTTGGCCGGTGGAAACAAAGCTTAGGGTCTTCCCTTGGAGCTCTTGGCCGGCATCCATTTACTTCATCCATTCTTTTGGCCGGCGCACACCAAGTTGGTGCTTGGTGGTTGGCGCAAGCAAGGAGAGGAAGAGTTTTGTTATTGATCTTCCTTTGTTCGGAGAGAACAAGGATAGGAAGATTGGTGATCTAGAAGCTTCGACTTTTGGAAGATCGTCGCCCACACGACGTCCAAAAGGAGGAAGGGCATACAATAGAAGATTGAGAGGTATAACGATTGTCTATTTTCTTTTGTAACATGTCTATAATTGTTTTTCAATCATATACATGTTATATATTCTGTTTTTATGGTTAAATATACTTGGACCCTGAACATAAACACAAAAGCCAGCGATCCGTACATCGTCTATTCCGCCGCTATTTGTAGAATAGAGGTTGATTGCTTGAACAACAAGTTTGTTCAAGTGACTACTCTAATCGAATAGCACGATGATGAAATGGTAGCTTGGGTAATCCCTCTTGTCAAGGATAAAATTTTTTTATCCGGGGATGTAGAAGGGATCGCCATGAACAAGCGACCGAGTTGAAGTGGGAAGCGATGTTTCCTACCTTCAAGTGGTATCAGAGCCACGGTTTCCGATTTTGTGTGTTTAGGATTCAATTACTTTTATGCACTTTTCATATATTATATGTGTCGGATAATAGTAGAATGTGCGTTGGTTAACTTTTTGGTTGCACGCGTAGGATCCAACTATTATGGCCATATGTGTGTATGTGATGGTATGTGTGTAATTGTATATTTTGTTGAATCCTCGGGGTTGACGAGGCTAGTATTTAATTTTTGTAATTAGATATGATATTGTTTAATCACTCTTTTTATTTTAGTTTACTTTCAATCTAGATTTCATGTACACTCCCTTGTGGAGTATAGGATCGATGGATGTAAATTAAAATAGTTTTTCTCGGCTCGGATCTCCGGATGGCTTGTACATGGCGTAGGGAGGAGCTGAAGAGATGGCGATACGATGGCAGACATATTGAAGACAAAAGCCATAATAGTTGGAAAATATTTATTTTTCATATTTATTGCTTATTGTTTGATATGCATGTCGTAGGCTAGAAAATTCCTCAATTTTAAATTACTAAGTGGGAGAGGGATATTTTTATAAATTCCCATGACCTCCATCACGATTTGACATGTGATGCAAACAAACTTGTGCATCGGCTCTTAGTGCCTTCCTCCCCATCAGATGAGTTTGTTTGTGGATCACAAGGTCGAATATGGTTGTAAGAAATTATTAAGGAGCATGTGTACTTCCCCATCAGAAGGCACATAACCCGAGATAATTAACTTGGTACCAAGTAATGGTGAACACTTAGATACAAATATAAGTATCCTCCCCATCGGAGTCACTGCTTTTATTTGTAGGGCCGAAGAGGAACCAACTATTAATTTTATTTGTCAAAAAGTTAGGTTGACAAGATAATAAAATTAATGGGTAAAACCACCTCTTACAAATGTAGAATTCGTATACGTCCACACTATCGTGGCATACGATATTCTAAGTGTTTTGAGGTGTTGGTTGATTTTAAAATTTTATTGTTTGAGGAATCAATAATTTTTTGAAATCTAAAGTTTTGATCTATGTGATTCTTAGGTTTTTCAAAAATGACTTTCATCCCACTTGTTGTGATACTAAAGGAAAATAAATTTACTGTACCCAATTATGTTGATTGGAAAAGGAATCTAGATATTGTCTTAACTGCTGAAGAGTACTAGTATGTACTCTTCGAAGAGTATCCTCCTAAGCCTGAAAATGAGCTGGAAGTCCTTGGAGCTGAGATCGATGGGGAAACCCAGGTCGATATCATTCTCCAATCTCTACCTAGGAGTTTTGAGCAGTTTCGCCTGAATTACAACATGAATAAAAGGTTGTATTCATTGGCGGAGCTTCTGACAGAACTCCAGGCGGTAGAAGGGATTGCTCAGGCTCAGGCCATGGTTGCTCAAAAGGTTTCTACTTCTAAGCCGAAAGGCAAGAAGAAGAAGAAACAAGCTGGGGCAAAGGTGGTGGGAGAATCTCAGGGACGAGTGAAGTCGAAAGACAAGTGCTTCACTTGGAAGAAGGACTGTCCCAATCTGAATTGGAACAAATGTATATCCTTTGGTCTAGTCGTTGAAACATGTTTAGCTGTGTTATCTACCGATACCTGGTGTGTAGATACAAGAGCCACTGATCATGTCTGCAATACTTTGTGGGGGTTCCAGAAAACCCGACGACTGGCTGAAGGGGAAATTAATGTATACTTGGGTGATGCCACAAAGGTGGCGGCTTTTGCAGTGGGAGATGTTTATTTGTCTTTTGAGAGAAATAAAGTTTTGGTTCTTAAGAATTGCCTTTATGTACCTTTATTTAGAAAGAATTTGATTTCGGTTTCTAAATTATTTATGGATGGATATTCTATTTCTTTTAATGACAGAGTTGTTATAAAAATGAATAGGGAGATTATCTGTTCTGGTGCATTGATAGGAAATTTGTATACACTCGAACCAAAAGCTCCCATGATGCAAATAGAAGTTAATAACTCATCTTCTAATTCCAATAAGAGAAAAGATCCTTCGAAGATGAACCAAACATATTTTTGGCATCTTAGGCTTGGTCATATTAACCAAAGAAGAATTTAAAGGTTAATAGCTGATGGCCCTTTGGGTTCATTAGTGGTGGAAGATTTCCCAACCTGCGAATCTTTCTTGGAGGGTAAAATGACCAAGAGACCTTTTAAGGCCAAGGGGTATAGAGGCAAAGATGTGTTGGAATTGGTTCATTTTGATTTGTGTGGTCCTATGTCTATCTAGGCAAGAGGTGGTTTTGAGTATTTCATCTCTTTTATAGACGATTATTCAAGATATGGATACATTTACTTGATGCGCTGCAAGTCTGAATGTTTTGACTGTTAGTGCCTATAAGCTCCACATATCTCCACAATGGTATGATATTGTCCACTTTGGGCCTAAGCCCTCATGGTTTTATTTTTGGGCTTTACCCAAAAGGCCTCATTCCAATGGAGATATCTTTTTTCTTATAAGCACATGATCTTTTCCATGTCTTACCAATGTGGGACTTTGATTGTATTCCCCATACTCCCAACAATCCCCCCCTCAAACGAAGGACCACATTGGGCCCCCCTCAAGCCTATCCCTCCTCGAAGGATTTTCTCTGCTTGATGTCCGATCTTCAACCCACCAGGACTTCCTGCCAGTTGTTCGGTCCCCCCGACCCAACTAGACTTCCTTCCTGATGTCTGGTTCTCTTGATCCGGACGTGGGAGCTCAACTTCCTTCGTTCAAGGTTCATGGCTTGACATGGACCATGGCTCTGATACCAATTGTTAGTGCATATAAGATCCACATATCTCCACAATGGTATGATATTGTCCACTTTGGGCCCAAGCCCTCATGGTTTTGTTTTTGGGCTTTACCCAAAAGGCCTCATTCTAATGGAGATATCTTTTTTCTTATAAGCACATGATCTTTTCCATGTCTTACCAATGTGGGACTTTGATTGTATTCCCCATACTCCCAACATTGACAAGTTCAAAGAATTCAAGGATGATGCGGAGAAACGTAAAGGTAAAAGTATCAAGACACTATGATCAGATCGTGGTGGCGAGTACCTCTTGGGAGAGTTTAGGAATTACTTATCAGAGACTGGGATTCAATCCCAATTGTCTACACCTAGCACACCCCAGCAGAATGGTGTAGCAGAGCGAAGGAATAGGACTCTTATAGAGATGGTTAGATCGATGATGAGTTATTCTGAGTTGTCAGATTCGTTATGGTAATATGCTCTAGTTATGACAGTGTATATTCTGAACTTGGTACCATCTAAATCAGTGTCATCTACTCTCACAAAATTGTGGACTGGGAGAAAGCCTAGTCTAAGACATATTCAGATTTGGGTGAGTCCAGCACATGTGATGAAGGCAGATGCTGGTATGTTGGAACCTCGTACAGAAGTACGCATGTTCATTGGCTATCCTAGATGAACGAAAGGAGGTTTGTTTTATAGTCCTAGAGAACAGAGGGTGATCGTTAGCACGAATGTTACATTTCTAGAAGAAGACTATGTGATGAACCATAAGCCCATGAGTAAGATTGTTCTGGAGGAATTGAAAGGGGAAGTCACTTCTTCAGTACCACTGGTACAAGAGGATATACCACAAGTCACTACACCGCGTGTCACAGAGGATACACAGGTGATACCTCACCGTAGTGGGAGGGTTGTGAGACAGCCTGATAGATTCATGTTCTTGAGAGAATCTTCTGATTTGGTCCCTGGCGAACATGAACCTGATCCCTGGACATATGACGAGGCAATCCAAGATAAAGATATGGTATCTTGGCAATGTGCAATGAATGTTGAGATTGAATCTATGGATTCAATTCAGGTATGGGAGCTTGTAGAACCACCCGATGGTGTAAAAACCATTGGATGCAAGTGGATCTACAAAAGAAAGAGAGGAATAGACGGGAAGGTTGAGACCTTCAAAGCGAGGCTTGTTGCGAAAGTATATACTCAGAAAGAGGGTATCGATTATGAGGAAACTTTGACAAGATAATAAAATTAAAGGGTAAAACCTCCTCTTACAAATGTAGAATTCGTATACGTCCACACTATCGTGGCATACGATATTCTCTGTGTTTTGAAGAGTTGGTTGATTTTAAAATTTTATTGTTTGAGGAATCAATAATTTTTTGAAATCTAATGTTTTTTATCTATGTGATTCTTAGGTTTTCTTTCAAAATGACTTTCAACCCGCTTGTTGTTATACTGAAAGAAAATAAACTTACTGGACCCAACTATGTTGATTGGAAGAGAAATCTTGACATTGTCTTGACTGTTGAGGAATACAAATATGTACTTCTCGAAGAGTGCCCTCTTAAGCCTGCAGATGATTCTGGAGAAAAGGAGAAGGAGAGTTATAAGAAGTGGATCAAGGCCGATGAGATGGCACGGTGTTACATTTTGGCATCTATGTCAAATGTACTACAACATCAGCATCAAGCCATGCCCACTGCTTATGACTTGATGCTCAATCTCAAAGATCGTTTCAGACACTAGAATCGGACTGCTAGGCAGGAAGCCATGAGGAACTTGATGACGACCACCATGATCGAGGGAACACCCGTGAGGGATCATGTTCTCAAGATGATGGCTCATTTGAATGAGCTGGAAGTCCTCAGAGCTGAGATCGATGGGGAAACCCAGGTCGATATCATTCTCCAGTCTCTACCTAGGAGTTTTGAACAGTTTCGCCTGAACTACAACATCAACAAGAGGTTGTATTCATTGGCGGAGCTTCTGACATAACTTCAGGTGGCAGAGAGGCTTTTTTGTCAGAGTGCTAAGGCGCAAGCCATGGTTGCCCAAAAGGTTTCTACTTCTAAGCCGAAAGGCAAGAAGAAGAAGAAACAAGCTGGGGCAAAGGCGGTGGGAGGAACTCAGGGAGGAGGAGTGAAGAAGTCGAAAAGCAAGTTCTTCACTTGTAAGCAGACTGGACACTGGAAGAAGGACTATCCCAACCGCAAGCAGATCAAAGGTATATCTTTTGGTCTAGTCATTGAAACATGTTTAGCGGTGTTATCTACCGGCACCTGGTGTGTAGATACAGGAGCCACTGATCATATCTGCAATACTTTACAAAGGTTCCAGGAAACCAGACGACTGGCTGAGGGGGAGATTACCGTATACTTGGGCGATGCCACAAAGGTGGCGGTTTTTGCAGTGGGAGATGTTTATTTGTCTTTTGAGAAAAATAAAGTTTTGATTCTTATGAATTGCCTTTATGTACCTTTATTTAGAAAGAATTTAATTTCGGTTTCTAAATTATTTATGGATGGATATTCTATTTCTTTTAATGATAGAGTTGTTATAAAAAGGAATAGAGATATTATCTGTTCTGGTACATTGATAGGAAATTTGTATACACTTGAACCAAAAGCTCCCACGATGCAAATAGAAGTTAATAACTCATCTTCTAATTCCAATAAGAGAAAAGAACCTTCGAAGATGAACCAAACATATCTTTGGCATCTTAGGCTTGGTCATATTAACCTAAGCAGAATTCAAAGGTTGATAGCTGATAGACCTCTGGGTTCATTAGTGGTGGAAGATTTCTCAACCTGTGAATCTTGCTTGAAGGGTAAAATGACCAAGAGGACTTTTAAGGCCAAGGGGTATAGAGCCAAAGATGTATTAGAATTGGTTCATTCTGATTTGTGTGGTCCTATGTCTATCTAGGCAAGAGGTGGTTTTGAGTATTTCGTCTCCTTTATAGACGATTATTCGAGATATGGATACATTTACTTTATGCACCGCAAGTCTGAATGCTTTGACAAGTTCAAAGAATTCAAGGATGATGCGGAGAAACGTCAAGGTAAAAGTATCAAGACACTACGATCAGATCGTGGTGGTGAGTACCTCTTGGGAGAGTTTAGGAATTACTTGTCATAGGCTGGGATTCAATCCCAATTGTCTGCACCTGGCACACCCCAGCAAAATGGTGTAGCAAAGTGAAGGAATAGGACTCTTATGGAGATGGTTAGATCGATGATGAGTTATTCTGAGTTGCCAGATTCATTCTGGGGATATGCTCTAGATACGTCAGTGTACATTCTGAACTTGGTTCCATCTAAATCAGTGCCTTCTACTCCCACAGAATTGTGGAGTGGGCGAAAGCCTAGTCTGAGACATATTCGAATTTGGAGGAGTCTAGCACATGTTCTTAAGGAAGATGTTGGTAAGTTGGAACCTTGTATAGAAGTTTGCATGTTCGTTGGCTATCCTAGAGGAATGAAAGGTGGTTTATTTTATAGTCCTAGAGATCAGAAGGTGATCGTTAGCACGAACGCCAGATTTCTAGAGGAAGACTATGTGATGAACCACAAGCCCATGAGTAAGATTGTTCTAGAGGAATTGAAAGGGGAAATCACTACTTCAGTACCACCAGTACAAGAGGATATACCACAAGTCACTGCACCGCGTGTCATAGAGCATACACAGGTGATACCTCGTCGTAGTGGGAGGGTTGTGAGACAGCCTGATAGATTCATGTTCTTGGGAGAATCTTCTGATTTGGTCCCTGGTGAACATGAACCTGATCCCTGGACATATAACGAGGCAATCCAAGATAAAGATGCAGTAACTTGGCAAAGTGCAATGAATACTGAGATTGAATCCACGGATTCAAATCAGGTTTGGGAGCTAGTAGAACCACCCAATGGTGTAAAAACCATTGGATGCAAGTGGATCTACAAAAGAAAGAGGAATATATGGGAATGTTGAGACCTTCAAAGCAAGGCTTGTTGCGAAAGGGTATACTCAGAAAGAGGGTATCGATTATGAGGAGACCTTTTCGCCAGTAGTCATGCTTAAGTCTATCCGAATTCTCTTATGCATTGCTGCTCATATGGATTATGAGGTATGGAAGATAGATGTCAAGACAGCTTTCCTTAATGGAAGTCTTGAGGAAAACATCTATATGAAGCAACCAGAAGGATTCTTTACAAAGGGCAAAGAGCATCTTGTGTGTAAACTTAATCGGTCCTTTTATGTATTGAAGCAAGCTTCGAGGTCTTGGAACATCCGCTTTGATGAGGTAATCTAGTCTTATGGATTTATTCAAAGTCCTGATGAGTCTTTGTTGGTGCAGTAGGCACCTAGGTCGAACCTGAGTTTTGATTATAACAAACGATACAAAGTTAAGCTCATGTCGTCATCTCACGAGCTGAATCGAGTGTGCAGAAGATTGCTAAAGCTGGAGCTGAAGGCTAGCGACACCTGGAGGAAGCCGGGTGGTCGGGCGACACTCGAGTGACTTCGGAGGGAGCCGAAGGAATCGAGTGGAAGGTCGGAAGCAAAAACGACATGGTAAGTATCGAGGTAAGGTCGTGTGTGCGAGCGTAAGTGAGGTCGTATCCTCCATACGAGGATGGTCTTAAGTGTAGATCCGACCAAAGATATCCCATCGATGGTCTAGGTCGAGATCGGATGGTCGAAGGTCGTCGTAATAATGTTTTCTTTGAGCTAACTTTGCCTTGCAGCTATCATCGATCATTGCCCGGCTTGGAGGACTCATTGCCATCAACGATCATACTGAGGTCGACGTCGACGATGCTATCATCGATCGATGATGGCCATCGATCTATCACCCCATTTCAAGGAGATTGGTGCTCAATTTTGATTGGCTAGGGTTCCTCTCGAAAAAGGGCTCAAAGGCTATAAAAGGAGGGCCAATCCTAGGGTTTCTTCATCAATTCTAAAGCTTCCAAAAGCCTCCGCCAAGCTACAACTTTTTCGACAACGAAGTGCTTTCTCTCCGACGTCTAGGTCTTAATTTCTCTCTTATTGTAACATCGGTTTTAGCTTTTATTTTAAGTTCATTTCTTTAATCTTTCGGAGCTTTTATCGTATACGAGGAGAGGGGGAGTGTCCCTCTACCTCAAGTTCTTTCCTTCTTGTATCGATTAACTCCTACCTCCAACGAGGAGTTCCTTTAGTGCTTTTGCCCTCCGTACGTGGTCAAGGATCACTAGGGCCTTGGAGTAGTAGCCGAAGGCTACGAACCAAGTAAAAAGATTTGTCTCTTTTACTTATTGCTTATCTTTTCCACTGCAAATTAATTATCTACTCGGATTTTAAACGAACGAACGAAAAAAGAAAGTTTTAATGCTATTCACCCCCCCCCCTCTAGCGTTTCAAATCGATCCAACAGACTTGTGTATACAAGAGATGTGACGGAAATATAGTGGTATTTCTTGTACTATACGTAGATGACATTTTGTTAATTTGCAACAATGTCAAGGTGTTATCGGACGTAAGGGTATGGTTGTCAAAACAGTTTGATATGAAGGACTTGGGAGAAGTGGGACACATCCTTGGGATCAAGGTTATAAGGGATCACAGGAAAAGGATGTTGTGCTTATCTCAAGCATCATACATAGACACCATTATGAATCGTTTTAGCATGCCGAACTCCAAGAAGAGTTTTCTACCTTTCAGGCATGGAGTTCCTTTATCTAAGGACATGTGTCCTAGAACATCTGAGGAGATAAAGGAGATGAAGGCGATTCCTTATGCTTCGGCAGTAGGAAGCCTCACGTATGCAATGTTATGTACGAGACTAGATATCTGCTTTGTCGTCGGCATGGTCAGCAGATATCAAAGTAATCCAGGACAGGGACATTGGACTGTGGTAAAGCATATATTGAAGTACCTGAGAAGGACTAGGGATTATATGCTAGTTTACTAGGAAGACCAATTACTCCCTGTGGGTTATACAGATTCCGACTTCCAATCAGACAGGGATAACAGTAAGTGTACCTCAGGTTTTGTGTTTACTTTGGGGGGTGGAGCCATTGTATGGAGGAGTGTCAAGCAGAAATGTGTACCGTGTTAGTAATATATGAGAGATGTCCTAAGGCAATCGCCTTATGTATGAACCATTTATATGATAAATGAAGATTCACTATTTGAGTATACATGTTTTATGTATTTGATTGGATCTTAAACTCATTTACTGAATGTCCACGATACGATTCACAGCATGAGAGAATTTGTGATTGGATCACAACTAGTGAGTATCTCTACATGTGTAATTGTGATGTATCGAAATTATCCCTAGTCGATGAATTGATGGATTTGGACACCATCAGTTCTGTCGAGACTAGCACGAGGTATACTCCTTGGTGTATCCAAGCAGCTGATTCTCACTGGCTGGAGACATTGTGATGTCCGGAGTTAATCGTGGATGCTAGTTATGGTAACTAGTTCATTGGAGTGACCAGCCGTAAGACTTCATATGGTTCTCTGCATATATAGATATGTCAATGAAGTTCTTACTGTGGCTTAAGTGCGATGTTCCTTTGACTTGTGGTATTCAAGTCATCTTGATCATGGAGACTTATGCTTTGACATCTTAAACAAACATCTCTAAGGAGATGTGGACCCGGGATGATTGGGTATAAGTCGAAGTGATCGAAGGTGTTTGAATAGCCTATAAAGGATTCACCACTCCTTGCGAGGAGATGTATACCCATGGCCTCTCGTCGGATTGTTATTAAAGTCTTTGGCCAAAGCATTACATGTTTAGAGTAAAGTACTCTTCGATACATGTGTAGTAACTAGAATCCGTAGGACAAGGAAATGATACTTGGGCTAGGTGTGACGTAGTCATCCTAGTAGGGACTGACACAATAGACCATGTCCTGAACCAAGTGGGTATAAGATGAGTGAAGGGAATGGGGCACGATTCATTCGAGTTACTGAAGGGTTTCAGAAATAGTTCTGGATCAACCGTTGATCTTTTCGGTTAATTGGGGATCATGATGTACTACTAGGTGCCACTCATGATCGTTCTATAATTAATGGTTAATTATAGACGGCCAACATAAACCGAGAACCTATTTGGTCACACGCACAACGAGCGTAATCCAAAGGATTTAAAACGAGCTTGAGAATGGGATTCTCAGACCGAGAGAAACTAGGTTTGGTTGGACCAAACATAAAGCGAGCATGAAATCGTTTGATGCAATGGAAGGCGTGGATGGGCCGTGTCTTATGAAGACATAATGGATGAACCAAAATGGTTTGGTTCTAATCCAATGGAGGAGAATAAACCAAAGGGTTTGGTTTATTTTAAACGAATGAACCAAAAGTTGGTTCGGTTCGTTTTAACTTAAAATAAACCATCATGGTTTGGTTTATTTTAACTTATCTTAATGGAGCGGGTTAACGGGCCTAATGGTTATGATCCAATAACCATTAAGAGAATTAGTTCTCTATAAAAGAGGGCTTAATGGATAATTAAGCCCTAATCCAAACCCTAGTTGGAGTTGCCGCCCAACCTAGGTGTGCCACCCAACCCTTGTGTCGCCGTCCAGCTCCTTGCCGGCGTCCAAGCTTCAGCCGTTGAACCCTCCGGCGACCCTCCGGTGATCTTCCTAGGCCTCGGTGAAAAGGTGAGCACTTTGCTTCCTTGTTTTGGCCGGCGCCTACTCCTCCACCAAGCTGTCCAGTTTTCTGGACAGCTTCTTCTCCTCTCGTCGGAGCATCGTTTGGACGACGGTTAGAGCTCCGACAGCGGCTAACATACCGGGGATTCGATCTCCGGTAATCCTCTGAGGTGGAGGACGAAGGATTCGTCAATCGGTTGACGAATACCTCTCCGGAGAAGCGAGTTTTGAGAACTCGTATTAGGATCCGAATTTGGATTCGGATCGTGATCATCTCTCGATCACGTCGTCTTCAACACGAGGCTAGTAACCCGTACGAAGACGAAGCTCGTGGCTTAGCGAAGTCATCCCGAGGAACTCGGCGTGGATACGGATAGAGACGATTCTAGCGAGGATCGTTCCGGTTGATGCCGTTCCCGCTACACGTCATACGAAAGGTATAACGTAGATAAATTTCCTTTTATTGTAAATTTAAATTTACGGTTATGTCTACACTTGTTGTAATATGCATGCGTGTGTTGTGTGTGTTGTAATAAATAGGAGTATTTATTATTTGTATTGCTTCCGCTGTGTTCATGTTTACGAAACATGATCGAACACACACACGCCGCGGTGCCGGAAACCCAACAGTGGTATCAGAGCCCAGGTTGTGTTTCGACATAATCGTAAAATGGTTTTGCGATAGTCATAATGTATTTCTGGAAATTTTCTAATTTTTGAAATTTAGAAGTATTTATGGAAATTTTTCAATTTTGGAAAGTCTAGAAGTATTTATGGAAATCTTCCACTTTTGGAAAGTTGGAAGTATTAATGGAAATTGATATTTTCCATAAATAAAATATTTGATTAGATTCTTGAAATTTGTTTCCTAATTTAATCATGATTTGATTTAGGAAATCAAATCTTAAAATATTTTATTTCCATAAGTAGTTTTAATGATTTAGGAAATTGGTTTCCTAAATAGATTTTCCTTAATCAAATAATTCCATGAATAAAATATGTGATTAGATTTGGAAATTTGTTTCCTAATTTAATTATGATTTGATTTGGAGAATCAAATGTTAAACATATTTTATTTCCATAAATAGTTATGACATATAAGGAAACATATACATGACATAATTGTATGCCATGTAATTGCATTAGATGCATAACATAATGTCATGCGTGTCGTGACATGTAGATGTATGCCATGTATGTCATGCCATGTAGATAATAGTTATTTGCATGCAAAGAGGATGAGACATAAAAACCCTTAAACAATATTAAAGCCTACACCTTCCATTAATATGGTTAGAACCAGAGTTCCGTTTCTTGTTTGGGTTGTTGGACTCTCTCCAAGCCCGGCTCGAACCCTAACATGTTCAAACCATGGAATAGTTTAATACTAATATGGTAAGAGTCAGAGGTCAATCGTTAGCTTTGGTTGTTGGACTCTCTCCAAGTTGGGCTAATTGGTTGAATGCGCTCTAACCATATTAAAACTATGTCCCGATTAATGGGTTGGCTTTAACCTGGAGCATCGGCTTGTTGGACTCTCTCCAAGGTCGATGTAAAGGGAGGTGAAGTTGGGTGCTATGCATATGATGCATACTTGTTAATGTGTTAACAACCCGATGTATGTGTGAACATTCAATTAGTTGATAGCACATTGTGATAGTTGCATATATGTGATATGCAATCGGTATAATTGATACCTACCGTCGTAGTTATGAATGGCTTGTTGGACTCTCTCCAAGGTTGTTCATAACTATGATGGATATCAGCCCATTCGGAGATGGACCTACGATCTCCCGAAGTGATTTTGGGGTTTTTGAAATTCGAAAAATGAATGGGATTTATAAATGTATATTGATGCATTTTAAAAATCATTTTCTCATATATGCTCGTTTTGTATTTCTAGGTCAATAAATTGATCATGACGTCTTTGAATTTGCGCACTATTTTGGATTTGAACAAACTGACTGGGCCTAACTTCCTGGACTGGCTTAGAAACCTGAGAATTGTTCTCAAGGCGGAAAAGCTTGCATATGTCCTTGAAGAGCCTCTTCTGTATCCTAAGGCGATGCAACTCCGGACGAAATGTTGGTCTATCGAAGCATGTGGCGGTCTTGGCGAGTTGCATCATGCTAGCGGCGATGGTACCTGAGCTGCAAAAGCAGCATGAGCATATGGATGCTAATACTATGGTCTTCCATCTTCATGAGTTGTTCGATGAGCAAGCGAGATCCAAAAGGTTCGAGGTCTCTAGGCTCCTCTTCACCACGAAGATGCAAGAAGGTTCATCTGTAGTGCAGTTTGTGCTAAAGATGAACGGGTACATCGAGCGGCTAGCTACCCTCGGTTTTGTGATGGATCATGAGTTAAGTATTGACTTAATTCTGCATTGTTTGCCCAAGATTTTCTCGCATGAACTATCGGATGAACAAATTGGAATCCACCATTCCGAGCTCCTCAATATCAAGACTGTGGAGCCTTCTGTGAAGCATGAGGAGAAGGCGGTTCTGTTAGTTGATTCCTCAAAGAAAGGTTCTAAGAGGAAGGCAAAAGAACAGAAGAAAGGAAAGAACAAAAGGGCAAAGAAGGCGGAACCATCGCAAAAGGGCACTTGCCATCACTGTGGCAAGGAAGGCCACTGGCGAAGAAACTGCAAGATTTATCTTGAGTCCATGAAGAAGAAGAAGGCATCCGATGCCCCATCCTCTTCAGGTATCTTCGTTATTGATTGTCATTCTATTTCCTTGGACACTTGGGTATTGGATACTGGGTGTAGCTCACATATATGTAATGACATACAGGGGCTAAGGAATAGAAGAAGACTTGTATGAGGGGAGTCAAATTTGCGAGTTGGCAATGGAGCAAAGGTTGCTGCGGTCGCCATCGGAACTTATTTGCTGAAGCTCCCTAGTGGACTAGTCTTAGAACTGGACAATTTCTATTATGTTCCTTCTCTAATAAAGAACATTGTTTCTATTTCCTGTTTAAATAGAAATGGTTTCCATTTGACGTTTAGTAACAATTGTTGTTATATAACTTTAAATGGCGTACTTTATGGAACTAGAACCTTGAGTAATGGCATTTATACGTTGGACATATCCAGTGACATTTTCAATATCGAAGCGAGCAACACGCGTGCTCGAAAGGATAATCAAATAGACTCCTATATGTGGCATTGTCATCTTGGCCATATAAGCAAGAAACGCATGTCCGAATTACACCGATGTGGAATTCTGGAATCGTTTGAATTGGATTCATATGATACATGCGAATCATGCTTAAAAGGCAAGATGACTAAGTTACCTTTTACTGGAAAAGGTGAACGAGTGGGAGAGTTACTAGGTCTAATACATACTGATGTATGTGGACCTATGTCAACTCAAGCATTAGGAGGCTATAGCTACTTCATTACCTTCACCGATGATCACTCACGGTTTGGGTATGTGTTCTTGATGAAACACAAGTCTGAAGCCTTTGAAAGGTTCAAAGAATTCAAAAATGAAGTAGAGAAACAACATGACAAGAGTATTAAAATACTTCGATCGGATCGAGGTGGTGAATACTTAAGTTAAGAGTTTCTTGATTATCTAAGAGACAATGGCATATTGTCTCAATGGACTCCGCCCTATACACCATAGCAAAATGGTGTATTTGAGAGGCGTAACCGGACCTTGTTGGACATGGTCAGGTCAATGATGAATCATGCAACTCTTCCCAAGTCCTTTTGGGGCTATGCACTTCAGACAGCGTTTTACTTGTTAAACAGAATGCCTACCAAGGTAGTCTCAACTACTCCATATGAGATATGGAATAGTAAGAAACCTCATGTATCT
Organism: Wurfbainia villosa; assembly: GCA_025175895.1. Classification (NCBI taxonomy): domain Eukaryota; kingdom Viridiplantae; phylum Streptophyta; class Magnoliopsida; order Zingiberales; family Zingiberaceae; genus Wurfbainia; species Wurfbainia villosa. The sequence goes on along the minus strand of CM045996.1, from coordinate 13,617,278 downwards.
TACTTGAAGATATGGGGTTGTCCTGCTTATGTGAAGCGGACTGTATCAGACAAATTGGATGCTAAGTCTGATAAATGTCTATTTATTGGATACCCTAAGGAAACTAGGGGTTACCAATTCTATCATCCTGTGGAACAAAAGGTGTTTGTTTCAAGGCATGCTGTGTTTCTAGAGAAAAAGTTTCTCTTGCAAGAAAACAGTGTGAGTGTCGTCGAGCTTGAGGAGGCTCGAGAGACTCAAATAGACATTGATGAGATACCTGGTGAAGCACAACAGCCGACAACTCATAGTGATGAGCAATCGGCTGGACCTATTGTAACACCACATCTTCGTAGATCTGGTAGAACACGCAATATTCCTGAGAGATATGGATTTCTCGTAAGCGAATCGAACGACGTGTTACTCATTGATGATGAGGAGCCTACCAGTTATGAAGAAGTGCTGACAAGTTCAGAAAGGGATAAGTGGCTTGGTGCCATGAAGTCGGAAATGGATTCCATGTATGAAAACCAAGTTTGGAACTTGGTTGACCCACCTGAAGGGATAAAGCCTATAGGGTTTAAGTGGGTTTTCAAGAAGAAAACCGACATGGATGGTAATGTGATTACCTATAAGGCAAGATTGGTGGCGAAAGGATATCGTCAAAAACAAGGTGTTGATTATGACGAAACCTATTCGCCTGTAGCTATGCTTAAATCCATTCGGATGCTCCTGGCCATAGCGGCTCATTATGATTATGAGATATGGCAGATGGATGTGAAAACAGCTTTCCTTAATGGAAACCTGCTCGATGACATGTATATGATACAGCCTGAGGGTTTCACATCGGTTGATAAAACCAAGGTATGCAAATTGCGACGATCCATATATGGATTGAAGCAAGCATCCAGGAGCTAGAATATCCGTTTTGATGAGACGATCAAAAGGTTTGATTTCTCACAAAATCCAGACGAACCTTGTGTGTACAAGAAGGTTAGTGGGAGTGCAGTCGTATTCCTAGTATTGTATGTCGATGACATACTACTTATAGGGAACGATGTTTCAATCTTACAGTCAGTGAAGGTTTGGTTATCCAAGACATTCTCCATGAAAGACCTGGGAGAAGCAACCTACATCCTCGGGATTAAGATCTATAGAGATAGATCGAAACGGTTTCTTGGTCTTTCGCAGTCTACATATATAGACCGAGTGCTAAAGAGGTTTAGCATGTCGGAATCCAAGAAAGGTTTCCTACCCATCAGGCATGGGTACACCTTTCAAAGTCTATGTGTCCGCGCACAGAAGACGAGAGGATTTGCATGAGTAAGATTCCCTATGCATCCGCAATAGGATCTATCATGTATGCTATGTTATGTACGAGGCCCGATGTATCGTATGATCTGAGTGTCACGAGCAGATACCAGTCCGATCCAGGAATGGATCATTGGGCGGCTGTTAAGACGATCCTTAAGTACTTGAGAAGAACTAAGGATGTGTTCCTAATATATGGAGAAGGGGACATGGTGATACGCGGGTATACGGATGCCAGCTTCCAGACAGACAAGGATGATTCCAGGTCTCAGTCTGGATACGTGTTCACCTTGAATGGGGGCGCAGTGAGTTGGAAAAGTTCCAAACAAGAAACTGTAGTGGATTCTACCACTGAGGCAAAATACATTGCAGCTCCGGAAGCAGCAAAGGAAGCGGTTTGGATCAAAAAGTTCGTTCATGAACTTGGTGTGATTCCGGCCATTGTTGAAGCAATATCGGTCTACTGCAACAACAATGGAGCAATTGCACAGGCGAAAGAGCCAAGGTCTCATCAGCGATCCAAACATGTGCTTCGCCGCTATCATCTTATCAGAGAGATCATCAGTAGGAACGAAATACAAATCGAGAAAATTCCCACTGAAAGAAACTTAGCGGATCCCTTGACTAAGGCATTACCTCAAAATAAGTTTGAGGGTCATGTTCGAGCTTATGGTATTGGATACCGTAGCGATTGGCATTAGGCCAAGTGGGAGTCTGTTAGTAATATATGAGAGATGTCCTAAGGCAATCGCCTTATGTATGAACCATTTATATGATAAATGAAGATTCACTATTTGAGTATACATGTTTTATGTATTTGATTGGATCTTAAACTCATTTACTGAATGTCCACGATACGATTCACAGCATGAGAGAATTTGTGATTGGATCACAACTAGTGAGTATCTCTACATGTATAATTGTGATGTATCAGAATTATCCCTAGTCGATGAATTGATGGATTTGGACACCATCAGTTCTGTCGAGACTAGCACGAGGTATACTCCTTGGTGTATCCAAGCAGCTGATTCTCACTGGCTGGAGACATTGTGATGTCGGAGTTAATCGTGGATGCTAGTTATGGTAACTAGTTCATTAGACTGACCAGCCGTAAGACTTCATATGGTTCTCTCCATATATAGATATATCAATGAAGTTCTTACTGTGGCTTAAGTGCGATGTTCCTTTGACTTGCGGTATTCAAGTCATCTTGATCATGGAGACTTATGCTTTGACATCTTAAGCAAACATCTCTAAGGAGATGTGGACCCGGGATGATTGGGTATAAGTCGAAGTGATCGAAGGTGTTTGAATAGCCTATAAAGGATTCACCACTCCTTGCAAGGAGATGTATACCCATGGCCTCTCGTCGGATTGTTACTAAAGTCTTTGGCTAAAGCATTACATGTTTAGAGTAAAGTACTCTTCGATACATGTGCAGTAACTAGAATCCGTAAGACGAGGAAATGATACTTGGGCTAGGTGTGACGTAGTCATCCTAGTGGGGACTGACACAATAGACCATGTCCTGAACCAAGTGGGTATAAGATGAGTGAAGGGAATGGGGCACGATTCATTCGAGCTACTGAAGGGTTTCAGAAATAGTTCTGGATCAACCGTTGATCTTTTTGGTTAATTGGGGATCATGATGTACTACTAGGTGCCACTCATGATCGTTCTATAATTAATGGTTAATTATAGACGGCCAACATAAACCGAGAACCTATTTGGTCACACGCACAATGAGCGTAATCCAAAGGATTTAAAACGAGCTTGAGAATGGGATTCTCAAACCGAGAGAAACTAGGATTTGTTGGACCAAACATAAAGCGAGCTTGAAATCGTTTCAGTCGCAATGGAAGCGTGGATGGGCCGTGTCTTATGAAGACATAATGGATGAACCAAAATGGTTTGGTTATAATCCAATGGAGGAGAATAAACCAAAGGGTTTGGTTTATTTTAAACGAATGAACCAAAAGTTGGTTCGGTTCGTTTTAACTTAAAATAAACCATCATGGTTTGGTTTATTTTAACTTATCTTAATGGAGCGGGTTAACGGGCCTAATGGTTATGATCCAATAACCATTAAGAGAATTAGTTTTCTATAAAAGAGGGCTTAATGGATAATTAAGCCTTAATCCAAACCCTAGTTGGAGTTGCCGCCCAACCTAGTTGTGCCGCCCAACCTAGGTGTGCTGCCCAACTCCATTGCCGCCCAACCCTTGTGCCGCCGTCCATCTCCTTGCCGGCGTCCAAGCTTCAGCCGGTGAACCCTCCGGCGACCCTCCGGTGATCTTCCTAGGCCTCGGTGAAAAGGTGAGCACTTTGCTTCCTTGTTTTGGCCGGCGCCTACTCCTCCACCAAGCTGTCCAGTTTTCTGGACAGCTTCTTCTCCTCTCGTCGGAGCGTCGTTTTGACGACGGTTAGAGCTCCGACAGCGGCTAACTTACCGGGGATTCGATCTCCGGTAATCCTCTGAGGTGGAGGACGAAGGATTCGTCAATCGGTTGACGAATACCTCTCCGGAGAAGCGAGTTTTGAGAACTCGTATTAGGATCCGAATTTGGATTTGGATCGTGATCATCTCTCGATCACGTCGTCTTCAACACGAGGCTAGTAACCCGTACGAAGACGAAGCTCGTGGCTTAGCGAAGTCATCCCGAGGAACTCGGCGTGGATACAGATAGAGACGATTCTAGCGAGGATCGTTCCGGTTGATGCCGTTCCCGCTACACGTCATACGAAAGGTATAACGTAGATAAATTTCCTTTTATTGCAAATTTAAATTTACGGTTATGTCTACACTTGTTGTAATATGCATGCGTGTGTTGTGTGTGTTGTAATAAATAGGAGTATTTATTATTTTTTATTGCTTCTGCTGTGTTCATGTTTACGAAACATGATCGAACACACACACGCCGCGGTGCCGGAAACCCAACATGGCGGACTCCACCATGGAAGCTGAGTATGTGGTAGCCTCTGAGACGGCCAAAGAAGCTGTGTGGCTCAAAAACTTCCTGATGGACTTGGATCTGATTCCTGGTTTGCCCAGAACTATCACAATTTATTGTGATAATAGTGGTGCAGTTGCAAACTCGAAGGAACCACGACCCAATAAGGCAAGTAAACACATAGAGCGCAAGTACCACCTGATACGAGAAAACGTAAAGAGAGGAGAAGTTGTTGTGGCCAAGATTGCATCAGAGGATAACCTGACAGACCCTTTCACTAAGGCCCTTCTAGCGAGTGCTTTTGATAGGCATGTGGAGGGAATGGGAATAAGATGTATGGCAGTTTAAGGACAACATAGTCTTTTAGTATAAGTGGGAGATTGTTGTGATGTATACTAAAAAGTCTATCTTTTGTATGAATATCTTTATTTTTAAATAAGAATCACATGATCATTGTTTGCATATTTATATGGTTATGCATATTGTCTAATACATTACATTGTAGATAACATGGTATGTAGTGTAACACGGGAGATCATGTTATCGGCTCCTTGTAAAGTATAAGTAAAGGCTCACAACCGTGATGGCTTTGGACAAACCATTGGTATGGTTGTAGTGTGATTTGGTATTGGTTTGTCTTGACCATAGAATCACACTAGTGCACTTTGTGTGTATTGAGCAGGACCGACTTGGAGGTGATTCGATTTATTGCTGACTACATAATCCAATCGGACCTCAGATATTATGTTGTACATGCTCTTAATCCCGATATAATAACGGGCACATATAATTAGTATTCATTTCTTTGATTTACCAATGGGCGAGATTTATAGAGTAAATCGATAGGCTCGGTAAGTTGGAAATGATATTACTTATATGGTGTGTCGTTGAATATAGGAGGAAACCATGTCCTATATATAAGGATGATGATGTCCCCTTGAGGAGCTCATAAGTTTCATCATGTAAACCCTACAGGTGGACTTGGTCTGGCATGATGAAAAGGTTGAGTGGTACTACTCATGGAGTTAGATGTTGATTAATTAATGGTCAGTAAATTAATTAATTGATAGATATTCGAGATCTTAAACACGGGGAGATAAATTTACAAATAATATATGGAGCCCATATTAACTTATGGGGGTTGGTGAAGTAGATCAATGATAATCCTTTAGTGGATTGGATTATCATTAATGGATCGGACTTTATGTGGGCTTGATCCATTGGGTGGCTAAGATCCAACTCCTCCTCATGGTCCCTATTGTAGCCTATTAAAACCTCATGAAGCCTAGATCCAATGGTTGAAAACAAAACTCTAGATCCAACGGTAGAGATTAAATCTCTAGATCCGACGGTTGAGATTAAATCTCTAGATCCGACGGTTGAGATTAAATCCTTAGAACCAATGGTGGAGATTAAAACAAGGCTTATCCCTAACTCTATAAAAAGGGGCTTAAGAGTTATCGTGGAGAATAAGAATCAAAGGAGGGGCTAGGGTTTTGGGCGGCAAGGAGGCTTAGGGCTTTGGGCGGGCACAATTAAGGAAAGAATTTCCTTTCTCTTCTTCTTCTTGTTATTGGCCGGCGCCCAAGGTTTGCTTCTCTTCTCCTTGGCCGACGTTTAAGCCCTCCCTCTCTTCTCCTTGGCCGGTGGAAACAAAGCTTAGGGTCTTCCCTTGGAGCTCTTGGCCGGCATCCATCTCCTTCATCCATTCTTTTGGCCGGCGCACACCAAGTTGGTGCTTGGTGGTTGGTGCAAGCAAGGAGAGGAAGAGTTTTGTTATTGATCTTTCTTTGTTCGGAGAGAACAAGGATAGGAAGATTGGTGATCTAGGAGCTTCGACTTTTGGAAGATCGTCACCCACACGACGTCCTAAAGGAGGAAGGAGATACAATAGAAGATCGAGAGGTATAACGATTATCTATTTTATTTTGTAACATGTCTATAATTGTTTTTCAATCATATATGTTGGTGCAATCGGCCCAGGTCACGATTGACCAGGACTCGAGCGTGGCTCGATAGATGTTTTGATGTTAGACAAAAACATGTGATAATGTAATTATCATGGTAAAGTCCAAGTCATGGGTACTTGGCATGGAAAGTCCAAGTTGGACACTTGGCATTTGGAAAAGTCCAAGCATGAGTCTTGGCAAGGTAAAGTCCAAGTCATGGGTACTTGGCATGGAAAGTCCAAGTGGGTCACTTGGCACAAGGGAAGTCCAAGCATGTGTCTTGGCATGGAAAGTCCAACATGGGTTGGCAAGGGAAAGTCCAAGCTTGAGTATTGGCATTTGAGAAGTCCAAGGTGTTTGATATTGGTGGCGTAAAGTTTAAGAGGGAGTCTTGGCAGCATAAGTCTAATGGTTGGCGGCGTAAAATCCAAGCGGAGTCTTGGCGGCGTAAGTCCAATGTGCCTTGGCGGTGTAGACACCGTTAGCATGACATAGCGGATGGAAGCACCTGAAGGCTAGCGCGATGGATGAACAAGTCATGGATGACTTGGAGGGATCCGAGAGGCATGAGGCTGATGGAGGTGGCTAGAAGGCTTAGGTCTAGGCTAAGGGTGGTCTAGCAAGTATGGGGAGAACCATACTTGGGCTAATACCTCATTGTTGAGGTGTGCCAGTCGACTGGTGCCATGTGGCAGTCGACTGGACTGAGTCAACTAAGGTTTGACTACGAGAATTGCTCTAGCAGTCGACTGATGGGCTCAGCAGTCGACTGATATTGTCATCAGTCGATTGATGCTCGTGAAATTGGGCACAGAATGGAGTCGAGACTCGACTGATTGAGTAAGGATCCATCAGTCGACTGATGGGTATCATCAGTCGACTGATGATGGATCCGTTGGACTTATCCAGCGTGGATCTAGCCGTTGTCTCACGACAACAGTGGCATCAGTCGACTGATGGTCCCGAGCAGTCGACTAATCGACTTTTTCTAGCACAGGATGAAGCTTTATAAGGAGCTCATGATGGAAGTAAATGGTATTGTTTTTTGAGGACTTTTGGGGCGATTTTCTACTGCAAATCAGGGTCTCCAAGTTGATATCAAGCAACCAAGCGATCAAGCATTCAAGTTCATTTGTAAAGTGTTTTCTTTACTTGTATTGCTTTGTATTTCATTGTATTTGCTTGTAGAATTTTGATTATTGTTGTAATCATATTGTACGAGGTTTCTCCGCCTCCGGATTGTTCTGAGAATGAGTGTTTATTAGTGGTTGTGTGTGTATCACTAGAGCTTGTAGAGCTCGATCCATGGAGTAGGAACCTTGAGGTTCCGAACCACGTTAAACAATTGTGTTTGCGTGTTTGTCTTGTTTTTCGTTATTAATATTATTATTCCGCTGCGCATAACGAGTTTTGTAGAGATGAACGCGAACGAATTCCATCATCGAACGAGCGCGATGCTATTCACCCCCCCCCCTCTAGCGGTCTCAAATATCCTACAATTGGTATCAGAGCCCGGGGCTCTTCTACGGACTAACCACAGGGAGCTAAGACAAAGAAGCTAGAGGGTGAAGATGGAAGAACAATTGGGATGAGATATCAACACCCCAATTCCCTATTCTTTCTATGGACGAGAAGGCTTCAATTCTTGGAAGAGAAGGGTTGAAGATTTCTTGATGATGAAAAATTTTGAGGAGTGGTCCATTTTAATGGATGGATTTGAATATCCAAGAGGACCAAGAGGTGGGTTCCTCAAGAAGAAGAGATGGACCGAAGAGCAAGTCCAAGCATCCGAGAAAAATGATAAGGTGATAAAATTTTTAATTGATTTAATGCCTAACAATATCTTGTGTACGTTAGGTAATTATATAGATGCTAAAGAGTTATGGAGCCAAGTGGCAAAGCTCCATGAAAACTCATCATCGGTCCAAGAAGAAGAAGAAGAAGAGGAGTGCTCACCCTCTCAAGCTCAAGCAAGTACACCGTCATCTAAAGAGCTTGAGGATTCGGAAGTTGATAGGGAATCAATTTCCGGATCGGTGTAAGAAGTGGAAGAAGCATCCACTTCTAGGATTGAGGAGGAGAGACCATCCTCCACACCGGAGCAATCTCAAGAGGTGCCATCCACCTCCGGGAGAGATAAAGAATCCACTCTGGCGCCTACAACCACTCTAGGTAACTCAAGAAATTCGGTTTTAAACAAAAATCATATAATTTTCTTTGAGTGTAGGGAATCCGGGCACTACAAGAGTAAGTGCCCAAAAAGGGTAAAGAAGGCTCAACCGGCTCCAAAAGTCAAGAATGTCGGTCCCTCAACGCATAAAAGCAAGGAGGAAGTCGTTTGCTTCAAATGTCGACAACCGGGACATTACCGGAATCAATGCCTGAAGGGGGAAAAGAAGAGGCAAAATGGAGCATCACAAGTAGGGGGAGCTACTAAGGCAAACCCTAAGGTATATCATGGTAATAATTCTTTTTCTTTAGTTAAAAGTCAAAAGCATGCTAGGAAATTTAATTCTCTTGCAATTCACCATGAAAAGCATGCTAAAAATAAATATTTGTGTTTAGGAGCTAAAAGTGTCCACTTAGGAAATAAGGAGAAATTTGGGACTAATGTCCCTAAAAATACCTTACCTAGGGAATCTATCAAGAAAATACAAGAGCACCTAGGTTTGAATCCCAAGTGGACTAGGCATATGCCTAGGAAGTCCCATGCCCAAAGACCAAATCAAAATTCTAAAATTGGGCAATTAGAAATAGAGAACCAAGCCTTGAGATCAAGGCTTGAAAAACTAGAAAAGATCCTCAAGATTATGCAAAAACAAATGCAAGGGTCTAATGGTCAAAGTCAAGGGTCAAAACCTCAAAGTCAACATCTAGGACCCAAGAAACAAAAGTCAACCAAGGGAAAGAATGGTTTGGGTCACAAACCTAAGCCTAAGGTGGCTTACCATAGTGTTCCATTTGATTATGGAACACAAAATAGGTCTAGGAAGACCAAGGTCAATAGGGAAGTCATCCCTAAGGTTGACCAAAGGTTGTGCCTAGTGGCTAGGGTTTCTAGAAAACCTAGGGTGGCCACTAAGAAGGTTGCAAGGGGAGTTACCCCTAGAGTCAACCTAAGTAAGACCCAAATGAATACCTAATTAACCCTAGGAGGGTATCTAGGGAGGTTATCCCTAAGGAATACCTAATTAACCCTAGGAGCTCAAATAGGTTTTGGGTTCCTAAGAGTGTGATTGACTCACGCTAGATGGGTTAGGGTGTGTCAACCTTGATTGGATGGGTAGTTAACTCAACCATGGTAAAGGTGGCACTTTAGGTTATTTTCAAGGTTATGGTTACCTTGAAAATATATTTGAGCTTTAATCCTAAAAGATTTTAGGATGTGCCAATATTATTTGAGAAGTTTGATAAAATGATCAAATTGGCACATTTTAGGTTTAGAGGTCATATTGTGTCATTTTGGGTTTTTGGCACACTAGGGAGATTAGTGATAATATGGCAAAATATACTTAATTATATGAAATGACAACTAATATTAAAATTTAGGTATCATTATACCTATGTATTTTATTTGCCATGTTTTGTTTGTCATATAACATGCCATGACATCATGCCTATTTTTATCATTTAAATGTCATGTATTTTTAGATTTCATCTTATGCCATGACATCATGATTATGAACATATGCTTATTTATATCATCATTAATGCCATAATCATTCATGCATTTGATTAAAATTGAGTTAAGGACAATTGACATGACTTGAAGTCTCATGTATAAGGGAATCAAGTAGTGTTGCCCTTACAAAATGAATGAAACCCTAGATTAGGGAGAACAAAACCCACATCTCACATCACATTGACATGTATGTGTATTTATACACTCTAGATACATGTGAGATGTTAGGATATGAGTTAAGCTCAAGGTGCATAGTTTTGCATCTAGATGAACTAAAACTCATCTAAAATCACTAGTGGATCATTGGGAAAGCTTGTGTATAAGTCATGTACAATGAGCCCAAGGAATATGATCCAAAATAAGGTTTTGAAAACATTTTAAAAGCATTTTAAAAAACCTTGGTGAAGTCTATCTTTTGATAGCAATCACCATTGATGAAATTGATATAAAGTGAGCCAAAACTTAGAAGTTTTCTTCACTTTTAAATTTTGTATCAATTTCGATATTTTATGGGTAAAATAATTTTTAAATATTTTTCACCCATTGTATTGCCTATAAGTTATATAGATATTAATTTTCGTGATTTTTCGATATACATAGAATTACTTATGATTTTCTGAAATTCAATTCTGATAAGCGAAATTGAAATTTGATTATCGATCGTATCATGGGTGGCGATCGGTGATGTAGTGTGATCATTGGTAGTGTGGTCGATTGCCAATGCTGATTTCGAGAAAACTAGGTTTGTTTAGCCCGTGTTCAGCTGCGGTTAAGGTCCCTAACCACTCCTAACCCTAGGATATGCTTTGGGAAGCATTATAAAGGGTGAAAATCCATTAGATATGGATTAGAAGAGTTGTTTAGGGTTTGTATCAAAGTTAAGGTGAGGAGAGTTCATGTTTGAACTTTTAACCTTATTTTTGATGGTTTAGAGTTCCTATTGGCTTAGGTATTTCCCAAGGACATTGTTGGTGCAATGGTCAAGGGGGAGCAAGCCTTTAGGGGGAGTTATCCATCTTGGGATGATGGATGTATTTTTCTTCTTGAAGGGGAGAAGTTATTGGGAGAGTATCATCAATTGGGAAAATTGATGGGATTTTGAGAAACCCAATTTGGAAATTGGAAGAGAGTAAAGGATTGCCTCTCTTGAGTGATATGGGACTTATCACTAGGAAGATGGTAGGCATCTTAGGTATTGTTGGATCGAGGGGGAGATTGTAAGATCACATTGGGACATGAGACATTGACCTCCTTGGAGAGATAACCTTTTTGATATTAGTCAAAAAGGGGGAGAATATTTGGGGAAGAATATTTTGGAAAAGGTTAAATTACCAATTTGGGATAATTGGTAAGGAGTTTTTGAGTTAGATGGTCTAACTCAAATGGTTTGAAATGGTTTGTTTGGTTTTTGTCAAACATCAAAAAAGGGGAGATTGTTGGTGCAATCGACCCAGGTCACGATTGACCAGGACTCAAGCTTGGCTCGAGAGATGTTTTGATGTTAGACAAAAACATATGACAATGTAATTGTCATGGTAAAGTCCAAGTCATGGGTACATGGCATGGAAATGTTGGTGCAGTGGGCACCAAAGTCGAACCGGTATTTTGATTATGGCAAAAGGCTCAATAGTTAAGGGTATATTTGTTATCTTACGAGCTCAATTAAGTGTGCAGAAATGCTAAAGTTGGCGGAAGGTCTGCGACACCGGTGGGAACCGAGGTGGTCGAGCGCCCGAGGACTTGGAGGAAGCGAGGTACTCGGGTGAAGGCGAGCGAGGCTACAAGGTAAGCTCGTGTGAAAGCGAAGCAAGGTCGTTAAGCGTAGATCCGACCCAATACCTCCAATGGAAGGTCTAGGTCGAGATCAGATGGTTAGAACCATCGTACTTTATATTTTAAGCTAACTTGTCTGTCAAAACCCTTTGACTACAGTCAATTTGCTAGTCAAGTTCGACCTCGAGAAGAGCTCGAATTTCAAGGGGGTGAATTTGGACTTGACTCGTGTTTTGGTACAAAGGGTGATGTGGCATCAAGGTGGACATCCAAACCATCACCAAGCTTCCTTGTGGTGGATGCCCAAAATAAGGTGAGTTGGCACAAGGTGGTTGGATGAAACACCTCATCCTCAAGTTGGCGCCCAAGGAGGTTGGAGGTGGCACAAGGTGGTTGGATGAAACACCTCATCCTCAAGTTGGCCCAAGGAGGTTGGAGGTGGCACAAGGTGGTTGGATGAAACACCTCATCCTCAAGTTGGCACCCAAGGAGGTTGGAGGTGGCACAAGGTGGTTGGATGAAACACCTCATCCTTGAGTTGGCGCACAAGGAGGTTGGAGGTGGCACAAGGTGGTTGGATGAAACACCTCATCCTTGAGTTGGCGCAAAGGATGTGGATGAACAAGTCTTGGGGATAAGAACCTCACCTTGGACACTACCTATGTCTAAATTCATAGATCAATATCCATAAATAGACATGTTCAAGCCAAGCAAATAACAAGAATTCAAGAGCTCTCAACACGCCGTCGTGCGCTACTACTACTCACATTTGCTACGACGAAGTGCCGCCGACAACGAAAGCTACATCTTCTACTTATAAGAGTTGTCGGTATATTTATTTAAGTTCTACTTCTTTAAATTGTCTGTGTGCTTTAATCGTAACAAGGAAAGGGGGAGTGTCCCTTTGCCTTGATTTCTTTTTGTAATCGTTGCTCCTACTTCCAACGAAGAGGAGTGGTTTTAGTGAATTGCCCTCCGTACGTGATCAAGGATCACTAGGGCCGTGGATTAACAATCGAAAGATTGTGAACCACGTAAAAATATCTTGTCTACTTTATATTTCCGCTGTGCATTCTCTACTTGCTTTTTACTTATTGCAAAAGTTTTTAACGACATCAGATCGCTATTCACCCCTCTAGCTTACACTTTCGATCCAACAATTGGTATCAGAGCCGGGGGCGCTAAGATTCGGTGAAACCACCAATCTAGCTTTGTTTTTCTTTTTTTTACAGATTTTTTATTTATTTATTTCTGTTTTCGTATAATTATTTCACTTGCTTATCTTCTCCTACATATAGAATTGCATTAGAGGCTTTAGGATCCGGATAAGGTTGTCCTTCGGGTTAGATCCCGAGTAAGGTTGTCCTCCGGAACTTCAACGACATTCGCATTTGATTGTTTATTTCTTTTGCAAGTTACATTTTATATATCTTTTTACTTCCCTAAGATTACTAATCCAAGACGAAAGTCTTGGAATATTCTTTCCGTGTGTGTTTGCAAGATTCTTTTCCGCTTCTTCTTCTTGTTTTTAAATGGCCCATCTCAAGGGTTTAGCATCACCGACCCCCGCTTTACAACGGTAATGACTTTCGTTATTGGAAGGGTCGGATGGAATGCTTTCTTAAAACCCAAATCGAGATGTGGATCGTAATCCAAACCGGTTTCACACTTCCTATTAATGAAGATGGTGAATCTTTGGGTTACGATCAATGGTCAAATTTCATGAAAAAACAAGTAGAAGCCGATGCCAAGGCAACTCAAATCTTGCAATGTGGGTTGTCCAAGGAAGAGCTCAACCGCGTCGGCCCCTTCATTAGTGCAAAGGACTTATGGACCAAGCTAGTGGAACTACACGAAGGCACCGACGACACGAAGGTATGTAAAAGAGATTTACTTTTAAATAAATTGTATAACTTGAAAATGCAGGAAAACGAGACCGCAACTCAACTACATGCTCGATCCAAGACATCACAACCAACTCCATGCCATCGGACAAAAGGTCGAGAATCGCGACCTTATCGTATTTCTTAACTCGCTTTCCTAGGACCACCTTGTGGGCATCCATGGTCGATGCCTACAAGGTCTCCAAGGACCTTTCTAAAATTAGGTTAGACGAATTGTTTTCGAACTTGAATTACATGAGCAAACTAACGTGGTCCGTGCCGAGAAGAGTATTGCGTTAGTTGCGTGTTCCAAGAAGAAGAAGCCCGCAAGCAAGCCACCCCAAGGAAGAAGACGAGTCCGAATCGGAAGTAGACTCGAATAGAATCCGAACTAGTCAATCTAGTTCTAAGATGATCAAGAGAAAAACGACCAACAACTCAAGGTAAGCCTAAACCTAATTCAAATACTTCTAATTTTAGATGCTATGAGTGCAATGTGTTCTGGCCACATCAAGTCCGAGTGCCCAAAGCTAAAGAATAACGCATCAAAGACCAAGAAAGCGCTAAACGCTACTTGGGAGGAGTTGTCGGAGGAAGAAGACGATATCCAAGCTCTAATGGCTAAGCCGACCGAGCACGACTCAAACCAAGAAGAGTCCGAGTCCGAATCCGGCGATGAGCTTCCATTCAAGACAAGCCACGGATCCGTATCCGGTTCAAAAGAATCATTAAGGGTAAGTCGGTCGTTACTTAATACTTTGTATGGTGCAATTAAATTTTTAAATAAGAAACTAGCTAAGTCCGAGTCCAAGGTCGAGACCCTAATTGAGGAGGTTAACCTTCTCAAACATGAGGTCTCCTAACCTCTTCGACTACTCAGATTCAAGAGGAGGACTCAACTCTGTTGAAAAGCTTGAAGTTGAGAACTCGCTTTTGAAAACACAAGTCAAGACCTTAGGAACACGTTGGAAAGGTTCACTTTGGGATCCAAGGGACTTGACCTCTTACTTGATCACAAAGGGCCGTACAACAAGGCCGGACTCGGGTTTAACTCAAATACAACCAATAAGTCATATATGTCTATAGTAAACCAACATAAGAAAAATGTCCAAGCATGGGTCCCTAAGACCACTTTGATTTCAACTTTAGGATCTAACATGTATTGGGTTCCTATGACCAAATTCACTATGTGAATAGACCCACTGATTCAATGGTCCAGGGGGAGCCAATACAAAATGTATTTTTGTTAAGTCTTAGAAATTGCATGCTTAGTTTTTCCTTTATTTTTAGAATGGTTAGATAGGACTCATAACCAACTAAAATCCTAAAAGATTGAGCCTCGGGAGCCTCTTTTCAAAAATAAACCAACTAAAATCCTACGAAAAGATTGAGCCTCGGGGAGCCTCTTTTCAAAAATAACTAGTTAGACCAAGACGTAGTCTCAAGTAAGTCGAGTTATCAATTTCTTGAAATTAGCTTTGTCTAAGGAAGTGGTCGTTGTTCCGATCAAAGAAGGCCTCCAGGCCTCGCCACGACCGAAGCTAATCTCTTGAAAAGATTACTTGATGAGCTTAGACTAAATCCGAATCTAACCTAATGTTGGTTAATTTAAATTCATTAAAATTAATCAAGTAAATTGAAAGTCATCTCACAATAACACATAGGAATAACATGTTTTGATCATGTAGATATTGGTGAGATGATTTAGGTTTAAAACTTACAAACAACCCTTTAGTAATTCCAATATCCGATCCAACTACCTTATGTGTAGGATCAATGGATGTTGACAGCTGGTTGCTCCCGACACATGACCGGGATCAACTCAAATTTTCGGTTACGATTCAAACGACAAGGATCTAGAGCCTTCTGAATAACGGCAAGCTCAAAATCATCTGATCGTGATATTGAGCTCAACTCTAACTTTACAATTCAAAATGTCTTATTAGTAGAAAACTTTCAATATAATTTACTTAGTGTAAGCCAATTGTGTGATAACAATTATAAGGTCATATTTCTAGAAAATGAATGCGAATCAAAATAAATGCAACATCTAAAATAATACTTAAAGGAACTAGGAGTAGCAACATCTACACAATAAATTTACCCAACTCCTCAACCAAGTGTCTTATGACACAAGAGGAATCTTGGTTATGGCAGAAGACTCGGACACTCGCTTTTAAGACTCGTCCACAAGATGAGTCAGTGAAACTAGTTATAGGTTTGCCTAAACTAAACAACTTGGATAATAAAATATGTAATGCTTGTCAACAAGGTAAACAATCTAGGACACAACATCAATTAACTAATCAAGAACGAACCAAAAGTGTTCTTGAGCTCCTACACATGGATCTATTTGATTCACATGGAGCTAAGTCACTCAATGGTAGTCAATTTTGCTTAGTCATAATTGACGACTATTCTAGATTTACTTGGGTTAGGTTTATCAAACATAAAAATGATACCCTAGACCAACTAATCAATCTTTGTAGGTTAATCGAAAATCAAAAGAACCTTAAGATTAAATGACTTAGAAGCGATCATGGTGGTGAATTCGAAAAGCACAGGTTTACAGATCTCTGTAACCTAAACGGATACCACCTAGGGAATCTATCAAGAAAATACAAGAGCACCTAGGTTTGAATCCCAAGTGGACTAGGCATATGCCTAGGAAGTCCCATGCCCAAAGACCAAATCAAAATTCTAAAATTGGGCAATTAGAAATAGAGAACCAAGCCTTGAGATCAAGGCTTGAAAAACTAGAAAAGATCCTCAAGATTATGCAAAAACAAATGCAAGGGTCTAATGGTCAAAGTCAAGGGTCAAAACCTCAAAGTCAACATCTAGGACCCAAGAAACAAAAGTCAACCAAGGGAAAGAATGGTTTGGGTCACAAACCTAAGCCTAAGGTGGCTTACCATAGTGTTCCATTTGATTATGGAACACAAAATAGGTCTAGGAAGACCAAGGTCAATAGGGAAGTCATCCCTAAGGTTGACCAAAGGTTGTGCCTAGTGGCTAGGGTTTCTAGAAAACCTAGGGTGGCCACTAAGAAGGTTGCAAGGGGAGTTACCCCTAGAGTCAACCTAAGTAAGACCCAAATGAATACCTAATTAACCCTAGGAGGGTATCTAGGGAGGTTATCCCTAAGGAATACCTAATTAACCCTAGGAGCTCAAATAGGTTTTGGGTTCCTAAGTGTGATTGACTCACGCTAGATGGGTTAAGGGTGTGTCAACCTTGATTGGATGGGTAGTTAACTCAACCATGGTAAAGGTGGCACTTTAGGTTATTTTCAAGGTTATGGTTACCTTGAAAATATATTTGAGCTTTAATCCTAAAGATTTTAGGATGTGCCAATATTATTTGAGAAGTTTGATAAAATGATCAAATTGGCACATTTTAGGTTTAGAGGTCATATTGTGTCATTTTGGGTTTTTGGCACACTAGGGAGATTAGTGATAATATGGCAAAATATACTTAATTATATGAAATGACAACTAATATTAAAATTTAGGTATCATTATACCTATGTATTTTATTTGCCATGTTTTGTTTGTCATATAATATAACATGCCATGACATCATGCCTATTTTTATCATTTAAATGTCATGTATTTTTAGATTTCATCTTATGCCATGACATCATGATTATGAACATATGCTTATTTATATCATCATTAATGCCATAATCATTCATGCATTTGATTAAAATTGAGTTAAGGACAATTGACATGACTTGAAGTCTCATGTATAAGGGAATCAAGTAGTGTTGCCCTTACAAAATGAATGAAACCCTAGATTAGGGAGAACAAAACCCACATCTCACATCACATTGACATGTATGTGTATTTATACACTCTAGATACATGTGAGATGTTAGGATATGAGTTAAGCTCAAGGTGCATAGTTTTGCATCTAGATGAACTAAAACTCATCTAAAATCACTAGTGGATCATTGGGAAAGCTTGTGTATAAGTCATGTACATAGAGCCCAAGGAATATGATCAAAATAAGGTTTTGAAAACATTTTAAAAGCATTTTAAAAAACCTTGGTGAAGTCTATCTTTTGATAGCAATCACCATTGATGAAATTGATATAAAGTGAGCCAAAACTTAGAAGTTTTCTTCACTTTTAAATTTTGTATCAATTTCGATATTTTATGGGTAAAATAATTTTTAAATATTTTTCACCCATTGTATTGCCTATAAGTTATATAGATATTAATTTTCGTGATTTTTCGATATACATAGAATTACTTATGATTTTAAATTAATTCGATAATTGGAAATTGATTATCGATCATATCATGGGTGGCGATCGTGATGTATGATCATGATCGTAGCGGAGTCGATTGCCAATGCTGATTTCGAGAAAACTAGGTTTGTTTAGCCCGTGTTCAGCTGCGGTTAAGGTCCCTAACCACTCCTAACCCTAGGATATGCTTTGGGAAGCATTATAAAGGGTGAAAATCCATTAGATATGGATTAGAAGAGTTGTTTAGGGTTTGTATCAAAGTTAAGGTGAGGAGAGTTCATGTTTGAACTTTTAACCTTATTTTTGATGGTTTAGAGTTCCTATTGGCTTAGGTATTTCCCAAGGACATTGTTGGTGCAATGGTCAAGGGGGAGCAAGCCTTTAGGGGGAGTTATCCATCTTGGGATGATGGATGTATTTTTCTTCTTGAAGGGGAGAAGTTATTGGGAGAGTATCATCAATTGGGAAAATTGATGGGATTTTGAGAAACCCAATTTGGAAATTGGAAGAGAGTAAAGGATTGCCTCTCTTGAGTGATATGGGACTTATCACTAGGAAGATGGTAGGCATCTTAGGTATTGTTGGATCGAGGGGGAGATTGTAAGATCACATTGGGACATGAGACATTGACCTCCTTGGAGAGATAACCTTTTTGATATTAGTCAAAAAGGGGGAGAATATTTGGGGAAGAATATTTTGGAAAAGGTTAAATTACCAATTTGGGATAATTGGTAAGGAGTTTTTGAGTTAGATGGTCTAACTCAAATGGTTTGAAATGGTTTGTTTGGTTTTTGTCAAACATCAAAAAAGGGGAGATTGTTGGTGCAATCGACCCAGGTCACGATTGACCAGGACTCAAGCTTGGCTCGAGAGATGTTTTGATGTTAGACAAAAACATATGACAATGTAATTGTCATGGTAAAGTCCAAGTCATGGGTACATGGCATGGAAATGTTGGTGCAGTGGGCACCAAAGTCGAACCGGTATTTTGATTATGGCAAAAGGCTCAATAGTTAAGGGTATATTTGTTATCTTACGAGCTCAATTAAGTGTGCAGAAATGCTAAAGTTGAGCGGAAGGTCTGCGACACCCGGTGGGAACCGAGGTGGTCGGGCAACGCCAGAGGGACTTCGGAGGAAGCCGAGGTACTCGGGTGAAGACCGGAAGCGAGGCTACAAGGTAAGCTCGTGTGAAAGCGAAGCAAGGTCGTTAAGCGTAGATCCGACCCAATACCTCCAATGGAAGGTCTAGGTCGAGATCAGATGGTTAGAACCATCGTACTTTATATTTTAAGCTAACTTGTACTGCAGTCCAAAACCCTTTGACTCAATCAACCTGCTAGTCAAGTTCGACCTCGAGAAGAGCTCGAATTTCAAGGGGGTGAATTTGGACTTGACTCGTGTTTTGGTACAAAGGGTGATGTGGCATCAAGGTGGACATCCAAACCATCACCAAGCTTCCTTGTGGTGGACGCCCAAAATAAGGTGAGTTGGCACAAGGTGGTTGGATGAAACACCTCATCCTCAAGTTGGCGCCCAAGGAGGTTGGAGGTGGCACAAGGTGGTTGGATGAAACACCTCATCCTCAAGTTGGCGCCCAAGGAGGTTGGAGGTGGCACAAGGTGGTTGGATGAAACACCTCATCCTCAAGTTGGCACCCAAGGAGGTTGGAGGTGGCACAAGGTGGTTGGATGAAACACCTCATCCTTGAGTTGGCGCACAAGGAGGTTGGAGGTGGCACAAGGTGGTTGGATGAAACACCTCATCCTTGAGTTGGCGCAAAGGATGTGGATGAACAAGTCTTGGGGATAAGAACCTCACCTTGGACACTACCTATGTCTAAATTCATAGATCAATATCCATAAATAGACATGTTCAAGCCAAGCAAATTACAAGAATTCAAGAGCTCTCAGAACGCCGTAGCTTACTACTACTCACATTTGCTACAACAAAGTGCCGCCGACAACGAAAGCTACATCTTCTACTTATAAGAGTTGTCGGTATATTTATTTAAGTTCTACTTCTTTAAATTGTCTTTGTGCTTTAATCGTAACAAGGAAAGGGGAGTGTCCTTTGCCTTGATTTCTTTTATGTCGTTGCTCCTACTTCCAACGAAGAGGAGTGGTTTTAGTGAATTGCCCTCCGTGCGTGATCAAGGATCACTAGGGCCGTGGATTAGCAATCGAAAGATTGTGAACCACGTAAAAATATCTTGTCTACTTTATATTTCATGCATTCTCTACTTGCTTTTACTTATTGCAAAAGTTTTTAACGACACGTATCGCTATTCACCCCCTCTAGCGACACTTCGATCCAACAATTGGTATCGAGCAGGCGCTAAGATTGGTGAAACCACCAATCTAGCTTTGTTTTTCTTTTTTTCAGATTTTTATTTATTTATTTCTGTTTTCGTATAATCATTTCACTTGCTTATCTTCTCCTACATATAGAATTGCATTAGAGGCTTTAGGATCCGGATAAGGTTGTCCTTGGGTTAGATCCGAGTAAGGTTGTCCTCGGAACTTCAGCGACATTCGCATTTGATTGTTTATTTCTTTTGCAAGTTACATTTTATATATCTTTTTACTTCTCAAGACTACTAATCCAAGGCGAAAGTCTTGGAATATTCTTCGTGTGTGTTTTGCAAGATTCTTTTAAATCGTTCTTCTTCTTGTTTTAAATGACCGCCCGAGCCCCCGTTTTACAGCAGTAATGACTTTCGTTATTGGAAGGGTCGGATGGAATGCTTTCTTAAAACCCAAATCGAGATGTGGATCGTAATCCAAACCGGTTTCACACTTCCTATTAATGAAGATGGTGAATCTTTGGGTTACGATCAATGGTCAAATTCCATGAAAAAACAAGAAGAAGCCGATGCCAAGGCAACTCAAATCTTGCAATGTGGGTTGTCCAAGGAAGAGCTCAACCGCGTCGGCCCCTTCATTAGTGCAAAGGACTTATGGACCAAGCTAGTGGAACTACACGAAGGCACCGGCGACACGAAGGTATGTAAAGAGATTTACTTTTAAATAAATTGTATAACTTGAAAATGCAGGAAAACGAGACCGCAACTCAACTACATGCTCGTATTCAAGACATCGCCAACCAACTCCATGCCATCGGACAAAAGGTCGAGAATCGCGACCTTATCAGGTATTCTCTTAACTCGTTTCCTAGGACCACCTTGTGGGCATCCATGGTCGATGCCTACAAGGTCTCCAAGGACCTTTCTAAAATTAGGTTAGACGAATTGTTTTCGGAACTTGAATTACATGAGCAAACTAACGTGGTCCAGGCCGAGAAGAGTATTGCGTTAGTTGCATGTTCCAAGAAGAAGAAGCCCGCAAGCAAGCCACCCCCGAAGGAAGAAGACGAGTCTGAATCGGAGTAGACTCGAATAGAATCCGAACTAGTCAATCTAGTTGGAAGATGATCAAGAGGCTACGACCAACAACTCAAGGTAAGCCTAAACCTAATTCAAATACTTCTAATTTTAGATGCTATGAGTGCAGCGAGTTCGGTCACATCAAGTCCGAGTGCCCAAAGCTAAAGAATAACGCATCAAAGACCAAGAAAGCGCTAAACGCTACTTGGGAGGAGTTGTCGGAGGAAGAAGACGATATCCAAGCTCTAATGGCCAAGCCGACCGAGCACGACTCCGAAACCGAAGAAGAGTCCGAGTCCGAATCCGATGATGAGCTTCCATTCAAGACAAGCCACGGATCCGTATCCGGTTCAAAAGAATCATTAAGGGTAAGTCGGTCGTTACTTAATACTTTGTATGGTGCAATTAAATTTTTAAATAAGAAACTAGCTAAGTCCGAGTCCAAGGTCGAGACCCTAATTGAGGAGGTTAACCTTCTCAAACATGAGGTCTCCTAACCTCTTCGACTACTCGTATTCAAGAGGAGGACTCAACTCAAGTTGAAAAGCTTGAAGTTGAGAACTCGCTTTTGAAAACACAAGTCGAAGACCTTAGGAACACGTTGGAAAGGTTCACTTTGGGATCCAAGGGACTTGACCTCTTACTTGGATCACAAAGGGCCGTGTACAACAAGGCCGGACTCGGGTTTAACTCAAATACAACCAATAAGTCATATATGTCTATAGTAAACCAACATAAGAAAAATGTCCAAGCATGGGTCCCTAAGACCACTTTGATTTCAACTTTAGGATCTAACATGTATTGGGTTCCCAAGGACCAAATTCACTATGTGAATAGACCCACTCGATTCAATGGTCCAGGGTGGGCCAATACAAAATGTATTTTTGTTAAGTCTTAGAAATTGCATGCTTAGTTTTTCCTTTATTTTTAGAATGGTTAGATAGGACTCATAACCAACTAAAATCCTGCGAAAAGATTGAGCCTCGGGGAGCCTCTTTTCAAAAATAAACCAACTAAAATCCTACGAAAAGATTGAGCCTCGGGGAGCCTCTTTTCAAAAATAACTAGTTAGACCAAGACGTAGTCTCAAGTAAGTCGAGTTATCAATTTCTTGAAATTAGCTTTGTCTAAGGAAGTGGTCGTTGTTCCGATCAAAGAAGGCCTCTGTGCCTCGCCACGACCTGGAAGCTAATCTCTTGAAAAGATTACTTGATGAGCTTAGACTAAATCCGAATCTAACCTAATGTTGGTTAATTTAAATTCATTAAAATTAATCAAGTAAAATTGAAAGTCATCTCACAATAACACATAGGAATAACATGTTTTGATCATGTAGATATTGGTGAGATGATTTAGGTTTAAAACTTACAAACAACCCTTTAGTAATTCCAATATCCGATCCAACTACCTTATGTGTAGGATCAATGGATGTTGGATGCTGGTTGCTCCCGACACATGACCGGGATCAACTCAAATTTTGATTACGATTCAAACAACAAGGATCGGTAGCCTTGGAAATAGCAGCAAGCTCAAAATCATCGGATCGGTGATATTGAGCTCAACTCTAACTTTACAATTCAAAATGTCTTATTAGTAGAAAACTTTCAATATAATTTACTTAGTGTAAGCCAATTGTGTGATAACAATTATAAGGTCATATTTCTAGAAAATGAATGCGTAATCAAAATAAATGCAACATCTAAAATAATACTTAAAGGAACTAGGAGTAGCAACATCTACACAATAAATTTACCCAACTCCTCAACCAAGTGTCTTATGACACAGCAAGAGGAATCTTGGTTATGGCACCGAAGACTCGGACACTCGCACCCAAGACTCGTCCACAAGATGAGTCAGAGTGGCTTTATAGGTTTGCCTAAACTAAACAACTTGGATAATAAAATATGTAATGCTTGTCAACAAGGTAAACAATCTAGGACACAACATCAATTAACTAATCAAGAGCAACCAAAAGTGTTCTTGAGCTCCTACACATGGATCTATTTGATTCACATGGAGCTAAGTCACTCAATGGTAGTCAATTTTGCTTAGTCATAATTGACGACTATTCTAGATTTACTTGGGTTAGGTTTATCAAACATAAAAATGATACCCTAGACCAACTAATCAATCTTTGTAGGTTAATCGAAAATCAAAAGAACCTTAAGATTAAAAGACTTAGAAGCGATCATGGTGGTGAATTCGAAAAGCACAGGTTTACAGATCTCTGTAACCTAAACGGATACCACCATGAGTTTTCATGTCCTAGAACCCCACAACAAAATGGGTTAGTCGAACGGAAAAATAGAACCCTACAAGAAGCCGCTAGGACAATGTTAAACGAGTATAACCTACCCGATAGATTTTGGGCAGAGGCTAGTTAGGCGACTATGTCCAAAATAGGATCCTTATGGTAAAGAGGCACCAAAATACCTCGTACGAGATTTATAACGATAAAATACCGAACATCAAGTACTTTAGGGTATTTGGATGCAAGGTACATATCTTAAACACTAAGGATTACATAGTGAAATTCAAATCCAAAACCTCTACTGGAACCTTTCTAGGATACTCAACCACCAGTAGAGCTTATAGGGTATACAATCACGACACTCTTAGAGTCGAAGAAACCATTAATATAGTTTTCGACGAAGGACACGAACCCGTTCAATCCTTAACAAAACCAACTAGCAAATCAACTTATAGCGAACCCGACTCTGATCTTGAACTTGAATCTCGTCCTAACCCAAGTCATCCTATCGACCAAGTGATAGATGACTCTAACCCAAGTCAAACTAGAACTCACCCAAGTCATCCTATCGACCAAGTGATAGATGACCCTAACCCGAGTCACACTAAGACTCAAACAAATCATCCTATCAATCAAGTTATAGGTGATCCAAATTTAGGGGTTTGAACTAGAGCTTCATATCGAAACCTTAGTCAAATCTCGTTAATTTCCAAAATCGAACCCAAAACTATTGAACAAGCACTTCTTGATCCCGACTGGATTATTGCTATGCAAGAAGAGCTAGCTCAATTCACTAGAAATGAAGTCTGGGAATTAGTACCACCACCTAAAGAAAAATCAATTATTGGAACAAGGTGGGTATTTCGAAATAAACTTGATGATAAAGGTGAAGTAGTTAGAAATAAAGCTAGGTTAGTCGCAAAAGGGTTTAGTCAAGTCGAAGGTTTAGATTACGATGAGACCTACGCCTCGTAGCGGACTAGAGTCCATCCGAATGTTGTTAGCATATCTGCACATCGAGGTTTTAAATTGTTTCAAATGGATGTCAAGTCAGCATTTTTGAATGGATACATTAAGGAAGAAGTTTACGTCAGTACCAACCTCCGGATTCGAAAATCTAGATAAACTGACCATGTCCTTAGACTTAAGAAAGCCCTATATGGACTCCAACAAGCCCCAAGAGCTTGGTACGAAAGGCTTTCGATCTATCTTAAGTCCAAAGGATTCAACCAAGGTTTAGTCGACCCAACCTTATTCGTTAAAACCGTAGGAAAAGAAATCTTTATAGCCCAAATCTATGTAGATGATATAATTTTTGGAACTACCAACTCGATCCTGCTAAACGAATTCATATCACTTATTGTATGTGAATTTGAAATGAATTTAGTGGGAGAGTTAAGTTTCTTCTTTGGTTTACAAATTAAACAAACTAAAGATGGAATATATTTACATCAACAAAAATATACTAAGGACTTAATAAATCGATTTGGAATGCAAGATGCTAAAATAATCAATACACCTATGGCAACTAATGTTAATATAAACGAAGATGTAGAAGGAAAACCCGTTGACCTAAAATACTATAGGAGCGCAATCGGAAGTCTCCTGCGACCGACATTTTATTCGCGGTAAGTATGTGCGCAAGGTTACAAACGCCAAGGAGTCTCACCTAACCCTAGTCAAGCGTATCCTTAGATATCTAAAGGGCACGCTAAACGTAGGTATTTGGTACCCTAGATCTACCGAGTTTAATCTAATCGGCTACTGACTCGACTATGCGGTAGTAAACTCGATAGAAAGAGCACGAGTGGTTGTTGTCAAATCCTCGGCTCGAGTCTAGTAAGTTAGTGCGAGGAAGCGATTGCGTTGCCTTATCTACCACCGGCCGAATACGTTGCGATGGGTGAGTGTGTCTCTCACCTGTGGATGAAGCACACTCTCCAAGACTTTAGCTTAATCTTTAACAACATTAAAACCTACATAGATAACATTAGTTCAATTAACTTAACTAAAAATCCAATATGTCATTCTAGGACAAAACATATAGAAGTTAAACACCACTTCATTAGGGAACATGTAACTAATGGAACTATACAACTAGAGTATGTTGAGTCCAAATCAAACCTAGCGGACATCTTCACCAAACCACTACCCGAAGCCGAATTTAGTTTATTAAGACGAAAGTTAGGTATGTGCGTAATAGAGTAGGATTTAAATTTTTCTATATATGTACTCTACTTTTGCTTCTTTTTATGAAATTAGCCTAAGTCTTACCTTAGAAATCATATACCTATAGATTTAAGGAGTCAAAACATCTCAAAAAAAATATGACTAATGTCATTGTGTACTTAGCCACGTGAGCGGGCGTGAGATGTTAGGACCTTACTCTGTTCCGGCGTAGATTGAGTGCATCGACATGAACCATGGAGTATAATTATTTAAAATTAATCAACTCCTTCAAGACTTATTGATCATTCTATATCAATCAAGTCCAACCGGAGTTGTACATTTTAGATGAACATATTTTCAAGCTTATTATTATTTTAAAAAAAATATATATATATATTTATATTGGGAACTTGCTTGGACTTACAAACCCTAAAATATATTTACAAACTTTTTGAGTTAAGGCAAAAGGGGGAGAAAGTCACAAAAGTAAGGAAGAAAGTAAACAAAATTATTACCTTTTATATTAAGTAATTCCGTTTACTTAAGCAACTATTAAGGGGAGTAAAAATTATTTTTCAAGAACTCACCTTGGTCAAGGGAGGTTACCTCAAAGGGAGAACTTGAAACAATAATATTTCTCACTCATGCTTAATCTTTATGCTAGCTCATTCATACTTAATCATTATGCTAGCTCATTCATATTTAATCATTATGCTAGCTCATTCATATTTAATCTTTATGCTAGCTCATTCATATTTAATCTTTATGCTAGCTCATTCATGCTTAATCATTATGCTAGCTCATTCATATTTAATCTTTATGCTAGCTCATTCATGCTTAATCATTATGCTAGCTTCGTATGTTTAATTTTTCCTTAACTTTTGTGTTGGTTTGCCATGAATCAAAAGGGGAGATTGTTGAGTGCGATGGGCACCAAAGTCGAACCGTATTTTGATTATGGCAAAAGGCTCAATAGTTAAGGGTATATTTGTTATCTTACGAGCTCAATTAAGTGTGCGTAAATGCTAAAGTTGAGCGGAAGGTCTGCGACACCTGGGAACCGAGGTGGCTCGGGCAACACCAGAGGACTTGGAGGAAGCCGAGGTACTCGGGTGAAGAAGCGAGGCTACAAGGTAAGCTCGTGTGAAAGAAGCAAGGTCGTTAGCGAGATCCGACCCAATACCTCCAATGGAAGGTCTAGGTCGAGATCGGATGGTTAGAACCATCGTACTTTATATTTTAAGCTAACTTGTATCAGTAAAAACCCTTTAACTACCCAAGCTGCTAGTCAAGTTCCAAACTAGAAGAGCTCGAATTTCAAGGGGGTGAATTTGGACTTGACTCGTGTTTTGGTACAAAGGGTGATGTGGCATCAAGGTGGACATCCAAACCATCACCAAGCTTCCTTGTGGTGGACGCCCAAAATAAGGTGAGTTGGCACAAGGTGGTTGGATGAAACACCTCATCCTCAAGTTGGCGCCCAAGGAGGTTGGAGGTGGCACAAGGTGGTTGGATGAAACACCTCATCCTCAAGTTGGCGCCCAAGGAGGTTGGAGGTGGCACAAGGTGGTTGGATGAAACACCTCATCCTCAAGTTGGCACCCAAGGAGGTTGGAGGTGGCACAAGGTGGTTGGATGAAACACCTCATCCTTGAGTTGGCGCACAAGGAGGTTGGAGGTGGCACAAGGTGGTTGGATGAAACACCTCATCCTTGAGTTGGCGCAAAGGATGTGGATGAACAAGTCTTGGGGGATAAGAACCTCACCTTGGACACTACCTATGTCTAAATTCATAGATCAATATCCATAAATAGACATGTTCAAGCCAAGCAAATTACAAGAATTCAAGAGCTCTCAACACGCCGTCGTAACGCCGCTACTACTACTCACATTTGCTACGACGAAGTGCCGCCGACAACGAAAGCTACATCTTCTACTTATAAGAGTTGTCGGTATATTTATTTAAGTTCTACTTCTTTAAATTGTCTTTGTGCTTTAATCGTAACAAGGAAAGGGGGAGTGTCCCTTTGCCTTGATTTCTTTTTGTAATCGTTGCTCCTACTTCCAACGAAGAGGAGTGGTTTTAGTGAATTGCCCTCCGTACGTGATCAAGGATCACTAGGGCCGTGGATTAGCAATCGAAAGATTGTGAACCACGTAAAAATATCTTGTCTACTTTATATTTCCGCTGTGCATTCTCTACTTGCTTTTTACTTATTGCAAAAGTTTTTAACGACACCGTATCGCTATTCACCCCCCCCCTCTAGCGACACTTTCGATCCAACAGGAAAGTCCAAGTGGGACACTTGGCATTTGGGAAAGTCCAAGCATGAGTCTTGGCAAGGTAAAGTCCAAGTCATGGGTACTTGGCATGGAAAGTCCAAGTGGGTCACTTGGCACAAGGGAAGTCCAAGCATGTGTCTTGCCATGGAAAGTCCAACATGGGTTGGCAAGGGAAAGTCCAAGCTTGAGTCTTGGCATTTGAGAAGTCCAAGGGGTTTGATATTGGTGGCGTAAAGTCCAAGCGGGAGTCTTGGCAGCATAAGTCCAATGGTTGGCGGCGTAAAGTCGAAGCGGAGTCTTGGCGGTGTAAATCCAATGTGCCTTGGCGGTGTAGACACTGTTAGCATGACATAGCCGATGGAAGCACCTGAAGCCTAGCGCGATGGATGAACAAGTCATGGATGACTTGGAGGGATCCGAGAGGTGTGAGGCTGATGGAGGTGGCTAGAAGGCTTAGGTCTAGGCTAAGGTTGGTCTAGCAAGTATGGGGGGAACCATACTTGGGCTAAAACCTCATGGTTGAGGTGTGCCAGTCGACTGATGGGCTCAGCAGTCGACTGATATTGTGATCAGTCGACTGGTGCTCGTGAAATCGGCCACAGAATGGAGTCGAGACTCGACTGGTCGAGTAAGGCTCTATCAGTCGACTAATGGGTATCATCAGTCGACTGATGATGGATCCGTTGGACTTATCCAGCGTGGATCTAATCATTGTCTCACGATAACAGTGGCATTAGTCGACTGATGGTCCCGAGCAGTCGACTGATCGACTTTTTTCAACACAGGTTGAAGCTTTATAAGGATCTCGTGATGGAGGAAAATGGTATGGTTTTTTGAGAGATTTTGGGGTGATTTGCTACTGCAAATCAGGGTCTCCAAGTTGATATCAAACAACTAAGTGATCATGCATTCAAGAGCATTAGTAAAGTGTTTTCTTTACTTGTATTGCTTTGTATTTCATTATATTTGCTTGTAGCATTTTGATTATTGTTGTAATCATATTGTACGAGGTTTCTCTGCCTCCAAATTGTTCCGAGAAGGAGTGTTTATTAGTGGTTGCGTGTGCATCACTAGAGCTTGTAGAGCTCGATCCGTGGAGTAGGAACCTTGAGGTTCCGAACCACGTTAAACAATTGTTTTTGCATGTTTGTCTTGCTTTTCGTTATTACTATTATTATTCCGCTGCGCATAACGAGTTTTGTAGAGACGAACGCGAACGAATTCCATCATCGAACGAGCACGACGCTATTCACCCCCCCCCCTCTAGCGGCCTCAAATATCCTACAATATACATGTTATTTATTCTGTTTTTATGGTTAAATATACTTGGACCCCGAACATAAACACAAAAGTCGGCGATCCATACATCGTCTATTCTGCGGCTATTCGTAGAATAGAGGTTGATTGCTTGAACAACAAGTTTGTTCAAGTGACTACTCTAATCGAATAGCACGACAATGAAACGGTAGTTTGGGTAATCCCTCTTGTCAAGGATAAATTTTTTTTATCCGGGGATGTAGAAGGGATCGCCATGAACAAGCGACCGAGTTGAAGTGGGAAGCAAAGTTTCCTACCTTCAATCAGGTCGACTCACAGTTAAGTAAAGGAGACTCCCTATTATGCTCCTATAGTATTTTAAATCAATTGAATTTCCGATTACATCTTCTTCTATATTCGCATTAGTTGTCATTGGGGTATTAATAATTTTATCATCTTGCATTCCAAAGCGTTTAATTAATTCCCTAGTATATTTGCGTTGATGTATGTATATTCCATCTTTAGTTTGTTTAATTTGTTGACCTAAGAAGAAACTTAACTCACCTACTAAATTCATTTCAAATTCACTTTTCATAAGTGAAATGAATTCATTCAGTAGGGTCGAGTTGGTGGTTCCGAAAATAATATCATCTACGTAGATTTGGGCTATGAATATGTCTTTACCTACGGTTTTTACGAAAAGAGTTGGGTCAACTACACCTTGGTTAAAACCTTTGGACTTAAGATAAACCGAAAGCCTCTTGTACCAAGCTCAAAAAGCTTGTTTAAGTCCATAAAGGGCTTTCTTTAACCTAAGAACATGGTCAGGTTTATCTAGACTTTCGAAATGGGGGGGGGGGGTTGACTAACATAAACCTCTTCTTTAATGTATCCATTCAAGAATGCAGACTTTATATCCATTTGAAATAACTTAAATCCTCGATGTGCAGCATATGCTAATAACATTCGAATGTACTCTAACCTAGCTACTGGAGCATAGGTCTCGTCGAAATCTAAACCTTCGACTTGACTAAACCCTTTAGCAACTAATCTAGCTTTATTTCTAACTACTTTACCTTTATCATCAAGTTTATTCCTAAACACCCACCTTGTTCCAATGATTGTTTTATCTTTAGGTGGTGGTACTAATTCCCATACTTCATTCCTAGTGAATTGAGCCAGCTCTTCTTATATTGCAATAATCCAATCGGGATCAAGAAGAGCTTGGTCTATAGTTTTGGGTTCAATTTTGGAAATCAAGGAGATTTGACTAAGGTTTCTGTATGAGGCTCTAGTTCGAACTCCTAGACTTGGATCACCTATCACTTGTTCGATAGGATGATTGGTTTGAGTCCTAGTTTGATTTGGGTTTGGGTCATCTACCACTTGGTCAATAGGATGACTCGTTTGAGTCCTAGTTTGACTACAGTCTTCTACCACTTGGTCGATAGAGTGACTTGGTTGACTTAGGTTAGGATTGATACTAGACTTGATCTCCGGATCAGAGTTAGGTCTGGTATGAATCGGCTCGCTAATTGGGGTTGTTGGGGGTTTTGTAGGTTCGTGTCCTTCATCAAATACTACATTGATAGTCTCCTCGACTCTAAGGGTGCGTTTGGTTGGGGATTTTTGTTGATAACCTTGATAGGTTATCAACAAAAACCTTGTTTGGTTTGGGTTATAAACAATTACCTGGTAATTGATCATTGCCAAGTTATGAACAAAAACCTTTTTAGGGGGAATCGGAAAACCTTAGAGAACCAAGGTTTTTGTTGATTCCCGGGGTTAAGGAAACTTTTTTCCAATATTACCCCAAGCAATATATTAAATGTCAATTTGTCAAAACTCAATGCGCCGCCGCCTCATCGCCGTCGCCGTCGCGGCCGATCGTCGCCCGGTCGTCGCCGTCGCCGCGCCGCCGTCGCCGTCGTCGGCTGCTCGTCGTGGCCGCCGCTCACGTCGTCGCCACCATGCATCGCCGTGCCGTGGCCGTCGCCCATCGGCGCCGCCGCCGCCGTCATCGCCGTAGCCGCCTCGTCGCCGTCACGCCGGTCGCCGCCACCGGCATTGTCGCCCGTCGCCGTCGCCAAATCGCCGGCCGCCGCGTCGCCGACCAGCGCTCACCGTCGTTGGCCACCGCCGCCGTCGCCCGTTGCCGCCTCGCCGCCACCGCCCCTCGCCGACCCCTGTCGCCGTTATCATCGTCGCCATCGCCGTCATGCCGCCATTGCTTCCGTCGCCGCCTTGTATTGCGCCGCCATACCGCCGCCGTCGCATTCTGCCGCTGGCTGCCGCCGCCGCCCGTCGCCGGCCGACCGGACACTGTCGTCGGCCGTCGTCGGTCGGCCGATCGCTGTCGTCGTCATTAATATTTCTGTCGTTGTTGTCGAATTGATTGAGTAAAGACAAAGGATAATTTAGTAAAATGTTAAACTAAGTTATATATTAAAACCTCCAACCAAACAAGGTTTTTATCTAAGGTTATATTTTATTCCAAGGTTATGTTTTATTCCCTGGTAATCACATAACCAAGGTTATGTATGATTACTTGAACCAAACGCACCCTAAGGGTGTCATGGTTATATACTCTATAAGCTCTACTTGTAGTCGAGTATCCTAGAAAGATCCCGGTCGAGGTTTTGGATTTGGATGTAAATTTCCCTAGATAATCCTTAGTGTTTAGAATATGTACCTTACACCCAAATACCCTAAAGTACATGCTGTTAGGTATTTTATCATAATAAATTTCGTATGGGGTCTTAAGGTGCCTCTTTACCATAAGGATCCTATTTTGGACATAGCATGTCGTACTCACGGCTTCCGCCAAAAACCTATCGGGTAGGCTATACTCGTTTAAGATTATCCTAGCAGCTTCTTGTAGGGTTCTATTTTTACGTTCTACTAGGTCATTTTGTTGTGGGGTTCTAGGGCAAGAGAACTCATGGCTCATGGTGGTATCCATTTAGGTTACAGGATTCTGTAAACCTGTGGTTCTCAAATTCACCACCATGATCAGTCCTAAGTCTTTTGATTTTAAGATTTTGTTGATTTTCTATTAGTTAAATAGGTTGATTAATTGATCTAGGGTATCACTTTTGTGTTTGATGAATCTAACCCAAGTAAATCTAGAATATTCATCAATTATAACTAAGCAGAATTTACTCCCATTAAGTGACTTAGCTCCGTGTGAATCAAATAGATCCATGTATAGGAGCTCAAGAATGTAGAATATTTGACGCCGCTAGAGGGGGGTGAATAGCGTAGAATTCGTTCGTAGATGGAATTTGTTCGCGTTTGTTTCTACAATTTCATTAGCGCAGCGGAAATAGAAAAGTAATAACGATAACGAAATGCACAACACGCTAACACAATGATATAACATGGTTCGGAACTGCACGGTTCCTACTCCACGGATCGAGCTCTACGAGCTCTAGTGATCCACATGCAACCACTAATAAACACTCCTTCTCGGAACAATCCGGAGGCGGAGAAACCTCGTACAATAATGATTACAACAATAATCAATTAGATACAAGCAAATACAATATAAAATACAAATGCAAGTAAAGGAAAAACACTTTACAAGAGCTTTGGATTGCTTGATCTTTGATTGCCTTGAACTAGCTTTGAAGGACTGGAAAGCACCAACTTCCCCCTTCAATTTCGCCCAAGAAAATCGCTATCTTTTCATCCATCACGAGCTCCTTATATAGCTTCAACCTGTGCTGGAAAAGGTCAATCAGTCGACTGATGCCACTGTTGTCATGAGACAATGGCTAGATCCATGTTGGATAAGTCCAACGGATCTACCATCAGTCGACTGATCATACCCATCAGTCGACTGATGATGGAGTCCTCACTCGAACAATCGAGTCTCGACTCCATTCTGTGGCTGATTTCTCGAGCACCAGTCGACTGATCACACGATTAGTCGATTGCTCGAGCCATCAGTCGACTGCCCACCTCTGGCAGTCAACTGCTAGGCCATAACCCGCAGTCAAACCCTAGTTGACTCGGACCAGTCGACTGCCACATGGCACCAGTCGACTGGCACACCTCAAACATGAGGTTTTAGCCCAAGTATGGTTCCCCCATACTTGCTAGACAACCCTTAGCCTAGACCTAAGCCTTCTAGCCACCTCCATCAGCCTCACGTCTCTCGGATCCCTCCAAGTCATCCATGACTTGTTCATCTATCGCGCTAGCCTTCAGGTTCTTCCATCGGCTATGTCATGCTAACGGTGTCTACACCGCCAAGGCACATTGGACTTGCGCCGCCAAGACTCCGCTTGGACTTTACGCCGCCAAGGCACATTGGACTTACGCCGCCAAGACTCCGCTTGGACTTTACGCCGCCAATCATTGGACTTATGCTGCCAAGCTCCCGCTTGGACTTTACGCCGCCAATATCAAACCCTTGGACTTCTCAAATGCCAAGTGTCCCACTTGGACTTCCCATGCCAAGTACTCAAGACTTGGACTTTCCCATGACAATTATATTATCATATGTTTTTGTCGAAACATCAAAACATCACTCGAGTCAAACTCGAGTCCTGGTCAATCATGACCTGGGCCGATTACACCAACAATCTCTCCCTTTTTGATGTTTGACAAAAACCAAACAAATCATTTGAGTTAGACCACTAACTCAAGTATCTTACCAATTATCCTAAATTGGTAAATACTCCCAAAATGTTCTCCCCCAAACATTCTCCCCTTTTTTGACTAACATCAAAAGGTTTCCTCTCCAAGGAGGTCAATGTCTCATGTCCCAATGATATCTTACAATCTCCCCCTTGGTCCAAAAATACGTAGGATGTCTACCATCTTCCTAGTGATAAGTCCAATATCACTCAAGAGAGGCAATCCCATTTACTCTCCCAATTTCCAAATTTTGTCTCTCAAAAGATCCATCAATTTCCCAATTGATGTCATATTCTCCCAATAACTTCTCCTCTTCAAGGAGAAAAACACATCCATCATCCCAAGATGGATACCTCCCCCTAAAGGCTTGCTCCCCCTTGACCATTGCACCAACAATGTCCTTGGGAAGTCCCTAAGCCAATAGAAACTCTAAACCATCTAAATTAAGGTTAGAAATTCAATATTGAACTTTCCAACACCTTAAAATTGATACAAACCCTAAACACTTCTCCTAATCCATATCCAATGGATTTTCACCCTTTATAATGCTACCCAAAGCATATCCTAGGGTTAGGAGTGATTAGGGACCATAACCGTAGCTGAAATTGGGTTAAACAACCTTGTTTACCCCGAAATCAGGCTACCAATCGAGTGATTCAAATCGATCATTGGCACCTCCATCGATCATTGCGAACAATGGCTGATCGTGATCGAAATTTCAATTTCATTATCGAGTTAATTCAGAAAATCATAAATAATTATACATATATCGAAAAATCACGAAATTTGGTACGTATAATTCTTATGACCAATACAATAGGTGAAAAATGTTTGAAAAATATTTTACCCATAAAATATCAAAATTGATACAAAATTCAAAAGTGAAGAAAACTTCTAAGTTTTTGGCTCACTTTGTATCAATCTCACCAATGGTGATTGCTATCAAAAGATAGACTTCACCAAGGTTTTTCAAAATGATTTTAAAATGTTTTCAATACCTTATTTTGGATCATATTCCTTGGGCTCTATGCACATGACTTGTACACAAGCTTTCCTAATGATCCACTAATCATATAAGATGAGTTTGAGTTCATCTAGATGCAAAACCTATGCACCTTGAACTGAACTCATATCCTAGCATCTCACATGTATCTAGGGTGTATAAAATACACATACATGTCAATTTAATGTGAGATGTGAGTTTTGTTCATCTAAAACTAGGGTTTCATGCATCTTCTAAGGCAACCCTACTTGATTCCCTTATGAATGGGACTCCAAGTCATGCCATAGTCCTTAAATCAATTTCAATCGAAATTTTTCTTAAATGCATGAATGATTATGGCATTAATGATGATATAAATAAGCACATGCTCATAATCACGATGTCATGGCATAAGATGAAATCTAAAAACACATGACATTTAAAACCTTAATCCTAAAACATGAACATGACATATAAAATGATTAAAATAAACATGATGTCATGGCATGTTATATGGCAAACAAAGCATGGCATATAAAATATATAGGTATAGTAATACCTAAATTTTAATATTAATTGCCATTTGATATAATTAGATATATTTTGCCATATTATCATTAATCTCCCTAGTGTGCCAAAAAAAAACCCCAAAATGGCACACTAACCTCTAAACCTAAATTGTGCCAATTTAATTGATTTTTCTTAATTTCAAAAATGCATTGGCACATCCTAAAATCTTTTAGGATATTGATTCAAATCTATTTCCAAGGTAACCATAACCTTGAAAATATCCTAAAGTGCCACCTTTACCATGATTGAGTTAACTACCCATCTAATCAAGGTTGGCACCCCCTAAACCCATCTTAGCGTGAATCAATCACGCTCTTAGGAACCCAAAACCGATTTGAGCTCCTAGGGTTAATTAGGTATTCCTTAGGGATAACCTCCCTAGATACCTTCCTAATGACCCTCCTAGGCTTGTTGGCCTTGGTCATTTGGGTCTTACCTAGGTTGACTCTAGGGGTAACTCCCCTTGCAACCTTCTTAGTGGCCACCCTAGGTTTCCTAGAAACCCTAGCCACTAGACACAACCTTTGGTCAACCTTAGGGATGACTTCCCTATTGACCATGGTCTTCTTAGACCTAGTTTGTGTTCCATAATCAAATGGAACACTATGGTAAGCCACCTTAGGCTTAGGTTTGTGACCCAAACCTTGCTTGCCCTTGGTTGACTTTTGACTCTTAGGTCCTAAGTGTTGACTTTGAGATTTGGAACTAGACTTTTGATCATTTGACCCTTTAAATTGGTTTTGTATGTTCCTAAGGGTCTTCTCAAGTTTTTCAAGCCTTGACCTCAAGGCTTGGTTTTCAATCTCTAATTGCCCAATTTTAGAGTTTTGATTTAATCCATGGGCATGGGACTTCCTAGGCATATGCCTAGTCCACTTGGGATTAAAACCTAGATGATCCCCTATTTTCTTAATTGATTCCCTAGGTAGAATTGGTCTTGAGTTATTTGACCTAGGTTTGTCCTTAAATAAATTGTTTTTAGGGACATTAGTCCCAAATTTCTCCCTATTATCTAAGTAGACATTCTTAGCTCCTAAGCAAAAATACTTGTTCCTATTAGCATGCTTTTCATAAATTGCAAGTGAATTGAAATCCCTAGCATGCTTTTGCTTGTAAATTGAAGAAGGAGCAAAATTAGAAGTTACCCTAGGGTTTTCCTTAGCTCCCCCTACATATGATGCTCCATTTTGAGTCTTTTGTCCCCCTTCTTGCATTGACTCCGGAAATGTCCCAGTTGTCGGCACTTGAAACAAATTACTTGTTCTTTGCTCTTTTACGTTGAGGGACTGGCATCCTTGACCTTTGGAGCCGGTGGAGCTTTTCTTACTCTCTTTGGGCATTTGCTCTTGTAATGCCCACTTTCCCTACACTCAAAGCAAGTTATGTGATTTTTATTTAAACCTAAATTGCTTGAGTTACCTAGGGTATTTGTGGTGGGTGCCGGAGTGGATTCTTCATTCCTCCCGGAGATTGAGGCTTCTTCTTGAATTTGTTCCGACTCCGGTATGGAAGTTCTCTCCTCCCCCTCAATCCTTGAGGTGGATACCTCTTCCACCTCTTCTTTCTCCGATCCGGAAGTCGACTCCCTATCAACTTCCGACTCCTCAAGCTCTTTAGATGGGGATGTGCTTGCTTGAGCTTGAGAGGGTGAGCACTCTTCTTCTTCTTCTTCTTCTTCTTCTTCTTGGATTGATGATGAATTTTCATGAAGCTTGGCCAAATCGCTCCATAGCTCCTTGGCATCCACATAGTCACCTAGACTACACAAGAGGTCATTAGGAATTAAATCAAAAATGAATTTGATTACCTTCTTGTTTTTATCGAATTGTTGGAGTTGCTCCTCACTCCACTTCTTCTTCTTGAGAAACCCTCCCTTTGGTCCCTTAGGATATTCAAATCCTTCCATCAACGCGGACCACTCCTCAAGGTCTCTCATCATCAAAAAATCTTCAATTCTCGCCTTCCAAGAATTGAAACCTTCTCGTCCATAGAAGGAATAGGGAATTGGGGTGTTGATGTCCCATCCCAATGGTTCTTCCATCTTCACCCTCTAGCCTCTATGTCTTAGCTCCCGGCGGTTAGTCCGTAGAAGAGCCCCGGGCTCTGATACCAATTGTAGAATATTTGACGCCGTTAGAGGGGGGTGAATAGCGTAGAATTCGTTTGTAGATGGAATTTGTTCGCGTTTGTTTCTACAATTTCGTTAGCGCAGCGGAAATAGAAAAGTAATAACGATAACGAAATGCACAACACGCTAACACAACGATATAACGTGGTTCGGAACCGCACGGTTGTTACTCCACGGATCGAGCTCTACGAGCTCTAGTGATGCACATGCAACCACTAATAAATACTCCTCAGAACAATCCGGAGGCGAAGAAACCTCATACAATAATGATTACAACAATAATCAATTAGATACAAGCAAATACAATATAAAATACAAATGCAAGTAAAGGAAAAACACTTTACAAGAGCTTTGGATTGCTTGATCTTTGATTGCCTTGAACTAGCTTTGAAGGACTGGAAAGCACCAACTTCCCCCTTCAATTTCGCCCAAGAAAATCGCTATCTTTTCCTCCATCACGAGCTCCTTATATAGCTTCAACCTGTGCTGGAAAAGGTCAATCAGTCGACTGATCGGGACCATCAGTCGACTGATGCCACTGTTGTCGTGAGACAACGGCTAGATCCATGTTGGATAAGTCCAACGGATCTACCATCAGTCGACTGATCATACCCATCAGTCGACTGATGGAGTCCTCACTCGACCAGTCGAGTCTCGACTCCATTCTGTGGTCGATTTCTCAAGCACCAGTCGACTGATCACACGATCAGTCGACTGCTCGAGCCATCAGTCGACTGCCCACCTCTGGCAGTCGACTGCTAGGCCATAACCCGCAGTCAAACCCTAGTTGACTCGGTCCAGTCGACTGCCACATGGCACCAGTCGACTGGCACACCTCAAACATGAGGTTTTAGCCCAAGTATGGTTCCCCCATACTTGCTAGACCACCCTTAGCCTAGACCTAAGCCTTCTAGCCACCTCCATCAGCCTCACGTCTCTCGGATCCCTCCAAGTCATCCATGACTTGTTCATCCATCGCGCTAGCCTTCAGGTGCTTCCATCGGCTATGTCATGCTAACAGTGTCTACACCGCCAAGGCACATTGGACTTACGCCGCCAAGACTCCGCTTGGACTTTACGCCGCCAAGGCACATTGGACTTACGCCGCCAAGACTCCGCTTGGACTTTACACTGCCAATCATTGGACTTATGCTGCCAAACTCCCGCTTGGACTTTACGCCGCCAATATCAAACCCTTGGACTTGTCAAATGCCAAGTGTCCCACTTGGACTTCCCATGCCAAGTACTCAAGACTTGGACTTTCCCATGACAATTATATTGTCAAATGTTTTTGTCAAAACATCAAAACATCACTCGAGTCAAACTCGGGTCCTGGTCAATCGTGACCTGGGCTGATGTGTTGCTAGATACCACTCCTAACCCTAGGATATGCTTTGGGTAGCATTATAAAGGGTGAAAATCCATTGGATATGGATTAGGAGAAGTGTTTAGGGTTTGTATCAATTTTAAGGTGTTGGAAAGTTCAATATTGAATTTCTAACCTTAATTTAGATGGTTTAGAGTTCCTATTGGCTTAGGGACTTCCCAAGGACATTGTTGGTGCAATGGTCAAGGGGGAGCAAGCCTTTAGGGGGAGGTATCCATCTTGGGATGATGTATGTGTTTTTCTCCTTGAAGAGGAGAAGTTATTGGGAGAATATGACATCAATTGTGAAATTGATGGGACTTTTGAGAGACCCAATTTGGAAATTGGGAGAGTAAATGGGATTGCCTCTCTTGAGTGATATTGGACTTATCACTAGGAAGATGGTAGGCATCCTAAGTATTTTTGGACCAAGGGGGAGATTGTAAGATCTCATTGGGACATGAGACATTGACCTCCTTGGAGAGGAAACCTTTTGATGTTAGTCAAAAAGAGGGAAAATGTTTGGGGGAGAACATTTTGGGAGTATTTACCAATTTGGGATAATTGGTAAGAGACTTGAGTTAGTGGTCTAACTCAAATGATTTGTTTGGTTTTTGTCAAACATCAAAAAGGGAGAGATTGTTGGTGCAATCGGCCCAGGTCACGATTGACCAGGACTCGAGTTTGACTCGAGTGATGTTTTGATGTTTCGACAAAAACATATGACAATATAATTGTCATGGAAAAGTCCAAGTCTTGAGTACTTGGCATGGGAAGTCCAAGTGGGACACTTGGCATTTGAGAAGTCCAAGGGTTTGATATTGGCGGCGTAAAGTCCAAGCGGGAGCTTGGCAGCATAAGTCCAATGATTGGCGGCGTAAAGTCCAAGCGGAGTCTTGGCGGCGTAAGTCCAATGTGCCTTGGCGGTGTAAAGTCCAAGCGGAGTCTTGGCGGCGTAAGTCCAATGTGCCTTGGCGGTGTAGACACCGTTAGCATGACATAGCCGATGGAAGCACCTGAAGGCTAGCGCAATGGATGAACAAGTCATGGATGACTTGGAGGGATCCGAGAGACGTGAGGCTGATGAAGGTGGCTAGATGGCTTAGGTCTAGGCTAAGGGTGGTCTAGCAAGTATGGGGGAACCATACTTGGGCTAAAACCTCATGTTTGAGGTGTGCCAGTCGACTGGTGCCATGTGGCAGTCGACTGGACCGAGTCAACTAGGGTTTGATTGCGGGTTATGGCCTAGCAGTCGACTGCCAGAGGTGGGCAGTCGACTGATGGCTCGAGCAGTCGACTGATCGTGTGATCAGTCGACTAGTGCTCGAGAAATCGGCCACAGAATGGAGTCGAGACTCGACTGGTCGAGTGAGGACTCCATCAGTCGACTGATGGGTATGATCAGTCGACTGATGGTAGATCCGTTGGACTTATCCAACGTGGATCTAGCCGTTGTCTCACGATAACAGTGGCATCAGTCGACTGATGGTCCCGATCAGTCGACTGATTGACCTTTTCCAGCATAGGGTGAAGCTATATAAGGATCTCGTGATGGAGGAAAAGATAGCGATTTTCTTGGGCGAAATTGAAGGGGGAAGTTGGTGCTTTCCAGTCCTTCAAAGCTAGTTCAAGGCAATCAAAGATAAAGCAATCCAAAGCTCTTGTAAAGTGTTTTTCCTTTACTTGCATTTGTATTTTATATTGTATTTTCTTGTATCTAATTGATTATTGTTGTAATCATTATTGTACGAGGTTTCTCCGCCTCCGGATTGTTCCGAGAAGGAGTGTTTATTAGTGGTTGCATGTGCATCACTAGAGCTCGTAGAGGTCGATCCGTGGAGTAGGAACCGTGCAGTTCCGAACCACGTTATATCGTTGTGTTAGCGTGTTGTGCATTTCATTATCGTTATTACTTTTCTATTTCCGCTGCGCTAACGAAATTGTAGAAACAAACGCGAACAAATTCCATCTACGAACGAATTCTACGCTATTCACCCCCCTCTAGCGGCGTCAAATATTCTACAAAGAACACTTTTGGTTCATTCTTGATTAGTTAGTTGATGTTGTGTCCTAGATTGTTTACCTTGTTGACAAGCATTACATATTTTATTGTTCAAGTTATTGAGGTTTGGCAAACCTCTGACTAAGTCACTCTGACTCATCTTGTGGATGAGTCTTGGATGTGAGTGACCGAGTCGTCGGTACCACAACCATGATTCCTCTTGCCATGTCATAAGACACTTGGTTGAGGAGTTATTTAGATTAATAGTGTAAATATTGTTATTTCTGGTTCCTTTAAGGTTTGTTTTAGAAGTTTCATTTGTATTAATTATGCATTCATTTTCTAGAAATATGACCTTATAGTTATTATCACACAATTGGCTTACACTAAGTAAATTATATTGAAAATTTTCTACCAATAAGACATTTTGAATAATAAAGTTAGAGTTGAGCTCAATATCACCTGATCCGATGATTTTGAGCTTGTCATTGTTTCCGAAGGCTACTGATCCTTGTCATTTGAATCGAAGCTTCGAAAACTTTAGTTGATCCCCGGTCATGTGTCGGGAGCAACCACTGTCCAACATCCATTGATCCTACATGCAAGGTAGTTGGATCGGATATTGGATTTATTAAAGATTGGTTGAAAATTATTAACCTAAATCATCTCACCCATGTCTACATGATCAAACATGTTAACCCTATATGTTCTTGTGAGATTACATCCAATTTTACTTGAATTAAATTTAATGATTTGAACACTTGTTAACCTTGCGTTAGATTCAGATTTGACCTTAGGCTCATCAAGTCACCTTTTCAAGATCATGGCTTCCAGGTCGTGGCGAGGCACAGAGGCCTTCTTTGATCGGAACAACGACCACTTTCTTAGACAAAGCCATTTTCAAGAAAATAGAGACTTGACTCACCTAAGACCACTTCCTCGTCTAACTAGTCTAGGATACGGTGAGGTAGCTTCAGCTAGTTTCGCTCGGTCAAGTACACCAAACTAGATACGCCTTATCTAGCCCGAATACACAAGACTCTGCTTTCCTAGCGTACTATCATCTCGCCGCGTTCTGGTACTATCTTATCAAGTATTGACGAGTTATAGCCCTATCTAATGATTCTAAAAAGAAAAATCAAACTAAATAAAGAACCTAAGCATGCAATTTCTAAGTTAAAATACAAACAAGTTTTGTATTGGCTCCCCCTGGACCGTTAAATCAGTTCGGTCTCTCCACATAGTGGATTTGGTCCTTGGGAACCCAGTACTGGTTCGATCTTAAGTTTGAAATCAAAGTGGTCTTAGGGACCCATGCTTGGACACATTTTTTATGTCGACTTACAATCGACATATACGACTTGTTGGTCGTATTTGAGCTAAACCCTAGTCTGGCCTTGTTGTACACGACCCTTTGCGATCCAAGTAGGAGGTCAAGTCCTTTGGATCCCAAAGTAAACCTTTCCAATGTGTTCCTAAGATCTTTGACTTGACTCTTCAAGAGTCAGTTCTCAACTTCGAGCTTTTCAACCTGAGTTGAGTCCTCCTCTCGAACTCGACTAGTCGAAGAGGTTAGGGAGACCTCGTGTTTGAGGAGTTTAACTTCCTCAACCAGGGTCTCGACCTTGGACTCGGACTTAGATAATTTCCTAGTTAAGAACTTAATTGCACTGTAAAGCATACTAATAAGGGATCAACTTACCTTGAGTGTATCTTTTGAACCGGATGTGTATTCGTGGCTTGTCTTGAATAGCGCTTTGCAGTCCGACTCGTCTTCGATTTCCAATTCGTGTTCCGGTTCTGACTATGTCTCCGATTCCACCGGTTTAGCCATGACGACATGATCATCATCTTCTTCCTCGGATGCTTCTTCCCATGTAGCATTGAGTGACGTTTTGTATTTTGGTGCTTTGCTCTTGAGTTTTGGTCATTCGGACTTGATGTGTCCAAACCTGTTGCATTCGTAACACCTAATATTAGAACTTTTAGGCTTACCTTCGTTGGGTCGAGTGATGGTTCTCTTTTAGCCCTTGACTATCCTGTGAACTAGGTTGACTAATTCGGCCTCCATTTCCGAGTCGACCTCCGAATCGGACTCATCTTCTTCTTCCTTCGGGGGTGGCTTGCTCACGGTTTTCTTCCTCGAACCTGCAAAAAGTGCTAAACCCTTCTTGGGTTTCAAGTTAGACTGCTCATGAAGTTCGAAATATGAAAATAACTCATCTAACCTAAGTTTTGAAAGATCCTTGGAGACCTTGTAGGCATCAACCATGGATGCCCACAAGGTAGTCCTAGGAAAAGAGTTAAGAACATACCTAATAAGGTCGCGATTTTCGACCTTTTGCCCGATCGTGTGTAGGTTATTGACTATGTCTTGAACACGAGCGTGAAGTTGCATTGCCATTTCGTGTTCCTGCATTTTTAGATTATATAATTTATTAAACAAAAGATCGCACTTACATACCTTGGCTTCATCGGTCCCTTCGTGTAGCTCCACCAATTTTGTCCAAAGATTCTTTGCACTGATGAAGGGGCCGACGCGATTAAGCTCC
This sequence comes from Wurfbainia villosa, assembly GCA_025175895.1. NCBI lineage: Eukaryota > Viridiplantae > Streptophyta > Magnoliopsida > Zingiberales > Zingiberaceae > Wurfbainia > Wurfbainia villosa. The sequence continues at coordinate 13,573,907 of CM045996.1, read as the reverse complement.
TCTTTAGAAAAGCCGCAATGGAGGATTTGAGTCACCTTGGCGTCGGCTTCGACTTGTCTTTTTGTAGCATTGGTCCATTGGTCATAATCCAAGGATTCACCCACTTCGTTAGTCGGAAGTGTGAATTCTGTTTGGATTATGATCCACATCTCGATTTGGGTCTTAAGAAAGCACTTCATCCGGCCCTTCCAATAACGGAAGTCATCTCCGTTGTAAAACAGAGATTGGACGGTGCTAAAACCCTCGAGATGGGCCATTGATACAAAAACAAACAAGAGAATGAAGACGAAAAAACCTAACAACAACACAAACAATCGAAATGTACCAAGACTCGCGTCTTGGATTAGTAGTGCGGGAGAAAAACTAAGCGAATAAAATAAATTCAAAATAAACAAAAAAAAAAGGAAAAAAAATCTGTAAAGAAGCTAGATTGGTGGTTTCACCAAATCTTAGCACCCCCGGCTCTGATACCAATTGTTGGATCGAGCGGATCGCTAGAGGGGAGGGTGAATAGCGATAGAAACTTTTCTTTCGTTCGAATTCGTTTCAAAACAATTAAGTGCAGCGAAAAGATAAATGAAAAAAAATAAAAGAGACAATTAGATTTTTTACTTGGTTCGTAGCCTTCGGTTACTACTCCAAGGCCCTAGCGGTCCTTGACCACACATGGAAAGAAAAACACTAAACAACTCCTCCTCGTTGGAGGTAGGAGTTAATCGAATACAAGAAAATACTAAAAGCTTGAGGTAGAGGGACACTCCCTCTCTCCTCGTTACGATAAAACTCCGAGACAATAAAAAGATGAACTGAATTGAAGCTTATACCGACAAAGAAAAATATAAACAATTTAAACCTAGAGCATCGGAGAAGTAGAACTTCGTTGTCGGAGAGTTGTAGCATTGTGGAGGCTTTTGGAAGCTTAGAATTGATGAGAAAACCCTAGGATAAGCCCTCCTTTTATAGCCTTTGAGCCCCTTTCCGAGAGGAACTTCAGCCAATCAAATTTGAGCTCCACTCCCCTTGAAATGAGGTGATAAGCCTTGACTCCTCGAAGCTGATCCTTGACCATCAGTCAACTGATGGCCATCATCAGTCGACTGATGGCAGCATCAGTCGAATGCTGACCGCAGATAGTCAACTGATGGACAGTAGTCGAGTCCTCCAAGCTGGCAGTCGACTGATGCTAGCTGAAATCAAAAGTTAGCTAAACAAAAACATTATTTTGACGGCCTCCGACCGTCCGATCTCGACCTAGACCACCGATGGGATGTCTTGGATCAGATCTACGCTTAAGACTATCCCCGTAAGGAGGATATGACCTCACTTACACTCGCACACACACGAGCTTACCTCGATACTTACTGTGTCGCTTTCACTTCCGGCCTTCCACTGGATTCCTTCGGCTCCCTCCAAAGTCACTCGAGTGTCGCCCGACCACCGCGGCTTCCTCCGGGTGTCGCTAGCCTTCAGCTCCAGCATTGGCACTTTTATGCACACTCATTTTAGCTCGTGAGATAACAATATAAGCTTAACTTTGTATCGTTTGCTATAATCAAAACTCATGTTCGACTTAGGTGCCTACTGCACCAACAGGTTCGGTTCGTTTTAACTGAAAATATTTCAACTCGATTCGGTTTTTTTTAACTTAAGTTATTGGAGCAGGTTAATGGGTTTTGGTTATAAACCAATAACTCTAAGGAGAAGGTTTCTTGATGGTGAAGAAATATGTGCTCTATAAAAGCGCGGTTAGATGTTTGGAGAGCCCTAAGTTTATTTTTGGAAACTTCTCATCCTCTCCTCTCCCTCTCTTCTCCTTGTCGCTGCCCAAGAGGATCCACGTCCAGCTCTTGAGCTGCCACCCCCTTTGTGCCGCCGGCATCCAGCTGCTGTCGGCCAACCCTCCGCCGATCCACCTTGGCTCCAGTGACCAAGGATCAGCTGGCCACATCCTTTGGTTGGCGCCAAGTCCTCCACCAAGCTGTCCAGTTTTTGGACAGCTTGTTTCCTTCTTGTCGGAGCATCATTTGGACGGCATTTGGGGCTGCGACAGTGACTTCCTTGCCGGGGATTGGATCTCCGATAATTCTCATTGGTGGAGGAACAAGGATTCATCAATCGGTTGACGAATACCTCTCCGGAGATGCGAGTTTTTGGGACTCATTTTTGCATCCGAATTTTGATTCGGATTGTGATCTTCTCTCGATCACATCGTCTTCGACACGAGGATAGTGACTCCTACGAAGATGAGGCTCATAGCTTGGTGAAACTATCTCGACGGTACTCAACGTGGATACAGATAGAGGCAATTATAGCGAGAGTAGCTCCGGTTGATGTCATTCCCGCTGCACGTGATACGTCAGGTATAACTAGCATAATTTTCTTTTATTTTTAAAATTTGAAACTGCGATAATATCTACGCATGTTGTATCTTGCATATGTGTGATGTGTGTGTTATAATAAATTAGATTTATTGCTTTTAATTCTTCCGTTGTGCACATGTTTACGAAACATGTTTGAACACACACTTGCCGCGATGTCGGGGAAACCCAACAGTGGTATCAGAGCCCAGATTGTGTTTCGACATAATCGTAAAATTATTTTGTGATAGTCATAATTGTATTTATGGAAATTATCTACTTTTAGAAAGTTTAGAAGTATTTATGAAAAAATTTTAATTTTGGAAAGTTTAGAAGTTTTTATGGAAATCTTCTACTTTTGTAAAGTTTAGAAGTATTTATGGAAATTAACACTTTCCATAAATAAAATATGTGATTAGATTTGGAAATTTGTTTCCTAATTTAATCATCATTTGATTTGGGGAATCAAATCTAAAACATATTTTATTTCCATAAATAGTTTTGACAATTTAGGAAATTTGTTTCCTAAATTAAATTTAACTTTCCTTAATTAATACTTTCCATAAATAAAATATGTGATTATATTTGGAAATTTGTTTCCTAATTTAATCATGATTTGATTTGGGGAATTAAATCTCAAACATATTTTATTTTTATAAATAGTTATGACATATAAGGAAATTTTTGTACATAGCAAAATTGTATGATATGTAATTGCATTAGATGCATATCATTATGTCATACGTGTCGTGACATGTAGATGTATGCCATGCATACCATGCCATGTTGATAATAGTTATTTGCATTCAAAGAGGATGAGACATTAAAAACTTTGCACAATATTAAAGCCTACACCTTCCATTAATATGGTTAGAACCAGAGTTCTGTTTCTTATTTGGGTTGTTGGAGTCTCTCCAAGCCAGGCTCGAACCTAAACATGTTCAAACCATGAAATGGTTTAATACTAATATGGTAAGAGTCAGAGGTCAATCATTAGCTTTGGTTGTTGGACTCTCTCCAAGCCGGGCTAATTGGTTGAATGCGCTCTAACCATATTAAAACTATTTCTCGATTAATGGGTTGGCTTTAACCTGGAACATCGGCTTGTTGGACTCTCTTCAAGGTCGATATGAAGGGAGGTGAAGTTGGGTGTTATGCATATGATGCATACTTGTTAATGAGTTAACAACCCGATGTATGTGTGAACATTCAATTAGTTGATAGCACATTGTGATAGTTGCATATATGTGATATGCAATCGGTATAATTGATACCTACCATTGTAGATATGAATGGCTTATTGGACTTTCTCTAAGGTTGTTCATATCTATGTTGGATATCAACCCATTCAGAGATGGACCTACGATCTCCCGAAATGATTTTGGGGTTTTTAATTTCGAAAAATGAATGGAATTTATAAATGTATGTTGATGCATTTTAAATCATCTTTCTCATATATGCTCAATTTGTATTTCTATGTTAATTGATTGATCATGATGTCTTTGAATTTGCCTCTATTTTGAATTTGAATAAATTGATTGGGCTGAACTTCTTGTATTGACTTCGAAACATGAGAATTGTTCTCAAGACAGAAAAGCTTGAGTATGTCCTCGAAGAGCCTCTTCCTGCCCATCCTAGTGATAATGCAACTCTGGACCAATTGTTGGCTTATCAGAAAAATGTGAGTGATTATGAACTAGTGAGTTGCATCATGCTAGCTGCGATGGTACCCGAGCTACAGAAGCAGCATGAGCATATGGATGCTCATAGTGTAGTTTTTCATCTCTATGAGTTGTTTGATGAGCAAGTGAGATCTGAAAGGTTCGAAGTCTCCAAGCTCCTCTTCACCTTTGAGATGCAAGAAGGTTCATCTGTGGTACTGCTTAACATGTTGAAGACTGTGGAGCCTTCTGTGAAGCATGAGCAGGGGACGGTGTTGTTAGTTGATTCCTCGAAGAAATTTTCTAAGAGGAAGTCAAAGGAACAACATAAGGGGAAGAAGAAAAAGGATAAAAGGCCAGAACCAGCTCAAAAGGACACTTGCCATCATTATGCCAAAGGAGGGTCATTGGCAAAGAAACTGTAAGATTTATCTTGAGTCTGTGATGAAGAATAAGGTATCAGATGTCTCATCTTCTTCAGATATCTTCGTTATTGATTGTCATTCTATTTCCTCAGACACTTGGGTATTGGATTCTAAGTGTGGCTCACATATATGTAATGACATACATGGGCTAAGAAATAGAAGAAGACTCATCAAGGGAGAGTCAAATTTACGTGTTGGAAAAGGAGCAAAGGTTGCTGCATTCGCCATCAGAATATATTTGTTGAAACACCCTACAACAATGGTATTTATATGTTGGACATATCCAATGACATTTTCAATATCGAAGTGAACAACAAGCATGCTCGAAAAGATAATCAATTAGACTCCTACATGTGGCATTGTCATTTGGCCATGCAAGCAAGAAACGCATGTCTGAATTACACCAATGTGGAATTCTGGAATCATTTGAATCTGATTCATTCGATACATGCGAATCATGCTTAAAAGGCAAGATGACCATGTTACCTTTTACTAGAAAAGGTGAACCGATGGGAGAATTACTTGGTCTAATACATACGGATGTATGCAGACCTATGACAACTCATGCTCTAGGAGGCTATAGCTACTTCATTACCTTCACCGATGATCACTCATAGTTTGGCCATGTGTTCTTGATGAAACACAAGTCTGAAGCCTTTGAAAGGTTCAAAGGATTCAGAAATGAAGTAGAAAAATAACTTGGCAAGAGTATTAAAATACTTCGATCGGATCGAGGTGGTGAATACTTGAGTCAAGAGTTTCTAGATTATCTAAGGGACAATAGTATATTGTCTCAATGGACTCCGCCGTATACACTGTAGCATAATAGTGTATCTGAGAGCTATAACCGGACCTTGTTGGACATAGTTAGGTCGATGATGAATCATGTGAATCTTCCCAAGTCCTTTTGGGGCTATCCACTTCAGACAACTGTTTACTTGCTAAACAGAATGCCAACCAAGGTAGTCACTACTACTCCATATGAGATATGGAATAGTAAAAAACCTCATTTATCTTACTTGAAGATATGAGGTTGTCCTGCTTATGTGAAGCAGACTGTATCAGACAAACTGGATGCTAAGTGTGATAAAAGTCTATTTATTGGATACCCTAAGAAAATGAGGGGTTACCAATTCTATCATCCTATGGAACAAAAGGTGTTTGTTTCAAGGCATGTTGTGTTTCTAGAGAAAGAGTTTCTCTTGAAAAAAAATAGTGGGAATGTCGTTGAGCTTAAGGAGGCTCAAGAGACTCCAATAGACATTGATGAGATACCTGATGAAGCACCACAACCGATAACTCATAGTGATAAGCCATCGATTGGACCAATTGTGACACCACATCTTCGTAGATCTGGTAGAATATGCAACATTCCTGAGAGATATGGATTTCTCGTAAGTGAATCGAACGACGTGTTACTCATTGATGATGAGGAGCCTACCAATTATGAAGAAGTTCTGAAAAGTTCAGAAAGGGATAAATGGCTTAAAGTCATGAAGTCGGAAATGGATTCCATGAATGAAAATCAAGTTTGGAATATGGTTGACCCACCTGAACGCATAAATCCTATAGGGTGCAAGTGGGTTTTCAAGAAGAAAACTGACATGGATGGTAATGTGATTACCTATAAGGCTAGAGTGGTGGTGAAAGGGTATCGTCAAAAGCAAGGTGTTGATTATGATGAGACTTATTCACCTTTCACTATGCTTAAATCCATTCGGATGCTCCTGGCCATAGCGGCTCATTATGATTATGAGATATGGCAGATGGATGTGAAAACAACTTTCCTTAATGGAAACCTACTCGAGGTCATGTATATGATACAACCTAAAGGTTTCACATCGGTTGATAAAACCAAAGTATGAAAACTACGACGGTCCATATATGGACTGAAGAAAACATCTAGCAGCTAGAATATCCATTTTGATGAGACAATCAAAAGGTTTGATTTCTCATAAAATTCGGACGAACCTTGTGTGTACAGGAAGGTTAGTGGGAGTGCAGTCGTGTTCCTAGTATTGTATGTCGATGACATATTACTTATAGGAAACGATGTTTCTATCTTAAGGTCAGTTAAAATTTGGTTGTCCAAGACGTTCTCCATGAAAGACCTAGGATAAGCAACCTACATCCTCGGGATTAAGATCTACAGGGATAGATCGAATCGGTTGCTTGGTCTTTCGCTGTCTGCATATATAGACCGAGTGTTAAAGAGGTTTAGCATGTCGGAATCCAAGAAAGATTTCCTACCCATTAGGCATGGGATACACTTTTTGAAGTCTATGTTTCCGTGCACAGAAGACGAGAGGATTTGCATGAATAAGATTTCCTATGCAGTCGCAATAGGATCTATCATTTATGCTATGTTATGTACGAGGCATGATATATCGTATGCTCTGAGTGTCATGAGCATATACCAGTCTGATCCAAGAATGGATCATTGGGTGGTTGTTAAGATAATCCTTAAGTACTTGAGATGAACTAAGGATGTGTTCCTAATATATGGAGAAAGGGACATGGTGATACGTGGGTATACGGATGCCAGCTTCCAGATAGACAAGGATGATTCCACGTCTCAGTCTGGGTACGTATTCACCTTGAATGGAGGCACAATTAGTTGGAAAGATTCCAAGCTTGACACTATAGCGGATTCTGCCACTGAGGCAGAATACATTGCAGCTTCATAAGTAGCAAAGGAAGAGGTTTAGATTAAGAAGTTCATTTTTGAACTTAATATGGTCTCATCAATGATCCAAACATATGCTTTGCCACTATCATCTGATCAGAGAGATCATAAGTAGGAAGGAAATACAAATCGAGAAGATTCTCACTGAAAGGAACTTAGCAGAACCTTTAACTAAGGCCTTACCTCAAAGTAAGTTTGAGGATAATGTTAGAGCTTATGCTATTGGATACCGTGATGATTGACATTAGGCCAAGTGGGATTTTGTTAGTAATATATGAGAGATGTCCTAAGGCGATCGCCTTATGGTTGTACCATTTATTTGATAAATGAAGATTCACTATTTGAGTATACATGTTTTCTTGTATTTGATTGGATCTTAAACTCATTTACTGAATGTCCACAATACGATTCACAGCATGAGAGAATTGGTGATTGGATCACAACTTGTGAGTATATCTACATGTGTAATTGTGATGTATTGGAATTATCCCTAGTCAATGAATTGATGGATTTGGACACCATCAATTCTGTCGAGACTAGAATGAGGTATACTCTTTGGTGTATCCAAGCAGCTGATTTTCACTATCTGGAGACATTGTGATGTCCGGAGTTAATCGTGGATGCAAGTTATGGTAACTAGTTCATTCGAGTGACCAACTATAAGAATTCATATGGTTCTCTGCATATATGGATATGTCAATGAAGTTCTTAATGTAACTTAAGTGCGATGTTCCTTTGAATAGTAGTATTCATATCATCTTGTTCATGGAGACTTATGCTTTGACATCTTATGCAAGCATCTCCAAGGAGATGTGGACCCGGGATGATTGGGCATAAATCGAAAAGCCCGAAGGTGTTTGAATAGCCTATAAAGGATTCACCACTCCTTGCAAGGAGATGTATACCCTTGGCCTCTCGTCGGATTGTTACTAAAGTCTTTGTCCAAAGCATTACATGTTTAGAGTAAGGTACTCTAAGATACATGTGCAGTAACTAGAATCCGTAGGACGAGGAAATGATTCTTGGGCTAGGTGTGACGTAGTCATCCTAGTGGGGACTGACACTATAGACCATGTCCTGAACCAAGTGTAAGATACAGGAAAAATAAATAAATAAAATAAAATAAAATAATAACCCTCGCTAATTGAGAATTAGCTTGTGGAATTTTCAAGAATTTTTGGAATTTTTTCTGAATTAAAAAGAAGTTAATACGACTAGTTAGGAGGAAGATTAAAGCTTAAGTGGGATATTGGGTTAAACTTAGGCTAGATTTGAGTTAGCTAAACCCATTTCACCAGCTTTTAAAAACCTCGCGAACTCAAGCCGATCTCGGCTTCTTTTCTCATTGCGAATCCTCTCTTCTCGCCGTCATCACTCATCCTCCTCCTCCCGATCGTGAGATTTCCCTCTCCAAATATCTTCTGTCGATATCTTCCTCACCATCGTCAATCGTTCTTCCACTTCCGGCGTTGCCAGAGATCTTCATTGGAGCAGCTGACCGGTCGCCGCTGCCTCTGCTCAGTCCTCCTCACCACGAGACCCAACTACCGCCGACTTTCCCAAGCTGGATCTCACCTTTTTGTGATGATCTTTCACTGCTGGTGCTCGAGCTCAGCTCGCCCTGTCGCCCCGTCGCAATCTATGTCCACCATGAGCTCTATTTTGTAGCAAGATTGGTCTCGTGGTGTCGCTCTCCATTTCTGCCACTATTGTCGTCAGATCTCCTTGTGCAAGGTGGTTTGTTGAGCTGTGATGTAAGGGATTTCGACCGAAAGCTATGTATGAGATGGGGGTGGTGTTGGATCAATCGTCCTAGGTCATGATTGACCAGAACTCGAGCTTGACTCGAGAGATATTTTGATGTTCGACAAAAACATATGACAATGTGATTGTCATGGGAAAGTCCATGTCTTGGGTACTTGGCATGGAAGGTCCAAGTGGGACACTTGGCATTTGGGAAAGTCCAAGCATGGGTCTTGGCAATGGAAAGTCCAACATGGGTTGACAAGGAAAGTCCAAGATTGAGTCTTGGCATTTGAGAAGTCCAAGGGGTTGATATTGGCGGCGTAAAGTCCAAGCAGGAGTCTTGGCAGCATAAGTCCAATGGTTGGCGGCGTAAAGTCCAAGCGGAGTCTTGGCAGTGTAAGTCCAATGTGCCTTGGCGGTGTAGACACCGTTAGCATGACAAAGCCGATGGAAGCATCTGAAGGCAAGTGCAATGGATGAACAAGTCATGGATGACTTGGAGGGATCTGAGAGGCATGAGGCTGATGGAGATGGCTAGAAGGCTTAGGTCTAGGCTAAGGGTGGTCTAGCAAGTATGGGGGAACCATACTTGGGTTAAAACCTCATGTTTGAGGTGTGTCAGTCGACTGGTGTCATGTTGCAGTCGACTGCTATAAGTCAACTAGGGTTTAACTACGGGAAACATCTCAGCAGTCGACTGCCAGAGGTGGGTAGTCGATTGAGTGGACGAGCAGTCGACTGATCTTGTGATCAGTCGACTGATGCTCGGGTTTTGGGGCATAGAATGGAGTCTCACTCAACCGCTATGGTCAGCAGTCGAGTGATGGCTTGATCAGTCAATTGATGGTCATAATCAGTCGACTGATGTCCTAGTTGTTAGATTTTTCCAGCGTGGATTACACCATTATCTCACAGCAACAGTGTCATCAGTCGACTATGTATGGATGTATACTGAAAAGTCTATCTTTTGTATGAACATCTTTATTTTGGAATAAGAATCACATGATCATTGTTTGCATATTTTTATGGTTATGCAATATTGTCCTTATACTTTTCAAGGGGCCGATAACATGATTTCCTGTGTGACACCACACACCATGTTATCTACAATGTAAAGTATTGGACAATATTGCATAACCATAAATATATGCAAACAATGATCATGTGATTCTTATTCTAAAATAAAGATGTTCATACAAAAGATAGACTTTTCAGTATACATCCATACAATCTCCCACTTATACTAAAAGACTATGTTGTCCTCAAGTTCCCATACATCTGATCCCCATTCCCTCCACATGCCTATCAAAATCTCTCACCGGAAGGGCCTTAGTGAAAGGATCTTCCAGGTTATCCTCCGATGCAATCTTGCCCACAGCAACTTCTCCTCTCTTTACGATTTCTCGTATCAGGTGGTACTTGTGCTATATGTGTTTACTAGCCTTATGGGCTCATGGTTCCTTCGAGTTTGTAACTGCACCACTATTATCATAATAAATTATGATAGTTCTGGGCAAACCAGGAATCACATCCAAGTCCATCAGAAAGTTCCTGAGCCATACAACTTCTTTGGCCACCTCAGAGGCCGCCACATACTCAGCTTCCATGGTGGAGTCTGCCACGCATTTCTACTTGACACTCCTCCATACAATGGCTCCACCTCCCAAAGTAAACACAAAACCTGAGGTAGACTTACTGTTATCCCTATCAGATTGGAAGTCGGAATCCGTGTAACCCACAGGGAGTAATTGGTCTGCCCGGTAAACCAACATATAATCCCTAGTCCTTCTCAGGTACTTCAATATATGCTTTACCGCAGTCCAATGTCCCTGTCCTGGATTACTCTGATATCTGCTGACCATGCCCACGACAAAGCAGATATCTGGTCTCGTACAAAGCATCGCATACATGAGGCTTCCTACTTCCGAAGCATAAGGAACCGTCTTCATCTCCTCTATCTCCTCAGATGATCTAGGACACATCTCCTTAGATAAAGGAACTCCATGCCTGAAAGGTAGAAAACCCTTCTTGGAGTTCTGCATGCTAAAACGCCCCATAATCGTGTCTATGTATGAAGCTTGGGATAAGCACAACATCTTTTTCCTGCGATCCCTTATAACCTTGATCCCAAGGATGTGTCCCAACTCTCTCAAGTCCTTCATATCAAATTGTTTGGACAATCATAACCTTACGTCCGATAATACCTTGATATTGTTGCCAATCAACAAAATGTCATCTACATATAGTACAAGAAATACCACTACATTTCCGTCACATCTCTTGTATACACAAGACTCATCTGGACTTTGAATAAATCCATAAGACTGGATCACCTCATCAAACCGGATGTTCCAAGACCTCGAAGCTTGTTTCAATCCATAAATGGACCGATTAAGCTTATATACAAGATGCTCTTTTGCCTTTAGCAATGAATCCCTCTGGTTGCTTCATGTAGATGTTTTCCTCAAGACTTCCATTAAGGAAAGTTGTCTTGACATCCATCTGTCACACCTCATAATCCATATGAGCTGCTATGCATAAGAAAATCTGGATAGACTTAAGCATGGCTACCGGTGAAAAGGTCTCCTCATAATCGATACCCTCTTTCTGAGTATACCCCTTCACAACAAGCCTCTCTTTGAAGGTCTCAACTTTCCCATCTATTCCTCTCTTTCTCTTGTAGATCCACTTGCATCCAATGGTTTTTACACCATCGGGTGGTTCTACTAGCTCCCAGACTTGATTGGAATCCATAGATTCAATCTCAACATTCATTGCACTTTGCCAAGATACTGCATCTTTATCTTGGATTGCCTCTTCATATGTCCAGGGATCAGGTTCATGTTCGCCAAGGACCAAATCAGAAGATTCTCTCAAGAACATGAATCTATCAGGCTGTCTCACAACCCTCCCACTATGACGAGGTATCACCTGTGTATCCTCTGTGACACGCGGTGCAGTGACATGTGGTATATTCTCTTGTACTGGTGGTACTAAAGAAGTGACTTCCCCTTATAACTCCTCCAGAACAATTTTACTCTTGGGCTTGTGGCACATCACATAGTTTTCCTCTAGAAATCTGGCGTTCGTGGTAACGATCACCCTCTGATCTCTAGGACTATAAAACAATCCACCCTTCGTTCCCCTGGGATAGCCAACGAACAAGCATACTTTTGTACGAGGTTCCAACTTACCAGCATCTGACTTAAGCACATGTTCTGGACTCTCCCATATCCGAATATGTCTTAGACTAGGCTTTCGCCCAGTCCACAACTCTGTGGGAGTAGAAGGCACTGATTTAGATGGTACCAAGTTCAGAATGTACACCGCCGTATCTAGAGCATATCCCCAGAACGAATCTGGCAAGTCAGAATAACTCATCATCGATCTAACCATTTCCATAAGAGTCCTATTCCTTCGCTCTGCTACACTGTTCTGCTGGGGTGTGCCAGGTGCAGTCAATTGGGATTGAATCCCAGCCTCTGATAAGTAGTTCCTAAACTCTCTCAAGAGGTACTCACCACCACGATCAGATCGTAGTGTCTTGATATTTTTACCTTGACGTTTCTCCACGTCAGCCTTGAATTCTTTGAACTTGTCAAAGCATTCAGACTTGCGGCGCATCAGGTAAATGTATCCATATCTTGAGTAATCGTCTATAAAAGAGATGAAATACTCAAAACCACCTCTAGCCTGGATAGACATAGGACCACACAAATCAGAATGAACCAATTCTAACACCTCTTTGGCTCTATACCCCTTGGCCTTAAAAGGCCTCTTGGTCATCTTACCCTCCAAGCAAGATTCACAGGTTGGGAGATCCTCCACCACTAATGAACCCAAAGGTCCATCAGCTATCAACCTTTGAATTCTGCTTAGGTTAATGTGACCAAGCCTAAGATGCCAAATATATGTTTGGTTCATCTTCGAAGGTTCTTTTCTCTTATTGGAATTAGAAGATGAGTTATAAACATCAATTTGCATCGTGGGAGGTTTTGGTTCAAGTGTATACAAATTTCCTATCAATGTACCTGAATAGATATTCTCCCTATTCCTTTTTATAACAGCTCTGTCATTAAAAGAAATAGAATATCCATCCATAAACAATTTAGAAACTGAAACTAAGTTCTTTCTAAATAAAGGTACATAAAGGGAATTTTCCAAAACCTAAGTTTTATTTTTCTCAAGAGATAAATAAAACTTCTCCCACTGCAATAGCCGCCACCTTCATGGCATTGTCCAAGTAAATGGTAATCTCCCTTTTAGCTAGTCGTCGGGTTTCCTGGAACCCCTGCAAAGTATTGCAGACATGATTAGTGGCTCCCGTATCTACACACCAAGTGACAGTAGATAACACCGCTAATCATGTTTCAACGACTAGTCCAAAGGATATATCTTTGTTCTACTTTGGATTGGGATAGTCCTTCTTCCAATGTCCATCCTGCTTGCAAGTGAAGTACTTGCCTTTCGGCTTCTTTACTCCTCCTAGAGATCCTCTCACCATCTTTGCTTCACCTTGTTTCTTCTTCTTCTTGCCTTTCGGCTTAGAAGTAGAAACCTTTTTGAGCAATCATGGCTTGAGGACTCTCTTCGAAGAGTGCATACTTGTACTCCTTAGCAGATAAGACAATATCCAGATTCTTTTCCAATCATCATAGTTGGGTATAGTAAGTTTATTTCCTTTAGTAGCATAGTAAGTGGACTGAAAGTCATTTTTTAAAATCCTAAGAATCACATAGATCATTACTGTAGATTTCAAAAAATTATTGATTCCTCAAACAATAAAATTTGAAAATCAACCAACACCTCTAAACACCGAGAATATTGCATGCCACGATCGTGTGGACGTATATGAATTCTACATTTGTAAGAGGAGGTTTTACCCATTAATTTTACTATCTTGTCAACCTAACTTTTTGACAAGTAAAATTAATATTTGGTTCCTCTTTGGCCCTACAAATAAAAGCAGTGACTCCGATGGGGAGGATACTTATATTTGTATCTAAGTGTTCACCATTACTCGGTACTAAGGTAATTATCTTGGGTTATGTGCCTTACAATGGGCAAGTACACACACTCCTTAATAATTTCCTATAACCATATTCGACCTTGTGATCCGCAAACAAACCCATCCGATGGGGAGGAAGGCACTCAGAGCCGACACGCAAGTTTGTTTGCATCACATGTCAAATCGTAATAGAGGCCGTGGGAATTTTTTAAAAAATTCCCTCTCCCACTTAGTAATTTAAAATTGAGGAATTTTCTTAGCCTACGACATGCATATAAAAAAAAGCAATTAATATGAAAAATAAATTATTTTCCAACTATTATGGCTTTTGTCTTCAATATGACTCCCATCGCATCGCCATCTCGTCCGCTCCTCCTACGCTATGTGCGAGCCATCCGAAGATCCGAGCCGAGACTAAAACCTATTTTAATTTACATCCATCAATCCTATACTCCACGAGGGAGTGTACATGAAATTTAGATCGAAAGTAAAATAAAATAAAGAGAAACAATGTCGTATTTAATTTACAAAAACTAAATACTAGCCTCATCAACCCCGAGGATTCAACAAAATAAATATTTACACACATACAATCACATACACACATATGGTAATAATAGTTGAATCTTATGCCTGCAACCAAATAGTTAAACTACGCATATCCTACTATTATCCGGCACATATAATATATGAAAAAGTGCATAAAAATTAACCGAATCCTAAACACACAAAACGGGAAACCTTGGCTCTGATACCAATTGAAGGGTTTTTCCCGGAAGCTCTGATACCAATTGAAGGGTTTTGCTTATCGAGTCCGTGAGGGGAAACTTCGCTTCCCACTTCACCTCGGTAGCTTGTCCATGGTGATCCCTTCGATGTCCCCGGATTAAAAAAAAATAATCCTAGACAAAAGAGATTGCCCAAACCACCAAGTCATCGTCGTGTTATTTGTTTAGAGAGGTCACTTGAACAAACTAGTTGTTCAAGCGACCATCCTCTATTCTACGAGTAGCCGCGGAATAGACGATGTCCGGATCTCCAGTTTTTGTATTTAAGCTCGGGATCCAAGTATTATTTAGCCATTTACAGATTTATAACATGCTTATAATTGAAAAACAAAAACAAGAAACAAACAAAAGAGAAAAGAGAATAGATATACCTCTTGATCTTCTAATGTATGTCCTTCCTCCTTTTGGACGTCGTGTGGGCGACGATCTACCAAAAGTCGAAGCTCCAAGATCACAAATCTTCCTTCCTTGCTCTTCCAAAGCAAGAGGAAGAATAGAAACAAGGTTTTTCTCCTCCCTAGAAACAACCAACAAGGAACTAAAACTATCCTTGCCGCTGGCCAACTAGGTGAAGGAGAAGATGGTGGAAAACCACCAAGACACCAAGGGAAGCCCTATATCTTGTTTCCACCACCTAAGAAAAATGGATGAGAGCTAGGGTTTTTGGGCGGCAAGGAAGAGGAATCCTAGTTGAGATAGGATTAGGATTAGGGTTTGGAGGCAAGTGTGGCACCAAATAAGGAAGGTATTCTTCTCTTCTTCT
The DNA here is from genome assembly GCA_025175895.1 of Wurfbainia villosa. Lineage (NCBI taxonomy): Eukaryota > Viridiplantae > Streptophyta > Magnoliopsida > Zingiberales > Zingiberaceae > Wurfbainia > Wurfbainia villosa. The sequence continues at coordinate 13,558,473 of CM045996.1, read as the reverse complement.
TCCTCTTTTGGCCAACGTCCAGCACCTCTCCAGCCTCTTTTCCAACCTTGGACGATGGCCAAAAGCTCTCTTCTCCTTCTCCTTAGGTGGTGGAAACAAGATATAGGGCTTCCCTTGGTGTCTTGGTTGTTTTCCACCATCTTCTCCTTCACCTAGTTGGTCGGCGGCAAGGATAGTTTTAGTTCCTTGTTGGTTGTTTCTAGAGAGGAGAAAAACCTTATTTCTATTCTTCCTCTTGCTTTGGAAGAGCAAGGAAGGAAGATTTACGATCTTGGAGCTTTGACTTTTGGTAGATCGTCGCCCACACAACGTCCAAAAGGAGGAAGGACATACATTAGAAGATCAAGAGGTATATCTATTCTCTTTTCTCTTTTGTTTATTGCTTGTTTTTGTTTTTCAATTATAAGCATGTTATAAATCTGTAAATGGCTAAATAATTCTTGGATCCCGAGCATAAACATAAAAACCAGAGATCCGGACATCGTCTATTCCGCGGCTACTCGTAGAATAGAGGATGGTCGCTTGAACAACTAGTTTGTTCAAGTGACCTCTCTAAATGAATAACATGACGATGACTTGGTGGTTTGGGCAATCTCTTTTGTCTAGGATTAAATTTTTTTTAATCTGGGGACATCGAAGGGACCGCCATGGACAAGCTACCAAGGTGAAGTGGGAAGCGAAGTTTCCCCTCACGGACTCGATAAGCAAAACCCTTCAATTAGTATCAGAGCTTCCGGGCAAAACCCTTCAGACTAATGGTTCAGAGAAGTCAACTGATCGATGTTTTCCAGCCCAGATAGAAGCTTTAAATGGAACTCGTGGAGGAGGAAAAAGCATCCGGTTCTTGAGCATCCTTGGGGCGATTTGTTGCTGCAAATCAAGGTCTCCAAGGCCATTCTTCAAGCAACCAAAAGCAAGCAATCCAAAGGCATTTGTAAAGTATTTTTTTTACTTGTATTTCATATTAGTTGCTTGTTGTATTTAGTTTATTGTTGTAAACTATTGTACGAGGTTTCTCTGCCTCCGGATTATTCCGAGAAGGAGAGTTTATTAGTGGTTGCGTGTGCATCATTAGAGCTCATAGAGCTCGATCCGTGGAGTAGGAACCTTGAGGTTCCGAACCACATTATATCCTTGTGTTATGGTGTGTTTGTCTATTTCATTATCGATTTATTATTATTTCGCTGCGCGCTAATGAAAATTGTAGACAAACGCGAAATAAATTCCATCACGAACGAAAACAAGCTATTCACCCCCCCTCTAGCATTCCAAGGATCCCCTACAAGTGGTATTAGACCGAGGCCGCTCTTCTAAGTTTAACAACTAAGGGAGCACATTAGAGGGTGAAGATGGAAGTTCAAGGTCATCTTGGATGGGATATCAACACGCCGGTCCTATATGGTTTTTATGGGCGAGAGGGCTTCAACCAATGGAAGGCAAGGATTGAAGCTTTCGTGATGATGAGAGACTTTGAGGAATGGTCCATTTTAATGGATGGATTTGAATATCCAAGATGACCAAAAGGTGGCTTCCTCAAAAAGAAGAGATGGAGTGAGGATCAACTCCAAAGATTCGAGAAAAATAAGTAGGTAATCAAATTTATTTTTGATTTAATTCCTAATAACTTTTTGTGTAGCCTAGGTGAGTGCATGGATGCCAAGGAGCTATGGAACAATTTGGCCAAGCTTCATGAAAATTCATCATCAATCCAAGAAGAAGAAGAAGAAGAAGAGTGCTCACCCTCTCAAGCTCAAGCAAGTACATCGTCATCTAAAGAGCTTGAGGATTCAGAAGTTGATAGGGAATCAATTTCCGGATCGGTGGAAGAAGTGGAAGAAGCCTCCACTTCAAGGATTGAGGGGGAGGAGAGACCATCCACACTAGAGCCGGAGCAAAATCAAGAAGAAGCCTCAACCTCCGGGAGGGATGAGAAACCCACTCCGATCACCACCACAAGTACCCTAGGTAACTCAAGCAATTTAGGTTTAAGTAAAAATCATATAATTTTCTTTGAGTGTAGGGAAATTGGGCATTATAAGAGAAAATGCTCAAAGAGAGTAAGAAAAGCTCCACCGGCACCAAAAGTTAAGGATGCCTGTCCCCCAATAACCAAAAGCAAGGAGCAAGTGATTTGTTTCAAATGCCGACAACCGGGACACTACCGGAATCAATGCCCAAAGGGGGAGAAGAAGACTCAAAGGGGAGCATCACAAGTAGGGGGAGCTAAGGCTAACCCTAAGGTATATTTTAATAATGCACCGTCTAAATTTAAAAGTCAAAAGCATGCTAGGAATTTTAATTCTCTTGCAATTCATCATGAAAAGCATGCTAGAGATAAATATTTGTGTTTAGGTGCTAAAAGTGTCCATTTTGGTAATAAGGAGAAATTTGGGACTAATGTTCCTAAAAATATTTTACCTAGGGAATCTATCAAGAAAATAGGAGAACACCTAGGTCTTAATCCTAAATGGACTAGGCATATGCCTAGAGGAAATGGTAATGCCCAAAAACTTAATCAAAAATCGAAAATTGGGCAATTAGAGATGAAAAATCAAGTCTTGAGGTCAAGACTTGAGAAACTAGAAAAGACCCTTAGGAATATACAAAATCAATTTAAAGGGTCAAATGATCAAAAGTCTAGGTCCAAGAGTCAAAGTCAAAACCTAGGATCTAAGAGACAAAAGTCAACCTAGGGCAAGCAAGGTTTGGGTCACAAGCCTAAGCCTAAGGTGGCTTATCATAGTGTTCCATTTGATTATGGAACACAAACTAGGTCTAGGAAGACCAAGGTCAATAGGGAAGTCATCCCTAAGGTTGACCAAGGTGCTTGCCTAGTGGCTAGGGTTTCTAAGAAACCTAGGGAAGCCACTAAGAAGGTTACAAGGGGAGTCACCTCTAGAGTTAACTATGGCAAGACCACAATGACCAAGGCTAACAAGCCTAGAAGGGTCATTAGGAGAGTATCTAGGAGGTTATCCCTAAGGAATACCTAGTAAACCCTAGGAGCTCAAATAAGTTTTGGGTTCCTAAGAGCATGATCGATTCATGTTAGATGGGTTTATGGTGTGCCAACTTTAAATGGAAGGGTAGTTAACCTAACCATGGTAAAGGTGGCACTTTAGGTTATTTTCAAGGTTATGGATACCTTGGAAATAGGTTTGATCTTTGATCCTAAAAGATTTTAGGATGTGCCAATACATTCTTGGAATTATGAAAAATCAATTAAATTGGCACAATTTAGGATTAGAAGTCATAGTGTGCCATTTTGGGTTTTTGGCACACTAGGGAGAAAAGTTATAATATGGTAAAATATACTTAATTATATCAAATGGCAACTAATATTAAAATTTAGGTATTATTATACCTATACATTTTATTTGTCATGCCTTGATTGTCATATAACATGCCATGACTTCATATATATTTTTAAATTATTTAAGATATCATGATCATGTTTAGGATTAAGGATTAATGTCATGTGTTTTTAGATTATATCATATGTCATGACATCATGATCATTGGCCATGCTTTACTTATGTTATTATTTATGCCATGATCATTCATGCATCTAAATTGATTAAAATTGAATTAAGGACTTTGGCATGACTTGGAGTCCCATTTATAAGGGAATCAAGTAGGGTTGCCTTAGAAAAATGCATGAAACCCTAGATTAGGAGAAAAAACCCACATCTCACATTACATTGATATGTATGTGTATTTATACACCCTAGATACATGTGAGATGCTAGGATATGAGTTAAGTTCAAGGTGCATAGTTTTTGTATCTAGATGAACTAAAACTCATCTTATCTTAATTATGGATCATTGGGAAAGCTTGTGTACAAGTCATGTACATTAAGCCCAAGGAATATGATCCAATATAGGTTTTCAAAAACATTTTAAAATCCATTTGGAAAACTTTGGTGAAGTATATCTTTTGATAGCAATCACCATTGATGAAGTTGATAGAAAGTGAACCAAAACTTAAAAGTTTCTCTTCACTTTTGAATTTTGTATCAATTTCAATATTTTATGGGTAAAATATTTTTCTATCATTTTTCACCAAATGTATTGGTCATAATTATTATACGTATGAAATTTCATGATTTTTCAAATTAAGTATATTTATTTATGCTTTTCTGAAATTCAACTCTAATAATCAAATTGAAATTTGATTTTCAATCGCCCTTGGTGGCGATCGATGTGATATGATGATCTCTGATAAAGTCGACTGTCAATGTTGATTTCGGGAAAACAAGGATGTTTAACCCCATTTCAGCTACGGTAAAGGTCCCTAACCACTTCTAACCCTAGGATATGCTTTGGGAAGCATTATAAAGGGTGAAAATCCATTGGATATGGATTAGGAGAGTTGTTTAGGGTTTGTATCAGATTTAAGGATGGGATAGTTCATGTTTGAACTTTGAACCTTATTTTTGATGATTTAGAGTTCCTATTGGCTTAGGGACTTCCCAAGGACATTGTTGGTGCAATGATCAAGGGGGAGCAAGCCTTTAGGGGGAGGTATCAATCATGGGATGATGGATGGTATTTTTCCTTATGAGGGGGAAAATGGGTTTTTGAGATACCCAATTTGGAAATTGGGAGAGTGTATAGGATTGCCTCTCTTGAGTGATATAGGACTTATCACTAGGAAGATGGTAGGCATCCTAGGTATATTTGGACCAAGGGGGAGATTGTAAGCTCTCATTGGGACATGAGACATTGACCTCCTTGGAGAGAAAACCTTTTTGATGTTAGTCAAAAAGGGGGAGAATGTATTGGGCGAATGACATTAATTGGGAAAATTGATGGGGATGATTGGTTTGAGTTAGATGGTCTAACTCAATGGTTTGTTTGGTTTTTTGTCAAACATCAAAAAGGGGGAGATTGTTGGTGCAATCGGCCCAGATCACGATTGACCAGGACTCGAGTGATGTTTCGATGTTCGACAAAAATATATGACAATGTGATTGTCATAGGAAAGTCCAAGTCTTGGGTACTTGGCATGGAAAGTCCAAGTGGGACACTTGGCATTTGGGAAAGTCCAAGCATGGGTCTTGGCAATGGAAAGTCCAACATGGGTTGGCAAAGAAAGTCCAAGATTGAGTCTTGGCATTTGAGAAGTCCAAGGGGTTGATATTGGCGGCGTAAAGTCCAAGCGGGAGTCTTTGCAACATAAGTCCAATGGTTGGCGGCGTAAAGTCCAAATGGAGTCTTGACAGCGTAAGTCCAATGTGCATTTGCAGTGTAGACACCATTAGCATGACATAGCCGATGGAAGCATCTGAAGGCTAGCGCAATGGATGAACAAGTCATGGATGACTTGGAGGGATCCAAGAGGTGTGAGGTTAACGGAGATGGCTAGAAGCTTAGGTCTAGGCTAAGGGTGGTCTAGCAAGTATGGGGGAACCATACTTGGGTTAAAACCTCATGTTTGAGGTGTGCGGTCACCAATCTGGTGCCATGTGGCGCTTGGATCGTGAAAGTCAACTAGGGTTTAGGCGAAATGTCCCAGTCATTGCGAGAGATGGGTAGTCGTAGTGGATGGCGATCGATTGATCTTGTGATCAGTCAACTGATGCTCAGGTTTTGGGGCACATAATAGAGTCTCACTCGACTACTGCGGTCAACAGTCGAGTGATGGCTTGATCAGTCGACTGATGGTCATAATCAGTCGACTGATGTCCTAGCTGTTGGATTTCTCTAGTGTGGATTACATCGTTATCTCACAGCAATAGTGTCATCAGTCGATTGATGATCCTGAGCAGTCGACTGATCGGCATTTTCTAGCCCAGGCAGAAGCTTTAAATGGAGCTCGTGGAGGAGGAAAAAGCATCCGGTTCTTGAGCATCCTTGGGGTGATTTGTTGCTGCAAATCAGGGTCTCCAAGGTCATTCTTCAAGCAACCAAAAGTAAGCAATCCAAAGACATTTGTAAAGTGTTTTCTTTACTTGTATTGCATTGTATTTCATATTAGTTGCTTGTTGTATTTAGTTTATTGTTGTAAACTATTGTACGAGGTTTCTCCGCCTCCGGATTGTTCCGAGAAGGAGAGTTTATTAGTGGTTGCGTGTGCATCACTAGAGCTCGTAGAGCTCGATCCATGGAGTAGGAACCTTGAGGTTCCGAACCACGTTATATCCTTGTGTTGTGGTGTGTTTGTCTATTTCATTATCGCTTTATTATTATTCCGCTGTGCGCTAACGAAAATTATAGACAAACATGAAACAAATTCCATCACGAACGAAAACAAGCTATTCACCCCCCCCCTCTAGCGTTCCAAGGATTCCCTACAGATGGTAAGCTACTATTATAGTTTATATTTAGGGTGTTATTCTTAACATTGATTTAGTTGATTTTGGTGGGTGATGCACTTTGATTGTGCTAGAAAGTATTAAGTATTATGGATCGGTAAGGTTAAGGGGAAACTGTGAAACTTTGTGATGGAATGGTAAGGAAGGAATCTGAGCAATGATCTGGATCCGATGTCTTAACTTGTGATTTCAGGTGATGGAGATGTTAGTAATATATGAGAGATGTCCTAAGGCAATCGCCTTATGTTTGAACTATTTATATGATAAATGAAGATTCACTATTTGAGTATACATATTTTCATGTATTTGATTAGATCTTAAACTCATTTACTGAATGTCCACGATACGATTCACAGCATGAGAGAATTTATCATTGGATAACAACTAGTGAGTATCTCTACATGTGTAATTGTGATGTATCGGAATTATCCCTAGTCGATGAATTGATGGATTTGGACAACATCAATTCTGTCAAGACTAGCACGATGTATATGTTAGGGCAATCAACCCTTGATATGGTTTTGATGTATGTGACAAAGGGTTTAAGTTAAGTTGATATTGTGATTTGATATGTGCGTTGGAGTCTTGCAGGACTTAGTAATTCGCACATGAATCTTTGGCGGGTTCATCACTCACAACCTCGTGCTTGAGTCGGAGAAGGAGCATTGCAGAGTCGTGCGCTTGATGCTGCCGAGGGACCGTCGGACGAGATGACTTGAAGCGAAACCAAGGAAGCAGACTTCGAAGGCAAGAGACACGAAGGAGCATTGCAGAGTCGTGCACCTAATGCTGCCGAGGGACATGGACGCAAACGAAGAGAGCTTTGGTGAGGGACTTCGAGTGAGATGAGAGAATGAGTGAATTGTAAGTAGCTCATTAGGTGAACTTTGGCCAAATCGCTGAGTGTCGGAGGCTCGACTGTAAGAGTTGAGGTTTACCCAACCGTCGGAAGCTCAAACGAATGTTAAGTTTGAGTTTCACACGGCACCAGTCGACTGCCATGAAATGGCAGTTGACTTCTCTAAGTCGAACGTGGTTCGACTGGTATCCGACTGAGTGGTTTTTGGGCCAGCAGTCGACTGTCAAGACCATCAGTCGACTGCTGATGGCAGCAGTCGACTAGTCAAGAGGATTTAGGCCACACAACCACTCGTAGTCGACTGGGTAGTCGACTACGAGGCATCAGTCGACTGATGGATACATCAGTCGACTACCAAGGGTTCCGTTGGACTGCAACGGTCAGGATCTGACGTGTTCAGAGGCCATTGTAGTGGCGACAGTCGACTGCCAAGGGCAGTAGTCGACTGGTGGCGGCCAACGGGAAGAAATCAGCCCTCTCTATAAAAAGAGAGGGTGTTGGGATTTGGGAGGCTAATGCTTATGCTCTAACCTTCTTCCAAAGTCCCCTAAAGATTTCCCACTCTTCTTACTTGCTATTATTTCATTCTATTGTAAGAAGAGAGATTGTAAAGAGGTTACCTCCACCTAGCTTGGTGCAAATGAGAGATCTAGTGGAATTGGCAAAGGAGTGATTCACCTTGGACGAATCGGGATCGTGGATTAGCGGCGTAGCTGTGAACCACATTATATTCTCTTGTTAGCATTGTTTTTATCTTTGCATTGTTTATTTGCTTGTTTAGTTTTGTTTCCGTTGCGCTAATCATATTTGTAGACAAGCGAATTCTACCATCGAACGAAAGAGGGCTATTCACCCCCCTCTAGCCGGCCAATACACACCAATCGATCCCCTACAAGTGGTATCAGAGCCAAGGAAAGCTTGTCGAGGACTAACCGCCACAACAAGCACATTCAAGAATGGCCAGCTCCAACATTCACCCGCCAAAATTTGAAGGCGAATTCTCTTGGTGGAAAAAGAGAATGGAGGTATTTTTTGAAACCGATTTCGAAATTTTTTTAATTATGGAAAACGGTTTCGAATTGCCTAGGGATGAAGAAGGGGAACCATTGGAGAAATCAAGGTGGAGCAAAAGGCAAAGGGAAGAATACTTGGCAAATTCAAAGGCCAAGCACCACCTCTACAATTTACTCCCCTAACAAGAAGTGAATATGATAGGAGAATGCTCTAGTGCCAAGGAGATATGGGAGAAGCTAGTAGAGCTTCATGAAGGTACCTCGGAGGCTAAGCTTGCAAGAAGAGACCTCTTCCGCTCCCAACTATCAAACATCAAATTAGAAAAGGGAGAAAAGGTAACCTCACTACACTCTAGAATTAAAGAGATAATAACCGGTTTATCTAGTGTAGGGGAGAAGCTTTCAAATAGGGGCATGCTCATGAAGGCTATAGATGCCTTTCCCCGGTCCTCAAGATGGAGCTCTATGGTGGATTCTTTTTACATCTCCAAGAATATAGAAGTTAGCACCTTGGAGGAATTTTTCTCAACCATGGAGCTTCACGAAACAAGACTTGAAGGAATAATAGAAGAGCCAAGAATTCAACCTTCATGAGGAGTGGCACTTTTGGCCAACAAGGGGAAGAAGAAGATAAAGATTCCCTCCTCCTCCGACGAAGCTTCCTCTTCCTCCTCCATGGATAGCACGGAAGAAGCCTATATGGTAAGGAGGGTAAGGCGTGCATTAAAAGATTTCAAATTTAATAAATCTAATGATAGGAGGAGAAGACCAAGGGGGAAGGTGATTTGCTACAATTGCCAAGGAGAGGGACATATAAGGGATAATTGCCCCCTCTTAAACAAGAGCAAAGAAGAAAAGCGGAAGAAGGAAGAAAAGAAGAAGAAGGGGAGCAAGAAAAAAAGGAAGAAGAGAAGAAGGCCAAAGAAAAAGGGAAGACCAAGGCACTAAAAGCAAGGACATGGGATGACCCCTCTTCATCATCTTCATCATCATCGGAAGAGGAGAATGCCTTTGTCACCAACCTTGCTTTGATGGCATTTGACGACCTAGACTCATCCTCCTCCGAAAATGAAGGATCAAGCACAAGTGAGGAGAGCTCTAGTGAAGGGGGAGCTTCTTCACCATCCTCATCCGAAGAAGAAGAAGACATGGAAGTTATGGTAACAAATCTAACTCCCAAGAAAATAGTTTCCATGGTTTCTAGCTTAACTAGGGATTTATTTAGGGCAAAGAAGAAAAATAAATGCATGCTAGATCAAATTAAGGACTTAGAAGAAAAATTAGAAAAAGCATGCTTAAATGTAAATGATAATATTTCTTCTAGCTTAAATGATGCATGCTCACATGAATATATGTCATTTAATGTTAATGATGCATGCATAGAAGAAAATAGGGCTTTAAGAGAGAAAGTAGATCATTTGACCAAGGCCCTAGAAAAGTTTGCAATTGGCTCCAATACTCTTAACTATTGGAATGTATACTGAAAGCCTAGCTCTTTTTGTATGAAAATTTTATTTTGAAATAAGAATCACATGATCATTGTTTGCACTTTATATATTTATTATATGTGTGCATATTGTCTAATATTTTACATTGTAGATAACATGGTGCTTGGTGTGGCACAGAAGATCATGTTATGAGTTCCTTGTAAAATATAAGTAGAGGCTCACAACCAAGATGGTTTTGGACAAACCATTGGCATGGTTGTAGTGTAGCTTGGTATTGTTTTGTCTTGAACATAGAGTTACACTGGTACACTTAGGTGTATTGAGCAGGACCGACATAGAGGTGATTCAATTTAGTACTGACTACATAATTGAATCGGACCTCGGATATTATGTTGTACATGCTCTTAATCCCGATATAATAACGGGCACATGTACTTAGTATTTATTTTTTTGATTTACCAGTGGGTGAGATTTAGATGGATTAAATCAATATGCCCAGTAAGTTGGGAAATAATATTATTTACATGGTGTACCGTTGATTATAGGAGGAAACCGTGTCCTATATATTAGGTTGATGATGTCCCCTTGAGGTGCTCATAAAGTTCATCATGTAAACCCAGCTGGTTGACTTAGTCAACGTGATGATAAGGTTGAGTGGTACTACTCGAGGAATTAGATGTTAATTAATTGATGGTCAGTAAATCAATTAATTGACGAACATTCAATATCTTAAACACGGGGAGATTAATGTACGAATAATATATGGAGCTCATATTAATTTATGGGGGTTGGTGAGGTAGTTCAATGATGATCCTCTAGTGGAATGGAACATCATTGATGGATCAAGTTAGTGTGGTTCCGATCCATCGGGTGGCCAAGACCCAACTCCTCCTCATGGTCCCTATTGTAGCCTAATATAATCCTTGTGAAGTCTAGATCCAAGAATGTAAAACAAAACCTAGAACCAACGGTTGGGATTAAATCCCTAAGATCCGATGGTTAGGATGAAACCCTAGAATCGACGGTTAGGATTAAATCCCTAGATCCGACGGTTGGGATAAAACTCTAGATCCGATGGTTGGGATGAAACCCTAGATCCGATGGTTGGGATGAAATCCTAGATTCGACGGTTGGGATGAAACCCTAGATCCAACGGTTGGGATAAAACCCTAGATCCGACGGTGGAGATTAAATCCCTAGATCCGACGGTGGAGATTAAAGGAGGCTTAAGCCCAATTCTATAAATAGGGGGCTTAGGTTTGGGCGGCACAAAAAAAAAAGAGATTTCGAATTGGAGTTAGGGTTTTGGGCGGCTAGGGTTTTTGGGCGGCTAGGGTTTGAAGCAAAGTGGGCGGCAACCTTCATCCTTCTTGTTGATTGCCGGCGCCCATCTCCTTTGATCATTCCTTGGCCGGCGCCCATCCTAGAGGCCTCTCCCTTCTTCCTTGGCAGGCGGTTCTCCTCCCATTGGTGGTCGGTTCTCATCCTCCTCCCTATTCTCCAAGGTGGTCGGCGGTTCTCCTTCATTTGGTGGTCGGCGCATCATCCATTTGATCCTTGGCCGGCGGTTGCACCAAATTCCCTAATTTGGTGGCCGGCTCTAGAAAGGATAGGTATTTGTAAGTTCTTCTCTTTGTTCACAGTGGACAAGGTAGAGAAGAAAGCGATCTAGAAGGCTTCTACTCGTGGAGGATCTTCGTCCACACGTCGTCCACGAGAAGGATAGGACATACGGTAGAAGATCGTGAGGTATAAAGTTATTTTAACTTTATTTACAGATCTGAGCTTGTTCTTTTATGTTTTGATTATGCATGTGTAAATTAGTAAATATATTGTATAATCATGGACCCCGAAGACAAACACAAAAATCGGCGATCCGTCCGTCGTCTCTTCCGCGGCTAACCAACTAGAAGAGTTGTGTTGCTTGAACAACTAGTTTGTTCAAGCGGCCACTCAAGTTGTTAGCACGACGACGAAATGGTTGTGCTAAGGAAGCTCATCCCATCCGAATTAATTCTTTCATTAGTGAAAATTTGAATCCGGGGACATGGGAGCCAATGAGCCTCCGAAGCAACTCCCTACAAGTGGTATCAGAGCCACGGTTTCTGGTTTTGTGTGTTTAGGATTCGGTTAATTTTTTATGCATTTTTCATATATTATATGTGCCGGATAATAGTAGGATATGCGTAGTTTAACTCTTTGGTTGCAGGCATAAGATCCGACTATTATGGCCATGTGTGTGTATGTGAATGGATGTGTGTAAAAATTTATTATTTGAATCCTCGGGGTTGACGAGGCTAGATTAGTATTTAATTTTTGTAATTAAATATGACATTGTTTAGCCGCTCATTTTAGTTTACTTTCGATCTAGATTATTTGTACACTCCTTCGTGGAGTATAGGATCGATGGATGTAAATTAAAATGTTTTATCTCGGCTCGGAACTCTTTGGTGACTTGCGCACGGGAAAAGATGGAGCAGACGAGGTGGCGACACGACGGGATGCATATTGGAGGACAATGCCATAATAGTTGGAAAAATTCTATTTTTTCCATATTTATTGCTTATTTGTTTTATATGCATGTTGTGTATGTTTTAAAATTACTCAATTTTAATTTACTAAGTGGGAGAGGGACATTTTAATTAATTCCCGCGGCCTCCATTACAATTTGACGTGTGATGCAACAAACTTGCGCGTTGGCTCTGAGTGCCTTCCTCCCCATCGGATGGGTTTGTTTGTGGATCACTAGGTCAAATAATGGTTATAGGAAATTATTAAGGAGCGTGTGTACTTCCCCATCGGTAAGGCACATAATCCGAAATAATTCTCTTAGTATCGTGTAATGGTGCACACTTAGATGCAAATTAAAAGTATCCTCCCCATCGGAGTCACTGCTTTTATTTGTAGGGCCAAAGAGGAACCAACTATTAATTTTATTTGTCAAAAAGTAAGGTTGACAAGATAATAAAATTAATGGGTAAAACCTCCTCTTACAAATGTAGAATTCGTATACGTCCACACTATCGTGGCATGCGATATTCTTGGTGTTTTTGAGGTGTTGGTTGATTTCGGAATTTTATTATTTTTGAGAAATCAATAATATTTGAAATATAATATTTTGATCATTGTGATTTTTAGGATTTTCAAATGGCTTTCAACCCACTTGCTGTGATTTTAAAAGAAAACAAACTTACTGGACCAAACTACATTGATTGGAAAAGAAACCTGGATATTGTCTTAACTGCGGAGGAGTACAAATTTGTACTCTTCGAGGTCTATCCTCTTAAGCCCACCGATGACTCTGATGAAAAGGAGAAAGAACGTTATAAGAAATGGGTAAAGGCAGATGAGATGGCGCGGTGTTACATTTTGGCATCTATGTCAAATGTGCTGCAACATCAGCATCAGGCCATAGCCACAGCTTATGACATGATGTTCAATCTCAAGGAACTTTTCGGACATCAGAGTAGGGCGGCTAGGCAGAAGGCAATGAGAAACTTAATGACGACCACCATGATCGAGGGAACACCCATTAGGGATCATGTTCTCAAGATGATGGCTCATCTTAATGAGATGGAAGTCCTAGGAGTTGAGATCGATGGGGAAACCCAGGTCGATATCATTCTCCAGTCTCTGCCTAGGAGTTTTGAGCAGTTCCACCTCAACTACAACATGAACAAAAGGTTGTATTCGTTGGCGGAGCTTCTGACAGAACTCCAGGCGGCAGAGGGGCTTTTTCATCAGAGTGCTCAAGCCATGGTCGCTCAGAAGGTTTCTTCCTCTAAACCGAAAGGTAAGAAGAAGAAGAAGCAAGGTGGAGCGAAGAAAGTGGCAGTGGGACCTCAAGCAGGAGTGAAGAAGCCGAAAGGCAAGTGCTTCACTTGCAAGCAGACTGGACATTGGAAGGCGGACTGTCCTCGCCGAAAGAACAAAGGTATATCTTCTTGTTTAGTTGTTGAAACATATTTAGCGGTGTTATCTACCAGTGCCTGGTGTGTAGATACAGGAGCCACTGATCATATCTGCAATACTTTGCAGGGGTTCCAAGAAACCCGACGACTAGCTGAGGGAGAGATTATCGTCTTCATGGGTAATGCTTCAAAGGTGGTGGCTATTGCAGTGGGAGACGTTTATTTATCTTTTGATAGGAATAAAATTTTGGTTTTGAGAAATTGTCTTTATGTACCTACTTTTAGAAAGAATTTAATTTCAGTTTCTAAATTGTTTTTGGATGGGTATTCTGTTTCTTTTAATGACAAAGTGGTTATAAAAAGGAACAGGGGAGATTATCTGATACAGTACATTGGTTGGCAATTTATATACTCTTGAACCAAAAACTCCCACGATGCATATAGAAATCAATAACTCATCTTCTAAGTCTAATAAGAGAAAAGAACCTTCGCAAATGAACCAAACATATCTTTGGCATCTAAGGCTTGGTCATATTAACCTAAGCAGAATTCAAAGGTTGATAGCTGATGGACCTTTGGGTTCATTAGTGGTGGAGGATCTCCCAACCCGCGAATCTTGCTTGGAAGGTAAAATGACCAAGAGGCCTTTTAAGGTCAAGGGGTATAGAGCCAAAGATGTGCTAGAATTGGTTCATTCTGATTTGTGCGGTCCTATGTCTATCCAGGCAAGAGGTGGCTTTGAATACTTCGTCTCTTTTATAGACGATTATTCAAGGTATGGATACATTTACTTGATGCGCCGCAAGTCTGAATGCTTTGACAAGTTCAAAGAATTCAAGGCTGATGTGGAGAACCGTCAAGGTAAAAGTATCAAGACATTACGATCTGATCGTGGTGGCGAGTACCTCTTGGGAGAGTTTAGGAGTTACTTATCAGAGGCTGGGATTCAATCCCAATTGTCCGCACCTGGCACACCCCAGCAGAATGGTGTGGCGGAGCGAAGGAATAGGACTCTTATGGAGATGGTCAGATCGATGATGAGTTATTCTGAGTTACCTGATTCGTTCTGGGGGTTTGCTCTGAAAATAGCAACACACATTCTGAACTTGGTTCCATCTAAGTCAGTACCCTCCCACAGAGTTGTGGACTGGGCGAAAGCCTAGTCTAAGACATATTCGGATTTGGGGTAGTCCAGCACATGTGCTGAAGGGAGATGCTGGTAAGTTGGAATCTCGTACAGAAGTACGCTTGTTTGTTGGCTACCCTAAGGGAACGAAGGGTGGTTTATTCTATAGTCCTAGAGATCAGAAGGTGATCGTGAGTACGAATGTCAGATTTCTAGAGGAGGACTATGTGATGAACCACAAGCCCACGAGTAGGATTGTTCTTGAGGAGTTAACAGGGGAAGTCCCGACTTCAGTACCACCGGTACAAGAGGAGACACCACAAGTCACTGCACTGCGTGTCACAGAGCATACACAGCAGGCACCTCGTCGTAGTGGGAGGGTTGTTAGACAACCCGAGAGATTCATGTTTTTGGGAGAGTCTTCGGACTTAGTCCCTGGTGAACATGAACCGGATCCCTGGACATATGACGAGGCACTCCAAGATAGAGATGCGGTATCTTGGCAAAGTGCGATGAATTCAGAGATAGAATCTATGGATTCTAATCAGATCTGGGAGCTAGTAGAACCACCCGATGGTGTAAAATCCATTGGATGCAAGTGGATCTACAAGAGAAAGAGAGGAGTAGACGGGAAGGTTGAGACCTTCAAAGCTAGGCTTGTTGCGAAAGGGTATACTCAGACAGAGGGTATCGATTATGAGGAGACCTTTTTGCCGGTAGCTATGCTTAAGTCTATCCGGATTCTCTTATCTATAGCTGCTCATATGGATTATGAGATTTGGCAGATGGATGTCAAGACAGCTTTCCTTAACAGAAGTCTTGAGGAGAACATCTATATGCGGCAACCAGAGGGATTCATTGCTAAAGGCAAAGAGCATCTTGTATGTAAGCTTAATTGGTCCATTTATGGATTGAAGCAAGCTTCTAGATCTTGGAACATCCGCTTTGATGAGGTAATCCAGTCATATGGATTTATTCAAAGTCCGGATGAGCCTTGTGTATACAAGAGATGTGACGGAAACGTAGTGGTGTTTCTTGTACTATACGTAGATGACATTTTGTTAGTTGGAAACAATATCAAAGTGTTATCAGACGTAAGGGTATGGTTGTCCAAACACTTTGACAATAAGGACTTGGGAGAAGTGGGACACATCCTTGGGATCAAAGTTATAAGGGATCGCAAGAAAAGGATGTTGTGCTTATCTCAAGCTTCATACATTGACACTATCCTTGCTCGTTTTAGCATGCAGAACTCTAAGAAAGGTTTTCTACCTTTTAGGCATGGAGTTCCTTTATCTAAAGAGATGTGTCCCAAAACATCAAAGGAGATAGAGGACATGAAGGAGGTTCCTTATGCTTCGGCAGTAGGAAGCCTCATGTATGCTATGCTGTGTACGAGACTGGATATCTGCTTTGTCGTGGGCATGGTAAGCAGATATCAGAGTAATCCTGGACAGGGACATTGGACTACGGTAAAGCATATATTGAAGTACCTGAGAAGGACTAGGGATTATATGCTGGTTTACTGGGCAGATCAATTAGTCCCTGTGGGTTACACGGATTCGGATTTCCAATCAGATAGGGACAAGAGTAAGTCTACCTCAGGGTTTGTGTTTACTTTTGGAGGTGGAGCCATAGTATGGAGGAGTGTCAAGCATAAATGCGTTGCGGACTCTACCATGGAAGCTGAGTATGTGGCAGCCTCTGAGGCAATCAAGGAAGTTGTATGGCTCAGGAACTTCTAGATGGACTTGGATGTGATTCCTGATTTGCCCAGAACTATCACAATTTATTGTGATAACAGTGGTGCAGTTGCAAACTCGAAGGAACCACGAGCCCATAAGGCGAGTAAACACATAGAGCGCAAGTACCACATTATACGAGAGATCGTAAAGCGAGGAGAAGTTGCTGTCGCCAAGATTGCATCAAAGGATAACCTGGCGGATCCATTCACTAAGTCCCTTCCAGCGAAAGTGTTTGATAGGCATGTGGAGGACATGGGGATCATATGTATGGCAGAGTGATGACGGCATAGTCATTTAGTATAAGTGGGAGATTGTTGGAATGTATACTGAAAGCCTAGCTCTTTTTGTATGAACATTTTATTTTGAAATAAGAATCACATGATCATTGTTTGCACTTTATATATTTATTATATGTGTGCATATTGTCTAATATTTTACATTGTAGATAACATGGTGCTTGGTGTGGCACAGAAGATCATGTTATCAGCTCCTTGTAAAATATAAGTAGAGGCTCACAACCAAGATGGTTTTGGACAAACTATTGGCATGGTTGTAGTGTAGCTTGGTATTGTTTTGTCTTGAACATAGAGTTACACTGGTACACTTAGGTGTATTGAGCAGGACCGACATAGAGGTGATTCAATTTAGTACTGACTACATAATTGAATCGGACCTCGGATATTATGTTGTACATGCTCTTAATCCCGATATAATAACGGGCACATGTACTTAGTATTTATTTCTTTGATTTACCAGAGGGTGAGATTTCTATGGATTAAATCAATATGGCCGGTAAGTTGGGAAATGATATTATTTACATGGTGTGCCGTTGATTATAGGAGAAATCCGTGTCCTATGTATTAGGTTGATGATGTCCCCTTGAGGAGCTCATAAGGTTCATCATGTAAACCCTGCAGGTTGACTTAGTCAACATGATGATAAGGTTGAGTGGTACTACTCGAGGAGTTAGATGTTAATTAATTGATGGTCAGTAAATCAATTAATTGACGGACATTCGATATCTTAAACACGGGGAGATGGATGTACAAATAATATATGGAGCCCATATTAATTTATGGGGGTTGGTGAGGTAGTTCGATGATGATCCTCTAGTGGAATGGAACATCATTGATGGATCAAGTTTGTGTGGTTCCGATCCATCGGGTGGCCAAGACCCAACTCCTCCTCATGGTCCCTATCGTAGCCTAATATAATCCTTGTGAAGTCTAGATCCAAGAATGTAAAACAAAACCTAGAACCAACGGTTGGGATTAAATCCCTAAGATCCGATGGTTAGGATGAAACCCTAGAATCGACGGTTAGGATTAAATCCCTAGATCCGACGGTTGGGATAAAACCCTAGTTTAGACGGTTGGGATGAAACCCTAGATCCGACGGTTGGGATGAAATCCTAGATCCGACGGTTGGGATGAAACCCTAGATCCGACGGTTGGGATAAAACCCTAGATCCGACGGTGGAGATTAAATCCCTAGACCCGACGGTGGAGATTAAAGGAGGCTTAAGCCCAATTCTATAAATAGGGGGCTTAGATTTGGGCAGCACAAAAAAAAAGAGATTTCGAATTGGAGTTAGGGTTTTGGGCGGCTAGGGTTTGAAGCAAAGTGGGTGGCAACCTTCATCCTTCTTGTTGATTGCCGGCGCCCATCTCCTTTGATCATTCCTTGGCCGGCGCCCATCCTAGAGGCCTCTCCCTTCTTCCTTGCCTGGCAGATCTCCTCCCATTGGTGGCCGGTTGTCATCCTCCTCCCTATTCTCCAAGGTGGCTGGTGGTTCTCCTTCATTTGGTGGCCGGCGCATCATCCATTTGATCCTTGGCTGGCGGTTGCACCAAATTCCCTAATTTGGTGGCCGGCTCTAGAAAGGATAGGTATTTGTAAGTTCTTCTCTTTGTTCGCAGCGGACAAGGTAGAGAAGAAAGTGATCTAGAAGGCTTCTACTCGTGGAGGATCTTCGTCCACACGTCGTCCACAAGAAGGATAGGACATACGGTAGAAGATCGTGAGGTATAAAGTTTTTTTAACTTTATTTACAGATCTGAGCTTGTTCTTTTATGTTTTGATTATGCATGTGTAAATTAGTAAATATATTGTATAATCATGGACCCCGAAGACAAACACAAAAACCGGCGATCCGTCCGTCGTCTCTTCCGCGGCTAAAAGGCCTATAAATGCTTAAATGCTAGGGGTCAAGATAAAAAGAAGGTAATTTCTAGAAAATGGATCCCTAAGGAGTATTTAGTGAACCCCATAGGAAAGAACTTATTTTGGGTTCCTAAATCCATCCTAAAGGGTTAGAGAAACCCTAGGGTAGTCAACCATATGCAATTTACCTATATCATATGTTGGTTGACTTAGGATAGCAGGACAACATTTTTGAAATAGTGTTAGGTGATGATAATGCACCTATAAATAGATAAATCATGCTTTAGGTGATATTTGCCTTATTATCATGATGTAATACCTAATGCATGATCACAATTTGATGAATACATTTGGTTCATGATCATAATGTGAAATTTATCCATATATGTCTTTATGATCATGTGGAATGATAGGATGATACTTAACCTTGATAGAATTGCATGAAAATAATGGTTAAATGTATACAAATACCTTTAGGATACATCTCACACTCACCATAGGCTACCTTGATTGAAAACTTAGCATGAGTGAGATGTTAGGATGATACAAATGTCCTCTAATGCTTATGGCATTTAGATGGTCATTTAAAGTATCAAAATAGCAATAATAGACTAATCATGGGGAAGGCTTATGTTTAATTCATAGACATATTGCCCAAAGATCATGGTTGCATATTTCATATGTTTTCAAAACAATTTCTTACTTTAAAATCTGTGTGTTCATGTTTTGAAACAATTTAAAGCAAAACTAGGTGTTAAATGTGATACTAACTTGATCAAAAACCTAGTTGTTTTTAAAGCTTTTGGATTTTTGGCAAATCTTTGAAAATATAATGTCTTTTCATGGAAAACTATTTTTCATTGATAAAGAACCCTAAAAGAAATGTGTTCCCCAAATTTCATTATTTTTCAAATTTTCTAGAATTTATAGTGCATTTTTGAAATTCGGCCAGAAAATCAAAAATTCGGATTTCATTGTGCCAGTCGACTGCCATACTGATAGCAATCGATCGCTCACAAAACCGGTTTATGTTTTTCTCTAGACTTGATGTCATGCTGTATAAACTTTGTTAATTATTTTTGATGGTGTCAAAGGGGAAGAAATATATATGTTTAAGTAAGGGAGAATTATATTTAGGGGGAGTTTCATGTATTAAGGGGGAGAGATGCTAATCATGTTTTTTACATGCTTTCCTTTCTTAATATTTTATCAAATGTTTTTACCTAACTTAAACGGATTGCCACACATCAAAAAGGGGGAGATTGTTAGGGCAATCAACCCGTGATATGGTTTTGATGTGTGTGGCAAAGGGTTTAAGTTAGGTTGATATTGTGATTTGATATGTACGTTGGAGTCTTGCAGGACTTAGTAATTCGCACATGAATCTTTGGCGGGTTCATCAATCACAACCTCGTGCTTGAGTCGGAGAAGGAGCATTGCAGAGTCGTGCACTTGATGTTGCCGAGGGACCGTCGGACGAGATAACTTGAAGCGAAGCCAAGGAAGCAGACTTCGAAGGCAAGAGATGCAAAGGAGCATTGCAGAGTCGTGCGCCTGATGCTACCGAGGGACGTGGTCGTGAACGAAGAGAGCTTCGGCGAGGGACTTCGAGTGAGATGAGAGAATGAGTGAATTGTAAGTAGCTCATTAGGTGAACTTGGCCAAATGGCTGAGTGTCGGAGGCTCGACCGTAAGGGTTGAGGTTTACCCGACCGCCGGAAGCTCAAACGAATGTTAAGTTTTAGTTTCACACGGCACCAGTCGAATGCCATGAAATGTCAGTTGACTACTCTGAGTCGAACGCAGTTCGACTGGTATTCGACTGAGTGGTTTTATATGTTGGCAATCGACTGCCAAGACCATCAGTCGATTGTTGATGGCGGCGTGTCAAGAGGGTTTAGGAATCGCTCGTGCTCGACAGGCATTAGTCGGGATGGATACATCAATCGATCGCGATTCCGTTGATGCAACGGTTGGGATCGGCGTGTTCGAGGCCGTTGTAGTGGCGGATCGCCAAGGGCGTGATCGTGGCGCCAACGGGAAGAAATCAGACCTCTCTATAAAAAGAGAGGGTGTTGGGCTTTGGGAGGCTAATGCTTATGCTCTAACCTTCTCCCAAAGTGCCCTAAAGAATTCCCACTCTTCTTACTTGCTATTATTTCATTCTATTGTAAGAAGAGGGATTGTAAAGAGGTTACCTCCACCTAGCTTGGTGCAAAGGAGAGATCTAGTGGATTTGGAAAAGGAGTGATTCACCTTGGACGAATCGGGATGGTGGATTAGCGGCGTAGCCATGAACCACGTTATATTCTCTTGTTAGCATTGTTTTTATCTTTGCATTGTTTATTTGCTTGTTTAGTTTTGTTTCCATTGCGCTAATCATATTTGTAGACAAGTGAATTCCACCATCGAACGAAAGCGGGCTTTTCACCCCCCTCTAGCCGGCCAATACACACTGATCGATCCCCTACAGTATACTCCTTGGTGTATCCAAGCAGCTGATTCTTACTGGCTGGAGATATTGTGATGTCCGGAGTTAATCGTGGATGCTAGTTATGGTAACTAGTTCATTGGAGTGACCAGCCGTAAGACTTCATATAGTTCTCTGCATATATAGATATGTCAATGAAGTTCTTACTACAGTTTAAGTGCGATGTTCCTTTGACTTGCGGTATTCTAGTCATCTTGATCATGAAGACTTATGCTTTGACATCTTAAGCAAGCATCTCTGAGGAGATGTGGACCCCGGATGATTGGGTATAAGTCGAAGTGATCGAAGGTGTTTGAATAGCCTATAAAGGATTCACGACTCCTTGCGAGGAGATGTATACCCATGGCCTCTCGTTGGATTGTTACTAAAGTCTTTGGCCAAAGGATTACATATTTAGAGTAAGGTACTCTTGGATACATGTGCAGTAACTAGAATCTGTAGGACGAGAAAATGATACTTGGGCTAGGTGTGACGTAGTCAACCTAGTGAGGACTGACACTATATACCATGTCCTGAACCAATTGGGTATAAGATGAGTGAAAGGAATGGGGCACGATTAATTGTAGCTGCTGAAGGGTTTAAGAAATAGTTCTGGATCAACCGTTGATCTTTTCGGTTAATTGGGGATCATGATGTACTACTAGGGGCCACTCATGATCATTCTATAATTAATGGTTAATTATAGACGACCAACATAACCTGAGAACCTATTTGGTCACATGCACAACGAGCGTAGTCCGAAGGATTTAAAACGAGCTTGAGAATGAGATTCTCAGACCGAGAGAAACTAGATTTGGTTGGACCAAACAAGGAGCGAGCATGAAATCATTTTAGTCACAATGGAAGCGTGGATGGGTCGTGTCTTATGAAGACATGATGGATGAACCAAATTGGTTCGGTTCTAATCCAATGGTGGAGAATAAACCAAAGGGGTTTGGTTTGTTTTAAACGAATGAACCAAAGTTAGTTCGGTTCGTTTTAACTTAAAATAGACCAAATCGCTTTGGTTTATTTTAACTTAAATTAATAGAGCGGATTAATGGGTTTTTGGTTATGAACCAATAACCATTAGGAGAATTTGTTCTCTATAAAAATAGGGCTTAAGTGTTTTGTGAAAACCTAATCTAATCTTGCCGCCCCTCTCCCTCCTCTCCTTGTAATCGGCGCCCAAGCCCTTGCCGCCGCCCACCCCTTGTGTCGCCGTCCAAGTTGTTGCCGGAGTCCAAGCTCCTGCCGGCGACCCTCCGGTGATCTTCCTTGGCTCCGGCGACAAGGTGAACATCTAGCTTTCCTTATTTGGCCGACGCAACATCCTCCACCAAAGCTGTCCATTTTTCTGGACAACTTGTTTCCTTCTTGTCGGAGCATCATTTGGATGATGTTTGGAGCTCCGACAGTGGCTACCTTGCCGGGGATTCGATCTCCGGTAATCCTCATAGGTAGAGGACGAAGAATTCGTCAAACGCTTGACGAATACCTCTTCGGAGAAGCGAGTTTTGGGGACTCGGTTTTGAATCCGAATTTTGATTCGGATTGTGATCTTCTCTCGATCACATCGTCTTCGACATGAGGCAAGTGACTCATACGAAGACGAGGCTCGTGACTTTTTGAAGTCATCCCGAAGATACTCGTCATGGATACGAATAGAGGCGATTCTAGCGAGGGTCGCTCCGGTTGATGTCTTTCCCGCTACACGTGAAACGTCAGGTATACGTAGAATAATTTCCTTTTATTGCAAAATTTAAAACTACGGTTATGTCTACACATATTGTATTATGCATGCATGTGATGTGTGTGATGTAATAAATTAGATTTATTGCTTTTATTTCTTCCGCTGCGCACATATTTACTAAATATGTTCGAACACACACTCGCCGCGGTGCCGGAAACCCAACAAGTGGTATCATAGCCCAGGTTGTGTTTCGACATAATCGTAAAATTATTTTGCGATAGTCGTAATTGTATTTATGGAAATTTTCTACTTTTGAAAAGTTAGAAGTATTTATGAAAATTTTCTAATTTTGGAAAGTCTAGAAGTATTTATAGAAATCTTCTTCTTTTGGAAAGTTAGAAGTATTTATGGAAATTAACATTTTCAATAAATAAAATATTTGATTAGATTTGGAAATTTGTTTCCTAATTTAATCATGATTTGATTTGGGAAATCAAATCTAAAATATATTTTATTTCCATAAATAGTTTTGACAATTTAGGAAATTTGTTTCCTAAATTAAAAAATTGACTTTTTTTAATTGAGACCTTCCATAAATAAAATATGTGATTAGATTTTGAAATTTGTTTTCTAATTTAATCATGATTTGATTTGAAGGATCAAATCTCAAACATATTTTATTTCCATAAATAGTTATGACATATAAGGAAATTTTGTACAAGCCATAATTGTATGCCATGTAATTGCATTAGATTCATATCATTATGTCATGTGTGTCGTGACATGTAGATGTATGTCATGTCATATAGATAATAGTTATTTGCATACAAAGATGATGAGACAAAAAAACCCTTACTCAATATTAAATCGTACACCTTCCATTAATATGGTTAGAACCAGAGTTCTGTTTTTTGTTTGGGTTGTTGGACTCTCTCAAAGCCCGGCTCGAACCCGAACATGTTCAAACCATGGAATAGTTTAATATTAAAATGGTAAGAGTCAGAGGTCAATCATTAGCTTTGGTTGTTGGACTCTCTCCAAGCCGAGCTAATTGGTTGAATGCACTCCAACCATATTAAAACTATTTCTTGATTAATGGGTTAGCTTTAACCTGGAGCATCGGCTTGTTGGACTCTCTCCAAGGTCGATGTGAAGGGAGGTGAAGTTGGGTGCTATGCATATGATGCATACTTGTTAATGAGTTAACAACCTGATATATGTGTGAACATTCAATTAGTTGATAGCACATTGTGATAGTTGCATATATGTGATATGCAATCGGTATATTTGATACCTACCATCGTAGCTATGAATGACTTATTGGACTCTCTCTAAGGTTGTTCATATCTATGTTAGATATTAGCCCATTCGGAGATGGACCTACGATCTCCCGAAGTGATTTTGGGGTTTTTCTGAAATTCAAAAAATGAATGGGATTTATGAATGTATATTGATGCATTTTAAATCATCTTTCTCATATATGCTTATTTTGTATTTCTAGGTTAATCGATTGATCATGACGTCTTTGAATTTGCGCACTATTTTGGATTCAGATAAATTGACTAGGCCTAACTTCTTGGACTGGCTTAGAAACTTGAGAATTGTTCTCAAGGTAGAAAAGCTCGTGTATGTCCTTGAAGAGCCTCATCCCAACCGTCCTAGGGACGATGCAACTCCAGACCAATTGTTGGCCTATCAGAAACATGTGACAGATTCTAAACTGGCGAGTTGCATCATGCTAGCCGTGATGGTACATGAGCTGCAAAAGTAGCATGAGCATATGGATGCTAATACCATAGTCTTCCATCTTCATGAGTTGTTTGATGAGCAAGCGAGATCCGAAAGGTTCGAAGTCTCCAGGCTCCTCTTCACCTCTAAGATGCAAGAAGGTTCGTCTGTAGTGTAGTTTGTGCTAAAGATGAATGGGTACATCGAGCGACTAGCCACCCTCGGGTTTGTGATGGATCATGAATTAAGTATTGACTTAATTCTGCATTGTTTGCCCAAGAGTTTCTCACAATTTATGATAAACTATCGGATGAACAAATTAGAATCCACTATTCCTGAGCTCCTCAATATGCTAAAGACTGTGGAGCCTTCTGTGAATCATGAGAAGAAGGCGGTTCTGTTAGTTGATTCCTCGAATAAAGGTTCTAAGAGGAAGGCAAAAGAACATAAGAAAGGGAAGAATAAGAAGGCTAAGAAGGCAGAACCAGCACAAAAGCGCACTTGCCATCATTGTGGCAAGGAAGGCCACTGGCGAAGAAACTACAAGATTTATCTTGAGTCCGTGAAGAAGAAGAAGGTATCTGATGCTCCATCCTCTTCAGGTATCTTCGTTATTGATTGTCATTCTATTTCCTTAGACACTTGGGTATTGGATACTGGGTGTGGCTCACATATATGTAATGACATACAGGGGATAAGGAATAGAAGAAGACTCGTCATAGGGGAGTCAAATTTACGAGTTGGCAATGGAGCAAAGGTTGTTGCGGTCGCCATCGGAACTTATTTGCTGAAGCTCCCTAGTGGACTAGTCTTAGAACTGGACAATTGCTATTGTGTTCCTTCTCTAATAAAGAATATTGTTTCTATTTCTTGCTTAAATAAAAATGGTTACCATTTGACATTTAGTAACAATTGTTGTTATATAACTTTGAATGACATACTTTATGGGACTGGAATCTTGAGCAATGGTATTTATATGTTAGACGTATCCAGTGACATTTTCAATATCGAAGCGAGCAACAAGCGTACTTGAAAGGATAATCAATTAGACTCCTGCATGTTGCATTGTCGTCTTGGCCATGCAAGCAAGAAACGCATGTCCGAATTACACCAATGTGGAATTTTGGAATCGTCTGAATTGGATTCATACGATACATGTGAATCATGCTTACAGGGCAAGATGACTAAGTTACCTTTTACAATAAAAGGTGAACGAGTGGGAGAGTTGCTAGGTCTAATACATACTGATGTATGTGGACCTATGTCAACTCAAGCTTTAGGAGGCTATAGCTACTTCATTACCTTCACCGATGATCACTCACAGTTTGGGTATGTGTTCTTGATGAAACACAAGTCTGAAGCCTTTGAAAGGTTCAAAGAATTTAGAAATGAATTAGAGAAACAACATGACAAGAGTATTAAAATACTTCGATCGGATCGAGGTGGTGAATACTTAAGTCAAGAGTTTCTAGATTATCTAAGAGACAATGGTATATTGTCTCAATGGACTCCGCCATATACACCACAGCATAATGGTGTATCTGAGAGGCATAACCGGATCTTGTTGGACATGGTCAGGTCAATGATGAATCATGCGAATCTTTCCAAGTCCTTTTGGGGCTATGCACTTCAGATAGTTGTTTACTTGTTAGACAGAATACCAACCAAGGTAGTCTCCACTACTCCATATGAGATATGGAATAGTAAGAAACCTCATGTATCTTACTTGAAGATATGGGGTTGTCCTGCTTATGTGAAGCGGATTGTATCAAACAAATTGGATGTTAAGTCTGATAAATGTCTATTTATTGAATACCCTAAGGAAACAAGGGGTTACCAATTCTATCATCCTGTGGAACAAAAGGTGTTTGTTTCAAGACATGCTGTATTTCTAGAGAAAGAGTTTCTCTTGCAAGAAAATAGTGGGAGTGTCGTCAAGCTTGAGGAGGCTCGAGAGACTCAAATAGACATTGATGAGATACCTGGTGAAGCACAACAGCGAATAACTCATAGTGATGAGCCATCGGCTGGACTTATTGAGACACCATATCTTCGTAGATATGGTAGAACATGCAATATTCCTGAGAGATATGGATTTCTCATAAGTGAATCGAACGATGTGTTAATCATTGATGATGAGGAGCCTACCAGTTATGAAGAAGTTCTGACAAGTTCAGAAAGGGAAAAGTGGCTTGAAGCCATGAAGTCGAAAATGAATTCCATGTATGAAAACCAAGTTTGGAACTAGGTTGGCCCACCTGAAGGCATAAAGCCTATAGGGTGCAAGTTGGTTTTCAAGAAGAAAACCGACATGGATGGTAATGTGATTACCTATAAGGCTAGATTGGTGGAGAAAGGATATGGTCAAAAGTAAGGTGTTGATTATGACGAAACATATTCGTCTGTTTCTATGCTTAAATACATTCTGATGCTCCTGGCCATAGCAGCTCATTATGATTATGAGATATGGCAGATGGATGTGAAAACAACTTTCCTTAATGGAACCTTGCTCGAGGATGTGTATATGATACAACCTGAGGGTTTCACATCGGTTGATAAAACCAAGGTATGCAAATTGTGACGGTCCATATATGAATTGAAGCAAGCATCCTGGAGCTGGAATATCCGTTTTGATGAGACAATCAAAAAGTTTGATTTCTCACAAAATCCAGACTAACCTTGTGTGTACAAGAAGGTTAGTGGGAGTGCAGTCGTGTTCCTAGTATTATATGTCGATGACATATTACTTATAGGAAATGATGTTCCAATCTTACAGTCAGTTAAGATTTGGTTGTCCAAGATATTCTCCATGAAAGACCTGGGAGAAGCAACCTACATCCTTGGGATTAAGATCTATAGAGATAGATCGAAACGGTTGCTTGGTCTTTCGCAGTCTACATATATAGACCGAGTGCTAAAGAGGTTTAGCATATCGGAATCCAAGAAAGGTTTCCTACCCATCATGCATGGGATACACCTTTCGAAGTCTATGTGTCCGCGCATAGAAGACGAGAGGATTTGCATGAGTAAGATTTTCTATGCATTCGCAATAGGATCTATCATGTATGCTATGTTATGTACGAGGCCCGATGTATCGTATGCTTTGAGTGTCACGAGTAGATACCAGTCTGATCCAAGAATGGATCATTGGGCGGCTGTTAAGATGATCCTTAAGTACTTATGAAGAACTAAGGATGTGTTCCTAATATTTGGAGAAGGGGACATGGTGATACGCGGGTAGATGGATGCCAGATTCCAGATAGACAAGGATGATTCCAGGTCTCAGTCTGGGTACGTGTTCACCTTGAATGGGGTCACAATGAGTTGGAAAAGTTCCAAACAAGACACTGTAGCGGATTCTACCACTGAAGAAGAATACATTGCAGCTTCGAAAGCAGCAAAAGAAGCAGTTTGGATCAAGAAGTTCATTTATGAACTTGCTGTGGTTCTAGCCATTGTTGAAGCAATACCGGTCTACTGCGACAACAATGGAGTAATTGCACAGGCGAAAAGCCAAGGTTTCATAAACGATCCAAACATGTTCTTCGCCACTATCATTTGATCAAAGAGCTCATTAGTATGAAGGAAATACAAATCAAGAAAATCCCCACTGAAAGGAACTACCTCAAAGTAAGGCATTACCTCAAAGTAAGTTTGAGGGTCATGTTAGAGCTTATGGTATTGGATACCATAGTGATTGGCATTAGGCCAAGTGGGAGTTTGTTAGTAATATATGAGAGATGTCCTAAGGCAATCGTCTTATGTTTGAACCATTTATATGATAAATGAAGATTCACTATTTGAGTATACATGTTTTCATGTATTTGATTAGATCTTAAACTCATTTACTGAATATCCATGATACGATTCACAGCATGAGAGAATTTGTGATTGGATCACAACTAGTGAGTATCTCTACATGTGTAATTGTGATGTATCGGAATTATCGCTAGTCGATGAATTGATGGATTTGGACAACATCAATTCTGTGGAGACTAGCACAAGGTATACTTCTTGGTGTATCCAAGCAGTTGATTCTCATTTGCTGGAGACATTGTGATGTCCGGAGTTAATCGTGGATTCTAGTTATGGTAACTAGTTAATTGGACTGACCAGTCGTAAGACTTCATATGGTTCTCTACATATATGGATATGTCAATGAAGTTCTTACTGCAACTTAAGTGCGATGTTCCTTTGACTTACGGTATTCAAGTCATCTTGATCATGAAGAGTTATGCTTTGACATCTTAAGCAAGCATCTCTGAGGAGATGTGGACCCGGGATGATTGGGTATAAGTTGAAGTGATCGAAGGTGTTTGAATGGCCTATAAAGAATTCACCACTCCTTGCGAGGAGATGTATACCCATGGCCTCTCGTCGAATTGTTACTAAAGTCTTTGGCCAAAGCATTACATGTTTAGAGTAAGGTACTCTTGGATACATGTGTAGTAACTAGAATCCGTAGGATGAGAAAATGATACTTGGGCTAGGTGTGACATAGTCAACCTAGTGGGGACTAACACTATAGACCATGTCCTGAACCAAGTGGGTATAAGATGAGTGAAAGGAATGGGGCACGATTCATTGTAGCTACTGAAGGGTTTCAGAAATAGTTCTGGATCAACCGTTGATCTTTTCGGTTAATTGGGGATCATGATGTACTACTAGGTTCCACTCATGATCATTCTATAATTAATGGTTAATTATAGACGGCCAACATAAACCGAGAACCTATTTGATCATACGCACAATGAGCGTAATCCAAAGGATTTAAAACGAGCTTGAGAATGAGATTCTCAGACCGAGAGAAACTAGGTTTGGTTGGACCAAACAAGGAGCGAGCATGAAATCGTTTCAGTCGGAATGGAAACGTGGATGGGTCGTGTCTTATGAAGACATGATGGATGAACCAAATTGATTTGGTTCTAATCCAATAGTGGAGAATAAACCAAAGGGGTTTGGTTTGTTTTAAACGAATGAACCAAAGTTGGTTCGGTTCGTTTTAACTTAAAATAGACCAAATCGGTTTGATTTATTTTAACTTAAATTAATGGAGCAGGTTAATGGGTTTTTGGTTATGAACCAATAACCATTAGGAGAATTTGTTCTCTATAAAAATAGGGCTTAAGGGTTTTGTGAAAACCTAATCTAATCATGCCGCCCCTCTCCCTCCTCTCCTTTTAATCGGCACCCAAGCTCTTGCCGCCACCCATCCCTTGTGCTGCCGTCCAAGTTGTTGCCGGCATCCAAGCTTCTGCCGGCGACTCTCCGGTGATCTTCCTTGGCTCCCGCGACAAGGTGAGAATCTAGCTTTCCTTATTTGGCCGGCGCAACATCCTCCACCAAAGCTGTCCAGTTTTCTGGACAGCTTGTTTCCTTCTTGTCGGAGCATCATTTGGACGACGTTTGGAGCTCCGACAATGGCTACCTTGCCGGGGATTCAATCTCCGGTAATCCTCATAGGTGGAGGATGAAGGATTCATCAAACGGTTGACGAATACCTCTCCGGAGAAGTGAGTTTTGGGGACTCGGCTTTGAATCCGAATTTTGATTCGGATTGTGATCTTCTCTCAATCACATCGTCTTCGACATGAGGCTAGTGACTCATACGAAGATGAGGCTCGTGACTTTGTGAAGTCATCCCGAAGATACTCGGCCTGGATACGGATAGAGGCGATTCTAGCGAGGGTCGCTCCTGTTGATGTCTTTCCCGCTACACGTGATACGTCAGGTATACATAGAATAATTTCCTTTTATTGCAAAATTTGAAACTATGGTTATGTCTACACATGTTGTATTATGAATGCATGTGGTGTGTGTGATGTAATAAATTAGATTTATTGCTTTAATTTCTTCCGATGCCCACATGTTTACAAAACATGTTCGAACACACACTCGCCGCGGTGCCGGAAGCCCAACAGGAGATGGGTTATTGTCATTGTTCATTTGGATTATACAGATCGACCTGTGACTTATGACCATGGATCAAGAAGCGGTGGAAGCAAAGCTTAAATTAGGTAAGCTGTGATTTGGTTATGTTTTGGTAGTGAACTAGGTTGTGATAGCAAAATAGTTTATGATTGGATTTAGGTTCGATTTGATATGTGATACCATCATTGGACTTATGATATACTTTGTCAATGTTTGCATGTTGATTACAGGATTTTGATATGAGGCAGGTTCGCGGACGTGAATACAATCAACACAGCTTATATATATTAGGTGGGTAATATCTACCCTGGTCAGGTAGTTTGACTGATTCCAGTGCATGAATTTGGACTTATGATGATACCTTTAATCTTAAATCCACTCTTATTTAATCATGTGCTTGTACTTATCCTTGACCTTTGAGATATATTGCAGTTAATTCATCGTTCATTTATCACGGATATGAACTACAAACCTATTGTGTGTTATCTTATGGATGTTCAGTTAAGTACGTCTGGTTAGGGTTACCTTTGTGACACCAAATTGGGTTACTGTGTTACATCACTAGGGTTAGGTGATGGATTAGATTATGGAGTTGATTGTTGTACCATACACATATTAGTTGTGCATCTATGGTGGATCTGGTTATCTGTACATAGATAAGTGTTTGGTTATCAATATGTGATTATGGATTGGAGGTCCTAACATTATTGTATATCCATTATGGATCGTGTATATGTGTATGGTTATATGGATTGTTGATAGTATCTCGCTACAGACTGGAGGTCCTAGCATGGTTGACTGTCAGTTGTGTATGACTCTCTATGTGATAGAGAGAGTGTCTTGTGGATTAGTAGTCCTTGCATAGTTGACTTTTGGTTGATCAGGACTCCCCGTGGGATAAAGAGTGTTGTTGTTAGTAATATATGAGAGATGTCCTAAGGCAATCGCCTTATGTTTGAACAATTTATATGATAAATGAAGATTCACTATTTGAGTATACATGTTTCATGTATTTGATTGGATCTTAAACTCATTTACTGAATGTCCACGATGCGATTCACAGCATGAGAGAATTTGTGATTGGATCACAACTAGTGAGTATCTCTACATGTGTAATTGTGATGTATCGGAATTATCCCTAGTCGATGAATTGATGAATTTGGACGCCATCAATTCTGTCGAGACTAGCACGAGGTATACTCCTTGGTGTATCCAAGCAGCTGATTCTCACTGGCTGGAGACATTGTGATGTCCGGAGTTGATCGTGGATGCTAGTTATGGTAACTAGTTCATTGGAGTGACCAGCCGTAAGACTTCATATGGTTCTCTACATATATAGATATGTCAATGAAGTACTTACTGTAGCTTAAGTGCGATGTTCCTTTGACTTACGGTATTCAAGTCATCTTGATCATGGAGACTTATGCTTTGACATCTTAAGCAAGCATCTCTAAGGAGATGTGGACCCGGGATGATTGGGTATAAGTCGAAGTGATCGAAGGTGTTTGAATAGCCTATAAAGGATTCACCACTCCTTGCGAGGAGATGTATATCCATGGGCTCTCGTTGGATTGTTACTAAAGTCTTTGGCCAAAGCATTACATGTTTAGAGTAAGGTACTCTTCGATACATGTGCAGTAACTAGAATCCGTAGGATGAGAAAATGATACTTGGGCTAAGTGTGACGTAGTCAGCCTAGTGGGGACTTGTTAGAATGTATACTGAAAGCCTAGCTCTTTTCTGTATGAACATTTTATTTTGAAATAAGAATCACATGATCATTGTTTGCATTTTATATATTCATTATATATGTGTGCATATTGTCTAATATTCTACATTGTAGATAACATGGTGCTTGGTGTGGCACAGAAGATCATGTTATCAGTCCCTTGTAAAATATAAGTAGAGGCTCACAACCAAGATGGTTTTGGACAAACCATTGGCATGGTTGTAGTGTAGCTTGGTATTGTTTTATCTTGAACATAGAGTTACACTAGTACACTTAGGTATATTGAGTAGGACCGACATAGAGGTGATTCAATTTAGTACTGACTACATAATTGAATCGAACCTCGGATATTATGTTGTACATGCTCTTAATCCCGATATAATAACGGGCACATGTACTTAGTATTTATTTCTTTAATTTACCAGTGGGTGAGATTTAGATGGATTAAATCAATATGCCCGGTAAGTTGGGAAATAATATTATTTACATAGTGTGCCGTTGATTATAGGAGGAAACCGTGTCCTATATATTAGGTTGATGATGTCCCTTGAGAGCTCATAAGGTTCATCATGTAAACCCTGGTTGACTTAGTCAACATGATGATAAGGTTGAGTGGTACTACTCGAGAGTTAGATGTTAATTAATTGATGGTCAGAATCAATTAATTGGACGGACATTCGATATCTTAAACAGGAGATTGATGTACAAATAATATTTTGAGCCCATATTAATTTATGGGGGTTGGTGAGGTAGTTCAATGATGATCCTCTAGTGGAATGGAACATCATTGATGGATCAAGTTTGTGTGGTTACGATCCATCGGGTGGCCAAGACCCAACTCCTCCTTATGGTCCCTATCGTAGCCTAATATAATCCTTGTGAAGTCTAGATCCAAGAATGTAAAACAAAACCTAGAACCAACGGTTAGGATTAAATCCCTAAGATCCGATGGTTAGGATGAAACCCTAGAACCAAGCGGTTGGGATTAAATCCTAAGATCCGATGGTTAGGATGAAACCTAGAATCGACGGTTGGGATGAAACCCTAGATCCGACGGTTGGGATAAAACCCTAGATCCGACGGTGGAGATTAAATCCCTAGATCCGACGATTGGGATGAAATCCTAGATCCGACGGTTGGGATGAAACCCTAGATCCGACGGTTGGGATAAAACCCTAGATCCGACGGTGGAGGTTAAATCCTAGATCACGGATGAGATTAAAGGAGGCTTAAGCCCTATTCTATAAATAGGTGCTTAGGGTTGGGCGCAAGGATAAGATAAGGAGATTGGTTTTGAATTAGGGTTAGGGTTTGGCCTCATCTTCCATTGGGCGGCTAGGGTTTGGCTACAAGCTTAGGCGGCAAGCTAGGGTTTGGCGGTCATCCTCTCTTCTCCTCCTTGGTTTTGGCGGCACTCTTCCCTTTTCCTTGCTCCTTGGCGGTTCTCCATCCATTGGTGGCCAGCAATCATCTTCCTCCAATCTCTCCAAGGTGGCCGGTTTCCATTCATTTTGTGGCCGCATCATCCACTTGCTCCTTGGCGTGGTTGCACCAAATTCCCTAATTTGGTTGTCGGTTCTAGATAGGAAAGGTATTTGTGATTGCTTCTCTTTGTTCGCAGCGGACAAGGTAGAGAAGAAAGTGATCAAGAAGGCTTCAACTCATGGAGGATCTTCGTCCACACGTCGTCCACGAGAAGGATAGGACATACGATAGAAGATCGTAAGGTATAAAGTTGTTTTTAACTTTATTTACAGATCTGAATATGTTCTTTAATATTTTGATTATGCATGTGTATGAATGGATATATATTGTATAATCATGGACCCCGAAGACAAACACAAAAACCGGCGATCCATCCGTCGTCTTTTCCGCGGCTAACCAACTAGAAAAGTTGTGTTGCTTGAACAACTAGTTTGTTCAAGCGACCACTCAAGTTGTTAGCACGACAACGAATAGGTTGTGCCAAGGAAGCTCATCCC